>OX451735.1:884516648-885816283 GCA_948472305.1 Vicia faba
GTGTTTGTTTCGGGTATCAAAATCAAATTCCTGAGAATGTATGAGTGGAAAGCAATAATCGTATGTTTATTTCAAGTTTTTAAAAATTGTTTCCGGCTAAATTTTATTCCAAGGAATATTGTTTACATATAATGTTTATCATAATTATTCTCATAGTTAAAGGGTGGAAATCCAACATTCTCATAGAAATAAATTCAACCACCATTAACTTCTTACTTCTATTCACACATTATTTTTATTTTTATTTTTCATAATTTCTAAATTAAATATATGTGTAAATATTTTCAGAAAATTTATTTTTATCCAAACATATATGTTAAAATAATATTCCAAAAAATATAATTCTAAAAAAATATAATTTAATAATTTGAAACAAATACACCCTAAAATATTATTTAAATAGAAATATATAGACAAAATAAAATGCTGTGAGTTTTTAACAGGTCATTTTTTACGGATTAAGTAAATTACATAAAAAAAATATATATTTAAGATGATTGGCTAAATAACAATCATAAATATTTATATATTTAAGTAGGTTCTCTTAACAATCTAACTTAAAAGAAAGAGTTTTTTAAACTTAATTTCAAATGTAATTGTGTCTATGATGTAAGGGGTTGTTTAGATATCCAAATTAAAAGGTGTTTATGTAAGAATAAATCGTTTTAAATTTTAAGTCACTTTATAATATTAATGAAATAGTAATATGTGTTTCTCCATCATCCTTCTTACTATTTATTACTTTATTTTTTCTTTTAATTTCATTAATGATGAATAATTTGCAAATTATCTCATAATTTATCTTTCTCAGAAAAAGTTAATTATATTTTTTAATCTGCCTAAAATAGTCAATATATCATATAATTTGGAACATAATTTGCATAAACTAAATTTTAATAACATCAACACGTTTGGAGTTAGAGATCGTATTGCGAAATGGAATATAACTTACATGACCACTTGTTGGTTTCTATGGAAGCGAAGAAATACAACTATATTTGAAGATGATTTTCTATCGCCAAATAATTTTGTTTTGGTAACCCATAATTTTACTAGAGGGGTGAATTTATGTTCAACCCAACCGCATCATCATGATAGGTAGATAAAGAAGATGATCTACATAAGCATGGGAGTTTGGGTTTATTAAGCTTTTTCATCTGGACAAAAAAGTGGAATCGGCTTCTATTTATGCGAAGTTTGCAAAGGGGAAAGAATACTTTCGATTGTAGAGTTAGAGAGACTGAACCAAAGATTTATACAGATTTGATCTACTATTTGGTCTACTCTTGTCTCTAAGAATTTTCTCTTAAGAATTTCAATAAAATATATCTTGATATTTTACAGGATATGTCCATGAACCCTCTTACAACAAACGAGAAATTTTATACAAATTGGTCTCCAAAGTTAACAAAGCTTTTAACAAATTTAGTTCACCAACCAAACAAAATTTTTAACCGGATAATATCAAGACCTAAACAAATATATTACTCAACGGAATCATACACTTGAATAATAACAAATATAACACAGCACTAGTAAAATCAAAATTTCACTAGTACTTTTCACTCTCTTGACATCATGACAACTTTGGTGAAAAATCATAAAATAGAGACGAACAGAATAGAAAATGAGACAGTAATTTCAATATAAAAATTTTGTGTAAATTAAATGAGGAGAATCACACTATATATAAGAAAGGAATTTGTTCAAAAAAGATATGATTCATGTGCATTTTTAATGTCTTAATTGATTAACCCTAGTTGTTAATCGATTAGATAAATCTAATTTACAAGTTTTTGAATTATGAAATTATTAATCGATAAAGATTCTTCTAATTGATTGGAGGGGTTACAAATGTGTTAATCAATTAGCCCTAATTTTGTAATCGATTAATTAATGTAAAAATCCTCCTAATTGACTAAATAAGTCAGTAATCATTTAAAGATGTGTATATAAATATTTTCAAGTGTTTTATCAAATAAGAAAGGCTTTAAAACACATTTGATTGTGTGTCTGCATGAGCTATCTTAGTATCTCAAGAGTTATTTTATACTGTTATATTAAACTAATCACTCAGACACACAGTAATTGCATGTTCAGACGAACATTCATATTGATTTATCAATTCATTAGGATTTTAACTCTTCTAACTGGTGAGATTTAAGATAACTTACTCGATCGGATGCCATCATCAAAAGTGATTGAAGAATTGTCACTAAAGACTTCATTGAATGCTATTTGATCTTAAAGAATATTATCATTTAATGGTTATAGATATCTGTATCCACAAACACATAAATCTAAAAAAAAAAAATTCAATATGAATTGAGATATCCAATTTCGTCATACCTAAAAGAGAAATAGTCTTTGTGTCATTTTGATTGCTAACTTTAGTCTATCTTTAGATTGTTTAAATTGTATTAGCATGAAAATTTTGTCTAAAATTTTAGATATTTTTGAAATTTGCTTGTCTATGATAGTTAATTATTTAGTATTTTATTGAACTCGTTCATAATAGGGTTTAATATAATTTTACTTTTATGTAATATAGGCGATTTTCGTTTATCTCTTATAATTTTTTATGGAATTACTCTCTATAATATTTTTTTTAATTATCTTAAACATACAAATTGAACACTGAATTTATAGATTAAATAAAATAAAATATTATAGGAGAATAACTTATACATTTAAGTGACAAAAAAACATAAATTTTTAATATTTAAAGAGATGATTCAAAAAAAAAATATTACGGAAGATAAAACGAATTTCGTCCATATATATTAAAGAAGATATTATAGGTATATAGCTATTTCCCTAGCTCATACCTTTCAATGAAAATTCAAACTTGTAGTATGACTTTAGTTCATGAGAATGAAAAAATTTCAACCAAATAAAAGTAATATATTATGTGAGAGAATTGTATGACTCGATAATCACATAAAATGTTGTTAAATGTCCACTCAATGTGAGGCTTATAATAGGCTCTATATTAAAGACCAGTGATCCAATTTGTGAAAACAAAGTAGGCAAGGTGGAATTAACGTAACTCCATCAATTTGTAAACAAGAATTAGAATAATAAATTAACACTAATAAAGTTTATTTATCATTAATGATAAATGTAACAAAAAAGAGTCTGTCATTGCTTTAAGGGAAAAAGACGTCTGCATGCCTATGAATATTTTGTGAATCCATACGACCATACCACCTTGGTTGCCCATAGGTTGCTCATCATATGGGAAAATTCCAAATATCTTTCTATTAATTCCGATGATGTGATCAATACGTGCTTATCTATTAATGTTCCTAAGCATAATTACTAATTCTTTTAATTAGATGTGTTGTTAAATAATTAAGAAGATATCTTGTTTTAATAAGATTCCAAAATTCATACTCCCACATCACAAATGACTTGTTAACCTGTTTTGTGGTTATAAAAATTGATTATTGCCAATGACTCAATCAATTATTAAATAGTGTAGCTACAATGACAAAACGAATTGGTTTGTAAGGCATGTTCTTTTGCACGTACTTTTTTTTAGGAGGAATTAAGGTTTGTATCTTTTAATATGTTTGTTTTGTGTTATCCTGTTTATTTTTTTACGGCGGACTCGAGTATTAATATTATTTTTTTTTGTAATTTTAAGACTTTAAGGGTGTAGTGTCTATGGGTTGTCATGCTCTTGTTTTTTTGCAGGATGGGCCAATATTTTAGACTCACACTCTCAATAATGGTTGTCCCATTTTTTTAGAGCATACTTAAACAGGTTAGGCATATCCGTTTGATATCCCCTAAACGTAAGATAAACTATTATATAATACTTACAATTTTGGCCTGTGTGTCAGGGTTAACAACGACAAAATGCCCACACGGAGACCTCTTTTAACTTACCTCTGATGTAAACTTAGATCTTGGTGCAACAAACACATTCATCAATTGAAGGATGACCTTCCACTACGCTAAAAATAAGAATAGACAGCACATCTAAGGCAACGCTTCTTATCAAAAGCGCTGCTAAAAGTCCATTTTAAAAACATAGGAATTTGGTTGTATACCTTAGACAACGCTTTCTAAAAAAGCACTGCCTAAAGGGGTGAATATGTTTGATAAAGCGTTGTTAAAGGGGGTAGGTACTGAAACATTACCTAAAGGGTGGGCTTACAATGCGCTTTTTAGAAGCGCTGCCTAAAGGGTGGGCTTAAGCAGCGCTTTGTGAAAGCGCTGCCTAAAAGGGGTTAATCTGGTTTTATAAAGCGCTGCTAAAGGGATATGTATTGTAGCGCTTTGGAGAAGCGTTGCCTAAAGGGTGGACTTACAAAGCGCTTTTTAAAAGCGCTGCCTAAAGGGTGGGCTTACAAAGCGCTTTTTAAAAGCGCTGCCTAAAGGGTGGGCTTACACAGCACTTTGTTAAAATGCTGCCTAAAGGGTGGGATTAAGCAGCGCTTTCTACTAGAAGCGCTGGCTAAGGGTGAGCTTACGTAACGCTTTTTCAAAGCGCTGCCTAAAGTCCTATTATAAAAAAATAAAATACGCCCATCATTACTATTACACAGTAACGTTATTATTTTGCAGAAACCCATTTTCACGAACAACACAGTTACGAACAGGAACCGATTTTCATGAGTTTTTTCGTTTGATTCTGGATGAAATTCGTTGCATCCTTTCTTCAAGGTTCTCATCCTTCTTCCATTCAAGACCGTTTTATCCTTTCTTTCATTCACAACCAAAGTTTTCTTCTCCTCTAGGTATGATTTTTAATATATTTGATAATGTTGATATATAATATTGCATTTGGTTTAGTTGATAGTGTTGATTTAGTGTTGATAATGTTGCATTATATTGTGTTTTGTGTGGCATGTAGTTTTTGAATGTAAAGTGTTTGTGAAAATGTCACAATGAGTTTGGCATGTAAGGTGTTTGTGTAAATGTCACAATGAATATTGCATGTATTGATTGAGAGAAAATATGTTCCTATACAATTAATCGAGCTATACATCTTGGTTTGTGAGGTTGTCATAATAACACTTATAGTGTTGAAATTGAAAGCACTTCACATAAAGTTGAAAATGAAATTGAAAGAACTCATATATATTCATATTCCAACCCAGAAACGAAAGAGATGTTAGTGGAAAAGATACTAGTGAAATGTTATATGTTTTGTCATTCAATAAAATTGTGTTTTTGTTTTTATATTGTGTTTATGGTTTTATATTGTGTTTATGTTTTTATTTTTTGGCTTTTCATTTAATGCTACTTGAATTTTATATGGTGTTTGAAGAATGGAAAAATACAAAAAGGGGGGGTTTGAATTGGAGTTTTTAAAACTTAAAGACAAGAACACGTTGGTTATCCTGGTTCGTTTAAACTCAAACTAATATAGTCCACCCACCAAGGTGATTTTGCCTCTCTCAACGAGGTCTTAATCCACTAATCAATCTTTATTACAAAGCTACTATGACAACCGTCAAAGCCTTCTTGAGTTAAAACCACGAGCCGGTTTTCTCAAGGAATTTCACTAAACAATATTGAATAAAGGTGTACAAGAATGTTTTCTAATAAAACAATATCACAAGTGATGTTTTACACAATTTGAATTTTGAACGTTTGAGGATGATCAAGATAGCTTCGTTACTGTGCGTAAAAAATCGTGAAAGATTTATCGTTCAAACTTTGTTTAAATAGGCGAAGCATGTAGGAGCTTTTGGAATGTTGATCAATGATAATTAAAGAGCTTTCCAAAAATAGAGATCACTGTTCCCTTCCAGTCGTTACTTTTGAAATGGTAATAATTAATTTGTAACGCTTCAGAACATGCTTGCTTTAGAATATTAAAGTTTCCGTTGCTTCTTTTCAGAGCTTTAGATCAGAAACACAGAGTCCTGTTTGCAGCGTTAGAACTTCTTTAATAGATATTTAGAATCAGAGTTAAAACAGCTTGTTAACTCATCTTCTGATCTTCTTCCGTCAGAACTTCTCTGCAAAACAAAATATAAATTTAGGGAGCATAATTGTTTTTTATGTTTGTTATCATTAAAACTCTTACAAGGGTTGTAGAATCAAACTATGTTCTAACAATCTCTCCCTTTTTGATAATGACAAAAACTTGGATATTTAAATAGAAACAGAAAGAACATAAAGCATTTTAAGGTCTCCCCCTGAGTTGAATACTCAGATAGAGAAGAAATACTTCCCTGAATTTTTTTATGATCAGAGTTTTTGATGCATCTACTTCTGTCTTTAACAGAGTTTGTTCCTGTTTTGCTTTCAGAAAAAAAAACGATAGAAGTTATGATATTCAACATGTTTGAGACTGCGTCTTGATACTGTTATTAGAAATATCTTATGTTCTCCCCCTTTTTGTCAAGAATCAAAAAGCAATATAAGCACTTGAAGCAATAAAAAATGAGTTGTATTCAAAAGGATTGCAATAACATATTCAAAAGAAGAAAAAAATGAACACAGTAAAGAAAACAATTTTCAAAACTAAGATTGAGGTGGAGGAAGTCGTGTGAACAAGGATTCCAACAAATTCTTAATCTGAGTGTTTGACTCTTCTTGTTTTCCCAGCATCCCTTTGATTTCCTTGCATGTGTCATCTTGCTTGTCTAGTTTCTCCTTGAACACTGCATTTTCTTTCTTCAACTCCTCCAGAGTTTGCAGAACCAGAGATGAAGAGGGTATATCAACAGAAGGTGCCACCTTCTCAGAGCAAGCTGCAGCTGATTCTTACTCAGTAGCTTCTTCAACTTCCTTGCCTTTGTCTTGAACCCTAACCAGAGGCAGAGGATCATAGGATGGTTCATCAGATTCTGAAGACTGGTGATCTTCCCAGGGGGCATTGTCCAGTAGAAGGAGAGGTTTCTTTTCCCAGTGACGCATAACTCGATCTTTGAAGACTTTCAGATGATCACATAAGTTCTGTTGAGCAATTTCATAACTCAACTCCTTAAGTTTCTTGGACTCATAATTGAACCATTTTCTGAACTGGTTCTAGTGTGAATCAAGAGCAGTAGGATTAAGATTTTCTAAGCAGGCTATCTTCAGAGAGTTAACCCATTCAAGTATTTCTGTTTTAAAAATCATCAAATTTTTACCAACATCTACTTTTGTGATTTTTGGTTTTGGTACGACAATTTTTTGAGAGCATGAGACAAGATTGTCCAGAGCTTCTAAGTCTATAATGGTGCGAAGGTGATCTTCTGGATGGTTGTTTGGAGAGGGGGAATCAGATATATTAATGGGTGAATGTGGTGTGTTTTGTGGAATGGAATGATAGGGAGACGGAATTTTTGAGATGTCGTGGATTGTGATTGGTTATTGGACCATGAGAGGGCATGTTATTCCAGGAATGGGTGTAGTGGTATCAGAGTCAAAATTTGGATTTTCTGAGTGGGGAGCTTGAGAGTTTGGATTTTCTGAGTGGGGAGCTTGAGAGTTTGGATTTTTTGAGTGGAGAGCTTGAAATGACGGATCAAATTGATCAATATCAGAAAGAACTTAAGTAAGTTCTGGATGATTTTGGTCAAGATGGGTAGAAAGTGGTCCGTCCATAATGTTTTCTAGAGTAAGTGAGGGGTCAAATTCAATGTCAAAGTCATCAAAGGTTTGTGGTAAAGGGTCTTCCGTGGATTTTGGAGAGGAGGGGGTTTCAGATGTTGATAAAAGAACTGATTCCATAACATAAATAAAAGATTAATTACCTTTCTTCTTAGCAGCCTTGGGAACTTTCTCAGAAGATCCTTCTCCAGCAACTTTACTTTTCCTTGATTTTTTGAGGACAATCTCCAGAGCCCATTGTCGTAGATCGCGAATGTTTACTTCTGGGTTTGTCCCGTCCATTTTGCAAGCCTTCAGATATCTGACAATAATTTCTGGAGAAGCATCTGTTTGAGAGAAGAGAGGAAAATACTTCAGAGGTACTCGTCTCGTTGTGATGACTTCCTTTGTTGTTACTGTTGGATCCTTCTTGATGGTGTCAATGATCTTCATTTTCTTCAGTTTCTTCACATTCAGAGGTTTACCAGCACATGCTTCCAAATTGCTAACATGTTGAGCCTCAGTCAGATATTCTACCAGTTTGATTTTTGTCAGAATATCTGATATGAGCCTGCCCAGAGGTATCCAGTCCCTCTTTTTCCTTTCTTCTTCTCTAGTCTCTTTGACGCTGGTCTTCAGATGATTAAACAACAAATGAGAAAGATTGACCTTTGCCTTGGTTGCTATGAAGTACAGAAGAAATTGCTGATCAATATTGATATAGTCTAGAGAACTTGTGGGTTTTCTGTGGTTGATGCAACCCAAGATGATTTTTGACCAAATTCTGAAGTAGTCTTTCAGATATTTGATTTTGTTGAAGGTTGGCCAGTAGAAAAAATCTCTTTTGAAATCTTTGTTAGGTCAGAGAATTTATCTTCCATGTCTCTGCAACGAATGCCTCCGCCGTCATGACCTATCAAACACGCAATAAGATCTTCAGAGATTACTATTTTCTTTCCCATCACAAAAGAAGTAACTTGATGATTTGAGGCAGTAGCATGAATCCAGAATTATTTAACTAATCTTGGAAAAACTGGACCCAGTAAACGATCAAAATACTTTGTCCACCCTTGAAATTCAACATCAGGAGTATGATTGTAACCGTTTTCCTTCATATTGACGAAGTCCACAATGAGTTTACACAGAACTTCTAGTGAATCAATTGGAGTCAGGAGTGTTATTGAAGGTTCTTCATACCTGTCTACTGTTGAAGAAGAAGAGCCAGGAACACTTTGAGAGCTTTGAGCAGTTTGAGAAGAATTCATTGTTCACACAGACTTTTGAAGGGTTTTTTTTGAAGAAAAATTGAACATTAGTAATAGAGAGAAGAAGTGAGGATGAAAAAGTGAAAGTGAAAGTGAGCGTTGTATTTATAGAAAAATAGAAAAATTAATTAATAATAAAAGAGTGAAAAGAAATGATTGCATAGAATTAATGATTCCTAAAAATAGGGAGATGGCGTGAAGATATAAAACAGTTACCGATATGACACGGGTCTCAATGCATCCAATCAATGCTTTAGTCTCTTTAGAATTTAAACACGTGTTCAGCCTTAGAAGAAACACTTATGAGAATATCACAGATGTTGATGTTATGAACTGCACGCTTCTATCTTTGAAATGAACCGTTTAGAAACTATTCAGATATTCTTAGGTAGATCCTGATACAACTTTCCTTCTAACTTCTGGAGAATTATTGATCAGATGTTCATATAAAAAACATAAAATTCTGAGGGTTAAAGAATACATAAATAAAACTCTTATTCTAGACATAATTTCATGCTGAGATGTTTCAGAATGAAATTAAACCTATCTTCAGAAAGGGGTTTAGTGAAGACATCAGCCCATTGATGGTCTGTGTCAATAAATTTTAATGAAAAAATTCCTTTCTGAATATAGTCCCTAATGAAGTGATGCTTTATTTCTATATGCTTAGCCCTGGAATTTAAAATAGGATTTCTAGATAAACAAATGGCAGAGGTATTTTCAGAGTATAGGAATGTTACTCTCAAATATGTTGAAGTCTTCAAGCTGACTTTTTATCCAGAGCACTGTGTGCTGTATCTAGCTGCTACTATATATTCAGCTTCAGCAGTTGATAATGTAATTGTGGATTGCCTCTTACTGGACCATGAGATCAGATTTTCTCCCAGAAATTGGCAGCTTCTAAAAGTAATTTTTCTTTCTATTCTATCTCCAGCGAAGTCAGCATCAAAATACTCTACTAATTTGTATTCTTTGGTTTTTCTATAAAACAGACCAAGATTAGTAGTACCTTTCAGAGACTTGAAAATTTGCTTAACAGTTGTTAAGTGAGATTCTCTAGGATCTGATTGGAATCTAGCACACATACATACACTATATAAAATATCAGGTCTTGAAGCTGTAAGATATAAGAGAGAACCAATCATACCTCTGTAGATCTTATGTTCTACCTTCTTACTTACCTCTTCCTTTTCCAGAATGCATGTAGGATGCATTGGAGTTTTGGCTCGCTTACATTCTGATAGGTCAAATTTCTTCAGAATTTCTTTGACGTACTTGTTTTGATGTATGTATGTTCCTTCTGGAGTTTTATTGATCTGGATGCCTAGAAAGAACTTGAGTTCTCCCATCAAGCTTATTTTAAACTCTGCCTGCATAGACTTAGCAAATTCTCTTCCCAGAGAGGCTTTAGTAGATCCAAAAATAATATCATCTACAAAAATTTGACAAACTAGAATGTCATTTTTAAATGGCTTACAGAATAAAGTTGTTTCCACCTCCCCCCTGGTAAAATTATTTTCTAACAGAAAGCTACTTAGTCTTTCATACCAAGCTCTGGGAGCTTGTTTCAGACCATATAGAGATTTCTTTAGTTTAAAGATATATTCTCGATGTTTTGAATTTTCAAAACCAGGGGGTTGGTGCACATAAACTTCTTCACCAATGTAACCATTTAAGAATGCACTTTTGACATCCATCTGATAGAGAGTGATACCATTATTTACAGTAAAAGAAATTAAAAGTCTGATAGATTCTAACCTGGCGACTGGAGCAAAGGTTTCTATATAGTCTATCCCATCTTGTTGACTATAACCTTGTTCCACCAGCCGTGCTTTGTTTCTGATGACTTCTCCTTGTTCATTCAGTTTGTTTTTAAATACCCATTTGGTACCAATAATGTTGAACCCTTTTGGTTTAGGAACCAGATCCCACACATAGTTTCTAGTGAATTGGTTTAATTCTTCCTGCATTACAAGTATCTACTCATTGTCCAGAAGAGCTTCGTCAATGGAAGTTGGCTCAGTCAGAGACACTAATCCCATGAGAGATTCTTTAGAGTTTCTGAATGTGGATCTTGTTCTGATTGGGTCTTCTTTCTTTCCCAGAATTTTGTCTTCCGGGTGAGATAAGCTGCTTCTGGATTGTCTTTTCTGGAGGGGCTCTTCAGATGTTGCTATAATGTTTGTGACATCTTCTTCTGGAGTTTACTGTGACTCTTTGTGAGAAACTTCTAATGTAGTGTCTTTAGTACCTGTATATTGGACTTCTATATCTGCAAAAGATTTATCTTGCTTTGACTTTTGAGAGCCAAGCTTATCATCAAATCTGACACTGATTGACTCTTCTACAATCTGTGTTTCTGTGTTGTATACTCTATAGCCTCTTGAGTGTTCAGAGTATCCTAACATAATACACTTTTGTGCTTTAGAGTCAAACTTGTTCAAATGTTCTTTAGTGTTCAGAATAAAACAAGTACATCCAAATGGATGGAAATACGAGATGTTGGGCTTTCTGTTCTTCCACAGTTCATATGGAGTCTTATCCAGAATAGGTCTTATGAAGATTCTATTCTGGATGTAACACGCTGTGTTAATTGCTTCTACCCGGAAGTTCTTAGCAATGTTAGTCTCGTTGATCATGGTTCTGGCCATTTCTTGTAAAGTTATGTTCTTTCGTTCTACAACTCTATTTTGTTGGGGAGTTCTAGGACAATAGAAATCATGAGAGATGCCATTCTCATTAAAAAATAGTTCAAATTTTTTGTTTTCAAATTCTCCACCATGATCACTTCTGACTTTAAAAATTCTAAGATCTTTTTCGTTTTGGACTTGGTTACAGAAGGCAAAGAACACAGAGTGTGACTCGTCCTTGTGTCTTAAGAACTTTACCCATGTCCATCTGCTATAGTCATCTACGATCACTAATCCATACTTCTTGCCACTAATGGATGCAGTTTTCACTGGTCCAAATAGATCTATATGAAGAAGTTCTAATGGTCTAGAGGTAGAAACAACATTTGTGGTTTTAAAAGAAGGTTTTGCAAACTTGCCTTTTTGACATGCTTCACATAGAGCATCTAAGCTGAAGTTCAGGTTAGAAAGTCCTCTGACCAGATTGAGTTTGTTAATCTGAGATATTCTTCTCATACTAACATGCCCCAATCTTTTGTCTAGACCCATTGCTCATCGTTAATAGACAATAGGCATTTTACATTCTTACTTTTCAGTTCAGAAAGTTTTAATTTGTAAATTTTGTCCTTTCTCTTTTCATTAAAGAGGATAAATCCATCTTTTTGACTAACTGCTTTTCAGGACTTTTGATTGAAGATTATATCATAACCGTTATCACTTAATTGACTTATGGATAACAGATTATGCATTAATCCATCTACTAACAGAACATTAGTTATAGAGGGAAGAGTATCATTACCAATAGTTCCAGAGCCAATGATCTTCCCCTTCTGATTGCCTCTGAAACCTACGTAGCCTCCATATTTAAGCTCCAGGCTTTGGAACATATGCTTTCTTCTCGTCATGTGTCGAGAGCATCCAGAGTCCAGGTACCAGGGTTGGTGTTTCAGTCTTGCTGTTAAAGATATTTGTAACATAGACAATTTTATCCTTAGGTACCTATATCTTTTTGGGTCCTTGTTTGATAGAGTTACCAAAATTTTGTTTGAATTTTGGTTTAGTAGAAAAAAGCTTACTAGTATATTTTAAGTTATGTGTGTGCCCATAGGTAAAGTGAGAATTCAAAGGAGTGTGTTTAATTACCAAATCCTTAACTTTCTTAGGTTGAGATACTTTACCTTTGTATCCTATTCCTTTTCTGCCATTTCTACTAACTCCATAGATCATTGAAGCCATCTTGATTCTATCTATGTTTTTAGCAAGAAATTTCTGAAATCTATGATCATATTCCTTTATGATCTTATCAGAGTTATTAGGAACTTCTGAGACAGTTTCATTTTGAGCATTTTGTAATTTATTTTCAAGTTTTAAAATTGTTTCTTTCAGCTCAGAGTTTTCTGATCTCAGTTTCTTAGTTTCTTTAGAGTCAGCAACTAGATCCTTTTTCAGGTTCTTGTTTATGACTCAAAGTTTCTGATATCTTTCTAGAATTTCTGAAAGAATCTCTTCTAATTGAGATCTAGAAAAGTTAGAAAATACCTCTTCTGCCTGAGTCTGATTCTAATCCAGATGATTCAATATCATCTGACACGTTGGCCATAAGGGCTATGTTGGCTCTTTCATCTTCTGATTCTGTGTCTGCTTCAGAAGAGTCTGAGTCATCCCATGTTTCCATGAGACTTTTCTTCTTCTCCTTAAAGAACTTCTTTTTAGGTTTCTCCTTTTGAAGCTTTGGATAGTTGATTTTGTAATTCCCTTGTTCATTGCATCCGTAGCAGACAATATCTCTGTTACTTGACTTTCTGTATCCAGAAGATGGTTCAGACTTTCTGTATCCAGACGATGGTTCAGACAGATTCCATGTTCTTCTGGAATTTATGAACTTCCTTTGCCTGTACTTCACAGCTGATTGACTCTTCTGGAGAGAAGAGACAGTTCGTCTTCTTCTGATGAGGATCCACCAGAGTTTTCTTCTTTTGCCTGCAAAACTTTAGATTCATATTTTTTTTATAGATTTAAGGGCTAAAGACTTACCTTGCTTCTGGGGATCATCTTCTTCTAACTCTATTTATGACTTCTCAAGGAGCTGACAAGTTCTTCGAGAGATATTTGTTTTCATATCTTTGGCTAGATTGAGAGTTGTGACCATGGGTCTCCATTTCTTGGGTAAATTTCTGATGATCTTCTTTACATGGTCAACAGTTGAGTACCCTTTATCCAGAACTTTTAGCCCAACAACCAGAATTTGAAATCTTGAGAATATTGTTTCAATGGTTTCATCTTCTTCCATTTTGAAGGCTTCATACTTCTGAATGAGCGCAAGAGCTTTGGTTTCATTGACTTACGCGTTGCCTTCATGCGTCATTCTCAAGGAATCAAACATGTGTTTTGCTGACTCTCTGTTTGTGATCTTTTCATACTCTGTGTATGAGATATCTAGCATTCAAGAGAATAGTTTTGGCCTTGTGATGATTTCTGAAATCTCTCTTTTGATGATCTGACATTCTTTTTATGTTAATCTTCTGACCGCTTTCATTAACAGGATGTATGTATTCATCAGTCATCATATCCTAGAGATCAGCGTCATAAGCCAGAAAGAAACTTTCGATTCTTTCTTTCCAGTAATCGAAGTTCTAACTATCAAAGATTAGAGGTTTGCCGCTGATTCTGTCTTTCTCATTATGGTAGTCATTACTGATGTTCTGACTTGGTCCCACCATAGTGTTTTTCTTAGCTTGGATCTTTTTCTGACACGGTTAAGTGCTTGTACTCAGAACCACGCGCTCTGATTCCAATTGTAGAATGGAAAACCACAAGAAAGGGTGTTAGAATTGGGGTTTTTAAAACTTAAAGACAAGAACATGTTGGTTATCCTGGTTTGTTTAAACTCAAACTACTCCAGTCCACCCGCCAAGGTGATTTCGCCTCTCTCAACTAGGTCTTAATCCACTAATCAATCTTGATTACAAAGCTACTATGACAATTGTTAAAGCCTTCTTGAGTTAACACCACAAGCCAATTTTCTCAAGGAATTTCACAAAAAATATTGAATAAAGGTGTACAAGAATGTTTTCTAATAAAACGGTATCACAAGTATTGTTTTACACAATTTTAATTTTGAACGTTTGAGGATGATCAAGATAGCTTCGTTATTGTGCGTAAAAAATCGTGAATGATTTATCCTTCAAACTTTGTTTAAATAGGCAAAGCATATAGGAGCTTTTGGAATGTTGATCAATGATAATTAAAGAGCTTTCCAAAAATAGAGATCATTGTTCCCTTCCAGCCGTTACTTTTGAAATGGTAATAATTGATTTGTAACGCTTCAGAACATGCTTGCTTCAGAAGATGAAAGTTTTCGTTGCTTCTTTCCAGAGCTTTAGATCAGAAACACGGAGTCCTGTTTGCATCGTTAGAACTTCTTTAATAGATGTTTAGAATCAGAGTTAAAACAGCTTGCTAACTCATCTTCTGATCTTCTTCCATCAGAACTTCTCTGCAAAACAAAATATAAATTTAGGGAGCATAATTATTCTTTGTGTTTGTTATCATCAAAACTCTTACAAGGGTTGCAGAAACAAACTATGTTCTAAGAGTGTTTATGTTTTTCTTTAATATAACAGGTGAAATGGCTTCTAGTGAAGAAAAAGATCATCTCGCTTCTAATATTGATGGAAATGAATCAACTCGTGATGTGGAGAATGAGATTAGATGAGGAATAATAATTATGAAGTCAATAATTCGTGCAAGAGATAAAGGTATCAAACTTGACGTACATTGGAATGAAGACAAACATCTAATTGAGCCTAACGGTTCAACGTTGACAAGTTACATTGGTTCCATTGTGAGGAGAGAAGTTCTAATCACTTGTGATGATTGGAGAAGGCGTGAGCTGAAACCCGTTAAAGAAAAAATATGGACTAAAATATAGGTGCGATATATGATGTCTTTCATTTTTGTTGACGCTTATGTATATAAATTACTAACGCACTCTGTGTGTGTTTTTTTGTAGAGGTCTTTTAACATTGATGATGATCGAAAATCATATTGTCTTCAATTGGCCAGAAAAATACTAAGAGGGTTTCAATCTTTTTTGACAAATAAGTTTCTTAGGGATGCCGATAACAATTTTATCGATGTAGAGCATCCAAAAGCATATTCAGGCTTGATTTCCCTTGAAGAATGGGAAACCTTCAAAGAAAAAAGAAGAACCTCAAATTTTCAAGATGTGCGTAGCATGAATCGCCAACGAGCATCAAGTCCCCCGTATCCATACAGAAAAGGGCGTATGGGATATGCACGCTTGACAAAGATTGGTACGTATATATAAATTATATGATATACTTGTTCATCATGTGCTATTATTTATTTATTATTTCTCTTAATGTGTAGTTAGAAAGGAGAAAAGTCAAGAAACATCTCTTCCGAAACATGTTCTGTGGAAGGCTGCCCGGGTGAGTATGGATGGAGTTGTTAAGGAAGATGTGCTTCAAATTTATGAGAAATGTGTAAGTATATCAATATTCCTATAATTAAATCAAAAGTTTATTAAAATACAGAATTTATGAGTTTAATCACCACTAATTTATTTCGCTATGCATATGAATTTCAGGAGAGTCTATCTCAATCTTTAACTCAAGCTGAAGACCAAGATTGTAGGAGCATACTTAGTCGAGTATTAAATGTTCCTGAGTATACCAGTCGTGTGAGGGGTAAGGTATTTAGGGTGACTCAAATATCTTTGGGTAATCATCAAAAGAAGAAATGTCATAGCAATAAAGAAGTGATGGAAGAGTTAGAAAAATTAAAATCTAAAGTTCGTGAGTTGGAAAAGGACAAAGAAAAATACATGTCAGAAAGGCAAGGGTCAGGGTTCAAGGATACTAGTGACAAAGATAGTATCAATTGTGTTTACAACAGAAAATTCCCGAGGTAACATATATTATTATGAATTAGCACAATTTTTTTAATTGACATATATAAACATTAACAATTTCATATTTATTATTGGTTTAGGGCATTTCACTTTGTCAGCTATATTTATCGTCACCGACTTATCGCATGGCTGACAAGGGAAAAGTGTATAACACCTTGGGAGAAGTAATTCACCATAAATCGCTCCCTGCTGGATTTTTGAAAGTATCAATTGAAATTGCTATAGAGAGGGATGCACTGTTACCTTTGCCTGACGATATTTTAGATGCAATATTGGTCGGAGAGGCAATAGGATCTTATGTTGCATGGTTGTCAAGCCTCATTTACATAGATGATGAGGTATGTTAACATTTGCAGCGTTGAAAACTATTATGAAAACTATTACGACCATTTAACATACTTTTTTTCATGGTAATGTTAGACTCCCACGAAATCCAAATCAAAAGATAAGGGGATTAAGCCGCAGACCGAGTCAATTGCATATAAAAAAAGGTAAATTGATATATATTATGCATATAAAAGGTTAATTCACGATCTTATACTTCACCTAACTTATTATATGCATTTGATATTTAGATTCATGTTAAAGACATGCAACAAGTCCATATGAGTAATATGTACGCATAAAAAAGGGATGTGGCAAAGTCTGTGGCTAGAAAAAAGCCTACTTCTCGGTATAGGTCGTGCCTTCAGACATTAATGGGAATTTCAGATTTGGCCGACGGATGTGCTCGTAATATACCTATGGAGAAAGATATTTTTAGTTTTTCCTATTACGAAACAATAAGTAGAGAGGATGTGGATCAAATTCTTAAACATGAAAAATTAGGCCTCGGTGTTGTCAATACATACATTAGGTATTCTCCGATCAACTTTATTTCGTTTTTATTGAACAGTTTATCTACTAATTTCAATGAATGGTCTTAATTTTAATGATGTTTTTATTTAAGTTTCATGTATGCCAACTTGATGTGCCCGCATCAATTGGACCAAAGATTCTCCTTCTTATCTCCAAACAATATCAATGCACTATTAATACAACAATGACCAAATGATGTAAAAGAGTATTTTGTCCGTACATTTATGGCCAACAAAGATACGAATTTTTTTTTTCATTTAATACTGGAAATGGGTAAGATTTTTATTCAAACTTCATCTATTATAATATTTCGTGTTTTGTTTTGTAGAAAGTTTCAATCTTAACCTTTGTTAATATTATAGTGGACACTGGTTGTTTGTTGCAATCAATCCAATAAGAGAAGTTGTATATTATTTGGATTCGTTAGAAGGCGATTGGACAAAATACCCAAACATGAAGGAGATGGTTGATACGTAAGTTAGATTGTTCTAAAACTTCATTTGTGTACTTATTTTTTTTTATGTGAGATTGTTCTAAATCTTCGTTTATATTTTGTTAGGGTTATACAAATTTTTAGATCACAAAGAAATATTCAAGTACCAAAGAGTAAGGCAAACAACATTACATGGATTAGACTGCAGGTATATTTTTATAATTTTTATTATATTAGTGATGCTACTTGATAAAACAAGTTAAATTATATGAGATGATATATATTTGTATATTTTTCCATGTGTAGTATCCTCGTCAGTGCAATGGTATAGATTGCGGTTATTTCATGTTGAGGTTTATGAAAGAAATTATTCTTTTGAACAAAATAGAGATTCCATCCATGGTATGAGTTTCTAACTTATGATTTAACCTTCTTTTGATCACATAATTGGGTTGGTGGATTTGCTTTTTGACATTGATTTCTTAGTTGTTTTTAGCCTTGAATAAACAACGCTTGTATGTATATAATATTTTCCATTAGGTTGGAAAAACATAGGGTCAATAAACTCACTTATATGAGAAACAACTTTTTGTTTGAAAATGACTCTTGGTGGATGACATTATGATATTAATTAAAAGGGTTTCGATGTGTCGTATTAAGGAAATATAGTTATGGAGGTAAGATTTGATGACGAGGTTTTCAATTGTCTCAAGTTAAGTTGCTTTGTCAGCTATGTAGGCCAACATTAAGGCCATTTTGGGTGAAGATCTGTTCGACCATATTGGAAATATTATTCTGCCCCCAAAATTATTTTGTTGGACATTTCTAATCACTTGGTCTGCATCTAGATTTCTAATAACTATCACTACCTTTGGGCCATTTCGACCTACATCATCCCCAACTACCCTTGGTATGGGTTGTTCGGCCTATTGGGATACAATTTGTTTTTTCCCATGATCATTAGGAATTCCTTCATTGTTTGGCACTCTTAGGTTTCGAACTGGCCTAACATTTTAGATTTGAGGAATTGGTCGAATAGGCGCTTGAGGAGCACAAAAAAAGTCACCAATTCGACCCATCATCTGAGCCAACTATCGGTAACTATGGTTTATCTTTTGAATCAAAGGATTAACAAAGTGCCTATTTTTCATGTAAGCATATTAACCATGTCGTGATTACTCTCATCTATTTGTTACCTCACATATTGGAGGGAACTAGTGGTTAATGGCAACATAACTTGAGGGATATATCTAACCTTTCTTATGGTTGTACCATTTGAATATGATTTCTTATAGAAGATCCTGATGCTACGTATGGATTAAGAGGTAACACAATAGACATTGCATTATCTACATATGTCGATGCGTTAGTTTATAGGTCGTCCATCATTGTAGTTGGCATGCCATAAGGATAGTTAGTCCCTACTCCTACGGGGTAACATAAAAATTAGTAGAAAAGAATGCCTAGGGTCTTCTATTATTGCTTGTGTGACCCTAGGAGTAATTGGAATACTCTTTGAGTATGGTGGGGAAACCTCCACTTCTGGTGATGTCATCGACACTGATATCTAGCTTATAATAGGAGGAGTTATTACAACGGTTGTTGAAGTTCCTACACTACCAATCATGGATTCGGTCAGTTTATTTTCCTTCTACATTTAGATCATTGCTCTAGGGAAGGGAGGATTCTTTAATGTTGGATTATTCATTTCAGCAAGAGTCTTACTTCTCCCCAGACGCATAATGTATAGTTCTTATTGGCAATGGATGGAAGTAATCTTATATGTTATAAAAATGGTTGTCGTTCATGTTCCAATTAACAATGCTCGACTTGGTGCATGGATGTTTTCATAATAGATTTATTTTTGGAGTTAGATTCAAACTGGATCTCAGGTGACTTAGAAAAGGTGGTCGAAAATGGGGCTTTGGCCTTCTACTGGTCATATATTTCGGTTGATGGATTTTCTCTTTGGAATCAATTTCCTTGGTTGTTTTTAGCCTCGAATAAATAACTCTTGTATGTATATAGCATTTTCCATTAGGTTGGAAATACATGGAGTCAATAAACTCACATAAAGGAGAAACTTTTTTGTTTGAAAATGAATCTTGGTGGATGACATTATGATATTAATTAAAAGGGTTCCGATGAGCCGCATTAAGGAAATTTGGATATGGAGGTAATATTTGATGAGGAGGTTCTCAATTACCTCAGGCTAAGTTACTTTGTTGGCTATATTTCCTAGAGAAAATTTTCACTAAAGTTACTAGATGAACATCCCTGATATAACTCGGAAGAGTTAAGCCTCATCTAAAGAACTAACTATATTAGGGTAGGCAAGAGATAAAAAATGACATGTTTCTTATTAAATTGTCCATTGACTAGGTCATGAGTTCGTGATGTCGCATGACTTGTTTTGTTTATTCTCAATTTTATCTTTTGGAGTTGACTCCGATTCAAATCCTTGTTGGACATTAGTTTGACGTTGTGTGAATTAAATAATTTGTAAGTTGCAAAATGTTGTTATTTTCTTAATAAGGCGAAAAACTCACATCAATTAATGGATCAAATTAGGTTCTTATTTTGGAAGTGATTACTGGATAAGTCTCTTGAATCTCCTTGCACTTTTTGTGATTGAGTTGCAAAATATTTCATTTTCCTTTTGAAACTGGTCTCTTATTTTTGAGTTGTGGTATTTTTTTCCAGGAGGTTAGACTTTTTGATTTTCTTGTTATCTTTTTCGTTTGTCCCACTTGTTAAAGTTTGAGTAATTTTTCCTCTTTAACTGGATATTTGTTGTTTTCAGGGTTGAGTCAGTTTCTTGATCTAGGGTTAAGCCAACCTCTATTAACTGGATGAATCCACCCAACACACAACTTGACGAGCTGCTATGTATGACTCCAAACAAGTTTTACCTCACTAATGCTTTGTTGATGAAATGATATACCGTCTCCCAAACACGAGACATGTAAGAATGAAATGATTAAGGCTTAAAGTGAATTGATTCAAGATATATTGATTCTTATGATGAAAAATTATGATGTTTTATTATCACAAACTTGTCTAAAGAACATAAGAACTCTTCTATCTAGTAATGCAAAATATTAGTATAGTTATTGAAAACATATTTGTATGATAATTTATACGAATATATATACTTCCTCGGTCCCTCCGGTCACTATTATAAGAAAATATGACTTTTTAATTTTGGTCATTTTTATAAGTAAAAGTCATTACTTTTAGACTAATTAATGCTTATATTACTGTGATACCCTTAACTTATTTAAAAGCATTTAATGTTGGTAGTTGAACTAAGAATATTATAGTAAATTTTACTTTTTGTACATAAAATCGAGAAAATTAATTACATCTAACTAACTTTCTTAATCAATGTGAAAGTAGTTATTTTGACTTATAATTGTGACTGAGGGGAGTATATATATATATATATATATATATATATATATATATATATATATATATATATATATATATATATATATATATATATATATATATATATATATATACACACACACATACTACAAGAAAAAATTGAATTAGTTTGGGTAAATGGTTAGGGGTTAAACCCCTAGTTAAATTTACCTTTAGTTTGGGGTAACCTCCTGTCTAAATAATATAAAAAAAGTTTTAAATTTAGTATGGCTAGGAGCTTCACGTAGCTAAATTTTAGGAGGGAATTTGAAAATAAATATGTTGGACGCTTGCGAGGGGGTTGCACTTGGGAAAAAGGAAAAACCATTAGCAAGAGGGGATCATCTCGCCCTACAAAATAGTTGTTGGCCATTTGCGAGAGGGTGATCACCTTGCCGACTAAGTTAGATTTTTGCGAGGGGCTACCCCTAAGCCCACTCTCACGTCACATCTTCTTCTCTGCTCCATCTCTGAACCGGTTTGTGCATTGCAGAGTGGTTACATCTTTTTGGCAGCTAGCGAGGATCTAGCCCCAAGCCACGTGACAACTTATGTTTCCAAGAATTCAGTGTCATTTGTCTTGCGTTTATAGCTTATAGTCTCTTCCCTTCTCTTCATTTCCATTCATTTCCAGAGCTTTTACAACTCTCCCATTTTCAAATTCTTCTTCATTTTTTTCTCCATTAACACTACTATTTTACTCCATTTGGAAGCTTCATTTTTTCATTTCAAAGGTAATAAAGTTATTTCTATATGTTATTTAATATATATGTTGTTATATTAATTTATAAATTCTGATTTTTGTTGGATTAAATTCGTAGATATTTATTATATTTTTCTCCATCAACACTAGTTTTGTTTAATAAAGTTTCTTTATAAGATATGTAATTTATTCTTTTTTATTGAAATTTTTTCTGAATTATATGTTAGAATAAGGTAAATTAAACTGATTTAAGTATGTATTAGATTTAGTTGATATAATTAGGTATGTTAGATTTAGTTTATATATATTATATATTAAGTTAATTTTTATTCCGAAAATATATTATATATTTTATATATTATGTTATATATTAAATATGTAAAAATATGTTATATATTTTAGTTTATATATTATATATTTAGTTTGTATATTTTATTTTATTTTGAAAATATATATATTATATATTGTATTATATTAAAACAATTTATATATTTAATTATATTAAATAGTTTATATATTATATATTATATATCATAAAAATAGTTTATATAAAAAGTCTATATTTAGTTTATTTAGTTTATATAAAAAAGTATATTTAGTTTATATGAAAAATAATAAATATTTAGTTAATCTAAATAATAGTATATTTAATTTATAGAAAAAAACAATTTATTTAATTTATATCTAATTTAAATATTTAATATATTTAATAAATATTTAGTTTAAATAAAATATAATATATTTAATTTATATAAAAAAACAGTTTATTTAGATTATAAATGGTATACTAAATTATTTTAGAAAACAGTATGTATTTAGTTTATATAAAAAAAATATATTTAATTTATATAAAATATGATAAATAATTAGTTAATCTAAATAATAGTATATTT
Source organism: Vicia faba (assembly GCA_948472305.1). Classification (NCBI taxonomy): domain Eukaryota; kingdom Viridiplantae; phylum Streptophyta; class Magnoliopsida; order Fabales; family Fabaceae; genus Vicia; species Vicia faba. The sequence continues at coordinate 884,539,338 of OX451735.1, forward strand.
AGTTTATAGAAAAAACAATATATTTAGTTTATATCTAATTTAAATATTTATAATATTTAATTTAAATAAAACAAAAATATATTTAATTTATATAAAAATAATATATTTAATTTATAAATAGTACATTTAGTTATTTTAGAAAACAGTATGTATTTAGTTTATATAAAAAAGATATATTTAGTTTATATAAATTATACCAAATATTTAATTAATCTAAATGATATTATTATATTTAGTTTATAGAAAACAATATATTTAATTTATATGTAATTTAAATATTTAGTATATTTAATAAATATTTATTTTAAATAAAACATAATATATTTACTTTACATAAAAAAATAATATAGTTAGTTTATAAATAATATACTTAGTTATTTTGGAAAACAATATATTTAGTTTATATAAAAAGAGTATATTTAGTTTATATAAAAATATATATTTAGTTTAAATAAAACATAATATATTTAATTTATATAAAATTTATTAACTATTAATATTATTAACTATGAAATTTATTAATTATTGAATATAATAATAATAAGAAAACTAAATATTTACGTTTATAATTTAAAATATAAATTTTGATTTTTAGCTTTGGATAAACCCCCTAGTTAATGTTGCTTGTACACTCTCCTCCACACATCCCGCACACTCCCTGCGCCACCCTGCATTTTCTGAGCGTCTGCGCCAAAAGCAGCGCTTTCTGAGCGTTTGCGTAAAAAACAACATGACATTTAGCTAGGGATAAAGTTCCTAGTTATTGTACAATTAAATTTTGTATTTAGCGAAAGGTTTAGCTCCAAATTAATTGGTTAGGTGCTTAGTTCTGCACCACTTATCAACTACTAATGATTTAGTTAGGGGACATAATCCCTGATAAATGTTAATTTTGTGAGATATTTTTTGATTTAGTGAAGAGTTAATTCCTTAATTAAAGAAATTTTTTCTTTTATATATATATACCATTTGTCATTAAAATCTGATCGTATATTTTCACCTATAAATTTTGCTAATGTATCGTGTGAGTATTATTGGGACCGTCTTTTGCTAATGTATCGTGTGAGTATTATTGGGACCGTCTTCATGCTTGATCATTTTTATTTATTTTTTTCAAATCAAAAAAATCAAAAATCAAAAGATATTTAGTTTTTTATAATAACTATTTTGAAGATGATTATCATAATATTATTTACAAAAAAGAATAAATTTATTTTTATTTGTTTATAATGATGGAAATCTTATTTTATATATAAATAACCGTTAAAAATATTTTTTCTAAACAAATAACTCTAAAAAAACTACTAATTTCTTCAGTCTTTCCCTTGAAGGAGATTTCCAAACATGGATTAATGGAATAGTTGTAATTGGCACCACTATCAAAGTAGCCCTACATTTCTTTGAAAAATGGGATTTTTATCTATATGTCTATTAAAAATAACGGGTTTTTTTTGTTGCATATGCATATGCATCTAATACTATATGTTTATAAATAAATTGTTGCATGGACAACATTGATATTTAACTATATTTTTATTAACTCACCCATGTTGTAAGACTGAACAGTAGAAAAAGTCGAGAGTACAGTTGAATGGATTTCTAGGAAATATACAATATTATTCCAACAGTTTGAAACTGCCACAAGGTTCAGTCTAAGATTTCAAAATTTGCAGTTTAGTATATTTAGAACTTAGAAAAGGGAACCAAATTCTTTTTCCCTTCTCTCTGCTAATACTCACATGGTAACCTAAGAAATATTGTCATGTAGTGAGATTATATATGCAATTCCATGACCAAGATCTTATTCATAGACATGTGAAGGACCACCCCTTTTCTTTTAGGTCCAATGGGATGCTTTGCATGTGCCTATTCTTAAAAAATAATTTGTCATATTTTATTTTAGTAATAATTTTTAAATAATTGATGGTTTCAATTCATAATTTATTAAATTAATTAATCTAATATTCTTCTACTAAAGAAGTGTTTCATAAGAATGATTTGATTCATTGATAATATGATGTTAGATTTTTGAAAGTGTGTTTCATTCATGAATCGTGTAAGTTTGAAAGAGTATTGAAAATTTAAAGTGTTTGATTGTTTGCAAATCTTAAATGTTCATTATGCATTAATGATGTTTCAATTATTTTTGTAGGACTTTGTTTAAAAAAAAATTTAAGTTGGAAAGAGTTGATAAATCACAAATGGTTGCTTAATTTCTAATGTTTCAATTATTTTTGTAGGACTTTGTTTTAAAAAAAATTAAGTTGGAAAGAGTTGATAAATCACAAATGGTTGCTTAATTTCTAATATATTTGTAATGACGCTTATTAATTTAAGATGATAGAAAAAACAATATTTTCTCTTTTGTACATATTTTTTGTAACCGCTTTAATATGAGTGTTGAAGTATGTGTTACTTCTTCATTTTAGTTCGAGAATCCGTTCAATAATAGGTTGAGTTTTTGTCTTATTCTGAATTTATTAGATTTTAGCAGCTATAAATAAATATATGCAATTTTGTTATCATACTTTTTAGAATTTTACAGCTGAAGATCGAGGGAAGAACTAAAATTTCTAATAAGAAAAACTTAGAGAGACAAGGGTTGAGAAAAAACTTTAGAGCATCTAAAGAGATTGAAAAACACTTCTAAACATCTTGGGTTGGTGTGATTCATGGATGGAGAATTTGAGAGATTGAGAAATTCTTGGGTAAAAAATAAGGTTTGTTCTTGGAAACACTTAGGTAGAAAATAAGGTATGTTCTTGAGAACTTGGATAATAATTTCCTTGTAGCTCATTCATAATCTTTTTTAACAATTTTTGGAAGTACGGTGAATCAGAGAGCTGCTCTACTTCTAGACTAGATCATTTGATCGAACTATGTAAATAAGTTATTGTCTTATTGCATATATATAGTTATTTTTGCATAAGACAATTTATTTTGGTTGTCATTATTTTTTGTCCCTGCATATCAAATTTCTTGGTGTGGTTGAACTCTGAATAACTCATCAGAAGTGCTTTAAATTATTCTATCAATCTCACAACAAGTGGAATCCATCGTGGGGAAAGAGGATTTTGTTTAGAAGTGAATATCATGGATTCTAAATAGCATATCAAGAGGTTTTCTAGAGACAATAATTCTGGATTATCGAAAGTGAAGACACAAGTAATCTTAACTCAAGAGAAGTGTATTGAAGCATTTAAGAGTGAGATATTGACGCATGTACGCCTAACAGAAGTATAGATGATTGACATGGTGGATAGGGTCGAAATCATCACTACCTGGTGTCTCGGGAATAAAGTTCTAAGGGAAGTCTTCAGGGAGAATTCTGCAACTTCGATGTGAGACAAACTTAAATCATTGTATATGACCAAGTCTTTGTGTAATACGGTGGGAGAACTGACTTGGGTGTTTTGTGTTTTATCGCAATTGTTGCGGATAACAAGAGTCTCCACCGACATTTCTTTTATCTAAATAAGGAAAGGGTGAAAAGAATAGGAAAGACATTTGAGATATTTTCTTGAGTTCGGGGGGTAGGTTATGAAAAGGGAAGATGTTAACACCCTTTTCATCCATAATTATCTATGGACTCTTAGTTGCTTGCTATATCACTTTTGAATTTGCTTTGTTTGAAATGTGTTTGTGGTGGGTTTTTGAAAGTATTTTTGAAAAACGCCTTCGTTTAGGCAAACTTTGTAATGATTCTCGTCTCTATAAGAATGCATACAAAGTGTTGGACTTTTGAAAATATTTCATGTTTTTCAAAGTGTTTGGTGTGTTTGAAAAGATGTTTGTTTTTGAAGATGGATTGTGAGAAAGAAACTAAGAACGTTCTATCTACTCAAAAGTCTTTTGTTCATTTCTCTCTTCCTTTGACATTGCTATCTTACCATTGATTGGTAAGAAGCCCTATCTTTGGATGTAAAGGGACGGGTGCGGGTCATCGTATAGTCATGAATAGCAATGTTGTGAGATACCTTAGCATTTCTCTTAAGGGACCAAAATCATTTGTAAGGCAACATTTGTAGCGTCATCGAGGGACTATGATATTGTATTTTGTTTGTTTTTGCTAAGGTGTCTCACATGTATAACAAGTGTGGATTACCCTAGAGGTGCGGGTGTGTGAGTGTATTGATTTCATGCATTTTTTGTATTTGAGATTATGGTTTTTTAACGGTTGATTTTATCTTGCCATACACACCCTAGTTACTAGCATTTGTATTTGAAAACAGTAAATTGCAGAAAATAAAATCCTACGCTATTACATCGTTTAGGGGATAGGGGTACAATTTACAAATGGGGATGGATAAGAGCTTAAATATTACAACCGTATTGAATAGCCATGAAGAAAATATGTGAAACATGTAAAAACAGAGAAAAAGGAATGAAAATTGCATTTTTGAACATTATGTGTCGACACATGCTCTTTTGCATCGACATATAATCTTCCCTTGCCCCTGTATTTCCAAATTAACTCAGTATGAGTCGATACATAATGGTATGTATCGACTCATACACTACATGTGTCGACTCATATGTGCTTTGTGTTGACTCATACTCTCTTTTTTCCTTGTATTTTGGGCTTGTATAGCAGTATGTGTCGACTCATAAGGCTATGTGTCGACTCATACTGTCATTTTTCACTAAGATGTGTCGACTCATATAGGTATGTGTCGACTCATACTTTTATTTTTTCACTTCAACATTGTTTTGCTGCATACATGTGTTTGTTCTCAACACATAAATGAAAATAATGGAAGAAAAACAAAGGGTTAGCTTCAAGGGAAATGGTTACTACATTTTATCTTCAAAAATGAATTACTAATGATGCTTCAAATGAAGAGTTAAAGTCAAGAAGACTTACCTTGAAGTTGGATTTTATACTTTGAGCTTGAGTTGTTGTCTTGATTGTTCTTGAACTTAAAAAAAAGAGGTGTTATAGAAACCTGTTCTTGAGTTTGAACAACTTCTAGGTGATGTATGTGAGGTGCTTAGATGTTTGGACAGAACTTGCAAGGTATGTAGAGTTCTAGGGTTTGGATTTCAAAGCTCAAGAAATAGAAGCTTTGTGGACTGTTATGGCTTTTGTGAATATGAGATTTTGAGGGTTTATCAACAAAAATTCTGGCTTTTTCTCTCTATTTTTCTGACCCTTTTCTCTTGCAATTAACCTCTCTATTTATAGAGAAGGTTTTAGACTTGAAACAACTCAGATTTTGAATCACATGTTATGGCTATCTTGCTTGTTTTTGAAGCAAGCATGAAGAACATGTTTCCAAGGTTTGTACCCAACTATCTAAATTGGTTGATCACTTTAAATATGTTTATTCTGACTTGTAGGAGTTGTGTGTGATCAAAACAACAAGTTAGAGGCTCAAGAAATTTACTTTGAGATTAAAGTGAACTTTGCAAGAATGACATTGGTGCCTTTGTGCCAAAAATGGAAAGATGTAATGGAAAATACTTGAATCACTTGGATAATGGTTCAATAAATTGTGTAAACATCTGATTATGGATAGATTTGCAAGTCAAGAGGCCTGCAAAGTAAGATTATGCAGCATGGCATAAGGATTTTGTTCATTGTTCATCACAAATCTGCCTTACAAATCAAGAATGAATGCCCAACTTCAGGCCCTTGAGTCTCTTAGCTCAAGTATGATAAATTCATGCTCTTGGATGTTTTGGAAAGCTTGAAACATCCTCTACAAATTTCATGTTTTCCATTTTTGAAAAATCCAATTGGAACTTGATGAAAATTGACCAAAAAGTTGGGATAAAAACCTGGCCAAAACTGCTGAAAGTTTCTCTAAGTGTTAGATGAAAATGTCAAGACTTCATGGACTTATATCTTCAAATCTAAGCATTCTTTTTGGAAATCAAACCTCTAATAAAAAGTTGTAGAATTCATCAAGATCTACAACTTTCATATTTAAAGTTTCCCTTGAATCATTTTGCATCTTAGTGAAAGAATGGCATAAAATAATGAAATTATCATGTATAAAAGACACTTAGCAAAATTTCTAAGTCGTGAAAAGTTTGACTTTTCAAATTGACTTTTGACTTTCTTGACTTATTGATGATAAAGCTTGATATTATTGAATGTCTTGATGAAATATGATTTTTGAAACTTGATTTTGATCAAAAAGTCAAAGTTTGACTTTTCAGTGTACATTTGACCTTTTCATCAGTTAACCAAATTTCAACTATCAGTCAATTGATCTTGAGAAGTGTTTTGAGCCATGCCATTAGGTCAAGATGATGCATTTGAATCCTTGATATCATGTCTCAAACCAATAAGTCATGTATTTGGTCAAAAATTAAAAAATTGAGCCTTCTCAGTCAAAACCCTAATTTTGACCATTTTGCCCTTTTGGTGATCTGATCAAATTTCTTGAGGAATTGTGGTCCAAACTTGACGAATTGACATATATGAGTTCAAAATGTTGATATGGATAAAAAATTATGAAGTTTGACTATAAATTGACCATATTTGACTTTTTGCCTAATATAGTTGATTTTAGGTCAACTAATCAATTGACTGACCAAAAATATGATTCAAAGCTTGAAACTTGTCATAAGAAATCTTGAGAAAATGAGAGGGCAAATTTTGGGGTACAATAGCTGCCCTTGTTCAATCTTCTTAAACCTGAAGAGTTAGATTGGCGAATCCATCATTCGTGGCTTAAAGGTGAAAGATGATTGAACACTAAAGTGTCCAAAAATTTGCACTCGATGATGTATTGATTCGGGAATAGGCTTATAGATGCCATTTAGAGAGACGATGGTAGAAACTTGAAGAAACATCAGCATAAATATTAGGTCAGTTTGTGCTGAAAACTAGGTGTCTTGCTTGTCTTTACGTGGAAGAATTTATTCTGATCCAGAAGTGGTCTTTGGATCAATGATCTTTTCTGCAAGAAAAAAAAGGGTTAGTTGTATGCGAATGTGTTGTACCCCAAAATTTTCCCTCTTATTGCATCAACATTTCTTATCACAAGACTCTTGGAACTCAAGATCAAGCTAGGGTTTGCTCTGCCCAAGACACCACCTTGCACTGTTGACCTAAATTAGGGTTTGAGTTTGCACAGTGATGTTTTGACCTACAATGCCCAAATTGACTTTCATACTTCATGTTGGACTCACAAGTTTGTCCATACCAAGTTTCAAGCCTTGATTCAAATTTTTGCCCAATCAATTGGACAGTTGACCTAGAAATCAACTGTATTGGCGAAAAAGTCAATTGTTGCCAATTGACAGCCAAACCTCATGAAATTTGACCCACATCAACATTATGAACTTATATGAACCATTTTACCAAGTTTGGATCACAATTCCACAAGAAATTTGATCAGATCATCAAAAGGCAAAATGGTTATTTTTAGGGTTTTGATTGTACAAAGGCAATTTTTGACTGTTTGACCTAGCCAATGGCAAATCAAGCTCAACCATGGACTCAAGGACTCAATGACATTGTCTTGACCCATTCAACAAGTTCAAAAGATCTCAAATGCATAGGATTGACAGATGAATTTTTCAGTCAACTGATCAAAATTTGACTCTATACTGAAAAGTCAAACTTTGACTTTTTGGTCAAAATAAAGTGCCAAAGGTCATTTTTCATCAAGACATGTCAAATTATGAAACTTGTTCATCAAGAAACCCAAAAATTCAAATTAGGGTTTAAAATGGAAAAATTTCATAACTTAGAAATTTTCTAAGTTATAAAATTTTCTCATTTTTTCCTAACTTTGTCCCACTTTTTCACCAAGATACAAATGGATTCAAACAAAACTTGCAACATGAAAGTTGTAGTCCATCACAAATTATACAACTTTGATTCAAAAAGTTTTCTCAAAAGAAGATTTTATCTCAAGTTATGATTTTTGGAACAAGGGCACCTAAAACTTTTAACTCAGAGAAATTTTGCCCTAGTTTAGGCAGGATTTTGACCCATCTTCTTGGCCATTTTTCACATAGTTCCACTTGGAGTTTCAAGTTTCATTTCAAATATGGATTATAGTACATGTTTCAAGGTTTCCAAATTGTCCAAGAACTCCTCAAACACCTTTGTGGTTAGGTAGAATCGAATGCTTGAAATTGGCAAAAACTCACTTTGATCCATGGCCAATACATGTTCATACCAAGTTGCAAATCTGACCAAGATAGCTTAGTACATGATTACAGACCTCTAAACCAATTTACAATCCAAAATTGAATGCAAATACTTTGAATATTGGCATTGTTCTGATCAAGAGAGCTTTTTACAATGAACATTGCCATTTTAAGCATAAAGGCCACACTTCCATTTTCATAAAGGGGACTTTATGTCAAATTGCTTTTTCTTGAGCCTTGGACTTTCTTCCTTTGCAGCAAACAAGCTCCACAATCTCAGGCATAGTACAAGAAGTTGGTGCATGCTTGGAGATAGCCTGTACATGCCTATCATACTTCACTTCCAACTTTGCTTTCAAAACAAGTCAAAGGGCCAAAAGCTTGTATCTCTCATATCTGATAAAACCAACTAAAACAAAGTTGTCAAATAAGTTTTTGCATATCCTCACAAGTCAGAAGCACGAGCCTTTCACCCCTAAAGCACCCTCATACTCCAAAACACCATTTTTCTGCAAAACAGGGCAAGCCCTGCAGAACCACCTCCATCTCCACTTCCCCTCGTGTGTTTTGCATCAAACTTGTTCCAATATCTTCCATTCAACTCACCTGAACTATCCCAGACCTCCATTGCTAGCTGTAACACCATTAACACACATTGCCATTTTTGTTTGAAAGCTTTGCAGGTTGAGTTCTGTAGCACGATTCAGGCTACTTCAAAACAAGCCAAGCATTGGGAAAGCTTCACTGGACCTCAGGCAAGCTCAAAAGAACCTCAAGCACCCTTGGAAGTTGCTGCATTGTCCAGCTCGAAGTCAACTGAAACAGGTATTTCATGAACTTCTATCTCTCTATTTAGAAATAGTTAGACTTAGGTTTGTGAATGAAAGATGTTGTATTCATAGCCCTGAAACCATACATGTGCTTAGTTTTCATTTATATTAATCGTGCTAGGAGAATTTTGTTCATGAACTTTCTGAAAAAACTAGGTTAAGAATTGGGGCCAGAGAAATTCTCTCTGGTCTTTGAGAGTTATCTTAAGTTTTTTATATGGTTAGATTCGTTGTTTGATGCTCTACAAGTTTCATGTTATGAGTTTTGTCAAAAAAGCAAGGAATCAGGAGATAGCATTTGTACAGAACGTGCGTTTTTGTTTGAACTGAGGAGGAAGATGAAGTTGCTTGGGCTGGGCCTGATTGCTTTTGCTTCTCACACATGCATTTTCAGTTCACACCCCCTGGCCCATTCCTTTGTATATTTGTCATTTTTGCATTTTTATTTTTTATTCTGACTTTATTATTTTATGTCCAAATATAAAAAATGCCAAAAAATATTTTCATATTATTTTTACATTTATTTGGTATTTATATTTATTTTTACTAGTATAAAAATGTTTAAATACTTTATATTCTTTTTATTAAAACTTAAAAATAATGTAAAAAATATGTTTATTTTCATTTATTATTTTATACACATTTGAAAACATTTTCTTGAAAAATATACCTTTTTTGTAAATAATTTATTTTATTTTTATACACATTTAATATATTTAATACATATATATATATACATATATAATATATTTTATTAAATAATAAGAACCAAAAAACACAAAAATAATACATTTTTATTTTTATTAATATTTTATACTAAAAATACTTTTTTTTCAATATACTTTTATTTTTTATACAAATTAATACATTATTGTTATAAATAATAAATAATACTATTTATTTAAGAAATTAGGGTTTTTGCCCTAAAAAAAATAAAATAATTGAAATTGACTTTTTTTATTTATTTGCATTTCACATTAAAAGTACTTTTTACATACATAAAAACTTTTTGCATAATACATTTTATTTATCGTATTTATTTAAATATTGTATATTTAATATTATGTCTTACCCATTCAATATGGTTGTAATAATTTAGGATTTAATTTCTTGCAAAATAATCCCCAATTCAAATTTGTACCCCCCTCCCTATATCATGTTGTAATAGTGTAGAATTTAAATTCTCGCACCTTTAAATACTTTCAATTATGCCATGATTATACCTAGGGTTTGTATGCAAAATCAAATCAACAATTAGCTTGACCTAATCCAAGATAACAATACATGAAAAACAAATACAATGCACACTTACACCCCTAGGATTTTCAATCCACTTGTTGCTTTCAAAAATGGGCCATGATATGCATGTCAAGTTACTTTGGCAAAACAAAAACAAAACAAAGATCATAGTCCCTCGATGACGCTATTTGAGTTGCCTAAACAAAATGATCAAGTCCCTCAAGAAAATTGCTAAAAATACTTGACAAAATTTCTATCATGGTCTATACGATGATCCGCGCCTGTCCCGTTTAAACATCTTAACACAAGGTTGTTCACCAAATACAATGGTGAAACAACACTGTTAAAAGGGTTAAAAACATAAGAAAGATCTTTGAGTAAAATAGGGTAAACAACTCTTACTTACTTAATCAAAACTTGCAAAAACATCCTTGCTATCTTCAAAACACACTTCACAACACAATTTCAAAACCCTACTTTCAAACATTGAAAACTTTTCAAAAGACAAAAACACCTTTGTATACATTCAAACAAGAATCATTACAAAGGTTGCCACAACGATGGCATCTTTTCAAAACATCTTTCAAAATCACACACAAAGCACCATTTCAAACAATCGAAAAGCAAAGCAAGTGATCTAAGTAAATAACTAAGAGCCCATGGATAACCATGGATAGAAAGGGTGCTAATACCTTCCCTTTCTATAATCTACTCCCCGAACTCAAGAAAACATCTCAAAGGTCTTTCCTGTGCTTTTTGACCTTTCCTTAGGATAAAATAAAAAGTTGGTGGCGACTCTTGCTAAACCGAAACATTTGCGAACACAAACGCAAAATCCCAAGTCAGTTCTCCCACCGTACACCAGAACTGGCGACTCTGCTGGGGAAAATTTTAAAAGTGGAGTAACCTTAGGGCTTAGATCACCCTTTGCATGATTATATTGTTTGCTTTGATTGCTTTACATTTGGTTCTCTTGTTTGGGCTTGAAATCCTCTACCCGGATTTGGGAAACATTCATAGGTAAATAGCAATACATTGTGGAAACTGTGCGGGGTATACCGACATGGTTGAAGCAATAGCTATATTAGTGCGACATATTTGTGAGTACCGGTAGCCTTTGAGTCAATCAAAGAGAATACGGGGCCGCTGAGTGATGTCATGAAGCACTAATGAACTCTTACAACCTTACTTGACCATCTTGGCCTTTTATTAGGGGTAGTGAGATGACCGGCTTTGGTGCAGTCCGAAGTTGGTAGATACTCGATACTACACTCATTGAGGGTTGTTTTCTTGGGATGTTTTGGTCGCTAGTTAAGTGGCTAAACCAAAACAATGAACATGGAAAACAATCTAGTGATATTTAGCTCCTTAGAACCCAGTTACTACTTATAGGACAGGTTTGAGCCAACTAAACTCAAGAGGGTACTTACCTATGAAACCTCATGCAAGCCTGAAACTAGGGTTTTGTGTGACTTGCTTGTACATGTGCTTGTGCATACATCATAAACATCATAAAGCATCATATGCATCCACTAACCATTTCAAGGGTTTGGATCTTCATCTTTGTTCTTGTTTTGTAGGTCATGGAATCTCTTCGCAGGAAAACAATCCAAGTCAACCTTGTGAGAATCCCTCCTCAACTCAAGGATCTTACTTCCAGGATTCCAGAGAATTCTCTCTTCAGTGAACGATATGGTAGACTCCTCAACTTGGTCAACACCAAAATTGAAGAAGACATGGTGAAAGTCCTCTTCCAGTTCTTTGACCCCCCACACCACTGTTTCACATTCCCTAATTACCAATTGGTGCCTACTTTGGAGGAATTTTCTCAACTCCTGAGAATTCCTATTCTTCATCAACTACCCTACAACGGTACGGAAAAAGAACCAAAGCCTAAATATGTTGCTCAAGCATTACACTTGCAACCATCTGACATCAAGGGGCATTGGGAAACCAGAAGTGGTGTCAAGGGTTTCTTAGCAAAGTTTCTGTTTGAGAAGGCGCAAGACTGTTGGAATTCTCTTGATTTACAAGCCTTTGAAGAGATTGTGGCACTCCTCATCTATGGGTTGGTCTTATTCCCAAACCTGGATCAGCTTATAGATGTGAATGCTGTCAAGATTTTCATATCCAGGAATCCTATACCTACATTGCTTGGGGACATTCTACACTCATTTTACACACGAACAATGAGGAAAATAGGAGTTCTCATGTGTTGTACTCCTCTCCTAGCAAGGTGATTTATTTCTCACCTTCCACAATCAGTTTTGAAGAATGAGCAGGGTTTAAGGTGGTCACAACAATTGATGACCCTCACACATTCTGCTGTTCATTGGTGTTCTCGGTCCAGAGAAAATGTCATCATCATTGATCGTTGTGGGGAATTCCCTAATGTCCCACTAATTGGCATTAGGGGAGGCATTACCTATAACCCTTGTCTAGCTCTAAGACAGTTTAGATATGCTCGGAGGGATGGCCCTTATGACATGCTAATTCCTGACCTAGTTTTTGACTTCGACAACGATGTGCAAGGACTCCGACAAAGGTTCATCAGAGCTTGGAGGATGCCCAAAAAAGTGGATAGTAAGACACCGGGGCACAAGAATTCCATCCCCCTTGAGCCTTATCTCAAGTGGGTACGAACCCGCTCCCAGAATCTTATGATGCCATACCCTCACATTCTCCCCTTGATCAAAGATCCTGTTGCGGAAGGAGAGGTTCCATACACCATCCTACATCCTGACATGTCAACATCATGGGAAGAAATGCAAAAAAGTTGGATCCAACTCAAGGAAGAACGAAATACTTTTGAAGCCAACTTCTATGCCAGTGAGAAGAAGGTTTTGGAGCTTACCCGCCGACTTCATGAGAAGGAAACTCTCAACACTTACATCGCATCAGAGAGGATGCACAATGTCTTTTTACATTAAAGATTTTGTAATATTTGGCCCATGGGGCACTTATGTACTAATAATTTCTTCTTAATATGACGTGTGTTCCTTTTTGTTTGCAACAAATTTGAATTTCTGAATCCTTGAATTCATTACATGAATAACATACCATTCATCATATACATAAACAGGTCTTCACACTAGGTTTCCTTATCTTTCTGCTGTTTATTTCAGCAAGATAGATTTGGAGCAGACGGTAAAGGATCTGCAGGCACAAAATTCACAATTCCAGCAACTCCTCATGACCTTGGCAAAGGTTCAAGAGGACCTCAAAGCTCTGTTGGAGAAGAATAAAGAGAAAAAGAAAAAGAGACCTGGAGGAGCCACTTTTGGAAGAAGGTTTGAAAGCAATTCCAGAAAGGTTCTTGAGTTCCCCTCAACGTCTGACGAAGGGGCCGGTAAAGGGAAAGGGACTGTTGTACCTTCTGAATATGAGGTTGAAGAAGAGGAAGAGGAAGAAGACGAAGACTACTCCGAACAACAGTATCCACCAGCGGAAGATAAATATAAGAATCTTGAAGATAGACTGGCAGCCATGGAGTTGCAGAGGGTACCCGGTTTGGATTTTGAAGAACTAGGGCTGGTAGCTGGGATTGTTATCCCTCCCAAATTCAAGGTGCCAACATTTGCGAAGTACGACTGTATGTCGTGCCCAAAGATGCACCTGAGATCGTATGTCAGAAAAATCTAACCGCACTCATCTGATAAAGACCTCTAGGTACACTTTTTCCAAGACAGTCTGTCTAGCACACAGTTGGACTAGTTCTATCAGCCCGAGAGATCAAAGGTTCACAATTGGGAAGACTTAGCTGCCACTTTTTATCGTCAATATCAATACAATGCTGATTTGGCGCCCACTCGTACTCAGTTACAAAGTATGGGGATGGCTTCCAATGAAGGGTTTAAAGAGTACGCACATAAGTGGAGTGATCTGGCCGGGAGGGTGCAGCCACCGTTGTCAGATATGGAGTTAGTTGACATGTTTCTGGGGACCCTGTCTGGCCCCTTTTTCAATCATCTAATCGGGAGTTCTTCCGCGGGATTTACTGAACTAATTTTGACCGGCGAAAGGGTCGAGGCCGGTATTAGAAGTGGAAAGATTCAAAAGGATGCTTCTGCATCCACAGCTATTAAGAAACCCTTCCCAGCTAAGAAGGAAGCATCTGCTGTGTATTCTCAGAAGGGTCAGGGAAGAACCTAGCGCCGGCCGACTGTAGGGGCTGTGATGATTCAAAATTCTTCAAATGATCAACCTCGTAACAATCAGTCAAGACCAAATCAACAACGGGTGGAAAGGCCACAACGGAAGTTCACCCGAATCAACATGACGCCAGCTCAGGTACTCCCCCATTTGTTGAAACTGAATCTTACCAGTTTGAAGGAAGCGCCAAAGAACCCTAACACTTCCTCTCCATACTACCACTCCAATGCCAAATGTGCTTACCATTCTGACAGTGTTGGGCACGATACCAATAATTGTTGGGCGCTTAAGAACAAAATCCAGGACTTGATTGATGCCAAAGAAGTAGAATTTGATGCTCCTGAGAAGCCCAATGCTATATCTGCTCCGATGCCCAAACACAACCACAATGTTCATGCCGTTTTAGAAGACCTCCATGTTACTGATGTTGCCAATCTTTTGACGCTGTTACTTGTGGTTAAAGAGAATTTGATGAGAGTCGGGATCTTTCCTGGTTGTGGTAAAGACTGCTATTTTTGTTTGAACATACGAGGTGATTGCCCAATGTTGAAGTCAGGTGTCCAACGCTTGATGGATACCCAAGAGATACTTTTCCAGAAAACCCCTGTTGATACCTTCAATCCTGTTACTCCTGCTACTGTTGCTACTTCAACCAACGATATTGCAATCATAACCATTTTCGACAATCCTCCCAAGGCTTGCAAAAGGCCTGTCAGGATTACACCCAACTCTAAATGTGTACCTTTAAAGATCACCATGTCGGGACCTGTCCCGTACCAATCCAGCAAAACGATACCATGGAACTATGGAGGAGAAATCTTCTACCATGGTATCAAACAAATTGAGGCAGTCCAAGAAAATTTTGAAGAAGAAAACCCTGATATAGGGAACATTGCGGGTACAAGCAAGATAACCCGCAACGGCCGGATCTTTTCTCCGGAGATTGCTCCCCCCCGAGCAGTTTTCGGACCCTTGAAAGCTTTTGTACCTGTTGGACCATCTGTGCAAGGCCCGATGATTGAAGAATTGGATACTCCTGAAGTAAGACCATCTGTTGATACTACCAATAAGGGTAAGGGGATACTAGAAGTGCCTGTCAGGACGAAGGCTCATGTTGTGGTTATCCCTGAAACCACTCAGAAAGAAATGGATGAAATCTTGAAAATAATAAGAAAAAGTGACTACGACGTTGTGGAACAGTTAGGGCAGACCCCTTCTAAAATTTCAATGTTGGTTCTTCTACTCTGTTCTGAGGCCCATGCTAAGGCCCTAATCAAATTCTTGAAGGCGACACATGTACCCCAAGAGACTTCGGTTGACCAGTTTCGGGAATGTGTGGCCAGTCTTACTGCTGATAATGGCCTTGGCTTTTCCGATGCTGACTTAACTCCCAAAAGGAAGGAAACACAACGACGTGCTACATGTATCAGTTGAATGCAGGGGAACCACCCTCGCCCATGTCTTAGTTGATACTGGTTCTTCCTTGAATGTGCTGCCGAAGAAAGCCTTAGACCGTTTGGACTGTGAAGGATTGACCCTCAAACCTAGTAACATCATTGTTAGGGCTTTTGATGGTTCCAAAAGAATGGTTCATGGAGAGGTTGATATTCCTATCAAAGTAGGCACAGAAGTTTTCAACTCCACCTTTTATGTGATGGATATCCGTCCGTCATATTCGTGTTTATTAGGAAGACCGTGGATCCATTATGCCGGGGCAGTTACCTCCTCTTTGCACCAAATGCTGAAATATCCTGTTAAGGGTAAGATTATAACAGTGCACGGCGAGGAAGAGTACATGATAAGTCATCTCAATTCCTTCCGCTATGTGGAGTTGGATGGCGAGTTCATTGAAACGCCTTTCCAACATTTTGAGGAAGTTTCCCCTGAGGTAGCAGTTGCGAAGACAATGGTTGAGGTGCCTGTCGTTCCCAAGCACGTGTCTAGGATGGCATCTCTCAAGGACACAAAGGCTATGATTAAAGAAGGGAAGAGCACAGTATGGGGGCAATTTCCTGACTTTCCCCATAAGACAGACAAATTTGGGTTAGGGTTTACAGCTGTAGGACAAAAAGCTATGCGTCGCTCCAAAGCTGGAAGGCCACCCGTCAAGATCTCTCACCATGGAATCAATGCTGTAGAAGATGAAGATGAAGAGAGCCACTTTGAAGATTGGATCTTTCTGACCGTCGAAGGGGGTTTGAGAAACTGGGAAGCAAAGGATTTTATTCCCATCACCTTTATCAACCAGTAATTTTATCTTTGAACAATTTCCCATTTATGGTCTGTAATAACTAAACAATTTGCACACTATTTTCACCTCATGCCTTGCCCGGGGCATGTAGGTCCATTTGTAAGGGTTTGATCTTCTTCATTATCATATGCCATGTTTTAATGAATCATTGGACGTTTTTCATCTATAAACTGCTGTGTTCATTTTCTTTCCTTTTGCATTTTGTTTGTTTAAGGATGACTATCCCTTACATACACCCACACTCACAAATGCAGGTACCCATCCACTCCAGATTCCATGGGTGACTATTCTGCTTTAGCCTTTGATAACTCTGAAGATTTGGTCAATCATGTTGAGTACGAAGTTGACGAAGACTGTGAAGTGCCGGGAGAGTTAGCCAGACTTTTGCAGCAAGAAGAGAGGGCCATTCTGCCTCATGAAGAGTTGCTAGAAACCATCAACTTGGGGACAGAGGAAGACAAGAAAGAAGTAAAAGTGGGTTCCAACCTAGAACCAAGTGTTAAGGAGCGCTTAGTGCAGTTGTTGAACGAATATGTTGAAATCTTTGCCTGGTCTTATGAAGACATGCCGGGACTAGACACAGATATCGTGGTTCACCATCTCCCTACAAGAGAAGACTGTCCACCGATCAAGCAAAAGGTCCGCCGAATGAGGCCTAACATGTCTGAGAAGATTAAGGCCGAGGTTATGAAGCAATTCAACGCTGGCTTTCTGGCTGTTACTTCCTATCCACAATGGGTGGATAACATTGTGCCCGTGCCTAAGAAGGACGGCAAAGTCAGAATGTGTGTGGATTATCGAGATTTGAACAGAGCTAGCCCTAAAGACGATTTTCCACTACCACACATCGACATCTTGGTTGACAATACAACTCAGCACAAAGTATTTTCTTTCATGGATGGATTCTCGGGATACAACCAGATCAAAATGGCCCCCGAGGACATGGAGAAAACTACTTTTGTCACGCAATGGGGTACCTTCTGCTATAAGGTGATGCCATTCGGACTGAAGAATGCATGGGCAACCTATCAATGCGCCATGGTAGCTTTGTTTCATGATATGATACATCATGAGATCGAAGTTTACATAGACGATATGATAGCTCGATCACAGACAGAAGAAGAACACCTTGATCATTTGCAAAAGCTGTTTGCCAGGTTGAAGGATTATAAGCTCAGACTAAACCCAAGCAAGTTCACTTTTGGAGTTAGGCCTGGTAAACTTCTGGGATTTATTGTCAGCAACAAAGGCATTGAGGTTGATCCAACTAAAGTAAAGGCTATACAAGAAATGCATGCCCCCCGTACTGAAAAGGAGGTTAGGGGATTCTTGGGACGCTTGAACTATATTGCCAGGTTCATCTCTCACCTGACATCTACCTGTGAGCCAATCTTCAAGTTGTTGAAGAAAGATCAGGTGGTTGAATGGAACAATGATTGTCAAGTTGCTTTTGATAAGATCAAGGAGTACTTACTAGAATCTCCTATTCTGATGCCACCCATCGAAGGAAGATCGTTAATCATGTATCTGACTATTTTGGATAACTCAATAGGGTGCGTACTGGGCCAACATGACGAGTCTAGCCGAAAAGAGCATGCCATTTATTACCTTAGCAAAAAGTTTACCGACTGTGAGACTCGCTACTCACTGCTCGAGAAAACTTGCTGCGCTTTGGTATGGGCTGCTCGCCGGCTAAGGCAGTATATGTTGACTCATACCACTTTGCTGATTTCTAAAATGGATCTGATCAAGTATATCTTCGAGAAGCTTTCTTTATCGGGAAGAATCGCTAGATGGAAAATGATCCCGACTGAGCATGATATCCAGTATACTACCCAAAAAGCTATAAAAGGGAGTGTATTAGCCGACTATATAGCTCATCAAACCATCGAAGATTACCAATCTATGAGATTCGACTTCCCTGACGAGGACATCATGACATTGGACAACATTAAAGGTAACGGACCGTATGACGGACCTGAACAAGGATCCCGATGGACCCTGTACTTTGATGGTGCTTCAAATGCACTTGGCAACGGTATCGGTGCGGTACTCATTTCTCCGGAAGGTTTCCATACACCCTTCACTGCCCGACTTTGCTTCAGCTATACCAACAACATGGTTGAATATGAAGCTTGCATCTTTGGTCTCAAGGCTGCTATAGATTTGGGAATCAAATATTTGGTCGTATTTGGGGACTCGGCTTTGGTTATCAGTCAAGTCAAAGGAGAGTGGGATACCAAGCATCCTAATCTTATCCCATACAAGGAACATGTCCTGACGTTGCTACCTCATTTCGAGCAGATTACCTTTGAACATTTCCCGCAAGAAGAAAATCAGCTAGCAGATGCTCTGGCTACAATGTCTTCCATGTTTAAACTCAACTGGGATAACGAGGCTCCCCAAATTACCATCGAGCGAATGGACGAACCTGTGCACTGTCATGAGATTAATACCGAAGAAGTAGTGGAACAACCCTGATTTCATGAAATCAAAAGGTATCTCCAGACTAGAGAATACCCTGAAGGAGCTTCCGTCAATGACAAAAATTTCTTAAGGAGATTTGCTGCCAAGTTCTTCCTAAGCAATGGCATCCTTTATAAGCGCAGCCATGATTGTGTTCTAATTCGTTGTGTGGACAAGGTTGAAGTAGAGTTGATCATGACTGAGATACACAGTGGCACATTCGGCACCCACTTGAGCGGACATACGATGGCTAAGAAGATTCTAAGGGAAGGCTACTACTGGTCTACCATGGAAGCTGATTGTCATCAACATCCCCATAGTTGCCACAAATGTCAAGTCTATGCAGACAAGGTACATATTCCTCCTGTTCCTCTCAATGTTCTGACAGCTCCTTGGCCATTCATAATGTGGGGCATTGACATGATTGGAGAGATCAAGCCCAAGGCATCCAATGGACATCGCTTCATCTTGGTCGCTATTGATTATTTTACCAAGTGGGTCGAGGCAGCTTCCTATGCCTCAGTTACAAAGAATGTGGTTGCCCGCTTTATCAAGAAGAACCTCATATGCCGGTATGGTGTCCCCGACAGGATTATCACAGAAAACGGTACAAATTTGAACAACACTATGATCACCGCTCTATGTGAATAGTTCAAGATTTATCATCACAATTCATCTCACTATCGGCCGAAGATGAACGGTGCTGTTGAAGCCGCGAACAAAAATATCAAGAAGATCATTCAAAAGATAACAGTCACCTATAAGGACTGGCATGAGATGTTACCGTTTGCTCTACATGGATATCGTACCACGACACGTACTTCAACAGGGGCAACCCCATTTTCTTTGGTGTATGGCATGGAAGCTGTTCTACCCATGGACGTTCAGATTCCTTCCTTAAGGATTATGAAGGACACCGGTTTGAGTGAAGACGATTGGATTCAGACCCGACTTGACCAACTTAATTTAATCGACGAGAAGCGACTTACTGCTGTTTGTCATGGTCAGACGTATCAAAAACGAATGATCAAGGCTTTCAACAAGAAAGTCAGGCGTCAGGTATATCAGGTCGGAGATCTTGTAATCAAGCGGATCATCTTACCGCAAAGTGATCCCAGGGGCAAGTGGACTCCTACTTACGAAGGACCATTTTTGATCAAGAGCATCTTTACTGGTGGGGAAATGATTCTGACCACCATGGACGGTGATGACTTGCCGCACCCTGCGAACGCAAACATAGTCAAAAGATACTACGCATAAAACGACCCGACAAGTTGAAAACCCGAAAGGGCGACTTGGGCAAAAATGGGCATCCTGGTGAATCAAAAACCTGAAAGGGAGGTTCAGGCAAAAATTAGGGATAAAATAAAACAAATATGTACACCCGACAAGTTGAAAACCCGAAAGGGCGACCTGGGCAAAAAAGAGTTTCCCGGTGGATCGAAAACCCGAAAGGGCGGTCCAGGAAAAAGTTAGGGAATTAAAGCGTATGACTATGTCTCATCATATCACTTTAAGAACAATCTCTTCACCAACAAGCTCCAAGTTTCTGATCAATCCAGTCATCGGCGGACGAAGCAGTGAATGAACAAGATATTCAGAGTTGTGAAGGCTATAGCAGAATGGGAATCCCATGGAATTGTTACACATAGCCATCTTTCTTTTGTATAAAATTTTTCAATTTTTACGACAACATTATCTTACTAGGATGTTTGTCTCCTTTGTACAAAGATACTCACGAAAGTTAAATACAAAGATACTTCAAAGTACAGAAATTTGCTTGCCTTTCTTTTCTTTTTACACTTATGTTTTATTTGAAAACGTCTAATGTTTTGTTAAATAGGCATATGCATTTGAATATAATCACTACTTACAAATAAAACGAAATTGAAAAAAGGCTAATTACTGATAGGTTGAAGGTGTAGGAAGAAATCTTTGTGCCATTTCAGAAGAAATCCCCTACGATACATCATTCATATCCTCAACAAAGCTAAAATTTGGAGTATATTTCCCCAGCAAAGCTAAGCTTCAAGATCCTCAGCGGAGCCAGTTCATTCTAAAACTTGATTCCCCAGTTGAGTTAAGTTTCAAAATTCCCATCAGATTTAAGCTTCAAGATCCCCAGTGGAGCCCGAAAACCTTGAAAATCCTATCCCCAGCGGAACCAGAATAGTGAACATTTCCCCCAGAGTTATCTCCCAGCAATATTGAAGATTCCCGGTCTCATTTCTCCAAGCAGAAGCCTCCAAGGTTTCAATTCCCCGATAGAGATCATCAGAGTTTTCCTCATTCCCCAGGAAAGTCATGAAGGATTCTCACATCCCCGCAGGAGTTGTCAAAGGCCTTGTCAATCCCCACAAATTTCCGAGGATTTTCAATCTCCAGCAGTGGTCCCAGGATTTCCCCTTCTCAGCAATCAGAGATCTTTAATCCCCAAGCAGTCAGCAAGGATTTCTCATCTTCAGTAATCAAAAATGTTTGCAATCCCCAGCATCGGTCAAGGATTTAATTTCCCCGACAGCAGTCAAAGATTTCTTTATCTCTAGTTATCAAGGATTTATTTTCCTCGGCGAGACAGCTACTCAGCTTACATGCATAACCATTACATTCATATATCATGAACATTGATGAAACACAGTCCATTGCATCATACATATCATACAACATAACTTTGTGTTTTAGCTAACATTTTACCCTTTTCAGGATAAGATTAAAAGGCTATTGTTAAAAATTATTCAGATACAGTATGGATACACCCCAGGCGCGGAGGTTATTTTATTACTCATTCAGAATTTCAAGTCAAAATACAGTACAGATACACCCCAGACACGGCGGTCATTCTACTACTCATTCAGACTTCAGCAATCCGATACAAACTAGATACGCTCCAGACACGACGACCATTCTATCTCTCATTCAGATTCAACTATCAACCTCAAGTTCAGATACGCTCCAAGCATGGACGCCATTCTAGCCTTTACACAAGCAGTTTGATTCTCCCCAGTGCAGTCGTCACGGAAGTCACTCTGTCATTTATTTAGATCCCAGTTACATTCTCAAATACACTCCAGACACGTAAGTCATTCTGCTACTCATACAGATCTCAACTTCAGATACAGTCCAGATACGCTCCAGACACGGTTGCCATTCTGTCACTCATTCGGAATTTATCCCCAGCCCAGAGATGCTCCATACAATGATGTTTCTCTGTCGCTCATTCAGAATTCAGATACAATACAGATACACTCCAGACACGGCAGTAATTCTGATATTCATTCAAAACTCAAATACAGTTACAGCTCAGATACGCTCCAGACACAGACGCCATTCTTTCGCTCATACATACTCAGTCTCCAGATACAATTCAAATGCATTCCAGACACATATACCATTTTGATGCTCATTCTTCTGACCTACCACAGCGCAATTCAACAAACATTCTTGGATGGCATCTTTAATCCCATCTCTAGTAAGATTCTACCATCTCTAAATGGCATCTTTAATCCCATTTCCTCAGCTATATTCTGACGAGTGCAAATTTACGGGCACTCTAGTGTCCAATCCTCTTTTACCTTCGAGTCGCGAAAGGCAAACTTGCCAATCTAACTCTTCAGGTTCAAGAAGATTGAACAGGGGCGACTGTTGTACCCCAAAATTTGCCCTCTCATTGCATCAACATTTCTCATCACAAGACTCTTGGAACTCAAGATCAAGCTAGGGTTTGCTCTGCCCAAGACACCACCTTGCATTGTTGACCTAAATTAGGGTTTGAGTTTGCACAGTAATGTTTTGACCTACAATTCCCAAATTGACTTTCATACTTCATGTTGGACTCACAAGTTTGTCCATACCAAGTTTCAAGCCTTGATTCAAATTTTTGCCCAGTCAATTGGACAGTTGACCTAGAAATCAACTATATTGGGGAAAAAGTCAACTGTGGCCAATTGACAGTCAAACCTCATGAAATTTGACCCACATCAACATTATGAACTTATATGAATCATTTGACCAAGTTTGGATCACAATTCCACAAGAAATTTGATCAGATCATCAAAAGGGCAAAATGGTTATTTTTAGGGTTTTGACTGTACAAAGGCAGTTTTTGACAGTTTGACCTAGCCAATGGCAAATCAAGCTCAACCATGGACTCAAGGACTCAATGAAATTGTCTTGACCCATTTAACAAGTTCAAAAGATCTCAAATGCATAGGATTGACAGATGAATTTTTCAGTCAATTGATCAAAATTTGACTGTATACTGAAAAGTCAAACTTTGACTTTTTGGTCAAAATCAAGTGACAAAGGTCATTTTTCATCAAGACATGTCAAATTATGAAACTTGTTCATCAAGAAACCCAAAAATGCAAATTAGGGTTTAAAATGGAAAAATTTCATAACTTAGAAATTTTCTAAGTTATAAAATTTTCTCATTTTTTCCTAACTTTGTCCCAGTTTTTCACCAAGATACAAATGGATTCAAACAAAACTTGCAACATGAAAGTTGTAGTCCATCACAAATTCTACAACTTTGATTCACAAAGTTTTCTCAAAAGAATCTTGTATCTCAAGTTATGATTTTTGGAACAAGGGTACCTAAAACTTTTAACTTAGAGAAATTTTGCCCTAGTTTAGGCAGGATTTTGACCCATCTTCTTGGCCATTTTTCACATAGTTACACTTGGAGTTTCAAGTTGCATTTCAAATATGGATTATAGTACATGTTGCAATCTTTCCAAATTGTCCAAGAACTCCTCAAACACCTTTGTGGTTAGGGAGAATCGAATGCTTGAAGTTGGCAAAAACTCACTTTGATCCATGGCCAATACATGTTCATACCAAGTTGCAAATCTGACCAAGATAGCTTAGTACATGATTACAGGCCTCTAAAACAATTTAAACTCCAAAATTGAATGCAAATACATTGGATATTGGTATTGTTCTGATCAAGAGAGCTTTGTACAATGAAAATTTCCATTTTAAGCATAAAGGCCACACTTCCATTTTCATAAAGGGGACTTTATGTCAAATTGCTTTTTCTTGAGCCTTGGAATTTCTTCCTGTAAGTGTTTAGTTATTGGCATGTAATTTTGGTAAAACTAGGTGTGTGAATGTCATGACTAATGTCATAACATTCTGGGTTATTAGGTACTTTATGCAGAAAAAGAATGACATATAGTAGCTGGTATTTATGAGTGTGTATCTGAGCATTTTGCAATGATCACATTTATTACTTTCTACCAAAATCAGTAAACAGGATTTATGTTGTCATAACAAATGTTAAGACATCCTGTACTGATCTAACAGTTATGCAGTTTGGTTAATTCTGAGATTTTTCAGGAATTTGGTTCATACTTTCCAGAACAGAATATCACATGGACTTTAGGTTAACCTAGCTCAACCCTAATCTGGTTGATAAAGTCTTGTGACCAAGTCTTGAGGTTAACCCTAATTAACCCTAGCTTTTCGTGGAAGCCCTAACTGAAGAAACAGCTGCATATATATTCAACAAGAAAGCTGATTGGAATTTAACTCTTTGATAGAAGAACAACTTGGGGCTGTATAGTTTTAACTACTGTAATCCAAGCAAGTATCATTGCGATAAGTGACTTGGAATAGGTTTTGATTGTAAGGGTTGTGTATCACTCAAAGCTTTGAAGCAAGAGTGTTTGTGTCTCTTAACTAAAGCTTTGAAGCAAGGTCAAGTTAGGTTTATGTATCACTCAAAGCTTTGAAGCACGAGTGTTTGTGTTACTTGATTAAAAGCTGTGAAGCATAATCAAGTGTATGTTCTGAAGAGTGTCTTCATTATTTCATTAGTCAATTGTTTAGTATCACTGCTGTGATTGAGGGGGAGTGAGTAGGAACTCAGGTTTAAGTTGAACTTAGATTGAAGTTGCATTGGGTAGGTCTTAAGTGAAGGAGATAAACTGGTTGGTTTATTCCTGAATTAATATCTCTTATAGTGGATTTCCTCCCTGGCTTGGTAGCCCCCAGAGTAGGTGTTGTTTCACACTGAACTGGGTAAACAATTGACTGTGTTATTTACTGTTTTTCTATTTACTGTCTTATAGAAAGTCAGATACGGTGTCATAACATTCACTGTGACATTGAGTATCTGCTGCCAGAATTTCAATTGGCATCAGAGCAGGCACCCTGCCTGTCTTACTGGGTGAGATCTAGGGATATCACTTTCTGGCACTATGGACAAAGAAGGAGTTTTTGGAAACAGACCACCCATTCTGGATGGATCAAATTATGACTACTTGAAACCTCGTATGATTGCCTTCTTAAAATCACTGGACAAAAAGGCTTGGAGAGCTGGTGACAAAGGATGGAACCATCCCACCATAACTGAGAAAGATGGGACAATCAGTCTGAAGCCTAAGGAAGAATGGAGCAAAGAAGAAGATGAGTTAGCCCTGGGTAATTCCAAAGCTTTAAATGCCTTGTTCAATGGAATTGATAGAAATATATTCAGACTAGTACATCAATGTGAACTGGCCAAGGAAGTGTGGGACACTCTCAAAACTACCCATGAGGGCACATCCAAAGTAAAAATGTCAAGGCTTCAGATTCTGACTACCAAGTTTGAGAACCTAAGGATGATGGAAGATGAAACCATTCATGAGTTTCACTTGAACATCTTGGAGATTGCCAACACCTCAGGAGCATTGGGAGAAAAGATGTCAGAGGAAAAACTGGTGAGAAATATTCTCAGATCCTTGCCTAAAAGATTTGCAATGAAGGTAACTGCTATAGAGGAATCCCAGGATATCAGCAAGTTGAAGGTGGATGAACTCATTGGGTCTCTTCAGACTTTTGAGATGGGGATCAGTGACAATGTTGACAAGAAAAACAAGAGCATAGCACTTGTGTCCAACACTGAAGATGAAAACAAGGAGGATGAAGAAGAAAATATTTCAGAAGCTATAGCCATGCTTGGAAGACAATTCAACAAACTCATCAAAAGAATGGATCCAAAGTCAAGTTCAAATGTTAAGAACATCCCTTCTGACATTAACAGATCTTATGACTCCAGCAGAAGACCAAAGTCTGAAGAGAAGGGAAATCAAAGCAGAGGAATTCAATGCCATGGATGTGAAGGATATGGGCATATTCGAGCTGAATGTCCTACCTTTCTTAAGAAACAAAAGAAAGGAATGTCTGTTACCTGGTCTGACTGTGATTCAGAAAGTAATTCTGAAGAAGAATCTGCCAAACTAGTTACTGCACTAACTGGTGTTTGTACCTCTGAAAGTGACACTAGTGATGAGGAAGTGACATTTGTAGAACTGGCTGATACCTACAAGAAATTATGTATCAGAAGTGCTGAAGTCTGTCTGCAAAATGAGAGACAAACAAAACTCATAATAAAGTTGGTGGCTGAAAAAAGGGCAGACATTGAAACTATAAGTCATCTAGAAGGGGAAGTTCAAATGCTGAACTCAAAACTGAACCAGATGACCAAATCTGTCAAGATGCTGACAAATGGAACTGACAAATTGGAAGAAATCCTTCAGGTTGGAAAAAATGTGGGAAACAAGTCTGGTCTCGGATTTGTGGCAGCAAAGAAATCTGGTGTAGACAAGAAGATCAGGCCTGATAAACAAATGTCAAAGCAGATGTCACAACATAGCACTCAACATCGGGAACAAAGAAATATAAAGAAAAAGTACCAAAGATGGAGATGTCATCATTGTGGGAGGTTTGGTCACATAAAGCCATTCTGCTTCAGATTGTATGGATACCCTAATCAGAACCCAGGTGTCAAACCTAAGTCTAACAAGGTACCACATACTCCATAGTGGAAGAAAAAGGTTACTGCCCTGATAGCCCACACTTCCCTTAGAGTCTCTGCAAAGGAAGACTGGTACTTTGACAGTGGGTGTTCTAAGCACATGACTGGAATCAAGAACCTTCTCAATAATGTTAAACCTCACACCACTAGTTATGTGACCTTTGGAGATGGTGCTAGAGGAGAAATCAAAGGAGTTGGTAATTTGGACTGCCCTGGAGTTCCAAATCTAAATGAAGTACTATTGGTAAAAGGCCTGACTGCTAATCTCATTAGCATCAGTCAATTATGTGATCTAGGATTCAAGGTCAACTTCTCAAAATTTGAATGTCTTGTAACTAATGAAAAACAAGAAGTTGTAATGAAAGGAGTCAGATCTAAAGACAACTGTTACTTGTGGGAACCTGAGAACACCAATTACTCCACTGTGTGTTCTATTGCCAAAGAAGAAAAAGAGGTGAAACTGTGGCACCAAAAACTTAGCCATCTTCATCTAAGAGGAATGAAAAGGATTATATCCATGGAGGCAGTCAGAGGGATTCCAAGACTGCAAATTGATGAAGGGAGAGTTTGTGGTGAATGTCAGGTTGGTAAGCAGACTAGGATGTCACATCCAAAGTCAAGACATCTGACCACCTCTAAGGTTCTAGAACTTCTACATATGGATCTGATGGGACCAATGCAGGTGGAAAGTCTTGGTGGAAAAAGATATGCCTATGTTGTTGTGGATGATTTTTCCAGATTCACCTGGATTAACTTCATTAGGGAAAAATATGATGTATTTGAAGTTTTTAAAGAACTGTGCAAAAGAATTCAAAGAGAAAAAGAAGGATGTATTGTCAGAATCAGAAGTGATCATGGCAAGGAATTTGAAAACAGTAAGTTTAATGAGTTCTGTTCCTCAGAAGGAATTAGTCATGAATTCTCTTCTCCTATAACTCCTCAACAAAATGGAGTTGTAGAAAGGAAAAATAGGACCATACAGGAATCTGCCAGAGCAATGATACATGCCAAAAGACTTCCTATTCATTTTTGGGCTGAAGCTATGAATACAACCTGTTATGTCCATAACATAGTCACTTTGAGAAAGGGAACCTCATCCACCATTTATGAACTCTGGAAAGGAAGAAAGCCAACTGTGAAGTACTTCCATGTATTTGGTAGCAAATGCTATATTCTGGCAGATCGTGAACAAAGGAGAAAGCTGGACCCTAAAAGTGATGAAGGTATATTTCTAGGATACTCCTCCAACAGCAGAGCATATAGGGTATTCAATTCCAGGACCAAAGTCATGATGGAATCAATAAATGTCATAGTTGATGATTATCATGAAGAAACAGATGTCCCTTGTAATGTTGAGACATTCTTTGAGACTCCAACTCAACAGAATGACCTACCTAACACCACTACAGCAGACTCTGAATCCAAGGAAGCTAGCAAAATCCCTTCCATCAGAATTCAGAAAGATCATCCTAAAGAACTCATCATAGGGGATCCTAACAGTGGAGTCATTACAAGATCTAGAGAAATCATCTCAAACTCTTGCTTTGTGTCTAAAATTGAACCAAGAAATTAAGGAGGCTTTAACTGATGAATACTGGATTGGTGCAATGCAAGATGAATTGAACCAATTTAAGCAACATGAAGTTTGGGAGTTAGTTCCTAGACCAGAGGGAACAAACATCATTGGCACAAAATGGATATACAAGAACAAATCAGATGCTGAAGGAGTTGTCACCGGGAATAAGGCAAGACTTGTTTCCCAAGGATACACTCAAGTTGAAGGGGTTGATTTTGATGAGACCTTTGCCCCTGTATCCAGACTGGAATCTATCAGACTCCTATTGGGAATTGCTTGTCTCCTGAAGTTTAAGTTATTTCAGATGGATGTAAAAAGTGCTTTCCTAAATGGGTACTTAAATGAGGAAGTTTATGTGGAACTGCCTAAAGGTTTTGTGGATCCAAACCATCCTGATCATGTCTACAAATTGAGGAAAGCTTTATATGGCCTGAAACAAGCTCCTAGAGCATGGTATGAAAGGTTAACAAAATTTCTCTCAGACAAAGGATACAGAAAAGGAGGCTTGGACAAAACCCTCTTTGTCAAAAATGAAGGAGGGAAGTTAATGGTAGCTCAAATATATGTTGATGACATAGTGTTTGGGGGAATGTCAGATCAAATGGTTAAACATTTTGCTGACCAGATGCAGGCTAAATTCGAAATGAGTCTCATGGGAGAACTGACCTACTTTCTTGGACTGCAAGTCTCACAGATGAAGGACTCAATTTTTCTATCTCAAAGCAAGTATGCAAAGAACATTGTCAAGAAGTTTGGTATGGAGAATGCCAGTCACAAAAGGACTCCTGCACCTACTCAATTAAAGCTATCCAAAGATTCAAGTGGGGTTAAGGTGGACCAAAGCCTGTACAGGAGCATGATAGGAAGTCTGTTATACTTAATAGCCAACAGACCTGACATTGCTTTTGCAGTTGGAGTTTGTGCAAGATACCAAGCTGATCCTAAAGTCAGTCATATCAACCAAGTGAAGAGAATTTTGAAGTATGTAAGTGGAACTTACAACTATGGCTTGCTGTACTCTCATGGTTGTGAACCAACTCTGACTGGTTATTGTGATGCTGATTGGGCTGGAAGTGCTGATGATAGAAAAATCACCTCTGGAGGATGTTTCTTCTTAGGAAATAATCTGGTCTCCTGGTTCAGCAAGAAACAGAACTGTGTGTCTCTCTCTACTGCTGAAGCTGAATACATTGTAGCTGGTAGTAGCTGTTCTCAAATGATCTGGATGAAACAGATGCTTACTGAGTATAATGTCACACAAGATGTTATGACATTGTACTGTGATAATCTGAGTACAATCAACATTTCCAAGAATCCTATTCAGCATAGCAGGACCAAGCATATTGACATTAGACATCACTTTATCAGAGACCTTGTAGAGGAGAAGACGATTAAACTGGAACATGTTGCCACTGAGCTATAGCTGGCTGACATTTTTACCAAGGCACTTGATGCAAATCAATTTGAAAATTTGAGGGACAAGTTGGGAATTTGCCAACATGAGGAATTGTAGCAATTAATTTTTCTTAAAACAAGGGTTGAAGGAGTTTTGTTTGTTAAGTCTATTTTGATTGGGTTAATCACATGGTTTCCCATTTCTTTCAAAATTATTAAGAAGTTGAATAGACACTCATTTACCTCCTTCCTCTCTCGGTTCTGCAACAAATCCCATTCTCTCAATCAAAGATTTCTCTCTCGTTGCTACTAGTTTTCTAAGACTATCAAAATGTCTCAAACATCATCCTCATCCAAGACGACTGTTTCATCAGCTTCCTCTGATCGAGATGCTAGGGCAATCACATCATGCATGGATTCTGAAGTCCTGGAGATTACTCCTCTTAAAGTAATGGCAACTAACCCCTCTAAGGTTAAAAAGCTGAGAACAAGGCATGCAGGAAGGTCTCAAGATACTTCATCCGGTAATACCTCTCAACCTTCATCTTCTGTTCCAAATAGGGAAGGCTCAGCTTATGTTCATCAAGCAATAGCCAGGCTTGTTACAAGAATTCTTAGTGAGAACCACTCTGTGCCCGACATTTCTGTTCCTTTAAATCAAGAATCAGCAAGTCCAAATGTTGACATAAATCCAGATGTCTCTGAGAATGTTGAGACACCAAATGACAACATTCAGAAATCATCTGATAATCTTGATGATCTCCAGAACCCTTCAGAGAAGGAGGTTGAACCCCTCGTTATTGATGTGGATGAAGACTACTCAGACAATGACCTAATTGCAAATATCAACCCTAGCATAGCTAGGAGAATGATGAACAGAAAATGCAAGCAGGATACTGCAAAATGTCTGACCAAAGAGAAGACTGCTGATGTTGCTCACAAGAAAACCAGGTCTGAAGGCAAGACTGGTGTAGAAACTGTGAAGACTGGATTGTCCAAAGGGAAGGTGAAAACCCGAGTACATGCTGGGAGTCTCTCAAAGCCTGTGAGACAACCAATAGCAAAGAAAAGGAAAGAGCCTGAACCTTCTGATTCTGATGAGGAATCAGAATTTGAAATTGATGCCGAAGACATTCCTCTCAGAAGGAAACTCCCTTCCAGCAAAATGGCTAAAGTTCCTGAAGTCCCCACTGACAAAATTTCATTTCACCACCCTGAAAATGCCAACAGATAGAAGTATGTTTGCTTGAAAAGAATAGCCTTGGAAAGAGAACTAAACAATGGTGCCATGGATTATAAGGAGATCATGGACCTAATCAAAGCTGTTGGACTAATGAATACTATGGTAAAGTTTACCAAATGCTATGAAAATCTTGTCAAGGAATTCATAGTGAATTTGTCTGATGAATGTGCTGATGGAAGCTCAGCTGACTTTAAATGTGTCTATGTGAGAGGAAGAAAGGTTAATTTCTCTCCCTCTGAAATTAACAAATTCCTTGGAAGACCAGATGAGGCTTTCCCTGAACTAGAGGTTACTGACAATGAAATTTGCCAAACCATCACTGCAAGACAAGTCAAGTGCTGGCCCTTAAAAGGCAAGCTGAATGCTAGCAAGCTAAGCATGAAATTTGCCATCCTGCACAAGATTGGTGCAGCCAACCGGGTTCCTACCAACCATAAATCAACCATCTCCACAGGATTGGAAAGATTCATTTATGCTGTTGGAACCAGGACTGAATTTGACTATGGCAGGTATATCTTTGATCAAACTTTAAAACATGCTGGAAGCTATGCTGTTAAAGGCCCTATTGCCTTTCCCTCCCTCCTATGTGGTATTGTCCTTGCTCAGTATCCTGACATTCTAGTGGAAAGAGATACTGTATGCAAAAGAGCCCCTGCTCTTGGGTTGCACTATAAGTTATTCCAGGGATCTCATGTTCCTGATATTGTCATGACATCAGTTGAGACATCAACTGTAAAAACTCAGTCCAAGACATCTGATGTTATAGCTGTGCTGAAGGAAACCTGCAAAGAGCTGGAGACAAGGAAAAGGACTCTTGAGAACCTAATTGCCATATTAGAACAGGAGGAGACTGAAGGACAAAGAAGGGAAGAGGATGCTGCTGAAGATCAGCTCAATGCTGAAGAAAGTGCCTCCTCTGAAGATGACAGTGCCTGAAGTTTGGTGGAGTTGTCAAGCTTGCTGCTGGTACCTGTTGCTGCAAGTGATTTCAGTTTTTTGGTTGTTTTTATTACTCATTTTGGATGACTGTATAACATATAAGTACATGTATCTTTGGCCTATTTGTGGCTAAAGAGGGGGAGATATTTTGTGTTAATTACTTGGTAGACATTATTTTTTCTGCAGACATATTCATTCTGCTGCTCTCTATTCTCTGATTGCTTAGGGGTTTTAGCCAAAAATTTGCCAAAGGGGGAGTTTGTAAGTGTTTAGTTATTGGCATGTATTTTTGGTAAAACCAGGTGTGTGAATGTCATGACTAATGTCATAACATTCTGGGTTATTAGGTACTTTATGCAGAAAAAGAATGGCATACAGTAGCTGGTATTTATGATGTGTATCTGAGCATTTTGCAATGATCACATTTATTACTTTCTACCAAAATCAGTAAATAGGATTTATGTTGTCATAACAAATGTTAAGACATCCTGTACTGATCTAACAGTTATGCAGTTTGGTTAATTCTGAGATTTTTCAGGAATTTGGTTCATACTTTCCAGAATAGAATCTCACGTGGACTTTAGGTTAACCTAGCTCAACCCTAATCTGGTTGATAAAGTCTTGTGACCAAGTCTTGAGGTTAACCCTAATTAACCCTAGCTTTTCGTGGAAGCCCTAACTGAAGAAACAGCTGCATATATATTCAACAGGAAAGCTGATTGGAATTTAACTCTTTGATAGAAGAACAACTTGGGGCTGTATAGTTTTAACTACTGTAATCCAAGCAAGTATCATTGCGATAAGTGACTTCGAATAGGTTTTGATTGTAAGGGTTGTGTATCACTCAAAGCTTTGAAGCAAGAGTGTTTGTGTCTCTTGACTAAAGCTTTGAAGCAAGGTCAAGTTAGGTTTATGTATCACTCAAAGCTTTGAAGCACGAGTGTTTGTGTTACTTGATTAAAAGCTGTGAAGCATAATCAAGTGTATGTTCTGAAGAGTGCCT
Organism: Vicia faba; assembly: GCA_948472305.1. Taxonomy (NCBI): domain Eukaryota; kingdom Viridiplantae; phylum Streptophyta; class Magnoliopsida; order Fabales; family Fabaceae; genus Vicia; species Vicia faba. Next base: position 884,572,342 of record OX451735.1, read on the forward strand.
TTATTATTTCATTAGTCAATTGTTTAGTATCACTGCTGTGATTGAGGGGGAGTGAGTAGGAACTCAGGTTTAAGTTGAACTTAGATTGAAGTTGCATTGGGTAGGTCTTAAGTGAAGGAGATAAACTGGTTGGTTTATTCCTGAATTAATATCTCTTATAGTGGATTTCCTCCCTGGCTTGGTAGCCCCCAGAGTAGGTGTTGTTTCACACTGAACTGGGTAAACAATTGACTGTGTTATTTACTGTTTTTCTATTTACTGTCTTATAGAAAGTCAGATACGGTGTCATAACATTCACTGTGACATTGAGTATCTGCTACCAGAATTTCACTTCCTTTGCAGCAAACAAGCTCCACGATCTCAGGCATAGTACAAGAAGTTGGTGCATTCTTGGAGATAGCCTGTACAGGCCTATCACACTTCACTTCCAACTTTGATTTCAAAACAAGTCAAAGGGCCAAAAGCTTGTATCTCTCATATCTGATAAAACCAACTAAAACAAAGTTGTCAAACAAGTTTTTGCATATCCTCACAAGTCAGAAGCACGAGCCTTTCACCCCTAAAGCACCCTCATACTCGAAAACACCATTTTTCTGCAAAACAGGGCAAGCCCTACAGAACCACCTCTATCTCCACTTTCCCTCGGGTGTTTTGCCTCAAACTTGTTCCAATATCTTCCATTCAACTCACCTGAACTATCCCAGACATCCATTGCTAGCTGTAACACCATTAACACACATTACCATTTTTGTTTGATAGCTTTGCAGGTTGAGTTCTGTAGCACGATTCAGGCTACTTCAAAACAAGCCAAGCATTGGGAAAGCTTCACTGGACCTCAGGCAAGCTCAAAAGAACCTCAAGCACCCTTGGAAGTTGCTGCATTGTCTAGCTCGAATTCAACTGAAACAAGTATTTCATGAACTTCTATCTCTCTATTTAGGAATAGTTAGACTTAGGTTTGTGAATGAAAGATGTTGTATTCATAGCCCTGAAACCATATATGTGCTTAGTTTTCATTTATATTAATCGTGCTAGGAGAATTTTGTTCATGAACTTTCTGAAAAAACTAGGTTAAGAATTGGGGCCAGAGAAATTCTCTCTGGTCTTTGAGAGTTAGCTTAAGTTTTTTATATGGTTAGATTCGTTGTTTGATGCTCTACAAGTTTCATGTTATGAGTTTTGTCAAAAAAGCAAGGAATCAGGAGATAGCATTTGATGTACAGAACGCGCGTTTTTGTTTGAACTGAGGAGAAAGATGAAGTTGCTTGGGCTGGGCCTGATTGCTTTTGCTTCTCACACATGCATTTTCAGTTCACACCCCCTTGGCCCATTTCTTTGTATATTTGTCATTTTTGCATTTTTTTTATTCTGACTTTATTATTTTATGTCCAAATATAAAAAATGCCAAAAATTATTTTCATATTATTTTTACATTTATTTGGTATTTATATTTATTTTTACTAGTATAAAAATGTTTAAATACTTTATATTCTTTTTATTAAAACTTAAAAATAATGTAAAAAATATGTTTATTTTCATTTATTATTTTATACACATTTGAAAACATTTTCTTGAAAAATATACCTTTTTGTAAATAATTTATTTTATTTTTATACACACTTAATATATTTAATACATATATATACATATATATAATATATTTTATTAAATAATAAGAACCAAAAAACACAAAAATAATATATTTTTATTTTTATTAATATTTTATACTAAAAATACCTTTTTTTCAATATACTTTTATTTTTTGTACAAATTAATACATTATTGTATATAAATAATAAATAATACTATTTATTTAAGAAATTAGGGTTTTTTCCCTAAAAAAATAAAATAATTGAAATTGACTTTTATTTATTTATTTGCATTTCACATTAAAAGTACTTTTTACACACATAAAAACTTTTTGCATAATACATTTTATTTATCGTATTTATTTAAATATTGTATATTTAATATTATGCCTTACCCATTCAATATGGTTGTAATAATTTAGGATTTAATTTCTTGCAAAATAATCCCCAATTCAAATTTGTACCCCCTCCCTATATCATGTTGTAATAGTGTAGAATTTAAATTCTCGCACCTTTAAATACTTTCAATTATGCCATGATTAGACCTAGTGTTTGTATGCAAAATCAAATCAACAATTAGCTTGACCTAATCCAAGATAACAATACATGAAAAACAAACACAATGCACACTTACACCCCTAGGGTTTTCAATCCACTTGTTTCTTTCAAAAATGGGCCATGATATGCATGTCAAGTTACTTTGGCAAAACAAAAACAAAACAAAGATCATAGTCCCTCGATGACGCTATCTGAGTTGCCTAAACAAAATGATCAAGTCCCTCAAGAAAATTGCTAAAATTACTTGACACAATTGCTATCATGGTCTATACGATGACCCGCGCCTGTCCCGTTTAAACATCCTAACACAAGGTTGTTCACCAAATACAATGGTGAAACAACACTGTTAAAAGGGTGAAAAACATAAGAAAGATCTTTTAGTAAAATAGGGTAAACAACTCTTAGTTACTTAATCAAAACTTGCAAAAACATCCTTGCTATCTTCAAAACACACTTCACAACACAATTTCAAAACCCTACTTTCAAACATTGAAAACTTTTCAAAAGACAAAAACACCTTTGTATACATTCAAACAAGAATCATTACAAAGGTTGCCACAACGATGACATCTTTTCAAAACATCTTTCAAAATCACACACAAAGCACCATTTCAAACAATTGAAAAGCAAAGCAAGTGATCTAAGTAAATAACTAAGAGACCATGGATAACCATGGATAGGAAGGGTTCTAATACCTTCCCTTTCTATAATCTACTCCCCGAACTCAAGAAAACATCTCAAAGGTCTTTCCTGTGCTTTTTGACCTTTCCTTAGGATAAAATAAAAAGTCGATGGCGACTCTTGCTAAACCGAAACATTTGCGAACACAAACGCAAAATCCCAAGTCAGTTCTCCCACCGTATCACAGAATGTATGCATGGTGTAATGATGTTCTCAAAATAAATGAGATTATGTTGTATGTATATGTTATGTATGTTATATGATGTATGAATGCGACATGTTGTCAAAGCGTATCCTTGACAGATACTGGGGAGTTTTGAGAAGTTAAATCTCGGATTGCTCTTAGAGATGAAGAGTATGTGTATCTTCAGATTTTGTTAAAATGTTTCCGTTGGGGATTCCTTCTTGGCTAAGACGAAACTCCATTAAGGAATATTTACTTTGCTTGAGAAGACTCTGTGGAGAGTGTTGATTTCTGCTTGGGAACCAGAATTCAAGAGTTTTAGTTGTCCATTGCTCTGGTGGGGAATTATCTCTTGAAAGTTAGCTGTTATCTGGTTGGATTCAAGGCTTCACAATAACCTGCTAGGGATAAAGAAGTTAACTGTTATCTGGTCGGATTCTTGACTTTGCAGCAACTCGCTGGGATGGTCGCAAACTCTACTAGGGAAGAGGAGTTTTATTAGTGATTTGTAAGAATTAAACTGTTATCTGGTCGGGTCCAAGTTTAAAAAACTCGAACTATTAACTAGTTGGGTCCAGGATTTGAAATGGATGGAGAAGTTAAGTTACTATCTGGTCGGGTTCAGGCTCTAGCCACTTGAAATTGAAATTTACTGTTATCCGGTCGGGTCCAGTTTTCAGCAATTTGAACTTGAGATCAGCTATTATCTGGTTGGGTCCAGGTTTCAGTAACTCGAACTGTTAACTGGTCGGGTCATGGCTTCAGAATTTTAAATTGTCGACTAGTCGGGTCCAGGCTTCAGAAATTTAAGAAGTTAAACTAATATCTGGTCAGGTCCAGGATTTAGCAACTAAATTTGAGATTTACTGTTATCTGGTCGGGTCCAGGTTTCAGAAATTGGAACAGTTATCTGGTCGGGTCCAAGCTTCAGAATTTTAAATTGTTGACTTGTCGGGTCCAAGCTTTACCAATTTATACTCAAGATTAACTGGTATCTGGTCGAGTCCAGGCTTGAACTATTGACTGGTCAGGTCCAGGCTTAAGCAATTTGAGAAGTTAAACTATTATCTGGTCGGGTCCAGGCTTTAGTAACTTGGAATTGAAATTTACTGTTATCTGACCGGGTCCAGGATTCAGTAATGATTTGAGAAGTTAAACTATTATTTGGTCGGGTCCAGGCTTCGTAGTAATTTTCTTGAAGTTAACTGATATCTAGTCAGGTCCAAGCTTGAACAACTTACTGGGATAGCGATGAATCTGTTGGCGACTTCATTGGGGATTAGGGGTTGCGGTCCATTGATTTATAATAGTCTGCGAGGCAAACTCAAGCTGGGGAATTGTAGTTTGTTGGGGAAATAAACTCTGTTGAAGAGGATATTTGACGAACTACTGAGGGGATATTTTTTAGGAAGAATTCTATAAGGCTTCCTTTTAAGACCAACTTATCTAGGGAGAGGATTTTCCGGAGATTGAAACTCTGGCTGGGGATTTTATGAATCCAAATTTATGGGGATAATGTTATTGAAATAACTCTGTGGGGATATATCAAATGCATTTAAGGAGATGCTTGTCACTATTTTTAAGCATACATTTGTTGAAAGTTTAATCCTGTTTATATGCATATGTTATTCAATTTTAGTAATTGGACACTTTTGCACTCAAAACAGAAAAAACAGAAAGTTTTCACTTCAAAGTATATTTGTATTGATGTTTTTCCCATGAATAGGCGTTTTTGTACAAAGAGACCGAGATCTTAGTAAGAGGAAATCATCGAAAGAATGGAAAGAATACAAAGTGAAAACAAAATAATGGCCATGTGAAAATGATCTCATTGTGTTCCAATCCCAATATTTCCCCTATGTCTTTGAACATTATCCCTTGTCGTTGAATAGAAGTTGATTGGATTGATCTTGGACCATTTGAACTTGGACTTTGGTAATAAAGCTGACTGTAGAGACTTTACGAGACATAGTCATATGCTTTAATCCTTAACTTTTTCCTGGACCACCCTTTCGGGTTTTCAGCCTACCAAGATATCCATTTTTGCCTAAGACGCCCTTTCGGGTTTTCGACTTGCCGGGTGTATAATCTTTTACATATATCTCTAACTTTTGCCCGAACCTTTTTGGTTCGCCAGGATGCCCTTATTTTTTCCTAGGTGTGTAAACCTAGTGGGTCGTTTTATGCATAGTATTTTTTAACTATGTCCGCGTTCACAGGATGTGGGAAGTCTTCGTCGTCCATAGTAGTTAGCATCATGGCACCACCAGAGAAAACCTTCTTTATAACAAATGGTCCTTCGTAAGTGGGAGTCCTTTTTCCCCTGGGGTCGCCTTGTGGAAGAATGATGTGCTTTATTACCAAGTTGCCATTCTGATATACTCGAGGCTTGATATTTTTGTTGAAAGCCTTGATCATGCGTTTTTGGTATATCTTACCATGACAAATAACAGCCAATCTCTTCTCATCAATCAAGTTCAACTGATCCAACCTAGTCTGAATTTAATCGTCTTCGCCTAAATTTGCTTCCTTCATAATCCTCAGAGAAGGGATTTGAACTTCGATAGGTAGGACAACTTCCATGCTGTAGACCAAGGAGAAAGGGGTTGTCCTAGTTAATGTTCAAGCAGAAGTATGGTAGTCATGGAGAGAAAATAGTAACATCTCATGGCAGTCTTTATATGTTACCACCATCTTTTGCATAATCTTCTTGATATTTTTATTGGCAGCTTCCACTGCGCCATAAATCTTAGGTCTATACGGAGAAGAATTGTGATACTTGATTTTTAACTGAGTACAAAGTTCTGTAATCATGGCATTGTTGAGGTTGGTTCCATTTTCAGTGATGATCCTTTCGAGGATACCGTAACGATATATGAGGTTATGTTTAATAAACTTGGCTACAACGTTCTTCGTGACTAAGGTAAAAGAGGCAGCTTCGACCCATTTGGTGAAGTAATCCATAGCAACAAGAATGAAGCATGTCCATTAGAAGCAGTAGGTTTGATCTCTCTAATCATGTCAATACCCCACATTGCAAATAGCCACGGAGCAGTCATGACATTTAGAGGAATATGAGGTACATGGACCTTGTCAGCAAAGATTTGACACTTGTGGCAGGTCCTTGAGTGATTATGACAATCAGTTTCCATTATGGACCAATAGTAACCAGCCCTCAGGGTTTTCTTGGCCATAGTGTGTCCACTAGAGTGAGTCCCAAAATGGCCATCATGCATGTCTTCCATGATTTTATCTGCCTCCTTCTTGTCCACACATCGGAGTAGAGTAGAATCATGGTTGCGCTTGTACAGGATTTCGTTGCTCAGAAATAATTTGGCTGAAAATCTTTGCAAGAATTTCCTATCATTGACAGAAGCTCCTTCAGGATATTCTTGTGCCTCAAGATATCTCCTAACCTCATTGTACCATGGTTTCTCTTCGTCGGTGTCAAGCTCATAATAGTGCACAGGTTCAACAAATTTCTCAATTGTAATCATAGGAGCTTCGTTGTCCCATTTGACCTTTATTGTACCCCAAAATTTTCCCTCTCAATTATCAATACTTTTCTCACAAGACTCCTTGGACTCAAGACAAGTTTAGGGTTTGGTCAGCTTAAGATCTCATCTTGCACTGATACCCCAAAATTAGGGTTTGAGTTTGCACAAGGATTTTTGGACCACCAATGCTTCATATGACATTCATACATCATCTTGGACCCCTAAGATTGCTCATGTTAAGTTTCAAGCCTTGAACCACATTTTTGATCAGTCAATTGGACAGTTGACCTAAAAATCAACTGTATTGGAGAAAAAGTCAATCATGGCCAATTTACAGTCAAACTTCATAATATTTGATCCACAACAACATTTTAGACTCATATGTACCATTTGATCAAGTTTGGATCAGAACTCCTCAAGAAATTTGATCAAATCATCAAAAGGGCAAAATGGTCAAAATTAGGGTTTTGACTGAGAAAGGGAAATTTCTGATTTTTAAACAAGCCAATGGCCAATTGGCTTCAAACATGATTTCAAGGGTTCAATGGCATCATCTTGACCTAATTACATGGTTCAAAAGATCTCAAGTTCATTGGATTGACAGATGAATTTTGCAGTCAACTGATCAAAAGTCAACTGTACACTGAAAAGTCAAACTTTGACTTTTTGGTCAAAATCAAGTGCCAAGGGTCATAATTCATCAAGTTGTGTCAAAACATGAAACATGAAACAAGATGTGTCTTATTTTTTCCCAACTTTTCACCACTTTTTCACCATGATGAAATTTGATTCAAAGAAAACTTCCAAAATGAAAGTTGTAGTCCTCCATGAAATCTACAACTTTTATCACAAACTTTTCCCAAAAGATGCTTGGATCTCAAGTTATGAATTTGTGAACATAGGTCGATGAACTAAATAACTTAGTGAAAATTTGCCCTAATTTAGGCAGTTTTTTGACCCAACTTCATGGACATTTTTCACCTAGTTCCAAGAGGTATCTCAAAATGCATTTCAAAGATGGATTATAGAGCATATTGCAATCTTTCCAAAATGTCCAAGAACTCTCCGAGATCATTTGTGGTTAGGGAGAATCAAAGAAGAGAAATTGGCATTTTATCACTTTTGTTCATGCCATTTCTACAATGCATCAAGTTGTAAATCAGATCCATGATGCTTGTACCTTGCATTACAGGTCCTAAACTCATTCTACACTCCATAATTAAATGCAAACTCAGAGGTTAAAGGCTTTATTTTCACTTTTGAAGCTTTGTACAAGTTGTAATTCCATTTTAGGCATAAAGCTCACATTGCCATTTTCATAAAGTGTAAATTTTGCAACATTGTCCATCTTGAGCCTTGGACATGTTTCTTTGAGGCAAGCAATCTCCACAGGTCTTAAGCATTGTGTACCAACTCCTATTAGCTCACCAACAAGCAGTACAAGCATGTTTGCATAAGTCATGTCACTTTTCTTAAAATACAAGAAAGTTGGCCAAAAGTGCTAGAACTTGTACAACTAGTAAGATTGGACTTTGCATCCATTCTATACATATTCACAAACTTATCACAAGCCAGGACACGAATGCTTGACATCTGAAACACTCCAAAACTCCAAAACTCCATTTTTCTGCCCAAACATCCAGTTTCTGCAAAATCATAGCCATCTCATTTTTGGCTCGTGCGTTTTGCATTTCAACACTTCAAACATCTTATCCACATCATATCAAAGCTATCCAAGCCTTTACATTGTTGCTGTAACCCCTGTTTCAGCCATTGCCATTTTCAAACTTGGAGCTTGCAGCTTGACTTCTACAGATAGTTTTGGCCATCCACAAAGCAAGCTAGGTATTGGAATAGTTTGAAGGAAGTTCAAGGAAGCTCACACGATCCTCAGGCCTCACTCAAAGTCCCCACATTGTCATATCCAAATCCAGCTGAAGGAGGTATATTCCTTAAACTCTATCTCTGTATTTAGGTATCCTTAAGCCACGATTTGTGAAGGAAAGATGTAGCCCTTATCATGGTGAAGTTGTACATATGCATAGTTGTCATTTATATTAACTAAGCTAAGAGAATTTGAAGCTTGAAGTTGTTGAAATATTTAGGTCACGATTTAGGGCCATTAAAATTCTCCCTGATCTTTGAGAGTTAGGTTACAAATTTTATATCATTGGAATCGTGAGATTAAATGCTACATGTTTTATGTTATGAGTTTTTGTTTTTGTGCAAGCATATGTGAGTTACAGGTTGAAGCATATACGTGCGCGCAGAGATGGATAGAGGACAGGGATGACTTGCCTTGGGGCTTTGGCGCGCCTGGGCCTTCTGTTTTGATTTTCACACCCCCCCTGACCACTATTTGCACCCCTTGATTCTTATTTTATATTTTTTTTGCATTTTTCTTTATATTTTCATGTTTATTGCTTTTAATCATTTTTTCTGAACTTTAAAAATCCTAAAAAATAATTAAATATTTTTTTGCAATTTTTTTTTCACATGGAAAATAGTTTGCTTTAATAAATAGAACTTATTTTCTTATAATAAACTGTAAATATATAAAAAAATACTATACATTTTTATTTTATTATTTTACACATAAAATATTCATTTTCTCATACATATTTAATTTTTGATATTGACATATAATATTATTTATTATTTTCTTGTACAAAAATGGACAAAATAAATAATAGGAAACATATATTTCTTTTAATAAAAAATTAGGGTTTCCCCCTTTCAAAAATAATAATATTATTTTTCCTTATTTTCTAGGGTTAATTAATTTATTTTCTCATACCTTAAACAAATATAAAACATTTTTTGCATAAATACCTTGCATTGCATATTTAAATATTTGTATATTTATTTGATGCGCACAATATTCAATTGGGTTGTAATAATATTTTTAGGGTTTATTTTGTGCAATATCCCCATTCAAAAACTTGTATCCCCCCTCCCATAATAATTGTTGTAATAGCTTAGTTTACATTTATGCAATTTATCGCATTTATACCATGTTTAGTAAACTAGGGTTTGCATGACAAGACCAAAAACAAACAAATAGAAAAGACCTAATCCAAGACAAATCATATGCATGTAAAATGACACACACTGCACACAAACACCCTTAGGGTTTCACCCACTTGGTTGCCTAAATTAAAATGGCCATGTTACGCATGCGAAGTATCTTGGCAAAACAAAATAAAATTAAAATCATTGTCTCTCGATGACGCTATCAAAAAGTTGCCTAAACAAAGATGATCTTGGTCCCTAAAAATTTCTAAGATACTTGGCAACATTGCTATCATGGTCATACGATGACCCACGCCCGTCCCGTTTAACATCCAAAGATATGATTGTTTACCAAATCAATGGTAAATCAATAATGTCAAAGGAATAAAAATGCACAAGAAAGACTTTTGAGTAGGTAGAATGCTGCTAGTTACTTGATCAACTTCAAAACAATCCTTTCTATTTTCAAAAACAAACACACACACATTTGAAAACATCTTAGAAAACATTGAAACATTTTTCAAAAGACAAACATCTTTGTATACATTCTTACGAACGAGAATCATTACAAAGATTGCCTAAACAATGGCCTCTTTTCAAAATACTTTCAAAACCATACAAAGCACCATTTCAAACAATTTCAAAGCAAAATCAAGTGATCTAAACAAGTAACTAAGAGCCCATGGAAAACCATGGATGAAAAGGGTGCTAGCACCTTCCCTTTTCATAATCTACCCCCCGAACTCAAGAAAACATCTCAAAGGTCTTTCCTGTGCTTTTTTACCTTTCCTTTTGGATAAAAGAAAAGTCGGTGGTGACTCTTGCTAAACCGCAACATTTGCAAACACAAACGCAAAACCTCTAGTCAGTTCTCCCACCGCATCACAGAACTGGCGACTCTGCTGGGGAGTAATCTAAAAGTGGGGTTACCTTAGGGTTTAGATCACCTTTATTTTCTTACAATTGTTTAATTTGTTTGCTATACAATTATGGTTCTTTGTTTGGGTTTGAATCCTCCACCCGGATTTGGGAAACATTATAGGTAAATAGCAACGTTGTGGAAACTATGCGGGGTATACCGACATGGTCTAAGCATTAGCTATATTAGAGTGACATATTTGTGGGTACCGGTAGCCTTTGAGTCAATCAAAGAAAATATGGGGCCACTGAGTGATGTCATGAAGCACTAATGAACTTCTAGAACCTTTACTTGACCAACTTGGCCTTTTAGGATGTAGTGAGATGACCGGCTTTGGTGCAATCCAAAGTTGGTAGATACTCGATACTACACTCATTGAGGGTTGGTTCCTTGGAATATTTTGGTCGCTAGTAAAGAGGCTTGAATTGAAACAATGAACAAGGGAATAATCCAGTGATATTAAGCTCCTTAGAACCCGGTTACTATTTCTAGGACAGGTTGAGCCAACTAAACTTCAAGAGGGTACTTACCTATAAACCCCATGCAAGCCTAAACTAGGAACTTGTGTGATTTACTTGTACATATATACTTTTGCATAACATCATGGACATCATGAACATCATATGCATCCTCTAACCATTTCAAGGATTTTGGAGATTCATCTTTGTTCTTGTTTTGTAGGTTATGGATTCACTTCGCAGGAAAACTATCCAGATCAACCTTGTAAGAATTCCTCCATAACTCAAGGAGCTAGCTTCAAGGATTCCTGAGAATTCTTCATTCACCGAGAGACATGGTCGTCTACTCAACTTGGTCACTTCCAACACAGAGGAGGATATGCTGAAAATTCTCTTTCAGTTCTTTGACCATTTCCATCATTGCTTCACATTTCCTGACTATCAACTTGTTCCCACTTTGGAGGAATTTTCTCAACTCTTGAGGATTCCTATTCTCAATCAACTACCCTTCAACAGTACGGAAAGAGATCCAAAGCCAGAAGAGATTACTCAAGCCCTGCACTTGCACTCATCTGATGTCACAACTCATTGGGAAACTAGAAGTGGTGTCAAAGGCTTCTTGGCAAAGTTTCTGTTTGAGAAGGCCCAAAGCTGTTGGAATTCTCTAGACTTGCAAGCTTTTGAGGAGATTGTAGCTCTTCTCATCTATGGGATGGTCTTGTTCCCTAACCCTGACCAACTCATAGATGTGAGTGCTGTCAAAATCTTCATGTCTCGCAATCCGGTGCCTACATTGCTTGGGGATATCCTCCACTCTTTTCACACTCATATAATGAGGAAAAGAGGTGTTCTTATGTGTTGTACTCCCCTCCTGGAAAGATGGTTTATTTCTCATCTGCCCCAATCAGTCTTGAAGAATGAGCAAGGTTTGAGGTGGTCACAACGGTTGATGACACTTACACATTCAGATATCCATTGGTGTTCTCGATCCAAAGAGAATATCATCATTGCTGACCGTTGTGGGGAATTCCCTAATGTCCCTCTGCTTGGCATTAGGGGAGGCATCACCTACAACCCGTGCTTAGCTCTAAGACAGTTTGGTTATGCCCGAAGGGATGGCCCACATGACATGCTGATTCAAGGATTGGTTTTCGACTACAACAACGACGACCAAGGACTTCATTAGAGATTCATCCGAGCTTGGAGGATGCCAAACAAGGTAGATAGAAAGACCTTGGGACACAAGAATTCCATCCCTCTTGAGCGTTACCTCAAGTGGGTACAAACCCACGCCAAAAGTATTATGATGCCTTATCCCTCCATTCTCCCAGTGATTATAGAGCCTGTTGAGGAAGGAGAGGTTCTATACACCATTCTACACCCTGACATGCCAACATCACTCGAAGATCTATAAAGGAGTTGGATACAGCTCAAGGGAGAGCGCGGTACTTTCGAAGCCCAATTTTATGCAAGCGAGAAGAAGGTTTTGGAACTCACTCGGCTACTTCACGAAGAGCAGACTCTCAACACCTACATTGCACCAAAGAGGATGCGCAGCGTCTTTTTACCTTAGAATTCTGTATTATTTTTCCCAAGGGGCATTGATGTACTCACAATTCTATTTTAATTAATATGACGTGTGTTTCTTTTTTGTTTAAAACGAATTTGAATATCTGAATCCTTGAAAGCATTGCATGAATACATATCATTCATCATAAGCATAAACAGGTCTTCACACCAAGTTTCCTCATCTCTCTACTGTTTATTCCAGTAAGATGGATATCGAACAAACGGTCAAAGATCTGCAAGCTCAAAATTCACAATTTCAATAGTTGCTCATGACCTTAGCCAAGGGGCAAGAGGAGCTGAAGACTCTACTAGAAAAAGAGAAAGAGAAAGAGAAAAAGAAGAAGAAGCTAACTGGTGTGGTTATCATGGGCGAAAGGTTTCAGGGACAAGCCAAAAGGACCCTAGAATTCCCAACAACATCTGAAGAAGGGGTATGAAAAGGAAAAGAAACGGCAGTACCATCAGATTCTGAAGAAGAAGAAGAAGAGGAAGAGGAAGAAGAGGACTACTCTGAACAACAATACCCTCCTGCTGATGACAAGTATAAACACCTTGAAGAGCGACTAAGCGCTATGGAAATCCAGAGAGTACCGGGGCCAGATTTTTGAGGAGTTAGGGCTGGTGTCAGGAATTGTAATCCCTCCAAAGTTTAAAGTGCCACTGTTTTCCAAGTATGATGGGGTGTCTTGCACTAAAATGCACCTCAGATCCTATGTCAGGAAGATTCAACCACATTCTGCCGACAAAGACCTGTGGGTCCACTTTTTCCAGGACAGTTTATCAGGAACGCAGCTTGATTGGTTCTACCAGTTGGAGAGGGTAGATGTCCATAATTGGGAAGACTTGGCATCAGCCTTCTATAAATAGTATCAATATAACAACGACTTGGCGCCGACTCGTACTCAGTTACAAAGTATGGCTATGGCTTCCAATGAGGGCTTTAAAGATTACGCGCAAAAGTGGAGAGACCTAGCCGGAAGGGTGCAACCCCCTCTATCTGAGAGGGAGTTAGTGGACATGTTCTTGGGGACTCTGGCAGGTCCTTTCTTTAATCATCTGATTGGAAGTTCCTCTGCAGGGTTTACCGAATTGATTCTAACTGGCAAAAGAGTGGAGGCTGGTATAAGAAATGGGAAGATTCAGAAGGACGCGTATGCCTCAAAAACTATAAAAAAGCCCTTCACTGGAAGAAAGCAAGTATCTACTGTGTATTCTCAGAGGAACCATGGAAGAACTGAGCGCCGACCAACAGTGGGAGCCGTTATGATTCAGAAGCCTACATCAGACCAGCCAAGAACTAACCAGCAAAGGGTAGAGAGGCCAGTGCGGCAATTTACCAAGATTAACATGACTCTAGCCTAAGTGCTTCCACATCTCTTGAAGTTGAATCTGGCCACTTTGAAAGAGGCCCCAAAAAATCCTAATACTACTTCTCCATATTACCATCCCAACGCCAAATGCGCGTACCATTCTGAAAGTCCAGGGCACGACGCCAACAACTGTTGAGCTCTGAAGAAAAAGATTCAAGATCTGATCGACGCGAAGGAAGTTGAGTTTGAAGCTCCTGAGAAACCAAATTTTATTTCCGCTCTGATGCCAAGGCATGGTCACAATGCCAACGCTATTGAGGAAGATTTTTTTGTTGCTACCATGGATGAACTGTTAACTCCGCTCCCGACCATCAAGTTGAATTTGTTAAAAGCTGGCATCTTCCCAGGTTGTGACAAAGACTGCCATGTTTGTTTGTCCTCATCATTTGGCTGTCCTCTGTTGAAGAAAGGAATCCAATAATTGATTGATAACCAAGAATTTTTTTTTGAGAAAGCTCCTGTTTCACCCGTTCCAGTGAAAGAAGTTTCAATAATAACCATTTACGCCAATCCTTCCAGGGCCCCTAAAAGAACCGTTAGGAATACACCTGCTCCGAAGACTGCTCCGCTTAAGATTACAATGCCTGGGCCTGCCCCATACAAATCAGATAAAACAGTACCATGGAACTATGGTGGAGAAATCTACTACCATGGTATTAAATAGGATGAACTGACTGCTGAAGAAGAAAGCTCTGAAGAGGACAATTCCGACATTAGCAATATTGTTGGAACTAGCAAGATCACCCGCAGTGGTAGGATCTTCTCTCCAGAGATTGCTCCTCCAACAACAGTCTTTGGACCCGTGGTCGTTCCGAAGATTACCTCTACATCAGTGATTGTACCTGCAAGCGTACCCGCTGACAAAGATAATACAATTCCTATCCCTACTTCTACTGCTGAGAATAAAGGAAAGAACGTTTAAGAGGAGCTTGTCCAGATGAAGGCTCAATCACTAGCTATTCCTGAAACATCCAAGAAGGAGATGGAACAAATCCTGAGGATCATTAAGAAGAGTGATTATAATGTGGTTGAACAATTGGGGCAGACCCCTTCCAAGATCTCTATTCTAGCCCTGCTGTTGTGCTCTGAAGCACATGCCAAAGCACTGGTAAAATTTCTGAAGATAGCTCATGTGCCGCAAGAGACGTCTGTTGACCAGTTCGAGGACTGTGTGGCCAGCTTGACAACTAATAATGGCCTGGGCTTCTCCGATGCTGACTTGACACCCAGAGGGAGAAAACACAATGATGCATTACATGTCTCAGTGGAGTGCAGAGGAACAACCCTAGCTCATGTCTTGGTCGATACCGGATCATCTCTGAACATCTTGCCAAAGAAAGCCCTTGATAGGTTGGATTGTGAGGGGATGACTCTAAAACCCAGCAATATAGTGGTGAGAGCTTTTGATGGATCGAAGAGGATGGTCCATGGGGAGGTGGACATCGCAATCAAGGTGGGAACTCAAGTGTTCAACTCTACATTCTACGTGATGGACATCCGACCTTCTTATTCCTGTCTTTTGGGACGTCCCTGAATCCACTGCGCCGGTGTTGTCACCTCCACCTTGCATCAGATGCTCAAATACCCCGTTCAAGGGAAGATCATAACTATCCATTGGGAGGAGGAGTATATGATTAGTCATCTGAATTCCTTTTGTTATATGGAGTTAGATGGTGAGTTCATAGAGATTCATTTCCAACATTTTGAAGAAGTCTCTCCAGAAGTAGCGACGACCAAGGCGGTATCCTCGATTCCTAAAATCACAAGACCTCCACCTCGGATGTCATCTCTAAAAGATGCAAAGGCAGTAGTGGAAGAAAGGGATGCACAATCTGGGGTCAGCTTCCAGACATTCCTTACAAATCAGACAAGTTCGGCTTGGGGTTTACTTTGACTGCTCAGAAGGCTGTGCGACGTGCCCGTGCTGGGGGGGCACCTGTAAAGATTACCAACCAAGGGGTCAATGCAGTAGAAGACAATGAAGAGGATGGTAGCTTGGAATATTGGATATTTCCTACTGTCAGTGGAGGACTTTGCAACTGGGAAGCCAAAGACTTTGTTCCAATAACTTTCATATCTCAGTAATTTATCTTTTACATTTCTGTTGGACTGTAATATTTCACGAACAATTCGCACTTTAAAAACCTTGTGTCTTACCTGAGACACAATGGTCCATTTGTAAGGGTTTTTATTTCATCTACATATGTCATTCAATGAATCATGGACGCTTTTTCACATATAAACTTTTTATGCTCATTGTCTTTCTTTTACATTTTATTGTTTTAAGATGTCTATACCCTTACACACACCCACACTCACAAATGCAGGTACCCTTCCATTCCGGATCCCATGGGTAACGATACTGCTATAGCCTTCAGTGACTCTGAAGATCTGATCTACCAAGCCGAATACGAAGGTGAGGAAGATTGTGAGGTGCCAGGGGAATTGGCCAGATTACTACAATAAGAGGAAAGAGCAATTCAGCCTCATGAGGAGCAGTTGGATACAATCAACTTGGGTACAAAGGAAGATAAAAAGGAAATCAAAATAGGTGCCAATCTAGAGCCGAGTGTCAAGGAGCGCCTAATTCAGCTATTGCATGATTATGTTGAGATCTTCGCCTGGTCATACGAAGACATGCCAGGACTCGATACAGACATCGTGGTACACCGTCTACCCACAAAAGAAGACTGTCCACCAGTGAAACAAAATGTCCGCCGCATGAGACCTGACATATCCGAGAAGATCAAAGTAGAAGTTATGAAACAGTTCAACGCTGGATTTCTGACTGTTACTTCTTATCTTCAATGGGTGGCCAACATTGTTCCCGTGCCTAAAAAGGACGTCAAAGTAAGAATGTGTGTGGATTATAGAGATTTAAACAGGGCCAGCCCTAAAGATGATTTTCCACTTCCACACATCGACATCCTGGTAGACAACACAGCTCAGCACAAAGTATTTTCTTTCATGGACGGATTCTCAGGCTATAACCAAATCAAAATGGCACCTGAGGACATGGAGAAAACTATATTTGTCACACAGTGGGGTACGTTCTACTACAAAGTGATGTCATTCGGACTGAAGAATGTCGGGGAAACCTATCAAGGCGCCATGGTAGCTTTGTTTCATGATATGATACATCATGAGATAGAGGTCTACGTAGATGACATGATAGCCCGATCACAAACTGAAGAAGAACACCTTGATCACTTGCAAAAGCTGTTTGTCAGGTTGAAGGAGTACAAGCTAAGATTAAACCCAAACAAGTGTACATTCGGAGTCCGGTCCGGTAAACTCTTAGGTTTCATTGTCAGCAACAAAGGCAACAAAGTGGAACCTGCCAAAGTCAAAGCGATACAAGAAATGCCTGCTCCTTGCACTGAGAATGAGGTCAGAGGTTTTTTGGGACGCCTGAA
Organism: Vicia faba; assembly: GCA_948472305.1. Classification (NCBI taxonomy): domain Eukaryota; kingdom Viridiplantae; phylum Streptophyta; class Magnoliopsida; order Fabales; family Fabaceae; genus Vicia; species Vicia faba. The sequence goes on from OX451735.1 coordinate 884,589,595, forward strand.
CTATATTGCCAGATTCATCTCTCACCTAACATCTACTTGTGAACCAATCTTTAAGCTGTTGAAGAAAGATCAAGTAGTCAGATGGAATGACAAATGTCAGGTTGCTTTCGATAAAATCAAGGAGTATTTACTAGAACCTCCTGTCCTGATGCCGCCCGTCAAGGGAAGACCGCTAATCATGTATCTGACCGTCTTAGAGAATTCAATGGGGTGCGTACTGGGGAAGCATGACGAGTCTGGCCGAAAAGAGCACGCCATTTATTACCTAAGCAAAAAGTTTACCGACTGTGAAACCAGATATTCACTACTCGAGAAAACTTGATGCGCTTTGGTATGGGCTGCTCGGCGGCTAAGACAATATATGTTGACTCATACCACTTGCTGATATCTAAGATGGATCCGATAAAATACATCTTTGAGAAGCCTACTTTGTCTGGGAGGATAGCTAGATGGAAGATGATCCTAACAGAATACGACATACAGTACACACCCAAAAAGCTATAAAGGTTAGTGTGCTAGCTGATCATCTGGCCCATCAAGCTATAGAAGATTATCAATCCATGAAGTTTGACTTCCCCGACGAAGACATCATGACATTGGATAATAGTGAAGAGATCAGACCATATGACGCACCTGAACAAGGATCCCGATGGACCCTGTACTTTGATGGGGCATCCAATGCACTTGGTAATGGTATCGGCACTGTGCTTATATCTCCAGAAGGTTGCCATACTCCTTTCACTGCCAGACTTTACTTCAACTGTACGAACAACATGGCAGAGTACGAAGCATGCATCTTTGGTCTCAAAGCCGCCATAGACTTGGGAATCAAATCCTTATATGTGTTTGGGGATTCAGCTTTGGTCATCAGTCAGATCAAAGGAGAGTGGGACACTAAGCATCCAAACCTCATCCCTTACAAAGAACATGTTTTGACATTGTTACCACATTTCGAGCAGGTTACTTTCGAGCACTTCCCGCGAGAAGAAAATCAGCTAGCAGATGCTCTAGCTAAAATGTCATCTATGTTTAAACTTAATTAGGATTACGAGGCTCCCCAAATTACCATTGAACGGATGGACAAACCGGCACACTGTCACGAGATTAATACCGAAGATGTAGTGGACCAGCCATGGTTTCATGAAGTCAAAAGGTATCTCGAGGCTCAAGAATACCCAGAAGGAGCTTCAGTCAATGACAAAAAGTTCTTAAGGAGATTCTCAGCTAAGTTCTTCCTGAGTAATAGCATCCTGTACAAGTGTAATCATGATTCTATTCTGCTCCGTTGTGTGGACAAGATTGAAGCTGAAAAGATCATGGCCGAATTGCATGAAGGCATCATTGGCACTCACTCTAGTGGGCATATGATGGCAGAGAAAATCCTACGGGCAGGCTATTACTGGTCTACCATGGAAGCTGAAATCTATCAACACTCCCGGACTTGCCATAAATGTCAAATCTATGCAGACAAGGTGCACGTGCCTCCGGTTCCTCTAAATGTACTAACAGCTCCTTGGTCCTTCTCTATGTGGGGAATCGACATGATTGGGGAGATCAAGCCTACAGCCTCCAATGGACACCGCTTCATTCTAGTGGCCATTGATTATTTCACCAAGTGGGTCGAAGCAGCTTCCTTCGCATCCGTCACTAAGAATATGGTTGCCCGCTTCATCAAGCAGAATCATATTTGCCGGTACGGTATCCCCGAAAGGATCATCATTGATAATGGTACAAACCTTAACAATACTATGATCACCGCCTTGTGCAAGCAGTTCAAGATTCAACATCATAATTCATCTCCCTATCGACCAAAGATGAATGGTGCTGTCAAAGTTGCTAACAAAAATATCAAAAAGATCATACAAAAGATGACAGTCACCTACAAGGACTGGCATGAGATGCTACCGTTTGCTCTTCACGGGTACCGTACCACAAATCGCACATCGACTGGGACAAAACCTTTTTCTTTGGTTTATGGCATGGAAGCTGTCTTGCCTATTGAGGTTCAGATTCCCTCCTTGAGAATCATGAAGGATGCAGGTTTTAGTGAAGACGATTGGATCCAGACCCGACTTAATCAGTTGAACTTAATTGACGAGAAGAGACTTACTGTTGTTTGCCATGGCCAGACGTATCAAAAACTGATGATCAAGGATTTCAACAAGAAAGTCAGACGCTAGATATATCAAGTTGGGGATCTAGTGATCAAGCGTATCATCTTGCCACAAAGTGATCCCAGGGGCAAATGGACTCCTACCTACGAAGGACCATTTATAATCAAGAACATCTTTTCTGGTGGGGCAATGATCTTAATCACCATGGACGGTGACGACCTGCCACACCCTGCGAACACAAACATAGTCAAAAGATACTACGCATAAATGACCCGCTAGGTTGACACACCTAGGCAAAATAAGGGCATCCCGGCGAACCAAAAAGGTTCGGGAAAAAATTAGGGATAAAATAAATAAAAAATCTGTACACCCAGAAAGTTGAAAACTCGAAAGGGCGACTTGGGTAAAAAAGGGTTTCCCGGTGGACTGAAAACCCGAAAGGGCGGTCCAGGCAAAAGTTAGGGAATTAAAGCGTATGACTATGTCTCGTCGGATCACTTCAAGGACAATCTCTTCACTGACAAACTCTGAGCTTCTGATTAATTCAATCATCTTCGGACGAAGCAACATATGGACAAGATATTCAGAGATACGAAGGCTATAGCAGAATGGGAACCCCATGGAATTATTACACATAGCTATCTTTCTTTGTATAATATTTTTCTTACTTTTATGACACCATCCTCTTACTAGGATGTCTGTCTCCTTTGTACAAAACACTTATTCAAAGTAAATACAAAGATATCTCTTTCAAAGTACAGAAAACTATTTGCCTTTTTCTTTGCACTTGTGTTTTTATTTGCAAAAACGTCCAATGATTCATTGATGAACATATGCATTTGAACATAATTATTGTTTACAAATAAACAGGATGGAAGAGAACAATTACTGACAGACTTAAAGGATAGGAAAACATCTTTAGGCTATTCCATGAGAAATCCCTACAGTACATCATCTAGATCCCCAGTGGAGCTAAAATTTTAAATCCCCATCAGAGTTAAAACTTCAAACTCTCAATCCCCAGCGGAGCCAAAACTTCTAACTACCGATCCCCAGCGGAAACCATCCAGTTTCTCTAAATTCCCAGCAAGTTATCTTGAAGTCTGAAAATCAACCAAATATCGGTTAACTTTTGTCTCTCCCCAACCTAGGATAACTCCCTAGTAGAATGGCAGACAACCCAAACTACTGAACCTACTCCCCAGCAGTAAGCCTTCTTCCCCACAGAGTTTTTATTGCTCCCCAACAGAATCAAGATTCTCTTTGTTAATTCCCCGCAGAAGTCATCAGAGTTTTCTTTATTCCCCAGCAGAATAAAGGTTTTCCCATTGTGTAAGCCCCATTAAAAGTCATCAAAATCCTCTGGATCCCCCAAGCAAATTACTCAAGCAGTATGGCATTGTTCGCAACAATTTTTTTTGGTCAATACTCCAATTTCAAGACATGAAGGATCCCTATATCCCCAGAGAAGTCGCCAAGGATTTCTTATCCTCAGCAATCAAGGATTTTTAATCCCCAACAGTCTCCAAGGATTTCTTATCCTCAGTAGTCAAGGATTTATTTTCCCCGGCAGCAGTCAAGGATTTATTTTCCTCAGCAACACAGCACATCAGCTTACATGCGCATACATTACATCCATATATCATAAACATTGATAAAGTACATATATTGCATCATACATTTCATGCATCGTAACTTTGTGTTTCAGCTAACATTTTACCCTTTTCAGGATAAGATTAACAGCTACCATTGACAATGTTCAAGGATTTCAGATACAGTACAGATACACTCCAGACGCGGAAGTCATTCTGTTACTCATTCAGATTACAAGATCAGATACGCTCCAGACACGGATGTCATTCTGGCCCTTATTCAGATTTCAAGTTCAAATACGCTCCAGACACAGATGCCATTCTGTTACTTATTCAGACTTCAACTTCAAGTTACAATACAGATACACTCCAGACACGGAAGTCATTCTGTCACTTATTCAGATTCATCAATCATGATATAGTTCAGATACACTCCAGACACGAAAGTCATTTTGTCACTCATTCAGATCCAGCATTCAGATACAGTACAGATACACTTCAGACACGGAAGTCATTCTGTTACTCATTCAGATTCAACTATCAGATACAGTCCAGATACGCTCCAGACACGGAAGTCATTTTGTTACTCATTCAGATTCAGATCTCAGATACAGTTTAGATACGCTTCAGGTGCAGAAGCTATTCTACACTCATTCAGATTCAAGTACAGACACAGTACGGATACGCTCCAGACACGGATGCCATTCTGTTTCTCATTCAGATTTCAAGTCTCCAGATACAGTTCAGATACGTCCCAGATACGGACACCATTCTAATGCCTATTCTTTCAACTTACAACTTACAACTCAACAAACACTCTTGGATGGCATCTACAAGCCCATCTCCAACAAGACTCTATCGTCTCTCCAAATGGCATCTTTAAGCCCATTCCCTCAACTACATTTTGACGAGTGCAAATTTATGGGCACTCTAGTGTCCAATCTTCTTTTACCTTCGAGTCACGAATGACAAAGCTCGCCAATCTAACTCTTCAGGTTCAAGAAGATTGAACAGGGGCAGCTGTTGTACCCCAAAATTTTCCCTCTCATTTATCAAGACTTTTCTCACAAGACTCCTTGGACTCAAGACAAGTTTAGGGTTTGGTCAGCTCAAGATCTCATCTTGCACTGATACCCCAAAATTAGGGTTTCAGTTTCCACAAGGATTTTTGGACCACCAATGCTTCATATGACTTTCATACATCATCTTGGACCCCTAAGATTTCTCATGTTAAGTTTCAAGCCTTGAACCACATTTTTGATCAGTCAATTGGACAGTTGACCTACAAATCAGCTGTATTGGGGAAAAAGTCAATCATGGCCAATTTACAATCAAACTTCATAATTTTTTATCCACAAAAACATTTTAGACTCATATGTACCATTTGATCAAGTTTGGATCAGAACTCCTCAAGAAATTTGATCAAATCATCAAAAGGGCAAAATGGTCAAAATTAGGGTTTTGACTGAGAAAGGGAAATTTCTGATTTTTAACCAAGCCAATGGCCAATTGGGTTCAAAAATGATTTCAAGGGTTCAATGGAATCATCTTAACTTAATTACATGGTTCAAAAGATCTATAGTTCATTGGATTGACAGATGAATTTTATAGTCAACTGATCAAAAGTCAACTGTACACTGAAAAGTCAAACTTTGACTTTTTGGTCAAAATCAAGTGCCAAGGGTCATAATTCATCAAGATATGTCAAAACATGAAACTTGTTCACCAAGAAAACCAATTTTGAAAATTAGGGTTTTGAATTTAAAAATTTTCATAACTTAGAATTTTTTTAAGTATGGAAATTTTCTTATTTTTTCCCAACTTTTCACCACTTTTTCACCATGATGCAATTTGATTCAAAGAAAACTTCCAACATGAAATTTGTATTACTCCATGAAATCTACAACTTTTCTTCACAAAACTTTCCCAAAATATGCATGGATCCTAAGTTATGAATTTGTGAACATAGGTCCATGAACTAAATAACTTAGTGAAAATTTGCCCTAATTTAGGCAGTTTTTTGACCCAACTTCATGGACATTTTTCACCTAGTTCCAAGAGGTATCTCAAAATGTATTTCAAAGATGGATTGCAAGCTTTACAAAATGTCCAAGAACTCTCCAAGATCATTTGTGGTTATGGAGAATCGAAGAAGAGAAATTAGCATTTTATCACTTTTGTTCATGCCATTTCTATAATGCATCAAGTTGCAAATTAGATCCATGATGCTTGTACGTTGCATTACAGGTCCTAAACTCATTCTACACTCCATAATTAAATGCAAACTCATAGGTTAAAGGCTTTATTTTCACTTTTGAAGCTTTGTACAAGTTATAATTCCATTTTAGGCATAAAGCTCACATTGCCATTTTCATAAAGTGCAACTTTTGCAACTTTGTCCATTTTCAGCCTTGGACTTGTTTATTTGAGGCAAGCAATCTCCACAGATCTTAAGCAATGTGTACCAACTCCTATCAGCTCACCAGCAAGCAGTACAAGCATGTTTGCATAAGTCATGTCACTTTTCTTAAAATACAAGAAAGTTGACCAAAAGTGCTAGAACTTGTACAGCTAGTAAGAGTGGACTTTGCATCCATTATATACATACTCACAAACTTATCACAAGCCAGGACACGAATGCTTGACATCTGAAACACTCCAAAACTCCAAAACTCCATTTTTCTGCCCAAACATCCAGTTTCTGCAGAATCATAGCCATCTCATTTTTGGCTCGTGCGTTTTGCATTTCAACACTTCAAACATCTTATCCACATCATATCAAAGCTATCCAAGCCTTTACATTGTTGCTGTAACCCATGTGTCAGCCATTGCCATTTTCAAACTTGGAGCTTGCAGCTTGACTTCTACAGAGAGTTTTTGCCATCCACAAAGCAAGCTAGGTATTGGAATAGTTTGAAGGAAGTTCAAGGAAGCTCACACGATCCTCAGGCCTCACTCAAAGTCCCCATATTGTCATATCCAAATCCAGCTGAAGGAGGTATATTCCTTAAACTCTATCTCTGTATTTAGGCATCCTTAAGCCACGATTTCTGAAGGAAAGATGTAGCCCTTATCATGGTGAAGTTGTACATATGCATACTTGTCATTTATATTAACTGAGCTAAGAGAATTTGAAGCTTGAAGTTGCTGAAATATTTAGGTCACGAGTTAGGGCCATTAAAATTCTCCCTGATCTTTGAGAGTTAGGTTACAAATTTTATATCATTGGAATCGTGAGATTAAATGCTACATGTTTTATGTTATGAGTTTTTGTTTTTGTGCAAGCATCTGAGAGTTACAGGTTGAAGCATATACGCGCGCGCAGAGATGGCTGGAGGACAGGGATGACTTGCCTTGGGCCTTTGGCGCGCCTGGGCCTTCTGTTTTGATTTTCACACCCCCCTGACCACTATTTGCACCCTCTGATTCTTATTTTACATTTTTTTTTCATTTTTCTTTATATTTTCATGTTTATTGCTTTTAATCATTTTTTCTGAACTTTAAAAATCCTAAAAAATAATTAAATGTTTTTTTGCAATTTTTATTTATTTATTTTTTTTCACATGGAAAATAGTTTGCTTTAATAAATAGAACTTATTTTCTTATAATAAATTGTAAATATATAAAAAAATACTATACATTTTTATTTTATTATTTTACACATAAAATATTCATTTTCTCATACATATTTAATTTTTTATATTGACATATAATATTATTTATTATTTTCTTGTACAAAAATGGACAAAATAAATAATAGGAAACATATATTTCTTTTAATAAAAAATTAGGGTTTCCCCCTTTCAAAAATAATAATATTATTTTTCCTTATTTTCTAGGGTTAATTAATTTATTTTCTCATACCTTAAACAAATATAAAACATTTTTTGCATAAATACCTTGCATTGCATATTTAAATATTTGTATATTTATTTGATGCGCACAATATTCAATTGAGTTGTAATAGTATTTTTAGGGTTTAATTTGTGCAATATCCCCATTCAAAAACTTGTATCTCCCCTCCCATAATAATTGTTGTAATAGCTTAGTTTACATTTACGCAATTTATCGCATTTATACCATGTTTAGTAAACTAGGGTTTGCATGACAAGACAAAAAACAAACAAATAGAATAGACCTAATCTAAGACAAATCATATGCATGTAAAATGACACACATTGCACACAAACACCCTTAGGGTTTCACCCACTTGGTTGCCTAAATTAAAATGGCCATGTTACGCATGCGAAGTATCTTGGCAAAACAAAACAAAAATAAGATCATAGTCCCTCGATGACGCTATCAAAAGGTTGCCTAAACAAAGATGATCTTGGTCCCTAAAAATTGCTAAGATAGTTGGCAGCATTGCTATCATGGTCATACGATGACCCATGCCCGTCCCGTTTAACATCCAAAGATAGGGTTGTTTACCAAATCAATGGTAAATCAGCAATGTCAAAGGAATAAAAATGCACAAGAAAGACTTTTTAGTAGGTAGAATGCTTCTAGTTACTTGATCAACTTCAAAATAATCCTTGTTATTTTCAAAAACAAACACACACACATTTCAAAACATCTTACAAAACATTGAAACATTTTTCAAAAGACAAACATCTTTGTATACATTCTTACGAACGAGAATCATTACAAAGATTGCCTAAACAATGGCCTCTTTTCAAAATACTTTCAAAACCATACAAAGCACCATTTCAAACAATTTCAAAGCAAAAGCAAGTGATCTAAACAAGTAACTAAGAGCCCATGGAAAACCATGGATGAAAAAGGTGCTACCACTTTCCCTTTTCATAATCTACCCCCTGAACTCAAGAAAACATCTCAAAGGTCTTTCCTGTGCTTTTTCACCTTTCCTTTTGGATAAAAGAAAAGTCGGTGGCGACTCTTGCTAAACCGTAACATTTGCAAACACAAACGCAAAACCTCAATTCAGTTCTCCCACTGCATCACAACCTTGAACATGGAAGACATTGTTTCCAAGGCGTCAGCCAACTGATATTCTTCTCTAGGGAAATGTTCAAAGGTGATCTCCTCGAAGTATGGTATCAGTATTAACACAAGATCCTTGTAAGGAATAAGGTTAGGATGCTTAGTGTTCCATTCTCCTTTGACTTGACTGATCACTAGAGAAGAATCTCCGAATATGTTCAAGAACTTGATCCTTAAGTCAATGGCAGCCTTTAGGCCCAAGATGCACGCTTCGTACTCAGCCATGTTGTTCGTACAATCGAAGCATAATCTAGAAGTGAAAGGAGTGTGACAACCTTCAGGAGAAATAATCACAGCGCTAATTCCATTTCCCAAAGCGTTGGAAGCCCCATCGAAAACCATAGTCCATTGAGATCCTTGTTCGGGTCTGTCATACGGTCCAGGTTTTGCATAGTCAGACATTAACATGATATTCTCATCCGGGAAGTCAAAGTTCATAGATTGATAATCATCAACAGCTTGATGGGACAAATGATCTGCCAATACACTTCCTTTGATAGCCTTTTGTGTTGTATATTGAATATCGTATTCAGTCAAAATCATTTTCCATCTAGCTATCCATCCCGAGAGAGTGGGCTTATCAAAGATGTACTTGACAGGGTCCATCTTAGAAATCAACAAAGTGATGTGAGTCAACATATATTGTCTTAGCCGGCGAGCAGCCCATGCCAAAATGTAGGAAGTTTTCTCGAGCAGTGAATATCTGGTTTCACAGTCGGTAAAAAATTTTCTCAGGTAGTATATTGCATGCTTTTTTCGGCCAGACTCGTCATGTTGGCCCAACACACACCCCATAGAATTCTCTAGCACAGTCAAGTACATGATCAATGGTATTCCTTCCACTGGAGGAATAAGGATAAGAGGTTCCTACAAATACTCCTTGATCATATCAAAGGCAGCTTGGAATTCGTCGTTCCATTTGACTACTTGATCTTTCTTCAGGAGTTTAAAGATTGGCTCACAAGTAGAAGTTAGATGAGATATGAAACGAGCAATGTAATTAAGGCGACCCAAGAATCCTCTAACCTCCTTTCCAGAATGGGGAACTGGCACTTCTTGAATGGATTTTACCTTTGCAGGATCAACTTTGATGCCTTTACCACTGACGACAAAACCTAGAAGCTTTCCAGACCTTACTCCGAATGTGCACTTATTAAGGTTCAACCTCAACTTGTACTTCTTCAGCCTCTCAAATAGCTTGTGTAGGTGATCAATATGTTCTTCTTCAGTTTGCGAACTTGAAATCATATCATCCACATATACCTCTATTTCATGATGGATCATATCATAAAATAAAGTTACCATAGCTCTTTGATATGTTCCCCTACATTCTTTAATCTGAACGGCATGACCTTGTAACAAAAGATGCCCCATTGCGTAACAAAGGTGGTATTTTCCTTGTCTTCAAGAGCCATCTTGATTTGTTTGTAGCCAGAAAATCCATCTATGAAGGAGAAAACTTTATGTTGATCGGTGTTGTCCACCAAGACGTCAATATGAGGTACAGGGAAATCATCTTTGGGGCTTACCCTATTCAGATCCCTATAATCTACACACATACGAACCTTTCCATCTTTCTTCGGCATGAGAACCACGTTCGCGATCCATTGAGGATTAGATGTTACAACTAGGAAATCTGCATCGAATTGTTTCATCACTTCAGCTTTTATCTTTTCAGACATGTCAGGCCGCATGCGACAAACTTTTTGCTTAACAGGAGGATAATCTTCCTTTATTGGTAGACGATGAACCACAATATCGGTATCCAACCCTGGAATATCTTCATACGACCAAGAAAACACTTCAACATAGTCATGTAGCATCTGAACCAATCTTCTCTTGATATCATCTTCTAGGTTGGTGTCGATCTTGACTTCTTTCCTGTCTGTCTCGGTACCTAGATTGATAACTTTGAATGACTCTTCATGAGGTTGAATAGATTTCTCCACTTGCATCAGCAGCATGGCTAGCTCTCCTGGTATTTCATAATCTTCCTTGCCTTCTTCTCTGGCTTAGTTAATTGGATGTTTGAAGTCATAACTGGCAATAGTAGAGTCGTTGGTAATGAGATCCGGAGTGGATGGGGATCTGCAAGTCTGTGTGTGTAAGATACATGGCTATTGAAAAAATGTAATAAAGGAAAAGAAAGACAATAAACACAAAATTTGAATGCAAAAGGTCCAATGTTTTATATTAAATGATCATATAATAAATGAACATGAACAAAACCCTTAACAAATGGACCAAAGTTCCCCGAGCAAGGCACGTGGCTTAAAAGTCATTGTTTGGAATTAAGATTACAAACAAAAGTTCTTGAATTGATAGACAACAATAAACAGTAATTACTCCTCAATAAAGGATATGAGAGTGAAGTCCTTTATGTTCCAGTTGTTAAGCTTTCCTCCAGCAATAGGGTAGATCCATTCTTCAAAAGTACATTCATCATCAGAGTATTCCACAATGTTCACTTCATGATTTCTGATGCGGAGAGGTGGCTTTCCCACGCGACTGCGCCTGACTTCTTTCTGAGCTTTGATGGTGAAACCCAACCCAAATTTGTCTGCTTTAAACGGAATCTCGGGGAGTTGTCCCCAGTTATTACAACTTCTGTCTTTGAATGTGGTACGAGCATCCTTAAGCGAAACCATTCTTGGCACAATTTTATCAGCTTTTGGTATGTCAGAGGAGATTTTGGTGACGACAACCATAGGAGGAACCACTTCGAAAGTCTGGCACGGAGTTTTTATAAACTCACCATCCATTTCCACATACTTGAAGGAATTGAGGTGGCTCATAATGAATTCCTCTTCACCACAAACAGTGACAATATTCCCTTTGACTGGGTATTTTAACTTTTCATGAAGGGTGGATGTTACCACCCATGCCCCATGTATCCAAGGGCACCCAAGTAAACATGAGTAAGCGGGACGGATGTCCACTATATAAAAGGTAGAGTTGAAAATCTACGAGCCAACTTTAATTGGAAGATCCACCTCTCCATGAACCATCCTTTTAGACCCATTGAAAACCCTCACAACAATATCGCTTGGCTTCAATACCAGTCCTTCACAATCTAGCCGGTCCAAAGCACATTTGGGTAACACATTTAGAGATGGCCCAGTATCAATTAAAACATGTGCTAGGGTGGTTCCCTTGCATTCAATAGAAACATTCAAGGCTTTGTTGTGGTTATTTTCCATAGGATTCCAATCAGCGTCGGAGAAACCTAATCCACTGTCAGTCATAAAACTTGCTACACAGTTCTCGAACTGGTCAGCTGTGGTTTCTTGGGGAACATGGGCTTTCTTCAAGAACTTGATTAAAGCTTGGGCATGAGCGTTCAAACAGAGTAGTAATGACAACATGGAGATTTTGGAGGGGGTTTACCCCAGTTGCTCAACTATTTTGAATTCACTCTCCTTTATGATTTTCAAGATTTTCTCTATCTCTCGTGTGGAGGGTTCTTATGCATCAGTATCTTTGGTAGGTGCCTCTATCCTAGCAAACTCACCTTCTTTCTCGTTTCCTCTAGTGTTGGCACTAGACTTGCCATTGGTTATGCGGACAAGAGTTGTTGTAGTATAGGGTGGTGAAATATCAGGGGAAAATATCCTCCTTGTTCTTGTTACTTTACTAGAACCTACAATATTAGTAACATGAGCTTCATTTTCGTTGATCCAAGAGTCTTGTTTTATCCCATGATAATAAACCTCGGCACCATAGTTCCATGGAACCGCTTTGTTATAGGAGTAGGGAATAGGCCCAGCGGCAGTGATTATCAAAGGAGCAATGGTTGGTTCATTTGAAATTCTAATAGGACCCTTTGAGGGGATCCTAAGCGGCTTGTTGGAAATTGTTATTATGGAAAGGTATTTAGCTTTTTTGGTTAAAATTTTAATGGTAGGAATCTTCTCAAATAGAATCTCGCGACTATTTATCAGGCGTTGCACACCTTTCTTTATCCGCTTTCACCCATTTACTTATTGATCACAAAAAAACACAATCTTCAGAACAGCCAGGGAACACCCCGACTCTCAGCAAATTATCCTTCACAGTAGTTAATGGAGTTGTTAAATCTTCAAGGGAGGAAACAAAAGTAGTATCATCAATTGCATTAACACCTTTACCATGGTTCGGCATTGGTGCAATTATCACATTTGGAGTAGCATGTGGATCAAATTCAATTATTTTATTGTCTATTAGATCTTGAATCTTATTCTTCAGCGCCCAACATTGATCAGTTTCATGCCCAGGGTTGTTGGAATGATACACGCACTTGGCATTTGGATTGTACATAGGTGATAAAATGTCTGGATTAGATGGTGGATTATGCAATGTCACTAAGTTGGCCTTCAGTAGATGTTGTAAGGTTTGGGACAGTGACATGCTTATTCTCGTGAACTGTCTTCGAGGAACTTCAGATTGTTGATTGTTGGATGATTGTCTTTGAGCAGGTGGAGGGTTGGAGATTAACACAACATTAATAGAGGATCAGGGATCCTTCTTGGTACGGACCCTTTCCCCATACACAACATTTGTTTCCTTCTTTCTAGTGAAGGGCTTCTTTACAATGTTGGATGCGGAAGCAGATATCATGGGAATTTTCCCACTCTTAATGCCATTTTCTACCCTTTCACCAGTTAGTATTAACTTGGTGAAACAAGACGAAGAACTCCCAATCAACAGGTTGAAAAATGGGCTAGTTAATATACCCATGAACATGTCAACTAGTTCTCTATCAGTTAGTGGTGGTTCGAACCTACCAGCAAGATCCCTCCATTTTTGTACGTACTCTTTAAACCCCTCATTAGTACCCGTTGTCATACCTTGAAGTTAGACTCTGGTTGGTGCCAAATCGGTATTGTATTGATACTGATGATAAAAAGCAGTGACTAGATCTTCCCATGTATGGATGCGGGAACCCTCCAATTGATATAACCATTCTAGTTGAGTCTCAGCCAGACTATCTTGGAAGAAATGAACCTAGAGCTTTTTGTCGATAGTGTGCGACTATATCTTGTGCACGTAAGACCTTAGATGATGTTTCAGGTAGGAAACCCCGTCATACTTGGCGAAGATAGGTATTTTGAACTTATGGGGAATGAAAACCCCAGGTACTAAACCCAACTCACCAAAATCTAGGCCATGCACGACTTGAATTTCAACAGCCTTTAGTTTATCCTCCAACTACTTATATTTATCCTCAGCCGGAGGATATTGCTCATCAAAGTAATCTTCGTCCTCGGAAGCTTGATCATTTGCACCCCTAGAACGGGTGCTCTTTGCCTCTTCCACCTGGTTCTCATCTTCCTATGATGACTCTTCAAATATCTGCACCTGACAGACTAGGCCTTCAAACCTTTTCCCAATGTTGATGAGGGCCTTCTTCTTAGTCTTCTTTTTGGCCGTCATCAGTGTCATCAGCTCATGTTGTCCCTTGGCCGGGGTCAGCAAGGTTGCTTGGAACTGGGAATTTTGCACTTGCAAGTCCTTCATTTCTTGTTCGATATCCATCTTACTGAGATAAACAGTAGAAAGATAAGGAAACCTATTGTGGAAAACCTGTTTGTGTTATGATGCATGAAAATGCGTATGCAAATGATTTCAAGGATTTATAATATTTAAATTTGTTTAGATAAAAGGGAACAAACATTAATTGTATTAATAAGTTGAAATTGATTACAACATGCCTCTTGGGCTTACATTGAAATAAAAGAAACAAAATGAACTAAAACACAATAACAATGGCTCAAATTTCCTATGGATGCTTCCTCTTTGGAGCGATATAGGCATTCAGGCTTCTCTCCTCATGAATTTGTCTCGTGAGCTCTAATGTCTTCTTCTCGCTTGCATAAAGCTGGGCTTCAAAGGTGTCTCTCTCCCTCTTTAGTTAAACCCAAGCTCTTTGCAAATCTTCAAGAGAAGTAGGCATATCAGGATAAAGGACAATATATGGAACATCTCCTTTGGCAACAGGCTCCATGATGATAGGTAGGATGGCTTCATAAGGTATCCTGAGGTTTTAGGAGAAATTTCGCACCCACTTGAGATAAGGCTCCAAAGGAATGGAGTTCTTATGCCCCAACGTCTTTCTATCAACCTTGTTAACCATGCCCCAAGCTCGTATGAATCTCTGACGATAACCTTGGACATCGTTCTCGTAGTCGAATGCAATTCCTTGGACAAGTGCATCATGAGGGCCATCCCTCCTAGCATATTTAAAAAGTAGCAAAGCCAAACAAGGATTGTAGGTAATACCCCCTAATGCCAAGTAGAGGGACATTAGGTAATTCCCCACAATGGTCAATAATAGTAATGTCCTCCATGGATCGAGAACACCAATAAATATCATAATGTGTGAGCGACATCAACCTACTAGACCATCTTAAGCCTTGCTCGTTCTTCACAACAGATCGGGGTATGTGCGAAATAAACCACTAATTCAACATAGGAGTGCAACACATGAGAAGGCCTTTTCTCTTCATGGTGCGAGAGTGAAGAGAATGCAAGATATCCCCAAGTAAAGTAGGCACCGGATTGTGAGATAGAAATTTTTTGACTGCGTTCACATCTATGAGTTGGTCAGGATTGGGAAATAGGACCATCCCATAGATGATAAGAGCCAACACTTCTTCGAAGGCTTGTAAATCCAGAGCATCCCAAAAATATTGAGCCCTCTCAAATAAAAACTTGGCTAGAAACCCTTTGACACCACTTCTTGTTTCCCAATTGGCCACAACGTCGGACCGAGGTAAATGTAGAGCTCGAGCAATCTCTTCAAGTCTCGGGTCTCTTTCAATATCGTTGAAGGGTGGTTGATCAACAATAGGAATTCTCAAGAGTTAAGATAATTCTTTCATAGTAGGCACAAGTTGGTAATCAGGAAAGGTAAATCAATGGAGTTTAGGGTCAAAGAATTGGAATAGCTCTTTCACCATATCCTCTTCAAAGCTTGTTGTAACCAAGTTGACGAGACGACCGTATTTCTTGGTGAAGGGAGAATCATTGGGGACCCTTGATGCCAATTCTTTAAGTTGAGGAGGAATTTTGACGAGGTTGATTTGGACAATATTCATGTGAGTGGGAGCCATGTCCTACAAAAAAAAAACAAAGATAAATCTCTAGGTCCTTGAAATGGTTAGTGCAAAATGCCATGGTATGATGTCATGATGTTATGTACAAATATATGCACAAGAAAAGCAAACAAGTCCTTAGGTTTAGGCTTACATGAGGTTTCATTGGTAAGTACCCTCTTGAAGTTTAGTTGGCTTAACCTGTCCTAGAAAATACTCGGGTTCTAGGGAATCTCAATATCACTGATCTTTCTTTATCGGGCATTATTTCAGCGCAAGCCTCTTTATTAGCGACCCAAATATCCCGAAAATCTGATCTCAATGAGTGTAGTATCGAGTATCAACCAACTTCAGACTGCACCAAAGTCGGCTATCTCACTACTTCCTAATGGCTAAGTTGTTCAATCAAAGGTTCTAAGGTTCATTAGTGTTTCGCGACACCACACAGCGGCCTCGTATTCTCCTTGACTAGACTTAAGGGCTACCGGTACCAACAAATGTGTCACACTAACATAGCCATCATTTCAACCATGTAGGTATACCCCGCACAGTCTCCATGATCTATTGCTACTTACCTAATAAATGTTCCAATATCCGGATAGAGGATCAATACAAACCCAAACAAGGACCCATAAATGTAAAGAAAACAAATCAAACAACGAAAGCAATTAAATGTGATCTAGCTCTAAGGTAACCCTACTTTTACAGATTCCCCAGCAGAGTCGTCAATTCTGTAATACGGTGGGAGAACTGACTTGGGTGTTCAACATTTTATCGTAATTGTTGTGGATAGCAAGAGTCGCCACCGACTTTTCTTTTATCCAAATAAGGAAAGAGTGAAAAGAACATGAAAGACCTTTGAGATATTTTCTTGAGTTCGAGGGGTAGGTTATGAAAAGGGAAGGTGTTAGCACCCTTTTCATCCAGAGTTATCTATGGGCTCTTAGTTGCTTGCTAGATCACTTTTGAAATTGCTTTGTTTGAAATGTGTTTGTGGTGGGATTTTGAAAGTATTTTTGAAAAGCGCCTTCGTTTAGGCAAACTTTGTAATGATTCTCATCTCTATAAGAATGCATACAAAATGTTGGACTTTTGAAAATATTTCATATTTTTTTAAAGTGTTTGGTGTGTTTGAAAAGATGTTTGTTTTTGAAGATGGATTGTGAGCAAGCAACTAAGAACGTTCTACCTACTCAAAAGTCTTTTTTTCATTTCTCTCTTTCTTTAACATTGCTATCTTACCATTGATTGGTAATAAGCCCTATATTTGGATGTAAAGGGACGGGCGCGGGTCATCGTATAGCCATGAATACCAATGTTGTGAGATACCTTAGCATTTCTCTTAAGGGACCAAGATCATTTGTAAGGCAACATTCGTAGCGTTATCGATGGACTATGATCTTATATTTTGTTTGTTTTTGCTAAGGTGTCTCACATTCATAACAAGTGTGGATTACCCTAGAGGTGCGCATGTGCGAGTGTATTGATTCCATGCATTTTTTATATTTGAGATTATGGTTTTCTAACGGTTTATTTTATCTTTCCATACACACCCTAGTTACTAGCATTTGTATTTGAAAGCGGTAAATTGCGGAAAATAAAGTCCTACGCTATTACATCATTTATGGGATAGTGGTACAATTTACAAATGGGGATGGATAGAAGCTTAAATATTACAACCATATTGAATAGCCATGAAGAAAATATGTGAAACATGTAAAAACAGAGAAAAAGGAATGAAAATTGCATTTTTGAACATTATGTGTCGACACATGCTCTTTTGCACCGACACATAATCTTCCCTTGACCCTGTATTGCCAAATTAACTCGGTATGAGTCGATACATAATGGTATGTGTCGACTCATACACTAAATGTGTCGACTCATACGTGTTTTGTGTCGACTCATAAACTCTTTTTTACTTTTGTTTTGAGCCTGTATAGTAGTATGTGTCGACTCATAAGGCTATGTGTCGACTCATACTGTCATTTTTTTACTTCAACATTGTTTTGCTGCATACATGGGTTAGTTCTCAACACATAAATGAAAAGAATGGAAGACAAACAAAGGGTTAGCTTCAAGGGCAATGGTTACTACATTTTATCTTCAAAAATGAATTACTAATGATGCTTGAAATGAAGAGTTAAAGTCAAGAACACTTACCTTGAAGTTGGATTTTATACTTTGAGCTTGAGTTGTTGTCTTGATTGTTCTTGAACTTAAAAAAAAAAGAGGTGTTACAGAAGCTTGTTCTTGAGTTTGAACAACTTCTAGGTGATGTATGTGAGGTGCTTAGATGTTTGGGCAGAACTTGCAAGGTATGTAGAGTTCTAGGATTTATATTTCAAAGCTCAAGAAGTTGAAGCTTTATGGATTGTTGTGCCTTTTGTGAATATGAGATTTTGAGGGTTTGTTGTAACCCAAAATTTTCCCTCTCTTTTCTCAAGACATTTTCTCACAATTTTCAAAAGTCCAAGTTTACACAAATACAATTGGATTTTTGGCTTTCAGGCGTCAAATCGAAGAAGAGAAAATTTTCCTTGATTCATAAGCTTCGATTGGGCATCTAAAATCCTTCGAGCAAGCTTTGTTTCATAAGCTTCGATTGAACATTTGGTCTCCTTCGATGCAAGCCTGATTCACAAGCTTTGATTGGGCGATGGGCCCCCTTCGATCAAGTTCAATTCACAAAGATTCGACTGAGCATTGGTTGCTTCAGGCTTGCCTTCGATTCACAAGGCAAGAACTTCCTACATGCATGCTTAGATTCACAAAGCAGTAGTCTCCTGTAGTCAAGCTTCGATTGAGCATTGGCCTCTTACGTGTCTGCTTTGATCCATAAGACAAGTGCATCCTTTACGCTTGCTTTCAGCGCACAAGGCAAAGACTTCCTCTTTATGCTTGCTTTTGATTCACAAGGCAAGAACTTCTTTCATGTGTGCTTCGACCCACAAGGAAATGACTTCCTCTACGCTTGTCTTCAGCGCACAAGGCAAAGACTTCTTCTATATGCTTGCCTTTGATTCACAAGGCAAAAGCTTCTTTCATATATGCTTCGATCCACAAGGAAATAACTTCTTCTGTGCGTGCCTTCAGCGCACAAGACAAAAGGCCCCTTCAACTTGCCTCTGTGCTTTCTTTCGACCCACAAGGAAATGACTTCCTATGTGCTTGCCTTTAATGCACAATGCATGGGATTCCCTTCATGCTAGCGCCCATAAAGCAGTGGCTTCTTTCATACGTGCTTCGATTCATTAAGCAGTCGGCTTCCCTCATGATAGCTTTGACCCCGCCTCTAAAAACCCCTCAACATAGTTTCTACACTATGACACACAATATGGTCCATTCAAAGAAGCATTCAATAGGGTCCATTCGAAGAAGCATTCAAAAGGTCCATTCGAAGAACATGAATTTGTTGGATTGGAAGGACATACATGTGGTCCATTCGAAGAACACACATGTGGTCCATTCGAAGAACACACATGTGGTCCATTCAAAGAACACACATGTGGCCCATTCGAAGGATACACAAATTATTGGAAACCAGTTTTTTTTAGATGAGTCTTAGCCCAAGATGCTTGCTGGCCAAAATTCTACTTGCTGCCAAGCCCAAGCCTCATGCATAATTACATTCGAAGGAGGTAACAAAAGAAGCTTTGACTAGCCAAAAAGGAGTTTTCGATTGGGCTAGTTGAAAAGTTTCAGATCAAGCTACTAAGGTAGATAGTGGTTAAATCGAAGAGGCCACAATGATGAGGCCTGGAGCCATTCAAACGAAGCAACTCAAGGTCAATCGAAGAATAAGGCTTGAGGGCATTCGAAGGAGTTAGGGAGTGAAACATGTCCAGGTTCATCCCAAAACCCAAAAGGGTAGGAATTCATCAAAAATGACAATCCTTTAATTTGTCTGATTTTTCCTTCAAAGCCTGGTTAATGGTTATCCCTTGCCGTTTCCATTCCCCTCTACACTCCTATAAATACAGGCCTAAGGACACATGGCCAAGGGACAAAAAAAGATATAAGAAACACATTGTC
Source organism: Vicia faba (assembly GCA_948472305.1). Lineage (NCBI taxonomy): Eukaryota > Viridiplantae > Streptophyta > Magnoliopsida > Fabales > Fabaceae > Vicia > Vicia faba. The sequence continues at coordinate 884,609,413 of OX451735.1, forward strand.
AAACGAAAGTATTTTTGCCACACACGCACGTTGCCCCACAAAAGCTCCATAAAACTTCCAAAGTTCCAACAAGGCTGTAAGAATCAAAGCAACCTCTATAGGCCTCCTCAATCCAAAACAAGCACCCCACTGGTAACAAACCTTCGACCTCAAATTCATTTCATATGTAATATATTCATGCTGCATAACATTTATGATGGTTAGTGTGTTACATGTAAAGTCTAAAGTAACAGGATACCTTTACTAAGGTATGTGAAATGGGTTCCTTCGAATCCTAAATCCAGCTCAGACGACGAAAAAGGATATGTGCAATCGAAAGGACCTGGGTTCAATATCCAGGCCTTACAAATTTTATTTTTTCTAACATGTTATGCAGATTTAATGCTTCCTGGCTACGCACGCTCACCATACACCATCAAGTCCAGGCCATCAGATGCACATCTGATCCGGATCCAACGCCCTAAGCACACAACCTCACCATGGACCCTCTTGGGGATCTCCCCACTGAATACAAGGGCAGATCTGGGCTTCTCTCACTTGGGCCCAGCGAAGTCCACTTCATACCCGCCTCTATTTCTTTTGCTATTAGGCCCATTTGTATTTTTGTTTTATTTTTACTATTTACTTCTTTCAATTTTGTTTTAATTTTCTTAATCAGTAAAACCAAATAAAAATCACAAAAAACATTAGGTTAGTATTTTTTGTTAATTAAATTAATTCTGTAAATTAACTAATTAATTAATTATTTATTTTAACCTTTTCTTTAATTTAAAACTAAATAGACTTAGGATTTTAATTAAATCATTTTCCCAAAATAATAACAAAACAAAAAGATTTCCTTTCACTTAGGATTTAGACGTTATTTTCAATTCGCGCACATTTATTTACTTTCACACTTTTTTCATTTTGTTGTAACTGCTTACTGGATTGTAATAGTTAAAATTAGGAGTTTATTTTTTGATTTTTATTTCTCCCCCAAATTTTGGACCATGTAATTAATTCCCCTCCCCGAAGCTTTATAATAGCGTAGATTTAAATTCTGCATTTTAAATTCATGTACATATTAACTGTTAGATGTATGGTAATAGGATTGCATGATAAGAATTAAAACCAACGCTAGCAAACTTAACACAAGACAAAAATAAATGAAAACAAACACACTTGCACATGCGCACCTCTAGGGTACTCCCACTTTAGTTGCCTTTCACAAAATAGTCACAACTCTCGAAACGTGAGAGATTTTAGTGGCTACCCTCTGGTTTAAAAAAATTATAAGCCCCTCGATGACCCTCTCGATGTTGCCTCGGTAAACAATGATCTTATAACCCTAGGATAGTCACTAAAACTTCATGCCAAGTTGCCTACGTGACTATAAAACGTCCCTTCATATGTCCCTCAAACGTCCAACGATAGGGATACCTACTCACTAATAGTAAGCTAGCATTGTCTAAAGGAAAGGAGGAAAATAACGACCCTTTCGAGTAAAGTAGATAGTTCCTAGATGCTTGCTCAAAAACAAACTTTTTACACTTACACAAAACAATTTTCAAAAACCTTTTCAAAAATGCTTTATCAACACTCTTGAGGACTGATACAAGAGTTATCATAAAGCCAACTTTCTCCCTATGGCATTTCAAAATACTTTTCAAAAACACACAAAAGCACAAGGTATTTCAAAAAATGAGCTAAGCATCTAAGATCCCGTAGATAACTACGGATGGAAAGGGTGCTAACACCTTCCCTTTCCATAATCTACCCCCCTTACTCAGAAAAATCTCGAAAGGTATTTTTCTGTTCTTTTCATCCTTTCCTTTGTTGGATAAAAGAAAAGTTGGTGGCGACTCTTGCTTACCGCAACATTTGCGAACACAAATGAAAAACCAGTATAACAGTCGGTTCTACCATCATATTATAGAACTAGCGACTCTGCTGGGGAAATTATAAAAAAGTGGGGTTACCTTAGAGCTTAGTACATTTTAATTTGCTTTCATTATGTGTTTTGTTTGCTTTAACTTTGAGGGTTTGCTTGGGTTTACTTGTAAAGATCCTACACCCGGATCTGGGGCACCTTTTAGGTAAGTAGCAATAGATCGTGGGGACTATACGGGGTATACCGACATAGTTTAAACAATAGCTATGTTGTTGTGACACATTTGTTAGTACCGGTAGCCCTTGAGTAGTCAAGGAGAATACGGGGCCGCTGTGTGGTAACATGAAGCACCAACTTACCTTAGAACCTTTAAATGAACAACTTGGCCATTAAAAAGTAGTGAGATAGCCTACTTTGGTGCAGTCTGAAGTTGGTTGATACTCGATACTACACTCATTGAGATCTGACTTCCGGGATATTTAGGTTGCTAATAAAGAGGCTTGCGCTGAAATAATGCCCGATGAAGAAATATCAATGATATTGGGATTCCCTAGAACCCGATTACTATTAATAGGACAGGTTGAACCAACTATACTACAACAGGGTACTTACCTATTGAATCCATGCAAGCCTAAACCTAAGGATTTATTTCTGTGATTGTATATATCTGTTTGTACATAACATCATAACATCATAACATGGCATGTCACACTAACCATTTCAAGGACTTTTAAGACTTATCTTTGTGTCTGTTTTGTAAGACATGGCTCTCATTCGCAGAAATACTATCCAAGTCAACCTCGTAAGGGTGCCTCCTCAACTCAAAGAGTTGGAATAAAGGGTTCCTGAGAATTCCCCATTCACCAAAAGACATGGTCGACTCCTCAGTTTGGTCACCTCAAGCCCTGATGAAGACATGGTAAAAGTCCTCTTTCAATTCTTTGACCCTTTACATCATTGCTTTACATTTCCCGACTATCAGTTGGTGCCTACTATGGAAGAGTTTACTAAATTATTGGGTGTGCCTATTCTTAATCAGTTACCCTTCAACAGTATGGAAAGAGACCCAAAGCCTGAGGATATCGCTCAAGCGCTGTATTTACAACGGTCCGATGTTGTGACAAATTGGGAAACAAGAAGCGGCGTCAAAGGGTTTATGGACAAGTTTTTGTTTGAGAAAGCTCACTATTTTTGGGATACTTTGGATTTACAAGCCTTTGAAGAGGTGTTGGCCCTTCTCATCTATGGGATGGTACTGTTCCCTAATCCGGAACAACTCATAGACGTGAACACGATCAAAGTTTTCATATCACGAAATCCGGTGCCTACTTTACTGGGAGACATTCTGCACTCTTTTCACACTCGCACCGTAAAGAGAAGAGGAACCATCATGTGTTACACTCCTTTGTTGGTTAGGTGGTTTATTTCGCACCCACCTTGATTTGTGTTGAAGAATGAGCAAGGCATGAGGTGGTCTAATAGGTTGGTGTCTCTCACGCATTCGGATATTCATTGGTGCCCTTGATCTATGGAAGACGTTACCATCATTGATCACTATGCAGAATTCCTTAATGTCCCTCTCCTAGGCATTAGGGGAGGAATCACTTATAACCCTTGTTTGGTATTGCGACAGTTTGGATATGCTAGGAGGGATGGTCCTCATGATGCACTGGTTCAGGGAATTGCATTTGACTATGAGAATGATGTTCAAGGGTACCGTCAGAGGTTCATCCGAGCTTGGGGCATAGTGAACAAAGTGGATAGCAAGACATTGGGGCATAAGAACTCCATCCCTTTGGATCCTTATCTTAATTGGGTACGAGAACGCGCTCAAAATCTCATGATGCCTTACCCCGCCATCATACCTATCATCATGGAACCTATTGTCGAGATAGATGTACCTCATACTATTCTCCATCCTGACATGCCGACTACTCTCGAGGAATTGCAAAGATCTTAGATTCAACTCAAAGAGGAACGAGACACCTTTGAAACCCAGTTCTACGCAAGCAAGAAGAAGGTTTTGGAGCTTACAAGACAACTGCAGGAAGAACAAAGTTTGAATTCCTACATTGCACCAAAAAGGATGCGCTCATGGGAAGCCTGAGTCCTGTTTGGTTTAAGAGTGTTTTTTTATCTTTGTTTCTTCCATTGTAAGCCCAAGAGGCATCGTTGTAATCATTTAAAGTTATGAATGCAATTAATGTTTGTTCTCTCTTTGTCTAAGCAAATTTAAAATCTTAAAAGTCTTTGAAAACATTGCATAAGCATATCCTGCATTTCATTGCATAAGCAGGTATTTTGAGACAAGTTTCTTATTCTTTTCACTGTTTATTTTAGCAAAAGAAATGGATCTTGAACAAACAGTAAAAGACCTTCAAAATCAAAATGCTCAGTTCCAACAAATGTTCCTCGCTCTGGCTAAGGGGAAAGAAGATCTGAAAGCTCTTATCATCAAAGAGAAGACAAAGAAAACAAAGAAACCAGCTGGTGTATTTAACTTGGGAAGAAGGTTCAGAGAACTGGCTAAGCGAGCTCTAGATTTCGCAACCCCGTCAAATGAGGGGGACAATCAAGAAGAGAAGCCAACATAAGAAAACAACAATCCAGGGACTGATGAGGAAGAGGCTATTTACTCTGAAGAAAAGTATCCTCCCACTGATAATAAATACAAACAGCTAGAGGATCGCCTCAATACTATAGAGATTTAGAGGGTACTCGGGCTGGATTTTGAAGAGCTAGGACTGGTCTCAAGGGTGGTCATCTCGCAGAAATTCAAGGTCCCCACATTTTCTTAACGGTGCCTCCTATCCTAAGCTGCACTTAACGTCATATGTCAGGAAGATTCAACCCCACACTACTGATAGGAAACTGTGGGTACATTTGTTCCAGGAAAGTTTTTCAAGGACACAGTTGGAATGGTTCTATCAGTTGGAGGGAATCAATATTTGTAATTGGGAAGACCTGGCTGCTGCTTTTTACAAGCAGTACCAATATAATGCTGACCTTGCTCCAACCCATACACAATTGCAAAGTATGTCTATGGGTTCCGGCGAGGGTTTCAAAGATTATGCCCAAAAGTGGAGAGACCTTGCGGGAAGAGTCCAACCTCCTCTGTCTAATAGAGATCTGGTAGACATGTTCTTAGGCACGTTATCTGGTCCATTCTTCAACCATCTGATTGGAAGCTCTTCAGTTGGGTTTACTAAGATGATCTTGACTAGTGAACGGGTAGAAGTTGTTATTAAGAATGGTAAGATTCAGAGGGATGCATCCTCTAGTACAGTAAAGAAACCATTCTCTGGGAAGAAGGAGGTCAATGCTGCTTATGGCCAAAGAAATAAAAACAAAACTGAACATCGTCCGACGGTAAGGACTCATATCATTTCCCATCCTGCATCAAACCAACAACGAAATGATCAACGTAGACCAGATGCACCCAGAAGACAGTTCACCCTGATCAACATGACCTTATCCTAGGTTTTTCCACACCTATTAAAGTCCAATATGGTGACTCTAAAGGAAGCTCCCAAGAATTTTAATACTGCATCTCCTCACTACAACCCAAATGCTCGATGTGCCTACCATTCCGAAAGTCTGGGGCATGATACAAACGATTGTTGGGCTCTGAAAATAAGGTGCAAGATCTCATTGAGGCAAAGGAGATTGAGTTTGATACTCCTAAGACCCCCAACTTCATAACTGTACCAATTCTCAAGCATGAACTAGGAATCAGTGCTACTGATGTTGTTTCCGCTACAGAGGATGCTGACAGCGACTGCGACGTGGACAAGTGGATATTCCAAACTATCAACGATGGACTCAACAATTGGGAGGCCAAAGATTTTATCCCTATTACTTTTATTCAAGAGTAATTGTATTTTAGTTTTTTTTTGGATATGTAATATTTGAACAATTGAAACTTTAAAGCCATGTGTCTTACCCGAGGCACAATGGTCTGTTTGTGAGGGTTATTACTTCATCTTCATATGTCATTAATAAATCATCAAACATTTTGCGTACAAATTTTACGCTCTCTATTTTTCTTTCTTGCTTTTACTTTATCAAAAACAGCTATGCTCTCTTACACACGCCCACATATCAAAACCACAGATCCACATCCACTCTGGATCCCATTGATAACGGTTCTCCTATTGCTAATTATGACTTTGAAAATTCAATCTACCAAGCCGAGGACGAAGGTGAGGAAGATTGCGAAGTACCAGGGGAACTTGCCAGACTATTACAACAGGAGGAAAGGGAAATTCAGCCTCATGAAGAGTCGGTTGAAACAGTAAACTTGGGTACTGAAAAGGATAAGAAGGAAGTCAAGATAGGTGTTGATCTGGAGCATAGTGTCAAAAAGAGTTTAATTCAGATGTTACATGATTACATGGAGGTCTTTGTCTGGTCATACAAAGACATTCCAGGACTTGAAACTGATATTATGGTTCATCGTCTACCTACAAAAGAAGATTGCCCTCCAGTGAAACAAGAGGTCCATCGTATGCGACCAGAGATGTCAGAAAAGATCAAAGCTGAAGTCATGAAACAGTTCAACACCGGTTTCTTAGTTGTTACCTCTTATCCATAATGGGTTGCTAATGTTTTTCCGGTACCTAAGAAGAATGGTAAGGTACATATGTGTGTGGATTACAGAGACCTGAATAGGGAAAACCCTAAGGATGACTTTCCGCTTCCCCATATTGATGCTCTGGTTGACAACACCGCATAACATAAGGTATTCTCCTTCATGGATGGTTTCTCCGGGTAAAATCAGATCAAAATGGCGCCTGAGGATATGGAGAAAACAACCTTCGTCACACAGCGGGGCACTTTCTGCTACAAAGTTATGCCATTTGGGTTAAAGAACGTCGGGGCAACCTATCAACGTGCCATGGAAGGTTTGTTTCAAGATATGATCTATCACGAGATATAGGTCTACGTTGACGATATGATAGCCAGGTCTCAGACTGAAGAGGAGCACCTTAATCACCTGCAGAAGCTGTTTGAAAGGATGAAGAAATACAAACTGAGGCTGAACCCGAATAAGTGCACTTTTGGAGTAAGATCCGGTAAGCTCTTAGGCTTCGTGGTCAGCGGAAAAGGTATTTAAGTAGACCCTGTAAAGGTTAAAGCTATACAGGAAATGCTAACTCCTTGCACTGAGAAGGAGGTGAGGGGATTCCTGGGACGTCTAAACTACATTGCCATATTCATTTCCCATGTAACAGCTACTTGTGAGCCAATCTTCAAATTACTGACGAAAGATCAAGCAGTGAAGCGGAATGATGATTACCAAAACGCCTTTGACAAAATCAAGGAATATCTTCAAGAGCCTCCAATTTTGATGTCGCCAGTTGAAGGAAGATCTTTGATCATGTACTTGACAGTATTAGAGAATTCAATGGGGTGTGTGCTGGGGCAGCATGACGAGTCTGGTTAAAAAGAGCATGCAACATACTACCTTATCAAAAAGTTTACCGACTATGAAACAAGATACTCACTGCTCGAGAAAACTTGATGCACTTTGGCATGGGATGCTCACTGACTAAGACAGTATATGTTGACTTACATTACCTTATTGATATCTAAAATGGATCCTATCAAATACATCTTTGAGAAGCCCGCTCTCTCTGGAAGAATAGCAAGATGGAAAATGATCGTGACCGAATACGACATTAAGTACACAACCCAGAAAGCAATTAATGGGAGTGTATTAGCCGATCATTTGGCTCATCAGACTGTGGACGACTGCCAATCCATGAATTTTGATTTCCCGGATGAGTACATCATGTTAGTAACTAATTTTGAAGAACCTGGACTCGATGAAGTACCTGAAAAAGGATCCTAATGGACTATGTTTTTTGACGGAGCTTCCAACGCACTTGGCAATGGCATCGGTGCTATGATCATATCTCCCGAAGGCTGTTATACTCCTTTCACTACCAGGCTATGTTTCAATTGCACCAACAATATGGTTGAATATGAAGCATGCATTATGGGTCTCAAATCTGCTATCAACTTGAGGATCAAATTCTTGAGTGTATTTGGAGACTCGACCTTAGTAATCAGTCAAATTAAAGGAGAACGGGACATGAAGCTTCCTAATCTCATCCCTTACAGAGAGCATGTGTTGACACTGATTCCATACTTTGAAGAAGTTACCTTTGAGCATTTTCCAAGAGAGGAAAATTAACTAGCGGACACGCTAGCTACTATGCCATCCATGTTCAAGGTCAGGTGGAATAACGAAGCTCCTCAAATCACTATCGAGAGAATGGATTTACCAGCATACTGTTACGAGGTCGATATTGAAGAAGTAGTGGACAAACCTTGGTTGCATGAAGTCAAAAGATATCTCGAAACCCAAGAGTATCCTGAGGGAGCTTCACTCAATGATAAAAAGTTCCTAAGAAGATTCTCTGCCAAGTTCTTCCTCAGTAAAGGAATTCTCTATAAGTGCAATCACGATTCTACTTTACTCTGGTGTGTGGATAAAAGTGAAGCATAAAATATTATGGCAGATTTACACGAAGGTACCTTTGGCACCCATTCTAGTGGGTACACAATAGCTAAAAAGATCCTACGGGCAGGATACTACTGGTCCACTATGGAAGCAGATTGTTATCAGCATTCACGAACTTGTTACAAGTGCCAGATCTATGCTGATAAAGTACATGTGCCTCCGGTTCCCTTGAACGTTTTGACTGCTCACTGGCCATTCGCAATGTGGGGCATCAATATGATTGGAGAGATTATACCTACAGCTTCTAATGGGCACTGCGTCATCCTGGTTGCCATTGATTACTTTATAAAGTGGGTCGAGATAGCCTCAATTGCTTCTGTTACCAAGAATGTCGTGGCCCGATTCATCAAACATAACCTTATCTATCGGTATGGTATTCGAGAAAGAATCATCACGGATAATGGTACCAATCTCAATAATACTATAATCACCGAGCTCTGCATGCAATTCAAGATCCAGCATCATAACTCTTCTCCTTACCAATCGAAGATGAATGACTTTGTAGAAGCTGCTAATAAAAATATCAAAAAGATCATACAAAAAATGACGGTGACATATAAAGACTGGCACGAGATGTTACCATTTGCTCTCCATGGTTACCGTACCATAGTGCGCACATCAACAGGGGCAACTCCTTTCTCTTTGGTATATGGTATGGAAGTTATCCTGCCTATTGAAGTCCAGATCCCTTCCTTGAGAATCTTGAAGGACGCAGGTTTGAATAAAGATGAATGGGTTCAGACTCGACTTGACCAATTAAACCTAATTGATGAGAAAAGGCTCGCAGCTGTCTGTCATGGTCAGATGTACCAAAAGCATATGATTAAAGCTTTTAACAAGAAGGTCAGACGTCAGGTATATCAGGCTGGTGACCTAGTAATCAAGCGCATTATCCTGCCGCAAGGTGATCCCAGGGGAAAATTAACTCCTACATACGAAGGACCATTTGTGATCAGGAACATATTTTCTGGTGGAGCCATGATCTTAACCATTATGGACGGTGACAACCTTTTGCACTCTGTAAGCGCGGACATAGTTAAAAGATACTACGCATGAACAAATATCCACTAGGTTGACTGGCCTAGGCAAAAATAAGGGCATCCCAGCGAACCAAAAGGGTTCAGGCAAAAATTAGGGATATACACTTGCACACAAGCACCCCTAGGGTGAATCCACTTGGTTGCCTTACAAAAATGACCATATTACGCATGTGAGGTATCTTAGAAAAGACAAGAAAAATACAAGATCATAGTCCCTCGATGACGCTATCAAAAGTTGCCTTTCAAAATGATCTTAGTCCCTAAAGAAAAGTGCTAAGATACCTTGCAACATTGCTAATCATGGTTATACGATGACCCACGCCCGTTCCTTTTACATCCAAAGATAGGGTTATTTACCAAATCAATGGTAAGATAACAATGTCAAAGGAAAAAGGAAATAAACATGGAAGAATTTTGAGTAGGTAGAATTCTCCTAGTTACTTGCTCCATTTCAAAACAAAAACATCCTTGCTATTTTCAAGAACAAATGCCAACACTTTCAAAACATCTTTCAAAACTTGAAAACATTTTCAAAAGATCAAACACTTTGTATACATTCTTACGAATGAGAATCATTACAAAGTTTGCCTAAATAATGGCCTCTTTTCAAAAATACTTTCAAAACCACACAAAGCACGATTTCAAACAAAAGCAAGTGATCTAGCAAGTAACTAAGAGCCCATGGAAAACCATGGATGAAAAGGGTGCTAACACCTTCCCTTTTCATAATCTACCCCCGAACTCAAGAAATAATCTCGAAGGTATTTCCTGTGCTTTTTCACCTTTCCTTTTGGATAAAAGAAAAGTCGGTGGCGACTCTTGATAACCGCAACATTTACGATCAAACGCAAAACACCCAAGTCAGTTCTCCCACCGTATCACAGAAATGGCGATTCTGCTGGGGAATATTCTAAAAGTGGGGTTACCTTAGGGTTAGATCACATTTACTTGCTTTCTTTGTTTGACTTGTATGCTTTACATTATGGTTCTTTGTTTGAGTTTGAATCCTCTACCCGGATTTGGGATACCTTATAGGTAAGTAGTAATACGTTGTGGAAATTGTGTGGGATATACCGACATGGTCTAAGCAATAGCTACGTTAGTGCGATATATTTGTGGGTACCGGTAGCCCTTGAGTAGTCAAGGAGAATACGGGGCCGCTGAGTGATGTCATGAAGCACTAATGAACTTTTATAACCTTTACTTGACCACTTGGCCATTAGGACGTAGTGAGATGACCGGCTTTGGTGCAGTCCAAAGTTGGTAGATACTCGATACTACACTCATTGAGGTTTGGTTTTTTGGATATTTAGGTCGCCATTAAAGAGGCTTGCACTGAAACAATGCCCAAGGAAACAAATCAGTGATATTGAGCTCCTTAGAACCTGGTTACTATTACTAGGACGGGTTTGAGCCAACTAAACTTCAAGAGGGTACTTACCTATGAGACTCCATGCAAGCCTAAACCTAAGGACTTGTTTTATTTGTTTGTATATATTTACTTGTACATAACATCATAAACATCATAACATCATAATCATATTCACTAACCATTTCAAGGATCTTGGGATTTATCTTTGTTTTGTTTTGTAGGACATGGATTCTATTCGCAGGAAAACCATTCAAGTCAATCTTGTAAGGACCCCTCCTCAACTTAAAGAGATAGCATCAAGAATTCCTGAAAACTCTCCATTTACTGAAAGGCATGGTCGCTACTAAACTTGGTCACCTCCAACACTGATGAGGACATGATGAAGGTGATCTTTCAGTTCTTTAATCCTTTACACCATTGCTTTACATTTCTCGATTATCAACTTATGCCAACTTTGGAATAATTCTCCCGACTCTCTAGGATTCCCATTCTCAATAAACTAACTTTCAACGGTATGGAAAGAGATCCAAAGCTAGAAGAGATTGCTCAAGCTGTACACTTGCAACCATCTGATATCACAACTAATTGGGAAACAAGGAGTGGTGTCAAAGGTTTCCTAGCAAAGTTCTTGTTTGAGAAAGCCCAAAACTGTTGGAACTCTTTGGATTTGCAAGCTTTTGAGGAAATTGTGGCTCTCCTCGTCTATGGGATGGTTTTTTTTCCAAATCCTGACCAATTTATAGATGTGAACACCGTCAAAATATTCATGTCTCGTAACCCGGCGCCTACTTTGCTAGGGAACATCCTACATTCTTTTCACACTCGCACTATGAGGAAAAGAGGTATCCTTATGTGTTGTACTCCTCTTTTGGAAAGATGATTTATTTCACATCTTCCCCAATCTGTATTGAAGAACGAGCAAGGTTTAAGGTGGTCACATAGGTTGATGACGCTCAAACATTCAAACATTCATTGGTGTTCCCGATCCATAGAGAATGTTACTATTGTCGACCATTATGGAGAATTCCCTAATGTCCCTTTACTTGGCATTAGAGGAGGTATCACCTACAACGCATGCTTAGCATTAAGATAGATTGGTTATGCCCGAAGGGATGGTCCACATGAGATACTTATTCAAGGTTTGGTATTTGACTACGAGAATGACGATCAAGGTCATCGCCAGATATTTATCCGAGCTTGGAGGATGTTGAACAAGGTAGATAGCAAGACATTGGGGCATACGAATTCCATCCCTCTTGAGCCTTACCTCAAATGGGTACGAGCTCGTGCTCAAAGTCTTATGATGCCTTACCCCTCCATTCTCCCGGTAATCATAGAGCCTGTTTTGGAAGGAGATGTTCCATACACTCTCCTGCATCCTGACATGCCCACCTCTCTTGAAGACGTACAAAGAGATTAGATACATCTTAAGGGTGAGCGAGACACTTTCGAAGCCCAATTCTACGCCAGCGAGAAGAAGGTTTTGGAACTCACTGAGCAACTTCATGAGGAGCGGAACCTGAATGCCTACATCGCACCAAAGAGGATGCATACAACCTTTTTATCTTAGAGTTTTTTGTATTTCTTTGTAAGCCCAAAAAAGGCATGATGTACTCAAGCTTTGATTTATTAATATAACGTGTGTTCCTTTTTTTGGTCTAAAGAAAATTTAAATCTCTAATTTCCTTGAAATAATTGCATATGCATTTACCATTCATCATAACATAAGCAGGTTTCTTACAACAAGTCTCCTCATCTTTATACTGTTTATTTTAGTAAGATGGATCTCGATCAGACAGTAAAAGACCTCCAGGCACAGAATGCTCAATTTCAACAGATGTTCTTGACTCTAGCCAAAGGACAAGAAGATCTGAAAACTTTGTTGATTGAAGAAAAGAAGAAGAAAAAGAAAGTAACTGGATTTCTAAATATGAGAAGAAGGTTCCAAGGATAAACCAGACGGACACTAGACTTTGCAACGTCATCTGGTGAAAAAGATAATCAAGATGGAAAAGGCAAGGAAGCAGTTGTCCAGCAAGAGTCTGAAGAGGAAGAAGAAGAGGATTACTCTAAAGAGCAGTATCCCCCGGTCGACGACAAATACAAGCATCTGGAAGAACGACTAAGCGTAATGGAAATCCAGAAAGTGCCTGGGCTAGACTCTGAGGAGCTAGGTTTGGTGTCTGGGATTGTCATCCCACCATAATTCAAGGCACCAATATTTTCTAAATACGACAGAGTTTCATGCCCCAAAATGCATCTCCGATCCTATATGAGAAAGATACAGCCTCACACTGCTGACAGAGATTTATGGGTCCACTTCTTTCAAGATAGTCTATCCGGAACTCAAATTGATTGGTTTTATCAACTAGAAAGGGCCAACATCCACAATTGGGAAGACCTTGTCGCTGCTTCCTATAAACAATATCAGTACAATGCAGATCTTGTTCCCACCCGTACTCAACTCCAGAGTATGGCTATGGTTTCAAGTGAAGGTTTCAAAGACTACACTCAGAAATGGAGGGACTTAGTAGGAAGAGTCCAGCCTCCCCTGTCCGAAAGATAGTTAGTGGACATGTTTCTAGGTACCTTGTCTGGTCCTTTCTTTAATCACTTAATTGGAAGCTCCCCAGCAGGCTTCACTGAACTAATCTTGATCGGAGAAAGAGTGGAAGATGGGATTAAGAGTGGGAAGATTAATAAAGACGCATCCTACGCCGTTGTAAGAAAACCATTTATTGGGAAGAAAGAAGTTGGTGTTGTGTATCCTCAAAGGAATCAAGATAGAACTGAACATCGTCCAATGGTAGGGACTGTCATGATCCCTAAGCCTGCACCTACTCAACAAAGGAACGATCATCCTAGAACAGAAAGACCAGTAAGACAATTTACTCAGATTAATATGACACTATCTCAAGTACTGCCACATTTGTTGAGATCCAATCTAGTAAATTTGAAAGAAGCTCCAAAGAATCCTAACACAACCTCTCCTCATTATCATCTCAATGCTCGCTGTGCATACCATTCAGAAAGTCCAGACCATGATACCAACAACTGTTGGACTTTGAAAAACAAGGTGCAAGACCTTCTTGAAGAAAAAGAAATTGAGTTTGATGCTCCTAAAATCCCTAATGTTATCACCGCTCATATGCCCAAGCATGGCCGTCGTGTCAACACTGTTGAAGATGATATGTTTGTTTCTATTGTCGATGAACTTGTTACTCCTCTCCTGACCGTCAAGAAGAACCTATTAAAGGTCGGTTTATTCCTGGGTTGTGATGAAGGCTACCACTTCTGTTTATCCCTGCCAACTAGTTATCATTTATTGAAAGCATTTGTTCAACGCCTAATGGATGACAAAGAGATTTTGTTTGAAAAGACTCCCGTTCCAACCGTTTCTTACAAAGATGTTTCAATAGTATCCATTTCCGCCAATCCTTCTAGGGTCTCCACCAAAAGACCCGTTAGGATTAAATCCGTTCCTAAAGTAGCTCTGCTGATAATTACTATGCCAGGTCTAATCCCGTACTCATCAGATAAAACTGTCCCATGGAACTATGGGGGCAACATCTACTATCACAGTGTCAAGCAAGATTGACTGGCTGATGAAGACTCAATTCTTGAGAAGGCTGGCCCCGACATCAGTAACATTGCTTGAACTAGTAAGATAACTCGAAGTGGTAGAGTATTCTCTCCCGAGATTGCTCCTCCGAAGACTATTACCGGTCCTGTAATCATCCCTGTTTCTACCCCTGCTGACGCTACTACAACTACAATTCCTATAGTTACACCTGGTGATACTCCTACCACTGAGTCGACTGAGACTCAGGGAAAAAGCATTATGGTCGAGCCTGTCCGGATGAAGGCGCAAACAATATCAATCATTAAGGCCTCCCAAAAGAAGATGGAAGAAATTCTGAAAATTATAAAGAGAAGCGACTACAACATAGTCGAACAGCTAGGGCAGACTCCGTCACAGATTTCCATGATGGCCTTATTGTTATGCTTCGAGGCTCATGCGAAGGCCTTGGTGAAATTCCTTAAAACGGCCCATGTACCACAAGAAACCTCTGCTGATCAGTTCCAAGACTGTGTGGCCAGCTTGACCATGGATAATGGTTTAGGCTTTTCTGATGCTGACTTGACACCTAGAGGGAGGAAGCATAACGAGGCATTGCATGTCTCAGTCGAATGCAGGGGCACAACTTTGGCCCATGTCTTGGTCGATACCGATTCATCTTTGAATGTGTTTCCTAAGAAGGCTCTTGACAGACTCGACTGTGAAGGTTTGACCTTAAAACCTAGTGTGATACGGTGGGAAAGAACTGACTGTTTTTGGAATGCTGGTTTGCATTTTGCATTTTGTATTCGCAAAATGTCGCGGTAAGCAAGAGTCGCCACCGACTTTTATTTTATCCAACAAGGAAAGGAAAAAAGCACAGAAAAATTCCTTTTTCGAGATTATCTCTGAGTTCAGGGGGTAGATTATAGAAAGGGAAGGTGTTAGCACCCTTTCTATTCGTGGTTATCCACGGGCTCTTATGTACTTGCTGATATTGTTTTCAAAATTTCTTTCTTTGTGCTTGTGGGTTTGAAAAAGTTTTTGTTTTGAAAACTTCGATTTAACTCTTGCTTCTGTCCTCAAGAGCGTACGAAGTGTTTTTGAAAACTTTGTTCGAAAAGGAGTGTAAGTGTAAAAGTTTTTTTGTTTTTTGAAAGAGCAAGTATCTAAGAACCATCTACCTACTCGAAAAAGGAATTGTTCTATGCTATCTTCCTTTAGACAATGCTATCCTACTATTGAAGAGTAGGTAGCACCATTGTTGGAGTTTGAGGGTCAATTCGAATTAGGGACTTACGGTCACTAAAGCAATACTAGGACGCCTTAGCGGTAACCCTAATGTCTTAGATCATTTTGTTTGAGGCAATTATATCCTAGGCAACCGTTTCAAGGCGACTATGATCTTTTAGACAAGAGGGCGACCTCTAAAACAACCTATACTCAATGACCGCGTACGAAGGCAACCAAGTGGGGTGTACCCTAAGAGTGCGCATGTGAGAGTGTGTCATTTTCAGTTAATTTTTGTCTTTGTACATGTTAATGGTGATCTATGTTGATTTTAGGTTAAAACATTCAGTCTTGTCATGCATCCCTATTATCAAACATCTAACAGTTATATTTTGTGAGAAATAAATTACGGAAATTAAATTACAAGGCGTCGGGTATTTACATCGCCAAAAACAACCCTATAAAATTTAAATGCGGAAAATAAATAAAGCGATAAAAATAATTAAATGGTCCTAATTATCTATTACATTCCGGGAACAAATACAACATTGAATAAATAGATCGCGTGCGGGGAAAATTAAATTGAGCGCAAGTAGGGTTTTGACCCTTTTTGTTATTAAAGAAAAGATTTTTTTTTGTTTATTTTTTAAATTAAGAAAGAAAATTACCTAAGTTAATTACTAAATTAATAATTTAATTAATTAATTAATATAAATATTTTTGGGTTTTTTTGTATTTTAGGAAAGAAATAAAAATTAATTAATGTTAGTAAAAAACCTAATTAAATCTAATTGAATTTTAATTATTTACAAAAATGTGAAAGTTATTCTAATTAAAATTCTAAATCAATTAATTAATGTTTGTTAATAAAAATAAAAGCTAGAATTTGATTAAATAAAAATATTTTGGTGATTTTATTTTATAAAGAAAATAATTCTTTGATTGGTTAGAATTAAAACAAAAATAATAAAAATAATTAATAAACAAAATAAGTAAAATAAAAAGAGAGAGAGGTTTGGGCCTGAAAAGGGAGTTTGAGAAGCAAATCTGAGGCCCATTAAACGCTGGCCCTGTTGACCTTTGGTGATCCAGTGAGCATGCTTTGACCAAAGCCTTGGTGGACGTTCAGATCCTGGCCACCAGATTTGGCCTTTGGCCATCTGGCCGTTGGATAGATGATAGGGCACGATGCGTTGCATGCTTGGACGTACATGTGATTACCTGAAGAAGGAAAATAACAAAGAAAGCGGGGGACCTGGGATTCGAACCCATGTCCTGAAAGTGATATGCTTGCGCGCTTGCCACTGCACTGCTTTGATTCTATTGTTAGTAAAATACAAAGAAATTATAATATAAACAAAACAAATTATATGCCAGAAAATAAAAATGCGCGAAAATTAATTTGAATTGGCCAATGGGAGAACGACAGCTCGTCGTCTTCTACCTCTAAATCCTGCAAATATTACCTGCGGATTTGGATCCGCAGCTAAATACGCAAGCTTGCTCTAAAATCCTCGCTAGGCCACATGAATCAATTCCAAAAACATGGCTGAGTTCGTCTTGGCTTCCTGATTAACATTATGTCCTTCTTGAGTCCTGATTTTTCCTGAAAAAGAAAGCCCTAAAAACAAACACGCAACCCTAGCTATGGTGTTTTGGGGTTACAGCGCCTATAAACCAAATTGAATAATGCAAAAAGTTTACAAATGTCATGAGGGTTACGAATATGCAAGCAATTTGTTCAAATGATGCAAGAATAATGAATCACGAATTCAAGAACCAAGGTGATTTTCGTGATACTTATAGTTCTTTTTGGTATGTGAGAACGCTTTCTCTTAATCCAGGAAGGTTGAGTGAACACCCAGGAAGCGATTGGGATAGCTTTTGGCTTCTGAAAATGCCTCTTGTTATGATCTTGAATTCAAGCTTTTTACCACTTTTTCAAACTTTTGTTCTACCTCTTCTTGCAGCCTCCAACCATTATTTGCGTTCCTTTGCCTTCCTTATGTAATGTATATTGCATTAGGGTAAGAAACTTGGTACAAATCTCTCCACATCAATGCTCATGAATTGGATTTGATTCCACCATTACAACCTTCCAAATTTGGCCTAAATCACATCTTCTTGTAACCAATGCACTTGATGCGAATTTGATTCACATAATAGTTGTATTCAAAGCCTAAAGAAACCAAAAAATCATGAGTTATAAATACTTTTGATTTTATATGATTTTATTTGATTTTATTTGATTTAAAATTAATAAATTCAATTAAAAATCAAATTAAATAATAAAAATAAGATATGGGCTCATGGCTTAAGCTAGGACACGTGGACAATGATGCAAGCTCAAATAAAGTGGAAACGAATGGGCCCATTTGACAAAATTTGATGTTTTGGGGATAGTTGTCTTTTGGCAATTTTGCAAAAATGTCCAACTTCAACAATGCATAACTTCTTCAATTTTGAACTTTTGGAAATGTTCTTGGACTTTTTAGAAAGCTTGAGATGTCCTCTAACCAACCCTTTTTGTCTCATCTCATATTTATATTCCATGCTCAAGTTATAAGATTTTACAAAAAAGGTGTTTTTGTTGACTTTCAAATATGACCTATAATGTCCAAATTTATAACTTCTTGTGAGTGCATTTCTTGATCTTTGGGTGTGAAGATGGATTGTAGGAAATTGAATCCTATTCAAAATGAGATTTGAATGGGTCATTTATCATAAAGTATGAGAAAGTTATGCTTGGTCAAAGTTGAGTTGACTTTTCCTGCAAAACCCTAATTTAGCAACTTTTGAGTCTTGATGAATTTTGAGCAATCCTTGAGGAATCATGATCAACCCTTGATCAAATGATGAAATATCCTTCAAAATGAGAATGTTGACAAAAAATCTTGAAGTTTGACTGTTTATAGGTCACAGTTGACTTTTGCCCTAGCATAGTTGATTTTTTGACCCTTTGAGCAATAGACTGAGCAAATTTCCTCTGCAAGGCTTGAAACTTGACATGGATGACCTTGAGAACATATTAGGACATTGGGGAGCACTTGAGGACTTTGGGACTCAAGGATATTTATGCAACACAAAACCCTAATTTGGGGTTGACTGTCTTAGGAGATAGCTTGATTGTCCAACTCTTGAGCAAACTTGAGCAACTTGGAGATTTTTCTTGCAATGTCTGGAGAAATATGAGAGAGAAAATTTTGGGGTACAACATCTGCCCCTGTTCAATCTTCTTAAACCTGAGGATGTAGATTGGCATTCGTGCCTTTCGTGATCCGAAGGGTGAAGAGGATTGAACACTAGAGTGCCCAGAAATTTGCACTCGCATGAAATGGTATCAGCCTGGTGATGTCAGGAATGGGCTTACAGATGCCATTTGGAGATTGCTGCCGGGAGGATGGGCTTAAAGATGCCATCTGAAGGAGCTTCGATCGCATAAGAGAGTCTTTAGCGAGAACTTGCATACCTGTTGTTGTGGAAGATTCCGCTGGGGGAAGTCTGATCTTTGTTGAGATTTAGGAACTTGCCTGTACTTCAACTGAGAGAACATCTCTGCTGAGTTTTAAGAACTTGTCCATAATTCAACTGGGGGGAAACATCTTCATCAAGATCTAGGAATGTCTGGTCTTCAACATAGTATACCGTTGAGATTGTAGAACTCGTCCACACTATGACGGAGGAAAACATCTTCATCAAGATATAGGAACTGTCTGGTCTTCAACATAGTATACCGTTGAGATTGTAGAACTCGTCCACACTATGACGGAGGAAAACATCTTCATCAAGATCTAGGAACTATCTGGTCTTCAACGTAGTATACCGTTGAGATTGTAGAACTCGTCCATACTATGACGGAGGAAAACATCTTCATTAAGATCTAGGAACTGTCTGGTCTTCAACGTAGTATACCATTGAGATTGTAGAACTCGTCCACACTATGACGAAGGAAAACATCTTCATCAAGATCTAGGAACTGTCTGGTCTTCAACGTAGTATACCGTTGAGATTGTAGAACTTGTCCACACTATGACGGAGGAAAACATCTTCATCAAGATCTAGGAACTATCTGGTCTTCAACGTAGTATACCGTTGAGATTGTAGAACTCGTCCATACTATGACGGAGGAAAACATCTTCATCAAGATCTAGGAACTGTCTGGTCTTCAACGTAGTATACCGTTGAGATTGTAGAACTCGTCCACACTATGACGGAGGAAAACATCTTCATCAAGATCTAGGAACTGTTTGATCTTCAACGTAGTATACCGTTGAGATTGAAGAACTCGTCCACACTACGACGAAGGAAAACATCTTCATCAAGATCTAGGAAGTGTCTGGTCTTCAACGTAGTATACCGTTGAGATTGTAGAACTCGTCCACACTATGACGGAGGAAAACATATTCATCAAGATCTAGGAACTGTCTGGTCTTCAACGTAGTATACCGTTGAGATTGTAGAACTCGTCCACACTATGACGGAGGAAAACATCTTCATCAAGATCTAGGAACTGTCTGGTCTTCAACGTAGTATACCGTTGAGATTGTAGAACTCGTCCAAACTATGAAGGAGGAAAACATCTTCCTCAAGATCTAGGAACTGTCTGGTCTTCAACGTAGTATACCGTTGAGATTGTAGAACTCGTCCACACTATGACGGAGGAAAACATCTTCATCAAGATCTAGGAACTGTCTGGTCTTCAACGTAGTATACCGTTGAGATTGTAGAACTCGTCCACACTATGACAGAGGAAAACATCTTCATCAAGATCTAGGAACTGTCTGGTCTTCAACGTAGTATACCGTTGATATTGTAGAACTAGTCCACACTATGACGGAGGAAAACATCTTCATCAAGATCTAGGAACTGTCTGGTCTTCAACGAAGTATAATTCTGTTGAGATTGTAGAACTCGTCCACACTTCGACGGAGGAAAATTGTCGAGATTGAGAACCTTATTTGAAATTCAACTGAGGATAATTCAGTTGAAATTTAAGAACCGGTCAGGTCTTCGACATAGCTGAGAACTTAACTGCCTCCTTCCTGAAAGGTAAAGGTCATTCATATGCAATGCATGATATAGATCAAGCAATGATATTCTAAAAATAAATGAGATTGTGTTGTATGATGCGTATATGCATGTGTCATGATGTATGGAGAAGTAATGTTTTAGCTGGGGAAAATAAATCTCGGATAGTTGCTGGAGAAGAGAGTTGAATTCTTCGTTCCCGCTGGGGATGGCGAACGAAGATGATTGATGAGAATAAACCTGCAGGAGAGTATAACTCTGTTGGAAGATAAACTTATGAGGAGATTACTCTGTGGGGAAGAGATGCTCTGCTAAGGATTCCACTGATAAATTCCGTTGGGGACGAATTACCGTTGCTGGTGATACTGAATCCTGTTGGGGATTGAATTCCTGTTTGTGAAAGGAAAGAAATCCGTTGGGGATGATCTTTCAGTTGTGACTTCACTGGGGATAACCTTTTAGGCTCTAATGGGGATAATCCTTTGAGCTTTGCTGGGGACAATCTTCCTTTGAACTCGGTTGGGGATATTCATTTTTATACTCCATCGGGGACTAACTTCTGGAGTCTACTGGGGATGATTCTTCAACTCCATTGGGGAAGCTTTTTCAGACTGCGCTGGGAAAATTTTAACTCCACTGGGGATATCTTGTATTCTGTCGAGGAACATTCTTATACTCCGCTGGGGAATATTAAGACTGTCGGGGATATTAAGCCTTTTCAGTATGATGGTGAATGAACTCTGCTTGGGGAGAATATTACCGATTCATTCACAGTTGCAAGTCTCAGCTGAGGAGAGCTATCATTACTGTCTTACTCTGCGGGGAGTGAATGTTACTGGGACGCGTGCTAAGGATATGACGATGGCTTGCATCAAGACTTTTTTGCCCCTGTTTCTGTGGGAGAAGGTGCCTGCGGAGGCCCTGTGGATCGAGTATTATCCCCACCTATGAGGTGCTTGGTATCTTTCGGTCAAAATGACAAGTCTTCTTCTGGTAGGCCAGTGACGAGATGACGAGACATAGTCGTATGCTTTGATCCCTATTTTTTTCCTGGACCGCCCTTTCGGGTTTTCAGTCCACCGGGATACCCTTTTTTGCCCAAGCCATCTTTTCAGGTTTTCGACTTGTCGGGTGTACATATTTTTTCATTTTCATCCCTTATTTTTGCCCAAACCCTTTTGGTTCGCCGGAAAGCCCTTATTTTTGCCTAGGCCAGTCAACCTAGCAGGTCTTTGATTATGCGTAGTACTTTTTTGACTATGTCCACACTCTCAGAGTGTAGGGAGTTGTCACTGTCAATAGTGTCGTGTTGCCATACTACCAGAAGATGTTTGATCATGCAAGATTCATTGCTGGAATTCATGTCCAATGCCGCAATTGATTCAGATGGAGATTTGCCCCTGGCTATTTGGCATTTTGAGAGATTCCTTGAATCTTGACTTGACTTCCCCAGATTATGGACAATGATCATGCCGTGCCCCTTGATTGGAAGTGTTTTTCCACTTGAGGTGATCCTTTTTATTGAGAAGGTTTTTGTTCACTAGATATTCGTCGCGCGAATTTCTCTGCTGTTTGAACAAATAGTCATATGCAAACAATGTTATTTTAAGAATGCAAAGCTTATGTCTGTCTTGAAGTTTTTGAAAATGCATTTTTTCAGTAAGATAGGAAAATTTTGTAAAATGTGACGTCAACTCAGGATTTACAGCAAGCCCTACAGGAGTCAGGATACCTTTTGTAATAGTATGCTTTCGAACTAACCCATGCTTCAGCTAGGACTTTTAAGGGTTATAACGTGGCCTGGTTCACGGTTCAAGAAACAAAGGATAAAGGCTCAAGATGTATTTGTACCCACCCGCTCTTCGTGATGTTCTTCAATCCTAAACTCAGCTAATTGCGCATTAGATCTCGTTTGAGTCTTTGCTCTGATATTTCGGTGATGGTTTGGATACTGTCAATTTATTTTGAACAGGTGGTCATTTTTTGAGAGTTTGTAGGATCTCTTTCTTTTTTATTTTATTATCCCTGTCTTTTGCCTGAACTGTTTCTTTTGTGATTAGAGTCAGCGGGATGCCCCCGTTTTTTTGTAAGTCTCCTTTATAGGTTTTGACTTAGTTGGGCTTTTATTTTGAAAGATAATGACTTCCTGTCCTTACGATTATACGGAACCATCACCGTCTTTTGTTTCGGAAGGACTTCTTTGATTCCATTCATTGTGCACCTGGATTAACTGAGAAAGCTACCCGGCCCCAGGTTATAATTAAGGGTTTTAATTTGTGAAAAGAAAAACTCCAACTTCTTTGGCTCAAAGGGGTTGACTAGGGATTATCTTCCTTATAACTCCACTGTTTAGGATTTGAAATAATGCATGTACCTCGTCAGCAGGGTCTATTCAAAAGCATAATATAGAGATTTTGATATCATTTTCGTCATCCTCCCTCTAAAGGCTTAGAATTTTTTTTTAATCGAGAGTTGATCATCACAAAAAATGAAAGAAATTTGAATATAGTGAAATACGAATGGATTGATTCAAAACAGACATATGCAATGCATTTATAAAGTAATAAAGTTTGACATGAATGAATGTTCGAACAATCAAAAGAAAATTACAACTTGAAAATTCTAAAGAACAAAAAGTCTTCTCGTCTCAGTACTTGTCACTTCAAATGGTGAACCTTGGGGGATGGCAAAAGAATTTAATTTGTCCGTCTTGTGTGAGTTCTAATGCTCCTTCATCAATCAGGTCTTGAATTTTGTACTTCAACTTCCAACAGTCATCAGTGTCATGCCCCGAGCTGTTAGAATGGTATGCACACCTTGCATCAGGATTGTAGTTGGGTGAAGAAGTCTTAGGATTCGGATGAGGTCCTACCAACGTCACCAGATTCAATCTCAATAGGTGTTGCAAAGCTTGGGACAGCGGCATGTTGAGCTTGGTAAACGGTCTCTGATTAACCCGTTGTTTATGGCAAGGTTGTTGTTGGACCCGTGAGGTAGTAGCACTTGGAGAGGTCTATTCTTCATCAAACCAAGTCTTTGACTTCTCGGAAGTTGATTAATGACTTGGTCCCCGGCCTTGACTGTTTGCTTCATGCTGTTGTATCTGTCTTGATGAAGCTGGTTGATAATGGTTCTCAGCTCTTCTTGTTCCCAAGCTAAGCCTTGGATAAGAGGCATCTGCCCCAGCATCTGGGTTTTCATGGCACTGAACTCAGCTTGCAGTTGTTCCAGCCATTCGTCCTTATTGTCTTCAGGACTTTTCTTGACCAAGTTCCAAACGAGGAGTGTTTTCAACTCTTCCTTCCCCTTGGATAGGTTTAGGAATACATCCCTGAACTGAGCTTCTCGAGGTTGAAGATCTTGGTTGTCTGGTTGGAAAGCCATTGCTGAAATAAACAGCGACAACATGAGAGACCTGTACTGGGAGACCTGTTATGCAATGATATGTATGATATATGTATGCAATGTTTTCAAGGATCTCACGGGGTAAACAAGAAACTTGTTAGAATTTTAATTTCACAGCTTTGATTGAAGAAACTTCGTGTTGTTAAGAGTCCTTCTTCAAGAGTCAAGCTCACCATATCGAGTGGGTCATAACCATCGACTCAAATCCTCGTGTTTTGATATCTAGACGACATTGGCTAGAGGAAAATAAATCCCCTTTGCCCCTTGCTGGACATTTGATTTACCATGACCTGCATCACAAACCCTTGAGATCCTCGAAATGGTTAAGGAAATGTTAAGGCATGATGTTATGATGTGTATGCTATGCGTTTAAGCAAAAGTGTGAGGTGATGTAAGTAAACCCTGCAATAAATCCAAATTATTGGATAAGGACTGTAAACAAAACCTGCAAGGAACTCATGTTGTCAGATAACAAGAATGTGCAAGTAGTTCAAGATTGAAGGCACACAAGTCACGCAAACAACCTTAAGTTTAGGCTGGCATGGAGTCTAGGTACTACCCTCTTTCAGTTCAGTTGGTTCAAACCTGCCCTAAAAATAGTAACCGGGTTCTAGAGGATCTCAATATCACTAACTACCCTCGATCGGTCATAATTCCAGTTTAGTAACCTTTTCTTGCGGCCGGAATCATCGCGAGAGTTTAGTTTCAATGAGTGTAGCATACTGCTACTGTTCTATGGCCAAGTTGGTCAATTTAAAGGTGCTAAGGTTAGTTAGTACTTAATGACCCCTTAGCAGACCCATATTCTCCTCGTTGCACCACAAGGGATATCGGTACATACTAAAGTGCCACACCAACGTAGGTACTTCTTCAACCGTATTGGTCTACGTTGTACAATTCCCTCACAGTTTATTGCTACTTACCTAAAGGGTATCCCCAGATCTGGGTTAGGATCTATAGTAACTCCGATACAAACCCACAAATGTAAAGCATATAAGTCAAGCAATTGAAAACATTATGAACTAGTCCTAAGGTACACCCCACTTATTAATATTCCCCAGCAGAGTCGCCAGTTCTGTGATACGGTGGGTAAGAACTGACTGTTTTTTGGAATGCTGGTTTGCATTTTACGTTTTGTATTCGCAAAATGTCGCGGTAAGCAAGAGTCGCCACCGACTTTTATTTTATCCAACAAGGAAAGGAAAAAAGCACAGAAAAATTCCTTTTTCGAGATTATCTCTGAGTTCAGGGGGTAGATTATAGAAAGGGAAGGTGTTTGCACCCTTTCTATTCGTCGTTATCCACGGGCTCTTAGGTACTTGCTCATATTGTTTTCAAAATTTCTTTCTTTGTGCTTGTGGGTTTGAAAAAGTTTTTGTTTTGAAAACTTCGATTTAACTCTTGCTTCTGTCCTCAAGAGTGTACGAAGTGTTTTTGAAAACTTTATTCAAAAAGGAGTGTAAGTGTAAAAGTTTTTTTGTTTTTTGAAAGAGCAAGTATCTAAGAACCATCTACCTACTCGAAAAAGGAATCGTTCTATGCTATCTTCCTTTAGACAATGATATCCTACTATTGAAGAGTAGGTAGCACCGTCGTTGGAGTTTGAGGGTCAAATCGAATTAGGGACTTACGGTCACTAAAGCAATGCTAGGACGCCTTAGCGGTAACCCTAATGTCTTAGATCATTTTATTAGAGGCAATTATATCCGAGGCAACCGTTTCGAGGCGACTATGATCTTTTAGACAAGAGGGTGACCTCTAAAACAACCTATACTCAATGACCGCGTACGAAGGCAACCAAGTGGGGTGTACCCTAAGAGTGCGCATGTGCGAGTGTGTCATTTTCAGTTAATTTTTGTCTTTGTACATGTTAATGGTGATCTATGTTGATTTTAGGTTAAAACATTCAGTCTTGTCATGCATCCCTATTATCAAACATCTAACAGTTATATTTTGCAAGAAATAAATTGCGGAAATTAAATTACAAGGCGTCGGGTATTTACATCGCCAAAAACAACCCTTTGAAATTTAAATGCGGAAAATAAATAAAGCGATAAAAATAATTAAATGGTCCTAATTATCTATTACATTCCGGGAACAAATACAATATTGAATAAATAGATCGCGTGCGGAGAAAATTAAATTGAGCGGAAGTAGGGTTTTGACCCTTTTTGTTATTAAAGAAAAGATTTTTTTTGTTTATTTTTTAAATTAAGAAAGAAAATTACCTAAGTTAATTACTAAATTAATAATTTAATTAATTAATAAATATAAATATTTTTGGGTTTTTTTTGTATTTTAGGAAAGAAATAAAAATTAATTAATGTTAGTAAAAAACCTAATTAAATCTAATTGAATTTTAATTATTTACAAAAATGTGAAAGTTATTCTAATTAAAATTCTAAATCAATTAATTAATGTTTATTAATAAAAATAAAAGTTAGAATTTGATTAAATAAAAATATTTTGGTGATTTTATTTTATAAAGAAAATAATTTTTTGATTGGTTAGAATTAAAACAAAAATAATAAAAATAATTAATAAATAAAATAAGTAAAATAAAAAGAGAGAGAGGTTTGGGCCTGAAAAGGGAGTTTGAGAAGCAAATCTGAGGCCCATTAAACGCTGACCCTGTTGACCTTTGGTGATCCAGTGAGCATGCTTTGACCAAAGCCTTGGTGGACGTTCAGATCCTGGCCACCAGATTTGGCCTTTGGCCATCTGACCGTTGGATAGATGATAGTGCACGATGCGATGCATGCTTGGACGTACATGTGATTACCTAAAGAAGGAAAATAACAAAGAAAGTGGGGGACCTGGGATTCGAACCCAGGTCCTGAAAGTGATATGCTTGCACGCTTGCCACTGCACTGCTTTGATTCTATTGTTAGTAAAATACAAAAAAAATTATAATATAAACAAAACAAATTATATGCCAGAAAATAAAAATGCGCGAAAATTAATTTGAATTGGCCAATGGGAGAACGACTGCTCGTCGTCTTCTACCTATAAATCCTGCAAATATTACCTGCGGATTTGGATCCGCGGCTAAATACGCAAGCTTGCTCTAAAATCTTCCCTAGGCCACATAAATCAATTCCAAAAACATGGCTGAGTTCGTCTTGGCTTCCTTATTAACATTATGTCCTTCTTGAGTCCTGATTTTTCCTGAAAAAGAAAGCCCTAAAAACAAACACGCAACCCTAGCTATGGTGTTATGGGGTTACATCGCCTATAAACCAAATTGAATAATGCAAAAAGTTTACAAATGTCGTGAGGGTTACGAATATGCAAGCAATTTGTTCAAATGATGCAAGAATAATGAATCACGAATTCAAGAACCAAGGTGATTTTCGTGATACTTACAGTGCTTTGTGGTATGTGAGAATGCTTGCTCTTGATCCAGGAAAGTTGAGTGAACACCCAGGAAGCGATTGGGATAGCTTTTGGCTTCTGAAAATGCCTCTTGTTATGATCTCGAATTCAAGATTTTTACCAACTTTTTCAAACTTTTGTTCTGCCTCTTCTTGCAGCCTCCAACCATTATTTTCGTGCCTTTGCCTTCCTTATGTAATGTATATTGCATTAGGGTAAGAAACTTGGTACAAATCTCTCCACATCAATGCTCATGAATTGGATTTGATTCCACCATTACAACCTTCCCAATTTGGCCTAAATCACATCTTCTTGTAACCAATGCACTTGATGCGAATTTGATTCACATAATAGCTGTATTCAAAGCCTAAAGCAACCAAAAAATCATGAGTTATAAATACTTTTTATTTTATATGATTTTGTTTGATTTTATTTGATTTAAAATGAATAAATTCAATTAAAAATCAAATTAAATAATAAATATAAGATATGGGCTCATGGCTGAAGCTAGGACACGTGGACAATGATGCAAGCTCAAATCAAGTGGAAAAGAATGGGCCCATTTGACAAAATTTGAAGTTTTGGGGATAGTTGACTTTTGGCAATTTTGCAAAAATGTCCAACTTCAACAATGCATAACTTCTTCATTTTTGAACTTTTGGAAATTTTCTTAGACTTTTTAGAAAGCTTGAGATGTCCTCTAACTAACCCTTTTGGTATCATCTCATTTTGATATTCCATTCTTAAGTTAAGCTTTTACATAAAAGGTGTTTTTGTTGACTTTAAAAAATAACCTATAATGTCCAAATTTATAACTTCTTGTGAGTGTATTTCTTGATCTTGGGGTGTGAATATGGATTGTGGGAAATTTCATCCTCTTCAAAATGAGTTTTGGATGGGTCATTTCTCATAAAGTATGAGAAAGTTATGCTTGGTCAAAGTTGAGTTGACTTTTCCTACAAAACCCTAATTTAGCAACTTTTGAGTCTTGATGAATTTTGAGCAATCCTTGAGGAATCATGATCAACCCTTGATAAAATGATGAAATATCCTTCAAAATGAGAATGTTGACAAAAAATCTTGAAGTTTGACTATTTATAGATCACAGTTGACTTTTGCCCTAGCACAGTCGATTTTTTGACCCTTTGAGCAATTGACTGAGCAAACTTTCTCTGCAAGGCTTGAAACTTGACATGGATGACCTTGAGAACATATTAGGACATTGGGGATCACTTGAGGTCATTGGGACTCAAGGATCTTGATGCAACACAAAACCTTAATTTGGGGTTGACTGCCTTAGGAGATAGCGTGACTGTCCAACTCTTGAGCAAACTTGAGCAACTTGGAGATTTTTCTTGCAATGTCTGGAGAAATATGAGAGGGCAAATTTTGAGGTACAACACCTAGCAATATAGTGGTAAGGGCCTTCGAAGATTCAAAGATAATGGTGCATGGGGAGGTGGACATCCCCATAAAAGTTGGAACCCAAACATTTGATTCAACTTTTTACGTGATGGACATTCGCCCTTTCTACTCCTGCTTATTGGGCCGACCATGGATTCACAATGCTGGTGATGTCACCTCTACATTACATCAAATGATGAAATACCCAACCAAGGGGAAGATCATTACTGTCCATGGAGAAGAGGAATATATGGTCAGTCATTTAAACTCCTTCAAATACGTGGAATTGGATGGTGAATTCATTGAAACTCCATTTCATCATTTCGAGGAAGTCCCACAAACTATGGCAGTAACCAAGGCTGTTTACCAAGTCCCAAAGATTACAAGACCTCCGCTAAAGATGTCTTCCCTGAAAGATGCCAAGGCAGTGATCGAAGAAGGTGGGTGTACTATTTGGGGCCAACTCCCGGATATCCCATACAAGTCTGACAAATTCGGTTTGGGTTTCACTTCAGGAGCCGAGAAAATTGTACGTCGTGTCGTGCCGGGGGACCACCCTTGAAGATCAGCAACCACGGAGTCAACGCAGTGGAGGATGATGAGGACAGCTACGACCTGGAGGAATGGATTTTCCCAACTGTCAACGGAGGACTCAGCAACTGGAAGGCTAAATATTTTGTCCCAATTACTTTTATTCAACAATAATTGTCTTTAAATTTTGTCGGACCTGTAATAATTAAACAATTCATACTTTTTAAACTGTGTGTCTTACCCTAGGCACAACGGTCCATTTGTAAGGGTTGTTACCTCATTTTCACATGTCATCAATGAATCATGGACGTTTTTGCATACAAACTTTGTGCTTTCTGTCTTTCTTTTTACATTTTTATTTATTTCAAAGATAGCTATACTCTTACACACACTCACATTCAAAATGCAGATCTACATCCATTCGGGATCCCATGGGTAACGATTCTGCTATGGCTTTATGTGACTCTGAAAATATAATCTACCAAGCCGAAGAAGAAGGTGAGGAAGATTCTGAAGTGCCAGGAGAACTAGCCAGGTTACTACAACAAGAAGAGAGGACCATTAAACCCCACGAAGAACCAGAGGATACAGTTAACCTAGGTACCAAAGAGGACAAGAAAGAAGTCAAGGTGGGTTCCAATATGGAACCAAGTGTCAAGAAGCGTCTGACTCAGTTGCTACATGATTATGTCGAGGTCTTTGCCTAGTCGTATGAAGACATGCCAGGACTGGATGCTGATATCGTGGTACATCGTCTACCAACAAAAGAAGACTGTCCTCCGGTAAAACAAAAGGTCAATCGCATGCGACCAGACATGTCAGAGAAGATCAAAGCGGAAGTCATGAAACAATTCAACGCCAGATTCTAGGCCGTCACCTCCTATCCGCAATGGGTCGCCAATGTTTTTCTCGTGCCTAAAAAGGACGGCAAGGTACGAATGTGCGTGGACTACATAGATTTGAATAGGGCAAGCCCTAAGGATGATTTCCCACTTCCTCACATCGATATTCTGGTTGACAATACTGCACAACATAAGGTGTTTTCCTTCATGGACGATTTCTCAGGTTACAATCAAATCAAGATGGCGCCTGAGGACATGGGGAAAACATCCTTTGTCACACAATGGGGCACATTATGTTACAAGGTTATGCCATTCAGGTTGAAGAATGCTGGGGAAACCTATCAGCGTGCCATGGTAGCTCTATTTCACGACATGATACATCATGAAATAGAGGTCTATGTGGATGACATGATAGCCAGATCTCAAACCGAAGAGGAACATCTTGACCATTTACAAAAACTCTTTGGGAGACTAAAGAAATACAAGCTGAGGTTGAACCCGAATAAATTCACATTTAGGGTGAGGTATGGTAAACTCCTAGGCTTCGTCGTCAGCAGTAAATGTATCGAAGTGGACCCTGCCAAGGTGAAAGCGATACAATAAATTCCTACTCCTCGTACCGAGAAGGAAGTCAGAGGATTCTTGGGACATCTAAACTACATTGCCAGATTCATTTCTCACTTGACCGCTACTTGTGAATGAATCTTCAAATTACTGAAGAAATATCAAGTAGTCAAATGGAATGATGAATGCCAAACTTCCTTCGACAAGATCAAAGAGTATCTATAAGAGCCTCTTGTTTTGATGCCACCAGTCGAGGGAAGACCCTTGATTATGTATCTAACTGTTTTGGAAAATTCAATGGGGTATGTGTTGGGGAAGCATGACGAGTCTAGCCGTAAAGAGCATGATATTTACTACCTGAGCAAAAAGTTTACCGACTGTGAAACAAGATATTCACTGCTCGAGAAAACTTGCTGCACTCTGGAATGGGATGCTCGCCGACTAAGACATTATATGCTGACCCATACTACCTTATTGATATCCAAAATGGACCCAATAAAATACATATTCGAGAAGCCTGCCCTCTCTGGGAGAATAGCAAGATGGCAGATGATCCTGGCGGAATATGACATTCAGTATACTACCCAAAAAGCAATAAAGGGAAGTGTACTAGCCGATCACCTTGCTCATAAAGTTGTGGATGATTACCAGTCCATGAAGTTATAATTCCCAGATGAAGACATCATGATGGTAAACAACTGTGAAGAATTCAGACCATATGACAGACCTGAACAAGGATCCCGATGGACCCTGGTTTTTGATGGGGCGTTCAATGTACTCGCAATGGCATCGATGTTGTACTAATATCTCCAGAAGGATGTCACATTCCCTTTACTGCAAGACTGTGCTTCAACTGTACAAATAACATGGCAGAATACGAAGCGTGCATTTTTGGTCTCAAAGCTGCCATAGATTTGGGGATCAAGTCCTTGAGTGTATTCGGAGATTCAGCTTTGGTCATTAGTCAGATCAAAGGAGAATGGGACACGAACCACCCAATCCTCATCCCCTATAAAGAACATGTGTTGACATTTATCTCACACTTTAAGAAGATTACCTTCGAGCATTTCCCGCGAGAAGAGAATCAGCTAACAGACGCGTTAGCCACAATGTCATCCATGTTTAAACTTAAATGGGATAACGAGGCTCCCCAGATCACCATTGAACAAATGGGTGAACCAGCTCACTGTCACGAGATCAATACTGAAGAAGTAGTGGACCGGCCTTAGTTTCACGAAGTCAAGAGGTATCTTGAGGCTCAACAATATCCGGAAGGAGCTTCAGTCAATGATAAGAAGTTCCTAAGGAGATTCTATGTTAAGTTCTTCCTAAGTAATGGAATTCTCTACAAGCGCAACCATGACTTTGTTTTGCGCCGTTGCATAGACAAGGTTGAGGCAGAAAAGATCATGACTGATCTATATGAACGCACTTTTGGCACCCATTCCAGTGGGCATACGATGGCAAAGAAGATCCTATGCGTCGGGTATTATTGGTCTACCATGGAAGCAGATTGCTATCAGCACTCTCGAACTTGTCATAAGTGTCATATCTATGCTGGCAAGGTGCACGTGCCTCTGGTTCCTTTGAACGTCTTGACGGCTCTTTGGCCCTTTGCTATGTGGGGCATCGACATGATTGGGAAAATCAAGCCAACAACCTCTAATGGACACCGCTTCATCTTGGTGGCCATCGACTATTTCACAAAGTGGGTTGAGGCAGCTTCCTTCGCTTCCGTTACCAAGAATGTTGTCGCCCGGTTCATCAAACAAAATCTCATTTTTCGGTACGGTATCCTAGAGAGGATCATCACTGACAATGGTACGAATCTCAACAACACTGTGGTCACCGCACTGTGTACGCAATTCAAAATCCAACACCACAATTCTTCCCCTTACCGGCCAAAGATGAATGGTGTTGTCGAAGTCGCAAATAAGAACATCAAAAAGATCATACCGAAAATGACAGTCACGTATAAAGACTGGCATGAGATGCTACCATTCGCCCTCCACGGTTATCGTACCATGGCACGCACATCAACCGGGGAAACACTTTACTCTGTGGTATACGGCATGGAGGTTGTCTTACCTATTGAGGTCCATATCCCCTCTTTGAGAATTATGAAGGATGCAGGGTTAAATGAAGAAGATTGGATCCAGACTCGACTTGATCAACTGAACTTAATTGATGAGAAAAGGCTTACTGCTGTCTGTTACGGTCAAACATATCAAAATCGGATGATCAAGGCTTTCAACAAAAAGGTCAGATGCCAAGTGTATCAAGTCGGGAATTTGGTGATCAAGCGCATCATACTGCCGCAAGGTGATCCCAGGGGAAAATGGACTCCTACATACGAAGGACCATTTGTGATCAAAAGTATATTCTCTAGTGGAGCAATGATATTGACCACTATGGATGGCGACGACTTGCCACACCCTGTGAACACTGACATAGTCAAAAGATACTACGCATAAGATACCCGCTAGGTTGACACACCTAGGCAAAACAAGGGCATCTCGGCGAACCAAAAGGTTCGGGAAAAAATTAGGGATAAAACAAAAAAAATATGTACACCCGACAAGTTGAAAACCCGAAAGGGCGACTTTGGCAAAAAAGGGTATCCCGGTGGACTGAAAAACCGAAAGGGCATTCTAGGAAAAAGTTAGGGAATTAAAGCGTACGACTATGTCCCGTTAGATCACCTTTACGGACAACCTTTGGCTTCAACGGACAAACTCAGCGGTTCTGATCAATCCAATCAACTTCGGACAAGGTAGCAAGTGGACAAGACGCTCAGAGACACGAAGGCTATAGCAGAATGGGAACCCCATGGGATTATTGCACATAGCTATCTTTTCTTTGTATCAAATTTTCATTTTTTTACGAAGACATTCTCTTACTAGGATGTTCGTATCATTGTACAAAATACTTATTCAAGTTAATACAAAGACACTCCTTTGAAAGTTCAAAACTATCTGTTTTTCTTTATTTTTGTGTTTTGTTTACAAAAACGTCCAATTATTTTTTTTTAACATATACATTTGAACGTAACTACTATTTACAAATGCGCATAAATAGAAGACAATCACTAATGGCTTTAAGAAATAGGATAATATCTTTAGACTATTCCATAAAAGTCCCCACAGTGTGCAGTTTAATCCCCAGCGGAACAAAACTTCCAGTTATCACTCCCCAGTAAAGGTCACCCAACTTCTCAAGATTCCCCAACAGGATTTCACGGGCAATACACGGATTTACCCTCACGACAGAGTTATTTCTCTAACCAATAGGAGTTCATCAACTCATCAACACTTCAAAACATGAAGACTTACACTCCATGTTTCCAACAGCAGTCAGGAATTTATTTTCCTTAATCCAACAGTATTACAACATCATAACTTACATGCCCATACATCGCACCCATACGTCATGATATTGACAACATGAACGCATACAGCATAATCTCATTTATTTTTTGAGAACATCATTATACAATGCATTTCATACATCACGACATTGCTACAACTAATCTTTCATCTTTTCAGGAAAGATCAGTCAGCAGATGGTTATCATCAATTTGCAAAGTCAGAGATGGATACCTGAAACAAGTCAGTACAATTATCTACACGACCAGCTGAGCTTTCAGATACAGTTCAGATACGCTCCAGACATGGACGCCATTCTGATACTCATTCAGATTCAACTTTCAGATACAGTTCAGATACGCTCTAGACACGAATGCCATTCTGATACTCATTCAGATTCAGCTTTTTGATACAGTTCAGATACGCTCCAAATACGGATGACATTCTGATACTCATTCAGATTCAGTTTCAGATACAGTTCAGATACGCTCCAGATACGGATGCCATTTTGATACTCATTCATATTCATCTCTCAGATACAGTTCAGATACGCTCCAAACGCGGACGCCATTCTGATACTCATTCAGTTTCGGCTTGTAGATACGGTCAGCAATCATTTTTGGATGGCATCTACAAGCCCATCTCCAACAAATTTCCATCACCTCTCCAAATGTAATCTTTAAGCCCATTCCCTATACCATCAACCATCACATCCTCGAGTGCAAATTTCTATGCACTCTAGTGTCCAATCATCTCTCCCCCCAAGTCACGAATGGCAAATCCTCCAATCTAACTCTTCAGGTTTAAAAAGATTGAACATGGGCAGCTGTTGTACCCCAAAATGTTCCCTCTCACATTTCAATTGTTTTCTCATAAAAGATCTCTCTTGGTTCAAGGCTGCACTAGGGTTGATCAACTCAAGACACCTCCTAAAGTATTGACGACCAAAATTAGGGTTTGAGATTGCACAAGGATAATTGAACTTTAAATGCATCATATGACTTTCATGGATCATTATGGACCCCCAATATTACTCATGTCAAGTTTCAAGCCTCGGATCACACTTTTTCTCAGTCAATTGAGCAGTTGACCTAAATATCAATTGTATTGGAGAAAAAGTCAACTTTGGCCAATTTACAGTCAAACTTCATAATTTTTTATCCACATCAACATTATAAACTCATATGTATAATTTGATCAAGTTTGGACCATAATTCCTCAAGAAATTTGATCAAATCATCAAAAGGGCAAAATGGTCAAAATTAGGGTTTTGACTAAGAAGGGGCAATTTCTGATTTTTGACCTAGCAAATGGTAAATTGGTTTGAAGCATGACATCAAGGGTTCAATTGCATCATTTTGACCTAATGGCATGACCCAAAACATTTCTCAAGATCAATTGGATTGATAGTGAATCTTCAGTTAACTGATCAAAAGTCAATTGTACACTGAAAAGTCAAACTTTGACTTTTTGGTCAAAATCCAAAGTAAAAGATCATAATTCATCAAAACATGTCAAAATATGAAACTTATTCATCAAGAAATCAAAAAGTCAAGATTTCATTTTGAAAAGTCAAAGTTTTTAAACTTAGAAATTTTTCTTAGTGTTTAAAACTTCATGTTTTTTCACAACTTTGAACAAAATTTTCACCATGATGCAAGATGATTCAAAAGAAACTTTCAACATGAAAGTTGTAGATCTCCATGATATCTACAACAATTATTTACACAAATTCTTCTAAAAATTTTTGGATATCAATTTATTAATTCACAAAATCATGGTCTTGAAATTAAACACTTAGTGAAATTTTGCCCTAGTTTTGGTCAAGATTTTGACCTAACTTCATGGCACTTTTTCATATAGTTCCAAGGGGAATTTTCAAAAGTTATTCAAAGAGGGGTTGTATATAAAATTACAAGATTTCCAAAATGTCCAAGAACTCCTTGAGATTATTTATGAGCAAGGAGAATCGAAGAGATGAAGTTAGGGTTTTCAAACTTAAATTACAAGCCATTTCATGATGAACAAAAATTCAAATCCAAGCCTAGGCTGCATAATCTTTGCTTTGCAGGCCTCGAACTTGTTTTTCACTCCATAATTAAATGTTTACACAGCTGTTAGAGCTTTAATACAAGCACTTGAGCCTTTATCCAAGTTATATTTCCATTTATGGAACAAAGTTGCCATGTCCATTTTGATAAAGCATCACTTTTGCAATTGTCAACTTCTTGAGCTTTGCACTTGTTATTTTTTCACACACAACCCCTATAAACCAAAAGCAGTGTGTTTAAAGCCTCTTGGAACTCAGAACATGCTTGTACAATAGTTTGAGATTTGTCTTCTCATTTTTCTTCAAAAGCAAGTCATAGAGCCAAAAGGCTAGAACTCAGAAACCTTGAGTACATTTGATCTCTAACCTTTTCCATACATATACACAAGTCTATTGCAACATAAGACACGAATGCTAAGACCCCAAAACACTCCCAAGCACTTTGCAACTTAGAATCTTCCATAACTTGACAGTTTTGAACCTCACATAGCCATCTCAAAATCCACTCGTACGTATTGAGTTTTAACCATCCAAACACTTAATATACATCATATCAAAGTGATCCAGACCCCTGTTTCCTGACTGTAACTCCTCCATCACTATCCACCATTTCCAAATTTGAAGCTTGCAACTTGACTTGAGTTGGGAGTTTCATCCATGTAGGAGTTGGAACACATTCAAGGAGGTCCAGGCAAGCTACAGAAATCATCAGGCCATCACAAAGGTTGCTCAAACTCCATACACGACTCCAGCTGCAAGAGGTAAGTTTTCAAACTTCTATCTCTTCATACAAGCATCATTTGATTCTGATTTGTGAAGATAAAACATAGATACCATTGCCACGAAGCTGTACATATCCATAGTTTGCATTTATATGGCCTGAGCTTAGATAATTTTAGAGTTGAAGTTTCCGAAATTTTTAGGTTTTAAATTAGGGCCAGAAAAATTTTCATTCATCTTTGACTGTTAGCTTAAGTTATTTATATGGTTGGATTCATGATGAAATTTCCAGCAACTTTCATGTTTATACTTTTGAAAATGGTTGAGAAATGAGAGAGATAGCAATTTCAAAAATTGTGTTGAATGGTTTGGCACGAGGTTGAAGAAGATACAGGCCTAAGAATGTGTTTCAAATATATATTTATGGTTTTGTATTA
Organism: Vicia faba; assembly: GCA_948472305.1. NCBI lineage: Eukaryota > Viridiplantae > Streptophyta > Magnoliopsida > Fabales > Fabaceae > Vicia > Vicia faba. The sequence goes on from OX451735.1 coordinate 884,646,734, forward strand.
ATAAACGGATGTATAGCCACCCCAGTGGTATAAGCGTGCGCCTGTGACTATAGGGACTTGGGTTCGAGCCCCAGTGGTACCCTTTTATTTTTTCTTGTTTTATTTTCACAGATTCAATGCAAACCAAGCCAGCGCGTGCATCAAGTGTCCTCATCTCATCACCATCTGATCATTGCATGACTGGAACCAAAGCACCACATGAGTAGGTCCATGGTACATCACAATAAGCCGGCAACATGAGATCAAAACAGGCGTTGGGCCCTTCAGTCTTGGGCCTCTTTTTTTATATTTTTGCTATCCTCATACACCTTTTTTTACTAAGACACCACCTGGCCCAATTTTCTTTTATTATTTTCTTTTTCTTATTTTTGTTTTTTTTATTATTTCTTTTCTTCTTTAATTTTATTATTATTATTATTATTATTATTATTAATGAAAAAATCTAAAAATATTTTTATTTATTATTTACACTTATATATTTTATTTTTTCTATAAAACAAAAAGACTAAAAAACATTTCTCTTAATAATTAATTTATTTTTAATAATTAATATCTAGACATATGTTTAATTATTTATTTTCTTAATTAAAATTAATTTAGAACTTAGGTTTATTTTAATTAATTAATTTTCATATTATTTTTATTAAGTTAAAACCTTTTCACAAAAAACCCTAAAACACATTTTTAACGTAATTATCTTCTTAATTAATTTAGGTTTAAATTTTGTTTATTTTTCATTAATCATCTCTCTTAATTAGGTTAAAACCCCTTTCATGAAAATCAAACAAAAATCATTTCTTTATCCATTCATATTCTTGCATTTTATTTTCAATTCTTGTACAATATTCAATATGGTTGTAATAGATAATTAGGTTTAATTTTCTTACAAATCCCCATTTGTAAATTTGTATACCCCCTCCCCTAATGATGTAATAGCGTAGTAATTTTACTTTTCGCAATTTATCGCTTTATATAAATGCTAGTAATTGGGGTTTATATGGAAAGAGTAAAACCAATCAGTAGCAAACCTTAACTCAAGACAAAAACAAAGCATGAAATCAATACACTTGCACACAAGCACCCCTAGAGTAAATCCACTTGGTTTCCTTACAAAAATGACCATATTACGCATGTGAGGTATCTTAGCAAAGACAAGCAAAATTAAAGATCATAGTCCCTCGATGACGCTATCAAAAGTTGCCATTCAAAATGATCTTAGTCCCTAAAGAAAAGTGCTAATATACATTGCAACATTGTTAATCATGGTTATACGATAACCCACGCCCGTCCCTTTTACATCCAAAGATAAGGTTATTTACCAAATCAATGGTAAGATAACAATGTCAAAGGAAAAAGGAAATTAACATGAAAGAATTTTGAGTAGGTAGAATGCTCCTAGTTACTTGCTCCATTTCAAAACAAAAACATCCTTGCTATTTTCAAGAACAAACGCCAACACTTTCAAAACATCTTTCAAAACTTGAAAACATTTTCAAAAATATTAAACACTTTGTATACATTCTTACAAACGAGAATCATTACAAATTTTGCCTAAACAATGGCCTCTTTTCAAAAATACTTTCAAAACCACACAAAGCACAATTTCAAACAAAAGCAAGTAATCTAGCAAGTAACTAAGAACCCATGGAAAACCATGGATGAAAAGGGTGCTACCACCTTCCATTTTCATAATCTACCCCCTGAACTCAAAAAATAATCTCAAAGGTCTTTCCTGTGCTTTTTCACCTTTCCTTTTGGATAAAAGAAAAGTCGGTGGCGACTCTTGCTAACCGCAACATTTGCGATCAAACATAAAAACACCCAAGTCAGTTCTCCCACCGTATCACATTCGTACATAGCATTGGACTCTTTCTTCCCGTTGTATGGATTTTTATGAGTATCAGAGGATGTAGCTCCTCGGATCTTTCTTCTTTTGATTCTGTTTTCAACATGTTCCCCAGTTAGAATCAGCTCGGTGACCCCAACTGAAGAGCTTCCGATTAGGTGATTGAAGAAAGGTCCTGTCAAATTTCCAATAAAGATATCAATCAGCTCCCTGTCAGTTAATGGGGGTTGCACCCTACCAGCCAGGTCTCTCCATTTTTAGGCATATTCTTTGAAGCTCCCGTTCAGACGATCCTCCAATTGTTTGTATTTGTCGTCTGCAGGAGGGTACTATTCTTCAGCGTAGTCAAGTTCTTCTTCGTTAAACCCCAGGTTGTGATCCCATTCTTTTGTCTGATTGTCCCTCTCAGTTGACGGAGTTGCGAATTCTAGAGCTCTCTCTGTTGATCTTTTGAACCTCCTTTCCAAATTCAGGACACCTACTGACTTCTTTGTCTTTTTCTTCTTGTCTTTTGTAAGAAGAGTCTTCAGGTCCTCTTTCCCTTTATCCAAAGTTAGAAACATTTGTTGGAATTGAGAATTTTGTACTTGAAGATCCTTCATTGTTTGTTCCATATCCATCTTACTGAAATAAACATTAGGAAGATAAGGAAACCTGTATGGGAGAAACCTGTCATGATATGATGTATGGTATATGGATGCATGTTTTCAAGGATCTCGCGGGGTAAACACAAGAAGATGTTAGAAGTTGAATTTTGATCAACCGCTTTGATTGGAGAACTTCGTATCAATGGATTTCCTTCCACAAGAATCAAGCTCACCATGTCAAGTGGGTCATAGCCCTTGACTCAAGTTAACGTGCTTTGTGCTTTGACGGTGTTTTATTAGAGAATGAATGATCTTTACCTTTGATAGGCGTCTGGTTCAACATGACCCTGCATCATAGGCCCTTGAGATCCTTGAAATGGTTATTGAAAATGCTATGATATGATGTCATGATGTTATGTACAAGTATGCAAAGCAAGTGAGTTGTTATGTACAAATAGTCATATACACATAAAGCAAACAAGTCCTTAGGTTTAGGCTTGCATGGAGTTTGTAGGTAAGTACCCTTTTGAAGTTTAGTTAGCTCGACTTGTCCTAGAAAGTAACCGGGTTCTAGGGGATCTCAATATCACTGATCTTTCTTCATCAGGCATTGTTTCAAGGTAAGCCTATTTATTGGCGACCAAAATATCCCGAAAGTCAGATCTCAATGAGCGTAGCGTCGAGTATCAAACAACTTCAGACTGCACCAAAGCCGACTATCTCACTACTTCCTAATGGCCAAGTTGTTCAATTCAGGTTCTAAGGTAAGTTAGTGCTTCATGACACCACACAGCGACCCCGTATTCTCCTCGACTACTCAAGGGCTATCATTACTGTTGTACCCAAAATTTTCCCTCTCACTTATCAGGAATTTTCTCACAAGATCTCCCTTGGCTCAAGACTACACTAGGGTTGATCAGCTCAAGACACCTCCTTAAGCACTGATGACCAAAATTAGGGTTTGATATTGCACAAGGATATTTGAACTTCCAATGCCCCATATGACTTTCATGGATCATTATGGACCCTCAAGATTACTCATGTCAAGTTTCAAGCTTTGGATCACACATTTCCTCAGTCAATTGAGTAGTTGACCTAAAAATCAACTATATTGGGGAAAAAGTCAACTGTGGCCAATTTACAGTCAAAATTCATAATTTTTTATCCACATCAGCATTTTAAACTCATATGTATCATTTGATCAAGTTTGGACCATAATTCCTCAAGAAATTTGATCAAATCTTCAAAAGGGCAAAATGGTTAAAATTAGGGTTTTGATTGGGAAAGGGCAATTTCTGATTTTTTTTACTTAGCAAATGATCAATTGGTTTAAGGCATGATCTCAAGAGTCCAATCTACATCATTTTGACCTAATGGCATATCTCAATTCCAATGGATTGACAGATGAATTTTCAGTCAACTGATCAAAAGTCAACTGTATACTGAAAAGTGAAACTTTGACTTTTTGGTCAAAATCAAATGCCAAAGATCATAATTCATTAAAGCATGTCAAAATATGAAACTTATTCATCAAGAAATCAAAAATTCAAGATTTCATTTTGAAAAGTTAAAATTTCTAAACTTAGAAATTTTTCTAAGTGTTGGAAATTTCATATTTTTTCATAACTTTGAGACAAATTTTCACCATGATGCAAGCTGATTCAGAAGAAACTTTCAACATGAAAGTTGTAGATCTCCATGAAATCTACAACTTTTATTTACAAAACTTCTTCCAAAAGTGCTTGGATCTCAAGTTATAATTTTAAGAACACGTGGTCATGAAACAAAACACTTAGTGAAATTTTGCCCTAATTTAGTCAGGATTTTGACCCAACTTCATGGCACTTTTTCATATAGTTCCAAGGGGAATTTTCAAAAGGGATTGAAATAGGTGTTGTAAAGAACATTACAAGCTTTACAAAATGTCCAAGAACTCCTTAATATCATTTTTGAGTAGGGTGAATCGAAGAGATGAAGTTAGGGTTTTCACACTTGAATTACAAGTCATTTTGTGATGAACAAGATTCAAAATTCAAACTTGTGTTGCATAACCTCTACTTTTCAGGCCTCAAACTTGTTAGGAACTCCATAATTAATTGCTTGTACAGCTGTTAGAGGTCTCAATTCAAGCATTCAATGCAAGGCCATGCTCTATATCCATTTTGGGAAGAAAGTGCACAATGCCATTTTGATAAAGTAGCTTTTTGCATAAAACTTGTTCTTGAGCTTTGAACTTGCTTTCTTCTGATGATACAAATCCCATAACTCAATAGAAACTTGTTATACACTTACAATCACTCAGCCCATACTTGTACTTCCTCTTGAAACTTGTTTTCCCACTTTTCTTCAAAATCAAGTAACCTAGCAATTAGCTTGTAACTTGTACTTCTGACTCTCCAAAGCACTCAAACCTCTTTGCTTATACATTCTGAGTTTTGAATCCAATCTCCAAAAATTTTCGTGCGTTTCTTGGCCTTTTACTTTTAGAATCTTCTAAACAACATATACAAACAATCCCAACACCTTCAACACCACTGTAACACCTCCATCATCATCCACCATTTTCAAAAACAGCACCTTGCACCTAGACTTCTCCAGAACTCCTCGGGCACTTTAAGCTCAAGCTAAATATCACATTAGCTTCCTGGGAACTTGAGGAAGCTAATCCAATCATTGGAACTCACTAAAATCTACTCAAACTCCAAACACGATACTCTCTTGCAAGGTAAGTTTTCTGACTTTGGAACTTTTCATACAGGCATCATTAATGGTTTATTCGTGAATGAAAAATATAGATATCATTGCCCTAAAGCTAACCATGTCCATAGTTTTCATTTATATTGCTTGAGCTTATAGAATTTTAAGATTGAAGTTTCTGAAATTTTTAGGGTTCAAATTAGGGCCATTAAAATTCATGCTTATCTTTGATCTATAATTTTATTGCTTTGCATTTCTGAAATCGTGAGGAAATTTGCTACAAGTTTCCTGTTTACACTTTTCATTTTTATTGGGACTTGATTGAGATACAGAGGCTCTGGCCGGGCGTGAGGTTGAAGATGAAGTTGGCCTCAGGAACGTGTTTACCATATATATTTATGGTTTGATTTATATAAACGGATGTATAGTCACCCCAGTGGTAGAAGCACGCGCCTGTGACTAGAGGGACCTGGGTTCGAGCCCCAATGGTACCCTTTTGGATTTTTTTTGCATATTTCTCACATTCTGACTTTTTTGGACAGGCGTCTGGGCTTAACAGTCTTGGGCTTTTATTTTTTTCTTACTGCTGACCCCCTTGCTGGCTATTTACACCCTGGCCCATTTTTATTTTCTTTTTCTTTTTTTTATTTATTTGTTTTCTTAAATATTTTTATCTAATACTAAAAAAAAATGTATAAAATATTAGATTTATATTTTGATATAGTTTATTTATTTTTTACACAAAAAAATTGTTTTATTTAATCATACTCTATTTATTTCACCAATTAATTTGTAATTTTAAAACTAGGGTTTTAGTTTATTTCTTTCAGAATTCAAAAATACTCTTTTAAAACAAACAAAAAAAAGACCAAAAATATTTTATAATACTATAAATTATTTTTAAGACAAAAATATCAAAAATATTCTTCTTATAAACTTAATTTCTTTTTTAATCAATTAATAGATTAGGTTTTATTTGAATTCTTTTCCTAGTAAATTTGGGTTTTTACTTTTTATCATTTTAATTAATTATTCTTCTTTTAATTAATTAGGTTAAAACAAAATCCATTTCCCTAAAAAATCAAATAAACATCCATTTTCTTTACATTTTACATTCTTTGTATATTTATTCATTTTTGTACATTATTTATTCAATTCTTGTACAATTTCAATATGGTTGTAATAGATAAGTAGGCTTTATTTTTCTTGCAATCCCCATTTATAATTTGTACACCACCCTCCCACAAGTATTGTAATAGCGTAATAATTTTAAATTTCACAATTTATCGCTTTATATACAAATGCTAGTAATTAGGGTTTGTATGGAAAGACTAAAACCACTTGGTTTCGTTACAAAATGGCCATATTATGCATGTGAGGTATCTTGGCAAAAACAAGCAAAATATAATATCACAGTCCCTCGATGACGCTATCTATGTTGCCTTTTAAATGATCTTATTCCCTAAAAGAGAATGCTAAAATACCTTGTAACATTGCTAATCATGGTTATACGATGACCCACGCCCGTCCCGTTTACATCCAAAGATAGGGTTACTTACCAAATCAATGGTAAGATAACAATGTCAAAAGAAATAGAAATGAACATGAAAGACTTTTGAGTAGATAGAATGCTCCTAATTACTTGCTCCATTTCAAAACAAAACATCCTTGCTATTTTCAAAACAAACACCGACACTTTCAAAACATCTTACAAAACTTGAAAACATTTTCAAAAGATCAACATCTTTGTATACATTCTTACGAGCGAGAATTATTACAAAGTTTGCCTAAATAATGGCCTCTTTACAAAATACTTTCAAAAACCACACAAAGCATAATTTCAAACAAAAGCAAGTGATCTAGCAAGTAACTAAGAGCCCATAGAAAACCATGGATGCAAAGGGTGCTAACACCTTCCATTTTCATAATCTACCCCTCGAACTCAAGAAATAATCTCAAAGGTCTTTCCTGTGCTTTTTCACCTTTCCTTTTGGGTAAAAGAAAAGTCGGTGGCGACTCTTTCTAATCGCAACATTTAAGATCAAACGTAAAACACCCAAGTAAGTTCTCCCACTGTATCACATCCGTACACAACATTGGACTATTTCTTCCCATTGTATGGATTTTTCCGAGTATCAGAGGATGTAGCTCCTCAGATCTTTCTGCTTCTAATTCCGTTTTCAACATGTTCCCCAGTTAGAATCAGCTCAGTGAACCCAGCTGAAGAGCTTCCGATTAGGTGATTGAAGAAAGGTCCTGTCAAAGTTCCCATAAAGATATCAATCAGCTCCCTGTCAGTTAATGAGGGTTGCACCCTACCAGCCAGGTCTCTCCACTTTTGGGCATATTCTTTGAAGCTCCCGTTGGAACACATGGTCATATTTTGCAACTGCACACGAGTTGGTGCAAGATCAGTGTTGTATTGGTACTACTTGTAGAAAGCAGAAGCTAGATCTTCCCAGGTGTGAATGTGGGAATGCTCCAATTGATAAAATCATTCAAGTTGCGTCCCAGCTAAGCTCTCTTAGAAGAAATGGACCCAGAGTTTTTGATCAGTGGTGTATGGATGAATCTTGCGGACATAAGATCTCATATGCATCTTAGGACAAGAGACCCTGTCATATGTGACAAAAGTAGGGTTTTGAATTTTGGTGGGATGACCACACCAGGAACCAATCCCATTTCTTCAAAGTCCGGACTAGGTACTCTATGGATTTCCATGATGTTGAGACGATCCTCCAGTTGTTTGTATTTGTCGTCCGCAGGAGGGTACTGTTCATCAGCGTAGTCAACTTCTTCTTCGTTAAACCCCAGGTTGTAATCCCCTTCTTTTGTCGTATTGTCCCTCTCAGTTGACGGAGTTGTGAATTCTAGAGCCCTCTCTGTTGATCTTTTGAACCTCCTTCCCAAATTCAGGACGCCTACTGACTTCTTTTCCTTTTTCTTCTTGTCTTTGGTAAGAAGAGTCTTCAGGTCCTCTTGCCATTTAGCCAAAGTTAGGAACATTTGTTGGAATTGAGAATTTTGTACTTGAAGATCCTTCAATGTTTGTTCCATATTTATCTTAGTAAAATAAACAGTAGGAAGATAAGGAAACCTGTATGGGAGAAACCAGTCATGATATGATGCATGGTATGTGGATGCATGTTTTCAAGGATCTCGCGGGGTAAACACAAGAAGATGTTAGAAGTTGAATTTTGATCAACCGCTTTGATTGGAGGAATTTTTATCCGTGGATTTCCTTCCACAAGAATCAAGCTCACCATGTCAAGTTGGTCATAGCCCTTGACTCAAGTTAACATGCTTTGGTCTTTGACGGTGTTAGATTAGAGAATGAATTATCTTTACCTTTGATAGGCATCTGGTTCAACATGACCCTGCATCATAGGCCCTTGAGATCCTTGAAATGGTTATTGAAAATGCTATGGTATGATGTCATGATGTTATGTACAAGTATGCAAAGCAAGCGAGTTGTTATGTACAAATAGTCATATACACATAAAGCAAACAAGTCCTTAGGTTCAGGCTTGCATGGAGTTTGTAGGTAAGTACCCTTTTGAAGTTTAGTTAGCTCGACCTATCTTAGAAAGTAATCGGGTTCTAGAGGATCTCAATATTACTGATCTTTCTTCATCGGGCATTGTTTCAGTGCAATCCTCTTTATTGGCGATCAAAATATCCCAAAAGTCAGATCTCAATGAGCGTAGCATCGAGTATCAAACAACTTCGGACTGCACCAAAGCTAACTATCTCACTACTTCCTAATGGCCAAGTTGTTCAATTAAGGTTCTAAGGTCAGTTAGTGCTTCATGACACCACACAGCGGTCCTGTATTCTCCTCGACTACTCAAGGGATATCAGTACTGTTGTACCCCAAAATTTTCCGTCTCACTTATCAAGAATTTTCTCACAAGATCTCCCTTGGCTCAAGACTGCACTAGGGTTGATCAGGTCAAGACACCTCCTTAAACACTGATGCCCAAAATTAGGGTTTGAGATTGCACAAGTATATTTGAACTTCCAATTCCCCATATGACTTTCATGGATCATTATGGACCCTCAAGATTACTCATGTCAAGTTTCAAGCTTTGGATCACATTTTTGCTCAGTCAATTGAGCAGTTGACCTAAAAATCAGTTGTATTGGGGAAAAAGTAAACTGTGGCCAATTTACAGTCAAACTTCATAATTTTTTATCCACTTCAGCATTATAAACTCATATGTATAATTTGATCAAGTTTGGACCATAATTCCTCAAGAAATTTGATCAAATCTTCAAAAGTGAAAAATAGTCAAAATATTAGGGTTTTGATTGGGAAAGGGAAATTTCTGATTTTTGACTTAGCAAATGATCAATTGGTTTAAGAAATGATCTCAAGAGTCCAAATTACATCATTTTTACCTAATGACATAGCTCAAGTCCAATGGAATGACAGATGAATTTTCAGTTAACTGATCAAAAGTCAACTATATACTGAAAAGTCAAACTAAGACTTTTTGGTCAAAATCAAATGCCAAAGATCACAATTCATCAAAGCATGTCAAAATATGAAACTTATTCATCAATAAATCAAAAGTTCAAGATTTCATTTTGAAAAGTTAAAATTTCTAAACTTAGAAATTTTCCTAAGTGTTTGAAATTTCTTATTTTTTCATAACTTTGAGCAAAATTTTCACCATGATGCAAGCTGATTCAGAAGAAACTTTCAACATGAAAGTTGTAGATCTCCATGAAATCTACAACTTTTATTTTACACAAATTCTTCCAAAAGTGCTTGGATCTCAAGTTATAATTTTAAGAACACATGGTCATGAAACAAAACACTTAGTGAAATTTTGCCCTAATTTGGTCAGGATTTTGACCCAACTTCATGGCACTTTTTCATATAGTTCCAAGGGGAATTTTCAAAATGGATTCAAATAGGTGTTGTATAGCACATTACAAGCTTTACAAAATGTCCAAGAACTCCTTAAGATCATTTTTGAGTAGGGAGAATCCAAGAGATGAAGTTAGGGTTTTCACACTTGAATTACAAGTCATTTTGTGATGAACAAGATTCAAAATTCAAATTTGTGCTGCATAACCTCTACTTTGCAGGCCTCAAACTTGTTAGGAACTCCATAATTAATTGCTTTTACAGATGTTAGAGGTCTCAATTCAAGCATTCAATGCAAGGCCATTCTTTATATCCATTTTGGGAAGAAAGTGCACAATGCCATTTTGATAAAGTAGCTTTTTGCATAAAAGTTGTTCTTGAGCTTTGCACTTGCTTTCTTCTGATGATACAAGTCCCATAACTCAAGAGAAACTTGTTAGACACTTACAATCACTCAGACCATACTTGTACTTCCTCTTGAAACTTGTTTTCCCACTTTTCTTCAAAATCAAGTAACCTAGCAATTAGCTTGTAACTTGTACTTCTGACTTAACAAAGCACTCAAACCACTTTGCTTATACATACACAAGTTATTTTCCACAAATCCCATGCATGCTTGACCCATGAAAACACCAAGAACACAGATTTACCAAAAACACTTCAAAACTTATCATTTTTGAGTTTTGAATCCAATCTCCAAATTTGCTCGTGCGTTTCTTGGCCTTTTACTTTCAGAAGCTTCTAAACAACATATACAAAAAATCCCAACACCTTCAACACCACTGTAACACCTCCATCATCATCCACCATTTTCAAAAATAGCACCTTGCACCTAGACTTCTCCATAACTCCTCAGGAACTTTCAGCTCAAGCTAAGCATCACATTAGCTTCCTAGGAACTTGGGGAAGCTAATCCAATCATTGGAACTCACTAAAAGCTACTCAAACTCCAAACACGATACTCTCTTGCAAGGTAAGTTTTCTGACTTTGGAACTTTTCATACTGGCATCACTAATGGTTTATTTGTGAATGAAAAATGTAGATATCATTGCCCTAAAGCTAACCATACCCATAGTTTTCATTTATATTGCTTGAGCTTAGAGAATTTTAAGATTCAAGTTTCTAAAATTTTTAGGGTTCTGATTAGGGCCATTAAAATTCATGCTTATCTTTGATCTATAATTTTATTGCTTTGCATTTCTGAAATCGTGAGTAAATTTTCTACAAGTTTCCTGTTTACACTTTTCATTTTTGTTGAGAATTGATTGAGATACAGAGGCTCTGGTTGGGCGTGAGGTTAAGATGAAGTTGGCCTCAGGAACATGTTTACCATATATATTTATGGTTTGATTTATATAAACGGATGTATAGCCACCTCAGTGGTAGAAGCGCGCGCATGTGACTAGAGGGACCCGGGTTCGAGCCCCAATGGTACCCTTTTGGATTTTTTTTTGCATATTTCTCACATTCTGACTTTTTTGGACAGGCGCCTAGGCTTAACAGTTTTGGGCTTTTATTTTTTTTCTTACTGCTGACCCCCTTGTTGGATATTTACAACCTAGCCCATTTTTATTTTCTTTTTCTTATTTTTATTTATTTTTTTCTTAAATATTTTTATCTAATACTAAAAAAAATAAAATAAAAATTGTAGAAAATATTAGATTTATATTTTGATATAGTTTATTTATTTTTTACACAAAAAAATTGTTTTATTTAATCATACTTTATTTATTTCACCAATTAATTTGTAATTTTAAACCTAGGGTTTTAGTTTATTTCTTTCACAATTCAAAAATACTCTTTTAAAACAAAAAAAGACCAAAAATATTTTATAATACTATAAATTATTTTTAAGACAAAAATACCAAAAATATTCTTCTTATAAACTTAATTTCTTTTTTAATCAATTAATAGATTAGGGTTTTATTTGAATTCTTTTCCTAGTAAATTTGGGTTTTTACTTTTTATCATTTTAATTAACTATTCTTCTTTTAATTAATTAGATTAAAACAAAATCCCTTTCCCTAAAAAATCAAATAAACATCCATTTTCTTTACATTTTACATTCTTTGTATATTTATTCATTTTTGTACATTATTTATTCAATTCTTGTACAATTTCAATATGGTTGTAATAGATAATTAGGCTTTATTTTTCTTGCAATCCCCATTTATAATTTGTACACCACCCTCCCACAAGTATTATAATAGCGTAATAATTTTAAATTTCGCAATTTATCTCTTTATATACAAATGCTATTAATTAGGGTTTGTATGGAAAGACTAAAACCAATTAATTAGAAAACCCTAATCAAAGACAAAACCAAGCATGAAAAAATAATACACTTGCACACAAGCATCCTTAGGGTTAAATCCACTTGATTGCCTTACAAAATGGCCATATTACGCATGTGAGGTATCTTGGCAAAAACAAGCAAAATATAAGATCACAGTCTCTCGATGACGCTATCTATGTTGCCTTTCAAATGATCTTAGTCCCTAAAAGAGAATGCTAAAATACCTTGCAACATTGCTAATCATGGTTACACGATGACCCATGCCCGTCCCGTTTACATCCAAAGATAGGGTTACTTACCAAATCAATGGTAAGATAATAATGTCAAAGGAAAAGGAAATGTACATGAAAGACTTTTGAGTAGGTAGAATGCTCTTAATTACTTGCTCTATTTCAAAAAAAAGCATCCTTGCTATTTTCAAAACAAACACCTACACTTTCAAAACATCTTACAAAACTTGAAAACATTTTCAAAAGATCAACATCTTTGTATACATTCTTACGAACGAGAATCATTACAAAGTTTGCCTAAGTAATGGCCTCTTTACAAAATACTTTCAAAAACCACACAAAGCACAATTTCAAACAAAAGCAAGTGATCTAGAAAGTAACTAAGAGCCCATGGAAAACTATGGATGAAAAGGGTGCTAACACCTTCCATTTTCATAATCTACCCCCCCGAACTCAAGAAATAATCTCAAAGGTCTTTCCTGTGCTTTTTCACCTTTCCTTTTGGATAAAAGAAAAGTCGGTGACGACTCTTTCTAACCGTAACATTTGCAATCAAACGTAAAACACCCAAGTAAGTTCTCCTACCATATCACATCCGTACACAACATTGGACTCTTTCTTCTTGTTATATGGATTTTTCTGAGTATCAGAGGATGTAGCTCCTTAGATCTTTCTGCTTCTGATTCCGTTTTCAACATGTTCCCCGATTAGAATCAGCTCAGTGAACCCAGCTGAAGAGCTTCCGATTAGGTGATTGAAGAAAGGTCCTGTCAAAGTTCCCATGAAGATATCAATCAGCTCACTGTCAGTTAATGGGGGCTGCACCCTACCAGCCAGGTATCTCCACTTTTGGGCATATTCTTTGAAGCTACCGTTGGAACGCATGGTCATATTTTGCAACTGCACACGAGTTGGTTCAAGATCAGCGTTGTATTGGTACTGCTTGTAGAAAGCAGCAGCTAGATCTTCCCAGGTGTGAATGTGGGAACTCTCCAATTGATAGAACCATTCAAGTTGCATCCCAGCTAATCTCTCTTGGAAGAAATGGACCCATAGTTTTTGATCAGTGGTGTATGGATGAATCTTGCGGACATAAGATCTCAGATGCATCTTAGGACAAGAGACCCCGTCATATGTGACAAAAGTAGGGTTTTGAATTTTGGTGGGATGACCACACCAGGAACCAATCCCATTTCTTCAAAGTCCGGACTAGGTACTCTCTGGATTTCCATGATATTGAGATGATCCTCCAGTTGTTTATATTTTTCGTCCGCAGGAGGGTACTATTCTTCAGCGTAGTCAACCTCTTCTTCGTTAAACCCCAGGTTGTGATCCCCTTCTTTTGTCTGATTGTCCCTCTCAGTCGACGGAGTTGCAAATTCTAGAGCTCTCTTTGTTGATCTTTTGAACCTCTTTCCCAAATTCAGGACGCCTACTGACTTCTTTGTCTTTTTCTTCTTGTCTTTGGTAAGAAGAGTCTTCAGGTCCTCTTGCCCTTTAGCCAAAGTTAGGAACATTTGTTGGAATTGCGAATTTTGTACTTGAAGATCCTTCACTGTTTGTTCCATATCCATCTTACTGAAATAAACAGTAGGAAGATAAGGAAACCTGTATGGGAGAAACTTGTAATGATATGATGCATGGTATGTGGATGCATGTATTCAAGGATCTCGCAGGGTAAACACAAGAAGATGTTAGAAGTTGAATTTTGATCAACCGCTTTGATTGGAGAACTTCGTATCGGTGGATTTCCTTCCACAAGAATCAAGCTCACCATGTCAAGTGGGTCATAGCCCTTGACTCAAGTTAACGTGCTTTGGTCTTTGACGGTGTTTGATTAGAGAATGAATTATCTTTACCTTTGATAGGCATCTGGTTCAACATGACCCTGCATCATAGGCCCTTGAGATCCTTGAAATGGTTATTGAAAATGCTATGGTATGATGTCATGATGTTATGTACAAGTATGCAAAGCAAGCGAGTTGTTATGTAAAAATAGTCATATACACATAAAGTAAACAAGTCCTTACGTTCAGGCTTGCATGGAGTTTGTAGGTAAGTACCCTTTTGAAGTTTAGTTAGCTCAACCTGTCCTAGAAAGTAATCAGGTTCTAGGGGATCTCAATATCATTGATCTTTCTTCATAGGGAATTGTTTCAGTGCAAGCCTCTTTATTGGCAACCAAAATATCCTGAAAGTCAGATCTCAATGAGCGTAGCATCGAGTATCAAACAACTTCAGACTGCACCAAAGCCGACTATCTCACTACTTTCTAATGGCCAAGTTGTTCAATTAAGGTTCTAAGGTCAGTTAGTGCTTCATGACACCACACATCGGCCCCGTATTCTCCTCGACTACTCAAGGGCTATCGGCACTGTTGTACACCAAAATTTCCCCATTCACTTATCAAGAATTTTCTCACAAGATCTCCCTTGGCTCAAGACTGCACTAGGGTTGATCAGCTCAAGACACCTCCTTAAGCACTGATGACCAAAATTAGGGTTTGAGATTGCACAAGGATATTTGAACTTCCAATTCCCTAAATGAATTTCATGGATCATTATGTACCCTCAATATTACTCATGTCAAGTTTCAAGCTTTGGATCACACTTTTGCTCAATCAATTGAGCAGTTGACCTAAAAATCAGTTGTATTGGGGAAAAAGTCAATTGTGGCCAATTTACAGTCAAACTTCATAATTTTTTATCCTCATCATCATTTTAAACTCATATGTATCATTTGATCAAGTTTGGACCACAATTCCTTAAGAAATTTGATCAAATCTTCAAAAGGGCAAAATGGTCAAAATTAGGGTTTTGATTGGGAAAGGGAAATCTCTGATTTTTTACTTAGAAAATGATCAATTGGTTTAAGGAATGATCTCAAGAGTCAAAATTACATCATTTTGACCTAATGACATAGCTCAATTCCAATGGATTGACAGATGAATTTTCAGTCAACTGATCAAAAGTCAATTGTATACTGAAAAGTGAAACTTTGACTTTTTGGTCAAAATCAAATGCCAAAGATCATAATTCATCAAAGAATGTCAAAATATGAAACTTATTCATCAAGAAATCAAAAATTCAAGATTTCATTTTGAAAATTTAAAATTTCTAAACTTAGAAATTTTTCTAAGTGTTGGAAATTTCATATTTTTTCATAACTTTGAGCAAAATTTTCACCATGATGCAAGTTGATTCAGAAGAAACTTTCAACATGAAAGTTGTATATCTCCATGAAATCTACAACTTTTCTTTACACAACTTCTTCCAAAAGTGCTTGGATCTCAAGTTATAATTTTAAGAACACATGGTCATGAAACAAAACACTTAGTGAAATTTTGCCCTAATTTGGTCAGGATTTTGACCCAACTTCATGGAACTTTTTCATATAGTTACAAGGGGAATTTAAAAAAGGGATTAAAAGAGGTGTTGTAGAGCACATTACAAGCTTTACAAAATGTCCAAGAACTCCTTAAGATCATTTTTGGGTAGGGAGAATCGAAGAGATGAAGTTAGGGTTTTCACACTTGAATTACAAGTCATTTTGTGATGAACAAGATTCAAAATTCAAACTTGTGCTGCATAAACTCTACTTTGCAGGACTCAAACTTGTTAGGAAGACCATAATTAATTTCTTTTACAGCTGTTAGAGGTCTCAATTCTAGCATTTAATACAAGGCCATGCCTTATATCCATTTTGGGAAGAAAGTGCACAATGCCATTTTGATAAATTAGCTTTTTGCATAAAAGTTGTTCTTGAGCTTTGCACGTGCTTTCTTCGGATGATACAAGTCCCATAACTCAAGGGAAACTTGTTATACACTTACAATTGATCAACCCATGCTTGTACTTCCTCTTGAAACTTGTTTTCCCACTTTTCTTCAAAATCAAGTAACCTAGCAATTAGCTTGTAACTTGTACTTCTGACTCTCCAAAGCACTCAAACCTCTTTGCTTATACATACACAAGTTATTTTCCACAAATCCCACGCATGCTTGACCCCTGAAAACACCAAGAACACAGAATCACCAAAAACACTTCAAAACTTGTTATTTTTGAGTTTTGAATCCAATCTCCAAATTTGCTCGTGCGTTTCTTAGCCTTTTACTTTCAGAAGCTTCTAAATAACATATACAAACAATCCCAACACCTTCAACACCACTGTAACACCTCCATTTTAAAAAATAGCACCTTGCACCTAGACTTCTCTAGAACTCCTCAGGCACTTTCAGCTCAAGCTAAGCATCACATTAGCTTCATGGGAACTTGAGGAAGCTAATCCAATCATTGGAACTCACTAAAAGCTACTCAAACTCCAAACACGATACTCTCTTACAAGGTAAGTTTTCTGACTTTGGAACTTTTTATACAGGCATCATTAATGGTTTATTTGTGAATGAAAAATATAGATATCATTGCCCTAAAGCTAACCATGTCCATAGTTTTCATTTATATTTCTTGAGCTTAGAGAATTTTAAGATTGAAGTGTCTGAAATTTTTAGGGTTCAGATTAGGGCCATTAAAATTCATGCTTATCTTTGATCTATAATTGTATTGATTTGCATTTCTGAAATCGTGAGGAAATTTGCTACAAGTTTCTTGTTTACACTTTTCATTTTTGTTAAGAATTGATTGAGATACAGAGGCTTTGGCTGGGTGTGAGGTTGAAGATGAAGTTCGCCTCAGGAACTTGTTTACCATATATATTTATGGTTTGATTTATATATACGAGTGTTGTCAACCAGAACGTCGATATGAAGAAGAGGGAAATCGTCCTTGGGGCTTGCCCTGTTCAGATCCCTATAGTCAACACACATTCGAACCTTACCATCTTTCTTCGGCACCGGGACCACGTCGACAACCCATTGCGGGTAAGAAGTAACATCTAGAAAACCGGCATCAAATTGTTTCATAACCTCAGCCTTGTTTTTCTCAGACATCTCAGGGCACATTCGGAAAACTTTCTATTTCACTGGAGGACAGTCTTCCTTAGTTGGCAAACGGTGAACCACATGTCAGTATCTAACCCAGGCATATCTTTATAAGACCGGGCAAAGATCTCAACATAGTCACACAACATCTCAATCAACCGTTGCTTAACACTAGACTCCAGATTTGCATCGGTCTTGACCTCTTTCTTGTCTACCTCTGTACCCAGATTTACTATTTCCACTGGCTCTTCATGCGGCTGTATGGCCCTCTTTTCCTGAAGTAACAATCTAGCAAGTTCCCCAGGCACTTCACAATCATCCTCGCCTTCATCCTCGGCTTGGTTTATCGGACTTTCGAAGTCATAACTGGCAGTAGAAGAGTCGTTATCAGTGAGATCCAGAGTGGATGTAGACCTGTATATGTGAGTGTGTGTAAGACAAATAGCTGTTTTGCAAGATAGAAAAGAAAAACAAGGAGCGCAAAATTTGTAATGCAAGCAAACGTCCAATGCTTTATTGATGATATATGGAAATGACAAATATTAAGCCCTCACAAACAAAGCCACGGTGCCTCGAGTAAGACATTGGGCCGTAAAGTTTTAAATTGTCTATTACAAACTCAAAACAAAAGTCTATTACTGTGTAATAAAAGAAATGGGCACGAAGTCATTTGCCGTCCAATTTCTTAATCCGCCGTCGGTAGTCGGGTAAATCTAGCTGTCAAACTCAGACTCTTCATCATCATCTTCAATCGCATTCACTTCTGGATTACTAGTACACAGAGGAGGTCTTCCAATCCGCGCACGCCAAACAGCCCTTTGAACTTCTACAGTAAAACCCAAACCAAACTTGTCAGTCTTGTGTGCAAAGTCAGGGAGTTGGCCCCAATTCACACACCCACCTTTTTCAATAACAGCCCGGGCATCCTTGAGGGAAGCCATCTTCATTTGAGGATCTTCAGCAACAATTTCAGTTGACGCCAGAGTCTGGGGGACTTCTTCAAAGTTTTGACACGGGGTTTCAATGAACTCTCCATCCATCTCCACATACCGGAAAGAGTTAAGGTGGCTCAGCATGTACTCCTCTTCTCCTCGTATTGTAACAATTTTCCCCTTCACTGGGTATTTTAACATCTGATGGAGCGTGAAGGTCACTGCCCCAGCTTTATGGATCCACGGGTGACCCAGCAAACAGGAATAAGATGGTCGGATGTCCATCACATAGAATGTAGACGCGAAAGTCTGGGAACCAACCTTAACTGGAACATCCACCTCTCCATGTACCATCCTTTTGGACCCGTCAAAGGCTTTAACCACAATATTACTTGGCTTCAGCACCAACCCTTCACAGTCCAACCGATCTAATGCTTTCTTGGGCAAGACATTTAACGAGGACCCAGTATCCACCAGCACGTGAGCTAGAGTAGTGCCCCTGCACTCGATTGAAACATGCAGAGCATCATTGTGATTCTTTCCTTTGGTAGTAAAATCTGCGTCGGAGAAGCCCAACCCATTGTCAGCGGTCAAACTAGCCACACAGTCTTTAAATTGATCAGCAGATGTTTCCTGCGGCACATGTGCAGTTTTCAGGAAAGCAATCAAAGCCTTTGCATGGGCTTCTGAGCACAGCAACAAAGATAGCATGGAGATCTTCGACGAGGTTTACCCCAGCTGTTCGACTGCATTGTAGTCGCTTTTCTCGATGATCTTCAAAATCTCCTCTATCTCCTGCCTAGAGGTTTCAACAGTAATCTTCTTCGGTGCCTCCGTCCGGGCAGGCTCACCGGTGATCCCTCTGCCCCGAGCGTCAGATGACTCGGCGACAGGGGTAATGATTGGAACATGAACAGGGACAATAGAAGATGTGTTGGCAGGTGTAATAGCAACAGGCTTCTGAACAGTTGGTGGGGAGATCTCAGGAGAGAAAAGTCTTCCGCTGCGGGTGACTTTGCTTGACCCAACAATATTGCTGACATCGGTAATAGCCTCCTCAACCTTCAAGTCTTGTTTGATCCCATGATAATATACGTCGGCCCCATAGTGTCATGGGACGACCTTATCTGAAGTATATAGGATTGGTCCAGGAATAGTGATAATCAATGGAGCAACTCTCGGAACAGATGTAATTCTAACAGGCTTTCTCGAGGAAGCCTTGGAAGAATTGGCGAAAATGGTGATTATGGAAACATCTTCAACAGGAATCAATGGAACCAAAGTTTTCTCGAACATGATTTCTTTGTTATCCATCAGGAATTGGACACCTGATTTCAACAAATGACAACCAGCAGGTAGGATGGAACATATGTGGCAATCTTCGCCACAACCCGGAAATAAACCGGCCAACAATAAGTTCTTCTTAATGGTCAACAACGGAGTAGAAATGTCTTCCACAGAGGTCACGAATGAATCATCATCCACAGCATTTACTCCATGCTTAGGCATAGGAGCAATCATGACATTGGGCTTTTCCGGCGCTTCAAACTCAATTTCCTTAGCATCAATCAGATCCTGCACTTTATTCTTTAAAGCCCAGCAGTTATTGGTATCATGCCCCGGACTATCAGAGTGATAAGCACAGTGGCCGTTCGGATTATACAGCGGTGATGTAGTACTGGGATTCTTTGGAGCCTCCTTCAGAATCACCAAGTTGGTTTTCAACAGTTGCGGCAAAATTTGAGAGAGAGTCATACTGAGTCGAGTATACTGCCTTTGCGGTCTTTCTACTCTTTGCTGATTGTTGCGTTGCGGGGCAACAGCAAGTCTTGATATTAATATCGCATTAACCGCTTGGCGGCACTCAGATCAGTTTTGGATTTTCGAGCTGTAAACTGCACTAGATTCCTTCTTGAAAGGCTTCTTCTCTATACTTGACGAAGCACCTTTCTGTATCTTGCCGCTTTTGATACTGGCTTAAACTCTCTCCCCAGTCATAATCAATTCAGTAAACCCGGACGATGAACTACTGATCAAATGATTGAAGTATGGACCAGACAAAGTCCCAAGAAACATATCCACCAACTCCTTATCAGCCAAAGGGCGTTGTACTCTTCCAGTAAGATCTCTCCATTTCTGAGCGTAGTTCTTAAAACCTTCGCTCACACCCATAGATATACCCTGAAGTTGAGTACGCGTGGGAGAAAGATCGGCATTATACTGGTATTGCTTGTAAAAAGCGGCAGCAAGGTCCTCCCAGTTGCGGACATTAGCTCCTTCTAGTTGATAGAACCATTCAAGTTGAGTCCCTGACAAACTATCTTGAAAGAAATGAACCCAAAGGTTCCTATCAGCAGTATATGGTTGAATCTTTCTGACATACGAGCGGAGGTGTAATTTTGGGCAGGAGACCCCGTCATATTTAGCAAAGACATGAGCCTTAAACTTGTGTGGGATCACCACCCCAGATGCCAAACCCAAATCTCCGAAGTCCAACCCAGGTATCTTCTGGATCTCCATTGCACTTAGCCGGTCTTCGAGTTGCTTTTACCTATCCTCGACAGGAGGATACTGGTCTTCATCAAAGTCAGTGTCATTGTCAGAAACAACAGGGCTAGGAGCCCTCATTTCCTATTGATTCTCTCCTCCTCTAGATGAATGAGATAGATCAGCTTCCTGTCTCAACTTGTTCCCAAATCTGTGACCCATATTCAGCAGGACCACCTTCTTCTTCTTCTTCTTCTTCTTCTTCTTCTTGTCCTTCAAGATAAGAGTCTTCAAATCTTGTTGACTCTTGGCCAAGTTCATGAACATCTCCTGGAACTGAGCATTCTGAGCTTGCAGAGCCTTGATGGCTTGATCAGTAGGTGTTTCAGAAGACATTATTGCTGAAATAAACAACGAAGAAGATGAGAAACTTGTAAGGGTACCTGTGATGAAGTGCATGGTAATGGAATGCGTATGAAATGACTTCAAAGACTTAGGGAGATTCAAATTTGTAAACCAAAATAAAACACACTTTATTAGATTAAAACTTGAAACAATGTTTAACAAATGCCTTTAAGGCGTTACAAAAGAAATACTGAAAAGCAAATCTAAACTAGAAATAGTAAAAGACATCAGAATTCCCATGGTCGTTTTCCTTTCGTGCTGACATAATCATTGATTGTCCTCCCGTTCTCCAGCTGCCTTGTAAGCTTCAGAATCTTCTGTTCCTGCTCATGATACTTCTCTCTGTAGGTATCCCTTTCTTCCCTCAACTGGATCCAAGATCTCTTCAATGCCCCCAGATCAGTAGGCATATGAGGATGGAGGATTGTATAAGGAACCCGTTCTTCATCAGCATGCTCCACAATTACCGGCAAAACGGCTTCATATGGCATCCCCAGCTTTTGAGCACGGGCTCAAACCCACTGGAGGTATGGTTGCATCGGGAGGGAAGTCTTCATTCCTAGCTCATGTGGATCAGACCTGTTCACCCTGTCCCAAGCTCGTATAAATCTGCGGCGATGTCCCTCAACATCCCCCTTGAAGTCAAAGACAATGCCTGTAAGCAGCAGCTCATGAGGACCGTCCCTTCGAGCTCGTCCAAACTGTTGTAAGGCCAAACAAGGATTATAGTTTATTCCTCCTCTAATTCCAAGCAATGGAACATTGGGGTATTCCCCACACCGATCAATGACAGCTACCGCTTCCATATCCTTAGTACTCCAAAGGATGTCCGTATGAGCAAGGGACATGATTCTATAAGCCCAACCCATTCCTTCCTCATTCTTCAATACAGATTTGGGGAGGTGAGAAATAAACCACCTCGCCAGCAGCAGTGCACAACACAAGAGGGTTCCCCTTATCCGCACAGTACGGGTATAAAGAACATGCAGAATATCACCTAAGAGAGTAGGAACTAGGTAACGAGACATGAAGATCTTGACTGCATTCACATCTATGAAGGCATCTGGATTCAGGAACAGGACCAAGCCGTAGATGAGGAGAGCCAAGATGTCTTCAAAAGCTTGAAAGTCTAAGTTGTCCCAGAACTGTTGAGCTTGATCAATCAAGAACTTTTCCAAGAAACCTTTAACCCCGCTCCGAATCTCCCAGTTAGATACTACATCATCCTTTGTTAGATGTAGGGATGAAGCAATATCCTCTGGCCTAGGAGCTATCTCCAAACCTGTAAAGGGTGTCTGCTCTAGAATAGATATGCCAAGTAAGTCAAAAAACTCCTCCAAAGTAGGGACCAACTGATAGTCCGGGAAGGTGAAACAGTGATGCAACGGGTCAAAGAACTGGAATAGGACACTCATCATTTGCTCATCCAACTTAGAAGTGACCAAGCTAAGGAGATAACCATATCTTCTAACAAAGGAAGAAGTATCACGAATCTTTGAAACCAACTCTCTAAGCTGATCAGGGATTTGCACGAAGCTGATTCGAATGGTATTTCTATGCATAGAAGCCATGATCTGCAAAACAGAACAAAGATAAATCCCCTCGGTCTTTGAAATGGTTAGTCTGATGAAATATGCATGCGATGTCATGATGCATGATGTCATGATAAAATCACACCACAGGTATCACAGATAGCAAACATGGTAAGGGCAAATAAGTCATATAATAGCCCTTAAATTTCAGGCTGGCATGGAGTTTAGGTATTACCCTCTTTCAGTTTAGTTGGTTCAACCTGTCCTAATAATAGTAACTGGGTTCTAGAGGTTCTCAATATCACTGACCATCCTCCATCAGTCATAATTCCAGTTTAGCAATCTTTTCTTGCAACCGGAATCATCGCGAGAGTATAGTCTCAATGAGTGTAGCATACTGCTACTTTCTATGGCCAAGTTGGTCAATTATAGGTTCTAAGGTCAGTTGATGCTTAATGACCCATTAGCAGCCCCATACTCTCCTTGTTCCTCCACAAGGGATATCGGTACCAACTAATGTGTCACACCAACGTAGCTACTGCTTCAACCGTATCGGTATACGCTGTACAATTCCCTCACAATCTATTGCTACTTACCTAAAAGGTATCCCCAGATCCGGGTTAGGATCTATAGTAACTCCGATACAAAGCCCACAAATATAAAGCAAACAATTCAAACAATTGAAAACAATATGATGAACTAATCCTAAGGTACACCCCACTTATTAATCCCCAGCAGAGTCGCCAGTTCTGTGATACGGTGGCCAGAACCTGACTGTTTTAGGAAAATATTGGTTTACATTTTGCGTTTGTGTTCGCAAAATGTCGCAGTAAGCAAGAGTCGCCACCGACTTTTATTTTATCCAACAAGGAAAGAAAAAAAGCACAGAAAAATTCCTTTTTCGATATATTTCTGAGTACGGTAGATTATAGAAAGGGAAGGTATTAGCACCCTTTCTATCCGTAGTTATCTACGGGCTCTTAGGTACTTGCTCATCATTTTCAAAATTGTTTTCTTTGTGTTTGTGTGATTTGAAAAGCTTTTTGTTTTGACTTCGATTTAACTCTTGCTTCTGTCTTCAAGAGTGTAATGAAGTGTTTTTGAAAACTTTGTTTGTAAAGGAGTGTAAGTGTGAAAAAAATTTGTTTGGATTGAGCAAGTACTTAAGAGCTAATCTACCTACTCAAAAAAAGAATCATTCTATGTTCGTTTCCTTTAGACAACGCTATCCCACTATTAGTGAGTAGGTGGCATCATCGTTGGAGTTTTGAGGGTCAATTCGAAAAGGATGTACGGTCACTAAAGCAATGTTAGGACGTCTTAGTAGTAACTCTAATGTCTTAGATCAATTATTCAAGGCAACAATATCCGAGGAAACAATTCCGAGGCAACCATTCCGAGGCAACTTTTCCGAATCGGGACTTTGATCTTTGTTTAGACAAAAGGACGACCACTAAAGCATCATATACTCAATGACCGTTTACCGAAGGAAACCAAGTGAGAGTGTACCCTAGAAGTGCGCATGTGCGAGTGATTCAATTTCAGATTATTTATCTTTGCACATTTAGGGTGATCTAACTGTTTTAAAATTAATCATACATTCTTGTCATGCATCCCTATATCATACATCTAACAGTTTAATATTTGCGGAATTTAAAGTGCGGAAATTAAACTATGCTATTACAAGGCTTCGGATATTTACATAGCCAAAAACAAACCCTTTGAAAATAAAGCGATAAATGAAAATAAATGTCCTAATTAACTATTACAAATTGTAGGCAGTTACATCAATATGATAAAGAATAAAGATAAAGCGCGCGAGGAAAATTAGATCGACGAGAAATTAGGGTTTTGACCCTTCTAACCTAATTAAAAGAAAAATTGTTTTTTTGTTGTTTTTAATATTTTAAAGAAAAGAATTTAGGTTTTAAAAAATAAATGTAAAAATTAATTAGTGATTAAATTAATTAATAAAAATAATTTCATGACCTATTTTTGTGCTTTTTGGTTATTTTAGGAAAAAATAAAATATAATTAAGTTAGTAATAAAAACCAAATTGTTCTAGTTAGTTTTAATTAAAAAAAGAAATTAAAGTTGTCTAAATTAATAAACCTAATTAAATGAATAAATTTATTGATAAAAAATATACCTAAATCTAATTGGTGAAAAATAATATTTTTAGTGATTTTTTGATAAAAGAAAATAATTTAATTTCTTAGTAAATAAATTAAATAAATGAAATAATTAAAAAGAAAAGAAAAGAGAGCAAGAGATATGGGCCTGCAAAAGCAATTCTGGGAGGTGTAAATATCCAAATCTGGGCCCAAAAGGAGAGGTCCACGCTTGACTTTTTGGATCCAACGTTGCATGTTGACTGTGGCTCATGGTGTTCCCTCCTGGATGGCCATCAGATTTGGCCTCAGGACACTTGGCATGATTGATGATGAGGACGTATGGTGGACCCCTGGTTGGTAAGCACGCTGGATCCTGAAAAAGAAAATAATATGGAGAAGTTGGGGGACCTGGGATTCGAACCCAGGTCCTGAAGCAATTGCCAATGCCACGCTTACCACTGCACCATTTGCTGCTTGTTGTACATAAGATGGATAATAATAATATATAAAACTAGCGAAATAAGAGAAATTTTGCACGAAAATTCAAACGGACGAATCAGATGGAGCCACGCCATCATCCCTGTCCTCTCTCCGTGGCTAAAAGTTTTGACAATCTTTACCTACGGACAACGTCCGTCGCTACAGCCCTGCCAATTCTCAAAATCAAGTACAAACATGGTCAATAGAAGCCAAAGCCATGGTTAGATTCGTTTGGTCCTGCTGAGTTCATTAGTGACCCTTTCATGGCCTAATTTTGTCTGGATTAAAAAAACCCCAAAGCGAGTTATGAAACCCTAACAATGGCATATTCTAATACATGCTATATAAATGAAATTAAACAGCACATAAAGCTTGCATATGTTCCATAGATCAAGAATATGTGATTAATTCATCCTAATAATGCCTAAATCATGCTAACCGAATTCAAGATTTCATGGATGTCGTGATGGACTTACAGAGCTTTTTGGAATAGGAAAGGCTTAGTTCCTGATTGCTTTAGCTTGCTGAGACTCCCAGGAATCGATTGGGATAGGCAAAGAGTCTTGTATTGGCCTCTAAATGCAAATTCGATTCACCACTTTTTCTTGATTTTTTCAGTTTTGATTCTTGCTCATGCGCCTGCCTCTAACCTCTCTTTAGGTCTGCCTCGCCTCTATATGTATCAAGGAGTGAATTAGGTTTGAAAGAATTCATCCAATCTTCCTCCATCAATGAGTTTGATCTTGATTTGATTCACCTTTAAATCTTTCCAAAAATGGCCTAAATCCAATCTTTTTGTGCACATATTCCTTCACACGAATTTGAATACTTGCTAGCTGTAACTTAAGACCTGAAACAAGCACAAAATCTTGTGTTTTCAATATTTTAGATTTTATATGATTTGTTTTGATTTAAATTAATTTAATTCAAATAAAAATCAAAACAAATAAGAAAAATAAGATATTGAAAAGTGGAAAAGGCTAGAGCTCGTGGACTATGTTGCCAACTCAAAACAAGTGAAAAAGATTGGGCCCATTTGGCAAAATTTGAATTTTTAGGCATAGTTGACTTTTGGCAATTTTGCAAAAAGGGTCAACTTCACCAATGCATAACTTCCTCAATTTTGACTCTTTGGAGGTGTTCTTGGACTTTTTAGAAAGCTTGAGATGTCCTCTAATCAACCATTTTGGTCTCATATCAATTTTATATTCGATACTCATGTATGAAGCTTTGACAAAAAATGTGACTTTGTTGACTTTTCAAAATGACCTATAATGTATAAATTCATAACTTCTTGTGAGTGCATATTTTGAACTTGGGAGATGAATATGGATTGTAGGGAATTTCATCCTCTTCAAAATGAGCTTTGGATGGGTCATTTAGCATAAAGTATGAGAAAGTTATGCTTGGTCAAAGTTGAGTTGACTTTTCCTGCAAAACCCTAATTTAGCAACTTTTGGTTCTTGATGAATTGTGAGCAATCCTTGATGAATAATGATCAACCCTTGATCAAATGATGAAATATACTTCAAAATGAGGATGTTGACCAAAAATCTTGACGTTTTACTGTATGGGGGTCACAGTTGACTTTTGCCCTAGCATAGTCGATTTTCAAGCTTTTGAGCAATTGACTGAGCAAATTTCCTCTGTAGGGCTTGAAACTTGACATGGATTATATTGGGAACATATTAGGACAATGTTGAGCATTTGGGGTCCCTTGGACTCAAGTATCTTGATGCAACATGAAACCCTAATTTGAGGTAGACTGCCTTAGGAGAGAGCTTGTCTGGCCAACCCTTGGACTACCTTGAGCAACTTGGGGATCTTTCTTGAAATGTTTTGAGAAATATGGGAGGGAAAATTTTGGGGTACAACAATATCATCCTCTTCATCTGATGTGATATTGTCCTCGGATCCAGAATCTTCATGATCTTCATCCTCATCAACTTGATTCCCCTCAACCATTGTATCAGACAAACTAGTAGTGTGTTCATCTGGAATCACATCATTAACTTCAACTTTATCAACTTGGTAAGAAACATCTTCCACTAGATCGTCAGTTTCAATATGAACCAATGGTTTTGTTTTTATTACAACATAACACTGTCGTTTACGTGGCATAAATGAAGGATAAGGAACATAATAAACTTGCCTAACAATATTTGACATTATGAAAGGGTCGTACTCTTTATACCTCCGGTCCATTTGAATCTCAACAGTACCATATGTCTTATCTATTTTTTTGCCTCTAGTTGGATCATACCATTCACAATAAAACAAGACAACTTTATTTTCTGAGTCCAAGTAATTGTATACTAACTCGTAGATATGTTTAACAAAACCATAGAAGTCATCTTCACCACCATTTGTAACTCCTTTCACAAATACGCCACTGTTTATGGTTTTTTTCCCTTCAGTCCATTCATGAGTGTGAAATTTATATCCTTTCACGAAGTATGTGTGCCATTTGTTTGCACTTTAACGAGGGCCATTAGACAAGTTTCTCAAATGGAGTATTTCTGGAGTCGGTGCAACAACCCTATACAATTTCTCCTTGAACCATGTTGGAAATTGGGCATGAATGACACCAGATGTTGATTGTACACCGGTACTATCAAAATAGGCGTTGTTAAATTCCCTAAAAAGAAACACACTATAAGTTTCAAGGTAATCAATTTTGTATTCACACTGTAAAGAAAATTAAAAAGTTGGATTATACTTACTCAATATATGGTTTAACTTCAATGCAGTTGATCAAGACATGAACATGTGCATATTGCATTTCTTGTTGGGTCAACCAATGCTCACCCTTCTTTCCAGAGGGACGACCTGGAAGCCCGAAGACTGATAAGGTGTACTGACTTATTTCGATAACATTTACAGGATTCCTTATGATTCTTGGAGTTAACATCAAGTGCTTGAAATATTGACTGCAAAAATGTGAAGTTTCTCGATGCAAGTAATGTACACATATTGATCCTTCAACTCTAGCTTTTTTTTTCACTGATCGCTTTGAATCACCCATGAATCTTTCAAACGGATACATCCACCTATATTGAACAGGTCCTCCTAGATAAGCCTCGTATGCAAGATGCACAGGTAGATGTTCTATGGAGTAAAAAAAACCAGGCGGAAATACTTGTTCCAACTTACAGAG
This sequence comes from Vicia faba, assembly GCA_948472305.1. Lineage (NCBI taxonomy): Eukaryota > Viridiplantae > Streptophyta > Magnoliopsida > Fabales > Fabaceae > Vicia > Vicia faba. The sequence goes on from OX451735.1 coordinate 884,675,311, forward strand.
AATGACTGAAATATTTATGTCCAACTTAATGATGTTATCCACTCTTAAAGATGACGCACAAATATCTCTAAAAAATTGACTAATTTCAGTGAGTGGATTAAGCACATGTTTGGGTAGAGAACCGAACGCAATTGGTAGCAATTGTTCTATAAAAACATGGCAATCATGACTTTTCATACCATGCAACTTCCCAATGTTAGCATCAGCACACCTTGCTGAATTTGAAGAATACCCGTCGGGAATTCTCAAACCTTTTAGCCATCCACAAACCGCTTTAGCTTCTTGGGGGTCAGACTGAAACAAGCTTTGGGTTTAAATAATTTTTCATTTGGTTGAGGCTTCAATTCCAACTCTTTACGATTACACCAAATTTCCATGTCTTGTCTAGCCTTCACATTATCTTTTATTCTGTCTCTAACATCCATCATTGTGTTAAATACGTTATCAAAAAAATTCTTCTCAATATGCATAACATCAAGATTATGGCGCAGCAAATTATCTTTCCAATACGGGAGGTCCCAAAATATACTTCTTTTTGTCCAATTATGTGTGACCCCATATCCTTCAATTCTACATGCTTTGCCAGTATCTGTAAACTTTGGAAGTTCACAAACTTGGTTCCATATAGCAACTGGTGACAATCGAGGCGGAGGCAGATCTGTTACCCGTTCGTCCTTTTTGAAATTTGTCTTGTTTTTTCTAAAGGGATGATTTGATGGTAGGAATCTGCGGTGACAGTCAAACCACGAGCTTTCCCCCCCTTTTTCCAATGTAAACGTCTTAGTGCATTCCATGCAATGCGGACAACCCATTCTGCCATGCGTACCCCAACCAGACAACATGTCATATGCTGGAAAGTCGTTAATGGTCCACATCAAGGAAGCTCGCATAGAAAAGTTTTGTTTACGGGATATATCATAAGTCTATTCTCCATTATTCCACAACCTCTTCAAATCATCAATTAAAGGTTGTAAGTACACATCAATTCTGGTTTTTGGACTCGACGATCCTGGAATGACGCACGTCAAAAACATGTATGGTTGTGTCATGCACATCTCAGGAGGGAGATTGTAAAGGGTTACAATAACTGGCCAACAAGAATACGCACTTTCAGACACTTGGACATATGGAGCAAAACCATCAGAGCATAATCCAAGCCTGACATTTCTAGGTTCCGCGGAAAAATCAGGATGTACCTCATCAAAGTGCTTCCATGCATGGCCGTCAGATGGGTGTCGCATATTGCCTGAGCTTGTTTTGTTTGTATGATGCCATGTCATTTGACTTGCACTGTGCATTGAAGAAAACATTCTTTTTAACCTTGGTATTATCGGAAGATAAAACATGGACTTTACTACTACACGTTTTTGCTTACTGTTAATGGCTCTATTGCGAACTTTATATATTGGACTCTGACAAAACTTACATTCCTCCGACGATCCATCTTGAGTACCAAACTCGTTGTCATAAAACAACATGCAACCATTAACGCAACAATCAATCTTTCTTACTCTTAAACCCAACTTCGACACCAACTTCTTTGCATCATAGAAACTCGCAGGCAAGTTGTCTTTCGTTGCAGTTGAGTCCAACATCATTTTTGGGAAGTGCTCCAAACACTGATCAGGAACATTCCAATTTGACTTGGCGGCCAATAATCTCACACACATTGATAGCTTTGAGTCTGACGACCCCTCAAACAACGGTGTATTCATCTCATTCAACAACTGATAAAATCTTTGCGCTTCCTCATTCGGCAACTCTTCCCCGTCAAAATCTTCTGGTTGATCATAGGTCACGTTAACACCAAAAGCATCACCAACCATGTCACCTATCAGATTAAAGTTTTCCTCAAATTCCATAGGCGGTTGCATAGCCGGTTGACTACTTGAAGCATTTGTGTTGCTAGTCTCTGGTACGTTACTCGGCAGTGTTTCACCATTATACGTCCAAACCCAATAATTTTCAATGAAACTTTTTCTATGCAAATGACGTGTTATTTCCTCTGGGTCACTAATTATATATCTACATCCACATTTAAGACAAGGACACCTAACTCCTCCTTCACTTCGACAACGTTCCTGAGCAAACGTCCACGTGATAAAACCATTAACTCCGTCTATAAAATTGGGTTTAAGTGCGCGTCTTCCTGGATATAGTCTATTGTACATCCAACTACGATAATACCTATAATATTCCATTTACTGCAAATTTATATAATCAAAACCTTTTTAATTAGAAATATTAATTAATCAACTTAATAATAATCCTAAACATATACTATTAAACATAAATATATGCTTTTACTTTAACTATTTTTAATATATAATATTTTTTATTATATACTATTAAATATACTATATATTAATATAGTTTATTAAATATATAATAATTCATAAAACAATTTTTATTGACATATAATATAATTTTTATAAAATAATTTTTAATTATAAAACCGTTTTTATTAAGATACATATAATATATAATAATTAAATACGTAAACCAATTTTTTATATATAATGTTTTATTGACATATAATATTTTTAATTATATACTATTAAATATACTATTAATATAGTTTATTAAACATTTAATAAACTCAGATTCAATATTATAAATTAAATAAAATCAGATTCAACCAAATTCAATGAAAATTACAATATTATAATTTAACCAAATTCAACCTAAAATTTAACTAAATTCAAAAAATATACTAAATTCAAAAAAAAAATTCCAAGAAATACCTCTTATCTTCTAACTCCTTCAATCTTCTTGTCCAACCTTTTTGCAATCTACTTCTATCAATCTTCTTCTATTCAAAGAAAAATTAAAATAAATTACAATCTCATAATACAATAAATAAAAACTTGTAAACAAAATAGAGACAAAATTGAATTTAACTTACCTGAAAACAAGGATTAATGGAGATTGAAGAGATTTTATATTGGAGAAGAAGAGATTTTATGAAGAAGAAGATGGTTAATGGAGGGATGGAATGAGAAGAGGGTTGATGAAGAAGAAGAGTTTTTATGTTAGATAACAATACTGTCTGTTGTGGAGCGTGATGAAATTAAATATATGTAGCATTTAGTGACGTGAAAATCACGCCGCAACGTTGCCACATGATTTTCACGTCACAACCATCCCAACAATCATATTCTCTTTCTTCACATGCCTGCAAAACCTGATCACGCCAGTCTGTAATGATTTGATTTTTCTCTCTTAAATGTTGCGACGTGAATAACACGTCGCAACTTACTTTTTCAAAATTTCAAAAGCACAACCATCTGAACGTTAGACAATTTAAAATATTTTTTATTGTATTTTTACTAGCGACGTGAATCCCACATCGCAACATATTTTTTTATATAAAAAAAGTTAGACAACGATCAGCCTTCTTTATTTTATTAATAAAACATGTTACCACGTGATTTTCACGTTGCAACTGATTTTTTTTAATTGTATGAAAATCACGTGACAAAAACACGTGACTGGAGATGATATTTTTTATAGTGAAAAAGTAATAATTCAATAGAATAATATTTATAAAAGGTTGAAAAATACGAGTATAGAATGCACAAAGTTTATACCATAGTTCATACAACAAATGAACGAAATGATCAGTGATATAAGTTTTTAATAATAATGTTTAGATTTTTTTATCAAACTAATAATCAATCAATAAAGTAATTATAATAATCGAATAATATTTGGGTTTTAAAAGTGTGTTTATTTTAATATCTTTAGTATAAATTCTATTACGTGTTAACAGTTTTTCGGTTAGATCAAGTCTATTCAGAACTTTGTCCATCTCTTAAATGAACAGTAAATTTAATCTTCTTAAATTAATTAATGTAAGTCCAAATACCAAATTTATAAATTAAAAAAAAAATCATAATTTCATATACATATCATTTCAAATTTTAGTAAAAAATAGTTTAAAAAATAATACTTTATTAGAATAATAATATATTGATATTTATAAAAGGCTGAAATTATAAATATACATATATAGATAATGATGTCATGTTTTACTAATATTTTACAGTGTCTATCTACTCATTTCACTATCATCAATCCCAAACCATTTTTCTCTTCCCTCTAAAAAACCAAACAAACTTTTTCAGCTTAAAATCTCGAAGGGCTAAATAAGGGTCTGAATTTTCTTATACATAAATTATTGTACACTTCACTTTTCTTTTTTGTTCACTTCTTTCATTAAAAATACCAACCACCCTTTCAAATCTTTTTACCATATTGGATATGTTATTCATATACCATTTTTTATATTGGATATGTTATTCATATACCATTTTTTATATTCAATAATTACATTGTATACACTATTCACTCTATTTATAAGGTGAATAATATTTTTTTAATAAAATAATATTAAATGATAAATGATATTTGTGAATAGTATTAATGAACAATATCGATGAATAATATTTATGAATAATATTTATGAATATTATATGAATAATAATTTGTAATAGTAAAATAAGATTGGTTAATAAAACATAAAAAAATAATTAATAAAATAATAAAATTAGTTAATAAATATTCTGAAATTAAAAATTGTATTCTATTAAATACCTCCGATTAAGGTCGAAGAGACACTAGTGCACTTAGTTATCACTATAAGTAACTTCAATTATTTTTTTGAGTGAGAAAGTTCCAAGAGCCTATATATATGTGTGTGTGTTTATGTGCAGTCTCTTTAAGAAACTAAAACATAAGAAAGTGTTGTCACTTTTTTCATAGTGTTACTAAGTGAGAGCAAGAATGGGTTTTTTCATGGCAATTTTTGGTGTTTTTTTCATTCTCTGTTTATGCTCTGCTCTTTTGCGATGGAACGAACTAAGATATAGGAAGAAAGGCTTACCTCCTGGCACAATGGGATGGCCACTTTTTGGAGAGACAACAGAGTTTCTGAAACAAGGACCAAATTTCATGAAAAATCAAAGATTAAGGTAACAACAACATCATCATCAACAACAACAACAACATGTGTTTTTCTCTTATGTTTTTGTTTTTAATAATGTTTCTTAAATTAGTCAAACTTGGTCTGAGGTAATCACTGTTTTTTGCATGTACTTTTACTTACCTCAAAAAATTTTACTTTTTTTTTTTTTGGCAGGTTTGGAAGTTTTTTCAAATCACATATACTTGGTTGTCCTACAATAGTTTCAATGGATGCAGAGGTTAATAGATACATATTAATGAATGAATCAAAGGGTCTTGTTCCTGGATATCCTCAATCTATGTTGGATATCTTAGGAAAATGTAATATTGCAGCTGTTCATGGCTCTACTCACAAGTATTTGAGAGGCGCACTTCATTCTATTATTAGTCCAAGTATGATTAGAGATCAAATTTTGCCTAAAATTGATGGCTTTATGAGTTTTCAATTGAGTAATTGGGATGACAAAATCATCAACATTCAAGAGAAAACTAAAGAGGTTAGTTTGGTTTCTACCATTACATCAATTACTTGAATTATAAACAAATATTACGGTTCAACTGAACTCTACGTTCCTTGTATGTTTAATTCGGTTTTTAAAACATTTTTCAAAATTTTATTAACTAATCACAATGATTTAACATTTTAACATAAACTGTTTGAACAGATGGTGTTTCTATCATCTTTGAAGCAGATTGCAAGTATAGACTCAAACTCAAAAATTGCTGAATCTTTCAAGACAGAGTTTTTTAAACTTGTTTTAGGAACCATTTCTCTACCTATTAATCTCCCCGGAACAAATTACCACCGTGGATTTCAGGTTTGATCATTACTCTATTTTCAATTTTTTAGATAAATCGCTAATACAGACACATAAATATCAGACACAAATTTAACACAATTAAAAATAAAAAAAATATAATTAATTAAATATGATCACATGTGTCAGCGTCAAACACAGACATATGTAGAACTTCGTACACGTTTCTTTATTTCTTTACTATTTTTATGAGAATTTCATAATAGATTTTAATGTAAGAAAATTTTACTATGTTTTGCAGGCAAGGAAGAACATAATTAACATTTTGAGACAGTTACTAAAGGAAAGAAGAGCAACAAATGAAAGTCACAAAGACATTCTTGGTTGTTTAATGGAAAATGAAGAAAATAAGTATAAATTAAGTGATGAAGAAATAATTGACTTAGTGATTACACTCATGTATTCTGGTTATGAAACTGTTTCAACCACCTCAATGATGGCAGTGAAGTACCTCCATGATCATCCCAAAGCTCTTGAAGAAATTAGAGTGAGTACAAAATTTCATCATCGTTTCATTAAACATAATTAAAAAAATAATATAATATAATATAATATATAATCATATTCAAATAAAATTAATGTTAGAATATTTTTTTTAAATGGTTTTTATGTAATATTTGCAGAAAGAGCATTTGGCTATAAGAGAGAGGAAAAAACCAAATGAACCAATTGATTTCAATGATATCAAATCAATGAAGTTTACTCGTGCAGTAAGATTATATACATTTTTTATATTATTTTAATTAAATTTAAATTCTTTTAATAATTTTAATTGTTTTTTTATAATAATTTTTATTTAAACTTTTCAGGTGATTTTTGAGACATCTAGATTGGCTACAATAGTTAATGGAGTTCTAAGGAAAACCACTCAAGATTTGCAACTAAATGGTATTTTTTTTAATTATTATTATTAGACCTCTTTAGTTTAGGTTCTGTTTATGGGCTCAAGATTTTATTTTATTAAAAAAACTTAATTGTAAATCTTTAAAAAAAATTAATATTGTAAATTGAATAAAAAATATTTTTTTTATGAACCCAAAAAAAAATGTATCCCTTAGGATATGTATACCTGTCATTTTGAACATCAATTCAACAACCCTACAAAGACAACTTCACTATAAAACAAGTTTTACAGATAAGAATGTGTCTTTTCCCAAATTCCTTTTTCCTTTTAGAATTAATTAAAATACTAACCTTAGAGCTGTCAAAAAGAATTTGAGAAAAAAAAAAGAATAATTTATCATATTATTTTTGTAAATAAAAAAATGTTATTAATGTATTTTTTTTCTTTTCAGGATATTTGATTCCTAAAGGATGGAGAATATATGTGTATACAAGAGAGATAAATTATGATCCTTTTTTATATCCTGAACCATTAGCATTTAATCCATGGAGATGGATGGTTAGTAAAAAAAAAAACTATTTATTTATTTTGCTAATTTGTGAAAAAAATTATATATTATTGCATAAGTTTATTAATATTATTTAAATTAAATTTGCAGGATAAAAGTTTGGAATCACAAAATTATTTCTTGATATTTGGAGGTGGCACTAGACATTGTCCAGGAAAAGAGGCAGGAATCACAGAAATTTCAACTTTCTTACACTATCTTCTAACTAGATACAGGTGATTAATTTTTAATCTTAAATCTAAATTCAAAATTATAGAAATGCATGTTTAATCTTAAATCTTAACTATATTGATATCTTTTATTTAACATGTTTTAATGTTTTTTGTGTAGGTGGGAAGAAACAGGAGGAGATAAATTAATGAAGTTTCCTAGAGTTCAAGCACCAAATGGATTGCACATGAAATTTTCATCTTATAATAACTAGGAAGAGACTTTATGTACAGTAGTGAGATATACAAGGTTGTAGGAGAATTAATGTATGAAATTATTCTTACAAATATTAGAATAAAACTAGTTTTCCTCATAGGTCTAGTTTTGTTTGAAAAAAAAATCAAATATTGATTAAAGAACAATTAATGTAGAGGATCAGCTTCACTAATTGAATGATAAAGTTGGAATAAATATTTTTATAAAATAATTGAAAATGTTGAATAAATTTTGTCAAAAGTCAGTGAGATGAAAAAAAATATTTAAACTCAAAGGCTATAGTATTTTTTTTTTATTTACAAAATGGGTATACTATGGGCTAAGATTTTGAGCCCCATGCTTAGTCTTGGGATATGGCATTTGGAATCTTAAATAAATGTAACCTATGCACCTCCCTTTAACAACTACATTTTGATTTATTAATTTTTTTAATTTTCAGTGAAGAATATATGTGCTTTTTTAATGTTACTTTCAATAACATTTAATTTGGTGATCATGGGCTCTACCTTGAATCATAGAAATATTCTCTTTTTTAAGAAAAAGCAAATGTGTATAATAGAAAATGTTGGTGTGAAAGGTGTGAAAGCTTGTTCCCTTTTATACTAGCCTTACTATGTTCTTAAATTGGGGTAAGCCCATAAACAAATAAAAATTTAAAAAATCCAGTACATTTCAAATTTTCCTTATTTTTTTTTAAAAAAAATTGATAGGCAATGGGGTTTTTTATATATAGTTTTGCTTTTTAAACTTTTAAACATAACAAAATGACAATCGACATATTTGATCAAAAGTATTTGTGCAGACACAATTAACATGATAATATATATATATATATATATATATATATATATATATATATATATATATATATATATATATATATATATATATATATATATATATATATATATATATATATATATATATATATATATATATATATATATATATATATATATATATATATATATATATATATATATATATATATATATATATATAATGGATAACATACTACAATATGAATATAAAATAAATTATATTGACTTTCCAACTTTTACCTAGTGTTTTATACGTCCCGCATATACTGTTTCCCATACTCTTGCATCTTTACTACAATTTTGTCTCTAACACTTAGTGACAAGAGACTATGGACAATCGAGTTTCAGTTTCAGCTGAATCTAATGGTTGTTTTTAACAAAACCAATTGCAATAAACTTATGTCTACTCGCAGACATAGATGGAGATACCACAAGTGGGAAGAAAGTATTATTAAGGTTACGGGGCAACTAGATAAATATCACAATGTATCTAGAAGCAATAGTGTAACCTATATTCAGAATCATCATCCACTTCTCACGATCTTCAACATCCTAGCTAGATACTCGCAATGAATTCCTATCTTCAGAGACCATGTAATTTAACACCTTTGTATATATCAAAATTATTTAGAAAACTTAACTATCTAACTATGTCGTAATCAAGGACCATATGTCTCCTCATCTCATCCAAGTAAATTTGCAATCGAACAAAAACCAAATTTTCTATTAGGCTTCACATTTATAATATCTTCAATGTAGTCATGTAAGAAAATAAGAAACTGAGATAGGTAAAGATGTCTGCAATACTTGCTAGACGAATCACTTGCACTTGATTTTGCACATGATCTCTTTGTTGTCCAACTTCCTTACAAGGCCTCAACATACTTCCACTTTAAAGGGTCACAATGTATATCACTTACTTGACTCATTTTACTCTTCTTATTTCCTCTTTTTGGCTTGTACTTCACTGGTGGTGGACACATGAAAATTCTGGGTGGATATGTTAGTTTATGAACTTTTCTTCATTGCCCTCTGGCCAACTATATCCAATATATTAAAATACCTCTTCAACTCTTCACACTATTCTTATAAATCCAAATGTGTCCCAATATCTTCTTGAATGACGTCGTGCTCTTCGATGTTTAATTTCTTCCAAAACACATCAATGATTTCTAACAGAACTGTGTCACCTTGTATTTGAAGACCTGCAAGTTCACACACACTAGATAACCCATGTGTTGTTCTAATGAAGAAACCCCATGTATCTTTGTCGGAACCAATGAATTTTACCATTTCCAACTCCTTTGCAATGTGATGTATACATTATCTTGATATGAAATTCTGCAATCTAGAGTAAAACGAGGTGTTATACCAAAGGTCAACGTTGGTAATACCTTTTTTAAATGATACTCTGATTGCACCTAGTTGCAACTACAACTTGGTGTTCACAATATTCCAACTTCTGCATAAATCTCCCTAGCTAGTAGTCAACATATTTCTAAGTCTCCAATGAGCAAATTCAATCCTAAACAACAAAAATAGAAAAAGATGTTATAAATTGATAAATAGTAATGTAATAAAATCAAAGTCACAACTCACAAGGATGTACTTGTTAGTTGTCATGTTCCCTGAATGAGTGACTCTATTAGTCTATGCAACAACAAAATTTTCTTTATAGAGTGTCAACCATGTTTGTTGCATATACTACCTCAAAAATCTTCAAGTGTTTCAATAACTCATACTCCCTATTTGAATACATTATTTTGTTCCATTGATCCATATTTTTTCCTATTAAACTCGACATACTCCATACACTTAAAACTAACATTTTTTAAATATGAAAGACACACAATTGATGAATTGAGGATGGGAACACAATTTCCAAGACATGCATCATTACAAGTTTCTGGTCTGTCGCCACAACCTTCGATAGAAACTTCTCAAATGCGAACAACTCCTTTAGCTTCTCCAGTGCCCATGTGAAGTTTTCCTCACTTTCATGTTCCAAATAGGCAAATCAAACTGAAAATGTCAACTTCATTGACATAACACCAACAATCTCATGTAATGTAAGCCAATACCTATTTGTTTTGTATGTGTAGTAAAAAATCAACACAATATAAAATTTAATCAACGGCTTCCCAAAATCAGATAAAGGGAAAGTTACATTTTTTAGGAAGACAATGCCTATTTATTTTGTATGTAGAATAAAAAAATCAACACCAAATAAAATATGTTCAACAACTTCACTAAATTAGGATATGTCAAAAATATATCAGCAACAACATTTGATATGTCCCTGTTTATGGTCCAGTAATGTATTTCTCGTCATGAATTAGACTCAGAAGACGTTACATTCCAATAAATGTACCTCTCTTGCTCATCTTGTATGTAGATATTGTCTTATACACATGTGTAAAGCTCATAAAGTTTTCTGGATCTCTATTTTTCAAAGCATCAACTATGTACTTGGGAGCCATATTGTATTTTGTCATTTCATTCACAAATCATCTATGATTATTTTCAAATGTCCTAATATATCATGACCATTTAAATCCTAAGTTAGTCATGATTCTCAATACCACACCTAATTGTCACCTTCCAATCGCTACCACTTGACACAGATTTCAATATAAATGGACATTTAACTTTCATACTAAACGTGCCTTGAGAGAAATTATTGTTCTTGTAGTTTCCTCCATCCTCACATTCTATAATCAATTTATCTTTCCTCCCTTTGAGCCCGTTTATGGTACTGGAATAGAAAGTAACAACAATAATACCATGTTATTTTCCAATAGATTTTGCACATGCTAACACTTCGTCTGAGGAGAGAAATATTTGTCATTTACGCTATATAATTAATTAATGATTTATGCCAGAGTTATCCAAAGCGTATTAAATTTTGTACAAGTTAAAAACAAAAGATGCAAGTTAAACATGAAGCGTGAATGGTGAAGAAATGGGTAGAATTTGTATAGGAGTCATCCACATCAGGAGCACATTAGGATAACATGCTGAATTGAACTACCAATTTTTTTACACTAGGCTAAAAATCTGGTATACCAGAATTATCAAAAAATCTAGAAATTTCTTACATCTTTTAAGATATCCGAGAATTTTGCAGCTTACCGTATTTTTCAAAAAATCCGATAAAAAATAGCATAATTTTTTAAAAATATGGTATAAAAGCACCACTTTTTTTAAAAAACTATATGATAAAAACGCCTATTAGATATTTAAAAATATGGTAAAATTGCAAAGTTTTAAACAATTTAAATAAAATTGATACCAAATTTTTTACTACTACTATTATCGGCTATTTTGAAAATTACTGCTTCTACCAAAGCGAATTATTTTAAGCAACTGTAATTTTAAGATGGATAAATAATGAGAAGGAAATTTTGGTCAATACAAAAATTAAGGGGTGTCAGATACATTTAGGCGTGGCAAGAAAAAATCTCTAGAGTTTGTGATGGGAAAGAAAAAAGAATTTTTCAATCCATTTTTTTATACTAAAAACACAATTAATATATAATATCGAAAGGATTTTTTCAGTTTATTTTCTGTCAAAATACATTATTAAATTGATCATTTCAATACATTTATTTTGTTTTAAAGGGTAAATTGAGAGACTCTAAAAAACAATAATTGTTGTACCCCAACTTTTACCCCTAAGATCCCTTCATCATACCATGTTGATTCAATCACAACAAGATCACATTAGGGCTTTTGGTTCTCTTCCCTATCTTTAGCCTTGCTCTTTGAGGAATCACCAAGCACCTTGACTTGTTTTCTTTTGTGATCATGAATATTTTGTCTTGATTTTATTCTTAATTAATAAAATGCAACGTTGGTTTGTCTTACTTGTTAATAATGTAGGTAAAGACAATGAGATTTAGCAAGTTGATCCATGAGTTCATGAGTTTATTTCCATGCCCTAGTCAATAAAGCTTGAGAAATTCAAACCTCAACATTGAAGTTGTTTTGGAAGAAATGTCATGGAAAGGTTTATTTTGGTTCACTACATTTCAAAGTTATCAAAATTGATTCAAAAGTACAAGGGGTTGATTGAAGAAGTTGTCATGGTTGGACAAGGTCTTGTTCCCATTGGTCACAAGTGCATATTTCTCTCAATTCTCAAGATATGGAAGTGGTTTTGGTGGCTATGAGTTCTCATTATCATCCTCAATAACTTCTATTTATAAAGAAAAAGTTTTGGTACAAAAGGTTGTTCAAAATTATCAAAGTTCCTCAAAGCATTTTCCTTGATCTAGGAGCTAGGGTTTTGAACTTCAAAGAAGTATATCTTGCTCATCTTTTGGTATTTTTGAGCAATTCCAAAGACATCCTTTTCTTCAAAGGGTTATTAACAAATCACTTCAAAGGTTTCAAGAAGTTATCATGTGGAAGAAACTTGATGATGAAGAAAGATTACAAGTCCTCCAGATGAACCCCCAATTTCTCATGTGTGTCTTCAAATGATCATAACTTGGTCAATTTTTATTACCTTGAGCCCACTATTTTTGCATGATGATCTTGAGGATGTGAACTTTATGCCTTCTTTTATGTTCAAAGTGAGAAAATGGATGGAAGATTCCCTAAGGACACAAAAGATTATAGGTCATTTCATGATTTTTTGCCAACTTCAACAATTCACAACTCTCTCAATTTTTGGAGATTTTGAATGGTTCAAGTTTCAAAATGTCATTCAAGATGTCTATTTCATGCCATTGGTTTTGGTCAATAACAAACTTCAAGTGGAAGGCCATGTTTGGATGCAAAATATTATAGGTCACTTTTGAAGAAAATTTTGAAATATTTCTATGTATGGAAAGTCAACATTCCCCCCCCCCCCCCCCCCAACTTTGACGCAATGCAACTTTCAGCTCAAGCATCCATTTGATTCCATTCTTTTTCCATTACAAAGCTTGTAACCTCATCTTTATAAAGCTTCAATAATCATGCCCTAAGACCCCTTGAGCTGAGAATTCCATTGATTTGAACTTGGTAACTTGAAACTGAAGTTTCTTCAAAAGTCAGAATTTGAAATCCTTGATTTAGCTTCTAAACACATTTTTTATGAAGTCACATTTAGCATAGAAAAACGCGCGTTTTGAATGAGTTTTGATCAAAATAGAAGTCACACTTTTCTTGCTTGCAACTTCACACTATTTCCCTCCAAACTTTATCATTTCACACGCTTGAACATTCCATTTGATTCCCTATAAATAGAGGGTCATCCCTCATTCATTTCCTCAAGCTTGAATAGCCAGAATCACCCTGCCAAACTTGCTCCATAACTCAAATTTCTGTAACTTAGAAATCAGTGTTCAAGCCTTTTTTAATCCAATTTTTCTATCAATTCACCTTCCTTGATCTTCCCTGAAGCTAACCATACAATTACCTTCAAGAATCATGCCCTATATTGCTCCATAGAAGTCCAATTTTAGAGCTCTGCAACTCAACTTCAATAGGTAGATTTCTCCATCAATTCTTCAAAACTTTGATATCATTGTGAAGCTCTCATTGCCCTGGTTCTAGTCGCAACACTTGCTTTTATCTGGAAACACGTTTTGACCATGAAATTTTAAATCCCTTTTTAAAACTTTCCTTCCAAATTGCTTGAGCTACAGTTTATATAAATTTGTCGCGAGGGTGTGGTTGTCTTCGTCTTGAAGAGAGGAAGCGAATGACATAGGTCTGAGCTTCTGATTTTACCGTTTAAGAGACCTGCAATTCACATTGGCTGGAGGTTGAAGATGACCAACGTGTCATCTTCCAACCAATGATGGCGCGCCACTTGTTTTTTTTTTAAAAATCTGATTTAATTAATGATTCAGTACATTATTCACTAAAGTCCATAACATGCACAACACGCCAAGTCCACTTGATCTGTTTACTAACGCGTTTTGACATTGATTAGATGACCCATATTTTTTACTTTTTATTTTTTTTTCTGATTTTTATATTTAATTGTTTTAAATTTCAAAAAATCATAGAAAATTCATCTTTAGTCCAAAAAATCTGAAAAAATTATGAAAAATATTTTTGATTTTTCTCTTTCTGATTTTTATTTTTTCACAATTTTATTTTGTGTTTTGACATTTTTTATTTATAAATTTTCACTTTATTTGAATTGTTTTAAATGTTTAAAAATACTTTTATGCATTTTTAAATTCTGAAAAAAATATGGAATGATCCAATGATATTGTGACAAATATTGGTGACCTCTTCTATTTTTTATTTCTGACTTTGGTATTTTTTTTATCATTTTGGTTTAGTTTACTCATTTATTTAAATTTTAAAAATAGATTATGACTTTAAAAAATTACCAAGAATTTTATAAAAATATTTGAGTCCTTTTCTGATTTTTCTATGGTCTTACTTTTTTATTTCTTGATTAATTTGAACATAGTTGATATTTTTCTCTTTTATTTCTATTTTAAAACATTTTTAAAATCTTTTTTAATGTATATATTAAATGCAATATTATTTTGTGATTATTTTCTAGATGATCTTGGGTTGAATTTTTTTATTATGAACTTTATTAATATCATTGGATCCATGGTGTTGACTCTAACTTCATAAAAATAGATGAATGATTTTAATAATAGTTTGATTAAAATTTAATTCAAATGTGGTTTGTATATTCTTCCCTGCCCCTCTTCATCTTATCCCTTTCTTATTGCACTAAGTGTTATTGGAACATGATCTCTATATCATGTCTCAAAACAAATGGTGCATAAATTGCTATTGACCGACCTCAAAATAGGTGTGACTTCTATATAAGTCCATTTACGATTGCTTAACATAGTGCTAAATTTTGTCACGATTCGAATAAATGATTATTCGTGGCCCAAACTTATGTTTGCAAGCCCAAGTATGTTAATTTGATCTCTTTGTTCCAATAACTTTGAGATTCATTATGTGGAGGTTTTGGTTCTACCAATCCTCTAATGGATCTACAACACTTTTGGTCAACGCGGATCACTTAAACATCGTTGATCATTAAAGAGTATTTGTGAGAATTCCAAATGGATGATATACTTGACAAAAAGCAAATGCAACTTGTTGTGTGGAGACTTTGGTTCTACCAATCCTCTAATGATTTCCAAATGCAAGTTTCAAGATGGTCATCCAACTAACCACTAATTATTAAATTGTTGTTACTTTATGCTTTTATTTTTATGCTTTATGTACCATTTACTTTAAGCATTACATTTCATACCATTTTTATTTTGCTCACTTGAGCATTTATATTCTTGTCATTTTTATTTTGCTCACTTGAGCCTTTCTTTTCTTTTTCAAGACACCTAATAATCAACATGAACCATAAAAAACCCTTTAATGATACTTGGACTATTTGATTACTATCCTTGGAATTGTGGAGTATTGGACTTCTTGGACTTAGGATTATAAACCTTGACCTATGTTGGAGACCTTATGACCTTAATTGATATTTTGTATGGAGTTCTCGAGGTTTACCTCAAGACATTGGGTTGTTTGTTTGTTTTGTGTGAAGGTTATTGTGATTACATTATTTGTTTGTAATCTGGAATTCACCCGTATACAGCCGTTACTCTGCCCAATTTTTGTGAAGACTTAATATTAATGCACTTGAAGTTTGATTCTCTCAAGAGATCTAGTATCTTTGCTTGCTTGGTTTGAATCCAAAGAATGAGTACTCTGTCTTGACTCATAATGTCAAGTATTGGCTTCTTGTTGGTTAGATGGTTCTTATCCTTATCTTTTACCTTATGCTTTAGGATAGCCCCTTCTTCTTCTCCCATCTTCTTTAATTTCAAAAATCTTCTTCCTCCTGTTAAAAGCTCTTCTTATTTTGAAACCTGAACCACTATCATAATAAACTTGGACTTAGGTCCATGCATTTTAAAAACCTTTTCCATAAATAAACTTCAATAAAGTTAATAATACCTTGACATTTTTTTTATAAGACTCAAAGTCAATCAATCTCATTTCAAACCATTTTGCCACTTTGGCTTTTATTTTAAAAACCTTTCTCTAAAGATTGGACTCTTGTCAATCCTTGTAGTGATGCAAACAACTATACTTCTACAATATATAGTGAAGTGAGATATTTTTCACTTGAGTGTTGAGTGAGGCATTATTGATTTTAAAATCCAAGCCATATCCTCCACTTTGAGAAGATGCAAATTCTCCTTTCTCATGATTGTGGGTAGTAAGTATGTTTTCCATACAGACAATGACGATGATGTCTTATCTCATAAAATTAACCAACACACTTGTTTTAAAATTTTTAAAAGGTGAACTACGTGTACCCTGATCCCCTATTGCACGAAAGGTGGTACGTAGGCACTAAAGGTTCGCAACCGCGGTGGGTGCAAAAATCATAAAAAAATATGTTTATTTTCTCACCTTCACCATTTATTTTACATACAACGTTTTACAACCAAAATATACAGATTTTACAAAGAGGTTCCTGTGGAGTGTTGTACCCCAATTTTTCCCCCTAAGATCCCTTCATCATACCATGTTGTTTCACTCACAACAAGATCACACTAGGATTCTTGGTTCCCCTACCTACATTTAGCTTTGCTCCTTTTGAGGAGTTACCAAGCACCTTGACTTATGTTCCTTTTGTGATCATGAATATTATTTTGATTTCTTCACTTAACTAGTGAAATACAATGTTGGCCTGTATTGCTTGTTATCCATATAGGTAAGGGCAATGAGATTTATCAAGTTACTCCATGGGTTCATGAGTTTATTTCTATGCCCTAGTCAACATAGCTTGAGAAGTTCAAACCTCACCATTGGATTGGTTTTGGAAAAATTGTCATGGCAAAGTTGCTTTGGTTCGTCACATTTCAAGGTTATTAGATTTGACTCAAAAGTACAAGGGGTTGATTGGAGAAGTTGTCATGTTTGGACAAGGCCTTGTTCCTATTGGTCACAAGAGCATATTTCTCTCAAATTTCAAGACATGGAAGTGGTTTTGGTGGCAATGAGTCCTCATCATCATCCTCAACAACTTCTATTCATAAAGCAAGAATATTGGCACAAGAAGTTTGTTCAAACTTGTCAAAATTACTCAAAGCATTCTCTTGATCTAGAAGCTAGGGTTTTGAACTTCAAAGGAGCATATCTTGCTCACCTTTTGGTATTTTTGGGTGATTCCAAAGACATCTTTATCTTAAAAGGGTTATCAACAAATCACTTCAAAAGTTCCAAGGAGTTTTCATGTGGAAGGAACTTGGTAAAGAAGAAAGATTACAAGTCATCTAGATGAATCCACAATTTTCCATATGTGACTTCAAATGGTTATAACTTGGTAAATGTTTATCACCTTGAGTCCATTCTTTTTCCATAATGATCTTGAAGATGTGTACTTTATGCCTTCTTTTATGTTCAAAGTGAGAAAATGGATGGAAGTTTCCTTAAATATGCAAAAGATTATAGGTCATTTCAGGATTTTTGGCCAACTTCAACAAGTCATAACTTGCTCAATTTTTGGATATTTTGAGTGGTTCAAGTTTCAAAATTTCATTCAAGAGATCTAATTCATTCCATATTTTTTGGTCAAGAGCAAATCCCAAGTAGAAGGCCATGTTTGGATGCAAAATATTATAGGTCATTTTTGAAGAAGAATTTGAAATATTTCGAAGTATGGAAAGTCAACTCTTTTTCTTCAACTTTGACTCCATGTAACTTTCAGCTCAAGCATCAATTTGATTCCATTCTTTTTCCATTGCAAAGCTTGTAACCTCATCTTTCCAAAGCATCAAGAATCATGCCCTAAGACCCCTTGAGTTGGAAATGCCATGGATTTGAATTTGGTAACTTGAAACTGATTTTTTCACAAAGCCAGAATTTTGAAATCCATAATGTGACTTCTAAACACAAGATTTATGCACGTTTTTGATTTAAACTCGATTAGCAAACTCGCCAGGAGTGATTAGCACCCCAAAACGCAAGATTTGGTAGAGTTTTGATGGAAATGAAGTCACACTTCACTCGTGCTCGACCCTCACTCAATTTCCCTCCAAACTTACATGTTTCTTCAAATTTTCATTCCCATTCACTTCCCTATAAATAGAGGGTCATTCCCCATTTATTTCTTCAAGCTTTGAGAGCCAAGAACACCCTGCCAAAACCTCACATGAACCCATCTTTTTTGAATTCAGTTTCTGAGATTTAAGCTCCGTTTTCCAAAATTCTTTGCGCATTCATCATCCTTGATCATCATATAAACTCTCCAGCACTTAAACCAATCAAAACGAGCCATAATCCAAGCTACAGAAGTCCAGTTTCAGAGCTTCTTCCTTGAACTTCAAAAAGGTAGAATTCTCCACCATTTGGATCTAAACCAAGCACTAATCTATTCTACTCCTTCTCCTGATTCTCATGTTGCTTACAATTTTTAAATCCATTGAGAATTGAGAGAGAAATCTCAAATTGAAGGTGCTCGCTATTTTCTGGGTTTTTGATTCATATCTCTCTCCATACCTTATATAAATTTGGCGCGATGGATGTGTTAGAATCGTCTTGAAGAAATGAGTTCAATGATGCTAGCCTGAGATCCTAACTTTTCTATTTGAAGGATCTCACAAATTCCCCATTGCAGGGTGTCTGGAGGTTGAAGATGATGATGTGTCTCGTCTTAGCCAATGATAGCGTGCCAAACGTTTTAATTTCATTGGTTGCCCTTTTCTGATCCCATGTGTATCTCACTAAGGTCCATATCAAGCACAACGCATCTGGTCTACTGGATTAGATTACTAATGCGTTTTGACTATGATCTGATGGTCCACATCTTTTTGGTTTTATTTTATTTTCTGATTTTATATTTTTATTGATTAAATTTCCAAAAATTCATAACTCTTTTATTTTTTATCCAAAAATTATGAAAAAATTCACAAAAATACTTTGAATTATTTCTGATCTCATGCCTATTTTTTCACATTTTTATTTTGACATTTAGTATTTTTTTTGTATTTTTTGTATTATTTGCTTTCTTTCAATTATCAAAAAAATACTTTTTGACATTTTTTTTTAAATTCTGAGAAAATTCATAAATGTTATTTTGCATATTTTTGACTTTCTGAAAATTTTATGGAATTTTATGTTGAGGTTTACTATTTTTGACCTATTTTATGTTTGTTTGAGCAATTTTAAATAGTTTAAAAATAGTTTCTGACTTTTAAAAATTACCAAAATTTTTATAAAAATATTTGGATCCATTTCTGATTTTTTTATGACCTTACTTCTCACTTCTTGATTAATTTGAACATAATTGATATTTTTCTCATTATTTTCTATTTTTAAAACATTTTTTAATCCTTTTTTATATTAAATGTGATATTATTTTGTGATTATTTTCTGGCTAATCTTGGGTTAGGTTTTGGATCATGAGCTTTATTAACATCATTGGATCCATGGTGTTGAGTTTAACTCCACAAAAAATAGATGAATGATTTTAATAATAGTTTGATTAAAATTTGATTCAAATGTGGTTTGTATTTTTTTACCCTATCCCTCTTCATCTCATCCCCTTCTTATTGCACTAAATGTTGTTGGAACATGATCTCTATATCATGTCTCAAAACAAATGGTGCATAGATTGCTATTAACCGGCCTCAAAATAGGTGCGACTTTTATATAAGTCCACTTACGATTGCTTAACATAGCGCTGAATTTTGTTCCGATTCGAATAAATGATCATTCATGGACCAAACTTATGATTGCAAACCCAAGTATGTTAATTTGATCTCTTTGATCCAATAACCTTGAGATTCATTGTGTGGAGGCTTTGGTTCTACCAATCCTCTAATGGATCTACAACACCTTTGATCAACGCGGATCACTTAAACATCATTGATCATTAGATGGTACTTGTGAGAATTTCAAATGGATGATATACTTGACAAAAAGAAAATGCAACTTGTTGTATGGAGGCTTTGGTTCTATCAATCCTCTAATGAGTTCCAAATGCAAGTTTCAATATGGTCATCCAACTAACCACTAATTATTTACTTGTTCTATCTTATGCTTTTATTCTTTTTATGCTTTATGTACTATTTACTTTTAGCATTTACATTTCATGCCATTTTCATCTTTGCTCATTTGAGCATTTATTTTCTTGCCATTTTTACTTTGCTCACTTGAGCTTTTCTTTTCCTTTCTTAAGATACTTAATAATCAACATAAACCCTAAAAAACTTTTAATGATACTTGGACTATTTGGTTACTATCCTTGGCATTGTGGAGCATGGGACTTTTTCTTGGACTTAGGATTAGAAACCTTGGCCTATCTTGGAGACCTTGTGATCTTATCTGATTATTTTGTCTGGAGTTATTGAGGTTTACCTCAAGACATTGGGTTGCTTGTTTGTTTTTGTGTGCAGGTTTTTGTGATTACATTCTCTATTTGTAATCTGGAATTCACCCGTATACAGCCGTTACTCTGCCCAATTTTTGTGAAGACTTAATACACTTGATGTTTGGTTCTCTCAAGAGGTCTATTATCTTTGCTTGCTTGGTTTCAATCCAAAGAATTAGAATTCTATCTTGACACCTAATGTCAAGTATTGGCTTCTTATTGGTTAGATGATTCTTCTCCTTTGCTTTTACCTTATGCTTTAGGATAGTCTCTTCTTCTCCTCCCATCTTCTTTAATTTCAAAAATCTTCTCCCTCCTTTTGAAAACTCTTCTTGTTTCTAAACTTGAAACACTTTCATAATAAACTTGGACCTAGGTCCATGCATTTTCAAAATCTTTTCATAAATAAACTTCAATCAACTTAACAATACCTTGACATTTTTGTGAGAAGACTAAAAGTCAATCAATCTCATTTCAAACTATTTTGCCACTTTGGCTTCTACTTTAAAACTTTTCTCAAAATATTGGACTCTTGTAAATCCTTGTAGTGATGCAACAACTATACTTCTACAATATGTAGTGAAGTGAGATATTTTCCACTTGGGTGTTGAGTGAGGCATTGTTGGTTTTAAAATCCAAGCAGTATCCTCCACTTTGAGATGATGAAAATTCTCCTTTCTCATGATTGTGGGTAGTAAGTATGTTTTCCACACGGACAATGACGATGATGTCTTATCTCTTAAAATTAACCAACACACTTGTGTTTCAAATTTTTAAAAGAGGAACTACGTGTACCCTGATCCCCTATTGCACGAAAGGTGGTACGTAGGCACTAAAGGTTCGCAACCGCGGCGGGTGCAAAAATCATAAAAAAGACTTCTCTTCTCACCTCCACCATCTACTTCTATACAACATATTTTATAGCCAAAATATACAGATTTTTCAAAGAGGTTCCTGCGGAGTACCATAGATGTTTAGGGTGCTAATACCTTCCCTTTGCATAACCAACCCCTTACCTTGAATCTTTCCCCATCTTTTTGGGTTATTCGCTCTTTTCCCATTCCTTTGGAAACAATAAAGCGCGGTGGCGGTTTTTATTTTTGATTTGTATAAAGTCTAGTCAATCCAATGGCTTAGTCTTGAACATTTCTACCGCTACAGAAAAATGGCGACTTCACTGGGGACAAATTGACCTCTTGCTGGTCCATCCTTAAGTGGTTTGAGCCTATCTTTGTTTATATCTGTATATGTGCTATTGTTGCTTATGTGTTATATTTTCTGTATATGTTTGTTTGGATTTTCCTGGTTTTCAGGGTGCTTGGTGATTACTTATAAGTCCTATACTCGGACTTGGGCAAACTTTAAGATAAGACGGGCGGTATAGTCATGTTAACTTTGAGGGAGTAATCCCAAAAAAAGAGGCATGAGATCCCCCACTCAGTGGAGGTCCCTTTGACTGTAGTGTCGTTTACTGAGTAATCGGGAAGACGTACTGCTTTCGACCTGGGAGCCTGCTGAAACTGAGGACCGTAGAATACCAAACCCATCTTGGCCTTTTAGGTGTAGTGCAGAAGCTATGACGGAGTAATCCGGAAATAGTTGTCACGCAATACTACTCTCGAAAGAGTCTTTCTTGAGAATATTACTAATTACCGAGTTAATCGGGAAGTTGGTAATATCCGAAGGAAGGATGTAGACTTTGGGAACCTCTAGAACCTTGTTCGGCAGGTGATAACTTTTTAGACCAACACCTTATGGGTAGTACCTTCGACCTCATGCTCGTGACGTTGAACCTATAAACCCTATATGTGTGATCTTGTGTGTGATTGTTGCATCATGCATCCATGCACTCATAAGCATATTTTGAAGAAAACAATATTTCAAGGGATTTAAATGTTGACTATTTGTGAATATCTCAAGTACTTTTAACCATGGATTCTGGAAAGAGAAAGACCGGGAAATACAATTTCAAGGATCCCAAGATAGATGAGTTGGCCAGTCTAATTCCAGAGATCGAGTGTCCTGCAGACTTTCGAAAGAAGTATGGATCCATTATTCCTATCATGAAGCTGAAGATGAAGGAGGGTATTCTCTCGACCTTGGTCCAGTTCTATAATATGACGTATCACTGCTTTACTTTTCCCGATTACTAGTTGACGCCTACACTGGAGGAGTATTCTTGTCTATTGGATTTACCCGTTACTGATCGTGTTCCTTTTACTGGTTTGGAGGGTGAGCCAAAACCACATGAGATTGCTGCTTTGATTCATCTGGTGAAGTCTGAGGTGGAAGCCCATATGACTACTAAAGGAGGGATTAGAGGATTACCAGCTCAGTTCTTATTGGAGAAAGCTCGTTACTTTGCCAGAATGAAGAGTACAATTGCTTTTGAGGCCATCTTTGCTCTACTTTCTTACGGATTGTTCTTATTTCCTAATGTGGACAAGTTTGTCGACATTAATGCTATCAGGATTTTCATGATTAGAAACCCAGTTCCTACACTATTGGGTGATGCTTATTACTCTGTTCATCTTCAGAATTCTTATCATGGGGGAATGATTATCTATTGCACGCCTTTGTTGTACCAGTGGTTCATCTCTCATATGCCTCAGTCTTATGCTTTTTGGGATGTCAAGAAGGAACCGCGTTGGGCTCCTAAGATCATGGCACTTACTCACTCGGATATTGATTGGTATCATCGAGCTTATCAGGATGTGGAGATTATTGACAGTTGTGGTAGTTTCCCCAATGTACCGCTTCTTGGTACAAAGGGAGGAATTAACTATAACCCTGTTCTTGCACGACGACAGCTTGGTTATCCGATGAGGGATAAACCGAATAGTATTCATTTGAGTAGTTTCTTTCTGAAGGAAGGAGAAGACCATAGGGAAGCTAGGGAGAAGATTGCGAAGGCCTGGCGTCACATTCATAAGAAGAGTAGGAAGTATTTGGGACCTAAGGGTGTTATTTCTTTGGAGCCATATCTCCAATGGATCCGATTGAGAGCTATTCAGTTAAAGATGTCGTATACTCGGGAGATACCCATGCCTGATCTATTTGTGAAGACCACCCCTCCCTTATTAGATGATCTAGAAGAGCTGCAACTTGCTTTGGTTAGGATGCAACAGGAAAAGGATGCTTGGAAGAACGAGTTCCAAACTTTAGAGAGTTCCTACAGAGCAGACCTAAAGGAGAAAAACGATTTGATTGAGATCCTCGAGAGTCGAGCAATGGAGTCTATGGAGAGGCAAGGGGATTTATTTTCTCCTAAGCCTCAATCAGGTGCTAATCACTTACTTCCTGATTCAGATGATTGGAAGGAGGTTGCCATCAGATATGTGGAAGAAAACCAGAGGTCGAGGGCTCAGATTTCCAGGCTCACAGGGAAGCGCCAGCGTACAGATTGATCTCCATCAGTTCTTTTTCTCAGGATTTTAGATTGTATTTTCATATTGCACTTGAGATCATTGAAACTTGTTATCCATTTTGGAGTTATTATAATAAAAAATTTCAGTATTTCAAAAAGCTTTATTACTTTGATGTTTGCAATATGCCTATAAATCTTAAATCCCTTGAAATATTAAATAATGAAGCAAAAATAATCATATGCATTGCACATCACGCATCATATTGCACATATTTCTTGCATTTGTTATGCATACCCAGGTGTCTTACCAAGCTTCTTTACATCGTTCAGCAAGCTGACTCATGACTACAATACTCGGGCTAATTTCAAAAAGAAGATGGACAACTTAGAACAGGAGAATCGCGAGCTGCACGAAGAAGTTTCTGCTTTGAAGGCCGACTTGGCCAATTTGACTACTCTGATGGAAGCTCTGGTGGCTGCTCAAAATCAGCCACCGAGTGTTCAACCTCAACCAACAAGGGCAAATACTGAACTTCTGACTGTTCCCGTATCTGCCACTCCAGCTGTTGTTCAGAATCACATGCCTCAAGGTTATCCATGGCGAATGCCAGAGAATTTTGCACCTGAAGGTTTCAATCTTGGTCCTCAAGATACTCCAGTGGTTCAGACTATTGTTACTCCGACACCTCCTGTGGTGCATGTTGTTCCTGCTGCGCCTCCTTCGGTGAATACGGTCCCCTTTGTTAATGATGATGTGTGTCGTCCTTTCCCTCCACCAAGTGAATACTTGGGTCTTTATGACAGAATGGATTATTTTCAAGAGTAGTTTGATAAGATGCAAAGAGAGATGAAGGCTCTTAGGGGAAAAGAGTTATTTGGGCAGAACGTGAATGAGCTATGTTTGGTCCCGAATGTTAAGATACTTGCTAAGTTCAAGGTCCCGGAATTTGAGAAGTATAAGGGCAACACTTGCCCTCGTGCTCACCTGGTGATGTACGTAAGAAGAATGTCTACCCACACTGATGATCAACGTCTACTGATTCACTTTTTTCAGGATAGTTTGACCGGCGCAGCACTGAAATGGTATATGAGTTTGGACAGCGCCAACATCCATACTTTTAATGATTTGGGAGAAGCATTCATCAAACAATACAAGTACAATGTGGACATGGCGCCCGATCGTAACCAACTTAGGGCCATGGTTCATAAAGACAGGGAATCATTCAAAGATTATGCGCTGAGATGGCGCGAAATAGCTGCCCAAGTGATTCCTCCCATGGAAGAGAAGGAGATGACTAAGATTTTTCTGAAGACGCTGGGTGCTTTCTACTACGAAAGGATGGTAGCAAGTGCACCAAGTGACTTTACAGAGATGGTAGGAATGGTATCCGCCTGGAAGAGGCTGTAAGAGAAGGCCGTTTGACGAAGAGTGAAGGATCTGGAGGTGTGAAGAAGCCATCTTATGGGTTTACCAAGAAGAAAGAAGGGGATGCAAATGCTATTATACAAGAGAGGAGGGTAAACGCTCCTAGAAGGAATTATCAGCGTCACCAGCAAGTCGCCTCAGTTACTCCTATGATGAGTGCCGCTCCGACTATCGTTACTTATCAAAGACCGTCCCAGCAGGGGAACCAGGGGAATAATCAAAGAAGGGAGAACTATGACCCTATTCCCATGAGCTATGCAGAGCTACTACCGGCATTGATTCAGAAGAAGTTGGTTCAAACCCGACCACCTCCCGCCATACCATCACCATTGCCTTAGTATTACAAGGCAAAACAAACGTGTGTTTTTCATCAGGGAGCACCAGAGCATAGTGTTAAGAATTGTTATCCTTTGAAGACTGAAGTGCAAAAGTTGGTGAAGTCTGGAATTCTATCTTTCAAGGACATGGGACCTAATGTGAACGATAATCCTCTACCCAAGCACGGGGGAGTAAATGTTGTGAATATGGTGGCCAGTTGTCCAGGCGACTTCCAGATTTTTGACATTAATCTGGTTAGAGGAGATTTGGTGAAAATGCATGCAGACCTCTGTGAATTCAGCTACTATACGCATGACCATGCCAGTTGTGCTATTTGCAGTACAAATATAAAGGGTTGCGAGAAGATAAAGGTTGATTTATAGGAGATGATGGATGAGGGATTAATCTATATAATTAGGCCTAGGGCAAAGTATGAAGAGGAAGTGAATATGGTTTTTGGATGTCCTGGTGAATTCAGAATTTTTGATGTGGAGCATTTGAACGAGGATCTCGTGCAGTTTAATGTTACCTTCTGCCGTACTGCTGGTCAGGTGGAACACCAATATGGATATTGCATAGTTGCTGTCGAGATACCTGAGGATGTACAATTGTGAGGGAGGGTGTTCAGTTGCTGTTAGACAATGGAACTATCAAGATCATAGGTCAGAGGGATGGTTATCATGAGGTTGATATGGTTGAAGTTTGTTTAACGGAAGAAGAGTCAGAGGAAGAGTATGCCTCCGCGGATGAGTATTTCTCTTCAGACGAAGATTTGTTTTCCAGAAAGGACTTTTTGATGACTGATTATGTTGAAGAAGGGGTAAACGTCATTGTGTCTTGTTTTGGTGCACCCGCCCATTTTGAAGTGGAGTACTGTGATACGGTGGGAGAACTGACTTGGGTTTTGCGTTTGTTTTCTCACTTGTTCGGTTTAGCAAGAGTCGCCACCGACTTTTTATTTTATCCTAAAGGAAAGGCTAAAAAAGCACAGGAAAAACCTTTTGAGATGTTTCGTGGGTTCGGGGGGTAGATTATGAAAAGGGAAGGTATTAGCACCCTTTTCATCCATGGTTATCCATGGGCTCTTAGTTACTTGGTTTTTGATCACTTGCCTTGATTTTTGATTGCTTGAAATTGTGGTGTGTGTTTTGAAAATGTTTTTGAAGAAGATGACTTGTCTTAGGCAACCAATGTAAGGACTCGTGTTTGAGTGTTTCACAAAGGTGTGTATCTTTTCGAAAAGATGTTTCAAATGTTTTTGAGAGTTTGTTTTGAAAGTGTTTGTGGAATGTGGTTTTTGAAAAGGAGGCAAGTGTTTTTGCAAGTTGATTTCAAGTAACTAAGAGTTTTGTCTATCCCTATTGTACTCAAAGGTTTTCTCATGTTTTAATCCTTTTAACAATTTTGTTCCACCATTGTATTTGGTGGACAATCTTGCGTTTAGGATGTTTTAATGGGACGGGCGCGGGTCATCGTATGAACCATGAATGCAATGGTGCCAAGTGTCTTTGGCAATTTTGCTTGAAGGGACTATGATCATTTTGATAGGCAACTTTCGAAAGCGTCATCGAGGGACTTATGATCATTTGAATTGTTTTGCCAAAGAAACTCGACGTGCAAGCATGGCCCATTTTGGAAGGCAACATGTGGGATTACCCTAGGGGTGCAAGTGTGATTGTGTATTGATTTCATGCATTTGTCTTTGTATTAGGTTATCTAGCGTTTGATTTTATGTACATGCAAACCCTAGGTTTAACCATGGTATAATTCGAAAGCGATAAATTGCAAGAATTTAAAGTCTACGCTATTACAAAATAGTATATGGGAGTGGGGGTACAAATTTACAAATGGGGATGAGACTTAAATAATTACAACCAAATCGAATCACGATCAAATGTAACATGTAATCAAATGTATAGCAATGTATAAGAATAAAACAAATGTAAATGTTTCAATGTATGTGTGTATTGTAAGTGTGTAAGTGTAAGTGTATATGTAATTTATTTACAAGTGGAAAAATGTTAATTTAATAAGAAAATTAAGTATTGTTAACTTAATGAAAAGAATTAAATATTTTGTTTATTTAATTTTTGTATTCTTGTATTTTTGTTTAATATGTACGAAAAAGAAAAAAAAGAAAAGTATTATCTTAGGAATTATTTTTATGTATTAGTATTTTATTTGCAAAGCTTTTTTTTTAGTTAAAAAGAATACTCAAACTAAAAACCTATTTCTTTATGTATCTTTTATAAATGTTTTAAGTAAAATTTACATTAAAATAAAAAAAGAGTTTTAATAAAAGAAAAGAAAAAAGTTTTAAGTTTTATGTATTAATATAATTTAGTATTAATGAAAAGGGTTAGTAATATTTTTATCAAGAAGAAAAAAAAGAAGTTAAGTTATGTATAAAAAGGAATGGGCTTAAGGGTGGATCATGGGCCCAATCAAAATCTGAAACAGAAGCCAAGGGAGGGGGTGCCAAATGGAACTCGTTTGGGCTTAAGGGAAATGAAGAGGGTTGAGGCCCACTGCTTGAGACAAACGTTTGTAAGGGTTTGGGACTTTTGTTCATTTGGTGAAAGGCTTAGGGTTTGTTACAGAGGTGCGCCGTTTTCCTTCGTCTTCCTTCGTCTTCTCACGCTAAAAACTGAACCACCTTCTTCGCCCAAGGCCACCAACGCCACCATCCATTCTCTTCTCCCCACAGATCGCTCAGGCAACAGTTAAACAAGGTAGTAATTCGTCTCAATCTCGTTAGGGTTTTATGTTTTGCATGTTATGATTTCGCATTCTGATGTTATGTTTATTATTGTTTGTTAATGAGGTCGTGGAAAGGGATGAAAAGAAATTATACTACCTTTTGAGAGACGGAGGAGAAAGGAATTTGGAGGCGTTTGGAGGCTTGACGGCGGGGAAACGCGTGATGTGAGCTCGCTTGGAATCCTGGTATTTTTGTGTTGCTTCTTTCTATTAGGGTTTGATGATGATCCCTGAAAACCTCTTCTATCTGCCTGGCTCTGTATGATTTCGCTCTTTTTCTCTTCTTCTGTTAACCTTGCTTCTGTTGCCAACTTATATGCTGAGTATGTGTTTGGATATGATGTTTGGACTTTGAATGTGGTTGCCTTCGTTTGTATGCTAGCTTGATGTTGTTGTTGGCCCAGTGATGAAAGTTTTCTGAGGGCCTTTGGGATGCTTGACTCTGTATGTTTCTGAGTATGCTTTTTCCTCTTCCACCCTGTGCCTTCTGCTGCTATGCTTGATGTGAGATAATTTCTTGATGATGTATTTGATGATTCTGAATATGCTTATTGGTATACTGAGATATGTTGTGATGCTTTGGATGGCCCAATGATGAAACTTTTCTGAGGGCCTTGATGGGTGGTTTGAATGCTTGTTGATTTTGTGACTTTGAAAGGTTGAACTTGAGGGCCTTGAAGCTTTTAGGCTTGATGACAGGTTGGGGCTTTGCAGGTTAAGTTTAGTGTGAGGTTTGGATGGTTTGTGTTGTTGGATTACAGGTTAGACTTATGATGTTTAGGTCTTGGCTTCAGTTGAGGCTATGGCTTTGCAGGTTGGCCAGTTTTTTGAAGGGTTTAAAACGAGTTGGAGGCTTTAGGTTTGAAGCCTGATGATTCTTTTGCTTGGTCAGGCTTAAGGCCTTTTGATGGTTCAAGTTTGTGTTACAGATTCCAGACCCGTTGAGGTTTGGACAGGTTATGTCTTTTGAAGGGTAAGGCCTTGGGTGCTTTTCTGGTTTTTTGCCAGTGTTTGAACGTTTATGCAGGTTTTTGAAAAGGTAAGGCTTGACAGTTCAGGCTTGGGGCTTTATCTTCTGAGTTATGTTTCGCTTGTGATTTCTGCCCTCTTTTACTGTCTTGATCAGTTTGTTATATATCTCTTCATGCCTAAAGCCTAGTAAGCCTGTGCTTCTTTTCTCTCTTCCTTCTCTCTCTAGTACAACCTTAAGCATATTATATGTTTATGTTTGTACTTTTAATTCTGAAAAGGCACTGCTGGAAAATGATGACAATGAAACCTTGCTTGCAAAATTGGTTTTTAACCTGCATACTTTGTGTACTGCTTCCATATTTTCTGCTTCTTTGTGACAGTCTTTGATACTCTTTTGTACTTTGATATCTTTGACAGCTTTTTGGATAGTTTGACAATGTGACTTTATAGTTCAGTTTGGATTTGGACTTTGTACTTGCCATTCAGTTTGAGACTTTTGGACTATGCAGCTTTTTGACAAACTTTGAATTTGTGCATTTTACAACTTTGTGCATTTCATGTTTAGCAAGCATTATTCATCCCTTTTTGTGAACCGGGAGAAATCCCGTGATTTGCAGAGAGGGCTAACTGATTCCAGTCAGTTTCCTTTAATGATGAACCTGAATTAACTGTCTGCTCTAAATTTCGATTTATCTGCTTCTGACTTTTCTTCTTTTCTTTGCAGCTAAAAAATCAAATGGAGAGGAATAGCAACAAATGGAGGATGAAGAATTGAAGACTTAGGAATTTAGAATAGTTTTTTTATTTAAATTTAAATTATTGTAACCTTATTATTGTAAATATTTTGTAAACAATAACAATTATACAAATAATTTAAAGATAGATAAAAAGTCCTTTTATTGACATTCAATTTTAATTCTTCTTCAGATATTTATCTAATTGTTTATAATTCTTAAATTATAATAAAATGGAAATAAATTCCAATTATTCTAACTTAAAATAAATAATCAATTGATAAACACTGGTCTTATAATCAATAACAATCCCGACGCTCCAATTATCCAAAGCAAAGCACAGTTAATCAAACCAGACGACAGTTAATCAACAAAACGTCCACATGCCTCCTT
This sequence comes from Vicia faba, assembly GCA_948472305.1. Taxonomy (NCBI): domain Eukaryota; kingdom Viridiplantae; phylum Streptophyta; class Magnoliopsida; order Fabales; family Fabaceae; genus Vicia; species Vicia faba. The sequence goes on from OX451735.1 coordinate 884,706,087, forward strand.
TCACTGATTAAATCCAAACAAACGCAAATTAACAACCAGCAACCTCAGTTCTTATTTCAGAGTAATTTGAAAAGCATTGATAGAACTAACTCTTCTTGAGAAATATGCGCATAAAACCCTGATTCTTGATTAAACGCCAACGAAGCGTTCGCCTGATCGAAACTTGAGCCAACTCAACCAAACCTTAGCAATCCGCCTGAACGGCCTTAAAAATCAATGAAAACCCTAATTTTGTCTGACTGACGAGAAAAGTCTGTTTGACCCATTCTTGAGCCAGTCTGAACAATCAGGAAAAGCTTGAAGCTGTGTTTTCTTGGGGAAAAATACGAGGGCAAATTTTGGGGTACAACAGTTGCCCCTGTTCAATCTTCTTGAACCTGAAGAGTTAGATTGGCAAGTTTGCCGTTCGCGACTCGAGGGTAAAAGGAGATTGAACACTAGAGTGCCCAAAAATTTGTACTCGGTGATGTGATGGTGGAGGTGAATGGGCTTAAAGATGCCATCTGGAATGTGATAGAATCTAGTCGGGGGATGGGCTTAGAGATGCCATCTGGAAATGGGCTTAAAGATGCCATTTGGAAATTGCTGGAGGAGGATGGGCTTATAGATGCCATCTGAAGGTGATTGTTTAACTGTACGTCACTGGTGAGTGGACGAGTATCAGAAAGGTATCCATGTTTTGGAACATCTCTAAACTGGGGGTCTGAATAAGCAATAGATTGACGTCCGTGTTTGGAGAATCTGTAAACTGTTTTTTGAGAGTTGGAGTTGAATAAGCAATAGAGCAGCATCCGTTGTTGGGAAGCGTCCGTAGACTGCTTTCAAAATCTCGAAGTGAAGAAGGAACCGAGGTAGGGTTTCCTGATGATGCGTCCGTGTAAAACTGCATCTGGAGGAATCTGGAACAAGTATCAGAATGTCACCGTGTCTGGGTCACATCTGAACTATCTCTGAGTGAATCTGGAATAAGTATCAGAATGTCGCCGTGTCTGGGTCACATCTGAACTATTTATAGAAATAATCTCGGAAGATGATGATCTTTGTCTGTTGACCGATCTTTTCCTGAAAAGGTAAAGGGTTAGTTGTATGCAATGTCATGCTGCATGATGCAAAGTATGTTACACCAATGTTTATGATATGAATATGATGAATGCGCATGTAAGCTGATGAGCTATCTTGCTGCGGATAGATGAATCCTGGATGGCTGAAGATAAAAGAATCTTGACTGCTGCCAGGGAGAATAATTCCTTGGCTGCTGCTGTGGAGGGCAAGAATCTCTCGATCGTTGAAAATGAGAAGTCCCGGGACCACTGTTGGGGAATCAGAAGCTTGGGTTGTATGCCAATCTACTAGGGATTCCTGTCTGGAGGAGATCTTCACTGGGGAATATTCGAATATTCTGTGAGGAACTGAGAATGAGAGTCTTCAATCTGCTTGGGGATTGAAAGTTGGAAGTTTTAGCTCCGCTGGGGATATTGAAACTTGACTCTGAGGGGAGTTAGCTTCTGGAAGACTCTCTGGCTGGGGATTGCAAGAATCTTCTGATTGCTGTAGGTGTTGATCTCGGGGATGGGCTTACAGATGCCATTTGGAGATAAGATGGACAATTAATGGAGATGTGTTGAATTGTAAGTTGAAGGAAGGAACCTGTGTAGGGTTTCCTGATGATGAGTTCGTGTAAAACTACATCTGAGGTTGAGAGGGAATCGGTGTAGGGTTTCCTGATGATGAGTCCGTGTAAAACTGCATCGGGTTTTGAGAAGGAACCTGTGTAGGGTTGCTTCATGATGAGTCCGTGTAAAACTGCATCGGGTTTTGAGAAGGAACCTGTGTAGGGTTGCTTCATGATGAGTCCGTGTAAAACTGCATCGGGTTTTGAGAAGGAACCTGTGTAGGGTTGCTTCATGATGAGTCCGTGTAAAACTACATCGGGTTTTGAGAAGGAACTTGTGTAGGGTTGCTTCATGATGAGTCCGTGTAAAACTGCATCGGGTTTTGAGAAGGAACCTGTGTAGGGTTGCTTCATGATGAGTCCGTGTAAAACTGCATCGGGTTTTGAGATCTGTATGAGTAGCAGAATGACTTCTGTGTCTGGAGTATATCTAAAACTGTAACTAGGATCTGAATGAGTGACAGAATGGCTACCGTGTCTGGAGCGTATCTGAAACTGTATCTTGGAGTAGAGATCTGTATGAGTAGCAGAATGACTTCCGTGTTTGGAGTATATCTGGAACTGTAACTAGGATCTGAATGAGTGACAGAATGGCTACCGTGTCTGGAGCGTATCTGAAACTGTATCTTCCGACAGGTGATGAAGGAATTGCAGAACACTTTTGACATTCGAATGCCCCAAGTGGTGATGTAGATAATTTCCTGGCTTGTTACAGGTGTTAATCCACAATCAGTCGTTCACAGATATTTTCCTGGCTTGTTACAGGTGTTGATCTGGAACTTAAGAAAGGTGACAGAATGGCAACCGTGTCTGGAGCACATCTGGACCGTATCTTCCAACAGGTGATGAAGGAATTGCTGAACACTTTTGACATTCGAATGCCCCAAGTGGTGTTGAAGGAGTCTTGAATCAGATTATTCTGCCAATTGAGAGATTTCTTGAAATCTTGACTAGACTGCCCCAGGTTAACTGAACTTTGAAAGATCTGTTGAAACCTTGACTGGACTGCCCCAGGTTAACTGGATAGTGACATGTGATGCCCCTTGTTGATAGGAGACTTGTCGTTGGAAGTGTCATCCTTCTTGAAGTGATTTTACTCATTGAGAGAGTTTCCGTTCCTCCGAACATTCGCTGTATGAATTTATTCGCTGTCAAATAAAAAGTCAAATGCAAACAGTGATATTCAAGTAATGCAAAGTTTATGTCTGTCTCAAAGTTTTGAAAAATGCGTTTTTTAGCAGAAAACTTTTTCATAAGACAAATCAACACAAGATTTTAAAGCAAAGCCTTACAGGAGTCAGGATACCTTTTGTAACAGTATGCTTTCGAACTAACCCATGCTTCAATTAGAACTTTTAAAGGGTTGTAACGTGGCTTGGTTCACGGTTTAAGAAACAAAGGATAAAGGCTCAAAGTATATTTGTACCCACCCGCTCTTCGTGATGTTCTTCAACCCTAAGCTCAGTTAATTACGCGTCGCACTCTGTTATGAGTTTGGAACGACTTTTGGGTGATGGTTCACCAGTTGAATTTTGGGAGACAGTCATCATCTCATTTTTTCTTTGCAACACTTTTCATGTTGTTGAGGATTTGTAATGACCTCACTATTTTGATTTTGATTTGTTATCCCTAACTTTTGCCTGACTGTTCCCGTTTTTTGAGATTATAGTCAGTGGGATGCCCCAGCTTTCTTAAGCCTCCTTTACAGGTTTTGGCTCAGTGGGATTTTTCTTTTTTGAGAGATAATGGCTGTCTATATGATAAGGAACTATCACTGTCTTTTGATTCCAAGGGAATGCTTTTCTTTGTTGACGTCGTTCGTTGTGTTACGAACTGAGAGTTTGCAACTTCAATGCGCATTTTCTTTTGAATTAACTGAGATACTACCCTTCCCCAGGTTTATATCAAAGGTTTTGATTGTTTAGAACAGAAAACTCCTACTTCTTTGGCTCGAAGGGTTTGACTAGGGATTATCTTCCTTATAACTCCAGTGTTTGGGAATCGAAAGAAATGCCTGTACATCATCAGCAAGGTTCGTTCAAAAGCATACTGTATGAGATTATGGTATTGTTTCGTCATCCTCCCTCTAAAGGCTTGTAGCTTTTTATCAAGAGTCAAATATCATAAAGAAAACATAAGAGTAGTGAAGACGAATGGATGAATTCAAGACAAACATATGCAATGCATTAATGAAATAGAGTTTAACATCAACAGTTAATTGTTTGCAAACAAAAGAAATTACAACTTTGAACATTCAAATGAAGCAAAAGTCTTTCAGCTTGAGCTTTGTCCCTTCAGGTGGAGAACTCCTCAACGGAAGATTTTCATCTCGCCGTCTGGCATGAATTCCAGCACTCCAATGTCGATCAGATCTCGAATCTTATTCTTCAAGGCCCAACAGTCGTCGGTGTCGTGTCCCGGGCTGTAGGAGTGGTAAGCACAAAATGCACCGGGACGATAGTTAGGAGCGGAGGTATTGGGCTTCCGAGGAGGATCCCTTAAAGTAAGCAGGTTGACCTCCAACAGGCGCTTCAGTATGAAGGATTATGGTATCTCAGTCTCCGTGAACTGTCTTCCCGACGTTTCTTGCTTACGCCGATTACCCCGTTGACGCTGGCGAGGTTGTTGATGGGCTTGTGACCCTGAAGCAAGAAAAGGAGCCTTCCCTTTGTCTTCTTGAGTGGATGGAGGCTGAGCGGTGACTTGCTCTTCAACCTCAGATGTTTGCCCCAATTGGTTGTTTTGAAGCAGTTGGCGGATGAGAACTCTTAGTTCCTCTTGTCTTTGAGACAGATCTTGGATGAGAGCCATCTGGCCCACCAACTGTCCCATCACTTGGATCCTCAAGGTTGTCAAATCAAACTGCAGTGCTTCCAACTGGTCACTCCTGGCATTGTTTGAATTCTCCAAGCCCTTTGTGAGGAGAGCTTTCATTTCTTCTTGCCCCAGAGACAAGTTCAGGAACATTTCCTGCAGCTGAGCAGTCTGGTCTTGGATGTCTTTGACAGACCTTTCTAGAGCCATCTCTTACTGAAATAAACAGCAGGAGAGTAAGGAAACCTGAAAAAGGAAAGATCGTCAAGATGCAATGCATGATATGTGGATGCATGCTTTCAAGGATCTCTTAGGGTAAACACAAGAGAATGTTAGAGGTTGAACTTCGATCTTTGATTGGAGAACTTTTGCACCAGTGGATGTCTTTCCACAAGAATTAAGCTCACCATGTCAAGTGGGTCATAGCCCCTGATTCAAGTTGTTGTACTTGATATTTGATGGGAGATCTTTGTATCGGTGGATGTCTTTCCACGAGAATCAAGCTCACCATGTCGAGTGGGTCATAGGCACTGATTCAAGTTGTTGTACTTGATCTTTGATTGGAGATCTTTGTATCGGTGAATGTCTTTCCACGAGAATCAAGCTCACCATGTCGAGTGGGTCATAGCCACTGATTCAAGTTGTTGTACTTGATCTTTGATTGGAGATCTTTGTATCGGTGGATGTCTTTCCATGAGAATCAAGCTCACCATGTCGAGTGGGTCATAGCCACTGATTCAAGTTGTTGTATTTTATCTTTGACTGGCATTTGTTTAGAGGAGAAACCTCTTGCCCATGGTAGACGTCTGCTTCAACGTAACCCTGCATCACTAAACCCTCGAGATCCTTGAAAAGGTTAGTGAAAAAATGCTATGGTATGATGTCATGATGTTATGTACGTGTATGCAAAAGCAAGTAAGTGTATATACAGGCAATTATATTCACACAAAGCAAAACAAGTCCTTAGGTTCAGGCTTGCATGGGGTTGTAGGTAAGTACCCTCTTGAAGTTAGTTGGCTCATCCTGTCCTAAGATAGAAACCGAGTTCTAAGGAGCTCAATATCATTGGATTGTTTTCTGTGTTCATTGTTTTGGTTTAGCCACTTAATTGGTGACCAAAATATTCCAAGAAAACAACCCTCCATGAGTGTAGTATCGAGTATCTACCAACTTCGGACTGCACCAAAGTCGGTCATCTCACTACCCCTAAAAAGGCTAAGATGGTTAAATAAGGTTCTAAGAGTTCGTTAGTGCTTCACGACATCACTCAGCGGCCCCGTACTCTCCTTGATTGAACTCAAGGGTTACCGGTACTCACAAATATGTCACACTAACATAGCTTACTGCTTCAACCATGTCGGTATACCCCACACAGTTCCCTCACAGTTTTATTGCTATTTACCTAAAAAGGTGCCCCAAATTCGGGTGTAGGATTTCCAACAAACCCAAACAAGGACCCAAAAGATAAATCAATCAAGGCAACAAAAGCAAGAATGTAAAGGTGATCTAAACCCTAAGGTAACCCCACTTTTAAATTCTCCCCAGCAGAGTTGCCAGTTCTGTGATACGGTGGGAGAACTGACTTGGGTTTTGCGTTTGTTTTCGCACTTGTTCGGTTTAGCAAGAGTCGCCACCGACTTTTTATTTTATCCTAAAGGAAAGGCTAAAAAAGCACAGGAAAAACCTTTTGAGATGTTTCGTGGGTTCGGGGGGTAGATTATGAAAAGGGAAGGTATTAGCACCCTTTTCATCCATGGTTATCCATGGGCTCTTAGTTACTTGGTTTTTGATCACTTGCCTTGATTTTTGATTGCTTGAAATTGTGGTGTGTGTTTTGAAAATGTTTTTGAAGAAGATGCCTTGTCTTAGGCAACCAATGTAAGGACTCGTGTTTGAGTGTTTCACAAAGGTGTGTATCTTTTCGAAAAGATGTTTCAAATGTTTTTGAGAGTTTGTTTTGAAAGTGTTTGTGGAATGTGGTTTTTGAAAAGGAGGCAAGTGTTTTTGCAAGTTGATTTCAAGTAACTAAGAGTTTTGTCTATCCCTATTGTACTCAAAGGTTTTCTCATGTTTTAATCCTTTTAACAATTTTGTTCCACCATTGTATTTGGTGGACAATCTTGTGTTTAGGATGTTTTAACGGGACGGGCGCAAGTCATCGTATGAACCATGAATGCAATGGTGCCAAGTGTCTTTGGCAATTTTTCTTGAAGGGACTATGATCATTTTGATAGGCAACTTTCGAAAGCGTCATCGAGGGACTTATGATCATTTGAATTGTTTTGCCAAAGAAACTCGACGTGCAAGCATGGCCCATTTTGGAAGGCAACATGTGGGATTACCCTAGGGGTGCAAGTGTGATTGTGTATTAATTTCATGCATTTGTCTTTGTATTAGGTTATCTAGCGTTTGATTTTATGTACATGCAAACCCTAGGTTTAACCATGGTATAATTCGAAAGCGATAAATTGCAAGAATTTAAAGTCTACGCTATTACAAAATAGTATCTGGGAGTGGGGGTACAAATTTACAAATGGGGATGAGACTTAAATAATTACAACCAAATCGAATCACGATCAAATGTAACATGTAATCAAATGTATAGCAATGTATAAGAATAAAACAAATGTAAATGTTTCAATGTATGTGTGTATTGTAAGTGTGTAAGTGTAAGTGTATATGTAATTTATTTACAAGTGGAAAAATGTTAATTTAATAAGAAAATGAAGTATTGTTAACTTAATGAAAATAATTAAATATTTTGTTTATTTAATTTTTGTATTCTTGTATTTTTGTTTAATATGTATGAAAAAGAAAAAAAAGAAAAGTATTATCTTAGGAATTATTTTTATGTATTAGTATTTTATTTACAAAGCTTTTTTTTTTAGTTAAAAAGAATACTCAAACTAAAAACCTATTTCTTTATGTATCTTTTATAAATGTTTTAAGTAAAATTTACATTAAAAAAAAAAAGAGTTTTAATAAAAGAAAAGAAAAAAGTTTTAAGTTTTATGTATTAATATAATTTAGTATTAATGAAAAGGGTTAGTAATATTTTTATCAAGAAGAAAAAAAAGAAGTTAAGTTATGTATAAAAAGGAATGGGCTTAAGGGTGGATCATGGGCCCAATCAAAATCTGAAACAGAAGCCAAGGGAGGGGGTGCCAAATGGAACTCGTTTGGGCTTAAGGGAAATGAAGAGGGTTGAGGCCCACTGCTTTAGACAAACGTTTGTAAGGGTTTGGGACTTTTGTTCATTTGGTGAAAGGCTTAGGGTTTGTTACAGAGGCGCGCCGTTTTCCTTCGTCTTCCTTCGTCTTCTCACACCGAAACCTGAACCACCTTCTTCGCCCAAGGCCACCAACGCCACCATCCATTCTCTTCTCCCCACAGATTGCTCAGGCAACAGCTAAACAAGTTAGTAATTCGTCTCAATCTCGTTAGGGTTTTATGTTTTGCATGTTATGATTTTGCATTCTGATGTTATGTTTATTATTGTTTGTTAATGAGGTCGTGGAAAGGGATGAAAAGAAATTATACTACCTTTTGGGAGACGGAGGAGAAAGGAATTTGGAGGCGTTTGGAGGCTTGACGGCGGGGAAACGCGTGATGTGAGCTCTCTTGGAATCCTGGTATTTTTGTGTTGCTTCTTTCTATTAGGGTTTGATGATGATCCCTGAAAACCTCTTCTATCTGCCTGGCTCTGTATGATTTCGCTCTTTTTCTCTTCTTCTGTTAACCTTGCTTCTGTTTCCAACTTATATGCTAAGTATGTGTTTGGATATGATGCTTGGACTTTGAATGTGGTTGCCTTCGTTTGTATGCTAGCTTGATGTTGTTGTTGGCCCAGTGATGAAAGTTTTCTGAGGGCCTTTGGGATGCTTGACTCTGTATGTTTCTGAGTATGCTTTTTCCTCTTCCACCCTGTGCCTTCTGCTGCTATGCTTGATGTGGATAATTTCTTGATGATGTATTTGATGATTCTGAATATGCTTATTGGTATGCTGAGATATGTTGTGATGCTTTGGATGGCCCAATGATGAAACTTTTCTGAGGGCCTTGATGGGTGGTTTGAATGCTTGTTGATTTTGTGACTTTGAAAGGTTGAACTTGAGGGCCTTGAAGCTTTTAGGCTTGATGACAGGTTGGGGCTTTGTAGGTTAAGTTTAGTGTGAGGTTTGGATGGTTTGTGTTGTTGGATTACAGGTTAGACTTATGCTGTTTAGGTCTTGGCTTTAGTTGAGGCTATGGCTTTGCAGGTTGGCCAGTTTTTTGAAGGGTTTAAAACGAGTTGGAGGCTTTAGGTTTGAAGCCTGATGCTTCTTTTGCTTGGTCAGGCTTAAGGCCTTTTGATGGTTCAGGTTTGTGTTACAGATTCCAGGCCTGTTGAGGTTTGGACAGGTTATGTCTTTTGAAGGTTAAGGCCTTGGGCGCTTTTCTGGTTTTTTGCCAGTGTTTGAACGTTTATGCAGGTTTTTGAAAAGGTAAGGCTTGACAGTTCAGGCTTGGGGCTTTATCTTTTGAGTTATGTTTCGCTTGTGATTTCTGCCCTCTTTTACTGTCTTGATCAGTTTGTTATATATCTCTTCATGCCTAAAGCCTAGTAAGCATGTGCTTCTTTTCTCTCTTCCTTCTCTCTCTAGTACAGCCTTAAGCATATTATATGTTTATGTTTGTACTTTTAATTCTGAAAAGGCACTGCTGGAAAATGATGACAATGAAACCTTGCTTGCAAAATTGGTTTTTAACCTGCATACTTTGTGTACTGCTTCCATATTTTCTGCTTCTTTGTGACAGTCTTTGATACTCTTTTGTACTTTGATATCTTTGGCAGCTTTTTGGATAGTTTGACAGTGTGCATTTTACAACTTTGTGCATTTCATGTTTAGCAAGCATTATTCATCCCTTTTTGTGAACCGGGAGAAATCCCGTGATTTGCAGAGAGGGCTAACTGATTCCAGTCAGTTGCCTTTAATGATGAACCTGAATTAACTGTCTGCTCTAAATTTCGATTTATCTGCTTCTGACTTTTCTTCTTTTCTTTGCAGCTAAAAAATCAAATGGAGAGGAATAGCAACAAATGGAGGATGAAGAATTGAAGACTTAGGAATTTAGAATAGTTTTTTTATTTAAATTTAAATTATTGTAACCTTATTATTGTAAATATTTTGTAAACAATAACAATTATACAAATAATTTAAAGATAGATAAAAAGTCCTTTTATTGACATTCAATTTTAATTCTTCTTCAGATATTTATCTAATTGTTTATAATTCTTAAATTATAATAAAATGGAAATAAATTCCAATTATTCTAACTTAAAATAAATAATCAATTGATAAACACTGGTCTTATAATCAATAACAATCCCGACGCTCCAATTATCCAAAGCAAAGCACAGTTAATCAAACCAGACGACAGTTAATCAACAAAACGTCCACATGCCTCCTTTCACTGATTAAATCCAAACAAATGCAAATTAACAACCAGCAGCCTCAGTTCTTATTTCAGAGTAATTTGAAAAGCATTGATAGAACTAACTCTTCTTGAGAAATATGCGCACAAAACCCTGATTCTTGATTAAACGCGAACGAAGTGTTCTCCTGATCGAAACTTGAGCCAACTCAACCAAACCTTAGCAATCCGCCTGAACGGCCTTAAAAATCAATGAAAATCCTAATTTTGTCTGACTGACGAGAAAAGTCTGTTTGACCGATTCTTGAGCCAGTCTGAACAATCAGGAAAAGCTCGAAGCTGTGTTTTCTTGGGGAAAAATACGAGGGCAAATTTTGGGGTACAACAAGTACCATACCAAGCCAGTTATTACCCCATTGGTAATTAGTTTTCCAGGTCCTATCCCTTACAAATCAGATAAGGTTGTGCCTTACAAATACAATGCTACAATCTTAGAAGATGGGGTGGAAGTTCCCATCCAGCCAATGCCTGATGTTAGAAATATAGCTGAAAATAGCAGGGTCACCCGTAGCGGTCGTGTGTTTGTGCCAGTTGTTCGGAGAGATGTTGCTGCTGGAAAGAAAATTGCTGAGAATGATGAACCTAAGAAGGCTACATGAGAGACTAGTGGAGCTACATTAGAGAAATAAGTGAATGACATTTTGAAGATAATTAAGATGAGCGACTACAGAATTGTAGATCAGCTACTGCAGACTCCTTCAAAAATATCCATCCTAGCTTTATTAATGAATTCCTCTGCTCATAGAGAATCATTGATGAGGGTACTAGACCAAGCTTTTGTGGAGAGTGACATGCCAATAGATCAATTCAGCAGCGTAATTGGAAACATTACGTCATGTAATAACTTGAGTTTCTGCGATGATGAATTACCAGATGAAGGGAAGAATCACAACCTGGCCCTCCACATATCTATGAACTGCAAGAATGATTCGCTATCCAATGTGCTAATTGATAATGGATCCGCGTTGAATGTTATACAAAGGAGTACTCTCATGAAGTTGAAATATCAAGGAGCACCTATGCGCCCGAGTGGCATCATTGTGAAAGCATTTGATGGGTCGAGGAAATCTGTCATCGGTGAAGTGGACTTACCCATCCATATAGGACTACATTTGTTCCAGATAACCTTCCAGGTCATGGACATTATTCCCGCATATAGTTGTTTGCTAGGAAGGCCATGGATACATGAAGCAGGGGCTGTCACTTCAACTCTACATCAGAAGCTAAAGTTTATGCATGAAGGGAAGGTAGTGATCATAAATGGGGAGCAGGCGTTGTTGATATCTCATTTGTCCTCTTTCAGACTTGTAGAAGCGGATGAGGCTGTTGCTGGAACCCAGTTCCAAGCCCTATCCATTGACAACATAAGGAGAAATGAGAATTCCGTGGTTTTGCTAAAGGACGCGCAACAGGTTATGCGCAATGGTCATAATACAGTTTGGGGACAAATTGTGGGTCCACCTATGAACAAGAACAAAACTGGTTTGGGTTTCTCTTCGAAGAATGGCAAAGGCGAAAGTTTGAAGTCGAAGTCTACTATGAACAGTTATCATGATGTTTTTCGCAACGGAGGTTACCTCCATCCAACTGATTCTGGAATTAATGCTGTTGAAGAGAATGAAGCAGAGCAGGAAATGCCGAATTATGTGACACATGGAGTCAGGGTTCAGAACTGGGTCACTATTGATGTTCCTTATTGCATACATATTTCAAAGTAATTTGTTTTGTTAATCTTTTTTTTCTTGAAAAAGCTTTCACTCTGCCCAAGGTGGAAGTATTAATGTTGTAGGGCTTATCTGCTTGCTGTGACTTTTAAGATCATTAATAAAAGTTGTCTTTGCTTCCAGAATTATGTCTTTATTTTCTGCTCTTTTTTTCTTGGAAAATGGTAATCAGAAAAAACCTTTCAAAGTAAATAATAACTGAAAATCAATCTGCATGATCACTTGTTATATATGTCAGTTTCTAAAAGCAATCATAAATCATATGTGCATATTAATTAAAAAACCCGTTGAATACAACGACCCTGCACCCTCTCCCAACTTTGAATGTTCTGTGTTTGGGGCTGAAGAAGAAGATTATGATGAGATTCCAGAAGAGGTCTCACGGTTGCTTGAGCACGAGGAAAATACCATTCAACCATATAAGTAGCCTTTGGAAGTGATCAATTTGGATTCGGAAGAAGATCCGAAGGAAGTCAAGATTGGAGCATCGGTGCATCCCGATGAGAAGAGCAGGTTGATTGAGCTGTTGAAGAGTATGTGGATATTTTTGCTTGGTCTTACCAAGATATGCCCGGTCTAGATACAAATATTGTCGAGCATCGTTTGCCGTTGAAGCCAGAGTGTCCGCCAGTTAAACAAAAGTTGAGAAGAACCCACCCAAATATGGAAGTAAAGATCAAAGAGGAGGTCCTAAAGCAGATTAATGCTGGTTTTCTTGTGACGTCAGTGTATCCTTAATGGATTTCCAATATTGTCCCAGTACCGAAAAAAGATGGAAAAGTACGCATGTGCGTAAAATACAGAGATCTAAATAAAGTTAGTCCAAAATATGATTTTCCATTGCCTCTCATCGACATGTTAGTGGATAGCACAACAAAATTCAAAGTATTCTCGTTCATGGATGGATTTTCCGGGTATAACCAAATAAGAATGGCTCCAGAGGACATGGAAAAAACAACGTTTATCATACCCTGGGGAACATTCTGTTACAGAGTGATGTCCTTCGGGTTGAAGAACGCTGGTGCAACGTACCAGAGGGCTATGACAACCCTATTCCATGATCTAATGCACAAAGAAATTGAAGTATATGTTAATGATATGATTGCTAAATCCCAGACTGAAGAAGGGCATATAGAAGATTTTTTGAAGTTGTTTCAGCGTTTGAGGAAGTATCATCTCCGCTTGAATCCAAATAAATGCACCTTCGGTGTTTGATCGGGGAAATTGTTGGGTTTCATTGTTGCCAGAAAGGAATCGAAGTTGACCTTGATAAAGTCAAAGAAATTCAAGAAATGCCAGCACCAAGAACTAAAAAGCAAGTCAGAGGTTTCCTCGGGCGTTTGAATTATATTTCCAGATTTATTTCCCACATGACTGCAACATGTGAACCGATCATTAAGTTGTTAAAGAAAGATCAAGGTTGTGTGTGGACAGATGATTGCCAAAGGGCATTCGAGAGTATTAAAGAATATATGCTTGAACCTCCTAACTTGCTCCCCCCCATAGAAGGAAGACCGTTGATTATGTATCTAACAGTGTTAGATAAATCCATGGGTTGTATTCTGGGACAACAGGATGAAACAGGGAAGAAGGAGTTCGCCATTTATTACCTCAACCAAAAATTCACTGATTGTGAGTCGCGGTATTCCATGCTGGAAAAGACATGTTGTGCTTTGGCCCGAGCGGCAAAGCGTTTGCGACAGTATATGTTGAATCATACCACTTGGTTGATCTCCAAAATGGATTCAATCAAGTACATTTTTGAAAAGCCTGCTCTTACCGGGAGAATTGCCCGCTGGCAGATGTTGTTATCTGAATATGATATCGAGTACCGCACTCAAAAAGCTATTAAAAGCAGTATGTTGGCAGATTATCTTGCTCACCAACCGGTAGAAGATCATCAGTCTGCAGAATATGAATTCCCCGATGAGGATGTGATGTTCCTGAAAGTGAAAGATTATGATGAACCATTGCCCGAGGAAGGCCCTGACCCTGAATCTCGTTGGAGTATGATATTTGATGGAGCTGTGAATGCTTATGGTAAAGGAATTGGTGTTGTGATTGTCACTCCTCATGGATCGCACATTCCTTTTACTGCAAGGTTAACATTTAATTGCACTAATAATATGGCAGAATATGAGGCTTGCATCATGGGTCTTGAGAAAACTATTGATCTCAGAATCAAAATTCTAGATGTGTATGGTGATTCAGCTTTGGTAATAAATCAAATTAAAGGAGAATGGGACACTCGTCACTCTGGCTTGATCCCTTACAAAGATTATGCTAGAAGATTATTACCCTTCTTCAATAAAGTTGAATTCCATCACATCCCTAGAGATGAAAATCAAGTGGCGGATGCTCTTGCAACTCTGGCTTCCATGTACCAAGTGAATACTTGGAATGATATACCCCGAATTACAGTTCGACGGTTGGATAGGCCCGCTCATGTGTTTACGATAGAGGAGGTAGCAAATGAAAAACCTTGGTACTATGATATCAAGCATTTTCTTCAGACTCAGGAATACCCGATTGGTGCGTCAAGGAAAGATAGAAAGACACTGGGAAGATTGGCAGGCAGTTTCTTCCTCAGTGAAAATGTGTTATACAAGAGAAGTTATGACATGGTCTTGCTCAGATGCGTGGATAGGCACGAAGCAGACATGTTGATGTATGAGATTCATGAAGGTTCATTTGGCACTCATGCTAATGGACATTCGATGGCTAAAATGATGCTAAGGGCAGGTTATTATTGGCTAACAATGGAGTCTGATTGTTACAAATTTTCAAAGAAGTGCCATAAATGCCAGATCTATGCAGACAAGGTCCATGTGCCTCCGACACTTCTCAATGTGATTTCCTCCCCTTGGCCTTTCTCTATGTGGGGTATTGACATGATTGGCATGATAGAACCCAAATCTTCGAATGGGCACCGTTTTATCTTGGTAGCAATTGACTACTTCACCAAATGGGTGGAGGCTGCTTCATATGCCAATGTTACCAAACATGTGGTTATGCGTTTCATCAAAAATAATCTTATATGCCGGTATGGCGTACCGAATAGAATCATCACTGACAATGGCTCGAATTTGAACAACAAGATGATGACAGAACTGTGTGAAGAATTCAAGATTGTCCATCACAATTCATCTCCATACAGGCCAAAGATGAATGGGGTTGTTGAAGTTGCTAATAAGAATATCAAGAGAATTATCCAGAAAATGGTTGTTACTTATAAGGATTGGCATGAAATGATCCCTTTTGCTCTGCATGGATATCAAACATCTGTCCGCACTTCAACAGGAGCAACCCCGTTCTACCTGGTGTATGGAATGGAAGCTGTACTCCCTGTCGAGGTAGAGATTCCCTCGTTGCGTGTGGTAATGGAAACCAAATTGACAGAGGCTATATAGGTCCAGAACAGGTTTGACCAATTGAATTTGATTGAGGAGAAGAGAATGACAACTTTGTGTCATGGGCAGTTATATCAGAAAAGAATGAAGAATTTTTTTGATAAAAAGGTCAAACCTCGTGAACTCAGAGAAGGCGACCTCGTGCTCAGGAAGATCATGTCTTTTAACACCTATTCTAGGGGCAAGTGGACTCCCAATTTTGAAGGCCCGTATGTTGTCAAGAAAGCCTTCTCTGGAAGTGCATTAATTCTTGAAACTATGGATGGCGAGGAGTTCCCACGTCCCATGAATGCTGATGCAGTCAAGAAATACTTCGCCTAAAGAAATAAAAGAACAGCTCGCTAAGTTGAAAACCCGAAAGGATGGCTTAGGCAAAAAGGAGCGTCTCGGTAGGCCGAAAACCCGAAAGGGAGGTCTAGGCAAAAATTAGAGACATAAACAAAATAAATTTCCCGCTAAGTTGAAAAACCGCAAGGGCAACTTAGGCAAAAGTTAGGGATTTTCTTGGCAAGTAACTATGTCAGACAAGACTTGATCGTTGAAGCAACAATCTTCTCGGATCCTCACCATACTTCAACAAAAGTTGCTGCTCAGGATTTCAAAAGTTGTTAGGGGGATAGTGGTCATTGTATCTCAATGTATCTTTTCCATTATGTATTACCATTTACCAAACTTTATAATCATCTATGGAGTCTCGCCATTCGCAGACTACCATTCTATTAATGAAATCTGAGCTTTTACCCAATACTTTGTGTTCTTATTTTATATAGCTTACAAAGACTCCATTTATTACTGATAATAACTTTCAAAGCAAAGAGATTAAATAACAAAATTGATTTTTCAAAAAAAAAGGATTTTTACAATTTACTTTTACTTTGAGATTTAGGATGAAACAATAACAACAAAAATTGTGATCCTAGGAATGGATAAACCCCAGTTGTTTTGAGAAGTTTTGTTCCCCTTGGGAAGGTCTACTCGGGTTGTTTTCACCGTATTGGGTTTATGGTTCCGGTATCCTCGATTAAGTTTGGGTTCATTTCTCCTCTTTTCTAAGTTTTCATGATGTGATGTTTCAATCTGCACTTTTCTCCAAGGAAGTAGGCTTGAATTCCCCAGCGAAGTTTGATTGTGTCAGTGTCAGTCTGCTTTATTTGAGACTGGTCTTGCAATCTCCAGTAGGCATGTTACTTTTGATAAAAACTGGTTTCTCCGATGAAGCCGGAAGAAAGATGTTCTATCCCGATATCTATTTGATTTGTCTACCTCCGGATTATGTTTCTCCTCAGTAAAGTTAAAAGCAGACAGTAGGTTTGGTTTCCGCAGTTGGCCTTTACCTTTCTTGGAATGATCATTCTGGTTGAAGTTTAGCCAAGTGTTGTTAGTACCTGAGGCGGTTTTGTTTGTTTGTTCCTACTGATTGTGTATCTATTTTGCCAGCATACGCACGATAGCACTCATACATTCATACATACATCATGCATGGCTAAAATTGACAAATCATTGTTCATTGACATTTTGCTCTGGCCTTCCTGCAACGCTCCTTACTTAGATGGATTTGGTTTTCCCTCTTGAGTTTATTTCTCAAAGGATGTATCTTCATTGGCTGTCTTGTTCCAATTTATTTCTGGTTTGAGTCCGTGGTTCCACAATAATATTATTTACTTTGGATTTCTGAAAACTTTGAGTTTTAGTTTGTGCATTTATTTTGCACGAGAAGACTTTATCTCCTCAGCAGGAATATCATGGCATTTCCCCAGGAAGTCATATTTCTATCCCTAGAAAGTCATTTCTTTTTGCAATCCTCTATGACAACAAGTAACAAGTCTCTTTATTTGAGCAACTTGTGTTTCCCTGTAAAAGTAGATGTAACTTTTGCTACCTCCTCTATGAAAGGATAGTTTGCAGTCTGTCGTAAGTTTACGCCAGTGGATGGTAAGGCTTTCAAACTCACAGAAATAGCTCGCTGTGAAATCTTTGCAAGTGGAAGTCTCTTTATTCGAGACAACTTACATATTACCCTTTCCAGGAAAAGTGCCTTGGTTAAAGAAGAAGTTGAGACCCATTCTAGGCAAAACACCATAATCTTGGGGAAACTTGTTATCTTTCTTCTACCTTCAGTGAACATTGGTAGTTCATCATCAGTGAACCGCAGTGATATGATATATTCTCTTTCTACCTTCAGTTAAAGTTGGTAGACCATCGACAGTGAACGTTGGTGTTTATTATCTTTTTGCTACCCTCAGTGAGCGTTTGTAGTTTATCGTCAGTGAACGGCGATGCTATGATATATTCTCTTTCTACCTTCAGTGAAATTTGGTAGACCATCGACAGTGAACGTCTGTGTTTATTATCTTTTTGCTACCCTCAGTGAACGTTGATAGTTTATCATCAGTGAACGACAATGCTATGATTTTCTCTTTCTACCTTCAGTGAAAGTTGGTAGACCATCGACAATGAACGTTAGTGTTTATTATCTTTTTGCCACCCTCAGTGAACGTTGGTAGTTTATTGTCAGTGAACGGTGGTGCTATGATTTTCTCTTTCTACCTTTAGTGAAAGTTGGTAGACCATCGACAGTGAACGTCAGTGTTTATTATCTTTTTGCTACCCTTAGTGAACGTTGGTAGTTCATCGTCAGTGAACGACGGTGATATGATATATTCTCTTTCTACCTTCATTGAAAGTTGGTAGACCATCGACAATGAACGTCGGTGTTTATTATCTTTTTGCTACCCTCAGTGAACGTTGGTAGTTCATCGCCAGTGAACGACGATGATATGATTTTCTCTTTCTACCTTCAGTGAAAGTCGATAGAACATCGACAGTGAACATCAATACCTGTTATATTTCTCTCTGCCTTCAGTGAACGTTGGTAGCTTCGCCTTCAGTAGAAGTTGGTGTGTCCTTTGACCATCCTGCTATCCTCTCTGATTCAGTTCTTTTAGTCCACCAATGATTTATTTTCCTGGTGGGGTTTCTCCTTAATTTTTTATCATTTTTGCATCCCTAGTGATACTTTGTGTCTCTTTGGTACTGTTCTTATGCATTTATATGCATAAGCATTTGCATGGCATCTTAAGGCCAAAAATAGGGTTTGTTTTATATTTAAGTATCTTCGATCGCGTCGACACGAAGATTTTTAACCTTCATATCTCCGGATAGAAGAAACTTAAATAAGGACAGCTGTTGTACCCCAATTTTTGCCCCTAATATCCATTCATCATACCATGTTGTTTCACTCACAACAAGATCACACTAGGATTCTTGGTTCCTCTCCCTACATTTAGCTTTGCTCCTTTTGAGGAGTTACCAAGCACCTTGACTTATGTTCCTTTTGTGATCATGAATATTGTTTTGATTTCTTCACTTAACTAATGAAATACAATGTTGGCTTGTCTTGCTTGTTATCCATATAGGTAAGGGCAATGAGATTTATCAAGTTACTCCATGGGTTCATGAGTTTATTTCCATGCCCTAGTCAACATAGCTTGAGAAGTTCAAACCTCACCATTGGATTGGTTTTGGAAGAATTGGCATGGAAAAGTTTCTTTGGTTCATCACATTTCAAGGCCTTGTACCCCAAAATTTGCCCTCTCATTTTATCAAGATTTTCTTCAAAGACTTCTTGGACTCAAGACCAATTTAGGGTTTGCTCAGCTCAAGACCTCACCTTGCACTGATAGCCTGAAATTAGGGTTTGAGTTTGCACAAGGATTTTTGGACCATCAATGCTTCATGTGATTTTCATACCACATCTTGGACCCCTAAGTTTATTCATACCAAGTTTCAAGCCATGAATCACATTTTTGACCAGTCAATTGGACAGTTGACCTAAAAATCAACTGTATTGGGAATAAAGTCAACTGTGGCTAATTTACAGTCAAACCTCATAATTTTTGATCCACAACAACATTTTAGGCTGCTATGTACCATTTGATCAAGTTTGGATCACAACTCCTCAAGAAATTTGATCAGATCATCAAAAGGGCAAAATGGTCAAAATTAGGGTTTTGACTGAGAAAGGGCAATTTATGATTTTTGATCTAGCCAATGACCAATTCGGTTCAAGCATGATTTCAAGGACTCATAGAATCATCTTGACCTAATCACAAGGTTCAAAAGATCTCAAATGCATATGATTGACAAATGAATTTTGCAGTCAACTGATCAAAAATCAACTGTACACTGAAAAGTCAAACTTTGACTTTTTGGTCAAAATCAAGTGCCAAGGGTCATAATTCATCAAAACATGTCAAAATGTGAAACTTGTTCACCAAGAAACCTAATTTTGAAAATTAGGGTTTTAATTGGAAATTTTGCATAACTTTGAATTTTTCTAAGTTATGAAAATTTCTTATTTTTTCCCAACTTTTTCACCATGATGCAATTGGATTCAAAGAAAACTTCCAACATGAAAGTTGTAGTCCTCCATGAAATATACAACTTTTATTAACAAAGTTTTCCCAAAAGATGCTTGGATCTCAAGTTATGATTTTGTGAATAGGGGTCCATAAACTTTTTAACTTAGTGAAATTTTGCCCTAGTTTAGGCAGATTTTTGACCTAACTTCATGGCAACTTTTCACCTAGTTCCAAGAGGAATATCAAAATGCATTTCAAATATGGATTGAAGAGAATGTTATAAGCTTTCCAAAATGTCAAATAACTCTCCAAGATCATTTATGGTTAGGGAGAATCGAAGAAATGAAAAATGGCAATTTATCACTTTTGTTCAAGGCATTTTCACAATGTTACAAGTTGCAAATCAGTTCCAAACATGCTTGTACTTGGTACAGGTCCTAATCCCTTCTACACTCCATAATTGAATTCTAACACATTGGATATTGGCTTTATTCTGACCTATGGAGCTTTGCACAAAGAATTAATCCATTTATGGCATAAAGTTCTCAATGCCATTTTCATAAAGCATGCTTTTTGCAATTTTGTATTTCTTGAGCCATGGACCTGATCTTTGATTGCAAACAAGATCCACAAACATCAAAAAAAGTTTACCAACTCTATGCAGTCTATAAGCTAGCAAGTGCAAGCTTTTGCATTGTCATTTCAACTTTCTTCAAAAGCAAGTAAACTTGCAAAAGTCGAGGGAACTCATCCATCTGATAAAGGCAAGACTTTGTATCATTTCAAACAACCTCAGAACTTTGTTGCAAGCCTAAGCACAAATTCACAACATCCCAAACACTCCAAAATACCAAAAACACCAATTTCTGCCCAAAATAGGGCAACCTCTACAAATCACTTGCCAACTTGAAATTTGCTCGTGCGTTTTGCTTGGAATCACTTCAAACACATTCCATACCTCCTACCTAAACTATCCAGGCCTTTGTCTTGCAACTGTAACCCCTGTTTCAAGCTTCACCATTTTCATTTTTGGAGTTTGCAGGTTGACTTCTATAGGAAGATTCAAGCATCTACAAGGCAAGTTGAGCATTGAAGAAGCTTAAGGAAACTTCAAGGAAGCTCACAAGATCTTCAGGCCTCACTCAAAGTTCCCACATTGCCATATCCAAACTCAACTGAATAAGGTATTTGTCAAGTTTCTATCTCTCTATTTAGGCATCCTTAGGTCACGATTTGTGAAGTAAAAATGTAGTCCTTAACTTGCTTAAGCTGTACATATGCATAGTTTCCATTTATATTAACTGAGCTAAGAGTATTTGATTGTTGAAGTTCATGAAAAAATTAGGTCAGGAATTAGGGCCACTGAAATTCTCCCTGGTTTCTTAGAGTTGGGTTTCAAATCTTATATCATTGGAATCGTGATCAAAAATGCTACAAGTTTTATGTTGGAAGATTTTGTTTTTGTGCATGTATGCAAGAGTTACAGGTTTGGCTCAGAAACGCGCGCAGGAGGGAGTTGAAGGACAGGGACGAAGCTGTCCTGGGTCTGGCGCCTTGGGCCTCCTACTTTTTGCACCCCCTGTTTCCTTTTTGCATCCCCTTAGCCCATTTTTATATTTTTCATATTTTTTTTATCTCTTTTGTGATTATTGACTTTATTATTTTTTTCTGAACATTAAAAATCCCAAAAATATTTTCTTAAATTTTTGCTTTTTTATTTTATTATTTTTATTATTATTTTTGGCATAAAAATAAATTATTAGGTTAATATACTTTATTTTCTTAAATAAACTTGTAAATAATAAAAAATTACTTAATATTTTTTTATTTTATATTTTATATACATTAAATATTTATTTTTCATACATATTTAATTTTTAATAGTTATATATAATATTATTATTATTATTTTTCTTGAACAAAAATGAATAAATAAATAAATAATAGAAAACAATTTTGTTTTCTTTTAAAACAAAATTAGGGTTTCCCCTTTCAAAAATAATAATATTATTTTTTCTTATTTTTAGAACTTAAATAATTTATTTTTTACATACATAAAACAATTATAAAACATTTTTGCATATTTACATTTTTATTACATATTTAAATACTTGTTTATTTATTTATTGTACAATAAATTCAATTGGGTTGTAATAGTAAATTAGGGTTTTATTTTGTGCAAATATCCCCATTCAAAACTTGTATCCCCCTTCCCATAATATTGTTGTAATAGCTTAGATTTACTTTACACAATTTATCGCATTATATGCATGTTTAGTAAACTAGGGTTTGTATGATAAGACAAAATCAAACAAATAGCATGACCTAATACAAGACAAAATGCATGAAAAATGACAACACATTGCACACAAGCACCTCTAGGGTTTCACCCACTTGGTTTCCTAAACAAATGGCCATGGTATGCATGCTAGGTATCTTGGCAAAACAAAACAAAAGATCATAGTCCCTCGATGACGCTAGACTAGGTTGCCTAAAAAAACAAAATGATCTTGGTCCCTAAAACTTGCTAAGATACTTGGCATCATTGCTATCATGGTCATACGATGACCCACACCCGTCCCGTTTAACATCCAAAGATAGGGTTGTCTACCAAAACAATGGTAAAACAACAATGTCAAAGGAATAAAAATGTACAAGAAAGACTTTTGAGTAGGTAGATATGCTTCTAGTTACTTGATCAATTTGCAAACAATCCTTGCTATTTTCAAACTAAACACACACATTTCAAAATAATTTCCAAACAACTTTCAAAACATTGAAATATTTTTCAAAAGACAAACATCTTTGTATACATTCTTACAAACAAGAATCATTACAAAGATTGCCTAAACAAAGGCCTCTTTTCAAAATACTTTAAAAACCACACAAAGCACCATTTCAAACAATTGGAAAAGCAAAGCAAGTGATCTAAACAAGTAACTAAGAGCCCATGGAAAACCATGGATGAAAAGGGTGCTAGCACCTTCCCTTTTCATAATCTACCCCCCGAACTCAAGAAAACATCTCAAAGGTCTTTCCTGTGCTTTTTTACCTTTCCTTTTGGATAAAATAAAAGTCGGTGGCGACTCTTTCTAAACCGAAACATTTGCGAACACAAACGCAAAACCTCAAGTCAGTTCTCCCACTGTATCACAGAACTGGCGACTCTGCTGGGGATATTATAAAAGTGGGGTTACCTTAGGGTTTTAGATCACCTTTACATGCTTATCTTGCTTGACTTGTTTGCTTTACACTTTGGTTCTATTGTTTGGGTTTGAATCCTCTACCCGGATTTGAGAAACATTCATAGGTAAATAGCAATACGTTGTGGAAACTGTGTGGACTATACCGACACGGTCTAAGCAATAGTTATGTTAGTGTGACATATTTGTGGGTACCGGTAGACTTTGAGTCAATCAAATAGAATACGGGGCCGCTGAGTGATGTCATGAAGCACTAACAAACTTTTAGAACCTTTACTTGACCAACTTGGCCTTTTAGGATGTAGTGAGATGACCGACTTTGGTGCAGTCCGAAGTTGGTAGATACTCGATACTACACTCATTGAGGGTTGGCTCCTTAGAATATTTCGGTCGCCAGTAAAGAGGCTGAATTGAAACAATGAACAAGGAAATAATCCAGTGATATTGAGCTCCTTATAACCCGGTTACTATTTCTAGGACAGGTTGAGCCAACTAAACTTCAAGAGGGTACTTACCTATGAAACCCCATGTAAGCCTAAACTAGGAACTTGTGTGATTTGTTTGTACATATACACTTGTGAATAACATCATGGACATCATGAAGCATCATTTGCATCCACTAACCATTTCAACTATTTTGGATTTTCATCTTTGTTCCTGTTTTGTAGGTCATGGATTCACTTCGCAGAAAAACTATCCAAGTCAACCTTGTAAGAATTCCTCCACAACTCAAGGAGCTAGCTTCAAGGATTCCTGAGAATTCTCCATTCACCGAGAGACATGGTCGTCTACTCAACTTGGTCAACACCAACACTGAGAAGGATATGTTGAAAGTTCTTTTCCAGTTCTTTGACCCTTTGCACCACTGCTTCACATTTCCTGACTACCAGCTTGTGCCCACTTTGGAGGAATTTTCTCAACTCTTGAGGATTCCTATTCTCAATCAACTACCCTTCAACTGTACGGAAAGAGATCCAAAACCAGAAGAGATTGCTCAAGCCCTGCACTTGCACTCGTCTGATGTCATAACACATTGGGAAACTAGAAGTGGTATCAAAGGCTTCTTGACAAAGTTCTTGTTTGAGAAGGCCCAAAGCTGCTGGAATTCCTTGGACTTACAAGCTTTTGAGGAGATTGTAGCTCTTCTCATCTATGGGATGGTCTTGTTCCCTAATCCTGACCAACTCATAGATGTGAGTGCTGTCAAAATCTTCATGGCTCACAACCCGGTGTCTACATTGCTTGGGGATATCCTACACTCTTTTCACACTCGAACAATAAGGAAAAGAAGTGTTATGATGTGTTGCACTCCTCTACTGGCAAGATGGTTTATTTCTCATCTTCCCCAATCAGTCTTGAAGAATGAGCAATGTTTGAGGTGGTCACAATGATTGATGACTCTTACACATTCAGATGTTCATTGGTGTTCTCGATCCAAAGAGAATGTTATCATCATCGACCGTTGTGGGGAATTCCCTAATGTCCCTCTACTTGGCATTAGGGGAGGCATCACCTACAACCCCTGCTTGGCTCTGAGATAGTTTGGGTATGCCCAATGGGATGGCCCACATGACATGCTGATTCCAGACTTGGTTTTTGACTTCAACAACGATGATACAGGACTTCGACAAAGGTTTATCCGAGCTTGGAGGATGCCCAACAAGGTGGACAGTAAGAATCTGGGACACAAGAATTCCATCCCTCTTGAGCCTTACCTCAAGTGGGTACGAACCCGCGCCCAAAGTCTTAAGATGCCTTACCCCTCCATTCTCCCTGTGATTATAGAGCCTGTTATGGAAGGAGAGGTTCCGTACACCCTCCTACATAATGACATGCCAACATCACTTGAAGATTTACAAAGGAGTTGGATACAACTCAAGGGAGAGCGTGATACTTTCGAAGCCAAATTCTACGCAAGCGAGAAGAAGGTTTTGGAATTCACTCGTCAACTTCACGAAGAGCAGACTCTCAACACCTACATTGCACCAAAGAGGATGCGCAACGTCTTCTTATCTTAGAATTTTGTACTATTTTGCCCTAGGGGCATTGATGTAAACAAATTCTATTTTATTAATATAACGTTTGTTCCTTTTTGTTTAACACAAATTTGAATTTTCTGAATCCTTGAAAGCATTACATGAATACATATCATTCATCATATGCATAAACAGGTCTTCACACCAAGTTTCCTCATCTCTCTGCTGTTTATTTCAGCAAGATGGATATTGAACAAACGATCAAAGATTTGCAAGCTCAGAATTCACAATTCCAATAGCTACTCTTGACCTTGGCTAAGGGGCAGGAGGAGCTCAAGACTCTACTAGATAAGGAAAAAGAGAAAAAGAAGAAGAAGCGAGCTGGGGTGGTTCTTATAGGCAGAAGGTTTGAAGGACAAGCCAGACGGACCTTGGAATTTCCATCAACATCTGAAGAGGGGGAAGGAAAAGGTAAAGGAACTGCAGTACCATCTGAATCTGAAGCTGAAGATGAGGAAGATGAGGATTACTCTGAACAAAGTATCCTCCAACCGATGACAAATACAAAAATCTGGAAGAGCGTCTATCTTCCATGGAAATACAGAGAGTTCCGGGGCTGGATTTTGAGGAGTTAGGTTTGGTTTCTGGAATTGTAATCCCTCCTAAGTTTAAGGTACCACTATTTGCCAAATACGATGAGGTGTCTTGTCCCAAGATGCACCTACGATCTTATGTCAGGAAAATTCAACCACATTCTTCTGACAAAGACCTGTGGGTCCATTTTTTCCAGGACAGTCTATCGGGAACACAACTTAATTGGTTCTACCAGTTGGAGAGGTCTGATGTCCATAATTGGGAAGATTTGGCGGCCGCCTTCTATAAAGAGTATCAATACAACGCCTACTTGGCGCCAACCCGTACTCAGCTACAGAGTATGGCCATGGCCACCAATGAGGGCTTCAAAGACTACGCCTAAAAATGGAGGGATTTAGCTGGAAGGGTGCAACCACCTTTATCTGAAAGAGAGCTAGTGGATATGTTCTTGGGGACTCTGTCAGGTCCTTTCTTTAATCACCTGATAGGAGGCTCTTCTGCAGGTTTCACTGAGTTGATTCTAACTGGCGAAAGAGTGGAGGCCGGTATTAGAAGCGGGAAAATTCAAAAGGATGCATCTACCTCAGCTGCTGCAAAAAAGCCCTTTACGGGAAAGAAAGAAGTGTCAGCTGTCTATGCCCAGAGGAATCAGGGAAGAACCGAAAGACGACCAACTGTGGGGGCCGTTATGATTCAGAAGTCTACCTCAGACCAACCAAGAAACAATCAGCCGAGAAACGATCAGCCGAGGAATAACCAGCAAAGGGTGGAAAGGCCTGTAAGGCAATTCACCAAGATAAACATGACTCCTGCTCAGGTCTTACCACATCTCTTGAAGTTAAACCTGGCCATGCTAAAGGAGGCCCCTAAAAATCCTAATACTTCATCTCCACACTATCATCCGAATGCCAGGTGCGCATACCACTCAGAAAGTCCACGACACGACACCAACAACTGTTGGGCCATGAAGAACAAGATTCAAGATCTGATTGACGCAAAGGAAGTTGAATTTGAAGCTCCCGAAAAGCCGAATGTTATCTCTGCTCCAATGCCTAGGCATGGACATAATGCCAGTGTCGTGGAAGAAGATCTGTTTGTTTCTACTGTGGATGAATTGGTGACTCCTCTCTTAACCATCAAGTTAAATTTGTTGAAAGCTGGGGTGTTCCCAGGTTGTGACCAAGATTGTCATGCTTGCCTATCCTCCCCATTTGACTGTCCTCTATTGAAGAAGAGAATCCAACAATTGATCGATAACAAGGAAATATTGTTTGAGAAAGCTCCCATCTCACCCATTCCAGTTCCAGAAGTTTTAATAATAACCATATACGCCAATCCTTCCAGGGTTCCTAAAAAACCCGTTAGGATTACATCCGCTCCAATGACTACTCTGTTGAAGATGACAATGCCCAGACCAACAATATACAAATCCGATAAAATGGTACCATGGAACTATGGTGGAGAAATCTACTACCATGGTGTCAAACAAATTGAACAAATTGCAGAAGAAGAAAGCTCTGAGGAGGATACTCCCGACATCGGTAACATTGCTGGAACAAGCAAGGTTACTCGTAGCGGAAGAATCTTTTCTCTAGAGATTGCTCCTCCAACAACAATCTTTGGACCCGTGGCCTCTCTGAAGATTACCCCCGTGATTGTACCTGCATGTGTACCCGCTGACAATAACAATACAATTCCCATCCCTGTTTCCGTTGCTGAGAAAAAAGGAAAGAATGTTCAAGAAGATCCTGTCTTGACAAAGGCTCAATCACTAGTCATTCCTGAAACATCCCAGAAAGAGATGGAATAGATTCTGAGGATTATTAAGAAAAGTGATTTGGATGTTGTTGAGCAACTGGGGCAGACCCCCTCCAAAATCTCTATGTTAGCCTTGCTGTTGTGCTCCGAGGCACATGCTAAAGCTTTGGTCAAATTTTTGAAGACGGCCCACGTGCCGCAAGAAACCTCCACTGATCAGTTCCAGGAATGTGTGGCTAGTTTAAACGCCGACAATGAGCTAGGATTCTCCGATGCAGATTTAACTTCAAAAGGGAGAAAACATAATGATGCTTTGCATGTCTCGGTGGAATGCAGAGGGACAACCCTAGCACACGTTCTGGTAGACATCGGTTCGTCTTTAAATGTCTTACAAAAAGAAAGCCTTAGATAGACTGGATTGTGAAGGCCTAACCCTGAAACCCAGCAATATCATTGTAAGAGCATTTGACGGATCTAAAAGGATGGTCCACGGGGAGGTGGACATCCCGATCAAGGTGGGTACCCAGACGTTCAATTCAACATTCTACGTGATGGACATCCGTCCTTCCTACTCTTGCCTGTTGGGACGCCCCTGGATTCATAATGCCGGAGCTATCACTTCCACTCTGCATCAAATGCTCAAGTACCCCATCCAAGGGAAAATTATAATTGTCCATGGGGAAGAGGAATATATGATTAGTCATCTGAATTCCTTCCGTTATGTGGAGTTAGATGGCGAATTCATAGAGACCCCTTTCCAACACTTTGAAGAGGTTTCTCCTGAAGTAGCGGTGACTAAAGCAATGTCCTTAGCTCCTTTGATCATAATACCTGTACCTCGGATGTCATCTCTCAAGGATGCTAGGACAATAGTGGAAGAAGGCGGATCCACTATCTGGGGGCAGCTTCCTGAATTTCCTTTCAAATCAGACAAATTTGGCTTGGGGTTCACCTCAACTGGTCAGAAAGCCGTGCGTCGCACCCGTGCCGGAGGGCCTCCTGTGAAGATCAGCCACCAATGGGTTAATGAACTAGAGGACAATGATGAAGAAGACAGCCTGGAAGACTGGATTTTCCCTACCGTCGGTGGAGGATTGTGTAACTGGGAAGCAAAGGACTTTATTCCGATTACTTTCATACCGCAGTAATTTATCTTTTCCATTTCTGTTGGACTGTAATAATTCACAAACAATTCGTACTTTTTTAACCATGTGTCTTACCCGAGGCACATAGGTCCATTTGTAAGGGTTCTTATTTCATTTTCATATGTCATTTTAATGAATCATGGACGCTTTTCATATCTAAAACTTTTTGTACTCATTTTCTTTCTTTTACATTTTGTTGTTTTAAGATGGCTATCCCTTACACACACCCACACTCACAAATGTAGGTACCCTTCCATTCCGGAACCCATGGGTAACGATACTGCTATAGCCTTCAGTGACTCTGAAGATCTGATCAACCAAGACGAATACGAAGGTGAGGAAGATTGTGAGTTGCCAGGGGAAATGGCCAGACTTCTGCAACAAGAAGAAAGAGCAATTTTTCCTCATGAGGAGTTGTTAGACACAATTAACTTGGGTACAGAGAAAGATAAGAAGGAAATCAGAGTGGGTGCCAATCTAGAGCCAAGTGTCAAGGAGCGCCTAATTCAGTTGTTACATGAATATGTTGAGATCTTTGCCTGGTCATACGAAGACATGCCAGGACTTGATATAGACATTGTGGTACACCGTCTACCCACAAGAGAAGACTGTCCACCAGTTAAACAAAAGGTCCGCCGCATGAGACCTGACATGTCTGAAAAGATCAAAGCATAAGTTATGAAGCAGTTCAATGATGGATTTCTTGCTGTTACTTCCTATCCACAATGGGTTGCTAACATTGTGCCCGTGCCTAAAAAGGACGGAAAAGTAAGAATGTGCGTGGATTATAGAGATTTAAACAGGGCCAGCCCTAAAGATGACTTTCCACTTCTGCACATCGACATCCTGGTCGACAACACAGCTCAACACAAAGTATTTTCTTTCATGGACGGATTCTCAAGCTATAACCAGATCAAAATGGCACCTGAGGACATGGAGAAAACTACTTTTGTCACACAGTGGGGTACGTTCTGCTACGAAGTGATTCCATTCGGACTGAAGAATGCCAGGGCAACCTATCAACGAGCCATGTTAGCTTTGCTTCATAATATGATACATCATGAGATAGAGGTCTACGTAGATGACATGATTGCCCGATCACAAACTGAAGAAGAACACCTAGATCACTTGCAAAAGCTGTTTGTCAGGTTGAAGGAGTACAAGCTCAGACTGAATCCAAACAAGTGTACATTCGGAGTCCGGTCCGGTAAACTCTTGGGTTTCATTGTCAGCAACAAAGGTATCGAGGTTGATCTTGCCAAAGTCAAAGATATACAATAAATGCCTGCTCCTCGCACTGAAAAGGAGGTCAGAGGTTTCTTGGGACGCCTAAACTACATTGCTAGGTTCATTTCTCACCTAACATCTACTTGTGAACCAATATTCAAGCTGTTGAAGAAAGATCAGGTAGTTTGATGGAATGATGACTGTCAAGTTGCTTTCGATAAAATCAAGGAGTATCTGCTAGAACCTCCTATCTTAATGCCGCCCGTCGAAGGAAGACCACTAATCATGTATCTGACCGTCTTGGATAATTCAATAGGGTGCGTACTGGGCCAGCATGACGAGTCTGGCTGAAAAGAGCATACCATTTATTAACTTAGCAAAAAGTTTACCGACTGTGAGACCCGATACTCACTGCTCGAGAAAACTTGCTACGCTTTGGTATGGGCTGCTCGCCGGCTAAGGCAGTACATGTTGACTCATACCACTTTGCTGATATCTAAGATGGATCCGATCAAGTACATCTTTGAGAAGCCTGCTCTATCTAGAAGAATAGCTAGATGGAAGATGATCCTAACAGAATACGACATACAGTACACGACCCAAAAAGCTATAAAGGGGAGTGTGCTAGCTGACCATCTGGCTCATCAAGATGTCGAAGATTACCAATCCATGAAGTTTGACTTCCCTGATGAAGACATCATGACATTGGACAACATTGGAGATAACAGACCATATGACGGACCTGAACAAGGATCCCGATGGACCCTGTACTTTAATGGTGCCTCCAATGCACTTGGTAACAGTATCGATGTTGTGCTTATATCTCCAGAAGGTTTCCATACTCCTTTCACTGCCAGACTCTGCTTCAACTGTACGAACAACATGGAAGAGTATGAAGCTTGCATCTTTCGACTTAAGACTGCTATAGACTTGGGAATTAAATCTTTATTTGTGTTTGGGGACTCAGCTTTGGTCATCAGTCAGATCAAAGGAGAGTGGGATATTAAACATCCAAACCTCATCCCCTACAAAGAACATGTCTTGACATTGTTACCACATTTCGAGCAGATTACCTTCGAGCACTTCCCGCGAGAAGAGAATCAGCTATCGGATGCTCTAGCTACAATGTCATCCATGTTTAAATTTAACTGGGGTAATGAGGCTCCCCAAATCACCATTGAACGGATGGACGAACCTGCACATTGTCACGAGATTAATACCGAAGAAGTAGTGGACCAGCCATGGTTTCATGAAGTCAAAAGGTATCTCGAGGCGCAGGAATACCCTGAAGGAGCTTCAGTCAATGACAAAAAGTTTTTAAGGAGATTCTCGGCAAAGTTCTTCCTAAGTAATGGCATCCTGTACAAGCGCAATCATGATTCTATTCTGCTCCGTTGTATGGACAAAGCTGAAGCTGAAAAGATTATGGCTGAATTGCATGAAGGTACCTTTGGCACTCACTCTAGCGGGCATACGATGGCTAAAAAGATTCTAAGGGCAGGCTACTACTGGTCTACCATGGAAGTTGACTGTTATCAACACTCCCGTACTTGTCACAAATGTCAAATCTATGCCGATAAGGTGTACGTGCCTCTTGTTCCTCTAAATGTCTTAACAGCTCCTTGGCCATTCACTATATAGGGAATCGATGTGATTGGAGAGATCAAGCCTACATCATCCAATGGACACCGCTTCATTCTGGTGGCCATTGACTACTTCACCAAGTGGGTCGAAGCAGCTTCCTTCGCATCTGTTACTAAGAATGTTGTTGCCCGCTTCATCAAGCAGAATCTTATTTGCCAGTATGGTATCCCCGAAAGGATCATCACTGGTAACGGTACAAACCTTAACAATACTATGATCGCCGCCTTGTGCGAACAGTTCAAGATTCAACATCATAATTCATCTCCCTATCGCCCAAAGATGAACGGTTCTGTTGAAGCCGCGAACAAAAATATCAAGAAGATCATACAAAAGATGACAGTCACCTAAAAGGACTGGCATGAAATGCTACCGTTTTCTCTCCACGGGTATCGTACCACAACACGCACATCAACTGGGGCAACACCCTATTCCTTGGTATATGGCATGGAAGCTGTTTTACCTATCGAGGTTCAGATTCCCTCTCTGAGAATCATGAAAGATGCTGGTTTGAGTGAAGACGATTGGATCCAAACTCGGCTTGATTAGTTAAACTTGATTGACGAAAAGAGACTTACTGCTGTTTGCCACGGTCAGACGTATCAAAAACGGATGATCAAGGCTTTTAACAAGAAAGTCAAATGACAAGTATATCAAGTCGGGGATCTGGTAATCAAGCGCATTATCTTGCCACAAAGTGATCCCAGGGGCAAATGGACTCCTACCTACGAAGGACCATTTATGATCAAGAACATCTTTTCTGGTGGGGCAATGATTTTAACGACCATGGACGGTGACGACTTGCTGCACCCTGCGAATGCAGACATAGTCAAAAGATACTACGGATAAATGACCCGCTAGGTTGACACACCTAGGCAAAAAAATGGCATCCCGGTGAATCGAAAACCCGAAAGGGTGGTTCAAGAAAAAATTAGGGATAAATACAAAAAATCTGTACACCCGGCAAGTTGAAAACCCGAAAGGGTGACTTGGGCAAAAAAGGGTTTCCCGGTGGACTAAAAACCCGAAAGGGCGGTCCAGGTAAAAGTTAGGGCATTAAAGCGTATGACTATGTCTCGTCGGATCACTTTAAGGACAATTTCTTCATAGACAAACTCTGAGCTTCTGATCAACTCAGTCATCTTCGGACGAAGCAACAGATGGACAAGATATTCGGAGACACGAAGGCTATAGCAGAATGGGAACCCCATGGGATTTTTACACACATAGCTATCTTTCTTTGTATAAATTTTTCTTACTTTTATGACACCATCCTCTTACTAGGATGTCTGTCTCCTGTGTACAAAACACTTATTCAAAGTAAATACAAAGATACCTCTTTCAAAGTAAAGAAAACTATTTGCCTTTTTCCTTTTACAGTTGTGTTTTTATTTGCAAAAACGTCCAATGATTCATTGACGAACATATGCATTTGAACATAATTACTGTTTACAAATAAACAGGATGGAAAAGAACAATTACTGACAGACTGAAAGGATAGGAAAACGTCTTTAGACTATTCCAGGAGCAATCCCTACAATATATCATCTAGGTCCCCAGTAGGGCTAAAACCTTGAAATACATATCCCCAGCAGAGCTAAATTTCAAATCCTTAATCCACCATCAGATTTTAAACTTCAAACTCCCAATCCCCAGAGGAGCCAAAGCTTTAAGTTACAGATCCCCAGCGAAGCTGAAACCTTCTTCCCCAGTCGAGTCAAGACTTCTAATCCCCAGCGGGAACCATTCAGTTTTCCCCAAATTCCCCAGCAAGTTATCTTGAAGCCTGGAAATCAACCAGATAACAGTTAACTTTTGTCTATCCCCAACCTAGGATAACTCCCCAGTAGAGTGGCAGACGACCGAAACTCCTGAACCTACTCCCAGCAGTAAACTCTTCCCGACAAAGTCTTCATTACTCCCCAGCATGAATTTGTCAGAATCTTCATCACTCCCCAGCAGATTGAAGATTCTCATTTTCCCAGTGAAGTCACCAAAGTTTCATTACTCCCCAACAGAATGAAGATTCTCATTCTTAGTTCCCCGTAGAAATCATCAGAGTTTTCACTATTCCCCAGCCGAGTAAGGACTTCCTTTGTATAACCCCCAATAGAAGTCATCAAAGTTCTCTGGATTCTCCAAGCAGGTTTCTCAAGCAGTTTGGCATTACTCTCACAACAAAGTTTTTGTCAAATACTCCAACTTCCAGACATGAAGGATCCTCTCATCCCCACAAGAAGTTGTTAAGGATTTCTTATTCCCAACAGTCACCAAGGATTTCTCATCCTCAGCAATCAAAGATTTTGAATCTCCAGCAGCGGTCAAGGATTTATTTTCCTCGGTAGTGGTCAAGGATTTCATTATCCCCAGCTATTAAGGATTTATTTTCCTCAACAATACAACAAATCAACTTACATGCGCATACATTACATCCATATATCATAAACATTGATAAAACATATTTATTGCATCATATATTTCATGCAACATAACTTTGTGTTTCAGCTAACATTTTACCCTTTTCAGGATAATATTAACAAGCTACCATTAACAGTATACAATCATGATACAGTTCAGATACGCTCCAGACACGGTTGCCATCCTGATACTCATTCAGATTCAACTATCAATTTCAAGTTCAGATACACTCCAGACACGGAAGTCATTCTGTCACTTATTCAGATCCCAGATACAGTTCAGATACACTTCAGACACGGAAGTCATTCTTCTACTCAATCAGATCTCAACTTCAGATACAGTCCAAATACGCTCCATACACGGTTTCCATTCTGTCATTTATTCTGATTTTCCCCAGCTCAGAGACGCTCCAGACACGAATGTTATTCTATTGCTTATTCAGATTCAACATTCAGATATAGCTTGGATACGCTCCAGACACGGATGCTATTCTATTGCTCATTCAGATTCCAACTACCAGATACAGTTCAGAGATGCTCCAGACACGAATGCTATTCTGTTTCTCATTACAAGTCTCCATATATAATTCAGATACGTTCTAGACGCGGATACCATTCTGATACTTATTCTCCCGACTTACAAACTTACAACTCAACAAACATTCTTGGATGGCATCTTCAAGCCCATCTCCAACAAGATTCTATCACATCTCCAAATGGTATCTTTAAGCCCATTTCCTCAACTACATTCTGACGAGTGCAAATTTATGGGCACTTTAGTGTCCAATCATCTTTTACCTTCGAGCCACGAATGACAAAACTCGCCAATATAACTCTTCAGGTTCAAGAAGATTGAACAGGGGCAGCTGTTGTACCCCAAAATTTTCCCTCTCATTTTATCAAGATTTTCTTTAAAGACTTCTTGGACTCAAGACCAATTTAGGGTTTGCTCAGCTCAAGACCTCACCTTGCACTGATAGCCTGAAATTAGGGTTTGAGTTTGCACAAGGATTTTTGGACCATCAATGCTTCATGTGATTTTCATACCCCACCTTGGACCCCTAAGTTTGTTCATACCAAGTTTCAAGCCTTGAATCACATTTTTGACCAGTCAATTGGACAGTTGACCTAAAAATCAACTGTATTGGGAATAAAGTCAATTATGGCTAATTTACAGTCAAACCTAATAATTTTTTATCCAACAACATTTTAGGCTCCTATGATCAAGTTTGGATCACAACTCCTCAAGAAATTTGATCAGATCATCAAAAGGGCAAAATGGTCAAAATTAGGGTTTTGACTGAGAAAGGGCAATTTCTGATTTTTGATCTAGCCAATGACCAATTTGGTTCAAGCATGATTTCAAGAACTCAATAGCATCATCTTGACCTAATCACAAGGTTCAAAATATCTCAAATGCATAGGATTGACAGATGAATTTTGTAGTCAACTGATCAAAAATCAATTGTACACTGAAAAGTCAAACTTTGACTTTTTGGTCAAAATCAAGTGCCAAGGGTCATAATTCATCAAAACGTGTCAAAATGTGAAACTTGTTCACCAAGAAACCTAATTTTGAAAATTAGGGTTTTAATTGGAAAATTTTCATAACTTAGAATTTTTCTAAGTTATGAAAATTTCTTATTGTTTCCTAACTTTTTCACCATGATGCAATTGGATTCAAAGAAAACTTCCAACATGAAAGTTGTAGTCCTCCATGAAATCTACAACTTTTATTCACAATGTTTTCCAAAAATATGCTTGGATCTCAAGTTATGAATTTGTGAATAGGGGTCCATAAACTTTTTAACTTAGTGAAATTTTGCCCTAGTTTAGGCAGATTTTTGACCTAACTTCATGGCAACTTTTCACCTAGTTCAAAGAGGAATCTCAAAATGAACTTCAAAGATGGATTTAATAGCATGTTACAACCTTTCCAAAATGTCCAAGAACTCTCCAAGATCATTTATGGTTAGGGAGAATCGAAGAAATGAAAATGGTAATTTATCACTTTTGTTCAAGGCATTTTCACAATGTTACAAGTTGCAAATCAGTTTCAAACATGCTTGTACTTGGTATTACAGGTCCTAATCCCTTATACACTCCATAATTGAATGCTAACACATTGGATATTGGATTTATTCTGACCTATGGAGCTTTGCACAAAGAATTAATCCATTTATGGCATAAAGTTCTCAATGCCATTTTCATAAAGCATGCTTTTTGCAATTTTGTATTTCTTGAGCCATGGACCTGATCTTTGGTTGAAAACAAGATCCACAAACATCAGAAAAAGTTTACCAACTCTATGCAGTCCATAAGCTAGCAAGTACAAGCTTTTGCATTTTCATTTCAAATTTCTTCAAAAGCAAGTAAACTTGCAAAAGTCAAGGGAACTCATCCATCTGATAAAGGCAAGACTTTGTATCATTTCAAACAACCTCAGAACTTTGTTGCAAGCCTAAGCACGAATTCACAACATCCCAAACACTCCAAAATACCAAAAACACCAATTTCTGCCCAAAACAGGGCAACCTCTACAAATCACTTGCCAACTTGAAATTTGCTCGTGCGTTTTGCTTGGAATCACTTCAAACACATTCCATACCTCCTACCTAAACTATCCAGGCCTTTGTCTTGCAACTGTAACCCCTGTTTCAAGCTTCACCATTTTCATTTTTGGAGTTTGCAGGTTGACTTCTATAGGAAGATTCAAGCATCTACAAGGCAAGTTGAGCATTGAAGAAGCTTGAGGGAACTTCAAGGAAGCTCACAAGATCTTCAGGCCTCACTCAAAGTTCCCACATTGCCATATCCAAACTCAACTGAACAAGGTATTTGTCAAGTTTCTATCTCTCTATTTAGGCATCCTTAGGTCACGATTTGTGAAGTAAAAATGTAGTCCTTAACTTGCTTAAGCTGTACATATGCATAGTTTCCATTTATATTAACTGAGCTAAGAGTATTTGATTGTTGAAGTTCATGAAAAAATTAGGTCAGGAATTAGGGCCACTGAAATTCTTCCTGGTTTCTTAGAGTTAGGTTTCAAATCTTATATCATTGGAATTGTGATAAAAAATGCTACAAGTTTTATGTTGAACGATTTTGTTTTTGTGCACGTATGCAAGAGTTACAGGTTTGGCTCAGAAACGCATGCAGGAGGGTGCTGAAGGACAGGGACGAAGCTGTCCTGGGTCTGGCGCCTTGGGCCTCCTACTTTTTGCACCCCCTGTTTCCTTTTTTCACCCCCTTAGCCCATTTTTATATTTTGCATATTTTTTATCTCTTTTGTGATTATTGACTTTAATATTTTTTTCTGAACATTAAAAATCCCAAAAATATTTTCTTAAATTTTTGCATTTTTATTTTATTATTTTTATTATTATTTTTTGGCATAAAAATAAATTATTAGGTTAATATACTTTATTTTCTTAAATAAACTTGTAAATAATAAAAAATTACTTAATATTTTTTTATTTTATATTTTATATACATTAAATATTTATTTTTCATACATATTTAATTTTTAATATTTATATATAATATTATTATTATTATTTTTCTTGAACAAAAATGAATAAATAAATAATAGAAAACAATTTTGTTTTCTTTTAAAACAAAATTAGGGTTTCCCCTTTCAAAAATAATAATATTATTTTTTCTTATTTTTAGAACTTAAATAATTTATTTTTTACATACATAAAACAATTATAAAACATTTTTGCATATTTACATTTTTATTACATATTTAAATACTTGTTTATTTATTTATTGTACAATAAATTCAATTGGGTTGTAATAGTAAATTAGGGTTTTATTTTGTGCAAATATCCCCATTCAAAACTTATATCCCCCTTCCCATAATATTGTTGTAATAGCTTAGATTTACTTTACGCAATTTATCGCATTATATGCATGTTTAGTAAACTAGGGTTTGTATGATAAGACAAAATCAAACAAATAGCATGACCTAATACAAGACAAAATGCATGAAAAATGACAACATATTGCACACAAGCACCTCTAGGGTTTCACCCACTTGGTTGCCTAAACAAATGGCCATGGTATGCATGCTAGGTATCTTGGCAAAACAAAACAAAACAAAAGATCATAGTACCTCGATGACGCTAGACAAGGTTGCCTAAAAAAAACAAAATGATCTTGGTCCCTAAAACTTGCTAAGATACTTGGCATCATTGCTATCATGGTCATACGATGACCCACGCCCGTCCCGTTTAACATCCAAAGATAGGGTTGTCTACCAAAACAATGGTAAAACAACAATGTCAAAGGAATAAACGTACAAGAAAGACTTTTGAGTAGGTAGATATGCTTCTAGTCACTTGATCAATTTGAAAACAATCCTTGCTATTTTAAAACTAAACACACACATTTCAAAACAATTTCCAAACAACTTTCAAAACACTGAAACATTTTTCAAAAGACAAACATCTTTGTATACATTCTTACAAACAAGAATCATTACAAAGATTGCCTAAACAAAGGCCTCTTTTCAAAATACTTTCAAAACCACACAAAGCACCATTTCAAACAATTGGAAAAGCAAAGCAAGTGATCTAAACAAGTAACTAAGAGCCCATGGAAAACCATGGATGAAAAGGGTGCTAGCACCCTCCCTTTTCATAATCTACCCCCCGAACTCAAGAAAACATCTCAAAGGTCTTTCCTGTGCATTTTTACCTTTCCTTTTGGATAAAATAAAATTTGGTGGCGACTCTTGCTAAACCGAAACATTTGCGAACACAAACGCAAAACCTCAAGTCAGTTCTCCCACCGTATCACACAAGGTTATTAGATTTGACTCAAAAGTACAAGAGGTTGATTGGAGAAGTTGTCATGTTTGGACAAGGCCTTGTTCCTATTGGTAACAAGAGCATATTTCTCTCAAATTTCAAGATATGGAAGTGGTTTTGGTGGCTATTAGTCCTCATCATCATCCTCAACAACTTCTATTTACAAAGCAAGAATATTGGCACAAGAAGTTTGTTCAAACTTATCAAAATTCCTCAAAGCATTCTCTTGATCTAAAAGCTAGGGTTTTGAACTTCAAAGGAGCACATCTTGCTCTCCTTTTAATATTTTTGAGTGATTCCAAAGACATATTTATCTTCAAAGGGTTATCAAAAAAGCACTTCAAAAGTTCCAAGGAGTTTTCATGTGGAAGGAACTTGGTGAAGAAGAAAGATTACAAGTCATCCAGATGAATCCATAATTTTCCATATGTGACTTCAAATGGTCATAACTTGGTAAATTTTATCACCTAGAGTCCACTCTTTTTCCATAATGATCTTGAAGAT
Source organism: Vicia faba (assembly GCA_948472305.1). Lineage (NCBI taxonomy): Eukaryota > Viridiplantae > Streptophyta > Magnoliopsida > Fabales > Fabaceae > Vicia > Vicia faba. The sequence goes on from OX451735.1 coordinate 884,744,822, forward strand.
GTGTACTTTATTCCTTATTTTATGTGCAAAGTGAGAAAATGGATGGAAGTTGCCTTAAATATGTAAAATATTATAGGTCATTTCATGATTTTTGGCCAACTTCAATAAGTCATAACTTGCTCAATTTTTGGATATTTTGAGTGGTTCAAGTTTCAAAATATCATTCAAGATATCTACATCATTCCATCTTTTTTGGTCAAGAGAAAATTCCAAGTGGAAGGCCATGTTTGGATGCAAAATATTATAGGTCATTTTTGAAGAAGAATTTGAAATATTTCTAAGTATGGAAAGTCAACTCTTTTTCTTCAACTTTGACTCCATGTAACTTTCAGATCAAGCATCCATTTGATTCCATTATTTTTCCATTGTAAAGCTTGTAACCTCATCTTTCCAAAGCATCAAGAATCATGCCCTAAGACCCCTTGAGTTGGAAATGCCACGGATTTGAATTTGGTAACTTGAAACTAGTTTTTTTCACAAAGTCAGAATTTTGAAATCCATAATGTGACTTCTAAACACAAGATTTATGCGCGTTTTTGATTTAAACTTGATTAGCAAACTTGCCAGAAGTGATTAGCACCCCAAAACGCAAGATTTGGTTGAGTTTTGATGGAAATGAAGTCACACTTCACTCGTGCTCGACCCTCACTCAATTTCCCTCCAAACTTATTTGTTTCTTCATATTTTCATTCTCATTCACTTCCCTATAAATAGAGGGTCATTCCCTATTCATTTCTTCAAGCTTTGAGAGCCAATAACACCCTGCCAAAACCTCACACGAACCCATCTTTTTTGAATTCAGTTTATGAGATTTAAGCTCCCTTTTCCAAAATTCTTCGCGCATTCATCATCCTTGATCATCATATAAACTCTCCAACACTTAAACCAATCAAAATGAGCCATAATTCAAGCTACATAAGTCCAATTTCAGAGCTTCTTCCTTGAACTTCAAAAAGGTAGAATTCTCCACCATTTGGATCTAAATCAAGCACTAATCTATTCTACTCCTTCTCCTGATTCTCATGCTGCTTACAATTTTTAAATCCATTGAGAATTGAGAGAGAAATCTCAAATTGAAGGTGCTCGCTATTTTCTGGGTTTTTGATTCATATCTCTCTCCATACCTTATGTAATTTTGGTGCGATGGTTGTGTTAGAATCGTCTTGACGAGACGAGTTCAATGATGCTAGCCTGAGATCCTAACTTTTCCATTTGAAGAATCTCACAAAATCCCCATTGCAGGGTGTCTGGAGGTTGAAGACGATGACATGTCTCGTCTCAGCCAATGATAGCGTGCCAAACGTTTTAATTTCATTGGTTGCCCTTTTTCTGATCCCATGTGTATCTCACTAAGGTCCATATCAAGCACAACGCGTCTGGTCCATTGGATTAGCTTACTAACGCGTTTTGACTATGATCTGATGGTCCACATCTTTTTGGTTTTATTTTATTTTCTGATTTTATATTTTTATTGATTAAATTTCCAAAAATTCATAACTCTTTTATTTTTTATCCAAAAATTATGAAACAATTCACAAAAATACTTTGAATTATTTCTGATCTCATGACTATTTTTTCACATTTTTATTTTGAATTTAGTATTTTTTTGTATTTTTTGTATTATTTGCTTTCTTTAAATTATAAAAAAAATACTTTCTGACATTTTTTTATTCTGAGAAAATTCATAAATGTTATTTTGCATATTTTTGACTTTCTGAAAATTTTATGGAATTTTATGTTGAGGTTTACTATTTTTGACCTATTTTATGTTTGTTTGAGCAATTTTAAATAGTTTAAAAATAGTTTCTGACTTTTAAAAGTTACCAAAATTTTTATAAAAATATTTGAATCCATTTTTGATTTTTCTGTGACCTTACTTTTCACTTCTTGATTAATTTGAACATAATTGATATTTTTCTCATTATTTTCTATTTTTAAAACATTTTTTAATCCTTTTTTATATTAAATGTGATATTATTTTGTGATTATTTTCTGGCTAATCTTGGGGTTAGGTTTTAGATCATGTACTTTATTAACATCAATGGATCCATGGTGTTGAGTTTAACTCCACAAAAAATGGATGGATGATTTTAATAATAGTTTGATTAAAATTTAATTCAAATGTGGTTTGTATATTTTTTTTACCCTATCCCTCTTCATCTCATCCCCTTCTTATTGCACTAAATGTTGTTGGAGCATGATCTCTATATCATGTCTCAAAATAAATGGTGCATAGATTGCTATTGACTGACCTCAAAATAGGTGCGACTTCTATATAAGTCCACTTACGATTGCTTAACATAGCGCTAAATTTTGTCCCGATTCGAATAAATGATCATTCGTGGCCCAAACTTATGACTGCAAGCCCAAGTATGTTAATTTGATCTCTTTGATCCAATAACCTTGAGATTCATTGTGTGGAGGCTTTGGTTCTACCAATCCTCTAATGGATCTACAACACCTTTGGTCAACCCGGATCACTTAAACATCATTGATCATTAGATGGTACTTGTGAGAATTTCAAATGGATGATATACTTGACAAAAAGCAAATGCAACTTGTCGTGTGGAGGCTTTGGTTCTACCAATCCTCTAATGAGTTCCAAATGCAAGTTTCGAGATGGTCATCCAACTAACCACTAATTATTGACTTGTTCTATCTTATGCTTTTATTCTTTTTTATGCTTTATGTACTATTTGCTTTTAGCATTTACATTTCATGCCATTTTCATCTTTGCTCATTTGAGCATTTATTTTCTTGCCATTTTTACTTTGCTCACTTGAGCTTTTCTTTTCCTTTCTTAAGATACTTAATAACCAACATAAACCCTAAAAAACTTTTAATGATACTTGGACTATCTGGTTACTATCCAAGCCATATCCTCCACTTTGAGATGATGAAAATTCTCCTTTCTCATGATTGTGGGTAGTAATTATGTTTTCCACACGGACACACTTGTGTTTCAAATTTTTAAAAGAGGAACTACGTGTACCCTGATCCCCTATTGCACGAAAGGTGGTAAGTAGGCACTAAAGGTTCGCAACCGCGGCGGGTGCAAAAATCATAAAAAATACTTCTCTTCTCACCTCTACCATCTATTTCTATACAACATATTTTATAGCCAAAATATACATATTTTTTCAAAGAGGTTCCTGCGGAGTACCATAGATGTTTAGGGTGCTAATACCTTCCCTTTGCATAACCAACCCCCTTACCTTGAATCTTTCCCCCTCTTTTTGGGTTATTCGCTCTTTTCTCATTACTTTGGAAACAATAAAGCGCGGTGGCGATTTTTATTTTTGATTTGTATAAAGTCTAGTCAATCCAATGGCTTAGTCTTGAACATTTCTACCACTACACAGAGTACCGTAGATGTTTAGGGTGCTAATACCTTCCCTTTGTATAACCAACCCCCTTACCTTGTATCTTTCCCCTTCTTTTTGGGTTATTCTCTCTTTTCCCATTCCTTTGGAAACAATAAAACACAGTGGAGATTTTTATTTTGATCTATATAATTCTAGCCAATCCAATGGCTTAGTCTTAAACATTTCTACTGCTATAGAAAAATGGTGACTTCACTGGGGACAGATTGACCTCTTGCTGGTCCATCCCTAAGTGGGTTGAGCCTATCTTTTTTTATATCTATATATTTTCTATTTTTGTTTATGTGTTATATGTTGTATATATGTTTTTTTGGATTTTCCCGGTTTTCAGGGTGCTTGGTGATTACTTATGAGTCATATACCCGGACTTGGGCAAACTTTAAGATAGGAAGGGCGGTATAGGCATGTTAAATTTGAGGAAGTAATCCCAAATAAGGAGGCATGAGATCCCCCACTCAGTGGAGGCCCCTTTGATTGTAGTGTCGTTTACCGAGTAATCGGGAAGACATACTGCTTTCGACCTAGGAGCCTGCTGAAGCTGAGGATCGTAGAATACCTAACCCATCTTGGCCTTTTAGGTGTAGTGCAGAAGCTATGACGGAGTAATTCGAAAATAGTTATCACACGATACTACGCTCGAACGAGTTTTTCTTGAGAATATTACTAATTACCGAGTTAATCGAGAAGTTGGTAATATCCAAAGGAAAGATGTAAACTATGGGAACCTCTAGAACCTTGTTCGGCAGGTGATAACTTTTAGACCATACCTTATGGGTAGTACCTTCGACCTCATGCTTGTGACGTTGAACTTATGAACCCTATATTTGTGATCTTGTGTGTGATTGTTACATCATACATCCATGCATCCATAAGCATCTGTTGAAGGAATTTTATTTCAAGGGACTAAAAACTTGACCATTTATGAATATCTCAGGTACCTTTTGGCCATGGATTCTGGAAAACGAAAGACTGAAAAATACAGTTTCAAAGATCCCAAGATAGATGAGTTGATAAGTCTAATTCCCGAGATTGAGTGTTCTGCAGATTTTCGGAAGAAGTATGGATCCATCATTCCTCTCATGAAGCTTAGGATGAAGGAGGGTATTCTCTCGACCTTGGTCTAGTTCTATGATCCGATGTATCATTGCTTTACTTTCCCTGATTATCAGTTGATGCCTACATTAGAGGAGTATTCTTATCTGTTGGATTTACCTGTTACTGATCGTGTTCCTTTTACTGGTTTGGAGGATGAGCCAAAACCACATGAGATTGCTGCTTTAATCCATCTGGGGAAGTCTGAGGTTGAAGCCTATATGACTACTAAAGGAGGGATTAGAGGATTACCAGCTTAGTTCTTATTGGAGAAAGCTCGTTACTTTGCCAGGATAAAGAGTACAATCGCTTTAGAGGCCATCTTTGCTCTACTTGCTTACGGGTTGTTCTTATTTCCTAATGTGGAAAAGTTTGTTGACGTTAATGCTATCAGGATCTTCATGATTGGAAACCTAGTTCCTACATTTTTGGGTGATGCTTATTACTCTATTCATCTTCGAAATTCTTATCATAGGGGGATGATTGTCTGTTGCACACCTCTGTTGTACCGGTGGTTTATCTCTCATATGCCTCAGTCTGATGCTTTTTGGGATGTCAAGAAGGAACTCCGGTGGGCTCCTAAGATCATGGCACTTACTCACTCAGATATTGATTGGTATCATCGAGCTTACCAGGATGTAGATATTGTTGACAGTTGTGGTAGTTTTCCCAATGTACCTCTTCTTGGTACAAAGGCGGGAATTAACTATAACCCTGTTCTTGCACAACGATAACTTGGTTATCCAATGAGGGATAAACCAAATAGTATTCATTTGAGTAGTTTCTTCCTGAAGGAGGAAAAAGACCATAAGGAAGCTAGGGAGCAGATTACGAAGGCCTGGCGTCACATCCATAGGAAAAGTAGGAAAGACTTGGGACCTAGAGGAGCTGTTTCTTTGGAGCCTTATCTTCAGTGGGTCCAAACGAGAGCTATTCAGTTGAAGATGTCGTATTCCCGGGAAGCACCTATGCCTGATTTGTTTATGAAGACCACTCTTCCCTTATTGGATGATATAGAAGAGCTACAACTTGCTTTGGTCAGGATGCAACAGGAAAAGGATGCTTGGAAGAATAAGTGCCAAAATTTAGAGATTTCCTATAGAGCAGACTTGAAGGAGAAAGACGACTTGATCGAGATTCTTAAGAGTTGGGCTATAGAGATGATGGAGAGGCAAGGGGATTTATTTTCTCCTAAGACTCAGTTATATGCTAGTTGCTCACTTCCTGATTCAGGTGATTGGAAGGAGGTTGCCACCAAATATGCGGAATAAAACTAGAGGTTGAAGGCTCAGATTTCCAGGCTTACAGGGAAACATCGGCGTATAGAGTGATCTCCATCAGCTTTGCTTCTTAGGGTTTTAGACTTTATTTTCATCTTGTACTTGGGATTATTGAAACTTGTAACCTATCTTGATGTTATTATAATAATTTTTTTTCAGTATTTCAAATGTGTTGCTACTTTGATATTTGCGATGTGTCTATAAATCTTGAAGTGCTTTGAAATATTAATAATAAAATAAATCATGTGCATTGCATATCATGCATTATATTTCACATATTTCTTGCATTTCTTTGCATATCCAGGTGCCTTACCAAGCTTTTTTACTTCGTTCAGCAAGCTGTCTCACCACTACAACACTCGAGCTAATTTCAGAAGGAAGATGGACAACTTAGAACAAGATAATCGCGAGATGCGCGAGGAAGTTTATGCTTTGAAGGCCGGCATGGCTAATCTTACTGCTCTGATGGAATCTCTGGTGACTGCTCAGAATCAGCCACCGAGTGTTCAACCTCAACAAACAAGGGTTACCACTGAAGCTCCGATTATTCCTGTGTCTGCTACTCCAGCTGTTGTTCAGAATTGCATGCCTCAAGGTTATCCATGGGGAATTCTAGAGAACTGTGTGCCTGAAGGTTTCAATCTTGGTCCACAAGAAGCTCCATTTGTTCAGACTACTGTTACTCCTGCACCTCCTGTGGTGCATGTTGCCCCTGCTGCACCTCCTTCGGTGAATATGGTTCCAATTGTTAATGATGATATGTGTCATCTTTTCCTTCACCAAGTGAAGACTTGGGTCTCTATGATATAATGGATGATTTTCAAGAGCAGTTTGACAAGATGCAGAGGGAGATGAAGGCCCTCGGGGGAAAGGAATTGTTCGGGCATAATGTGAATGATTTATGCTTGGTCCCGAATGTCAAGATACATGTGAAGTTTAAAGTCTCGGAGTTTGAGAAGTACAAGGGTAATACTTGTCCTCGTGCTCATCTTATGATGTATGTAAGGAGAATGTCTACCCATACTGATGATCAGCGTCTGCTAATTCACTTTTTCCAGGATAATTTGACTGGTGTTGTACTGAAGTGGTATATGAGTTTGGACAGCGTCAATATCCATACTTTCAATGACTTGGGAGAAGCATTTATCCGACAATACAAATACAACATGGACATGGCGCCTGACCGTGATCAACTCAGAGCCATGGTCCAGAAAGACAGTGAATCATTCAAAGAATATGCACAAAGATGGCGTGAGGTAGCCGCCCAAGTGATTCCTCCCATGGAAGAGAAGGAGATGACTAAGATCTTCTTGAAGACTCTGGGTGCTTTATACTATGAGAGGATGGTAGCGAGTGCGCCAAGTGACTTTACTGAAATGGTAGGAATAGGTATCCGCTTAGAAGAGGCTGTAAGAGAAGGTCGTCTAATGAAGGGTGAAAGCTCCGGAAGTACGTAGAAGCCACCCTATGGGTTTACCAAGAAGAAGGAAGGAGATACAAATGCTATTATGCAAGAGAGGAGGGTTAATCCTCCTAGAAGAAATTATCAGCGTCATCAACAAGTCGCCTCAGTAACTCCAGTTGTTGGTGTAGCTCCAACCACCGTTGCTTACCAGAGACCATCCCATAAGGGGAATCAAGGGTATAATCAAAGAAGGGAGATTTATGATCTTATTCCTATGAGTTATACAGAATTACTCTCGACGTTAATTTAGAAGAAGTTGGTTCAGACCAGACCACTTCCCGCTGTACCATCACTGTTGCCTTGGTATTACAAGGTAGGCCAAACATGTGATTTTCATCAGGGAGCACCAGGGCATAATGTTGATAATTGCTATCCTTTGAAGACTGAGGTACAAAAATTGGTAAAATCTGGTATTCTATCTTTCAAGGATTTGGGCCCTAATGTGAAAGATAATCCTCTACCAAAGCATGGAGGAGCAAATGCTATGAACATGGTGGCCGGTTGTCCAGGTGACTTCCGAATTTTTTATGTTAATTTGGTTAGATGAGATTTGGTGAAAATGCATGCATACCTTTGTGAATTTAGCTACTATATGCATGACCATGCCGGTTGTGCTATTTGCAGTACAGATATAAATGGTTGTGACAAGATAAAGGATGATTTGCAAGAAATGGTGGATGAGGGCCTCATCCACATAATCAGGCCTAGGGAAGAGTATGAAGAGGAAGTAAACATGGTTTCTGGATGTCCGGGAGAGTTCAGAAACTTTGATGTGGAACATATGAACGAGGATCTTCTACAATTCCATGCTACTTTCTGCCACATGGTTAGTCAGGTGGGACATCAATATGGATCTTGCCGAGTTTGCTTCCGAGAATCCCGAGGATGTTCAATTGTTAGGAATGGTATTCAGTTGTTGTTAGACAATGGAACTATCAAGGTTATAGGTCAAAGGGGTGATTACCATGAAGTGAATATAATTGAGGTTGGTTTGGATAAAGAAGAGTCAGATGATGAGTATGCCTCTACATATGAGTTTTTCTCCTTAGACGAGGATTTGTTTTCCAGATATGACTCTGTAATGACTGATTATGTTGAAGAGGGAGTAAACGTTATTGTGCCTTGTTTTGGTACACCCGCTCATTTTAAAGTTGAATATCATAGCAAGCCATATATTACTCCATTGGTGATTAGTTTTCCAGGTCTTGTCCCCTACAAGTCGGGCAAGGCTTCCCTATAAATATAATGCTACAATTTTAGAGGATGATGTGGAAGTTCCCATCTAGCCGATGCCTAATGTTGGAAATATTAGTGAGACTAGCAGAGTGACCCGCATCGGTCGTGTATTTGCACCAGTCGTTCATGGAGATGTTAGTGCTGGAAAGAAAATTGTTGAAAATGTTGAACCCAAGAAGGCAGTGGGTGAATTTAGTGGAGCTACGCTAGAGAAAGAGGTGGATGATATTTTGAAGATAATCAAGATGAGCGACTACAGAATTGTAGATCAGCTACTGCAGACTCCTCCAAAAATATCTATCTTGGCTTTACTAATGAACTCCTTTGCTCATAGAATATTTGATAAGGGTATTGGACCAAGCTTTTGTAGAAAGTGATATGCCTGTAGACCAATTCAGCAGCGTAGTGGGGAACATTACGTCATGTAATAACCTGAGTTTCTGCGACGATGAATTGCCAGATGAAGGAAGGAATCACAACCTGGCCCTCCACATCTCTATGAACTGCAAGAATGATTCACTATCCAATGTGGTGATTGATAATGGATCTGCATTGAATGTTATACCTAGGAGCACACTTATGAAGTTGAAATATCAAGGAATGCCCATGCGCCCAAGTGGCATTATTGTGAAAGCGTTTGATGGATCAAGGAAATCTGTTATTGGTGAAGTGGACTTGTCTATTCATATAGGCCCACATTTGTTTTAGATTACTTTCCAGGTCATGGATATTGTACCCGCTTATAGTTGCTTGTTGGGACGGTCGTGGATACATGAGGCAGGGGCTGTCACTTCGACTTTACACCAGAAGCTGAAGTTTGTACGTGAGGGAAAAGTGGTAATTATAAATGGAGAACATGCATTATTGATATCTCATTTGTCCTCTTTCAGCATTGTAGAGGCGGATGAAGCTGCTGTTGGAACCCATTTCTAAGTTTATCCATTGACAACATAAGAGGAAATGAGAACTCCATAGCTTCGTTTAAGGATGCGCAGCAGGTTGTGCATAATGGCAATAACGATGTTTGGGGATAGATTGTTGACCCACCTGTGAACAAGAATAGAGCTGGCTTGGGGTTCTCAATGAAGAATGATAAAGGTAAGGGCATGAAGCCGAAGACTTCTGCAGGCAAGTATCAAGACATCTTTCGTAGCGGGGGTTATCTCCATCCAACTATTTCCGAGATTAATGCCATTGTAGAAGATGAAGCAGAACCAGAAATGCCAAATTATGTGACACACGGAGTTAGGGTTTAGAACTAGATCACCATTGATGTCCCCTCTTGCATACATGTTTCAAAGTAATTTTTTTGTTAATCTTTTTGAAAAGCTTTCACTCTGGCGAAGGTGAAGGTATTAATATCGTATGGGCTTATCTGTTTGCTGTGACTTTTAAAATCAATAATAAAAGTTGTCTTTGTTTCCCAATTTGTGTTTTTATTTTTTTATTTTTTCTTGGAAAATGGTAATCAGAAAAAAACCTTTCAAAATAAGTAATAACTGAAATTCAATCTGCACGATCACTTGTTATATGTGTCAGTTTCTAAAAGCAATCATAAATCATATGTGAAGATTAATTAAAAAACCCATTGAATACAATGACCCTGCACCATCTCCAAACTTTGAATGTCCTGTGTATAGGGCCGAAGAAGAATACTATGATAAGATTCCAGAAGAGGTCTCACGGTTGCTTGAGCGCAAGGAAAATTCCAGTCAGCCATATAAAGAGCCATTGGTAGTAATCAATTTGGGTTCCGAAGAAGATCCGAAAGAAGTCAAGATTGGAGCATTATTGCATCTTGATGTGAAGAGCAGGTTAATTGAGATGTTGAAAGAGTATGTGGATAGTTTTTCTTGGTCTTATCAAGATATGCCTGGTCTAGATACATATATTCTAGAGCACTGTTTGCTGCTGAAGCCAGAGTGTCTTCCAATCAAACAGAAGTTGCGAAGAACTCACCCAGATATGGTAGTGAAGATCAAAGAGGAAGTTCTAAAGCAGATTAATGCCAGTTTTCTTGTGACATCAGTGTACCCTCAGTGGATTTCCAATATTGTCCCAATACCGAAGAAAGACGGAAAACTTCGCATGTGCATAGACTATAGAGATCTAAATAAAGTTAGTCCAAAAGATGATTTTCCATTGCCACACATTGATATGTTAGTGGATAGCACAACAAAATTTAAAGTTTTCTCGTTCATGGACGGATTTTCCGGGTATAATCAAATAAGGATGGCTCCTGAGGACATGGAAAAAACAACGTTTATCACACCCTGGGGAACATTCTGCTACAAAGTGATGCCCTTCGGGTTGAAGAACACTGGTGCAACGTACCAGAGGGCTATGACAACCCTATTCCATGATCTGATGCACAAGGAAATTGAGGTATATGTTGATGATATGGTTACTAAATCCTAGACTGAATAAGGGAATGTGGAGGATTTGTTGAAGTTGTTTCAGCGTTTGAGGAAGTACCGTCTCCGCTTGAATCCAAATAAATGTACCTTCGGTGTTCGATCAGGGAAGTTGTTGGATTTCATTGTTAGCCAGAAAGGGATTTAAGTTGACCCTGATAAAGTCAAAGAAATTTAAGAAATTCTAGTGCTAAGAACTGAAAATCAAGTTAGAGGGTTCCTAGGGCGTTTGAATTATATTTCCAAATTCATTCCCACATGACTGCAACATGTGGACCGATCTTTAAGTTGTTAAAGAAAGATCAAGGTTGTGTGTGGACAGATGACTTCCAAAGGGCATTTTAAAGTATTAAAGAATATCTGCTTGAACCTCCTATCTTTCTCCCTCCTGTTGAAGGAAGCCATTGATTATGTATCTGACAGTGTTAAATAATTCCATGGGTTGTATTCTGGGAAAAAAGATGAAACATGGAAGAAAGAGTATGCCATTTATCATCTCAGTTAAAAGTTTACTGATTGTGAATCGCGGTATTCCATGCTGGAAAAGACATGCTGTGCTCTGTCCTGGGCGGAAAAACATTTGCGGCAGTATATGTTGAATCACACTACTTGGTTGATTTCTAAAATGGATCCAATCAAGTACATTTTTGAAAAGCCTGCTCTTACTGAGAGAATTTTCTGCTGGTAGATGCTGTTATCTGAATATGATATCGAATACCGTACTCAAAAAGCTATTAAAATCAGCGTGTTGGCAGGCTATCTTTCTCACCAACCAGTTGATGATTATCAGTTTGTGAAGTATGATTTCCCTGATGAGGATGTGATGTTTCTGTAAGTGAAATATTGTGATGAACCATTTCCTGAGGAAGGTCCTGATCCTGAATCTCGTTGGAGTATGATATTTGATGGGACTGTGAATGCTCATGGTAAAGGAATTGGTGTTGTGATTGTCATTCCACATGGATCGAGCATTTCTTTCACTGCAAGGTTGACATTTGATTGTACTAATAATATGGCAGAATATGAGGCTTGCATCATGGGTCTCGAGGAAGCTATTGATCTCAGAATTAAAATTCTAGACGTGTATGGTGTTGTACCCCAAAATTTTCCCTCTCATTTTTCAAGTAATCTCTCACAAGAACTCCTTCAGTTCAATACTGCATTAGGTTTGATCAGCTCAAGACACCTCCTTAAGCACTGATGACCAAAATTAGAGTTTGAGATTGCACAAGGATAATTGAACTTTCAATGCTTCATATTACTTTTATGGATCATTATGGACCCCCAAGATTACTCATGTCAAGTTTCAAGCCTTGGATCACACTTTTGCTCAGTCAATTGAGCAGTTGACCTAAAAATCAACTATATTGGGGAAAAAGTCAACTATGGCCAATTTACAGTCAAACTTCATAATTTTTGATCCACATCAATATTATAAACTCATATGTATCATTTGATCAAGTTTGAACCATAATTCCTCAAGAAATTTGATCAAATCATCAAAAGGGCAAAATGGTCAAAATTAGGGTTTTGACTAAGAAAGGGCAATTTCTGATTTTTGACCTAGAAAATGGTCAATTGGTTTGAAGCATGATTTCAAGAGTTCAATTGCATCATTTTTACCTAATGGAATGACCTAAAACATTGCTCAAGATCAATTGGATTGATAGTGAATTCTCAGTTAACTGATCAAAAGTCAATTGTACACTAAAAAGTCAAACTTTGACTTTTTGGTCAAAATCCAATGTCAAAGATCACAATTCATCAAAACATGTCAAAATATGAAACTTATTCATCAAGAAATCAAAAAGTCAAGATTTCATTTTTGAAAGTCAAAGTTTTCTAACTTAGAAATTTTTCGAAGTGTTTAAAACTTCATGTTTTTTCATAACTTTGAGCCAATTTTTCACCACGATGCAAGAGGATTCAAAAGAAACTTTCAACATGAAAGTTGTATATCTCTATGATATATATAATATTTCTTTACACAACTTCTTCCAAAAATTCTTGGATCTCAAGTTATTAATTCATAAAGTCATGGTCTTGAAATTGAACACTTAGTGAAATTTTGCCCTAGTTTTGGTCAGGATTTTTACCTAACTTCTTGGCACTTTTTCATATAGCTCCAAAGGGAACTTTCAAAAGTGATTCAAAGAGGGGTTGTATAGCACATTACAAGCTTTCCAAAATGTCCAAGAACTCATTGAGATCATTCTTTAGCAGGGAGAATCGAAGAGAGGAAGTTAGGGTTTTCAAACTTGAATTACAAGTCATTTCATGATGAACAAGATTTCAAATCCAAGCCTCTGCTGCATAATATTCACTTTGCAGGCCTCAAACTTGTTTTTCACTCCATAATTAAATGTTTACACAACATATGGAGCCATTTTCCAAGTATTTGAATCATTATTCAAGTTGCATTTCCATTTTTGGAAGAAAGTAACCATTCCATTCTTGTAAAGAGGCTTTAATCACAAAGTCAACTTGTATGGAGCTTTGCACTTGTTCTTTCTGCACAAGCATGTTCTATAAACTCAGAATGAACATGTTTAAAGTTGCTAGCCACCCTACAAGACATGTACCTTGCATTGAAACCATGTTTGTCAAGATAACTTCAAAAACAAGTCAAAAACTCATAACATGTGATTCTTTGTTTCTGACCATTTAAAACCTCAAAAACTTTCCTACATAAATAGAGATACTATTTGCAAGAGAACACACGAAGATACAAGCTCCCAAACTCCCTGAAAACTCAGATTTCACAAAACCTCCATTTTTGTGTCATTTATGACTTTGAACTTCAATCTTCAAAACCACTCGTGTGTTTCTTGGTCTTTTGCTTCCAAAATATTCCAAACATCATATATAAGTCATTCCAATCCCTGTTAAACAAATGTAACACCATCTTCATCCATTTCCAAGTTCAAAAATAGAGCATAACAGTTGGACTTCTCCAGATCATTTCAGGCACTCTCAGCTCAAGCCAGCCATTGCATTAGCTTCCTAGAGGTCCAAGGAAGCTAACCTGATCATCACCACTGCCTGAAACAAGTTCAAATCTATTTCACAATTTCCAGTTTTGAGGTATTTTTCTTGAACTTCTATCTTCATATTTAGGTATTGTTAGGCTTGCATTTGTGAAGATAAAATGTAGATACCATTGCCACGAAGCTGTACATATCCATAATTTGAATTTATATGGCATGAGCTTAGAGAATTTTAGAGTTGAAGTTTTCTGAATTTTTTAGGTTTTGAATTAGGGCCAGAAAAATTGTCATTTATCTTTGACTGCTAACTTAAGTTATTTACATGGTTGGATTCGTGGGAAGAAATGCCACAACTTTCACGTTTGAACTTATCATTTTTGTTGAGAGATGTAGAAGATACAAGTCTTTTGGCTAGAGGTTGAAGATGAAGTTTAATCAGGACGTATTTTGTGTTATGTATTTATCCTTTCACATAAGTTAACGGATGTATCACTACCCCAGTGGTTAAAGCGCACGCCTGTCACCCTTAGGTCCTTGGTTCAAACCCAAGCGTGACCTTTTGCCATTTTGGTCACTATTTTTTTGACTTTTTTGTGTTTTTTTGGCAGCGCTTGGGCTTCTCATATGGGCCTAATCATTTTTTTCTCATAATACCTCTTGCCTTACTAATCCACCCCCTGACTTTTCTTTATATTTTTATTTTTATTTTATCTTTCTTCATTATTATTATTATTATTATTATTATTATTATTATTATTATTATTATTATTATTATTATTATTATTATCTTTAATAATTTTATTATTTATTATTATTAATATTATTATAATTTTTATTAATAGAAATCAAAAAATATTTTTATTTATTATTCACACTTATATATATTTTATTTTCTCTATAAAACAAAAAGATAAAAAAATACTTTCTTAAATAAATAAATTTTTTTTATTAATAAATATTTAGACATAGATTTAATTATCCATTTTCTTAGTTAAAATTAATTTAGAACTTAGGTTATTTTAATTAATTAATCTTCATTTTATTTTCATTAATTTAAAACCTTTTCATAAAAACTCCTAAAAATCCTTTTCAAATTAATTTCTTTTCTTAATTAGTTTAAGTTAATTTTATTTAATTTTAATTAATCATTTTCTTTAATTAGGTCAAGACAAAACCCCTTTCATAAAAAAATAACAAAAATCATTTCTTTTTCCATTTATATTCTTGCATTTTATTTTCAAATTTGTACAATATTCAATATGGTTGTGTTGTACCCCAAAATTTGCCCTCTCATTTCTCAAGGAATCACCCTGGATCCTCAAGTTTGCTTTCATCCAATTCCAAGCCTTGAATTATCAATTTTTCCAAGAAAACCATTCACAAGGGCAAAATGGTCATTTGCACACTGAGAAGTCTAACTTTGACTTTTGGATCAAAATCAAATCTCAAAAATCATATTTCATCAAGACATGTTAGAATATGAAGTTGGTTTCATCAAGAATTTCAAAAGTCAAAACTATTTTGAAGAAGTCAAAATTCTAAATACTTAGAATTTTTTCTAAGTATTTAAGAAAATATGACAAGCTCAGAACTTCTGACCAGATTATCACCATAACGCTCAGCAAATTCTGGATATTCTCAAGATACAGTTTGGTCAGAACTTTTGGGCAAGTTTTCACAAAAGCTCAATCAGAGTTTGGCAGGGTAATTCAAAGAAGGTTAAGGAGCGTGCTGCAAGCTTTCTAGAAAGTCTGAAATCTCCTTCAGAACATGCTGGAGCCAGAAGATAAGAGGGTCAGAAGATGGGATGCCATGCTGAAGAAGAACTTCGGATCCAGAACTAAGCCTTGGTGTAGAGTTTCACGTTGCAGGATTTCTGGTTGTGATAAGTCTCATCATCATTTAATGCTCATTTAATGCTCACAACCACCTTCTGAGTCTTTATCCAAAGGATTTTCACCACATGTACCTCTACTGTCTTGGGATAACAACTTTTCTACTAAGCCCATGCTTTGCTTTTTGCTTTTCCTTAATTCCTGCTGACAACTACCATGCTTGCTTCAAAAAACAAGGCAGCGCTTCAGCACATGAAGGTTGCATTCAACACTTTGGTCAGAACTTGACCAAATCCCAAAACCTTGTTTATACAACCTGCTGTAGACCTATGACCAACAGCTGGTTCAGCCTATGCCTGCATCCCATGATTGCACCAAACTAGCATACGAAAACTGTGATGAATAAGCAAAGGAATAGGATGCCAAAACAGGTTCAAATCCCATTTGTTTTTCCCCCCCAAAATCATAGCAAATTAATCTATAAATACTTGGCTCCATCACAAGTTCAAGGGGTTGGCTTTTGGAGAGAGATTGGCCAAAAGAGAGAAGAGGAAACAAGGAAAACCTTCGCAAATCCAAAGCGAAACCTTTTGTTCTTCCTCTTTGAATCAAGAACATAACCACTGTTCCATCTCTCTTGCTGACTCAGAACATCCAAAGGCAGCCACTCAAAGCTCCAAGCCCACGTTTCAGGTTCAAGGTAAGTCTTTCTGACTTTGCTTGTTTTTCATTCTAAACATCATTAATATGTAAATATCATAGTATTAAAGTTGTACATATCATTACATGATTAGAAAAACTGTGGATCAGAACTTCTTGATTAAGGTTAGGCTCAGATTTAGGATTAGAACTCTTGTAAACTGTTGTGCTATTATCCTTTTGACTTGTTGATTGCTAGGAACTGAATAAATTGCTGATGTGTTGATTGAGTGTTGAAATATGGCATTAAAACTTCTGATGTTCATTCATAGTTTTAACACACAGAACTTCTGAGTTCTCTTCACTATTTTAACACATGAAACTTCTATGATTTTTCTCACTGTTAACGCACACTGAACCTCTGATTCTTATGCTGTTAACACACACATAACCTATGATGATTCACTCACTGTCCTAACGCAACACAGAACTTATGAGTTCTCCTTGCATGTCAAATACACTGAACTTCTGATGTTTCCATTCGCTGTTTTTTTTACACACTCAAAGTTTCTGATTTTTACATGCCGACAACGCACTAAACTGCTGACGTTTGCTCACTGTTTTAGTGTAATACAGAACTTCTGATTTGTGGCCCACTGTCTGAATGCAATCCAGAACTTCTGTGTCTGTCCTCTAACATTTCTTGCAGGACCTCAAAGTGTACCAATCCAGAACTTCTGGTTCTGACACTTCCTTCCGAGTCACCACGCGGCTGACTTCAGAACTTCGGATCCTTGTTGTTTTGCTTGCAGCAACACACTGTTTTCTATCTTTCATTTATTTTCCTTTTCATCATTTTTAATATCAACATAAAAAGACATAAAAAATATTTTCTTTTATTAACTAATTTATTTATTTTTTTATTAAGATAATTTTTTTTTTTCTAAACAAGTCCATTTCTTTCTTATATTGTACATTTCAATATGGTTGTAATAGTAACTTAGGACTTACTTTTACTTGCAACGCTCATTCATAAATTTGTACCCCCATCCCCTAAATATTGTAATATTGTAGGATTTTACATTTCTGCGATTTATCGCTTTCAAATGTAAATGCTAGTAATTAGGAGTGTATGGCAAGATAAAACCAACAAGTGGACCACCAAAAATCAAAGACAAATGCATGCAATCAAACACACATGCACACATGCACCCTTAGGTTAATCTCACTTGTTGCCGTGCAAAAATGGCCATGTTATGCATGTGGGATGTCTTAGCATAAACAAATTGAAAAATACAAGATCATAGTCCCTCGATGACGCTATCAAAGTTGCCTTTCAAAATGATCTTAGTCCCTAAAAGAAAAGTTCTAAGTCATCTCACAACATTGCTATCATGGTCCTACGATGACCCAACGCCCGTCCCTTCACATCCGACGATGGGGCTTCTTGCCAAATCAATGGTAAGGTGGCAACATCTAAAGGAGGAGGAAAATCACATCTAAGACCTTTTGAGTAGGTAGATTACTTTTAGTTACTTGCTCACTCTCAAAACAAATATCCTTGCTATTTTCAAAACAATCATATGCACTTTCAAAACAACTTCAAAACATTTTCCAAACCTTGAAATATTTTCAAAAGCTCAACACTTTGTATACATTCTTACGAACGGGAATCATTATATAGTTTGCCTAAACGATGGCACCTTTTCAAAATACTTTCAAAAACCACATAAAGCACAATTTCAAAACAAAAAAAAGCAAGTGATTTAAGCAAGTAACTAAGAGCCCACGGAAAACCATGGATGAAAAGGATGCTAGCACCTTCCCTTTTCATAATCTACCCCACGAACTCAAGAACACATCTCAAAGGTCTTTCCTTTGCTTTTTCACCTTTC
Source organism: Vicia faba (assembly GCA_948472305.1). Taxonomy (NCBI): domain Eukaryota; kingdom Viridiplantae; phylum Streptophyta; class Magnoliopsida; order Fabales; family Fabaceae; genus Vicia; species Vicia faba. Next base: position 884,763,048 of record OX451735.1, read on the forward strand.
TTTTTGGATAAAAGAAAAGACGGTGGCGACTCTTGCTAACCGCGACATTTGCGATAAAATGCAAAACCTCAACTCAGTTCTCCCACCGTATCACAGAACTGGAGACTCTGATGGGGAATAACTCTTAAAAAGTGGGGTTACCTTAAGGTTAGATCATATTTACTTGCTTACATTGTTTAATTTGTTTGCTTTACATTTTGGTTCCTTGTTTGGGTTTGTTTTAAATCCTACACCCGAATTTGGGGACACCTTTTAGGTAAGTAGAAATAAACTGTGAGGGAGCTGTGCGGGATATACCGACATGGTTGAAGCAGTAGCTACATTGATGTGGCACTTTGGTTGGTACCAGTAACCCTTATGTCAATCAAGAAGAGTACGGGGCCTCCGCGTGGTGTCGTGAAGCATCAACTGACCTTAGAACCTTACTTGACCAACTTGGCCATTAGGACGTAGTGAGATGACCGACTTTGGTGCAGTCCGAAGTTGGTAGATACTCGATGCTACACTCATTGAGACTTGACTCCCGAGTTTTGTTTGGTTGCGAGTCAATTGCCTATCAAACGAAGCTTGTGGGAAAGGTCAGTGATATTGAGATCCCTTAGAACCCGGTTACTATTAACTAGGATAGGATGAGCCAACTAAAACTTCAAGAGGGTACTTACCTACAAACTCCATGCAAGCCTAAAACTAAGGATTTGTTTGCTTTGTGTGAATATGATTATTTGTATATAAACTTGCTTACTTTGCATATCTGTACATAACATCATAACATCATACCATAGCATTTTCAATAACCATTTCAAGGATCTCGAGGGTCTTTGATGCAAGGTCACGTTGAACCAGACGTCTACCAAAGGGCAAGAGGATTTATTTTCCTCTAATCAAACACCGTCAAAGATCAAGTACAACAACTTGAGTCAAGGGCTATGACCCACTTGACATGGTGAGCTTGATTCTCGTGGAAGGACATCCATCGATACAAAGTTCTCCAATCAAAAAATGTTGATCAATGTTCAACTTCTAACATTTTCTTGTATTTACCCCACGAGATCCTTGAAAACATGCATCCACATATCATGCATCATATCATGACAAGTTTCTCCCATACAGGTCTCCTTATCTTCCTACTGTTTATTTCAGTAAGATGGATATGGAACAAACGGTGAAAGATCTCCAAGCTCAAAACGCTCAATTCCAACAAATGTTCCTGGCTATGGCTAAGGGGCAAGAAGACCTGAAAGATCTCCTTCTCAAAGACAAGAGGAAGAAGTCTAAGAATTCAATAGGTGTCTTGAACTTGGGAAGAAGACCTAAAGGACCAGTCAAGGGAACTCTAGATCTTTCAACTCCATCCAACATGGGGGTTAGTCTTGAAGAAGACCACAATTTGGAGATTGGTGAAGTTGAAGCTGACTACTCCGAGGAACAATATCCTTCCACTGATGACAAGTACAAACGGTTGGAGGATCGCCTCAGTGCTATGGAAATTCAACAGATACCTGGCTTGGATTTAGGAGACATGGGTTTGGCTTCTGGAGTGGTCATCCCGTCAAAGTTCAAAATCCCTACCTTTTCCCTGTACGATGGAGTCTCTTGCCCTAAGATGCACTTAAAGTCTTATGTTCGCAAGATTCAACCATACACAACTGATCCAAAGCTTTGGATCAATTTCTTCCAAGAAAGCCTGGTAGGGACTCAACTCGAATGGTTCTATAAATTGGAGAGTTCTCGCATCCACACCTGGGAGGATTTAGCTGCTGCTTTCTATAAGCAGTATCAGTACAATGCTGATCTTGCACCAACTCGTGTGCAATTGCAGAACATGACCATGGGTTCCAATGAGAGCTTTAAAGGGTATGCCCAAAAGTGGAGATATCTGGCTAGTAGGGTGCAGCCCCCTTTAACTGACAGGGAGCTGATTGACATCTTTATGGGAACTTTGACATGGCCTTTCTTCAAACACTTGATCGGAAGTTCCTCAGCCGGCTTCACCGAGCTAATACTGACCGGTGAAAGAGTCGAAGCTGGCATCAAAAGTGGAAAGATTCAAGAAGCTACACCTTCTGATGCTCAGAAAAATCCATATAATGGGAAGAAAGAGTCCAATGATGTGTTCGGTCAAAAGAGTCGTCATGACCAACACGTGGGGGCAGTCCTGATCTCTGGTTCTGCATCACACCGACAATAGCAAAGGAGAAATATACGAAAGTCAGACGAGCCTAAAAGAAAGTTTACCAACATCAACATGCCACTGTCTCAAGCGCTACAACACTTGTTGAGGATGAATCTGATTGCATTGATAGGACCTCATCCGAACCCCAAAACTTCTTCTCCTAACTACAATCCTAATGCAACATGTGCTTATCATTCTGAGAGTCCCGAGCATGATACTAATGATTGTTGGGCATTAAAGTACAAGATTCAGAATTTGATTGACGCTAAGGAGATCGAGTTTGACCCTCCAGAGACTCCAAACATAATCATTGCTCCTATAACGAATCATTGAAAGCTTTTGTTCGTTTGAATTTTCAAGTTGTAATTTCTTTTATTATTCAAACAATTATCTATTAATGTCAAACTTTGTTTCATTAATGCATTGCATATATTTGTCTTGATTTGATCCACTCATTTTCATTACATTTAAACTATGCTTTTTACTCTCTTTATGACATTCAACTCTTGCTAAAAGTTACAAGCCTTTAGAGGGAGGATGACGAAAACAATGGCATAGTCTCATACAGTATGCTTTTGGACAAACCTTGCTGACGATGTACATGCATTCTTTCAAATCCTAAACACTGGAGTTATAAGGAAGATAATCCCTAGTCAACCCCTTCGAGCCAAAGAAGTAGAAGTTTTATGTTTTAACACAAATTGAAACTTTTAATCGAAACCTGGGGCAGGGTAGTCTCTCAGTTAATTCAAACGCGCGTTAAGCCGCAAACTCTCATCTCATAATACAACGAATGACATAAAAAAAACATTCCTCTGGAATCAGAAGACGGTGATGGTTCCCTATCACATGGATAGTCATTATTTCTCAAAAAGAAAAGCCCACTAAGTCAAAATCTACAAAGGAGACTTAAGAAAATTGGGACATCCCACTGACTGTAATCTCAAAATAAGAACACTCAGGCAAAAATTAGGGATGAAAAATCAAAAGAAAGAGGTCACTACAAATTCTCAACAAATATGAAAAATGATGGGAAAAAATGACTGCCTTCCGACAAACTTAACCTGTCTGAACCATCACCAAAATGTCATTCCAGACTCAATTGGAGTTCAAACGTATAATTAACTGAGCTTAGGACCGAAGAACATCACGAAGAACGGGTGGATACAAATACATTTGAGCCTTTATCCTTTGTTTCTTAAACCATGAACCAAGCCACGTTACGACCCTTCAAAAGTCCTAATTGAAGCATGGGTTAGTTCGAAAGCATACTGTTACAAAAGGTATCCTGACTCCTATAAGGCTTTACTCAAAATCCAAAGTTGAATTACAAACTTCTTTACTTGCTAAAAACGCATTTTTCAAAACATCAAGACAAGCATAAACTTTGCATTACTTGAATATCACTGTTTGCATATGGCTATTTGTTTGACAGTGGAGAAATTCACACGAATATCCAGTGAATGAAAACTCTCTCAGTAAACAAAATCAATTCAAGAAGGATGACACTTCCATTGACGAATCTCCTATCAACAGGAGGACATGACATGTCACTATCCAGCACACATGGGGCAGTCCAGTCAAGATTCCAAGAAATCTCTCAAGAAGTGTAGAGTAACCAGGGGCTAGTCTCCATCTCCGTCACTTGGGGCATTGAACGTCAATCCCGATAAAGGGTTACGTACAGTCAAAATTTCTAGGCAGTGACACAAACACTCGCTACTAGGGGCAATGACAAATCTCCCCAAAATCCTTCTCATAGGATGATTCCCCAGCAAGAGTTTAATCTCTGAAAACCTTTCCCCAGCTGAAACAACCTCAAGAGTCCTCGAGGACTTTCCCTAACGAAGTCGTCACCTCTCTAGCAGACCGGCAACATGGTTTATTTCCCCAACAAACTACAAAATCCCCAGTTCGAGTTTTCCTCTCCAACTACTACAAATTAAAGGACCACAACTCCCTTTCCCCAGTAGACTACTCTACAATCCCCAGCAAGTTACTGTGAAACCTGGACCCGACCAGATATCAGTTCAAATTCGACCCCAGTAGAGCAACGAACAACCGAGACTCTGGAACTCTTTTCCCCAAGCAGGAATCAACACTCTCTAACAGAGTTTTCAATATTCCCCAACGGAGTTCTCCTCAAACAACAAAACAGGAATCCCCGATGGAAATATTCTAAGCAAAGTTTGAAGACACAACAACTCTTCAACAACAGTCTAGGATTTAATGACTCCCCGACATTTGTCAAGAATTTATTTTCCCAGACAAAAATACATTCATAAACATTTCAAATTATCCTATTTACATACATGATAAGTGCATACGGCACAATCTCATTTATTTTTGAGAACATCATGACATCATGCATTTCATACATCATGACATTGCATACAACTAACATTTTACCTTTTCAGGAAAAGGTCAATCAACAGATGGCTACCATCAACCTTTTCAAATTCCAGATTAATACTTGTAACAAGCCAGGAAAAATATCTGTGGATGACTAATTGTAGATTAATACCTGTAACAAGCCAGGAAAACTATCTACATGAAGAGATTGAATATTAACACCTGTAACAAGTCAGGAAAGCTATCTTTTTTTCTCAGTACAAAGATTAATACCTGAAATCAAACAGGACAACTATCTACTCAACTAGCTGAAGCAACCCTGAAGGGGTGAAAAACACAAGAAGGGGGGGTTGAATTGTAAAACTGAAATCTTAAAGCAATTGACAAGATATTTTTATCCTGGTTCGTTTGATCTCAAACTACTCCAGTCCACCCGTCAAGGTGATTTCGCCTCTCTCCAACGAGGTCTTAATTCACTATATTCAACTGAATATTACAGACTGCTTTAACAACTGCTAAAGCCTTCTTGATTCAAACCACAACCCGGTTTGTCAAGGCAACACTTTCTTACAAAGGTATAAAACAATGTGTGTGAATGTTTTCTACAAAACTTTATCACAACTGTGATATATACACAAAATGAAGCTTAGAAACTAGATTGCTAAACAATAGTGGAGTATCAGAGTATGTGGTTTAGCAAAACTGGTAGAATGAGGATTATGGTTCAGCTTTGTGCGTGTAGAGAGTTGGAGAGCATTAGCCATTATAATCTTCAAAGCCTTGTTTATATAGCACTTGAAAAGATGAACGTTGAATGCAATATTCTTGATTCAATGCTAATAACAAGCTTTCCTTTTTGAGCAGATCTTGTCTGGAATGAGGCCGTTGGAATTAATTAGCGTTCAATGCACAGTACCGTTGCTTCTTCAATGCACGTTCTGGCTTGGCTCATTTTGATTCTGCTTCGCTGCTGATGAACTATTGTGTTTCTGTATCAGAGTGTTTGAGCGCAGTCTTGTTCATCAAGCTTCAGCATGTACGTGAGTTGATTATCTGATCTTGACGTTCTGATGTAGCAACTTCTGATGCTGGTGTATGAAATCAAATTCTGATGCTGTAAAGACGTGATCTTGCTTATACCAATCAGAGTATCTGCAAGTCAGAACATAATAATTTTAGGCAGCATATAGTTCATTCATGAAACTTATAAATACTATATCTTTTCACTTTGTTATCATCAAAACTTAAATATAGGGTAGTAGATTCAAACATTGTTCTAACAATCTCCCCCTTTTTGATGATGACAAAAACTAGATATTTTAAATGAAAAATAACGTGAAAAGGTATCTGAAAAATGTATCAGAGTAAGAAGTAAAATGAATAAGGAGTAAGGAAATACTCCCCCTGAATTTATTACTTCCCTTTGATTATACGTGTTCTTCAGGATCAGATCTTTTTCTTTCTTTGAACATCAGATTATCAGAGTCTTTGACTTATCAGAGAGCAGAGCTTCAGAACTATTCCTGTCAGAGCTTTGATTTGGATCAGAGTATTAGGTCGATCAGAACTTCATATTGATCAGAGCAACATTGATCAGAGCTTCTACATTTTGATCAGAGCTTCTAGTCTTCAGAGTATCCAGGAGCTTCCTTGTGCCTGTAGACTTTAAACAAAACAGAAAAACATTTCAAGTAATAGAGTTAGAATGTTTGAGAATTTCTGTCTAGTTAGCCGTTATTGATTTTAAATATCATTCTTGTTCTCCCCCTTTTTGTCAGCAATCAAAAAGTGTTGGTGATGTGCTAAAACAATTTGATCAGAAAAACTAATCATATTAAAATAGTTCAGGATCAGAGCAAACATTACAAAACATAATCAAAACAGTACATCAGAAAATCAAGAAAACATGAAAAAAGTTATGCATGAAAAAGATTTAAGGTTGAGGGGGCATGCGTGAGAACAGGCTCTCCAGCATCGCTTGAATCTTTTCAGAAGTTTCATTCTGCTTCTGAACCATGTTGACAACAGTGTCAATCTTGCTGTCCTGCACATCCATTCTTGCTTTCATCTTCTGATCATTGTCGTCCATCCGCTGCTGTAGACGCAAGTCATTCAGCCTTAGTTCTTCCAGAGCATGCCTGTCCAAGGCAGCTTGAGAAGCATCAGAAGGAGGAGGCTTCTCATAACTTTCAGCGACATCCTCTGCTTGATTTTCATCCTGAATGGTCTTGTCTTCTTCTGATGGTTGCACCTGTGCAGCTTGCTGTTTCTCAGACCAAGGTTCACTGTCCAGAGGGAGCACAACTTCCTGAGGCAGCTGACTTTCAACTTCCTTCAGCAGCTTGCTGAAGTTCTGTTGTGCCTGCTCATAGTTGATATCCTGCAACTTGAGGGCTTCAGCACGTACCCATAGTCTGAACTGTGACCAGAGCTGATCAGAAGCAGCTGGGTCAATCATCCCAGGACAGACTTGCTTCAAAGAAGCAATCCATTGCAGCACACCTGTTTCAAAATTCAAAATACCAGAGCCAACATCTGGTTGCTTTGGTTTGGGGATGGCAATTTTGTGTCTTAGATCAGCAAGACGTTCAAGACTTGTGAAGTCAATGAAAGTCCTGCTGGGGTTTTCAGAGGTTTGCTGAGAGGCTGTTTGTTTTGGAGGAGGGGTATCAGAGTCAGATATTTCGATTGGAGTAGGTGGTGTTTTGGGAGTCTTTGGAGGTGTGGATTCTTCTGAAGATGGTAACTGGGGCATGACAATAGTGGTTCCACATGGCAACTGGATTGCCAGCGGTGAAGGTTGAGGTGAGTGAGGGTCAGATTTATGAGGAGAGGGAGTTTCAGAATGGTGAAACTCTGTTTGTGGTGAAGGAGGATTTATTTCTGGTTGGGGAGGTGGAATCTCTGATTGCTCAGGGATCAGAGGTTCTTCTGTGAGTGGTTGTTGTTGTTGTTCTGGTTCTGGTTGTTGCTGTATTTCTGGTTCAGGTTGTTGTTCTGTTTGTGGAGGAGGAACATTTTGTGGTTCAGGGTTTGGTTTAGCAGAAGCATGTTCACGCTCAATATCAGCTAGCACTTGGTCAAGTGCTGTTGTTGTTGAAATTGTTGGTTGTTTGGGGATTTTGGTTCTAGGTCTTCTGAGTAGTAAGGCCTCAGAAGGGTCTTCTGGTATGGTTTCATCAATGGTAGGGATTGTAATTGATATTCTATGGGAGGTTTGAGGAGCAGCAGATGCTGGAATAGTAAAAGATTTTGAAATAGGGGCAGCAGATGAAATACCTCTTTTCTTTGGAGTCTGATGAGATGATCCTTCTGATGGCGCTTTCCTCTTCTTTGTCTTCTTCAAAGTCACTTCTGGTTCTGGTTGACGCAGATCTTTGATCTTCAGCTTTGAACCTGTATCTTCTGCCTTGTACGCATCTGGGTACCTGAGAAACATCTCTGGTTTGGATTCCATTTCAGAAAATACCGGAAAATCACTCAGAGGCACTCTTCTGCTGGAGATATCAGCAGTTGAAGTAGCTCTGGGACCCTTCTGAATATTTTCTATCAGCTTCATCTTTTTCAGATTCTTAGCGTTCAGCGGTTTCCCAATTGTTGGTTCAATAGTGCTCAGCTCCTGAGCTTCGATCAGATGTTCAATCAACCTATTCTCTGTCAGAATATCTGATATAAGCCTTCCAAACGGTATCCAGTCCCTCTTGGTTCTTTCTTCTTCTCTAGTTTCTTTCACACTGGTTTTGAGATGGTTGAACAAGAAGTGAGCCAGATTGATCTTAATCTTCTGATCAATAAAGTAGATCAGAAACTGCTGATCCACATTTATATAATCAGGAGAACTTGTTGGTTTCCTGTGGTTGAAGCAGCCCAAAACAATCTTAGCCCATACTCTGCAGTGATCCTTCAGATCCTTAATTTTGCTGCTGGGCATTCCAAGAGTGAAAATTCTGTTCGCTACCACACCTACATCAGCGCATCTTTCAGCCATGTCCACACAACGGACTCCACCACCACTTTGACCGATTAGCCTTGCAATGAGATCTTCAGAAATCACAATCTTCTTCCCCATGACAGAGGAGATGACTAGATGTTTTGAAACATTGGCGTGAATCCAAAATTCTTTGACCAGCGCTGGGAATGTTGGTCCAACCAACCTATCGAAATACCTCTCCCACTTTTGAGCCCTAATTTCTTCAGTTAGGTCAAAACCATTTTCCTTCAAGCTTTCAAAGTCAATGATTAACTCAGAAAGCACTTCAAGGTTCTTTACCGGAGTGAGAAGAGTTCTGAGTGGCACCTAATATTGTTCAGAGGTTGCTTTCTTCTGATTGCCTGCAGAAATGCTGGAGGATGCCATTGTTCACACTAAAAAGCTTTGAGAATGAATTGAGAAAAAAAAGGTTTGTAGGAGATGAACTCAGAAATATGCAGAAAAAGCTTGAGTGTTAATGAGAAAGCGTAAAGAATAAGAATGAGAGATTAATGTGCTTAAATAGAGTTTTCAAAATTATTATGAAAAGATAAACGTTTTTAAGAGAGAGAAAAATAATGATTGCCATTTAAAAGGCGTGATTACTTTTCATTAAATGCTTGCTGATTTTGGGGGATTTGAGAAAGATACTTAAAAACGGTTACCAGACATGTGTCTCAATGCACCCAATCAGCGCTTTGCCTTCTCAGAAGCGTGCACGCGTTCAGCTTCAGAGATATGCTGATGATTGGATGACACTTGTTTGATGTAGTGATCAACACGTCTGTCTTTGAGATTAGACTCTCAGATCTTTAGACTTGCATCTGATACAATCTGCATGTTCTATCTTTCTGAAAGAAGATTGATCAGAAGTTCACAGTAAAAATAATTACATTCTGAAAGAAAATATATGGAATTAAAACATTTTCACTCTGGGCACACTTTCATGCTGAGATGTTTCAGAATGAAATTGAACCTATCTTCTGAAAGGGGTTTAGTAAAGATATCAGCCCATTGATGGTCTGTATCTATAAATTTTAAGTTCAAAATACCTTTCTGAATATAGTCCCTAATGAAATGGTGCTTTATTTCTATATGCTTAGCTTTAGAATGTAAAATGGGATTCTTACTTAAGCAAATTGCAGAAGTATTATCACAAAGTATAGGAATGTTACTCTCAAAAATCTGGAAGTCTTCAAGCTGACTTTTCATCCAGAGCATTTGTGTGCTACATCCTGCTGCTGCTATGTACTCAGCTTCTGCTGTTGACAGAGCAATTGTTGATTGCCTTTTGCTGGACCAAGAGATCAGATTTTCTCCCAGAAACTGGCAGCTTCCAGAAGTACTTTTACGTTCCACTCTGTCTCCAGCAAAATCAGCATCACAGTAGCCTACTAAGCTGTAATCACTAGATTTTCTATAAAACAAACCCAGATTAGTAGTACCTTTCAGATACTTGAAAATTCGCTTAACAGCTGTTAAGTGAGATTCTCTAGGATCTGATTGGAATCTAGCACAGATACAAACGCTGAATAATATGTCAGGTCTTGAAGCAGTCAGATAGAGGAGAGAACCAATCATACCTCTGTAGACTTTCTGTTCTACACTTTTGCTTACCTCTTCTCTTTCCAGAATGCACGTGGGATGCATTGGAATCTTTGATGGCTTACATTCTGAGAGGTCAAATTTCTTCAGAAGATCTCTGATGTATTTGCTCTGATGAATGTAAGTTCCTTCTGGAGTTTGATTGATCTGAATTCCTAGAAAGAATTTCAGTTCCCCCATGAGGCTCATCTCAAATTCTGCCTGCATACACTTAGCAAATTTTCTTCCAAGAGAAGGATTAGTAGAACCAAAAATGATATCATCAACATAAATTTGACAGACTAAGATGTCACTCTTAACTGTTTTACAGAATAGAGTAGTGTCCACTTTCCCTCTGGTGAATTCATTTTCAAGCAGAAAGTTACTTAGCCTTTCATACCAAGCTCTGGGAGCTTGTTTCAGACCATACAGTGACTTCTTTAGTTTGAAAACATGTTCTGGATGTTTTGTATTTTCAAAACCTGGGGGTTGGTGAACATAAACTTCTTCTTCTATATAACCATTTAAGAATGCACTTTTGACATCCATCTGATACAGAGTGATGCCTATATTAACAGCAAATGAAATTAAAAGTCTGATAGATTCTAACCTGGCGACTGGGGCAAAGGTTTCTGTATAGTCTATCCCCTCTTGCTGACTATAACCTTGTGCAACCAGTCGTGCCTTGTTTCTGATGACTTCACCTTGTTCATTTAGCTTGTTTCTGAACACCCATCTTGTTCCAATGACGTTGAATCCTTTTGGTCTGGGAACGATATCCCATACGTCGTTTCTGGTGAATTGATTCAGCTCTTCTTGCATTGCCAGAATCCAGTCATTATCCATAAGTGCTTCATCAATAGAAGAAGGTTCAATCAGAGACACAAGTCCCAAAAGAGTTTCTTCAGAGTTTTTGAAGCTTGCTCTTGTTCTGATTGGATCTTCCTTTCTTCCTAGGATAGTCTCTTCTGGGTGATCCAAGCTGCTTCTAGGTAATCTCTTCTGAGGTTGATCAGCAGCTGTTGAAGGATTTCTAGCAGTGCTCCTTTCAGACGTTGAAGGAATGTCTGTGTTGAGAGCTTCTGATGACTTGTCTTCAGAACCTGCAAATTCAATTTCTATACCTGCAAAAATTTCATTCTGCTTTGACTTTTCAGAGTCAAGCTTATCATTAAAACGAACACTGATTGATTCTTCCACAATCTGTGTTTCTGTATTGTATACTCTGTACCCTCTTGAGCGTTCAGAGTATCCTAACATAATACACTTCTGTGCCTTAGAATCAAACTTGTTCAAATAATTCTTTGTATTTAACATAAAGCAAGTACATCTAAATGGATGAAAATATGAAATGTTGGGCTTTCTGTTCTTCCACAATTCATATGGAGTCTTTTCCAGAATAGGTCTTATTGAGATTCTATTCTGAATGTAGCACGCTGTGTTTATTGCCTCTGCCCAGAAAGTCTTAGCAACGTTTGTCTCATTGATCATGGTTCTGGCCATTTCTTGCAATGTTCTGTTCTTTCGTTCTACAACTCCATTTTGTTGGGGAGTTCTAGGACAAGAGAAATCATGCAGAATGCCTTTGTCATTAAAGAATGACTCAAAATCTTTATTTTCAAATTCTCCACCATGATCACTTCTGACTTTAACGATTCTAAGATCTTTTTCATTCTGAACTTGGTTACAGAAGGTAACAAACACAGAGTGTGACTCGTCCTTGTGTCTTAAGAACTTTACCCATGTCCATCTGCTATAGTCATCTACGATTACTAACCCATACTTCTTACCACTGACTGAAGCAGTTTTAACTGGTCCAAATAAGTCAATGTGCAGAAGTTCTAATGGCTTAGAGGTGGAAACAACATTTTTGGATTTAAAAGAAGGTTTTGCAAATTTGCCTTTCTGACATGCTTCACACAGAGCATCTGAATTGAACTTCAAATTAGGAAGTCCTCTGACCAGATTGAGTTTGTTAATCTGAGATATTCTTCTCATACTAACATGCCCCAATCTTCTGTGCCAGATCCACTGCTCATTGTTAACAGACAGAAGACATTTTACATTCTGACTCTTTAGTTCAGAAAGTTTGATTTTGTAAATGTTGTTTTTCCTCTTACCATTAAACAGGATAGTCCCATCTTTCTGACTAACAGCTTTACATGATTTTTGATTAAAGATTATATCATAACCGTTATCACTTAATTGACTTATGGATAACAGATTATGCATCAATCCATCTACTAGCAGAACATTATTAATAGAGGGAAGATTTCCATTACCTACAGTTCCAGAGCCAATTATCTTTCCCCTCTGATTGCCTCCAAAGCCAACGTGGCCTCCAGGCTTAAGTTCCAGGCTTTGGAACATATGCCTTCTTCCCGTCATGTGTCGTGAGCAGCCAGAGTCCAGGTACCATGACTGGTGTTTCTGACTTGCTGCTAAAGATATCTGCAACATGTATTATTTTATCCTTAGGTACCCAGATCTTCTTGGGTCCTGATTTGTTAGTTTTACCAAAACTCTGGTTGAATTTTGGTTTCACAGAGTGCTTACTGCTAGTATATTTGATGTCATGTGTGTGACCATACACAAAATGTGAATTTAGAGGAGTGTGTTTAATGGTTAAATCCATGACATTCTTTGGTGTAGGAACCTTACCTAGGTATCCTATTCCTTTCCTGCCGTTTCTGCTAACTCCATAGATCATTGAAGCCATTATGCTTCTATCTATGCTTTTAGCAAGGAACTTCTGGAAACTGTGATCATACTCCTTGATGATCTCATCAGCGTTGCTGGGAGTTTCAGAAATTGGTTCCTTCTGAGAGTTTTGTAAAGAGTTTTCTAATTTTGAAATTTTATCTCTCAGCTCAGAGTTTTCCAATTTGAGACTCTCAGACTTATTAGAGTCAGATTCAAGATTCCTTTTCAGGTCTCTGAATTTAGCTCTAATCTGCTGATAACGTTCCAGAATTTCATTAAGGCTTTCAGCAAGTTCAGCCTTTGTAAAATTAACAGCGAAGTTAGGAAATACCTCTTCTGTGTCTGATTCTGAGTCTGATTCAGAAGCTTCACTATCTTCTGAAGTGTTTGCCATGAGAGCTATGTTTGCCCTTTCATCATCTGATTCTGAGTCAGCTTCAGACGAGTCAGAGTCATCCCATGTGGCCATGAGACTTTTCTTCTTCTCTCTTCCAAACTTCTTTTTGGGCTTTTCCCTCTGAAGCTTTGGACAGTCACTCTTGTAGTGTCCTTGCTCATTGCACTCGTAGCAGATGATGTCTTTGGTGTTTGGCTTCTTGCTACTGGAGGAGCCTTCAGATCTTCTGTATCCAGAGGAAGAATCTGTCCTTCTGTATCTGGAAGAAGACTCGTTCTGATCAGATCTTCTGGGATTCCTGAACTTCCTTTGTCTTTGCTTCCACAGTTGATTTACTCTTCTGGAGAGAAGGGAAAGTTCGTCTTCTTCTGATGAGGATCCATCAGATGTTTCTTCAACTGCCTGCAAAACTTTAGACTCAGATTTTCTGTTAGATTTTAATGCTAAAGGCTTACCTTGCTTCTGAGGCTCATCAGCTTCTAGCTCTATCTCATGACTTCTGAGGGAGCTTATAAGTTCCTCCAGAGTGATTTTGTTGAGATCTTTAGCCAGCTTCAGAGCAGTAACCATAGGCCTCCACTGCTTGGGTAAACTTCTGATTATTTTCTTGACATGGTCAGCAGTAGAGTATCCTTTGTCCAGAACTTTGAGACCAGCTACCAGAATCTGGAATCTAGAGAACATAGTTTCAATGGATTCAGATTCTTCCATTTTGAACGCCTCATACTTCTGAATGAGCGCCAGAGCTTTTGTTTCTTTGACTTGAATGTTGCCCTCATGCGTCATTCTGAGAGAATCAAAGATATTCTTTGCTGTGTCTCTGTTGGAGATCTTTTCATACTCAGTATAGGAGATGGCACTGAGGAGGATGGTTCTAGCCTTATGGTGATTCTTGAAGTCACGCTTTTGTTGATCAGTCATTGATTTTCTATCAATCTTCTGACCACTTGCATTCACAGGGTGCGTGTATCCATCTGTCACCATATCCCACAGATCAGCATCATGTGCTAGAAAGAAGCTTTCAATTCTGTCTTTCCAGTAATCAAAGTTTTCTCCATCAAAGACTGGAGGTTTGCCACTGAATCTGTCTCTGTCCTCATTGTTGTCATTGCTGAAGTGAGAGTTGTTTCCTGCCATTGTGTTTTTCTGACGCTGGATCTTGTACTGACACGGTTAAGTGTTTTAGCTCAGAACCAGGCGCTCTGATACCAATTGAAGGGGTGAAAAACACAAGAAGGGGGGGTTGAATTGTAAAACTGAAATCTTAAAGCAATTGACAAGATATTTTTATCCTGGTTCGTTTGATCTCAAACTACTCCAGTCCACCCGTCAAGGTGATTTCGCCTCTCTCCAACGAGGTCTTAATTCACTATATTCAATTGAATATTACAGACTGCTTTAACAACTGCTAAAGCCTTCTTGATTCAAACCACAACCCGGTTTGTCAAGGCAACACTTTCTTACAAAGGTATAAAACAATGTGTGTGAATGTTTTCTACAAAACTTTATCACAACTGTGATGTATACACAAAATGAAGCTTAGAAACTAGATTGCTGAACAATAGTGGAGTATCAGAGTATGTGGTTTAGCAAAACTGGTAGAATGAGGATTATGGTTCAACTTTGTGCGTGTAGAGAGTTGGAGAGCATTAGCCATTATAATCTTCAAAGCCTTGTTTATATAGCACTTGAAAAGATGAACGTTGAATGCAATATTCTTGATTCAATGCTAATAACAAGCTTTCCTTTTTGAGCAGATCTTGTCTGGAATGAGGCCGTTGGAATTAATTAGCGTTCAATGCACAGTACCGTTGCTTCTTCAATGCACGTTCTGGCTTGGCTCATTCTGATTCTGCTTCGCTGCTGATGAACTATTGTGTTTCTGTATCAGAGTGTTTGAGCGCAGTCTTGTTCATCAAGCTTCAGCATGTACGTGAGTTGATTATCTGATCTTGACGTTCTGATGTAGCAACTTCTGATGCTGGTGTATGAAATCAAATTCTGATGCTGTAAAGACGTGATCTTGCTTATACCAATCAGAGTATCTGCAAGTCAGAACATAATAATTTTAGGCAGCATATAGTTCATTCATGAAACTTATAAATACTATATCTTTTCACTTTGTTATCATCAAAACTTAAATATAGGGTAGTAGATTCAAACATTGTTCTAACAAACCCTACACCGGTTCCTTCTTCCCAAGATGAAGTTTTACACTGACTCATCATGAAGCAACCCTACACATGTTCCTTCTTTCCAAGATGAAGTTTTACACAAACTCGTCATTGAAGCAACCCTAAACAGGTTCCTTCTCACCTCCAGATGAAGTTTTACACGGACTCATCATCAGGCAACCCTACACAGATTCCTCCTTTCCAAGATGCAGTTTTACACTGACTCATCATGAAGCAACCCTACACAGGTTCCTTCTCACCTCCAGATGAAGTTTTAGTGGACCCATCATGAAGAAACCCTACACAGGTTCCTTCTCAGGAAATTTCAGATGCAGTCTTACACGGACTCATCATGAAGCAACCCTACACCGGTTCCTTCTCTTTCTAATATGCAGTTTTACACGAACTCATCATCAGGCAACCCTACACAGGTTCCTCCTTTCCAGATATAGTTTTACACGGACTCATCATGAAGCAACCCTACACCGGTTCCTTCTCTTTCCAAGATGCAATTTTACACTGACTCATCATGAAGCAACCCTACACCATTTCCTTCTCTTTCTAAGATGCAGTTTTACACGGACTCATCATCAAGCAACCCTACACCGGTTCATTCTCTTTCCAAGATGCAGTTTTACACGGACTCATCGTCAGACAACCCTACACAGGTTCCTCCTTTCCAAGATGCAGTTTTACACGGACTCATCATGAAGCAAGCCTACACAGGTTCCTTCTCAGGAAATTTCAGATGAAGTTTTACACGGACTCATCATCAAACAACCCAACTTTCCAATACAATTTAGATGCGCTCCAGACACGGACGTCATGCTGGAAATCATCCAGTTCCAGCTTATAGATACAGTCCAACAATCACCTCTGAATGGCATCTTTAAGCCCATCTCCAACAGGATTATATCCCCTCTCCAAATGGAATCTTTAAGCCCATTCCCTACATAATCAACTAACACACCTTCAAGTGCAAATTTTCTGGGCACTCTGATGTTCAATCATCTTCCACCCTCAAGTCACGAAGGACAGATTTACCAATCTAACTCGTCAGGTGTAAAAAGATTGAACAGGGGCAGCTGTTGTACCCCAAAATTTGCCCTCTCACTTCTCAAGGAATCACCCTGGATCCTCAAGTTTGCTTTCATCCAATTCCAAGCCTTGAATTATAAATTTTTCCAAGTAAACCATTCACAAGGGCAAAATGGTCATTTGCACACTGAGAAGTCTAACTTTGACTTTTGGATCAAAATCAAATCTCAAAAATCATATTTCATCAAGACATGTTGGAATATGAAGTTGGTTTCATCAAGAATTTCAAAAGTCAAAACTATTTTGAATAAGTCAAAATTCTAAATACTTAGAATTTTTTCTAAGTATTTAGGAAAATATGACAAGCTCAGAACTTCTGACCAGATTATCACCATAACGCTCAGCAAATTCTGGATATTCTCAAGACAGAGTTTGGTCAGAACTTCTGGGCAAGTTTTCACAAAAGCTTAATCAGAGTTTGCCAGGGTAATTCAAAGAAGGTTAAGGAGCGTGCTGCAAGCTTTCTAGAAAGTCTGAAAGCTCCTTCAAAACATGCTAGAGCTAGAAGATAAGAGGGTCAGAAGATGGGATGCCATGCTGAAGCAGAACTTCTGATCCAGAACTAAGCCTTGGTGTAGAGTTTCACGTTGCAGGATTTCTGGTTATGATAAGTCTCATCATCATTTAATGCTCATTTAATGCTCACAACCACCTTCTGAGTCTTTATCCAAAGGATTTTCACCACGTGTACCTCTACTGTCTTGGGATAGCAACTTTGCTACTAAGCCCATGCTTTGCTTTTTGCTTTTCTTTAATTCCTGCTGACAACCACCATGATTGCTTCAGAAAACAAGGCAACGCTTCAGCACATGAAGGTTGTATTCAACGCTTTGGTCAGAACTTGACCAAATCCTAAAACCTTGTTTATGCAACCTGCTGTAGACCTATGACCAACAGCTGGTTCAGCCTACGCCTGCACCCCATGATTGCACCAAACTAGCATACGAAAACTGTGATGAAAAAGCAAAGGAACAGGATGCCAAAACAGGTTCAAATCCCATTTGTTCCCCCCCCCCCCCCTCAAATCACAGTAAATTCATCTATAAATACTTGGCTCCATCACACGTTCAAGGGGTTGGCTTTTGGAGAGAGATTGGCCAAAAGAGAGAAGAGGAAACAAGGAAAACCTTCGCAAATCCAAAGCGAAACCTTTTGTTCTTCCTCTTTGAATCAAGAACACAACCACTGTTCCGTCTCTCTTGCTGACTCAGAACATCCAAAGGCAGCCACTCAAAGCTCCAAGCCCATGTTTCAGGTTCAAGGTAAGTCTTTCTGACTTTGATTGTTTTTCATTCTGAACATCATTAACATGTAAATATCATAGTATTAAGGTTGTACATATCATTGCATGATTAGAAAAACGGTGGATCAGAACTTCTTGATTAAGGTTAGGCTCAGATTTAGGATTAGAACTCTTGTAAACCGTTGTGCTATTATCCTTCTGACTTGCTGATTGCTAGGAACTGAATAAATTGCTGATGCAATGATTGAGTGTTAAAATATGACATTAAAAATTCTGATGTTCATTCATAGTTTTAACACACAGAACTTCTGAGTTCTCTTCACTATTTTAACACACAGAACTTTTATGATTTTTCTCACTGTTAACGCATACTGAACCTCTGATTCTTACGCTGTTAACACACACAAAACCTCTGATGATTCACTCACTGTCCTAACACATCACAAAACTTTTGAGTTCTCCTTGCATGTCAAATACACTGAACTTCTGATGTTTCCATTCGCTATTTTTTTTACACACTCAAAGTTTCTAATTTTTACATGCCGGTAACGCACTAAACTGCCGACGTTTGCTCACTATTTTAGTGTAATATAGAACTTTTGATTTGTGGCCCACTTTCTAAATGCAATCCAGAACTTCTGTGTCTGTCCTCTAACATTTCTTGCAGGACCTCAGTGTACCAATCCAGAACTTCTGGTTCTGACACTTCCTTCTAAGTCACCATGCGGATGACTTCACAACTTCTGATCCTTGTTGTCTTGCTTGCAGCAGCACGCTGTTTTCTATCTTTCATTTATTTTCCTTTTCATCATTTTTAATATCAACATAAAAAGACATAAAAAATATTTTCTTTTATTACCTAATTTATTTCTTTTTTTATTAAGACAAAAATATTTTCTAAACAAGTCCATTTCTTTCTTATATTGTACATTTCAATATGGTTGTAATAGTAACTTAGGACTTACTTTTACTTGCAACCCCCATTCATAAATTTGTACCCCCATCCCCTAAATATTGTAATAGCGTAGGACTTTACATTTCTTCAATTTATCGCTTTCAAATGTAAATGCTAGTAATTAGGAGTGTATGGCAAGATAAAACCAACAAGTAGACCACCAAAAATCAAAGACAAATGCATGCAATCAAACACACTTGCACACATGCACCCTTAGGGTAATCTCACTTGTTGCCTTACAAAAATGGCCATGTTATGCATGTGGGATGTCTTAGCACAAACAAATCGAAAAATACAAGATCATAGTCCCTCGATGGAGCTATCAAAGTTGCCTTTCAAAATGATCTTAGTCCCTAAAAGAAAAGTGCTAAGTCATCTCACAACATTGCTATCATGGTCCTACGATGACCCAACACCCGTCCCTTCACATCCAACGATGGGGCTTCTTGGCAAATCAATGGTAAGGTGGCAATATCTAAAGGAGGAGGAAAATCACATCTAAGACCTTTTGAGTAGGTAGATTAATTTTAGTTACTTGCTCACTCTCAAAACAAATATCCTTGCTATTTTCAAAACAATCACATGCACTTTCAAAATAACTTCAAAACATTTTCCAAACCTTGAAATATTTTAAAAAGCTCAACACTTTGTATACATTCTTACGAACGGGAATCATTGCAATGTTTTCCTAAATGATGGAACCTTTTCAAAATACTTTTAAAAACCACACAAAGCACAATTTTAAAACAAAAAAAGCAAGTGATATAAGCAAGTAACTAAGAGCCCATGGAAAACCATGGATGAAAAGGGTGCTAGCACCTTCCCTTTTCATAATCTACCCCCTGAACTCAAGAAAACATCTCAAAGGTCTTTCCTGTGCTTTTTCACCTTTCCTTTTGGATAAAAGAAAAGTCGGTGGCGACTCTTGCTAACCGCGACATTTGCGATAAAATGCAAAACCTCAAGTCAGTTCTCCCACCGTATCACAGGTTGTAATAGATAATTAGGTTTAATTTTCTTGCAATCCCCATTTGTAAATTTGTACACCCCCTCCCATAATGATGTAGTAGCGTAGTAATTTTTTCTTTTCACAATTTATCACTTTATATAAATGCTAGTAATTAGGGTTTGTATGATAATATAAAATCAACAATTATCAAACCCTAACCAAAGACAAACAAAGCATGAAAATCAATACACTTGCACACAAGCATCCCTAGGGTAAATCCACTTGGTTGCCTTACAAAAATGGCCATATTATGCATGTGAGGTATCTTAGAAAAAACAAGAAAAAATACAAGATCATAGTCCCTCGATGAAGCTATCTATGTTTCCTTTTCAAAATGATCTTAGCCCCTAATGAAAGATGCTAAGATACCTTGCAACATTGCTAATCATGGTTATACGATGACCCACACCCGTCCCGCTTACATCCAAAGATAGGGTTACTTACCAAATCAATGGTAAGATAACAATGTCAAAGTGTTGTACCCCAAAATTTTCCCTCTCAATTTTATCAAGATCTCCCCTCACAAGGCTCCTTGAACTCTAGACAGGATTAGGGTTTTGCTCTGCTCAAGACATCTCCTTGCACTGATGACCTAAATTAGGGTTTGAGTTTGCACAGGGATTTTTGGACTTCTAATGTTCAAAGTGACTTTCATACTGCATGTTGGACTCATAAGTTTGCCCATACCAAGTTTCAAGCCTTGAATCAAATTTTTGCCTAGTCAATTGGACAGTTAACCTAGAAATCAGCTGTATTGGGGAAAAAGTCAACTGTGGCCAATTTACAGTCAAACCTCATTATTTTTGATCCACATCAAAATTCTAGGCTCCTATGAACCATTTGATCAAGTTTGGACGACAACTCCACAAGAAATTTGATCAGATCACCAAAAGGGCAAAATGGTCATTTTTAGGGTTTTGACTGCACAAAGGCAATTTCTGACTTTTGATCTAGCCAATGGCAAATTGGGCTCAAGCATGGATTCAAGGACTCAATGGAATCATCTTGACCAATTCAAAAGGTTCAAAGAATCCCAAATACATTGGATTGACAAATGAATTTTTCAGTCAACTGATCAAAATTTGATTGTATACTGAAAAGTCAAACTTTGTGCCAAGGGTCATTTTTCATCAAGATGTATCAAAACATGAGACTTGTTCATCAAGAAACACATTTTTGCAAATTTGGGTTTAAAGTTGAAAAATTTCATAACTTAGAATTTTTCTAAGTTATGAAATTTTCTTAATTTTTCCTAACTTTGCCCAACATTTTAACCATGATGCAATTGGATTCAAACAAAACTTCCAACATGAAAGTTGTAGTCCTCCACAAAGTCTACAACTTTGATTCAGAAAGTTTTCTCAAAAGAAGCTTGGATCTCAAGTTATGATTTTTGGAACAAGGGTCCATGAAACTTGTAACTTAGTGAAATTTTGCCCTAGTTTAGGCAGGATTTTGACCTATCTTCATGGCCATTTTTCACATAGTTCCACTTAGAATCTCAAATTGAATTTCAAAGATGGATTGTAGAGCATGTTGCAAGATTTCCAAAATGTCCAAGAACTCTTCAAACTCATTTGTGGTTAGGGAGAATCGAAGGCTTAAAGTTGGCAAAAACTCACTTTTCATCCATGGCATGTTCATGTTAATACAAGTTGCCAATTCTAATCAGCTTGCTTTGCACTAGATTACAGGCCTCAAAACCATTTCACACTCAATAATTTAATGCAAATCCATTGGTCTAAGGCATTTTTATGGTCATTAGAACATTGCACACAAGATTAATCCCTAAGTAGAAAAAGCAACATTTCCATTTTTGCTTAAATCATGCTTTATGTCAAAACTAAATCCTTGAGCATTGAGCCATATCTTGTGCAGCAAATCAGATCCACAAACTTAAGGGGCCAAGGGAAAAGTGTACAAGCTGATGAGTAGCCTGTACAGGCCTGCTTCACATCACTTCTCATACTTTGCTTCATAACCAAGAAATTTGTCCAAAACACTAGAACTTGAACATCAGCAAAAACCAACTTGTGCAAGGTTTTTAAACAACTTTCTCACATCCCCTTGAGCCAGAAACACGACCCTTTGAGCCCTCAAACCTCCCATAGCACAAAATCATCTTCACTTGGCAAAACAGGGCACTCCCTGCAGTTTGAGATCCACAACACAAATTGCTCGTGCGTTTTGTCCCAAATTGGTTTAAACATCTTCCACATAACCCATCTAAACTATCCCATCCCTTAAACACTAACTGTAAATCCATTTACAGGGTTTGCCATTTTCAATTTCAGCTTGTGCAGGTTGAGTTCTGTAGGCTTGTTCAAGCACCTTCAAGGCAAGCTATGCATTGGATAAGGTCAAGTGAAGTTCAAGCAAGCTCCCAAAAATCTCAGGCCTTGTTGAAAAGCTCCACATTGCCATACACGAAGCCAGCTGAAACAGGTTTTTATCAACTTCCTATCTCTCTATTTAGGAACATTTAGACTTAGGTTTGTGAATAAGAAATGTAGTATTCATAGCCATGAAGTTGTACATATGCTCAGTTTTCATTTTAATTAAGCATGCTAAGAGAATTTGGTCCATGAACATCCTGAAAAAAATAGGTTAAGATTTAGGGCCAGAGAAATTCTCTCTGGTCTTTGAGAGTTAGGACAAGTTTTTTATATGGTTGGATTCGTCTTGAAAAGCTCTACAACTTTGATGTTATGTGTTTTTGCAATAGAGCACGTATGCAGGATCTAGCATTTATACAGGGCGCGCGCGAAATTTGAAGCCAGAGGTTGAAGATGAAGTCTGGCTTGGGCTGGGCTTTGCTTCTTTTGTTTTTAACACCCCCTTTTTGCTGAATACACCCCCTGACCCATTTCTTCATATTTTTATGTTTTATTATTTTATTTTCATTTTTGATTTTATTTTATTATTTCCAAACATAAAAAATACCCAAAAAATATTTTATATATTTTTACATTTATTTTGCATTTTATTTCTATTTTTTCTAACATAAAAAACAATTTAATTAGTATATATTTCTATTTATTGAAAACTTGAAAATAATATAATTATACCTTTTATTTTTATTCTTTT
Source organism: Vicia faba (assembly GCA_948472305.1). NCBI lineage: Eukaryota > Viridiplantae > Streptophyta > Magnoliopsida > Fabales > Fabaceae > Vicia > Vicia faba. The sequence continues at coordinate 884,785,793 of OX451735.1, forward strand.
ATTTACACTCAAAAATATTATTCTAAATATATTTACACTCAAATATATATATATATATATATATATATATATATATATATATATATATATATATATATATATATATATATATATATATATATATATATATATATATATATATATATATATATATATATATATATATATATATATATATATATATATATATATATATATATATATATATATATATATATATATATATATATATATATATTGTACATGATTAATATAATTAATAAATATATACATACTTTTATTTTATAAATACTTGAGAATAAAAACATGAATATTATACTTTTTATTATTATTATTTATACTTAAAATAATACCTTTTTTCTAAATATATTTAATTTTTTGTATATACATTATTTTATTTATAGTATATAAATAATATAATTAATGTATTTATTTTCTTAAAGAAAATTAGGGTTTTACCCTTAACTAAAAAAATAATTTTTTTTCATTTATTTCTTTCTTTTTGCATTAAATATTTTTTACATACATAAAAAATAAACATAAACCTTTTTGCATATTTATAATATTTGGCATATTTATTTAATTTGTTCATTTAAATATTATTCATTTATTATTTTTGGTTCAATTTGGATGTAATAGTAAAATTAGGGTTTTAATTTCTTGTCCAATAATCCCCATTCAAAAATTGTATCCCCATCCCCATAATCTTGTTGTAATAGTGGTAGATTTATTTCTTACGCATTTACGCTTTCAATTATGCCATGATTAGAGATTATGGTTTGTATGCTAAAAAATCCAAAATCAACAAGTAGCTTGACCTAATACAAGACTTAAATGCATGAAAATCAAACACAATGCACACTTACACCCCTAGAGTTACATCCACTTGTTGCCTTTAAAAATGGGCCATGTTATGCATGTTGAGTATTTTGGCAAAACAAAAACAAAACAAAAGATCATAGTCCCTCGATGACGCTATCTTGGTTGCCTATACAAAAATGATCTAGTCCCTCAAAAATTTGCTAAAAAATACTTAACACAAATTGCTATCATGGTCTATACGATGACCCACGCCTGTCCCGTTTAACATCCTAATACAAGGTTGTTTACCAAATGCAATGGTAAAGCAACACTGTCAAAAGGGTAAAAAGTATGTAGGAAATAGCTTTGAGTAAAATAGGGTAGATAAATCTTAGTTACTTGATCAAAACTTGCAAAACATCCTTGCTATTTTTAAACACACTTCACAACACAATCTCAAAACATTTCCCAAATCAAACTTTCAAAACATTGAAACATATTTTCAAAAGACAAAAACACCTTTGAATACATTCAAACAAGAATCATTACAAAGGTTGCCACAATGATGGCCTCTTTTCAAAACATCTTTCAAAACCACACACAAAGCACCATTTCAAACAATTGAAAAGCAAAAGCAAGTGATCTAAACAAGTAACTAAGAGCCCATGGATAACCATGGATGAAAAGGGTGCTTGCACATTCCCTTTTCATAATTCACTCCCCGGACCCAAGAAAACATATCAAAGGTCTTTCCTGTGGTTTTTGACCTTTCCTTAGGATAAAATGAAAAGTCAGTGGTGACTCTTGCTAAACCGAAACATTTACGAACACAAACGCAAAACCTCAAGTCAGTTCTCCCACCGTATCAAAGAACTAGTGACTCTGCTGGGGACAACTTTAAAAGTGGAGTAACCTTATGGTTTAGATCACCTTTGCATGCTTATCTTGTTTGCTTTGATTTCTTTACAATTGGTTCTATTGTTTGGGCTTGAAATCCTCTACCCGGATTTGGGAAACATTCATAGGTAAATAGCAATACATTGTGGAAACTGTGCGGGGTATACCGACATGGTTGAAGCAATAGCTATATTAGTGCGACATATTTGTGGGTACCGGTAGCCTTTGAGTCAATCAAAGAGAATACGGGGCCGCTGAGTGATGTCATGAATCACTAATGAACTCTTAGAACCTTTACTTGACCATCTTGGCCTTTTTTAGGGGTAGTGAGATGACCGGCTTTGGTGCAGTCCGAAGTTGGTAGATACTCGATATTACACTCATTGAGGGTTATTTTCTTGGAATATTTCGGTCGCCAGTTAAGTGGCTAAACTGAAACAATGAACACAGGAAATAATCCAGTGATATTGAGCTCCTTAGAACCTGGTTACTATTTATAGGACAGGTTGAGCCAACTAACTTCAAGAGGGTACTTACCTATGAAACCCCATGCAAGCCTGAAACTAGGATCTTGTGTGATTTTCTTGTACATATACTTGTGCATACATCATGAACATCATAAAGCATCATATGCATCCACTAACCATTTCAAGGGTTTGGATCTTCATCTTTGTTCCTGTTTTGTAGGTAATGGAATCTCTTCGCAGGAAAACAATTCAAGTCAACCTTGTGAGAATCTCCTCAACTCAAGGAGCTTACTTCCAAGATTCCAGGGAATTCTCTCTTCAGTGAAAGACATGGTAGACTCCTCAACTTGGTCAACTCCAACATTGAAGAAGACATTGTGAAAGTTCTCTTCCAGTTCTTTGACCCCCTACACCATTGCTTTACATTTCCTGATTACCAACTAGTACCTACTTTGGAGGAATTTTCTCAAATTCTGAGGATTCCTATTCTCCATCAACTACCCTATAACGGTACGGAAAGAGAACCAAATCCTGAAGATGTTGCTCAAGCCTTACACTTGCAACCATCTGATATCAAAGGTCATTGGGAAACCAGAAGTGGTGTCAAAGGGTTTCTTGGCAGAGTTTATGTTTGAGAAGGCACAAGACTGTTGGAATTCTCTAGATCTGCAAGCTTTTGAGGAGATTGTAGCACTTCTCATCTATAGGTTGGTCTTGTTCTCAAACCCTGATCAGCTTATAGATGTGAATGCTGTCAAGATTTTCATATCTCAGTATCATGTGCCTACATTGCTTGGAGACATCTTACACTCATTTCACACACGAACAATGAGGAAAAGAGGTGTTCTCATGTGATGTACTCCTCTTCTAGCAAGGTAGTTTATTTCTCACCTTCCCCAGTCAATTTTGAAGAATGATCAGGGTTTAAGGTGGTCACAACGGTTGATGACCCTCACACATTCTGATGTTCATTGGTGTTTTCGGTCCAGAGAAAATGTCATCATCATTGATTGTTGCAGAGAATTCCCTAATGTCCCACTACTTGGCATTAGGGGAGGCATTACCTACAACCCCTGTTTAGCTCTGAGAAAATTTGGGTATGCCCGAAGAGATGGCCCTCACGACATACTGATTCCTGATTTGGTTTTTGACTTCGACAACGATGCTCAAGGACTTCGACAAAGGTTTATCTGAGCTTGGAGGATGCCCAACAAAGTGGATAGTAAGACACTGGGGCACAAGAATTTCATCCCCCTTGAGACTTATCTCAAGTGGGTACGAACCTGCTCCCAGAGTCTTATGATGCCTTACCCCCACATTCTACCCGTGATCAAAGAGCCTGTTATGGAAGGAGAGGTTCCATACACCCTCCTACATCCAAACATGCCAACATCATTGGAAGATTTGCAAAAGAGTTGGATACAGCTCAAGGAAGAACGGAACATTTTTGAAGCCAGCTTCTACACCAGTGAGAAGAAGGTTTTGGAACTTACCCGTCAACTCCATGAAGAGCAGAATCTCAACACTTACATCGCACCAAAGAGGATGCACAATGTCTTTTTACATTAAGAATTTTGTAATATATTTCCCATGGGGCATTTATGTACTAACAAATTTCTTCTTAATATGACGTGTGTTCTTTTTGTTTGTAACAAATTTGAATTTCTGAATCCTTGAATGCATTACATGAATAACATATCATTCATCATATGCATAAACATGTCTTCACGCCAGGTTTCCTTATCTTTCTGCTGTTTATTTCAGCAAGATGGATATAGAGCAGACAATCAAAGATCTGCAAGCACAGAATTCGCAATTCCAACAACTCCTCATGACCTTGGCAAAGGGTCAAGAGGACCTTAAAGAACTGTTAGAGAAACAGAAGGAAACAAAAAAGAAGAAAAAGAAAAGAATTGGTGTGGCCACTATGGGAAGAAGATTTGAGAATCAGGCTAGGAGAGTTCTGGATTTCCCCTCGACGTCTGACGAAGGGGTTGGTAAAGGAAGAGGAGCTGCGGTACCTTCCGAGTCTGAAGCTGAAGAGAAAGAAGAGGAAGAGGATGAAGATTACTCCGAACAGCAGTACCCTCCGGCGGATGATAATTATAAGAATCTTGAAGACCGGCTAGCAGCCATGGAGGTACAAAGGGTACCTGGGCTAGATTTCGAAGAACTAGGGTTGGTTGCTGGGATCGTTATTCCTCCCAAGTTCAAAGTGCCTACATTTGCCAAATATGACGGTTTGTCCTGTCCGAAGATGCATATGCGGTCCTACGTCAGAAAGATCCAACCTCACTCTTCTGATAAGGATCTATGGGTCCACTTTTTTCAAGATAGTTTGTCAGGAACGCAATTGGACTGGTTCTATCAACTTGAGAGATCTGATGTTCATAACTGGGAAGATTTAGCTGCTGCTTTCTACCGACAATACCAATAAAATGCAGATTTAGCGCCTACTCGTACTCAACTACAGAGTATGGGTATGGCCTCTAATGAGGGATTTAAGGAGTATGCCCAGAAGTGGCGGGATTTGGCTGGAAGGGTGCAGCCACCATTGTCGGATAGAGAGCTGGTTGATATGTTTTTGGGGACCCTGTCAGGTCCATTCTTCAATCACTTGATCAAGAGCTCATCTGCAGGGTTCACTGAATTAATTCTGACCGGTGAAAGGGTCGAAGCTGGCATTAAGAGTGGTAAAATTCAGAAGGACGCCTCCGCTTCCACTACTATCAAGAAGACCTTCCCAGCCAAGAAAGAAGTTTCTGCTGTTCACACCCAGAGAAATCAGGGGAGAATGGAGCGCCGACCAACAGTGGAGGCTGTGATGATCCATAACTCCTCAGCCGATCAACCTCGAAGCAGTCAACCCAGAGCTAACCAGCAAAGGGTAGAAAGGCCACAACGGCAATTCACCTGGATCAATATGACACCAGCTCAGGTCCTCCCTCATTTGTTAAAGTTAAACCTTACAAGCTTGAAAGAGGCGCTAAAGAATCCAAATACCTCTTCTCCTTATTATCATTCCAATGCAAAATGTGCATATCATTCGGACAGTGTGGGGCACGACACCAACAACTGTTGGGCCCTTAAAAACAAGATCCAAGATTTAATAGATGCCAAGAAGGTGGAGTTTGATGCCCCCGAAAAACCTAATGTGATATCCGCTCCTATGCCAAAACATGGTCATAATGTTCATGCTATTGTGGAAGATCTTCATGTTACCGCTGCAGATGACTTAATGACTCCGTTGCCAATGATCAAGATGAATCTGTTGAAAGCCGGGATTTTCCCAGGCTATGAAAAAGATTGTTACCTTTGTTCGACCTTGCAATCCGACTGTCCGCTGTTGAAGTAAGGCATCCAACGCTTAATGGATACTCAAGAGATCCTCTTTCAGAAAACTCCTGTTGCTACTATCACTCATGTTACTCCTGTTACTCCAATCAATGATGTTGCTATTATCACCATTTCCGACAATCTTTCCAAGACCTGCAAAAGGCCTGTTAAGATTACACCCGATCCAAAGTTTGTACCGCTAAAGATTACTATGCCGGGGCCTATCCCATATAAGTCCAACAAGACGATATCGTGGAATTATGGAGGAGAGATCTTCTATCACAGTGTGAAATAGGTCGAATCAGGTGAAGAAAATTTCGATGAAGAGACTCCTGATGTGGGGAATATTGTGGGGACAAGTAAGATCACTCTTAGCGGAAGAATATTCTCTCCAGAGATTGCTCCTCCACGGGCAGTCTTCAGACCCTCAAGTGCTCCTGTGCCTGTCGAGATACTTGTGCGAAGTCCAGTTATTGAAGAAATTGTTGCTCCCGAAGTGGTACCCTTTGCTGTTACTGCTGATAAAGGTTAGGGGATCCAAGAAGCGCCCGTCAGGACGAGGGCTCAGACTTTGGTTATCCCTGAGACCACCCAAAAGGAGATGGAGGAGATTTTAAAGATAATTAAGAAGAGCGACTATGATGTCGTAGAGCAGCTGAGGCAAACCCCTTCAAAAATCTCTACGCTGGCTCTATTGCTATGCTCCGAGGCTCATGCCAAAGCCTTGATGAAATTCCTAAAGACGGCACACGTGCCTCAAGAAACTTCTGCGAATCAGTTTCAAGAGTGTGTGGCCAGCCTTACAGCTGACAATGGTCTTGACTTCTCTGATGCCGATCTGACGTCCAAGGGAAGAAAGCATAATGATGCGCTGCATGTTTCAGTAGAGTGCAGAGGGACCATGCTTGCTCATGTTCTGGTTGATACCGGTTCATCTTTAAATGTTCTACCAAAGAAAGCATTGGACAGATTGGACTGTGAAGGTTTGACCCTAAAGCCCAGTAATATCATTGTTAGAGCCTTCGACGGTTCTAAGCGGATGGTTCACGGAGAAGTGGACATCCCAATTAAGGTGGGGACAGAAGTTTTCAACTCTACCTTTTATGTGATGGACATCCGTCCTTCATATTCATGCTTGTTGGGAAGGGCATGGATCCACAACGCTGGGGAAGTCACTTCTTCTCTACACCAGATGCTCAAGTACCCATTCCAGGGTAAGATCATAACAGTTCATGGTGAGGAAGAGTATATGATAATCCACCTTAACTCTTTCCGCTACGTGGAGTTAGATTGTGAATTCATAGAAACACCTTTCCAACACTTTGAAGAGGTTTCTCCTGAAGTTGCGGTAGCCAAGACAATGACTGATGTGCCCATCATTACCAAGCCTGTGTCCCGAATGTCATCCCTTAAAGATGCGGAGGCTGTGATCAAGGAAGGAGGAAGTACAATGTGGGGTCAACTGCCAGATTTTCCTTACAAGACAGATAAGTTCGGATTGGGTTTCACTGCTGCTAGCCAGAAAGCTGTGCGTCGCTCCCGGGATGGAGGACCACCATTGAAAATTACTCATCATGGAGTTCATGCTTTAGAAGATGATGAAGAAGGAAGCAATTTTGAAGACTGGATCTTTCCAACTATTGAAGGAGGACTAAACAACTGGGAGGCAAAAGACTTCGCTCCCATTACTTTCATCAATCAGTAATTTACCTTTTGAACATTTCTTGTTTGGTCTGTAATAACTTTTAAACAATTCGTACACTCTTTTTACCCTATGCATTACCCGGGGCATAGAGGTCCATCTGTAAGGGTTTTGATTCTTCATTTTCATATGCCATTTTTAATGAGTCATGGACATTTTCATCTATAAACTTTTGTGTTCATTTTCTTTCTTTTTTACATTTCATTTTGTTTAAAGGTGGCTATCCCTTACACACGCCCACACTCACAAAATGCAGGTACCCATCCACTTCAGATTCCAGGGGTAACAATTCTACTATGACCTTCAGTGACTCTGAAGATCTGGTCAATCATACCGAATACGAAGGTGATGAAGACTGTGAAGTGCTTGGAGAGTTGGCTAGACTTTTGTAACAAGAAGAAATTGCCATTTTGCCCCATGAGGAGTTGTTAGAGACTATCAATTTGGGTACTGCCGAAGATAGAAAAGAGGTTAAAGTGGGTGCCAACCTGGAGCCAAGTGTCAAGGAGCGCTTAGTTCAGCTGTTGAATGAACATGTTGAGATCTTTGCCTGGTCCTATGAAGACATGCCAGGGCTGGATACAGATATTGTGGTTCACCGTCTCCCTACAAGAGAAGACTGTCCACCAATCAAGCAGAAAGTCCGCCGAATGAGGCCCGATATGTCTGAAAAGATCAAAGCTGAAGTGATGAAGCAGTTCAATGCTAGCTTTATGGCTGTTACTTCTTATCCACAATGGGTTGCTAACATTGTGCCCGTACCTAAGAAGGACGGCAAAGTCAGAATGTGTATGGACTACCAAGACTTAAATAGGGCTAGCCCTAAAGATGATTTTCCACTACCACACATTGACATCTTGGTTGACAACACAGCTCAACACAAGGTATTCTCTTTCATGGATGGATTTTCAGGGTACAACCAGATCAAAATGGCCCCCGAAGACATGGAAAATACTACTTTTGTTACGCAGTGGGGTACCTTCTGCTATAAAGTGATGCCATTTGGACTGAAGAATGTCGGGGCAACCTATCAGCGAGCCATGGTAGCTTTGTTTCATGACATGATACATCATGAGATTGAAGTCTACATAGACGACATCATAGCCCGTTCACAGACAGAAGAAGAACACCTCGACCATCTGCAAAAGCTGTTTGTCAAGTTAAAAGAATACAAGCTCAGACTGAACCCTAGCAAGTGCACTTTTGGTGTCAGGTCTGGTAAACTTTTGGGATTCATCGTCAGTAACAAAGGCATCGAGGTTGATCCTGTCAAAGTCAAAGCTATACAAGAAATTCCTGCCCCTCGCACTGAGAAGGAGGTTAGAGGTTTCTTGGGACGCCTAAACTACATCGCAAGGTTCATCTCTCACCTAACATCTACCTATGAACCGATCTTCAAACTGTTGAAGAAAGATTAGGTGGTTGAATGGAATGATGATTGCCAAGCTGCTTTCGATAAAATCAAGGAGTATTTGCTGGAACCTCTTATCTTGATGCCACCCGTCGAAGGAAGACCTTTAATCATGTATCTGACTGTTTTAGATAACTCAAGGGGGTGCGTACTGGGCCAACATGACGAGTTTGGCCGAAAAGAGCATGCCATTTATTACCTTAGCAAAAAGTTTACCGATTGTGAGACCCGATACTCACTGCTCTAGAAAACTTGTTGCGCTTTGGTATGGGCTGCTCGCCGGCTAAGGCAGTATATGTTGACACATACCACTCTGTTGATTTCTAAAATGGATCCGATCAAGTACATCTTCGAGAAGCCTACTTTATCCGGAAGAATCGCTAGATGACAGATGATCCTGACTGAGTATGATATCCAGTACACAACCCAAAAAGCTATAAAGGGGAGTGTACTAGATGACCATCTAGCTCATCAAGCCGTCGAAGATTACCAATCTGTGAGGTTCGACTTCCCTGACGAGGCTATCATGACACTGGACAACATTAAAGGTAACAGACCGTATGACGGACCTGAATAAGGATCCCGATGGACCCTATACTTTGATGGTGCTTCAAATGCACTTGGCAATGGTGTCAGCGCGGTACTTATCTCTCCAGAAGGTTTCCATACACCTTTCACTACTAGACTCTGCTTCAGCTGCACCAATAACATGGTCGAGTATTAAGCTTGTATCTTTGGTCTCAAGGCCGCTATTGACTTGGGAATCAAATCTCTGATTGTATTTGGGGACTCAGCTTTGGTTATCAGTCAAATCAAAGGAGAGTGGGATACTAAACACCCTAACCTCATCCCTTACAAAGAACATGTCCTGACATTGTTACCACACTTCGAGCAGATTACCTTCGAGCACTTCCCGCGAGAAGAGAATCAGTTAGCAGATGCGCTAGCTACAATGTCATCCATGTTTAAACTTAACTGGGATAATGAGGCACCTCAAATCACCATTGAACGAATGGACGAACCTGCTCATTGTCACGAGATTAATACCGAAGAAGTGGTGGACTGACCTTGGTTTCATGACGTCAAAAGGTATATCGAAGCACAAGAATACCCTGAAGGAGCTTCAGTCAACGACAAAAAGTTCTTAAGGAGGTTCGCGACCAAGTTCTTTCTGAGCAATGGTATTTTATACAAGCGCAATCTTGATTGTGTCCTACTCCGTTGCATAGACAAGGTTGAAGCTGAGCAGATTATGGCTGAACTACATAATGGCACCTTTGGCACCCACTCGAGCGGTCATACGATGGCTAAGAAGATTCTACGGGCAAACTACTACTGGTCTACCATGGAAGCTGATTGTCATCAACACTCCCGTACTTGTCACAAATGCCAAATCTACGCTGACAAGATACATATTCCCCCAGTTCCTCTCAATGTCTTAACAGCTCCCTGGCCATTCGCGATATGGGGAATCGACATGATTGGAGAGATCAAGCTTACAACATCCAATGGACACTATTTTATTCTGGTGGCCATTGATTACTTTACCAAGTGGGTCGAAGCAGCTTCCTTCGCCTCCGTTACAAAGAATGTGGTTGCCCGCTTCATCAAGCAGAACCTCATATGCCGGTATGGTATCCCCGACAGGATCATCACAGACAACGGTACAAATTTGAATAACACTATGATCACGGCTCTGTGCGAGCAGTTCAAGATTCAACATCATAATTTATCTCCCTATCGGCCAAAGATGAACGGTGTTGTTGAAGCTGTGAACAAGAATATCAAGAAGATCATTCAAAAGATGACAGTCACCTACAAAGACTGGCATGAAATGTTACCGTTTGCTCTGCACGGGTACCGTACCACGTCACACACTTCAACTGGGGCAACCCCATTTTCTTTGGTATATGGCATAGAAGCTGTTTTACCTATGGAAGTTCAGATCCCTTCCTTGAGGATCATGAAGGATGCTGGTTTGAGTGAAGACGATTGGATTCAGACCCGGCTTGATCAACTTAACTTGATTGACGAGAAATGACTTACTGCTGTTTGTCATGGTCAGGCGTATCAAAAACGTATGATCAAGGCTTTCAACAAGAAAGTCAAGAGGCAAGTATATCAAGTCGAGGACCTTGCAATCAAGCGAATCATCTTGCCGCAAAGTGATCCCAGGGGAAAATGGACTCCTACTTATGAAGGACCATTTGTGATCAAAAACATCTTTTCTGGTGGGGCAATGATTCTGACCATCATGGATGGCGACGACCTGCCGTACCCTGCGAATGCAGACATAGTTAAAAGATACTACGCATAAACGACCCGACAAGTTGAAAACCCAAAAGGGCGACTTGGGCAAAAATGGGCATCCCGGTGAATCGAAAACCCGAAAGGGCGGTTCAGGCAAAAATTAGGGATAAATAAAAAAATTTGTACACCCGGCAAGTTGAAAACCCGAAAGGGAGACTTGGGCAAAAAAGGGTTTCCCGGTGGATCGAAAACCCGAAAGGGAGATCCAGGAAAAATTTAGGGAATTAAAGCGCATGACTATGTCTCGTCGGATCACTTTAAGGACAATCTCTTCACAGACAAGCTCCAAGCTTCTGATCAATCCAATCATCTGCGGACGAGGCAACGAATGGACAAGATACTCAGAGTTGTGAAGGCTATAGCAGAATGGGAACCCCATGGAATTATTACACATAGCCATCTTTCTTTGTATAAATTTTTCTCATTTTTATGACAATATTCTCTTACTAGGATGTCTGTCTCCTTTGTACAAAATACTTACACAAAGTTAATAGAAAGATACTTCAAAGTGCAGAAATTTGCTTGCCTTTTCTTTCTTTTTACACTTATGTTTTATTTGAAAACGTCCAATGATTTATTAAATGAGCATATGCATTTGAATATAATCACTGCTTACAAATAAAACGAAATGAGAAAGGATAATTACTGATAGGTTGAAAGTATAGGAAAACGTATTTAGGCTATTCCAGAAGAAATCCCCTGCAGTATGTCATTCAGATCCTCAACAGAGCTAAAACCTTGAAATACATATCCCCAGCGGAGTTAAATACATATCGCCATCAGAACTAAGTTTCCAAACTCCCAATCCCCAGCAGTAGTCCAAAGAATTCCTCAGTCTCGACAATCAAAGGTTTTGAATCATTAGCAGCAGTCAAGGGTTTATGTTCCTCGGCAGCAGTCAAAGATTTCATTATCTCCAGCTATTGAGGATTTATTTTCCTCAGCAAGATGACTACTCAGCTTACATGCGCATCCATTACATTCATATATCATAAACATTGATAAAACACATTTTATTGCATCATACATATCATGCAACATAACTTTGTGTGTTTTAGCTAACATTTTACCTTTTTCAAGATAAGATTAAAAGCTATCTTTAACAAATATTCAAAATCTCAAATACAGTATGGATACACCCCAGACACGGAAGTCATTCTATTACTCATTCAGAATTTCAAGTCAAGATACAGTCCAGATACGCTCCAGACACGGATGCCATTCTATCACTCATTCAGACTTCAGCAATCAGATACAGACTAAATACGCTCCAGACACGAAAGCCATTCTATTTCTCATTCAGATTCAACTATCAATCTCAAAGTCCAGATACACTCCAGACAAGGAAGTCATTCTGTCACTTATTCAGATCCCAGTTACAGTACAGATACACTCCAGACACGGAAGTCATTCTGCTACCTATATAGATCTCAACCTCAGATACAGTCCAGATACGCTCCAGACACGGTTTCCATTCTTTCACTTATTCAAACCTTTTCCCTAGCCTAGAGACACTCCAGACACGGATGTCTTTCTGTTGCTTATTCAGATTTTGGGTTTCAGATACAATATAGATACACTCCAGACGCGGCAGTCATTATGATATTCATTCAAGAATTAAATATAATTACAGCTTGGATACGCTCCAGACACGGACGCCATTCTTTTGCTCATACGAATCCAATCTCTAGATACAACTCAGATACGTTCCGGACACGGATACCATTCTGACATTCATTCTCCTGATTTTCAACAAACAAATCTTGGATTGCATCTTTAAGCCCATCTCCAGCAAGATTCTACCATCTCCAAATGGAATCTTTGAGCCCATTCCCTCAGCTACATTTTGACAAGTGCAAATTTACGGGCACTCTAGTGTCCAATCATCTTTTACCTTCGAATCACGAAAGGCAAGCTCGCCAATCTAACTCTTCAGGTTCAAGAAGATTGAACAGGGGAAGCTGTTGTACCCCAAAATTTGCCCTCTCAATTTTATCAAGATCTCCCCTCACAAGGCTCCTTGAACTCCAGAGAGGATTAGGGTTTTACTCTGCTCAAGACATCTCCTTGCACTGATGACCTAAATTAGGGTTTGAGTTTGCACAGGGATTTTTGGACTTCTAATGTTCAAAGTGACTTTCATACTGCATGTTGGACTCATAAGTTTGCCCATACCAAGTTTCAAGCCTTGAATCAAATTTTTTCCCAGTCAATTGGATAGTTGACCTAGAAATCAGCTGTATTGGGGAAAAAGTCAAATGTGGCCAATTTATAGTCAAAACTCATTATTTTTTATCCACATCAACATTCTAGGCTCCTATGAACCATTTGATCAAGTTTGGACCACAACTCCACAAGAAATTTGATCAGATCATCAAAAGGGCAAAATGGTCATTTTTAGGGTTTTGACTGCACAAAGGCAATTTCTGACTTTTGACCTAGCCAATGGCAAATTGGGCTCAAGCATGGATTCAAGGACTCAATGGCATCATCTTGACCTATTCAAAAGGTTCAAAGAATCCCAAATACATTGGATTGACAGATGAATTTTTCAGTCAACTGATCAAAATTTAACTGTATACTGAAAAGTCAAACTTTGTGCCAAGGGTCATTTTTCATCAAGATGTATCAAAACATGAGAATTGTTCATCAAGAAACCCATTTTTTCAAATTATGGTTTAAAGTTGAAAATTTTTTATAACTTAGAATTTTTCTAAGTTATGAAATTTTCTTAATTTTTCCTAACTTTGCCCAACATTTTCACCATGATGCAATTGGATTCAAACAAAACTTCCAACATGAAAGTTGTAGTCCTCCACAAATTCTACAACTTTGATTCACAAAGTTTTCTCAAAAGAATCTTGGATCTCAAGTTATGATTTTTGGAACAAGGGTCCATGAAACTTGTAACTTAGTGAAATTTTGCCCTAGTTTAGGCAGGATTTTGACCTATCTTCATGGCCATTTTTCACATAGTTCCACTTGGAATCTCAAATTGCATTTCAAAGATGGATTGTATAGCCAGTTTCAAGCTTTCCAAAATGTCAAAGAACTCTTCAAAATCATTTGTGGTTATGGAGAATCGAAGGCTTGAAGTTGGCAAAAAATCACTTTTCATCCATGGCATGTTCATGTTAATACAAGTTGCCAATTCTAATCAGCTTGCTTTGCACTAGATTACAGGCTTCAAAAACATTTCACACTCAATAATTTAATGCAAATCCATTGGTCTAAGGCATTGTTATGGTCATTAGAACATTGCACACAAGATTAATCCCTAAGTAGAAAAAGCAACATTTCCATTTTTGCTTAAATCATGCTTTATGTCAAAACTAAATCCTTGAGCATTGAGCCATATCTTGTGCAGAAAATTAGATCCACAAACTTGAGAGGCCAAGGGAAAAGTGTACAAGCTGATGAGTAGCCTGTACAGGCCTGCTTCACATCACTTCTCATACTTTGCTTCATAACCAAGAAATTTGTCCAAAACACTAGAACTTAAACATTAGCAAAAACCAACTTGTGCAAGCTTTTGAAACAACTTTCTCACATCCCCTTGATCCAGAAACACGACCCTTTGAGCCCTCAAACCTCCCATAGCACAAAATCATCTTCACTTGGCAAAATAGGGAACTCCCTGCAGTTTGAGTTCCACAACACAAATTGCTCGTGCGTTTTGTCCCAAATTGGTTCAAACATCTTCCACATAACCCATCTAAACTATCCCAACCCTTAAACACTAACTGTAACTCCATTTACAGGGTTTTCCATTTTCAATTTCAGCTTGTGCAGGTTGAGTTCTGTAGGCTTGTTCAAGCACCTTCAAGGCAAGCTAGGCATTGGAGAAGGTCAAGTGAAGTTCAAGCAAGCTCCTAAACATCTCAGGCCTTGTTGAAAAGCTCCACATTGCCATACACGAAGCCAGCTGAAACAGGTTTTTATCAACTTCCTATCTCTCTATTTAGGAACATTTAGACTTAGGTTTGTGAATAAGAAATGTAGTATTCATAGTCATGAAGCTGTACATATGCTCAGTTTTCATTTTAATTAAGCATGCTAAAGGAATTTGGTCCATGAACATCCTGAAAAAAATAGGTTAAGATTTAGGGCCACAGAAATTCTCTCTGGTCTTTGAGAGTTAGGAGAAGTTTTTTATATGGTTGGATTCGTCTTGAAAAGCTCTACAACTTTGATGTTATGTGTTTTTGTAATAGAGCATGTATGCAGGATCTAGCATTTGTACAGGGCGCGCGCGAAATTTGAAGCCAGAGGTTGAAGATGAAGTCTGGCTTGGGCTGGGCTTTGCATCTTTTGTTTTTAACACCCCCTTTTTGTTGAATCCACCCCCCTGGCCCATTTCTTCATATTTTTATGTTTTGTTATATTATTTTCATTTCTGATTTTATTTTATTATTTCCAAACATAAAAAATACCCAAAAAATATTTTATATTTTTTTACATTTATTTTGCATTTTATTTTTATTTTTTCTAACATAAAAAACAATTTAATTAGTATATATTTCTATTTATTGAAAACTTGAAAATAATATAATTATACCTTTTATTTTTATTCTTTTATTTACACTCAAAAATATTATTCTAAATATATTTTTATCTTGTATATATTTTTTTATATTTTTTTTGTACATGATTAATATAATTAATAAATATATACATACTTTTATTTTATAAATACTTGAGAATAAAAACATGAATATTATACTTTTTATTATTATTATTTATACTTAAAATAATAACTTTTTCTAAATATATTTAATTTTTTGTATATACATTATTTTATTTATTGTATATAAATAATATAATTAATGTATTTATTTTCTTAAAGAAAGTTAGGGTTTTACCCTTAACTAAAATTTTTATTTTTTTTTTTCATTTCTTTCTTTCTTTTTGCATTAAATATTTTTTACATACATAAAAAATAAACATAAACCTTTTTGCATATTTATAATATTTGGCATATTTATTTAATTTGTTCATTTAAATATTATTCATTTATTATTTTTGGTTCAATTTGGATGTAATAGTAAAATTAGGGTTTTAATTTCTAGTCCAATAATCCCCATTCAAAAATTGTATCCCCATCCCCATAATCTTGTTGTAATAGTGGTAGATTTATTTCTTACGTATTTACGCTTTCAATTATGCCATGATTAGAGATTAGGGTTTGTATGCAAAAAAAACCAAAATCAACAAGTAGCTTGACCTAATACAAGACCTAAATGCATGAAAATCAAACACAATGCACACTTACACCCCTAGGGTTACATCCACTTGTTGCCTTTAAAAATGGGCCATGTTATGCATGTTGTGTATTTTGACAAAACAAAAACAAAACAAAAGATCATAGTCCCTCGATGACGCTATCTTGGTTGCCTATACAAAAATGATCTAGTCCCTCAAAAATTTGCTAAAAAATACTTAACACAAATTGCTATCATGGTCTATACGATGACCCGCGCCTGTCCCGTTTAACATCCTAATACAAGGTTGTTTACCAAATGCAATGGTAAAGCAACACTGTCAAAAGGGTTAAAAATATGTAGGAAATACCTTTGAGTAAAATAGGGTAGATAACTCTTAGTTACTTGATCAAAACTTGCAAAACATCCTTGCTATTTTTAAACACACTTCACAACACAATCTCAAAACATTTCCCAAATCAAACTTTCAAAACATTGAAACATCTTTTCAAAAGACAAAAACACCTTTGTATACATTCAAACAAGAATCATTACAAAGGTTGCCACAATGATGACCTCTTTTCAAAACATCTTTCAAAACCACACACAAAGCACCATTTCAAACAATTGAAAAGCAAAAGCAAGTGATCTAAACAAGTAACTAAGAGCCCATGGATAACCATGGATGAAAAGGGTGCTTGCACCTTCCCTTTTCATAATTCACTCCCCGAACCCAAGAAAACATCTCAAAGGTCTTTCCTGTGCTTTTTGACCTTTCCTTAAGATAAAATAAAAAGTCGGTGGTGACTCTTGCTAAACCGAAACATTTGCGAACACAAATGCAAAACCTCAAGTCAGTTCTCCCACCGTATCACACAAAGGAAAGAGGAAATGAACATGAAAGACTTTTGAGTAGGTAGAATGTTCCTAGTTGTTTGCTCAATTTCAAATCAAACACTTTTGCTTATTTTCAAAACAAACACCAACACTTTCAAAGCATCTTTCAAACTTGAAAACATTTTCAAAAGATCAACACTTTGTATACATTCTTACGAGCGAGAATCATTACAAAGTTTGCCTAAACAATGACACCTTTTCAAAATACTTTCAAAAACCACACAAAGCACATTTTCAAACAAAAGCAAGTGATCTAGCAAGTAACTAAGAGCCCATGAAAAACCATGGATGAAAAGGGTGCTAATACCTTCCCTTTTCATAATCTACCCCTCGAACTCAAGAAACAATCTCAAAGGTCTTTCCTGTGCTTTTTCACCTTTCCTTTTGGATAAAAGAAAAGCCAGTGGCGACTCTAGCTAACCGCAACATTTGTGATAAAACGGAAAACAACCAAGTCAGTTCTCCCACCGTACCACAGAACTGGAGAATCTGCTGGGGATCATTCTAAAAGTGGGGTTACCTTATGGCTAGATCATATTTACTTGCTTTCATTGTTTGACTTGTATGCTTTACATTATGGTTCTTTGTTTGGGTTTGAATCCTCTACCCAGATTTGGGATACCTTATAGGTAAGTAGCAATATGTTGTGGAAACTGTGCGGGGTATACCGACACGGTCTAAGCAATAGCTACGTTAGTGCGACATATTTTTGGGTACCGGTAACCCTTGAGTAGTCAAGGAGAATACATGGCCGCTGAGTGATGTCATGAAGCACTAATGAACTTTTAGAACCTTTACTTGACCAACTTGGCGATTAGGACGTAGTGAGATGACCAGCTTTGGTGCAGTCCGAAGTTGGTAGATACTCAATACTACACTCATTGAGGTTTGGTTTTTTGGGATATTCCGGTCGCCATTAAAGAGGCTTGCGCTGAAACAATGCCCAACGAAACAAACCAGTGATATTGAGCTCCTTAGAACCCGGTTACTATTGCTAGGACAGGTTTGAGCGAACTAAACTTCAAGAAGGTACTTACCTATGAGACTCCATGCAAGCCTAAACCTAAGTACTTGTTTGCTTTGTTTGTATATATTTACTTGTATATAACATCATAAACATCATAACATCATACTCATACTCACTAACCATTTCAAGGATTTTTGGGATTTATCTTTGTTCTGTTTTGTAGGACATGGATTCTATTCGTAGGAAAACCATTTAAGTCAATCTCGTAAGGATCCCTCCTCAACTTAAAAAGTTAGCATCAAGGGTTCCCGAAAATTCTCCATTTACCGAAAGACATGGTCGCCTACTAAATTTGGTCACCTCCAATGCTGATGAAGACATTATGAAGGTGCTCTTTCAGTTCTTTGATCCTTTACACCATTGCTTCACATTTCCCGATTATCAACTTGTGTCGACTTTGGAAGAATTCTCCCAACTCTTGAGGATTCCCATTCTCAATCAACTACCTTCCAACGGTACAAAAAGAGATCCAAAGCCAGAAGAGATTGCTCAAGCTCTACACTTGCAACCATCTGATATCACAACTAATTGGGAAACAAGGAGTGGTGTCAAAGGTTTCCTAGCAAAATTCTTGTTTGAGAAAGCCCAAAAGTGTTGGAACTCCTTGGACTTGCAAGCTTTTGAGGAATTTATGGCTCTCCTCATCTATGGGATGGTTTTGTTTCCAAATCCTGACCAACTCATAGATGTAAACGCTGTCAAAATCTTCATGTCTCGCAACCCGGTGCCTACTTTGTTAGGAGACATCCAACATTCCTTTCACACTCGCACCATGAGGAAAAGAGGTATCCTTATGTGATGCACTCCTCTTTTGGAAAGATGGTTTATTTCACATATTCCCCAATCTGTATTGAAGAACGAGTAAGGTTCAAGGTGATCACATAGGTTGATGACGCTCAAGCATTCAGATATTCATTGGTGTTCTCTCTCTTTGGAGAATGTTACTATCGTCGACTATTGTGGAGAATTCCCTAATGTACCTTTGCTTGGAATTAGGGGAGGTATCACCTACAACCCTTGCTTAGCCTTAAGACATTTTGGTTATGCCCGAAGGGATGGTCCGCACGAGATGCTTATTCAAGGTTTGGTATTTGACTACTAGAGAAACGATCAAGGTCACCTCCAGAGATTTATCCGAGCTTGGAGGATGTTGAACAAGGTAGATAGAAAGACACTAGGACACAAGAATTTCATTCCCCTCGAGCCTTACCTTAAATGGGTACGAGCTCGTGCTCAGAAACTTGTGATGCGTTATCCCTCCATCTTACCAGTCATCGTGGAGCTTGTGGTCGAAGGAGATGTTCCCTACACTATCCTCCATCCTGACATGCCTACCTCTCTCGAAGACTTACAAAAGGGTTGGATCTAGCTGAAGGAAGAACGATATACTTTCGAGGCTCATTTATATGCTAGTGAAAAGAGGTTTTGGAGCTTACGAAGCAGCTACAAGAAGAGAAAAGTGTGAACGCTTATCTCGCGCCGAAGAGGATGCGTTTGGTCTTTTTATCTTAGAAAGTTATTTTGTAAGCCCAAGAGGCATGATGCAATCTTTTTTGTTTTGTCTAATGAGAATTAACGTTTGTTCATTCTTTTTTTTATACAAATTTAAATTTCATTAATCCTTGAAATCATTTGCATGTACATATTCCATGCATCATAACATGACAGGTTTTTGCATATCAAGTTTCCTTATCTTTCTGCTGTTTATTTCAGCAAGATGGATCTAGAGAAAACTGTAACGGATCTCTAAGCCCAGAATTCTCAGTTTCAGGAAAGTCTACTCGCCCTAGCCAAGGGGCGGCAAGATATGATGGCTTTGCTGGCTGTTAAGAAGAAGGAAAAGAAGAAAGCTCTATTCAACATGGGTAGAAGGTTCAAGGAGACAGTCCGTCAAGTCCCAGTGGGAGGAGATTTATTTGAAGAGGACGAGAACTAGATTGGTGAGGTCAAGAGTACTCAGGCTGACTGTATCACTGATTAAGTATCCGAGGATGATTATTACAACGAGCAGTATCCACCCGCTGATATTAAATACAAGCAGTTAGAAGACAGATTGAAAGCTATTGAAATCCAAGGCGTTCCCCATTTAGATTTTGATGATTTGGGTTTGATCTCTGGGGTAGTCATTCCCCCCAAATTCAAAATACCAATCTTTGCAAAGTACGACGGGGTTTCTTGTCCAAAACTCCATTTGAAATCTTATGTGCGCAAGATACAGCCGCACACTGCTGATAAGAAGTTATGGGTTCACTTTTTCCAAGAGAGCTTGGTTGGAACACAACTTGAATGGTTTTATCAGTTAGATAGTTCTCGTATCAATACTTTGGAGGATCTAGCTAATGCCTTCTACCATCAGTATCAGTACAACCCCGACTTGTCGCGAATGAGGGTTCAGTTGCAAGATATGACCATGGGGAAGAATGAAGGATTTGAGGAATATGTGCAAAAGTGGAGAGACCTTGCTAGTAGGGTCCAACCTCCCTTGACTGATAGGGAGCACATCGACATGTTCATGGGCACTTTATCTGGTCTTTTCTTTAATCTATTGGTTGGCTGCTCTTCTTATGGTTTCATTGGATTGATCTTAACAGGCGAAAGAGTTGAAAGTGGCATAAAAAGTGGGAAGATCTCTGGCATCTACCTCCACTCCCAATCCTATCAAGAAACCTTTTGCTACAAAGAATGAAGTTAATGTTATGTACGGGGCAAGGGCTCATACCAAGAAGAACGATCACCCGTATGTCAATGTTGTCCGAATCTCCAATCCAACTCCTACTCCAAGACCATCTACAAATCATCAACATTTTGAAACTCCAAGAAGACAATTTAAGAGGTTAGGCATGTCACTGTCTCAAGCCCTTCAACATTTTCTTAAGGCTAATTTAGTGACATTGCGCGATCCTCCCGCCAACCCTGACACCTCGTCACCAAAGTATAGTCTGAACGCTAAGTGTGCTTACCATTCAACCAGCCCCGGGCACGAGACTGACCAGTGTTGGGCCTTGACGAACAAAATCCAGGATTTGATTGATAACAAAACTATTGAATTTGATCCTCATCCAACACCGAATGTAATCACTGCTCCAATGCCGAAGCATGACAAAGGTGTTAATGCTGTCGAAGATGCAATTTTTGTCGCCTCTATTGAAGAATTGACTACTCCGTTGAATATAATCAAAAACAATCTGTTGAAAGCCAGGATCTTCCCTGGCTGTGAAAAAGACTGTGTGTGCTGTACAAGTTAACACAATGGTTGTGAAGGGATAAAGAAAGTCATACGACGCCTGATGGATAGCCACGAAATTTTATTCGAGAAGACCCCACTTGCCAAAAGTTTGACTAACAAATGTGGAGACGTCTCCATTATTACCATCTCAAACAATCCTCTTAGGATCACCTCCAAAGGTCCTATTAGAATTTCAAATGAACCCACTATTACTCCCTTAATAATTACCAACCCCGGACCGATTCCTTACTCTTCAAACAAAGAGGTACCATGGAATTACAGTGTTGAGGTGTTCTATCATGGGATTAAACAAGACGCATGGATCGGAGAAGAAAAAGATGACAATTTTGGCAACATAGCTGGCTCAAGCAAGGTAACTAGAACTGGAAGAATATTTTCAGCCAATATCTCACCACCAGTTGTTACCAGGACGCCCATCCGCATTATTGTTGCTAAGCCAAGTACTGATACAAGATGGAAGGAGAAGGTTGTTGAGCCTGATGTGATTGAAGTACCCCCCAAGGACATAGCTGATGAAGAACCCTACGCCTGTGAGATGGATGAGATCTTGAAGATCCTAAACAGAAGCGACTTCAAGATTATAGAACAGTTGGGGAAAACCCCTTCTAAGATTTCAATGTTGTCATTACTTCTTTGCTCTGGTGCCCATGCTCGAATATTAATCAAGTTCCTGAAAAAGGCTCATGTCCCCCATGAGACAACAACAAACCAATTTGAGAATTGTGTGGCTAGCCTGACAGCTGATAATGGCTTGGGATTTTCAGATGCTGGCTTAACACCTCTTGGGAAGAATCATAATAAAGCTTTACATGTTTCTGTCGAGTGCAAAGGGACTACCTTAGCACATGTGCTAGTCGACGCCGGTTCTTCTCTAAATGTATTACCCAAGGGGGTGTTATACCGTCTTGACTGTGAGGATTTAGTCTTGAAACCAAGTGATATCATTGTAAGTGCGTTTGATGGATCAAACAGGACTGTTCATGGGGAGGTAGATCTTCCAATCAAAGTGGGCTCCCAAATCTTCAACTCCACTTTCTATATTATGGATATCCATCCTGCCTATTCTTGTCTGTTAGGTCGCCCGTGGATCCATAAAGCTAGGGCAGTAACCTCAACCCTCCACCAGAAACTCAAATATCCTGTCAAGGGCAGAATAGTTATCGTTTGTGGAGAAGAAGAGTTTATTGTGAGCCACCTTAACTCTTTCAAGTACGTAGAGATGGATGGAGAATTTATTGAGATCCCGTGTCAAGCCTTTGAGGTTGTACCATCGATGATTGCTGCTACCAAATGTTCTTCTGATGAGTCTAAAGCTGTTAAGGCCACGCCAAAGATGGTCTCAGTCAAGGATGCCCGCGCGACAATTGAAGAAGGAAACTACGATAGTTGGGGGCAACTCCTCGATATCCCATTTAAAGCGGACAAGTTTGGTTTGGGCTTCACCATCAAAGCTCAGAAGGAAGTGAGGCGCGCTCATGCTGGAAAGCCACCTCTCCGCATTGGAAGCCGTGAAGTCAACGCCATGGGTTATTCTGATGAAGAAGCTGCATTTGAAGTGAAATTCCGGGAATGTCACAGACTCAGGATGTCTAATGGAATGTTAAGACATCTGATCTGACATTAAGCGCTGTACAGGTAGAATAGGCTGTACTTTTGATATATGTTCTACAACAGTCACTGGACTAACATACCAGAGCCTGCAACACCTTTTGACAAACGCAGGTTCTGATTTACTGAAGTTCAGAACAGTTAAGGTTAATCATATACATTGATGTCACTAGGAATGTTGTGACATCAAACAAATAACCAATGCAGAAAGTAAATAACACACAGAATTGTTCACCCAGTTCGGTTCAACCAACCTACATCTGGGGGCTTCCAAGCCAGGGATAAAGTTCACTATTAGTAGTATCAATTCAAAGACCCTACAGCCAACACACCCGTTGACAGCCTTCTCACTTAATCACTACCCAATGACACTTTTACCTAAGATCCAATCCTAGATATGAGACCCCTCTCACTCCCCCTCAATCACCGCAGTGATAACTTTCTACAGTACATAAACTGTTCAGAAGATACACTTCCATTACACATCTTGATCATGCTTAAAAGCTTCAATCAAGTACAATGCATACATCCTTTAACCTACAGGTTTCAAGGAGTATGGTGACCATCCCACAGCCCGGGTGGTTCACAACAAAACTAGCCCTAAATGATTACATCTTGTCAGTCCGCGACATGCTTCAAATTAGGTTACAATACTTCTATTTATAACACTTTTTACCCAACTGGATTTGGGCCTTCATATGACAGCAATGCAGCTTTAACGACCTGCATAAAGTAAGCAGAAAACTTCTGCTACAAGTTAGATCTTCAATCGAGCTTTTCTCCTTATCCTTAGCTTCTGATTGAATCTTCTAGGGCTCCACGTATGCCTTCAATTTTCGCTACTTGTTATGCATTCTATTTGGCAGAATATTCTGCATAACTTCAGGAACAGAACTGCATCAGACTTGACAGTTCAGTAGCTTGATGTCTGGTATGATGTTATGACATCTCTTGAGACATGTTGTTCCAGATGTTGATTTAAATCAACATGTTTAGGCATTTACAATAGGATTTTCAGGCTGTTCCTATTGTACATTACATTACATTATTGTTGTTGCTATTTGTTTTACAAGAGATGAGCCAATCCCAAACGAAGGCACTTACATGAAGATTTGGTGTATCCAACTACAACGGAGCTAAAGAATTGGCATACGAAGGACTTTGTGCCCATCTCCTTCATTGAGGAGTAATCTACTTATTATTGCTTTTCTTTCAATTCGAGAACGTGTTGTCTGTAATATTTCAACAATAACTTTTCAGCCATTTGCCTGGCCCGGGGAACTTTGGTCCATTTGTCAAGGGTTTTATTTATGTTCATATAATCATATGATCATTTAGTACATTGGACTCTTTTGCATTCAAATATTTGTGTTCACTGTCTTTCCTTTCTTGCAAATACATTTTTTTTAATAAAAATAGTCATGTATCTTACATGCACACACATACACTCTTGCAGGTCCACAACCACTCTGGATCCTATTACCAATGACTCTACTATTGCCGAATATGACTTTGAATGTCCTACCAACCAAGCCGAGTACGAAGGCGAGGAAGATTTTGACATACCGGGAGAACTAGCCAGACTTCTATTACAAGAGGAAAAAGATATTCAACCACACGAAGAGTCAGTTGAAGTTATCAACCTGGGTACTGAGTCAGATAAGAAGGAAATCAGGATCGACGCTAATTTGGAAAGCAGTGTCAAGAGCAGGTTGGTTCAGATGTTGCATGATTATGTGGAAGTATTTGCTTGGTCTTATGAATATATGCCTGGGTTGGATACCAACATCGTAGTTCATCGTCTGTCGACAAAGGAAGACTGCCCTCCCATCAAACAAAAGGTTCGTCGCATGAGGCCTGATATGTCTGAAAAGATCAAAGCTGAAGTGATGAAACAATTTGATGAAGGGTTCCTAGCGGTGATATCCTATCCTCAATGGGTTTCCAATGTGGTGCCAGTGCCAAAGAAATACGGGAAAGTTCGCATGTGCGTAGACTATAGGGATCTGAATAGGGAGAGCCTCAAGGATGACTTCCCTCTACCACACATTGACGTCTTAGTTGATAATACTTCTCAGCATAAAGTATTCTCTTTCATGGATGGCTTCTCAGGCTATAATCAAATAAGGATGGCTCTCTAAGACATGGAGAAGACTACTTTTGTTACGCAATGGGGCACCTTCTGCTACAAGGTCATGCCGTTCGGATTAAAGAATGCAGGGGCAACATATCAAAGGGCTATGGTAGCTTTATTTCATGACATGATTCATCATGAGATAGAGGTATATGTGGATGATATGATTTCCAGATCACAAACCGAAGAAGAACATCTCGATCACCTGTACAAGCTATTCGAAAGGCTGAAAAAGTATAAGCTAGGGTTAAACCCTAACAAGTGCACATTTGGAGTACGATCTGGAAAGCTTCTAGGTTTTGTTTCCAGCAATAAAGGCATTGAAGTTGATCCTTCCAAGGTAAAGGCAATCCAAGAAATGCCAGTCCCTCATTCTGAAAAAGAAGTCAGAGAATTCCTGGGTCGTCTCAATTACATTGCTCGCTTCATATCACACTTGACTGCTACTTGTGAGCCAAACTTCAAACTCTTGAAGAAAGATCAAATAGTCATATGGAATGATGAGTGCCAGATTGCATTTGACAAAATCAAAGAATACCTACAAGAACCTCCTATTCTCATGGCTCCAGTTGAAGGAAGACCCTTGATCATGTACTTGACAGTATTAGAGAACTCTATGGGGTTTGTTTTGGGCCAACATGACGAGTCTGGCCGAAAAGAGCATGCTATTTATTACATGAGCAAAAAGTTTACCGGCTGTGAAACCGGATATTCACTTCTCGAGAAAACTTGCTGCACTCTGGCATGGGCTGCTCGCCGGCTAAGAAAGTATATGTTGACTCATACCACTTTGTTGATTTCTATGATGGACATAATCAAGTACATCTTCAAGAAACCTGCCCTTTCCAGACGGATAGCCAGATGGAAAATGATCTTGACTGAGTACGACATTCAATACACGACTCAAAAG
Source organism: Vicia faba (assembly GCA_948472305.1). Lineage (NCBI taxonomy): Eukaryota > Viridiplantae > Streptophyta > Magnoliopsida > Fabales > Fabaceae > Vicia > Vicia faba. The sequence continues at coordinate 884,811,741 of OX451735.1, forward strand.
GCCATCAAAGGAAGTGTACTAGGCAATCATTTGTCCCATCAAGCTTTGAATGATTATCACTCAATGAACTTAGACTTCCCTGATGAGAGCATCATGCTGGTAACCGACTGTGCGAAACCTGGACCATATGACGGACCTGAACAAGGATCCCGATGGACTATGGTATTCGATGGGGCTTCCAACGCCTTAGGTAACAAAATTGGTGTTGTGATCATCTCTCCTGAAGGTTGCCACACTCCTTTCACTGCCAGACTATGCTTCGATTGCACAAACAATATGGCCGAGTATGAAGCATGCATCTTAGGTCTGAAAGCTGCTATTGACTTAAGGATCAAGCATTTAGATGTGTTCGGGGATTCCGCCATAGTGATCAGCCAAGTAAAAGTAGATTGGGACACTAAACACCCCTAATCTTATCCCTTACAAGGAACTTGTGCTATCCCTAATTCCTTACTTCGAAGAGATCACTTTTGCGCACTTACTTAGGGAAGAAAACCAATTGGCGGACGCTTTGGCAACCATGTCTTCAATGTTCAAGGTCAGATGGGATAACAAAGCCCCTATGATAACAATTGAAAGATTTTTTAAACCTGCACATTGCTATGAGCTTGACACCGATGTGGAAAATAATGAGATACCTTGAAGCACAAGAGTATCCATAGGGGGCATCTATCAATGACAGAAAGTTCTTGCGAAGATTTGCAGCCAAATTCTTCCTAAGTAACGGGATATTGTACAAGCGCAACCATGATTCAACCCTACTCTGATGTGTGGACAAGAAGGAGGCGTAGGATATCATGGAATACATGAACGATGGCCTCTTTGGTACTCACTCAAGTGGACATACGATGGCTAAGAAAATCTTAAGAGCCGGTTACTATTGGTCAACGATGGAGACTGATTGCCATCAACATTCAAGAACTTGTCACAAATGCCAAATCCATGCTGACAAGGTCCATGTGCCTCCTATCCCTCTGAATGTCATGACCGCTCCGTGGCCATTTGCAATGTGGGGAATTGACATGATTGGAGATATCAAGCCCACCGCTTCCAACGGACATCACTTCATTCTTGTTGCTATCGACTATTTTACCAAATGGGTCGAAGCCGCCTCATTTACCTCAGTCACCAAGAATGTGGTAGCCAGATTCATTAGACACAACCTCATCTTCCTTTATGGTATCCCCAAAAGGATCATCACCGGCAATGGGACTAACCTCAACAATGCTATGATCATTGAGCTTTGCACTCAGTTTAAGATCAAGCATCACAATTCTTCTCCGTATAGACCGAAAATGAATGGCGCAGTCGAAGCGACCAACAAAAATATCAAGAAGATTGTGCAAAAAATGGTAGTAACCTATAAGGATTGGCATGAGATTTTTCCGTTTTCTCTACATGGCCACTGTACTTCAGCTAGAATATCAAATGGGGCAACTCCCTTTTCTCTAGTCTATCGCATATAAGTTGTTTTGCCAGTGGTAGTTCAGATTCCCTCGCTGAGAATTATGAATGAGGAAGGCCTAGGTGAAGACGAGTGGATTCAAACGAGATTGGATCAGCTGAACTTGATTGATGAAAAATGGTTAGCTGTTGTTTTCCATGGTCAGACGTACCAAAAACGGATGATCAAGGCTTTCAACAAAAAGATCAAGCCTCGAGTATATCAAGTTGGTGACTTGGTGATAAAACGCATCATTCTACCACAAGGCGACCCCAGAGGAAAATGAACTCCCACCTATGAAGGGCCATTTGTTGTCAAGAGAGTTTTCTTTGACGGTGCCATGATGCTGACTACCATGGATGGCGAAGATTTCCCACATCCTATAAACGCAGACATAGTTAAAAAATACTACGCATAAAAGACTCGTTAGGTTGACACACCTAAGCAAAATAAAGGCATCCCGGCAAACCAAAAGGTTTGGGAAAAAATTAGGGATATATGCAAAAGATTGTACACCCGACAAGTTGAAAACCCAAAAGGGCGACTTGGGCAAAAAAGGGAATCCTGGTGGGCTGAAAACCCGAAAGGGCGGTCCAGGCAAAAGTTAAGGATTAAAAGCGTATGACTATGTCCCGTGGAATCAACACAGTCAATTTTATCACCAAGGTCCAAGTTCAAACAATCCAAGATCAATCCAATCAACTTCTATCAACGGTAAGGGACATTCAAAGACATTGGGGCAATAGTAGAGTTGGAAGGCAATGAGATCATTTCGCATGGCTATTTGTTTTCATTCTCAATTTTGTTTTCCTTTCGAAGATTTCCTCTTACTAGGATCTCCGTCTCTCTGTACAGAAACGCCTATTCATGGGCAAAATATCAATACAAATATACTTTGAAGTGCAAAAATTTTGTCTTTGTTTTGAATGCAAATTTGTCCAATGACTAAAATTGAATGAACATATGCATATGAACATAATTAAAACTATTTGGCACATGTGTCCTGCTAAGCAGGAGCAAGCATCTCTTTAATGTATATGAAATATCTCCATAGAGTTATCTCATTATCATTATACCCACAAGGATGGCTACAATAAACCTAACCCCAACGGAGTTGCCCATAAAATCTCTTTGCATAGGATAATCCCCGACCAGAGTCTCAATCTCTTGGCAGTTCTCTCTCCAGCTAAGTCGATCTTTACAAGTTGAAGCCTCATGGATCTCTTCCTAAAAGAAACTCACTTCCCCAACAGGGTTTATTTCCCCCAACAAGGTTTATTTCCCCAACAAGATTTATTTCCCCAACAGGTTTTATTTCCGCGACAACAATCGAGGAACCACAAAATTCCCCAGCCGAGTACATCCTCACAAACCGAGTTTGTATTCCCCCGACATAGTCTATCTTCTCCAACAAACGACGAGATAGCATAACTCCCCAGCCGAGTTTAAATTTCCCCAATATACAACAATCAAGACATCACATAATTCCCCAATTGAGCCTGTCTTCCCCAGCTGAGTATCCTCCCCAAGCTGAGTCTGTTCTACCCGACTGAGTCCACACTCTCCAGTTTGAATTTTCCTTTTAGATTATTGAAAATCATAGGGCCACAACCCCTGATCCCCAGTAAAGCCATCAACAAAGCCTTTACTATTTCCAAAAAGATACTATGAAGCCTAGATCCGACCAGATATTAGCACAATCTCCAAGTTATTACTGAAGCTTGGACCCGACTAGATAATAGTTTGACTTCTTCAATTGCTGAAACTTGGACCCGACCAGATAACATTTTGAGTATCTGAAACCTGGACCCGTCCATATAACAGTTGATCTTAATTTCAAGATACTATGAAACCTGGACCTGACCAGATAATAGTCTAACTCTTCAAAGATATAGAAGAACCTGGACTCAACCCGACCAAGGTTTAACCTCTTTTCCCTGGTAGAGTTTTCCTCTGGCCCAATAAATTACTGTGAAACCTGGATCCGACCAGATATCAGTTTTCAATTTCATCTTTTTAAGAAAGTTATTGTGAAGCCTGGATCCGACCAGATAACAATTATCCTCAGAGATTCATTGTGAAACCTGGAAACTGACCAGATAACAAATAAATCCCCAAACAGTTTATGGTGAAACCTGGACCCGACCAGATAGCAATTGACCTCATCAACCTCAGAAATCTGCGAAGCCTGGACCCGACCAGATGCCAGTTTTTCAAACAGTTTATTGTGAAACCTAGAGCCTGACCAGATAACAATTAACTATGATCCCCAGAGAGACACTATGAAACCTGGACCCGACCAGATAATAGTACAACTTTCCGAAGACCATGAAACTTGGACCCGACCAAATAGTAGTTACCACTTCAAGTTATTTCGAAGCCTGGATCCGACCAGATAACAATTAACTTCAGTATCCCCAGCAAGTTGTTGTGAACCCTGGATCCGACCAGATAACAACTGACATTCGAGAGTTATTCTCCAGTGAAAGCATCCTTTCAACAAAATTGAAGATATGCATATTCTTCATCCCTAACAGCAATCAGGGATTCAACCCCCCATAATTTCCTCAGCAGCAGTCAGTGATTTATTTTCCCAGACAAAAACATACATCTCACATTCATACATCATATCATGTACATACCATATGCATTTAACATAATACCACATCTGGTGAACATCATGCAGGCATATGCATTTTACTAACTCTTTTTCTCACAGGTAAAACATCAAGTTTTAGTATAAATCAACAAGAGATTTGTGCTGATACTTCTTCCAGTGTTTACCAACATTCCTCCAAGTGGCATCTATAATCCCATTCACCATCCATCTTCGAGTGCAAATTTATGGGCACTCTAGTGTTCAATCATCTTTCACCTTCAAGTCACAAATGACGGATCCGCCAATCTAACTCTTCAGGTTTAAAAATATTGAACAGGGGAAGCTGTTGTATCCCAAAATTTTCCCTCTCATTTATCAAGTAATCTCTCACAAGATCTCCTTCAATTAAATACTGCATTAGGTTTGATCAGCTCAAGACACCTCCTTAAGCACTGATGACTAAAATTAGGGTTTGAGATTGCACAGGGATAATTGAACTTTTAATGCTTCATATAACTTTTATGGATCATTATGGACCCCCAAGATTATTCATGTCAAGTTTCAAGCCTTGGATCACACTTTTGCTCAATCAATTGAGCAGTTGACCTAAAAATCAGCTGTATTCGGGAAAAAGTCAATTATGGCCAATTTACAGTCAAACATCATAATTTTTGTTCCACATCAATATTATAAGGTCTTGTTCCCGTTGGTCACAAGTGCATATTTCTCTCAATTCTCAAGATATCGAAGTGGTTTTTGTGCCTATGAGTTCTCATTATCATCCTCAATAACTTCTATTTACAAAGCAAAAGTGTTGGTACAAGAAGGTTGTTCAAAATTGTCAAAGTTCCTCAAAGCATTTTTCTTGATCTAGGAGCTAGGGTTTTGAACTTCAAAGAAGTATATCTTTCTCATCTTTTGGTATTTTTGAGTAATTCTAAAGACATCATTCTCTTCAAAGGGTTATTAACAAATCACTTCAAATGTTTCAAGGAGTTTTCATGTGGAAGAAACTTGATGATGAAGAAAGATTACAAGTCCTCCAGATGAACCCCTAATTTCTCATGTGTGACTTAAAATGATCATAACTTGGTCAATTTTTATTACCTTGAGCCCACTCTTTTTCCATGATGATCTTGATGATGTGAACTTTATGCCTTCTTTTATGTGCAAAGTGAGAAAAATGGATGGAAGATGTCCTAAGGATACAAAAGATTATAGGTCATTTCATGATTTTTTTGCCAACTTCAACAATTCATAACTCTCTCAATTTTTGGAGATTTTAAATGGTTCAACTTTCAAAATGTCATTCAAGATGTCTATTTCAAGCCATTTTTTTTGGTCAAGAGCAAATTCCAAGTGGAAGGCCATGTTTGGATGCAAAACATTATAGGTTACTTTTTAATAAAAATTTGAAATATTTCTAAGTATGGAAAGTCAACATTTCCCCCCAACTTTGACTCAATGCAACTTTCAGCTCAAGCATCCATTTGATTCCATTATTTTTCCATTACAAATCTTGTAACCTCATCATTCTAAATCTTAAAGAATCATGCCCTAAGACCCTTTGAGCTAAGAATGCCATTAATTTGAACTTGGTAACTTGAAACTAAAGTTTCTTCAAAAGTCAGAATTTGAAATCCTTGATTTAGCTTCTAAACACATTTTTTATGCATATTTTTGCTTCTAAAGATGTTTAGTGAACTTCCAGAAGTGATTAGCACAGCAAAACGCGCGTTTTGGATGAGTTTTGATCAAAATAGAAGTCACACTTTTCTTGTTTGCAACTTCACACGATTTCCCTCCAAACATCATCATTTCACACGCTTGAACATTCCATTTGATTCCCTATAAATAGAGGGTCATCCCTCATTCATTTCCTCAAGCTTTAATAGTCAGAATCACCCTGCCAAACTTGCTCCATAACTCAAATTTCTGTAACTTCAAAATCAGTGTTCAAGCCGTTTTTAATCCAATTTTTCTATCAATTCACCTTCCTTGATCTTCCCTAAAGCTAACCATACAATTACCTTCAAGAATCATGCCCTATATTGCTCCATAGAAGACCAGTTTTAGAGCTCTGCAACTCAACTTCAATTGGTAGATTTCTCCATCAATTCTTCAAAACTTTGATATCATTATGAAGCTCTCATTGCACTGGTTCTAGTCGCAACACTTTCTTTTATCTGGAAACACGTTTCGACCATGAAATTTCAAATCCCTTTTCAAAACTTTCCTTCCAAATTGCTTGAGCTACAATTTATATAAATTTGTCGCGAGGGTGTGGTTGTCTTTGTCTTGAAGAGATGAAGCGAATGGCATAGGTCTGAGCTTCTGATTTTACCGTTTGAGAGACCTGTAATTCACGTTGGCTGGAGGTTGAAGATGATCAACGTGTCATCTTCTGACCAATGATGGCGCGCCACTTGCTTTTTTTTAAAATCTGATTTAATTAATGATTCAGTATATTATTCACTAATGCCAATAACATGCACAATGCGCCAGGTCCACTTGATCTGTTTACTAACGTGTTTTAACATTGATCAGATGACCCATATTTTTTTGGTTTTTATTTTCTTTTCTAATTTTTATATTTAATTGTTTTAAATTTCAAAAAATCATAGAAAATTCATTTTTAGTCCAAAAAGTCTGGAAAAATTATGAAAAATATTTTTGATTTTTCTCTTTCTGGTATTTATTTTTGCACAATTTTATTTTTTGTTTTGACATTTTTTTATAAATTTTCACTTTATTTGAATTGTTTTAAATGTTTAAAAATACTTTTATGCATTTTTAAATTCTGAAAAAAATATGAAATGATTCAATGATATTGTGACAAATATTGGTGACTTCATTTATTTTTTATTTCTGATTTTGGTATTTTTTATCATTTTTGGTTTATTTTACTCATTTATTTAAATTTTAGAAATAGTTTATGACTTTAAAAACTTACCAAGAATTTTATAAAAATATTTGAGTCCTTTTCTGATTTTTCTATGGTCTTACTTTTTATTTCTTGATTAATTTGAACATAGTTGATATTTTTCTCTTTTATTTCTATTTTAAAACATTTTTAAAACCTTTTTTAATGTATATATTAAATGAAATATTATTTTGTGATTATTTTCTTGATGATCTTGGATTGAATTTTTGATTATGAACTTTATTAACATCATTGGATCCATGGTGTTGAGTCTAACTCCATAAAAATGGATGAATGATTTTAATAATAGTTTGATTAAAATTTAATTCAAATGTGGTTTGTATATTCTTCCCCATCCCTCTTCATCTTATCCCTTTCTTATTTCACTAAGTGTTATTGGAGCATGACCTCTATATCATGTCTCAAAACAAATGGTGCATGGATTGCTATTGACCGACCTCAAAATAGGTGTGACTTCTATATAAGTCCACTTACGATTGCTTAACATAGCGCTAAATTTTGTTCCGATTCGAATAAATGATCATTCGTAGCCTAAACTTATGTTTGCAAGTCCAAATATATTAATTTAATCTCTTTGATCCAATACATTTGAGAATCATTGCATGGAGGCTTTGGTTCTACCAATCCTCTAATGGATCTACAACACTTTTGGTCAACGCGGATCACTTAAACATCGTTGATCATTAAAGAGTATTTGTGAGAATTCCAAATGGATGATATACTTGACAAAAAGCAAATGCAACTTATTGTATGGAGGCTTTGGTTCTACCAATCCTCTAATGAGTTCTAAATGCAAGTTTCAATATGGTCATCCAACTAATCACTAATTATTAAATTGTTGCAATTTTATGCTTTATGTATCATTTACTTTAAGCATTACATTTCATGCCATTTTTATTTTACTCACTTGAGCATTTATATTCTTGTCATTTTTATTTTGCTCACTTGAGCCTTTCTTTTCTTTTTTAATACACCTAATAATCAACATGAACCATAAAAAACCCTTTAATGATACTCGGACTATTATGTTACTATCCTTGGAATTGTGGAGTATTGGACTTCTTGGACTTAGGATTAGAAACCTTGACCTATGTTGGAGACCTAATGACCTTAATTGATATTTTGTCTGGAGTTCTTGAGGTTTACCTCAAGACATTGGGTTGTTTGTTTGTTTTGTATGCAAGTTATTGTGATTACATTCTTTGTTTGTAATCTAGAATTCTCCCATATACAGCCGTTACTCAGCCCAATTTTTGTGAAGACTTAATACACTTGAAGTTTGGTTCTCTCAAGAGATCTAGTATCTTTGTTTTCTTGGTTTGAATCCAAAGAATGAGAACTCTGTCTTGACTCATAATGTCAAGTATTGGCTTCTTGTTGGTTAGATGGTTCTTATCCTTATCTTTTTGTTTTGAAACCTGAACCACTTTCATGATAAACTTGGACTTTGGTCCATGCATTTTCAAAACCTTTTCCATAAATAAACTTCAATAAACTTAATAATACCTTGAAATTTTTGTGAGAAGAATAATAGTCAATCAATCTCATTTCAAACTATTTTTCCACTTTGACTTTTATTTTAAAAACCTTTCTCTAAAGATTGGACTCTTGTCAATCCTTGTAGTGATGCAAACAACTATACTTCTATAATATGTAGTGAAGTAAGATATTTTCCACTTGGGTGTTGAGTGAGGCATTATTGATTTTAAAATCCAAGCCATATCCTCCACTTTGAGATGATGAAAATTCTCCTTTCTCATGATTGTGGGTAGTAAATATGTTTTCCACACGGACAATGACGATGATGTCTTATCTCATAAAATTAACCAACACACTTGTTTTAAAATTTTTAAAATGTGAACTACGTGTACCCTGATCCCCTATTGCACGAAATATGGTATGTAGGCACTAAAGGTTCGCAACCACGGCGGGTTCAAAAATCATAAAAAAATATGTTTCTTTTCTCACCTCCACCATCTATTTTACATACAACGTTTTATAGCCAAAATATACAGATTTTACAAAGAGCTTCCTGCAGAGTGCCGTAGATGTTTAGGGTGCTAATACCTTCCCTTTGCATAACCAACCCCCTTACCTTAAATCTTTCCCCCTCTTTTTGGGTTATTCGCTCTTTTCCCATTCCTTTGGAAACAATAAAGCGCATTGGCGATTTTTATTTTGATCTGTATAAGTCTAGCCAATCCGATGGCTTAGTCTTAAACATTTCTACTGCTACAATAATAAACTTGTTTTGTGTAAAAAATATTCTTATTTTGTAACTCTCTTAAAATTAGATTTAGAAAATTAATAAAATCAACTTACCCGAAAAATTAATTTTCATACAAAATTAACTATTATTTTGGAATCTAATTTCCATAACATATAAAAAATAGAATAATATAAAATAAAAAAATTCAACACATGTTATGAAATTAATATTTTAAAAATTACTACCACAAAGGTTAGGGATAACCTTGGAATACTCATGTACCAAAGCAAGGGCGCCTCTTTCAATATTTTGGAAAAGAGTTTATATTTTAATGAGTTTATTGTGTCTATAATATCCTTGTGTTATGAATGCATTCATGTTCTTTTAGAGGTTGTTTTTCCCATCAAATGTTACCAATAGAGTGGATTATAATTCTCTTGACTGGAGGAGTCCTAAATTTTAACTGAGAGAGGTTAACAATCTTCAATCTTAACCCCTCTTTGTATTTGTCTTATTGTTGTTGTTGTTGGTGGTGGTGGTGTTGTTGTTGTTGGATCATTTGGATAATTTCTTGCAAGGTTTCTTTCCGGGCGAGACAATTCATTCATTGTGAATTAAATTTTTTATATGGCTTCCTTATAGCCACTAGAGGATTGTGATAAATTTGTCGCCACCATTGATGAACTGTGGATGGCTGAGTGAAAGCTATTGTTTAAAGGGTGCGAGCTATGAATATTGTATTGGTGTCTATATTGGACGCCAACTATAGTTGCAATGAGTATAATAGTAGTGACCTTCCCGGTTATATACTAAGCAAGAGATATTGGTTAGTGTTTTGTGTACATGATAATCTAACCTAACCCTAGAGGTAGATATTCATAGCATCTTAGACCTAATAAAAATGAAATTTCCTTATGGATTTTCCTCAGATTTAGTCATCCCCGCCTTACTTCATCTGGAATTATGGGAGGTGGATTCTTTACGAAGATCTCCTGCAAAATGTCTACCTCAACCATGTGCCGAGCATTTGATCATCTTCATGTTCTTTTAAAATATTCTCATGCACCTTGCATATCTATGGCATAATGTGTCGAGGTTGTTTCTGGCATGTAGACCTTAGGCTATAAAAATTAATGATGGACAAAATGGAGAAGCCCACGTCATTATTATGATAGTTCAGGAACCTTGCTCGATGGATTAGCAACTAATAAGATTAACAACCCCGTGAAGTGACCCACCCTTCCTAAATTTTTAAAGCGGGGAAAGGGGTTGATTATATATATCTTTGATTGGGGATGTCCTTAAAGACGATACACGAAAAAAATCAATGTGAAACATACGATATGAAAGAAATAGTTAAAATATTATACATAAATCCAAATTAGGATATACTCCAAGGTACCTTGTTTAAATTACAATAAAGTGGACCAAAACAAATCTACACAATCCATGAAAACCAAATAATCAGAAAAATGAAGAAGATCAATCCTTCGAAAAAAGTTTTTCATTTACCATAATCTTTTTGGGATTGGTACCTTGGGTCACGTGCCTTGGGTCACCAACTTTGCTGTAGGATTGCGATAGCAACCTGCTATAACTGGAATTCCTTTTTTGTAACATGCCTTCAACGGTTTGGGTTTTTTTCCTTCGGAGGAAGTTTCCTTTCTTTAGCAATATTGCCTTCTCTTCGAGATAGGACTAAATTTTTTCTTTGGCCTCCCACAATTGCTTCTCTTTTGACTCTATATACTTTTTTTTCCTTTTTCTAACTTTTTGTAAAGCAAGTCTACCACCTCCATTGGACTTCTTCTACTTCTCTATAAGCAGACCCACGTCATCACCAGACTCCTTTATCTTCTCTACGGCCTTTGACAGCTTCACTTCATCATCTTTCGTGACCTTTCTCACATCATTTTTTTCTTTTGGATCTAGGTTAAAAGCTGGGAGTCATAAAAAATTCATGTTTATAACACATTTGAGTTTTTGTTTCAACTGATGGTTCTCTGTTCACAGTTTCTCCTCCATAGTGACAAACTCCCCATATGTGAAAAACATTGAGTTGTTCAGAGTAACAAGTTTTTACATGTAAGTGGTGCACTCAACAATAGAATTTTGGAAACTCAAAGGCCGCATGTCAAATATTTAAGTCTTATTCTCTTTAAGGACTATGTCTTGAAGTTCTTCACGAGAAGATGGGAACAATTCCGTCGCAACTAATAGAATCATATTGACTAGGCCAATGTATTGCATAATTTATTATCAAACCTCAAAAATGTAAGATCAACTACCATTTCCCTAAAGAATACATCACATATGGGAAATAGATGCAAATATACAAAGAAATTTTAGCTAGAGAGAGATGGAGCTTCTAGATTACAATCACCAGAAGACATGTCTATATTCATACCATTTCATTAGACTCTGACTCCTCCTGGTTGGAGTATACAAATACAGTCCTCAGATAAGCATTATCTCCCATGGTATCTCTTTAGAATGGGTTGATCCATCAAAGGCCCCAAAGCATGGGCCCTAATTATTTTATCCAATATAAATGTCCGCATAAAGAAAAAAAGTGTGTGTCAGGAAGGGAAGCTTTGATAATGATGATGATATCCTTAGAATATCACATGAACAATGAAGCAATGGTGAATCTGAGCAAGAAAGTGGAAAAGATAAATAAAAAAGTTGTTTTCCCTTATACGTATGTGTGTGAGTGTTATGGGATGGCTATATCCTCCATAATCCATCCCCACCTTTAGTGATACATCCACCATAAGGAAATAACTCCCCGAATTGATCTGATCCAGTCATGTTCCTTTTCTGAGAGAGTCACCACAAGGCATAACATCTTGGGTACAACTCAATTATTTACTTATAAAATGTTCTTCTAACCACTTAACCTTCAATAACTTAGAAGCAGAAGATCCGTCCATCCAACGCATCCAACATTCCTTTGCATTCTACATCAGAAATTTAGCGAGGCAGATATTCTACTTCCATATATATGTGAATGACACCATCTCCTTTAACAAGTTTCAAACATAATTTGAATACTCTATCATTATTCATATACTTACTTGAGCGTTAGAGTGCACTCTGTCGCATCAGAAGCTCTCCTTCGTCGTAGCTTTTGTGACTCCATATATTTCTAATTTTGGAATGGAATAGTGGCGTTGTCTATGGGAATTGACATTTGATTCTTGTGTATCTAATGATTCCCTATCTATAATTACACTCCACTAGAGTGATACTTTACTCGAATTCGAAACAGAGGATTTAACAAATTAGAGAAAATTCGATTACATTCGAAAAAATCGAGTTCTACACTGATAAAGACATGTCAATTCTATAGATCTTCATTTTTCAGTGCTTCTGATCTCCATCGAGTCGTAGAAATGGTTGGATCAAGAACCACTTGTTTTGGCACTACACGTGAAGCCTCTTTGGCAGCCACTTGTATGGGACCGTCATCCACTAGTCGACCAAACAGTACTCCTCCTAATATCTAGGGAAACCTCAATACTAATACTTTTTAATGACCATACATGATTCTCCCTCCACCACGGGCGGGAACAATCCGAACATTGTTGCTTCAGATTCCATCTCCAATTCCTATGGAATGGCCTGAGATCTCATAAAGTTTTGGCGTTCTTGAAGAAAGCTAAAATTCTGGTATTCAAATCACATATGTCCTAAAATATGTCGAGACACCTTTTTTCTGAACAAACAAGAAAAGACAAGATAAACAATAATCAAAGTGCAAAAATGTAAAGAACGCACATGATTGTTAACCCAGTTTAGTGCAAACCAACACTTCTGAGGGCTACTAAGCTAGGGACCAAGTTAACTACTAATAGTATCAATTCTAAGCTAAACTTTCCCGTTTATAACTTCTCACTTAATCACTACCATCGCTTAATTTCTACCTAAGACTCACCTAGGTATGAGACCCTTCTCAAATCCCTTACAATCACAGCACAGTGATTGACCAATTCTAAACACTTGGAAAATAAAAAACAAATGTCACACTTCAATGACACATAATCATTCACAGCTTAAAAGCTTTGGAATGATTGACAAAACTTACAACACAAAAACAATCCTACTCATTCATCAATGTGATAACCGAGAGGCTCATAATAAGCACACAAACCCTAATCAAAATATAGTGTAAGTTCGTGTAAAACAACTGGGGTTGAAGCCTTTTATTTATAATCTTCATATGACTGGATTTGGGCTTCACAAATCCCAACTAGATAAGTAACAGGCGTTGCAGAATCAACTCCTCAAAGATAAGACATCAATCATTAATTTCTGAAAATATCTCCATAATTAGTAACTAACAATTCTCTTTGAACTTAGCTTGAATTTTTTTTTCAATCTTCAAACCGAGCGCCACGTAGGATAGCATAATCTTCATAGAATATTATGCACTTGTAACAAATCAGAATATCCAAGAATCCATGTGTTCACCAACACGATATCGAAAGAGCATGCATAGGACATCACATATGACATGTTGCTTTAGTACATAAAACATCTTTATTCAACATATCAAAGCTAAGTTAGTTTTACCAAACATAATGTGAATCACAATAAAACAAAGAAATAACACAAAACTTGGATCTCAAGGCGTGAATGAGTTAATTAACACCATCTACAACATCGTTCAACAACAAAACTCCAAGGTGGTGGAAGAAATATTCCTTCATTTGGAGGAAAGCCTCCAACACATTCAAACCCCGCGAAAATAGAGTGCAAGAAGTAGATTCAAGAAGAAATCATTCCGAACAACTAGAGGCGTCTGTAGAAAAATAAGAAAGGAAAGTCCATAAATCAAAAGAACGCTTCAAAGAAGGTAAGTGTAATTCTCCCCTAGGAGTGTAGGGGAAAACTGAGGAAGTTACTCTCCTTCTCGGGCCGCAATGAATGTCAACCAAACAGATTAACACCTAAGCATGATCTTTGTGCTTGGATCTTGGAGAGAAAAATCCCTAAATTTATGCAAAAACCTCCCAAATTGGAGGAATACAACGGGAAAGGGGATCCTGAAGAGCACGTGCAACTTGTGAATGACCTGATCAACTACTATTACATGGACGATGCCTCCAAATTAAAGTTATTAATTTTGACGGTGGTTGGACCGGCACAATTATGGTTCACTGACTTTCCTGACGGTTGCTTAAAATCGTGGACAAATTTATGTAATCGACTTACCGCCTATTTTACTAGCGGAAAAGACAACCAGTTACTATAATCGCCCTTAGTTATATCGTGTAAGGAGAGAAAGAGAGCATGTGATCATACATTGATCAATTCACTTGGTTCGCGATTGAAATTGAAGAAACCGAAGAATCTCTCCAATAATTGAGCTTCGAGAGTGATGTAACACCCTAATTTCCCCAGCGAATAATAAATATGGGTTAGAGTAATTTTAAAACAAATAACCAACATTTAGGAGGCTACATTTTCACAAACATACAACAACCTTCTCATATTAAGTATACGATACATAACACGAATAACAGATGAACCAAAATATCAACTCATAGTCTTCAACTTTAAATTTTATTAATGCAACAGAAAAAGACTCATATTTAAAGTCAAACAATCTCTTCAAAATAAATAAACATTTATTCAAATCATAAGGAGTTCCTAAGACCTCAAACAAATTACTAAACAACAAATAAATAAGCGTTCATCCCCCCGGTGTTATGTATCAAATAAATGACGCCAACTCGAATAAAATGAAGAGAAACCTCTTCCAATCTTTACAGCCTCGGACTACTCCTGACTATCTGTACGATGCCGTATAAAGCATCATTCCAACATAAGGGTGAGATATCACAATAATATAAGAGAATGTATAATAATAAATATACAGAGAATATATTCATGCATAGTCATACATTCCACACCTTATACATAATCATCCACACATAGTAACCATCATCATGTAGTATATACACCATCCATACAACTCAAACATCATGTTAACAATAATGCAATGCAATGAGACTGACTCATAGACTCAATGCATGTGGTACCAATATCCCTCCCGAATCCACTCCATCAAGGATCAGAGCCACCAATATCATGAACAATTTGGTTCACATTGCTCCCGATCCACACCATCTAGGATCAGAGCCAACCAACATCATGAATAATGAGGTTCATATCACTCTCGACCCACTCCATCTAGGATCATAGCCAACAAAGAGGACTAAAGTCCACAACCTAAAATGCATGCGACGCAACCATGAAACGAAACATAACACATTGATATCTATATCCATCAATGTGACACACCATTAAAGCCACTAGTTGTCCACACATGTAACATACCAATCATATAACCCAAACAACATCATACATCATCATCACACATAAGTCCATGCATATATCTCAGTATAACTAACATAATTACATATAGAAGGGGCATAAGCCCCCAACAAATAATCATTCACTGCGTTCAAAATTAGTTTTGTATGATAGAAAATATTTTTAGCTTCTCGCAGGTTAAAACGGTGCGCCAAACACACACCCAAAACAAAAGATACAAATTTGCAAAGTTTGAAAAATAAATCTTCCCCAGTCTGCTCGCCTGAGGCTCGCTCGACGAAGCACAATAACAAACCAAGCATTGCTCGGCGATGTAGCTGGCCGTCTAGTGATGCCTCGTGCTTGACTGGCGATGCCTCGTCTCCTCGCGCTCGCCCGACAATGCTGAGGCGCTTCACTTATTTTTCAAGAGCACTCAATTTTCCATTTCCCTTGCCAACTGCCTTTCCTGGCGCTTCCTGGGCGAAGTCTCTCGCCCGATGATGCTTACGACTCGCTCGGTGCTTGCCTCCTGACAACAACATTGCTGTTGTGATTCCTACATAAATCCTCCTCAATTTCCATACAATTTCAATCCCATTCAGTCCAAAATACTTAGAAATTCACCATATTATCACGGATCAATAACAAATCATCATCATACATGTTATACGCATCAAACCATGGTATCTCAGTATTATATTTTTACCAATTTCTTCACCAAATCATCATATTATCACATGGATTCAATCACATAAAACAATTCCATGAATAAGAACACACAACAACTATGGCAGTCATAAACCCTAACATGTCGTACCCCAAATTTGCCCTACCTCTTTTTACTTTTTTTCGGCTTTGAACTTTGCATCCCATTTACATCATTTTTACTAAGTCATTTGCATATCCCGCATCTCACAGAATTAGGCGCCTTGGATTAAGGTATTAGGGTTGTGCCCTCTTTATGTCTAATTTTGTTTTGAAGTTCTCTTATCAGGTAAAAGGGAAATGCATCCGGTTCTCGATTAGTGGATCGTGGGATGGATTTTTTAGGTATCATGAATTTATTTTTCACCAAGTTACAAGGCTGTTTCTTGCTCGAATTCATCAGAGCCTGGATTAGGGTTTATTTCCCTATTTGTTGGTCAAGATGCTAGGGTTTTGGATCCATGGTTTTTGTGAAGATGTTTCTTTCGCCTACCTCAAAGATAACTCAAAGATCAATGCACTAGGTCAAGGATCTCATCTCCTTGCATTTCAAGTTTTCTTATTAAGGTCCATAAGTCACTGAGTCGAGAGTTTGAAGTTTAAGTTGACGAATTCGGAGTTTGGGCACAGTAAATAAGGTTGGAGGTTCATGACAATCAAGGCATGATATGAGAGTGCAAGTTTGGTCCAGGCATGATATGAAGATTAAGGTTTAAATGACCATTGTTTTGGGTTTGAATTAACCAAGTGGAATTAAATTCTTAAGCATTTATTTGGTTCAAGAGTTTGATTGGAGTTTGGAAGATAAGGCGCATGGTTGCTTGAAGTACAAGTTACTAAAGTCATGTTTGATTTCTGGAATTCAAGTTACAAAGGCAAGATGTGCATTCAAATCATTCAAGTGGAAATTGCTAAGTTCAAACAAGATTCAAGAGTTGTTTAATTTTTGTACAACAAATTCATTATCCACACGATTTAAAGAAACATCATTCAAATTACATCTTTTGTGTACAATTTAACAAAAGGGATTACATTATGAAATACAAACTACAATTTGTTTTGTTTACAAAGAAAGAAATAATGCTTGTTTCTTCAAGTATTCATCTTCAAGCAACGCATCCGCTCCTTGCTAGCCATGATCTTCTCTTCACCTTGCCTCGCTTGCCACCCACTCCGCGTGTTCATGAAACAAGAAGGAAAAATTAGCAAACAATCAACATGTGAAAAATTCAAGCAAGGATTATTTGTTAAACAAGAAAACTCATCATTAGGATTTGCATTTTGGAATCAGAACTAAAAGGTTTTTGTTCTTAATCATGGTCCTATCCTATCTTGCAAATCACAAAGTTTGGACTTTGGTTCACAAAAAGGGAAAAAAGAAATGTACAAATATTTTCAAACTGCTATACAGCTAAACAAACTGCAATCACAAGCATAAGAGGCAAGGCGAGTCAAAACTTCCCAAGGCAGCAAATAACACAACACAATAAACAACCACCAAATGGACAGGCCAGTGTTCAGCACAAAGGTAGCCGTGCAGCAGGCCCTAAACAGTAGCAACGGGCATAACAAAATGATCCAAAACAAGCAAACTGCCAAGCTGCAAACAACAACAGTAATACAACAAATAGCAACAACCCTTAACACAAAAGCAAGAAAGACAACATAGGCTGCAAAGGTCTCAAAACAGCAAACAACACATGTATCAGGCAGCGACAAGAAAAAAACAATGCAAACTAGCTACTACATGCCCAAAACACTGCATCATCATTTCCCTAAAATGAAAATCCTTCAGAATTTTCAAAAAAAAGAAAGTTTGCTTTACATCATTGAAAGATGACAGAGGAAAAGATATCACCTGCACTGCTGCCCCAAATCTGCCAAAACCTATTGCATAAACAACCAAATAGAACATGCCAAAACCTGCACCTCATCTGTGTCACACCTGCTCCAAACAGTCTAAACATTGCACAAAGTCAGTAAGACAGAAAACATGCACTCAAATGTTCAAAGTCAGCTTGCCAAATATGTTCAAAATTAACTAATTTCCCCCCAATTTCCACCTCTATTTCACTATAAAAAGGGGCCGCTGTTTCATTGAAAAGGGGGATTTTTTGCACACAGCCAGCATAAAAACCAAGTGAGAGAACCGAGCCAAGAAGAAAAATAGAGGAGAGATCAAAGCATACCAACAACAGAACAACAGCCAACAAACCGAGAGAGAGTGATTCTTACCTATCAAACCAATATAGGGTGATTTTACCAAGTAAAATCCAGAAAAACCAGAAAAAAGAGAGATATTTTTACCAAGTAAAATCAGAAAGAACACAAAAAATAACAACATACAGCCAACAAAACCCCTACACTAAAATCGGACCACTCTCCATTTTTTTTGTCAAACCTTACCAATACAGCAAGAACTAACTACCATTACCATAACAATATCTTTCCCCAAACTGAAGCGAAAGAACACCCCACAGTCAATCTGCAAGCGACATCAACCTTGCATTTACAGCAACAATGCAACACGAACACGACTGAAACATTAAGGAAAATCTGGAAAAAGGAAGTTCAACTACGCTATAGAACGATGGGATTCCAAGTCTTACCCCAAGCCTCAAATTATTCAACCTGCAATTAAGGACCCGAAGTGTCAGCAATAAGTTTTCATAATTCAGAAGTTTGAAGAGGAGCGAATTAGAGCGATTACCTTAAGTTTTCTTTACTGCCTCCGTGACATATGATTTTGAAACCCTCGGGCTGGCTCTGAGCTTGTAAGTGGTTTATAAATCCTGAAATTATTATGTTGCCATGCCATTACATGCATTATTTACTTGCTGATTTTATTACTTGTATAAATTCAAAAATAAAGCAAAATTCTGATTGTTCTGAGTACCTGTAACCGCATCGAATTTTTGTTTCTTCTTCTTTCTTATTGTTGATATTTGATTGCATGGACCGAAATAGGGCGTAACTGCCATTTATAACCATGAGTGTGAGCTTGAAAGAGCAGAAAGATCTGAGGAGGCTGCGAAAACACCGATCTTTGTGAAAACCCGAATCGATTTCTCTGCTCGGTTCGGGTTCATTTTCTGATGTGCAAATTGAAGGATAACCGTGAGGATTCAGAGCGATTTTCTTTCTGGCAAACGGATAAGTGATGTGTAGGTGAGCGAAGATCGAAGGGATTCAAAGAACATGCAAAAAAGGGTTGGGACAAGACACCATCGTGAGAGAGAGTGGAACTGTGAGAGAGTTTTTTTCCTTTGCGTTTGATTAAGTGAGAACAACAATAACTGAGAGACACATGAGGGTCGGGATATCGTGTGGAAGAGGAAGGCCAAAAGGAAATTCACGTTGGAAGAAGAGAATATCAATTTTCCTGTCATCTGTGGCCATTTTCATGCGAATGTTATCTTTTAGGGTTCACAACCCGAATGGCTTTGTTAGAGTTGGGTCCTCACCCCTCTGACCCGGTCCGGCCCATCATAGACCTTTTTTTATTTTAAAAAAAAAATAGTAATTTTTAGACCCATTTGTTATTTGATTTGGGTCTGGTATGTCTTTTTTGTTATCTCTTTGGCCCAGCGAATCAATATCCCCTCAGCATCTCTTTCTACCTTTTACCCCCCTTTACTAACTTAGTATTATTATTTCCCTCACAAATTTGTTTAATTTTATGTATTATTATTAATTTATCTTAGGTAGTAATTAATTGATTAGAAGTGTTTTTTTTTATATTTTTATTTAATTAGTTTAGTTTCAATTATAGAATTAGAACCTCATTCCCTTTTAATTTCTACTTTTTTATTACGTAATATATATATATATATATATATATATATATATATATATATATATATATATATATATATATATATATATATATATATATATATATATATATATATATATATATATATATATATATATATATATATATATATATATATATATATATATATATATATATATATATATATATATATATATATATATATATATATATATATATATATATATATATATATATATATATATATATATATATATATATATATATATATATATATATATATAATAGATTAATATTTTATTTTTCTTAACATGATAAAAATAACAAAAATATTTAGAGTTAGATTTTGATTTCCTTTCAATATTTTCTTTAGTTAAAAATCACGAATAAATATTAGATTATTTTAGAAGTAGGTTTTAATTTACATTTTGAATTCATTATTTATTTAATTTGATATAAAATCACAAAAAAATTTAGAATTTAAGTTACTCGCTCAAACCATGATACCATACTCCCTTAGGTAGCTCCATGAGGCGATTACATCCTGTTTCGACCGCCTTATGTCGAAGTAGACTTTTCACTCACCACCTGTACATAACAATTAGGTTTTAGTCTCCCTCTTAACCTTTTCTTCTTGTGTAATTAAAACTTCATTCACAAATCAAAGATCCAAAAACACCTTTAATCACTACTTGAATTTATTTAAAAACTCGCAAAAACACTCCACCAATCCAAACTCCCCAAAAGAGCATGTTATCTTTGTTCTAATGCGATACCGGCCGAGCCTGTTGCTAGAATGTGTGCCTTAACTTCGCCCACTAAAAAACACAAACAAACCAATCATTTTATAGAGGAACTACAATGTTCTGATTCCTTCATTAGATACGTAGGCAAAAGGTCGCGAAACCCTCACAAACGCAATAATAATAAAACCATTCCTTTCCCCCTAAGCAAGTATAGTTGTAGATAAATACACCCTTTAAGACAAACAAATAAAATGGATCCCGTTGAGTACAACGGATGTGAGGGGTGCTAATACCTTCCCCTTGCATAACCGACTCCCTTACCTTTTCTCTTGGTCGTAAGACCATCTTATCCATTCCCTTGTGATTTTATCGATATTTCCCCTTCCTTTAGGATAAATAAAGTTTGGTGGCAGCTCTGTATTTTCTGCCGGTAGCTTCATAACATACTCATCATTATATATTACCCTTATAAAGTTGGAATCCCACCCTTACCTTGGATCGATAGTTTCTAAGCTCCAACAATGGGTTCTCTTTCTCTAGCCTCTTGGTGCACTATTCTCCTCTTCTCCTTTTACTCGTTCTACGATCTGACTTTTTCACAGAACCTTTCCCCTTTCCTTCTTTTACTACATTAACCCTTGGACCCCTAATATCTTATTCCACTTTTCCCTTATACATAATAACAATTAAAATAATTATTTAATTATTATCACCATATTATCCTAACATTCTAATTTAATTAATATTAGTAGTAATAATCTCCTTCCAATCCTAAGCGTCTAAACTATTAGTCATACACCCGCAATACCTTAACATCGATGATTTCTAAGTTAACTACCCTGCAAAAAGGCATCACATCATGACAAAATTCTCATCAACACATATAAATACACAACATCACATAATTAATTTATTAAAATAATTCAATAAATAATTTGGGTGTTACAAGTGGCCCCTTATGTGTCGACACATCCTTTTTGCACCAAGAAAAATGTGAGGACAACACAATAGATGTCAAACATAGCTCAACCATATATAGAATTGGAGGAGAAACTGAACACTCGCTTCGATAATCCAACCTCATCCATCAATGTTCGTTCAAAGCACCCATCAGGAAAGGATCGTTGTAGGTGAAAAAAGGATACCAATTAAGGGAAATACAGTTGGTAGATAGGTATACTCCTCTAAACACTTCCCCGATAAGAATCTATCAAGAGTGTGCAAGTATTGAGTTTAGAAAATAAGAAATCCGACCCCCGAACACCTTATGAGAATTCGCCCAGACAAATAGGTCAAAGTACCAACGCTTCCATAGGGGACATGGCCCTAACACCGATGATTGTATTCAGCTCAATGACACAATTAAATCTTTGATCAAGAGAAGAAGGTTATCTGAATATATCAAAGGGAGAAAACGGGACCGAGAAGGATCTCCTAAAACTGAATCCCCCGATAAGAGTTCCCGAGTCTGGTCCTGGCACTGAAAAAGGATAAACTAGCAGAGGCAAACACATGTATATTACCATCATCACTAGTAGGGTGTCTCGTTCAAATCCCCCTTACAAAGGAACGGTAAAGAGAAAGATCATTGAGATGATGGTCGTTTACAAGGGAGGAGGAAACTCACTCTTCCCCTTATTAATTACAACTGCTGTAGGATAATTTGATGTATCATGGATTCTGATAGATGGAGGAAGCTCGTGTGACATTCTCTACTCGTCATTGTTTGAGAAGATGGGCCTGGGTCGAGGAATCTTATACCCTTATATTTATATGCATTTAATATATATAATTGATGGTATCTGTAGTTAGGGAAGAGACATCTTGTCCATCTACCCACTTCCTAGTCATATTGAGCAGAATCCTTTAGAATTTCATCTAAGGTAGACCTTTCACTGTATCATTGGATGTTATGGTGTCTCTAGTGCACCTCAAACTTAAGTACCATAACCTCTATGGAGAGTTGAAAGTCTTGCTCGTTAGTCTTGAGGTGGCCAAAAAGATACACAACACTCTCCAACTAGATCTAGGGGAGAATACTACTCTGGAGATCAACACAACCTCTCTTATATGGCAACTCAAAAGCTTGAACATCCGTACTCTGAAACATTTCCATGCAAAGAAAATCCCATCACAAGAAATAAGTAGTGGGATACCCACTTGGTTATGTTTTTCTTTATTGCTTTATTATATTCATATATGAAAATTTACATGTATAAACTTCGATGTACCCTAAGCGTACAATTCATCACTATAAATACAGTCACTAAAATTCTAAATTGTTTGTTCCTTTCTGATTATTGACGATAACACCAAAAATTAAGGCACAATCAACGTAGTTAATTCCTCAAGTGAGAATTCAGGGGTGGTGTCGTACACACTTCGAGCACCCGACTACACCAATCAATTCCCCCCCAGTGCCTCGTGATTCCTCAAAATTTAAAGGTGATGTTAGACACGCTTCGAGCACCTTGTACAACAATCAATTCCCAACAGTGCCTAATGAGTCTTCCTAATCCATAGGAGTTGTCGAAGATGTTATGCACGTCCAACTACACCTTTCAAATACCCACTATCAAAGAAATACACGTTTTCATGAATAGTTGACACCCCCTTCAAATCTAGCCAATCCAAGGGTGAGTATGTGAGTGCACTTGCCTGTTAGATGTTTTTTCACGATGTCAAAACTAGGATAACTTTAGATTTTATGTATATTGGACGGTATCTATGAGTCATTATGTGCACCTTTGCATTAGGGTACCTAGAATGCTTAAGAACATATTTGGAAAAGGTATGATGCATTAAAATTTATTTTTACATGAAAAATAGGTCTATGTGTCGACACATACGATGTATGAGTCGACACACGTGGGTCAATATTAAAGCCTGTAGCCTCTGTAACTATGTTTCGACACACACAACTTTTCACAATGACACATACTGAAAATTTTCATCTACGTGTCGACACATACTGAAAATTTTTATCCATGTGTCGACATATACAATGTTCAGGTCGACACATGTACTCCATATTTAAATCCTGAAAGTTTATGTTTCATTGTATCGACTCATGACCTTGAACATGTCGATACATGTTATAAAATGTGTCAACACATGTTAGAAAATGTGTCGACACATGACTTATATGTGTCGACACATGCTGTAGTTTTGTTTTAGAAAAATTGCATTATTTTCAAAATTCTATGTTTCCCTTTTGCCTCAAAATCCCACACATATAAATACATCATACATGCATCATTTTCAACTTGATGAAACTATAAACACATACAAATTGTTAGTTCCATGGTTTTGGTGTTGGCATAATTTTTGCCAAAACATGGTTCTACTGATGTTGATCAAGATGTTACAACATTCTTGTCAATTGTCTTAACAGTTTTGCTGCTATGAGTATTTTATCTAGATGTTGACGCATATGTCATGACATCTTGGTTTGGTACAGCAAGCGTTGTTGTTTTAAATCTTGACAGATTTTATTTGATTTTGTGATATTTCTTTTGGATATATCTCAATAAATTTCGCAGGTCAAAAAGATTTAATCTGGAATAGGTTTTATATCTCCAGCTATACATTAGTTACTAAATTGGGAGATTTAAGGAGATTTAAGGAGGTTTTTATGCACAATTGGTGCATCACTCAGCTTATGGATCAAGAAACGTTTGGATGAATAATTCGAAGCCTAAAGACTACAAAGGTGTATTTAAAGAGAAGACCTAATATAATTTAAGTATTTCTTTAAACAACCGTAAAATTAGGGGAAGAAAAAATAGTCTTAGGTTTTGAGAATCTCTTGTGTATTGTATGGTGTAAGTCACGCTTGTATCTTTTGATACTTATGGTCGACATTCTGTTCTTACTCTTAAGCCTTTAGGTAATGATTTGAGTATTGTTATTGGATGAAGCTTTTAAGAAAATTCAAGTATTGTTCTTAGTCAAGAGTCTTGGTTAAGTATTATAATGGAAGTATGTTCTTCTTGTTGAGTTATTCTCGATACAGTCACTGGGATTAGGATTGTTAGATATCACTGAGGTGATTTAGGAAGTGAGATAGTGATTGATTATATTTAGGAGGTTCCTAGGTAGAAGTTGCATTGGATAGTGATTAGGCAAGAAGGTGTAAACTAGGACTATTTATCTTTGAACTAATACTGCTAATAATGACTTCCTTCCAGGCATGGTAGCCCCCAGATGTAGGTGATTTTGCACCGAACTGGGTTAATAACTTTATGTATTATTTATCATTCTCCAGTTTAAGTTTCAGTATCTATTATAGCTTGATAAATATGTTCAGGATGTCAAATCAGATGCTGTAACATCTTCCTAGACATTTTTCTGATGTTAGAATATCAATATTACCATGTGTTGCATGTACCAGAGAAATTTCAATTAGTACCAGAGTAGGCACCCTGGTCCATTGAGTGAGCTTCAGGGAGTATTTTTATGGTACTACTATTCTTTATGGAAGAATAGAGTGATATCATTTTGGTTATCAATAGACAACCGAGCTTGAATAATTATCAGGATAGGAGATTCCTGGTTCTGAAGAGTCTGAGTTGATTCTTTGTCCCTCTAAAATTATCAACTTCATGTTTTATGAAATTGGCAAGTTCTCTGCATCACTTGTATTGTAGCCAAAGATACTTGGAAATTTATCAAGTACACTCATAAAGGAATATCTAAGTGTGTTTGGAAGAAAAGGATTCAGATGTGAACATGATCAAGAATAAGTTTTCTCAGGTTTCTAATCAAGAGGTTTTACACGATAGTGACAAGCTTATGAAGAAAAACAAGAGCATTCTTTTTCAACTTACAAGAAATTGTACCCTGGTTTCTAATGAAGGGTTTCTTATTATTATTATTGTATTTCTGAGAAGGCAATCCAATCAGGTGTTGAAGAGTTTGAACAAGATGTCTGACCAAATGTCAAGAACATTTGTACTCACTTCAGCATGTCTGTGATGACCTTGGATCTTTGTAGAGCATACTGTCCTACTTATCTCAAGAGCAATTGTATAGGTTTTCTATACCTGGTTTGACTAGAACATGGATTTCTAATGAAGATTACTGTTTTGAAGAATTATCTCATGTTATGCCAAATGTTTTATTCAAATATTTGTGTATCTAGAATACAAAGTGTTCTCAACCATGAAGAAATAGGAGGTGAGTTATTTATGATCTTTTGTCTTAAGAGAATGAATGATTGCTTACCATATATAACTTGCAAGGTGAAGTGACCTTATTAATCCTAAAACTTGATATCAATGATCAAGTCTGTAAGGATAGTTTAGTTCTGTTGAAGGAGGTTTCTTCTAAAATAAAGTGTAGCGGTAGAAATGTTGAGACAAAACCATTAGATATACTTAACTCGCAAATCAGTGAAAGTCGCCACCGCACTTTTATTTTATCCAAAGGAAATTGGAAAAGAGAGAAAACAAAACTCAAAGTAAAAGAGAGATCGAGGTAATGGGGTTTGGTTATGCAAAGGGGATGTATTAGCATCCTAAACATCTACGGTACTCTGCAGTAACCTCTTTGAAAATTTGTGTATTTTGGATATAGAAGAAATATTTACAAAATAGAAGGTGGGGATGAGAAAAGAAATGTTTTAATTAATTTTGATTCGGAAAAACTACAATGAGCTTCGTGCCTACGTACCATTAATATGCAATGATGAAATTAGAACCATGTAGTTATTCTCAAATTTTTTGAAAGTTTTGTGTGTTGATTAATTTTAAGAGAAGAAACATCTCGTCATATTCGAGTGGAAAACATACTTACTACCCATAATTATGAGAAAGGAGTATTTGCATCATCTAAAAGTGGAGGACATAGCTTGGATTTAAAATCAACAAGACATCACTCAACACCCAAGTGGAAAATGTCTCACTTCACTATACATTGTAGAAGTATAATAGCTTCTATCACTATAAAATCAATAAGAGTCTAATCTTTTGAGAAAATTTTTTAAAGTAAAAATCCAAAGTGGAAAAAATGGTTTGAATGAGGTTAATGGCTTTTAGTATTCTAAAAAAATGTCAAAGTATGATTAAATGGATTAAGGGGTTTAATTAAAAAAAAGAATTTTTGAAAATGCATGGATCTAAGTCCAAGTTTATGGTGAAAGTGGTTCAAATTTGAAAAAAAAAACAAGAAGAGTTTTGAAAAGGAGGGAGAAGATTTTGAAATTAAAGAAGATGGGAGGAGATGAAGAAACTATCATAAAGCACAAAGTAAAAGCTAAGGTAAGGAAAGGTATAACCAACAAGAAGCAAACACTTGACATAAAGAACTCATTATAGAATTCCCATCCTTTAGATTAAAAACCAAGCAAGCATAATACCAAGATAAAACCAATCCCAAATTAAATAACCCTCAGATGAATTAAGAATCAAACAAAGTCTTCATTTTTATTTCAAAGCTTCCATGAAACAGATGATCTTTCTTAAGTTCAAAATAACACTTGCATATGAATAACTTGCAAACCAATGCCTTGGAGTTAACCCCAAGGACTTCAGACAAAAAATGGCCAGAGTAACATCTGTACACATAGGAATTCCCAATCACAATGCCTTGAATTAAACCCCAAGGACTTCAGACAAAGCAAAAATAACCTGCACACAGAAATTTAAATCAATGCCTTGGAGTAAACCCTAAGGACTTCAGAAAAACAACAGGTACCATGGTCTCAAAGTATCAAGGCAAGGCTTCTAATCCTAAGTCTAAGAGATCCACAACTCCAATTTTCCAAGGATAGTAACCAATAGTCCAATCAAGAGCCTTAAGTCTTTTAATGTTCAAGTTGATTATGAGGTGTTTTCAAAGAAAAAGAGATCTCGAGTGAGCAAAGATAAAAGAACACACAGTAAATGCTCAAGTGAGAAAAAGGTAAATAGCTTGAGATGTAAATTCTAAAGATAAAAGTGCATAAAATTAAAGACAAAAAATAAATGCATAAAGTAAATGTATAAAGTAAAGTTAATGATTAATGATTTAAAGGTTATAAGTTAATGGTCACAAATATGATCAATGATGATTGAATGATGATCTTGGACCAAGAATAATGAAAACTTATTAGAGGATTGGTAAAATCAAAAACCTCCTATCAACAAGTTTCAAAGGTATTGGACCAAAGATAAAAAATAACCATACAAGGACTTACAAACATAAAGTTTGAGCCACGAATGATCATTTTCTGAATCAATACAAATTTAGCGCTATGTTAAGCAGTCGTAAGTGGACTTATGTAGAAGTTGCATCTATTCGAGGTCGGTCAATAGCAATGTATGTACCATACATGTTAGAGACATGGTAAAAACCATACTCCTAAAACATGTATCACAAGTAAAAACAAAAGGTGATCAAGACCTAGGTCATGGAAGATACTTTTTCAACTATCAATAAGCTCAGATGAACTTAAAATTCAAATGCCTTATCCAAATTGTTCAAGAAATGAAAATAAAATAAAAGGGATGAAGAAGATAGAATCCATGATAAATTACCAATGATGATTGAATTTTGAACTTAGGTCAAAGTTGATGAAGACTTGTTAGAGGATTGATAAAATCAAAGCCTCCTAACAACAAGTTTCAAAGGTTTTGAACCAAAGTCCAATAATCAATCATACTTGGACCTTCAAACATATGTTTGAGCCACTAATGATCATTCAAAGGGATGTAATCAACTTAAAAAAGAAAATAAAAATGAAATCAATTAAAAAAACAAATTCAAAAGACGTTAATTAAATAGAATTAATTGATGAAATACACAAAGTGTATCAAAACACCAAATTGTAACTCCAAACAACTACAAGAGGTCAAACAAAGGTCAACAAGTGTTGACAAAGTTTTTTATAATTTTTAAAAGTCAAAAAATATTTTTAAAATTGCAAAAGTTATTCAAAATAAACCAAAAATAAATAAAAATAGTAAAATCAGAAATACAAATCAAAAGAGGTTACCAATAGCTGCCAGACTATCATTGGATCCTTCCATAATTTTTTTCTGAAATTAAAAAGTATTAAAACTATTTTTAAACCAATTAAAATAAAGCAAACAATTCAAAAATTATAAAAAATAACAAACATCAAAGTTAAAATTTGAAAAAATATTCACTAGTCAGAAAATAATTCAAAGTATTTTTGTGATTTTTTTTCATAATTTTTAGATAAAAAATAAAGAAGTTATATATTTTTAAAGATAAAAGGAATTTTAAAAACAATTTTGTAAAAATAAAATAAACATAAATTATGAAGAGCGTTGGATCCTTCTCATTTAACCAGCGTGGCAGATGCAATGGCCCAGGAGCATGGATGCACGGTGGAAACGAGTCAACAAACACACAAGGGACACAAAAAAGTCAGACCAATGAAAACATTTCAAATGGAACACTATCATTGGTTGGGGATGACACATTGGTCATCTTCAACCTCCAACCACAAGCAACTACGACAAATAGAAATCGACTGTTGTTGGAGAAAATTAGGACAAGACTGTAATCTCTGGCAAAGACGGTGTGAAGTCGTGTTGAGAGTGACACCAAGATAACAAATAGGATGTGGGAATCAAAACCCTCGCTGGAGAAACTTCAATCGAAAAGTGATCTGCCGTTTTCCAAATATTAACAAAATCTCAATTACTCGACCAACAATGACTACACTGAGGATAAGGACAGATCCTTAAATAAGGATGCCCCAAGTAACAAACTAGTTGGTAAATGAGAGATCAGGACGAGGAATCTCTGATTGGAAACTCTGCTAAGGAATTGAACTTCTTCAGACTGCAGATTCTTATCTAAGCAACTCCTCTGGGGGCATGAGACATCTTCAAACTTGAAGTCTCAGAATGAAGCCTTTCTCTTGAAAAAGATTTATGGGAAATAAAACTCTGCTGAAGATACAAAACTCCACTGGGGATACCAAACTCTGTCGGGGAGTATTTTATTGGGGACTCCAGAACCTCCGGCATGCAACCGTAAAATAGACTATGAAGATACTTAAACAATATTGACTTTACCGAGGATATGGAAATATCAGCCAACATCAACTCTACTGATGATAACAGATTCTTTTGATAAAGAAATGCCCCAAGTCACAAATCAGATGGGAAAAAGAGAACTTATGAATGCGAACTTCAATGATAATTCAAATCGAAAGATAAACTCCGCTGGGAATAGTCTTTGTTAAGGAATGAGATAAAGCTCATCCAGACTTGGTTGGGGAATGAAGGTATAAAAAATACCTTATCCGCCTCAATAATCCCTCACATGACATTGCTGAGGAGAAGCAACCTTGTGGGGAATCCATTATTCCAACATTCAACAGTTAGAGGTAAGACTCTCACATTGGCGCTGACAAGCTGCAACTTACAATGTGAATGACAATTCCTCGAGAGGACTTCATGGGGTTCGTACCATCATTGACATGTTTCCCCAGAGTAGTGGAACTCTGAGAGGGGAAACATCTTGACTGCCCCAAATTGGAAAAATGGAAAAACCAATAACCACAGGCCGAACCCTGATAAAACTCGCAAAAATAAATTACAAATTCCGCTAGAGAAGATCAGATCAATACTGACTTTTGTTTGATAACTTGTCAATTTCTCACTAGGGATAACTTCCTGGGGAGAAAAATGCAAAAATAAATTACAGTGCAGAAGATATCTTGACCTATGTTCCACCTCTTGACCTTCTGGGGAAAAGATCCAATATCACCTTCCACGGATAAAGGTAACATTGTTGTGAGCTGGGACCTTCTGATGTAAGTCTTTAATGAAAGCGAATTTGACTGGGGAATCATAAAAGTTCTTATACAAAAGAAATCTAACCAGACCAACCCGGGGATGCTACCGCTAGGGAGTACCAATCTTCACCTGGGGAAATGATGGTATCTTTGAACCCTAAGCTTGAGGTTCAAAACTCGCCTGAGGAAACATTTCAGCCATACTATATTAACATGGATAAAGAGCCCTTATATTGCCAAGGATATGAAGATCCATGATGGGGTAAACGACCTTACAAAAAGAACTCTTGTCACGAATGAAATAGTCTTCGTATGAGAAACTCAACAAAATATACTACTGTTGGAAATACGAGAATCTTCGGCTCTGTTGGTGAATAAGGATGTGCTTCAATCAGAATGAAATCTTATTATGATGCTCTATCCTGGGGCTAGCAACCACAATAGCATATTCTTTTGGAGAAGTAACACTTATCAATATCTATGATTGAGACTTACTGGGAAAAGAGAGAATCTATAAATAAGTGCTTTCGATGAAACAACTCCATTGGAGAAATGAGAATTCCTGAGTAGGAGATTTCTTGATAAAGCAACTTCACAGGGGAAATGCTGCTTCTTAAATAAGAAATTTTCGAAGGCAGCTCCGCTAGAGAAAGGAGAAATTTTGAATAAGAGGTCTCTAACAAAGGTCTTCACTGGAGAGATGAAATAAACCTCAACACAAATCAGCGGGGGGAATGAAAATTCATGAGAATGAGATCTCCAATAAGGTAGTTCCATTGGGGAACAGAAAATCTTGGACAAGAAATCCTCATAAACAGCCTCCTCTGAGGAAGTGAGATGATGCTCCCATGACTTTGCTAAGAAATAGAACAGACTTGAATAGTCTTTATTGGGGATGATAAAAGATTCTTAGCATAACGAACTTCAAACCATGCTTCTACTATGGAGGGAAATAGAAAATTCTTGAATAATAAATCTTCATGAAGTGACTTCGCCGGGGAGCAGGAGAAATTTATGAAGGAACTCTCGACTTCGGCTGGGGATGAGAACACTTCACTTCAGGGAATAAACATTCTCTTTGTTAGGTGATACTAGGGAGATAAAACTTCCAGCACTCGGAGGATAATACTCTTCTTAATCTAAAATTTCAATTATTCAATCCTTAAAATTTTCTCCACTTTAGGAGATTCACTAGGGAGTAATAGAAACTTCAAATCTCTGTAGAAATCTACGACTGATCTCAAATAGATTTGTTCTTCATGAAGTGACTTCATCGGGGAATAAGAAGATATTCAACCAAATCTTCAGTCAGGGTAAAGATGCTCTGTCCGAGAAATAAATATTCTCTTACATACACAAACATGTTAGATTTACCGAGAAAGGGAACAGATCCATATCAAAAGATCATAACTTTCAGTCAAAGGACTTTCTGCTAGGTGATATTGGAAGACAAAATTTATGCATCCAGAGAACTAGACTCTTTTAATGCAGAATTCTAGTTGGTCATTCTTAAAATTTCTCATTTGGGAAGACTTACTGGGGAGCAATAGAACCTTTAGTGTTTCTTCGGAGGAAACGATCCAGGTTAGGGGCATCTTAATTATCTTGAAAGATGTTGCTCTAGTAATGGAGAATTACACAGATAAGCAAAGCACATAAAAACTCATGCGAAACAGACCAATGAACGTGCCTCAGGCACAGTGTGACCACATTGTTGGAAAAGGTCTTTTTGACTTGAGATAATCGGCCCCAGATTATTCGGGCTCTGGATAATTCTCTGATGCAACAGGTCCATGGAGAGATTCGTCGAATCTCGACGTAACTGCTTTAGGTTGACTAATCTTTGAAAAGACTCGCCTCGAGAAGACTTCCAGAGATCTGTACTAAGGATAGAAGTTCTGACTTCAGTCGGAAATAAAGATCTCAAAATTTGATGAAGGAACAACAATTCATAGACTTTAAATTCTAATGAGCCGAAGATAACAATTATGACTTCTAGTCATGCTCTTCAAGTTCACAAGTAGTTTAGCCTGCGATTGGACTTAAACTGATCAACTATGAAGTGGAGAAATGCCCCTGCATAATTCCTTGCCCCAGTCTGTAGGGCTGTTAAAGAACGTGCCTTGAAAGGACTTCTTGAGATCTGTACCATCCAGATGAACTTCCCAAGTGTTGCAAACTTTGAAACATGGCTTCTGACTAATCAACATTATAAGTGGCTTCAATAAATCTTTAGCAACATACTCTGATCACTCGGCACTTTGAGAGATTTTTCGAATCTCGACATAACTTCCCCAAATTGATGGAACTTTGAGAGTCACTGGAACTTGACTTGATTGCCCCAGATTAGCAGAATCTTGGCAAACCATTTCTTTACATCATGCTCACAGAGGAATGAGAAGCTCACGGAGTTGGGAAGCTAACACCTCCTTAATATAATTGACTTACGTCTTAGTACAAGATAGTACACAATCATACTACTCAACTCTAACTACTTCGCACGTAAGCAGATGCTTGAAGAAAAATGTCCTATGGGACCAACTGGAAACGATGCGTCATTGCTATATAGAGACTTGGGGGCTAACAAAACTTCCATACAATCATCAGACAAATAATTATTGATCAACCTCTCAAACTAGTCTTCTTCAATTCAAAGGAGTAACTAGAAAGCATGCCCCCGGATTAAAATGATTCTTTTCAACAGATCCCTGAAGCAATTCATCCATTGGGATAATCAAACTCTTCACTTGATGCTCATTATGCAAGCTCGCTTGACGTTTAAGCACTTTTTCATATGAAAAGAATGTTTTATCCTATGAATGATAAATCTAATGCAAATCATATACTTGTCTTGAAGTTAGAAAACTTTTATTGAAAAGATGCCGAAACATCGCAATTTTTTTCTGTCCAAAGAAAATAAAAGAGGGAGTGAAACGAACTCAAAAGTTTTAAGAAAGTCTCCTAGGAGTCAGGTTACCATATTCTCATAACAGTTTTGCTTTCGAATTAACCCATGCTTCAATTAGGACTTTTAAGGGTTGTAACGTGGCCTGGTTCACGATTTTTAGAAAAAAAAGTTTTTAAGGCTAAAAATTATTTGGTACCCACCCATTCTCCATGATGTTCTCCAGTCCTACATTCAGTTAATTCGACACGAGCATTCATCTCTCAAAAGAGTTTATGATGGTTGAGGAACCACAATGATTTCTTGGACACGACAGTCACTTAACCTTTGGTTTTTTTTTGGTGTTCGATCACAAGACTTTTCTATTGATGAGAATTTTTATTGGATAATCCTTTTCTTCCTTTCGGGATTTTCAAATTCTTTTTCTCTTTCCCTAACTTTTTCCTGGATAAATTCTTTTGAATTTCAATTTGGGAGTCCAGCGGGATACCGTAACTTTTGCCTAAGCGACTTATTTTCAAGTTTCGACTTAGTGGGGCTTTTTGTTTCTTTCTTATTCATACTTCACCTTTTGAACAAGTCGTGTGACCCTAAGTCTTTGAACTTTTGGAGGAAAGTGACAACCTCATTCCTTGGTCGGTGAGGGATAACCATTATTGTATCGATTCAATCTCAACCTTAGGATCTTTTGTTTTTTTACACTGGGGAAATAACCATTGTGTTTTTGATCTTTTTCCACCTCATAATGCGAGGGATAAAATATGGTGATCCTCAAAGGTTACACCCCTTCTGAGATTTTGAAGGTTCGATCAAATTAACTGAATATCTACCCTGCCCCGGGTTAAAAATAAGGGTTTTTTTTCGAACAAAAAAGAAACTCCTAATTCGAAGGCTCAGAGGGGTTAACGAGGGTCTATATCCCTTATATCTCCGGTGTTTGAGGATTGAAAAAAGGCATGTACATCGTCATCAAGGTTTTTACTCAAAAGTATACCATTTGAGACTCCAGGTAAATTTTCGTCATCCTCCCTCCAGAGTCATTACTTTATTAACAAGAGTTCAATATCAAAAACATAGTAAAACAAATAAGAGTGATAACGAATGGATTAATTCAAGACAAATATATTCAATGTGTTATGATTAATCATTCAAAAATATGAGAAAGTTTGCTTATAAGAAAGTACCGAACAAAACAATTAAGATTACAAATGAAAATGCAAATGAAATTTGAAATTTCCATGTTGAGGAGACTTGACTCCGTATGGACTGATTGCTTCAAACGATCTTCAGCAACCTTGAGGCTCATTTGGATAAGAGATTCCCCACTGATCTGGACACCATAGTTTCTGAATTGCTCCAAGCTTGGACTTTATCTTCGGATGACAAACCGTCTTCGACTGAATAGCTAAGTGCCCAAGAATATACTTACAGAAGATTCTCTTAAAAGAGAAGGTGAATGATGTACCAAGCAAAGTTGCATATCCTGAATCACCAAGTATCTTCTACCACACGGGAAAGGCACAATCCATCTTCTCTTTCAATCTTCAACACCACATCCAAATGC
Source organism: Vicia faba (assembly GCA_948472305.1). Classification (NCBI taxonomy): domain Eukaryota; kingdom Viridiplantae; phylum Streptophyta; class Magnoliopsida; order Fabales; family Fabaceae; genus Vicia; species Vicia faba. The sequence goes on from OX451735.1 coordinate 884,846,731, forward strand.
CCCAGAATGGGAGACACACTTAGCATTTGCATCAGGAGAGAGATTAATCAACTGAATAGTCTCCAAAGCACGAAGCTTAATCAACTGAATTCCCAATAGACAAGGAAGTGTCTGGATGTAAGGAATTGAGATGGTATCAACATACTTCTCAATATTCTTCTATCTTTGCTTAAGAGCTTTTCCCTATGCATTCACTTTGGGGAACAAACACTGAATGTTGACGAGAAGATCAGGAAGCTCAAAGTTATGGATATTGCGCCTTATTGAATAATCGGGTGCCCCGACGTGGTAACCACATATGGCATTGACAACATGATTTTGAAGGAGGTTTGTAGACGGTACTGAAGTACGAATCCTAACTCACTGAATCTTAAACGAGTGTGAAAACAAAAGAGAATAAAGCACTAAAATGGGATCACAATTGTTCTCCAGGTTTCCTCTATTCTTGTTGATAAAAAAACCTCTTGAATTCAACTGGTAAATGGGAACCATCTGCTAATAAAACATTCCAAGCACTCAAGATAGCGGACGAAATCTGCAAGGCACTTCCATGGTTTGAAAGAAATTCCAAAAGACGAGGAGAAGAGAATAACTCGCGTTGCAACAATTGGTGCAGGATTGCTGATACTATCATCAAGACTTCCATGTCCTGACTCAACTGGATCTTTAATGGATTTTCTTCTTTCTCGAAGAGTTCCCAATCATGTGCCAAATTTTGCATGTATACCACAAACCACATCTAAATCTTCATCCCGACCAATACCTCCACGAAGTCATTCCATAACTGATTTCTGAACATGCAACAATGGTGAGTCCAATATGATTATGAAGAGAATACCAAGTCTGAATACGAAATCCCCAACTCTGAGTACCTGTTATGAATGGATGAATATGAATGAGGTGGGTGAGTGGATGCAATGCCGTGTTTGATCATTTCCAAGGAACCCACGTGCTTTTAATTTTGATTTTAGACCAGTAAGAGGTGGAGAAGCGCAACACAAAGCTCACAAGCATGGTTCCTTGGAAATGGAAAGAACATGTGTGTTAAAATGATGTTAACAGATTATGTGTGCAAGAACACGGGATCAAGGTTCCATAAACATGGAAAATGGTTGCACTATCTCTAAACTGAATGATGAATATCACCGGATCAAAGGTACGACACCACCTTGGAACATAAAAGAGCCAAGTACTAAGTAGATCAACAACCGTATGAGACCAAAATATCCCTGTCATAAAAGATAAATACTGAATTGCCGTAATAAACGGCCATCATAAGGTGAGAAGTCCGGAGAAAAACCGAGAGAACACACAGTTACTGGCAGTATCAAGTCACCATCAAAAGCACATAGTAATTATCAAAACATGGTCATCAACAGAACTCAAGTCAGCAACATAACCAAAGTCACTGTCAGAACTAGAGTCGCCATCTGAACCTATAAGAATCAATTATCCCTCCCCACTCACGGGTGAAACAAGGTCAGGGTAAAGCAAGGGTAACTCAGAATCATGGGTACGCCTGAAGCCACTATCGTTGAAACACCGATGTGAAACGATAGCACCCCATTTGTAATCTCATCTGAGCGTGGACGACATGAGCGCACCAGCAAACCAAAGTCGACTAGCCGTTCATGTTCCACTCTATTCCTAGGGTTCCTGTGATTGTCACTTGGCCTGGATATTGGGTCTTTTACCTCTTGTAACACCCACCAAACATGATAGCAAAGCCAGCACAACAGATAACCAAATATATGGAAAGCGGTAAAATGCATGCACAAACATATGCAAACAGTATATACAAAACTAGAAACAAATAAACACCCAAAGAAATAAACAAACAAGAGCTGGGATCGACTCCGGGATGGACCAACAATAGGTCAACCTATCCCCAGTGAAGTCGCTAGCTGAAACAACCGGCGAACCTTCATTCGATGTTATGAAAATATCGATCAATGGTCACCACCAAACGTCTTTTATCCCGCCGAGAGGGGAAAGGTAAACATCGAGAAAACCTGAAGAGGGAGAAGTCACGGTCTTGCGACTGAGAGATCGGGTAAGGGAGTCTGTTATGCAAGGGGAATATATTAGCACCCCACACGCCCGTAGTACTCTACGGTATCCACTCCTTTTGTCTAATCTAATGGGTGTGTAAATCTATATCTAAAGCTTAATAGTTAAAATAAAATGCAAAGAGTGAATGCATGCAAAAGAAAATAGAAAATAATATAGGGAAAATAAAAGTTGTGCTCGCTTGGGCCCTACCCCAGTGCCTACGTATCCCTTTTAAGGAATCAGAGCAGCCGTAGTTCAGCTCATTAATTTTGGTTGGTTTATGTTTTTTATTTAGAAAGATAGAAGCAATAATCAAGATGGTAAAACATCAGATTGAATAACAAAAATGTCAACAATGATGATAAAATAGCAAAAAGAGATGACAAGACATCGCATGGCAACACAAACTCAGATAAGGCAGTAAAATACCAGCATGATAGAAAAACATCAGACAAGACAATGAAACATTACACCTAACAATGATATTGAAAATCAAAGTAGGATAACAAACATATGCAATGTCGAAACATCGGCTAAAAGAATGTGCGATAGTGAAACATCGAATGAGAGAATATGCGATTGCGAAACATCGGCTAAGAGATAGGAAGATAACATGGCAAATATGGTGAAACATCAATAAACCAGTGAACAAAACATCACACCTAACAATGATATCGAGGACCAAAGTAGAATAACAAGCATGTGCGATGGCGAAACATCGGCTAAGAGGTAGGAAGATAATATGGAAAATGATCGGGATTATACTTAGGTATCTAATGATTCAGACTGCAAGTGCACAGTCTTGTCGTGTAGTTTTAAAAGATATCGAACCACAGAGACTGATGAATCGAACTACCGTCTTCTATTGTTACTTCGCAAAATCTAAAGCTAATGAATGTTTGATTGGGTTGTAGGGAAAACTAAATACTAAATTAAGTTGGATTCTTAATAATCAATGAGAGGAACTACCAGTATGCAATAGTCGAACCTCGGGAACTAGAGACCGGTTGGGTGTCTTTATATTTTCAAAACAGCTTTCAGTAAAACTTATTTAGTTTAAAAACCCTCGTCTCACACTGTCGTTTTGTTGATCTAGGCTATGCAGTTAAGTCCTAACGTACGCTTTCGCCATTCCGCAGGAGTTAAAAACACCTTTTGAAAACTAAATAAAATCTTAATTAACTTTAAAGTGCTTCCGCTGTATTTTAAGCTAATGCCTAATTACTACTGTCTAGTTAAAAGATCTCAAACTTCCGCTTTGTTGAACCTAACCTCTATCTGTTCTTTACTTTTGTAACAAAACAATTTAATGATTAAAAATAGTAACTTAGACCAAAAAAGAAAGTTTTGTAGTAAAAATAATCCCAACTAAGTCACTCGATCTCTTGGTTAGGTGACCTTACATACGGTATATGAATTTTAGCCTAACATAATATCTGACCAAATCACAGAACAATTCCAGTGACAAACAAGAATAAACATGATTATATTGATTAAAAGTAACAAAAATTCATAAACATGAACCTGGTAATAATTCTGGATATGGAAGCACTCCTGCACAAATTGTAGGCTTTGCTTCGGTCGGGAACAGATGTAACCGTATAATAAAAATAAATGCTAGAGGAAATATAGAAATTGCTGGGAAATGAATAATGCTTAAAGAATATTTTCTTAGAGTAAAAATGAATTCTCCAAAGTTTCTGCCAAAAAAAACTCCCTTTTCGTATGGTCCAAGGTCCTATTTATAACCCTTGTGTGATAAGTTCGTTCTCAGTAATGTAGGAACACTTTGTGTTCCTTTGAGAAATAATAGGACCTCTAAATTAGTTACGTTCTTCATGCATTGACTGAGTGGATCGGATAAATAGGGTGATCGTTGGATTTTCTTTTCAATTAGTTTCCTTCCGTTGGATACGTGGTCAAGAGGGAGAAACTGGGATTGTGACGTTCGTCAAGTCCAAGTGACGATGGTAACTTGGTCCATCACTTCCCGTGACGAGCGGCATCACACCTTGACGATCGTCAAGGCCTTTGCATGGTGGGCCACGTGCTCACATACGTGCTCACATGCTTTATGATGGGCTTAAGCTGATTTCTTCTCCTTTGGCCCTTTTTGCTATCTTTGCACCTTTTTTTTCTTCATTTCTTCCAAAGTGTTCAGCTTAATGTATATCTGCAAAAATAGAAGAATACCTGCATAATACCTATAAAATAATTTAATTTAAACTAAAGTATGAGAAATATTTTATGTATATCAAGCCAAAAATATCATATATTTGTGTGTCATCAAACTCCCCCATACTTAAACTTTGCTTGTCCTCAAGCAAATTCTAAGTACGATGTTTTTCTAAACATGGTCAGATGCACGGTTATGACTCGGATCAACTAATATATGGCTGCATTATGTTTTTGTCAGAAAATCGATAGCTCGATTCACGCTCCATTACTACGGCAATAACACTAGACAATCCCATTTTACGTAAACTAGTTACAGGTCCTATCATAGCCTACCTCGAGTATTTGTCTTGTTTTGTCCTTTTCATTCTAGCGCAATCACATTAAGCCCTTTATCTTTGCACGCACATAGCAGAACAGTCGGTTAGTGGTTATGATCCTTTTAAACCTTAGAGGTTTCTGGCACAGTAATGTGGCAACCTTTTTCAATTCAATGGCTGGATGCGAGGGATCAGACCGTAATTTGCCCTACCGAGTTTAGTACCTGATGCTCCTTAACCATCTACCAAATGATTTTTCATGTTACTTTGTAAGGTTTACATCCTTTGGATTAGACGATCGGGTAAGGATCGCCCAATTCAATTGGTGTGTTTCCTTGCAACATTTTGCTGAAATATTATATCATCCACTTATATTTGTCGACTTCCTGCGTAGTTTGTGTTTAAGACGGTGTTGACTGCTAATATAAACTACTCAGGGTTACTACAAAGACTAACACTCAGGGTGTTGGAATAACAGGTACTTGAATTAATCTATCATACTCTGGGGTTGTAAAATTTCTAGATGGTAGAAATTTCGCTTAATCTTGCCACAATTCCTGACAATTAAAGATCTTGCAGTCTATGTACTTGTCGAGTGAGTCAATTTTTTTATAGGGCTCAAAAAGAAAGGGGATTCTAAAAGAACAACACAAATTGCTTCAATAGATAACTTGATAAATTTTTTATTTATTGAATTAGAGATAACGGAAGGGAAATTACAAAGAAACTAAAAATTACTAGGAAAGGGAAATACTTCCTCCCCCATACTTGAATCATACATTTTCCTCAATGTATTCACAAAAGATGGAAAGGGGAAATGGAAACTAGACAATCATTCTTCCTCCTCTTGTCTTCGGAATTTGCCACGTGTCCTCGCTCTTCGACGTGCTTGCTCACCGTGTCTGGAATATTCGCCTCCATTCCTCTGAGAAATAACGTTATGCAAGTCGTCAACACGAAGTGTTAAGGCTCGCATATCTTCCGTCATTCCTGCGGTGAATTCCAGCATACTTTGATCATGCCTGCGAGTGTAGTCGTTTTGGTCTCTCTGCATTTGTTGCATGAGATTCATCATCTCAATTTGGCGCGTCTCGAGGCTCTGGTAGCATTGAGTGGACAACTGGTTTTGCTGCATTATTGCGGCATAGATTGCATCAATGGTGGCGGGATTGTCGGCGTGTTGGGGTTGGGGCTCTTGCTGCTCTAATTCTTCTTCGATTTCATCAGCGGCAGCGTTGTTGGCCTCACCTTGATTTCCTTGCTCATTTTCTCTGGGTTCTGGGGCGTTCAGGTTGTAAAGCCAATTATCCGGATTGCCCAAATTTGTACTATTGTGATTCAGCATGTTCACGCTATGAACTGTTGCATTCTTCACCATTAGATAGTACCCTCCAGCTTCTCGCACTTTGATCAGGCGTCCAGCTCTATAGTTATCAATATCCATATAAACTGCTGGCAGTGAAGGTAGGAGTTGAATCCTTTCCCCCTAGTTCAAGTGAACTGCGATTCTGGTGACAATGCCTCTGATACAAAAAGGCGTAGTCCCATCTCTCGTAACAAGGTTTTGAATATGGGCCATCATCAAAGTAACGGGATTAAGACGGAGGTCTTGTGAAAAGGTACAGTGAAGAGAATATAATTCTTTAGTGTTGACTTTGTTGTTGTTTGCCCTTCCAAACACTGTGTTTGCCATAATGCGGTGTAAGAAGCGAATGTTCGGGTTGTGAATGTGAGAGGCGTAACGTGCTTCGGGAATAACATTTGGTTCACCGGTTATTCTCTCCCATAGTGCGTATGCACTTCCATTCCAATCCAATTCCGATGGAATGCGATATTGCACATTATTTCCACGGGGAAAATGAAATATTTCGCTCAAATTTGCATGGCTAAGTGTGTACTCTCGGTTGAACATCCGAAATTGAGCAGCTCCTGTTAGGTGTGCGTCGGCATCGTCGCGAGTGTGATAGGTATAGGAACTCAAGAATTCCAACGTTAGAGCTTCGTGGGTTGGTGTGTTCATCTTGCTTATAAAGCTCAGGCCAGCTTTGTCCAGCAAGCCTTACATATGGGTTTGAGACCCCAATTCTTGCAAGCAGTTGTCGTCGATGAACCTAGTGGATGTCAAACCTCGACGATGGAATTTTATGTACCTTTCCTTTTGAAGTTTGCCTATTTCTCCTTGTCGGAGCATGAGATGGCGCATGCCGGGTTTGGTTTGGTTTGGTGGATTCCTTTGGGCGGCCATGATTTTGAACTTGATAGAGAAGAAAAATGTATTTGTGATGAAGAGATGGAAGGTGGGTGGTACTGATGAAAACTAAGGGATGGGAGAAGGGTTTATATAGATTGTTTTTATTGAGTATGAAATTTAATGGGGTTTATGGGATAATTATGAATATGAGAGGTTATAGAAGTTATGGATGGATGGAGTAATGGGGTAGTGGGGGTTTAAAAACAAAATTTCGTTCAAGTTTCAATGATTCAACGGTCACGGGGAGAAATCGTGGGAGACAGGCTTCTGACGCTCGTGACGCGTTCCCTGACGTTTGTCAGGGTCAAAGAGACAAGCTCTGACGCTCGTCACATGCTTCCTGACGTCCGTCAGGGTGTAATGGTGCGTGCATGTCTTTTGTTTGACCGCGTGCAGTAAAGCAAGAATTGATTAATTAATTTATTCATATAGTTTGAGTAGTGTTGCAAGGGATATTTATCTATGTGAATAGTTAGTGGCACATAGTAGAATCAGAGGAATGATAGTCGAAATAAATAAATAAGAAATAATTTAATTAAAGATAAAAAATAACCGAATATGCAAAGTATGAAATGTAAATGAAAATAAATAAATACTGTAAATGAAAATAAAGAAATACTTTGAAATAAATAGATAAATTTGAAGTAAATACATAAATATGAAATAAATAGATAAATAGATATTTTAAATTTTTAGAACCGAGAGTAACAAAGTATTCGAAATATATGCGTATAAAATAATAATGAGTATTAAGAATAATAATGAAACCATCCCCATACTGAGAACAAACAGTGTCCTCACTGGGGTGGCACAGAAACAAAACTATCGAGCACTAGGACCCCCTGGAGGTGGAGCAGTAACGTGCAGATGCTGATAAATATGATCGAACTGCTCTGTGACGACATCCATGAAATGAAAGAAGTCACGCCGAAGTGTGCTGATATTATCTTTAACGGTGGTGAGCTCTCCTCGGAGCGTAGTAACATCTAACTGCAGTGTCGTGATAGCATGTGCATGATCAACCATAGGGACGTTGACAGCTTCGGTAACAAGGGGAAGTTTAGGGTATTCTGATGGAGTATAGTCATGGTAACCGGAAGGTGTGGACGGGTTGCTCTCCTCTCTCTCAGGGTCATGTTCATCTGTCTTTTCTAGGTTATATAGCCAGTTTTTCTTAGTATGGACACTTGTGTTCTCAGGGCTAGGCAAGAGGAAGTAGTAGACAGGGTCATTTCGTATCAGCAGCTGAAAGTGAGGTGGGTCGAGGTTACCTATTAGAGATATGTTAAAATAGAAGGGGATATCCATGGTATAGTATCTGCCATATGGCGTAAGGAGTGATAATGATGACCGTAGGGATAAGGTCTCGACTATCATAGTGACTAGCCCGCCGACACAGATAGGTCCATGGGTACACTAAGCTATAGTAAACATGTTGGCGATCATAAATGATGCACCAATGATGGGTATGTACTGGAAAGCACAGTAAATAATGAATAACTCATCCCTAGAAACTGAGAGTCTATTTATAGGTTTTCCAAAAAGGGTGAAAGCTAATATATGGTAGAAATACCTAATTGCTGGGTTATGGATCTCAGTCACATCTAGGTGGTCAGGGTCCTCAGGGTATTGGCCAGCTATATCCCTCCAAAAGTGGTCAAGTTCAAAATTAAGGTAGTCATCCTCCTGGGTTTCCATGTAGGCATCTATAGAACTAGGGAATCCTAGCAGCTCAGCAAGACGACGAACGGTCAAATGGTGGGTGAAGCCAAATAATCTGAAGGACATTTGTCCCCTACTACGCCCTAGTCCTTGGGTGGGTTTATAAATGAGTGAGCTCAAGAACTCTAAGGTGAGGTTTTGATATGTGGGGTATTGATGGGCAAGGAATCCTTCCCAACCTATCTGGTGGAACACAAAATCAACACTCTCCCTGATGCCTAAAACTGTCAACGTGGGATCATGCACATAAGTAGTCATGCTCATCTAGCGCTGAGCCAGTATCTCATATCGCCGCTGCTGGGCCTCCGTGGCGAAGGTGATAGTATCTATAAATGAGTTTAGCTTGTTAGTTCCTATGAGTCGGTACTAAAATTTGTAAAAGAAGAATGCAAATAAACAGAATATGCAATGAGAGAAAGAAACAAAAAAAATCTGGGAATAAAAATCAGAATGCAAAATAAAAATATAAAGATATTTGAAAGAAATTAAATTAAAAACTTGTGGGTTGCCTCCCACACAACACTTGTTTAATGTCGTTAGCTTGACATTGTTTTAGACGTGAATTAGTTTCCTAATTCGGGCGGTAGCTCTAATTGTGTTAAGCCCGCGGTGTAGTCCTTGTTTTCAACACTGTAATAATGTTTTAAACGTTGGCCATTTACTATGAACGGGTTCGTGGACTTTCCTTTGATCTCGATGGCACCACTGGGGAAAACTTTGGTCACTTCAAAGGGTCCAGACCATCGTGAACGTAGTTTCCCGGGAAAGAGTTTTAGACGAGAGTTGAATAAGAGAACTACATCTCCTTCATTGAACTCCTTCCTTGAGATTCGTTTGTCATGCCACTTCTTCGTCCTTTCTTTGTAGATCCTCGCATTTTCATATGCGTCTAATCTTAGCTCTTCCAGTTCATTTATGTCGAGGATCCTTTTCTCACCTACCGCAGTGTAGCTTAGGTTTAAAGTTTTAATTGCCCAATAAGCTTTGTGTTCAATTTCTACTGGCAGGTGACATGACTTACCATAGATGAGTTTAAAGGGTGTTGTACCGATTGGCGTCTTGAACGCCATCCTGTAAGCCCATAGTGCTTCAGGTAACTTAGCCGACCAGTCCTTTCTTGACGTGGCAACAATTTTTTCCAATATTTGTTTTATTTCTCGATTTGAGACTTCCACCCGTCCACTTGTCTGGGGGTGGTACGGTGTTGCTACGCGGTGTTTCACCCCATATTTGGTCAGGAGTTTATCGAAGATTTTGGATATGAAGTGGGAGCCACCGTCGCTTATAACTTGCTTGGGTACACCAAATCTTAGGAAGATAATATTCTTGAAGAGTTTAATCACGACTCGAGTGTCGTTTGTTGGAGAAGTTATTGCTTCGATCCATTTCGAAACATAATCTACAGCCACAAGTATATATTTGTTACCGAATGATGACAGAAATGCTCCCATGAAGTCTATTCCTCACACATCAAAGACTTCAACTTGTAGAATGCCAGTCTGAGGCATCTCATTGCGTCTGGATATGTTTTCAGTGTGTTGGCATCGATCGCAGTTAAGGATGGCTATGTGCACATCTTTCCATAAATTTGGCCAATAGAAACCAGACTGCAAAATTTTGGCACATGTCTTTGATGTGCTTGCATGGCCTCCACAAGGGGCATCATGACAGTGAGAAATAATGTTTTCAATTTCGCTTTCCGGGACGCATCGTCGGAAAATACCGTCGGCACTTCTCTTGAATAGTAAAGGTTCATCCCAAAAGTAATGTTTCAGATCGTGAAAGAATTTTTTCTTCTGTTGATAAGTCGGATCAAGGGGTAAGATTTTGGCCGCTAAGTAATTTTCTATACCCGCATACCATGGTAAGGTTTGATTAGTTCGGACAGAGACCACAGTTTCGTTTATATCATTATTTATTGCGTCTTGGCTTTCTTGTGAATCACGGCTAACAACTTGTGTGTCAAGTTCTAAGAGTAGTTGGTTTGGATTTAATTCATGTGGTTCTTCGCTGGCATCTCCTAAGTCCATCTGAGCTAACAGACGTTCATACGGGGAGTCATCGTTAATGGGTACCTCTTCTGGTGTTAGCCTCTCCATTCGGGATAAATGGTCAGCTACTACGTTCTCGGTACCTTTCTTGTCTTTAATTTCTAAATCGAACTCTTGTAGAAGTAGAATCCATCTCAATAGTCTCGGTTTCAAATCTTTCTTGGTTAATAGGTATCTAATAGCTGCATGGTCTGTATAAATGATTATTTTTGCGCCTACTAGGTAGGAGCGGAATTTGTCTAGTGCAAAGACTACAACTAAAAGTTCTTTTTCCGTGGTTGCGTAATTCATCTGTGAAGGGTCCAAGGTTCTACTTGCATAGTATATCGCGTGAAGCTTCTTATCTCTTCGTTGTCCCAGGACTGCACCTACGGCGTAATCACTTGCGTCGCACATGATTTCAAATGGGAGTCTCCAATCAGGTGGTTGCATGATTGGTGCAGATACAAGAGCTATTTTTAATTGGTTAAATGCCTTTAGGCATTTGTCATCGAAATCGAATTCAACGTCTTTCATAAGGAGGGTAGTTAGAGGTTTTGATATTTGCGAGAAATCTTTTATGAATCGTCGGTAGAAACCGGCGTGTCCTAAGAAACTGCGTATTTCTCTTACTATTTTAGGGGGTTGAAAATTTTCTATGACTTCAATCTTAGCTTTATCGACTTCAATCCCCTTCTCATACACAACATGTCCTAGTATGATTCCTTGTTTGACCATAAAGTGGCCCTTTTCCAAATTCAGAACGAGGTTAACTTTTACGCATCTCTCTAAAACTTTGTATAAATTTATTAGACAATCTTCAAAGCTCTCTCCATATACAAAGAAGTCGTCCATAAAGACCTCCATGATATTGTCTATGAAATCAGCAAAGATCGCCATCATGCACCTCTGAAATGTGGCGGGAGCGTTGCATAATCCAAACGACATTCGTCTGTAGGCGAAAGTTCCATAAGGACATGTGAATGTTGTTTTCTCTTGGTCATCAGGGTGAATAGGAATTTGAAAGAATCCTGAGTAACCGTCTAGATAACAGTAATGAGAGTGCTTAGCTAATCGCTCAAGCATTTGATCAATGAACGGTAGAGGAAAATGGTCTTTGCGAGTGGCTTTGTTTAGCTTCCTATAGTCAATACACATCCTAGCTCCGCTTACAGTTCGTTCCACTACAGCTTCACCTGCTTTTTTTGTTGTTACTATTATACCACCTTTCTTTGGTACGCAGTGGATTGGGCTTACCCATTGACTATCAGAGATTGGGTATATGATTCCTGCGTTCAGAAGTTTTTTTACTTTGTCTTTAACTACGGTGCTCCATATTGGGTTAATTCTTTGTTGATGTTCTCTAGAAGATTTGCAGTCGTTTTCCAGCATAATACGATGCATGAAAATGGAAGGACTTATTCCTTTGAGATCTGTAATGTTGTACCCCAAGGCGGATGGGTATTTTCTTAAGACTTGTAATAATTTGTCTGTTTCTTGTTGTCCTAAGTCCGCGTTGACAATTACAAGTCGTTTGAACTCGGTGTCAAGGAATTCATATCTAAGGGTCTTAGGTAATGGCTTAAGATCCAATGCTGGTTTCCTTGGACAAGGCATGTGGTCAGGTGTCAGAGCTAAGCATTCACTTAGGTTCTCGTCTCGGTATTCGGAACACCATTTGTTATCTTCGAATATAAGAGGTGTGGGAATCTTCATGGTTTCAGAACAAGGTATCGGTTCCCATTCAATTTCTTTTACTCATTCGTCCATGATGTCTACCAGATAACATGTGTCATCTATGGCAGGTACTTGTAAGAATTGTGTCAGAATAAATTCGACTTTCTCTTCACCTACTTCAAAAGTTAGTTTGCCCTTTTTTACATCTACGATAGCTCCAGCGGTAGCTGTGATACGGTGGGAAAGAACTGACTGTTTTTTAGAATGCTGGTTTGCGTTTTGCGTTTGTTTTCGCAAAATTTCGCGGTAAGCAAGAGTCGTCACCGTCTTTTATTTTATCCAACAAGGAAAGGAAAAAAGCACAGAAAAATTCCTTTTTTGAGATATTTCTCGGGTCCGGGGGGTAGATTATAGAAATGGAATGTGTTAGCACCCTTTCTATCCGTGGTTATCCACGGGCTCTTAGGTACTTGCTCATATTGTTTTCAAAAATTTGCTTTTCTTTGTGATCGTGGGTTTGAAAAAAAGTCTTTGTTTGAAAAGGAGTGTAAGTGTGAAAATTTGTTTTGCTTTGAAAGAGCAAGTATCTAAGAACCATCTACCTACTCGAAAAAGGAATCGTTCTATGCTATCTTCCTTTAGACAATGTTATCCCACTATTGATGAGTAGGTAGCATCGTCGTTGGAGTTTAAGGGTCAATTCGATTAAGGGACGTGCGATCACCAAAGCAATGTTAGGATGCCTTAGCGGTAACCCTAATGTCTTAGATCATCTTATCCGAGGCAACCGTTTCGAGGAAACTATGATCTTTGGACAAGAGGGCGACCTCTAAAACTTCCTATACTCAATGACCGTGTTACGAAGGCAACCAAGTGGGGTGTACCCTAAGAGTGCGCATGTGCGAGTGTGTCGTTTTCAGTTAATTTTATCTTTGTACATGTTAATGGTGACCTAAGTTGATTTTAGGTTAAACATTCATTCTTGTCATGCATACCTATTATCAAACATCTAACAATTATATTTTGCGGAAAATAAATTGCGGAAATTAAATTACAAGGCGTCGGGTATTTACATCACCAAAATCAACCCTTTGAAATTAAAATGCGGAAAATAAATAAAGCGATAAAAATATTTAAAGTCCTATTAAGCTATTACATTCCGGGAACAAATACAAATATGATATAAAATGGATCGCGTGCGGGAAATTAAATCGGGCGCAAGTTTTTAGGGTTTTGACCCTTTAATTGTTAAAGAAAAGATTTTTTGGTTATTTTTGAATTAAGAAAGAAATTAATCTAGGTTAATTATTAAATTAATAAATAAATTAATTAATAAAAATATTTATGGGTTTTTGGTATTTAAAGAAATAAAAATAAATTTAATCAATGTTAATAAAAACTTAATTGTCTAAGTTAATTTTAATTATTGCAAAAACTATATTAATGTTATTCCTAATTAAAACTAAATTAATTAATTGATTTTTTAATAAAAAGAAAATACTAAAATTTAAATTAATAAAGAAAATATTTTTTGGTTTTAATTTTATTAAGAAAAAGTTTGATTGGTTAATTAATCATGAAAATAATTAAACAAACAATTAAATAAAATAAATAAATAAAATGAAATAGAAAGACTTACGGGGGTTTGGGCCTGATTTGGAGGTTTGGAATAGCAATTCAGAGGCCCAATAGGCGCTGGCCTGGCTGACTTTGTGAGATTCCCTATGCACCCTTTGACTTGGTCCCATGGTAGACCATCATCCTGGACCACCAGATTTGGCCCTAGGGCCATCTGGAACTTTGATGTGTGAGGGAACATGATACGTCACGCGCTTTGATTTGCACTGGATAACCTGTAGAAAAAATATAACAAAGCGTTTGGAGGACCTGGGATTCGAACCCAGGTCCTGTTGGTCATTGGATGTACACGCCCACCACTCAGCCACTTTGTTCTGTTTGTCAATACATTAATCAATAATAATAATATGGGATAATGGATTAATATGCCAGAACAAAAAATAAAAACGCGCGAATTATGAACCAGCCACTGGGGAGATGACACGCCATCGTCCCCTACCTCCAACCCTGTAACTTTACCTGCGGATTTAGATCCGCAGCTAAATTCGCAGGTTGTTCCCAAAATCAATTCTAGGCCATGAAAACGACCCCCAAGGACATGGTTAGGTTCGTCTTTCTCTTCCGGTCATGTCCATGGCCATCTATGGAGTTAATTTTGCTTGTAAAAGAAATGCCCAAAAAACAAACCACAAAACCCTAGATTCGGTTCTTGGTTCACAGATCAGATAAATGCAATTGGATAATATAGAAAGCTTGGAAATTTGATGAGGATCATGAATATGCAAACGGTTTGTGCAAAAGATGCAGAAATAAGGATATACGAATTCAAGAAAGAAGCGATTTTTTGTGACTCTTACAGTGCTTTTCGGCGTGTATGAGAGCTTGCTAGGGATTGGTTCTGACTCAGTGAACCTCCAGCAATTGATTGGTGTTAAGCTTTGGTTCTGAAATTGCCTCTAAGTGTGATTTCAGTTTTGCAGTTTTCACCACTTTTTCCAAGTTTTGTTTTCAGTGTTCTTGCAGCCTCTAGGTCTCAATCTCGTGCCTTTGCCTTCTATATGTATGATATAATGTAGGTCAAGAAATATGCTTTGAATCCTTCCACATCAATGCCATGGGATTTGATTTGATTCACCATTGAAAACTTGCCAAATTGGTCAAAAAACCATCTTTTTGCAGATGATTTTGTGTGATACAAATTTGATGATGATATTGATGATGATTAAGTCCTGAAAATAGAAAAAGATCTCATGTAATCAAGTTTTGGGATTTTATTTGATTTAAATTGATTTTAAATGAAATAATTCAATAAAAAAATCAAATAAAATAATAAAATTGATAAATGGATACAAGGCTGAAGCTAGGACACGTGTGCAATGTGGCAAGTTCAAATCAAGTGGAAAAGAATGGGCCCATTTGACAAAATTTGAAGTTTTGGGGATAGTTGACTTTTGGCAATCTTGCAAAAATGCCCAACTTCAACAATGCATAACTTCTTTAATTTTGAACTTTTGGAAGTGTTCTTGGACTTTTTAGAAATATTGGTATGTCCTCTAACCAACCCTTTTGGTATCATCTCATTTTGATATTCCATGCTCAAGTTATAAGCTTTGGCAAAAAAATTGTTTTTGTTGACTTTCAAAAATGACCTATAATGTCCAAATTTATAACTTCTTGTGAGTGCATTTTACGATCTTGGGGTATGAATATGGATTGTAGGAAATTGCATCCTCTTCAAAATGAGATTTGGATGGGTCATTTCTCATAAAGTATGAGAAAGTTATGCTTGGTCAAAGTTGAGTTGCCTTTTCCTACAAAACCCTAATTTAGCAACTTTTGAGTCTTGATGAATTTTGAGCAATCCTAGATGAATGATGATCAACACTTGATAAAATGATGAAATGTCCTTCAAAATGAGAATGTTGACAAAAAATATTGAGGTTTGACTTTATTTGGGTCACAGTTGACTTTTGCCCTAGCATCGTCGATTTGTGGACCCTTTGAGCAATTGACTGAGCAAACTTCCTCTACAAGGCTTGAAATTTGACATGGATGACCTTGAGAACATATTAGGACATTAGGGATCATTTTAGGTCATTTGTACTCAAGGATCTTGATGCAAAACAAAACCCTAATTTGGGGTTGACTGCCTTAGGAGATGATTTGTCTGACCCACTATTAAGCAAACTTGAGCAACTTGGAGATTTTTCTTGCAATGTTTTGAGAAATATGAGAGGGAAAATTTTGGGGTACAACAGCTTCCCCTGTTCAATCTTATTAAGCCTGAGGATATAGATTGGCTTTCGTGCCTTTCGTGATTCAAAGGTAGAAGATGATTGAACACTAGAGTGCCCAGAAATTTGCAATCGCATAAAGTGATATCAGCCTTGTGATGTCGGGAATGGGCTTACAGATGCCATTTGGGAGATTGTTGATAGGAGGTCTCCTTCTCTCACCTCCTTCTCGACAGGGATATCTTAGGGTCGATCTGACTGAACCAAAGAAGGTCTTAGATTAACTTTGACTGGATAAGAATCAGAAAAATCTTAGAATCGATTTAACTGAGACAGACGAAAGTCTTGGAATATCTTTAACTGGAATAAGAATCAGGGAGATCTTAGCGTCGATATGACTGAACCAGAGAAGGTCTTGAATTAACTTTGACTGGATAAGAATCCGAAAAATCTTAGAATCGACTTAACTGAACCAGTCGAAAGTCTTGTGATATCTTCAACTGGAATAAGAATCAGGGATATCTTAGTGTCGATCTGACTGAACCAGAGAAGGTCTTGAATTAACTTTGACTGGATAAGAATCAGAAAAAATCTTAGAATCGATTTAACTAAACCAGACGAAATTCTTGGAATATCTTCCATTGGAATAAGAATCAGGGAGATCTTAGCGTCGATCTGACTGAACCAGAGAAGGTCTTGGATTAACTTTGACTGGATAAGAATTAGAAAAAATCTTAGAATCAATTTAACTGAACCAGACGAAAGTCTTGGAATATCTTAAATTGGAATAAGAATCAGGGAGATCTTAGCATCGATCTGACTGAACCAGAGAAGGTCTTGAATTAACTTTGACTGGATAAGAATAAAAAAAATCTTAGAATCGATTTAACTGAACCAGACAATAGTCTTGGAATATCTTCAACTGGAATAAGAATCAGGGAGATCTTAGCATCGATCTGACTGAACCAAAGAAGGTCTTGGATTAACTTTGACTGGATAAAAATCAGAAAAATCTTAGAATCAATTTAACTGAACCAGACGAAAGTCTTGGAATATCTTCAATTGGAATAAGAATCAGGGAGATCTTAGCATCGATCTGACTGAACCAGAGAAGGTCTTGAATTAACTTTAACTGGATAAGAATCAGAAAAACATTAGAATCGATTTAACTGAACCAGACGAAAGTCTTGGAATATCTTCAACTGGAATAAGAATCAAGGAGATCTTAGCGTCGATCTGACTGAACCAGAGAAGGTCTTGGATTAACTTTGATTGGATAAGAATCAGAAAAATCTTAGAATCGATTTAGCTGAACCAGACGAAAGTCTTGTGATATCTTTCTGAGGAATCCGCTGAAATAGCCCTCAATAGATGTATTTTTTGAGGGGACTACCAGGTCATATAAGTAGTCAACGGTGTTTATTGATTCGTCTTTCCCTGAAAAGGTAAAGAGTCAGTAATATGCAATGTCATGATGTATGAAATGCATGATATATATCAAGCAATGATGCTCTCAAAATAAATGAGATTGCGTGGTATGATGCTTATATGCCTGTATCATGATGTATGGAAATGTAATGTTTCTAGCTGGGGAAAATAAATCCCGGATAGCTGCTGAAGAATAGAGCTGGATTCTTCGTCTCCGCTAGGGATGGCGAACAAAGAGAATAAACCTGCAGGAGAGGATGACTCTGTTGGCGGAATAAACTGATGAGGAGATTACTCTGTGGGGAAGAGATGCTCTGCTGAAGATTCCACTGATAATTCCGCCGGGATGAATTACCATCGCTGGTGATATTGAATCCTATTGGGAATTGAATTCCTGTTTGTGAGAGGAAAGAAATCCGCTGGGGATGATCTTCGGTTGCGACTTCTCTAGGAATAACCTTTTAGACTCTTATGGGGATAATCCTTTGAGTTCTGCTGGGAATGATCCTTTGAACTCGGCTGGGGAGATTTATTTTTGTACTCGGCTGGGGATAAACTTCCAGAATCTACTGGGGATGATTCTCCCAACTCCGTTGGGGAAGCTTTTTCAGACTGCACTGGGAAAATTTTAACTCCACTAGGGATATCTTGTACCCTGCCGGGGAGCATTCTTATACTCCGTTGGGGAATATTAAGACTGTCGGGGATATCAAGCCTTTTTAGTGCTGTTGGTAGATAAACTCTGCTTGGGGAGAATATTACCGATTCATTCACAGTTGCAAGTCTCAGTTGGGGAGAGCTATCATTACTATCTTACTCTGCGGGGAGTGAAAGTATCTTGGCCATATTCTTAAGCTGAATCTACCTTGTACCTGGTGTTCAGAGCAACTGTATAGTTTGGACAATTTTTATTGCCCCTGTTTCTGATATTACCAGTAATTCGTCTTTTGTTTCGCATGTAAATATTTATTAGCAGCAATTAATATCAAATGCATATATCAAAAATGAACATTGGACGTTCTTTGCAAAACAAAATAGATAAAGGAAAAATAGCTTGAAATTTCTTTAAAAATGAACTGTATTGATTTTGAAGTTTGGCCTGTAGAATAGGCATTTTGTACAAGAGGCTGACGTCCTAGTAGGAGAACGCCGTTGAACAAATAGAATTTACACAAATTGTGAAAAACTAAACAAAACAGCTATGTGAATAATCCCACTGGGTTTCAACTCTGCTATTTCCTTTATGTCCTCGAGCATCTCATCACCTTACTACTTGGCTGAAGGTAGATCAGATTGATTAGTGCCGTCCGAGCTTGATAGTCGATACCGAACAGGTCTTTGATTATGCGTAGTATCTTTTCACTATGTCTGCATTGGCGGGGTGAGGAAGGTCGTCATCATCCATGGTGGTTAGAATCATAGCTCCTCCTGAGAAAATGTTCTTAACCACAAATGGCCCTTCGTAAGTAGGGGTCCATTTTCCCCTGGGATCACCTTGAGGTAGGATGATGCGCTTGATTACCAGGACCCCACCTTGATACTCTTGTCGTCTGACTTTCTTGTTAAATGCCTTGATCATCCGCTTTTGGTACGTCTGACCATGACAAATAGCAGTAAGTCTCTTTTCGTCGATTAAGTTCAGTTGATCAAGCCGGGTCTGAATCCAGTCATCTTCGCTCAAACCTACATCCTTCATGATCCGAAGAGAGGGTATCTGAACTTCAATGGGCAAGACTACTTCCATGCCGTATACCAAAGAATAAGGTGTTGCCCCTGTTGACGTCCGCGCTGAGGTACGGTACCCATGAAGAGCAAAGGGTAACATCTCGTGCCAATCTTTGTATGTCACTGTCATCTTCTGCACAATCTTCTTAATGTTCTTATTAGCCGCTTCTACAGCCCCATTCATCTTCGCCCGGTAGGGAGAAGAGTTGTGATGCTGTATCTTGAACAGTTTGTAGAGCTCAGTGATCATCTTGTTGTTAAGATTTGTACCATTGTCCGTAATGATCCTCTCTGGTACACCGTATCGACAGATCAGATTATGCCGAATAAATTGTGCCACGACGTTCTTGGTTACAATAGCAAAAGAAGCTGCTTCAACCCACTTTTTAAAGTAATCAATAGCTACCAAGATGAAACGATGTCCGTTAGACGCGGTAGGTCTGATCTCGCCGATCATATCAATGCCCCACATTGCGAAAGGCCAAGGAGTTGTCAATATGTTCAGAGGAAATGGAGGTATGTGCACCTTATCAGCATAGACTTGGCACTTGTGACATGTCCGAGAATGCTGATAACAGTCGGCTTCCATTGTGAACCAATAATATCCTTCCCGTAGGATTTTCTTTGCCATGGTGTGTGCACTGGAATGAGTTCCGAAAGTCCCTTCATGTAAATCTGCCATGATCTTTTCTGCTTCATTCTTATCCACACATCGCAGCAAGGTTGAATCATGCTTACGCTTGTAAAGGATACCATTGCTGATAAAGAACTTCACCGCGAACCTCCTCAGAAACTTGTCATTAACAGATGCACCCTTGGAGTATTCCTGAGCCTCAAGATACCTTTTTACTTCGTGAAACCAGGGCTTTTCTGTTACCTCTTCAGTCTCAATGTCACAGCAATGTGTAGGTTCGTCCAATCTTTCACTGATAATCCGGGGAGCATCGTTGTCCCAATTGACTTTGAACATAGAAGACATCGTAGCCAGCGCGTCCGCCAACTGATTCTCCTCCCTAGGGAAGTGTTCAAAGGTTATCTCCTCAAAGTGCGGAAGTAAAGTCAACACATACTCCTTGTAAGGAATAAGATTTGGGTGTTTCGTATCCCACTCGCCTTTGATCTGACTGATCACAAGAGCGGAATCTCCGAAAACACTTAGAAACTTAATCCTTAGGTCAATTGCTGCTCGAAGACCCATGATGCACGCTTCATACTCCGCCATATTGTTGGTGCAATTGAAACATAGTCGGGAGGTGAACGGAGTATGAGAGCCTTTAGGAGATATGATCACGGCGCCAATGCCATTGCCCAAAGCGTTCGAAGCTACATCAAAGTACATAGACCATCGGGATCCTTCCTCAGGTCCTTCATCCGGTCCAGGTGTCTCACAGTCAGTCACTATCATGATATACTCGTCCGAAAATTCAAAGTTCATAGACTGGTAGTCATCCACTGCCTGATGTGCCAAATGGTCTGCCAACACACTTCCCTTGATTGCCTTTTGGGTCGTATATTGGATGTCATAATCAGTCAAGATCATCTGCCATCTTGCTATTCTTCCGGACAAAGCAGACTTTTCGAAGATATACTTGATTGGATCCATCTTTGATATCAATAGAGTAGTGTGAGTAAGCATATACTGTCTCAGCCGGCGAGCAGCCCATGCCAAAGCGCAGAAAGTTTTCTCAAGCAACGAGTATCGGGTCTCCCAGTCGGTAAACTTTTTGCTAAGGTAATAAATAGCATGCTCTTTTCGGACAGACTCATCATGCTGACCTAGCACGCACCCCATTGAATTGTTGAGTACTGTCAAGTATAGGATCAGAGGTCTCCCTTCAATTGGAGACATTAAAATGGGTGGCTTTTGGAGATACTCTTTGATCCTTTCGAAAGCGGCCTGACATTCATCGTTCCAACGTACCACTTGATCTTTCTTCAGTAGCTTGAAGATTGGCTCACAAGTAGCAGTCAGGTGTGAGATGAATCGGGCAATATAGTTCAGACGTCCCAAAAAGCCTCTGACTTCTTTCTCTGTTTGGAGAGCTGGCATCTCTTGTATGGCCTTCAACTTTGCCGGATCCACTTGAATACCTTTATCGCTTACGATGAAACCCAGCAGCTTACCAGATCTCACCCCGAAGGTGCACTTGTTCGGGTTTAACCTCAGCTTGTACAATTTCAACCTGTCAAATAACTTCTGCAGATGGTCAAGGTATTCTTCCTCAGTATGGGACCTTGCAATCATATCATATTCGTATACCTCAATCTCATGATGGATCATGTCATGAAACAAAGCAACCATGGCACGCTGATACGTTGCCCCAGCGTTCTTCAGTCCAAAAGGCATGACCTTGTAGCAAAAGGTGCCCCATTAAGTAACAAAGGTTGTCTTCTCCATGTCTTCGGGAGCCATTTTAATCTGATTATAACCGGAGAAACCATCCATAAAGGAGAATACCTTATGTTGAGCGGTGTTGTCAACCAGAACATCGATATGAGGTAGAGGAAAATCATCCTTGGGACTTTCCCTGTTCAAATCCCTATAGTCGACACACATTCGAACTTTACCATCCTTCTTCGGTACAGGAACCACGTTGGCAACCCACTGTGGGTAAGAAGTAACTTCTAGAAAACCGGCGTCAAAATGTTTCATAACTTCAGCCTTGATTTTCTCAGACATCTCTGGGCGCATTCGGCGGACCTTCTGTTTCACTGGAGGATAGTCTTCCTTGGTAGGCAGGCGGTGAACCACAATATCGGTATCCAACCCAGGCATATCTTTATAAGACCAGGCAAAGATCTCAACATAGTCACGCAGCATATGAATCAACCGTTGCTTCAAACTAAGCTCCAGATTTGCCCCGATCTTGACCTCTTTCTTGTCTATCTCTGTACCCAGATTCACTGATTCCACCGGCTCTTCGTGCGGTTGTATAGCCCTCTCTTATTGAAGTAACAGTCTAGCAAGTTCACCAGGCACTTCGCAATCATCTTCACCTTCGTCTTCGGCTAAGTTGATCGGACTTTCGAAGTCATAACTGGCAGCAGCAGAGTCGTTACCAGTGAGATCTAGAGTGGATGTAGACCTGTATATGTGAGTGTGTGTAAAATAGCTGTTTTGCAATATATAATAAAAGAAAAACAAGGAGCCAAGATTTGAATTGCAAGAAACGTCCAATGCTTTTATTAATGATATATGTATATGACACACATAAATCCCTCACAAATGAAGCCACGGTGCCCCGGGTAAGACACCGGGCCGTAAAGTTTAAAACATTGTCTGTTACAAATTCAAAACAAAAAGTCTCATTACTGGGTAACAAAAGAAATAGGGATGAAGTCCTTTACTGTCCAGTTGCTTAGTCCACCGTCGGTCTTTGGGTAGATCCAACTATCAAACTCAGACTCTTCAACATCGTCTTCAATGGCATTCACTCCTGAATTGCTGATGAACAAAGGAGGTCTTCCAATCCGTGCATTCCGAACAGCCCTTTGAGCTTCTGCAGTGAAACCCAAACCAAACTTGTTAGTCTTCTGTGCAAAATTAGGGAGTTGGCCCCAATTTGCACACCCACCTTTCTCAACAACAGCTCGGGCATCCTTGAGGGAAGCCATCTTTATAGGAGGATCTTCAACAACATTCTCAGTTGATGCCAGCGTCTGGGGAACCTCTTCAAAATGATGAAATGGGGTCTCAATGAACTCCCCATCCATCTCTACATATCGGAAAGAGTTGAGGTGGCTCACCATGTATTCCTCTTCTCCTTGCACTGTCACAATTTTCCCTTTTATTGGGTATTTTAGCTTCTGGTGGAGCGTAGACGTTACTGCCCCAGCTTTGTGGATCCATGGACGACCTAGCAAACAAGAATAAGATGGATGAATGTCTATCACATAGAATTTAGATGCAAAAACCTGAGAACCAACCTTAATCGGGATATCAACTTCTCCATGAACCATCCTTTTAGACCCATCGAAGGCCCTGACGACAATGTTGCTTGGTTTCAACTCCAACCCTTCGCAGTCCAACTGGTCTAGAGATTTCTTAGGCAAGACGTTCAATGAGGAACCAGTATCCACTAATACATGAGCAAGAGTAGTACCCCTACATTCAATGGAGACATGCAGGGCATCGTTATGATTCTTCCCTTTAACAGTCAGGTCGGCGTCAAAGAAACCCAACCCATTATCAGCAGTCAGACTTGCCACGCAATCTTTAAATTGATTGGCTGATGTTTCTTGAGGTACGTGTGCAGTCTTCAGGAATGCAATCAGGGCTTTGGCATGGGCCTCTGAGCAAAGTAATAGAGACAACATAGATATTTTGGATGGGGTTTGCCCCAACTGCTCGACTACATTGTAGTCACTCTTTTTGATGATCTTCAGAATTTCTTCCATCTCTTGCCTAGAGGCTTCAACAGTAATTGTCTTCGGTGCCTCCTTCCGGGCAGGCTCATTAGTGGTCCCTTTGCCCCGAGTTTCAGACGACTCGGCAACAGGGGTAAGAATGGGAACTTGAACAGGAATAGTAGCAGGTACACTGGTAGGTGTAATGACAATAGGTTTTCGAGAAGTTGGTGGAGAGATATCAGGGGAGAAAAGTCTTCCGCTGTGGGTGACTTTAGCAGGTCCAGCAATATTGCTGACATCAGTATCAGCATCCAAATCTTGTTTAACCCCGTGATAGTAAACATCAGCCCCGTAGTGCCAAGGGACAGCTTTATCAGATGTATAGGGGATAGGCCTTGGAACAGTAATAATCAACAACGCAATTCTTGGAACAGATGTAATTCTAACAGGCTTCCTCGAGGGAGCCTTGGAAGGATTGTCGAAAATGGTGATAATGGCAACTTCTTTAGTAGGGATCAAAGGAACAAGAGTCTTCTCAAACAGAATTTCTTTACTATCCATCAGGCGTTGGACACCTGATTACATAAGATGACAACCGGTTGGTAGGGCAGAACACATATGGCAACCTTCGTCATAACCCGGAAATAAACCGGCTGACAAAAGATTCTTCTTCACAGTCATTAAGGGAGTGGCAATATCCTTCACAGAAACCACAAACGAGTCTTCCTCTACCGCAATCACTCCATGCTTGGGCATAAGAGCAATCACAACATTAGGTCTTTCGGGTGTCTAGAACTCAATCTCCTTAGCATCAATTAAGTCCTGTACTTTGTTCTTCAAAGCCCAACAATCATCTGTATCATGCCCCGGGCTATCATAGTGAAAAGCACAACGGGTATTAGGGTTGTACTTAGGCGATGCAGTGTTGGGATTCTGCAGAGCCTCCCTTAGAGTTACTAGATTGGTTTTTTATAACCGTGGTAGAATCTGAGACAAAGTCATATTGAGATGGGTGAATTGCCTTCGGGACCTCTCGGCCTTTTGCTGATTGTTGCGCTGAGGAACACCAGCAGGTCTTGAAATGACCACCGTATTAACAGCTTGGCTGTGTTCAGGTCTATTCTGACTTTTCGAACTGTAAACAACACTGGACTCTTTCTTAAAAGGCTTCTTCTCGGTGCTCGATGAAGCACCCTTCTGTATCTTACCAGACTTAATACCAGCCTCAATCCTTTCACCGGTCATAATTAGCTCTGTAAACCCAGACGAAGAGCTTCTAATCAGATGGTTGAAAAACGGACCAGACAAGGTCCCCAGAAACATATCCACTAGCTCCATATCAGCCAAGGGTGGTTGCACTCTTCCAGCGAGATCCCTCCACTTCTGAGCATAATCTTTGAAACCTTCACCCATTCCCATAGACATACCCTGGAGTTGGGTACGCGTGGGAGCGAGGTCGGCATTGTATTGGTACTGCCTTTAGAAAGCAGCAGCCAAATATTCCCAACTGCGGATACTGGCTCCTTCTAACTGGTAAAACCATTCAAGCTGAGTCCCTGAGAGACTGTCTTGAAAGAAGTGGATCCATAGGTTCTTATCAGTGGTGTACGGTTGAATCTTCCTTACATACGACCGGAGGTGCAGTTTCGGGCAAGAAATTCTGTCGTATTTAGCAAAGGCTGGTGCTTTGAATTTATGGGGAATCACCACCCCAAATGACAGACCTAGATCTCCAAAGTCCATACCAGGCACCTTCTGAAATTCCATCGCACTCAACCGGTCTTCCAGTTGCTTGTATTTATCCTCAGTCAGAGGATACTGGTCTTCGTCGAACTCTCTCTCGTTGTCCGAAACCACAAGGCTAGGAGCCCTCCTTTCTTCCTGACTATATTTACCTCCAGATGAGGTGGTCAAATCAACTTCATCTCGTAACCTGTTTCCAAACCTGTGACCTGTGTTAAACAGGACTGTCCTCTTCTTCTTCTTCTTCTCTTTCAGAATAAGGGTCTTCAGATCCTGCTGACCCTTAGCTAGATTCATGAACAACTCTTGGAATTGGGCATTTTGAGCCTGCAGATCCTTGATTGCTTGCTCAGTTGATGGTTTAGAAGACATGATGCTAAAATAAACAGCGAAGAAGATGAGAAAACCTGTAGGGGTACCTGTTATGAGGTTCATGGGATGAAATGCGTATGCTATGATTTCAAAGACATCGAGAGATTCAAATTCGTAAACCAAAAAGGAAACACACTTTTATTAGATCAACTTGAAATTCAAATTGTTCAACAGATGCCTTTAAGGCGTTACAAGAAAGGAAATACTGAAAAGTAAATAAAAACTGGAAAGGAAATAATCAAAGGACAATCAGTGCTCCCATGGTCGCTTCTTGTCGGTGCGGACATAGTCATTGAGGATCCGCTTGTTCTCCAGTTGTCTTGTCAACTTTTGAATCTTCTGCTCTTGCTCGTTAAACTTTTCTCGGTAAGCATCCCATTCTTCTCTCAGCTGCATCCAAGACCTTTTCAGCGCCCCAATGTCAGTGGGCATATGAGGATGGAGGATGGTCGGAAGAACCCCTTCTTCATTAGCAACTTCAACAATGATAGGCAGGACGACTTCATACGGCATACCCAACTTTTGGGCACGGATACGAACCTATCTGAGATATGGCTCCATCGGAAGAGAAGTCTTTGGACCCAGTTCATGTGGATCAGATCTGTGAACTCTATTCCAAGCCCTTATGAACCTGCGGCGTTGCTCGTCACTATCCCCTTGAAAATCAAAGATGATACTAGGCATTAGCAGCTCATGAGGTCCTTCTCTTCTGGCTCGCCCAAACTGACGTAAGGCCAAGCACAGATTATAAGAAATTCCTCCATGGGTTCCTATTAGTGGAACATTGGGGTATTCCCCACAGCGATCAATAATGGCCACCTCGTTCATACCCTTGATAGTCTAGATGATGTCATTATGAGAGAGAGACATAACCCTATAGGCCCAGCCCATGCCTTCTTTGTTCTTCAACACTGATTTGGGGAGGTGCGAAATAAACCACCTCGCCAATAATGGAGAACAACACATCAAGGTTCCCCGCTTTCGAGCAGTACGGGCATAAATCTGATGAAGAATGTCACCCAAGAGAGTGGGTACAGGATTATGAGAGATGAAGATTTTCACCGCATTCACATCAACAAAGGAGTCAGAGTTCGGAAACAATACCAAGCCATATATCAGAAGAGCCAGAATATCTTCGAATGCCTTGAAGTCTAGACTATCCCAGAAATAATTAGCCTTACCAACCATGAACTTAGTCAGAAAGCCCTTTGCTCCATTTCTAGTCTCCCAATTAGCCATTACCTCATCCTTTTTCATATGAAGGGCTGAAGCAATCTCTTCTGGCCTAAGGATCTTCTCCCAACCTGTAAGTGGGGTCTGCTCCAGAATAGAGATACCAAGCAGATCGGAGAATTCTTCTAAGGTAGGGACCAGTTGGTAGTCCTGAAAAGTAAAGCAATGGTACAGTGGATCATAGAACTGGACTAGGACACTCATCATCTGCTCGTCCAATTTGGAAGTGACCAAGCTAAGAAGATGCCCATGTCTTCTGATGAAGGAGGTAGTATCTGACATCTTTACAACCAACTCTTTAAGCATAGTGGGAACCTGGACAAAGTTGATCCGGATGGTGTTCTTACGCATGGGTGCCATGACCTACAAAACAGAACAAAGATGAA
The DNA here is from genome assembly GCA_948472305.1 of Vicia faba. Classification (NCBI taxonomy): domain Eukaryota; kingdom Viridiplantae; phylum Streptophyta; class Magnoliopsida; order Fabales; family Fabaceae; genus Vicia; species Vicia faba. The sequence goes on from OX451735.1 coordinate 884,874,007, forward strand.
TCCCTCATGTCTTTGAAATAGGTTAGTCCAATGCAGGATGTATGCAATGTTATGATGTCATGATGTCATGATAGAAAGCACATAACAAGTATCCACAAATAGCAAACATGGTAAAGGCACACAAGTCACACAGAGAGCCCTTAGATTTCAAGTTGACAAGGAACTTAGGTACTACCCTATTTCAGTTCAGTTGGTTCAAACCTGTCCTAAAAATAGTAACCGGGTTCTAGAGGATCTCAATATCACTGACTACCCTCAATCGGTCATAATTCCAGTTTAGCAACCTTTTCTTGCGGCCAGAATCATCGCGAGAGTTTAGTCTCAATGAGTGTAGCATACTGCTACTGTTCTACGACCAAGTTGGTCACTTTAAAGGTTCTAAGGTCAGTTGGTGCTTAATGACCCCTTAGAAGACCCATATTCTCCTCGTTCCAACATAAGGGATATCGGTATAAACTAAAGTGCCACACCAACGTAGCTACTGCTTCAATCGTATCGGTCTACGCCGTACGGTTCCCTCACAGTTTATTGCTACTTACCTAAAGGGTATCCCCCAGATCTGGGTTAGGATCTATAGTAACTCCGATTCAAGCCCACAAATATAAAGCATACAAAGCAAACAATTGAAAACACAATCTAATCCTAAGATACACCCCACTTATAAGAATGTTCCCCAACAGAGTCGCCAGTTCTGTGATACGGTGGGAAAGAACTAACTGTTTTTTAGAATGCTGGTTTGTGTTTTGCGTTTGTTTTTGCAAAATGTCACGGTAAGCAAGAGTCGCCACCGTCTTTTATTTTATCCAACAAGGAAAGGAAAAAAGCACAGAAAAATTCCTTTTTTGAGATATTTCTCGGGTCCGGGGGGTAGATTATAAAAAGGGAAGGTGTTAGCACCCTTTCTATCTGTGGTTATCCACGGGCTCTTAGGTACTTGCTCATATTGCTTTCAAAAATTTGCTTTTCTTTGTGATCGTGGGTTTGAAAAAAAGTCTTTGTTTGAAAAGGAGTGTAAGTGTGAAAATTTGTTTTGTTTTGAAAGAGCAAGTATCTAAGAACCATCTACCTACTCGAAAAAGGAATCGTTCTATGCTATCTTCCTTTAGACAATTCTATCCCACTATTGATGAGTAGGTAGCATCGTCGTTGGAGTTTAAGGGCCAATTCGATTAAGGGACGTGCGGTAACCAAAGCAATGTTAGGATGCCTTAGAAGTAACCCTAATGTATTAGATCATCTTATCCGAGGCAACCGTTTCAAGGCAACTATGATCTTTGGACAAGAGGGCGACCTCTAAAACTTCCTATACTCAATAATCGTGTTACGAAGGCAACCAAGTGGGGTGTACCCTAAGAGTGTGCATGTGCGAGTGTGTCGTTTTCAGTTAATTTTATCTTTGTACATGTTAATGGTGGCCTAAGTTGATTTTAGGTTAAACATTCAATCTTGTCATGCATACCTATTATCAAACATCTAACAGTTATATTTTGCAGAAAATAAATTGCGGAAATTAAATTTCAAGGCGTCGGGTATTTACATCGCCAAAAGCAACCCTTTGAAATTAAAATGCGGAAAATAAATAAAGCGATAAAATATTTAAAGTCCTATTAAGCTATTACATTCCGGGAACAAATACAAATATGATATAAAATAGATCGCGTGCGGGAAATTAAATCGGGCGCAAGTTTTTAGGGTTTTGACCCTTTAATAGTTAAAGAAAATATTTTTTGGTTATTTTTGAATTAAGAAAGAAATTAATCTAGGTTAATTATTAAATTAATAAATTAATTAATTAATAAAAATATTTTTGGGTTTTTGGTATTTAAAGAAATAAAAATAAATTTAATCAATGTTAATAAAAACCTAATTGTCTAAGTTAATTTTAATTATTGCAAAAACTATATTAACGTTATTCCTAATTAAAACTAAATTAATTACTTGATTTGTTAATAAAAAGAAAATACTAAAATTTAAATTAATAAAGAAAATATTTTTTGGTTTTAATTTTATTAAGAAAAAGTTTGATTGGTTAATTAATCATGAAAATAATTAAACAAACAATTAAATAAAATAAAAAAAATTAAATAGAAAGACTTAGGGGGGTTTGGGCCTGATTTGGAGGTTTGGAATAGCAATTCAGAGGCCCAATAGGCGCTGGCCTGGCTGACTTTGTGAGATTCCCTGTGCACCCTTTGACTTGGTCCCATGGTAGACCATCATCTTGGACCACCAGATTTGGCCCTAGGGCCATCTGGCACTTTGATGTGTGAGGGAACATGATACGCCACGCACTTTGATTTGCACTGGATAACCTGTAGAAAAAATATAACAAAGCGTTTGGAGGACCTGGGATTCGAACCCAGGTCCTGTTGGTCATTGGATGTACACGCCCACCACTCAGCCACTTTGTTCTGTTTGTCAATATATTAATCAATAATAATAATATGGGATAACGGATTAATATGCCAGAACAAAAAATAAAAACGCGCGAATTATGAACCAGCCACTGGGGAGATGACACACCATCGTCCCCTACCTCCAACCCTGTAACTTTACCTGCGGATTTAGATCCGCAACTAAATTTGCAGGTCGTTCCCAAAATCAATTCTAGGCCATGAAAACGACCCCCAAGGACATGGTTAGGTTCTTCTTTCTCTTTCGGTCATGTCCATGGCCATCAATGGAGTTAATTTTGCCTGTAAAAGAAATGCCTAAAAAACAAACCACAAAACCCTAGATTCGGTTCTTGGCTCCACAGATCAGATAAATGCAATTGGATAATATAGAAAGCTTGGAAATTTGATGAGGATCATGAATATGCAAATGGTTTGTGCAAAAGATGCAGAAATAAGGATATACGAATTCAAGAAAGAAGCGATTTTTTGTGACTCTTACAGTGCTTTTGGGCGTGTATGATAGCTTGCTATGGATTGGTTCTGACTCAGTGAACCTCTAGAAATTGATTGGTGTCAAGCTTTGCTTCTGAAATTGCCTCTAAGTGTGATTTCAGTTTTGCACTTTTCACCACTTTTTCCAAGATTTGTTTTCAGTGTTCTTGCAGCCTCTAGGTTTCAATCTCGTGCCTTTGCCTTCTATATGTATGATATAATGTATTAGGCAAGAAATATGCTTTGAATCCTTGCACATTAATGCCATGGGATTTGATTTGATTCACCATTGAAAACTTGCAAAATTGGTCAAAAAAACCATCTTTTTGCACATGATTTTGTGTGATACAAATTTGATGATGATATTGATGATGATTAAGTCCTGAAAATAGAAAAAGATCTCATGTAATCAAGTTTTGAGATTTTATTTGATTTAAATTGATTTAAAATGAAATAATTCAATAAAAAATCAAATAAAATGATAAAATTGGTAAATGGACACAAAGATGAAGCTAGGACACGTGTGCAATGTGGCAAGTTCAAATCAAGTGGAAAAGAATGGGCCCATTTGACAAAATTTGAAGTTTTGGGGATAGTTGACTTTTGATAATCTTGCAAAAATGCCCAACTTCAACAATGCATAACTTCTTCAATTTTGAACTTTTGGAAGTGTACTTAGCCTTTTTAGAAAGCTTGAGATGTCCTATAACCAACCCTTTTGGTCTCATATCATTTTGATATTCCATGCTCAAGTTATAAGCTTTGGCAAAAAAGGTGTTTTTGTTGACTTTCAAAAATGACCTATAATGTCCAAATTTATAACTTCTTATGAGTGCATTTTCTGATCTTGGGGTATGAATATGGATTGTAGTAAATTTCATCCTCTTCAAAATGAGATTTGTATGGGTCATTTCTCATAAAGTATGAGAAAGTTATGCTTGGTCAAAGTTGAGTTGACTTTTCCTACAAAATCCTAATTTAGCAACTTTTGAGTCTTGATGAATTTTGAGCAATCCTTGATGAATCATGATCAACCCTTGATCAAATGATGGAATATCCTTCAAAATGAGAATGGTGACAAAAAATATTGAGGTTTGACTGTATTTGGGTCACAGTTAACTTTTGCCCTAGCATAGTCGATTTTTGGACCTTTGAGCAATTGACTGAGCAAACTTCCTCTGCAAAGCTTGAAATTTTACATGGATGACCTTGAGAACATATTAGGACATTAGGGAGCATTTGAGGTCATTTGGACTCAAGGATCTTGATACAACACAAAACCCTAATTTGGGGTTGACTGCCTTAGGAGATGATTTGTCTGACCCACTCTTGAGCAAACTTGAGCAACTTGGAGATTTTTCTTGCAATGTTTTGAGAAATATGAGAGGGAAAATTTTGGGGTACAACAGTAGCTAATAATGGTCTTCCTAAAATGATAGGTGTACTTTCGTCTTCTCTAATGTCCATGATTATGAAATCTGTAGGGATGTAGAATTGACCTATTCGTACAGGAACGTTTTCCAAGATCCCTACTGGGTATTTGACAGAGCGATCCGCCGATTGAACAGACATCTTTGTTGGTCTTAGTTCACCCATTTTCAGTTTGTTGCATATGGATAAAGGCATAACGCTAATACTAGCTCCTAAATCACATAGGGCTTTGTCTATAACAAACTTACCTATATGACATGGTATAGAGAAGCTTCCAGGATCTTTCAGCTTATGAGGCATCTTGTTTTGGATAATTGCGCTACATTATGCAGTAAGTGTGACTGTTTCGTTATCTTCTAGCTTTTTCTTGTTAGATAAGATTTCCTTGAGGAATTTGGCATAGGAGGGCATTTGAGTTATGGCTTCTGTGAAAGGAATTGTTATATTAAGTTGTTTCAGAAGTTCTACGAATTTTTTAAATTTCCCTACATTCTTAGGTTTGGCTAATCTACCAGGAAATGGGATTTGGGGTTTATAAGGCGGTGGAGGCACATAAGGTTTTTCTTTTTCTTTTTCTCTGGCCTCTCCTCCTTTATCTTCTTCATCCTCCTCTGGCTTCTCGGGTTGATTTTCCTTCTCAGTTGGTATTTCGGACCTTTGATACATACTTTGATTTGACATTCTTTGGTCAAGAGCTCCATCTAACTCAGTTCCACTTCTTAATATGATGGCATGAGCGTGCCCCTTCGGGTTAGGTTGTGGTTGACCAGGAAATGTATTGGTCGGTGCACCTGTAGGTTCTTTCTGTTGAGCCACTTGAGAGATTTGGGTTTCCAACATTTTATTGTGGGTGGCCAAAGCATCTATTTTGTTTGCCAATTGTTTTATCTGCTCGTTAGTGTGTATGTTTTGATTTTGGACGTCTTTGTTTGTTTGCGCTTGGGTAGCAATGAAGTTCTCCATCATCAATTCTAAGTTTGATTTTCTAGGCACACTAGGAGCGTTTGTAGGAGGTTTCTGATATTCAGGTGGCACGGCAGGTGCTTGGTTTGGAGCATACAACGCATTGGGGTTTTTATATGAGAAATTTGGGTATTTTTCCATCCAGGGTTGTATGTGTTTGAGTAAGGGTTTCCTTGAGCATAACTTACTTGGTCAGTTGGAGTCCCTGCCAAGATATTACATTTGGTAACTACATGTCCAGGCACTCCGCATATTTCGCAATTTGGAGTTATAGCAGCCACGGTGGCTGGAGGTATTGCGGTCAAATTATCTATCTTTAGGGTGAGGGCATCTACCTTAGCATCGACACTGTCTAGATCGCTTATCTCAAACATGCCTCCTTTTGCCGGTGTTTTCTCTGCAGTACCTTTATCTACTTGTCCCCTTTCACTTCCCCACTGATAGTGGTTTTGGGCCATGCTTTCTATTAGAGCATATGCAGCGGTGTAGGATTTATCCATAAGTGCACCTCCTGCAGCAGCGTCTATCGTTAATCTTGTATTGTAAAGGAGACCATTATAGAAGGTATAGATAATCAACCATTCTTCCAAGCCATGATGTGGGCATAGTCTCATTAGATCCTTGTATCATTCCCAAGCATCGAAAAGGGAATCGTTTTCCTTTTGTCTAAAATTGCTTATTTGAGATCTTAACATAGCTGTTTTGCTTGGCGGGAAATACCTTGCTAGAAAAACTTTTTTCAGCTCATCCCATGTGGTGACTGAGTTCGCGGTTAGAGATTGGAGCCAAGCTCTGGCTCTGTCTCTTAGAGAAAAAGGGAAGAGACGAAGTCTTATTGCCTCTTGACTGACCCCATTGTTCTTAATTGTATCTGCGTACTGTAGAAATATTGTTAGATGAAGATTAGGGTCTTCCATTGACCCACCAGAGAATTGGTTTTGTTGTACAACAGACAACAAAGAAGGTTTCAGTTCAAAGTTGTTAGCCTCGATTGGAGGAGCAGCAATGCTATTGTGCGGTTCATCTTGCGAGGGAATGGCGTAGGATTTGAGTGGGCATGGAGCAGGATTGGAAGCCGTTTCTTCGGTTGGTCGAGGAATAGGAGATTCGAGTGATTCACGAGGTGGAGTGTTATGCAAGAGATGATACTCTTGAATGTGGCGTATAAGTCTGAGATACCGCTCGATATCGTTGATTTGTATGTATAACGGCTCGCCTTGCGAACGAGTGTTTGGCATACAAATAAGAGAAGGAATAGAAAAGAAATAGAGAGGTTTTTTCTCTAGTCTCTACTGCGTAACAAAAGAGTAGCGATATCGACTTAAATCAGTCCCTGGCAACGGCGCCAAAAACTTGATCAGGATTATACTTAGGTATCCAATGATTCGGACTGCAAGTGCACAGTCTTGTCGTGTAGTTTTAAAAGATATCGAACCACAAAGACTGATGAATCGAACTACCATCTTCTATTGTTACTTCGCAAATCTAAAGCTAATGAATGTTTGATTGGGTTGTAGGGAAAACTAAATACTAAATTAAGTTGGATTCTTAATAATCAATGAGCGGAACTACTAGTATGCAATAGTCGAACCTCGGCAACTAGCGACTGGTTGGGTGTCTTTATATTTTCAAAATAACTTTCAGTAAAACTTATTTAGTTTAAAAACCCTCGTCTCACACTGTCATTTTGTTGATCTAGGCTATGCAGTTAAGTCCTAACGTACGCTTCCGCCATTCCGCAGGAGTTAAAAACACCTTTTGAAAACTAAATAAAATCTCAATTAACTTTATAGTGCTTCCGCTGTATTTTAAGCTAATGCCTAATTACTACTCTCTAGTTAAAAGATCTCAAACTTCCGCTTTGTTGACCCTAACCTCTATCTGTTCTTTACTTTCATAACAAAACAATTTAATGATTAAAAATAGTAACTTAGACCAGAAAAGAAAGTTTTGTAGTAAAAATAATCCCAACTAAGTCACTCGATCCCTTGGTTAGGTGACTTTACATACGGTATACAAATTTTAGCCTAACAATATCTGACCAAATCACAGAACAATTCCAGTGACAAACAAGAATAAACATTATTATATTGATTAAAAGTAATAAAAATTCATAAACATAAACCTGGTAATAATTTTGGATATGGAAGCACTCCTGCACAAACTGTAGGCTTTGCTTCGGTCGGGAACAGATGTAACCGTACAATAAAAATAAATTCTAGAGGAAATATAGAAATTGCTGGGAAATGAATAATGCTTAAAGAATATTTTCTTAGAGTAAAAATGAATTCTCCAAAGTTTCTGCAAAAAAAAAAACTCCCTTTTCGTATGGTCCAAGGTCCTATTTATAACCCCTGTGTGATAAGTTCGTTCTCATTAATGTAGGAATACTTTGTGTTCCTTTGAGAAATAATAGGACCACTAAATTAGTTACGTTCTTCATGCATTGACTGAGTGGATCGGATAAATAGGGTGATCGTTGGATTTGCTTTTGAATTGGTTTCCTTCCGTTGCATACATGGTCAAGAGGGAGTAAGTGGGCTTGTGACGTTCGTCAAGTCCAAGTGACGATGGTCACTTGGTCCATCACTTCCCGTGATGAGCGGCATCACACCTTGACGATCGTCAAGGCCTTTGCATGGTGGGCCACGTGCTCACATACGTGCTCACATGCTTTATGATGGGCTTAAGCTGATTTCTTCTCCTTTGGCCCTTTTTGCTATCTTTGTACCTTTTTTTTTCTTCATTTCTTCCAAAGTGTTCAGCTTAATGTATATCTGCAAAAATAGAAGAATACCTGCATAATACCTATAAAATAATTTAATTTAAACTAAAGTATGAGAAATATTTTATGTATATCAAGCCAAAAATATCATATATTTGTGTGTCATCAGCAAAGATTTGAAGCAAAGCCAAGAGGCACACAAAAAAATATGATTGGTTTGTATTTTTTACCTTAAAGAAGGGTGTAAGTTCATTAGAGATATTTTATGATTTTCCAAGAAGAAGTTTTAGTTTTAAGATGCAATATGCAAAAGAAAGGAAAAACAACTAAGGGAGACTATCCTAATCTCTAGCCCTAATGTTATCATACACTGATTGGTCCTAAGGTTGAGGATGAAAAAGAGAAGTTTCTACCCTATATTAGCATGCATGGATTCCTATCCTAAGGTCTAACTCAAGGACTAAACCTACACGCGCAATCCTAAGGGAAAATGGTAAAAATGTCACAGATCCTGCGACAAAAACAAGCAAGAAGATGGTGAAACATCTGGACAAACAACAGCTCGAGTACCACACGAATATCAAACACCTACAAGGTGCAGGCCTAGTAGTAGAAAGGGAGGTCCCTCCATAAACAAGAAACCAAGCATCAGACCAAGGGTCAAGCCATAGCCAAAGGGAGCGTATCACTCGAGTCAACAAGCTATAGAATTATAGGAATATTAAAGGGTCCTTAACCGTGATATCAAGTATCAGGGCAAGAAAGATCTGGGGGAAAAGACATAGTGCATGCATACACTAAGCATCAGTGTTGGTCAACACGAGCTAAAGAAAGCATGGGGATCCGATTTTGGGAATCCTTTTCACTTGCCTTTAAAGGACTTAAATTCATTCAGATCTTGGGCACATGTTCAGAGCATCTATTTGTAGAAAGTGAGCATAGGAACAACATAGACTGAAATGTGCGGGGGTCAATTACGAACCCTTTCCGCTCGCCTCCTTTTGAGGGCTTATCACCTGTAATATAATGCGGGCACAAATGTAAACACACCTGCATAATACATACTTCCAAGGCAGGATTTTAAACAAACACAATTAGTATACAGAAAACGGTGCCTGCTACAGGACTTTAAAAAGCGACTTCGAGCGCACACTGTTTATTTCCCGCTTCCTACTTCACATGATATCTAGAAAGCAATAAACGTCCCTACTATACATGATCTCTAGAAAGTGGTAAAATGCAGTATTTATAATATTTACAGCAATAATGATCTAAATGTGTACTGAACGGATAAAACAAATCCGTATACAGCAAACTCTACAACAAATATCTGAAATATTCTGCAAAAGCTCCAAAATCTAGCATCAACAAGAGAGAGCGTCAGAAATATAGCACAAAAAGTGCAAGCAAGCGCATCCGTTACCAAAGCAGTCAATGTCCGAATTTTCTTTTCAAGGCATGCACAACTCACCAAAATGGTTAGAAAATAACAACACAATTAAAATACAAGTTGTAAGTAAGCAACAATGATTACAAGTAAGCATGATTATGTATAATACAAAATGAGCAAGTTGCTTGAACATAGTATGACATTTCCGGACAGCATTGTATTAGTATCAGAAAGAGTACCAAAATTAGCATGGAAGTGGAAGAAGTGATATCAGATATAAGTATGAACATGAATGGTCATATGGTAAAAAGTGAACCATGTTTAGACGCTAATAGAAATACTCCGGACAACCACGCCACATTCAAGTAATTAAACTTAAAAAGCGGTAAAAATGCATATGTACAAGTTAACAGTATCAATAGAATGCAGTATTTACATAAAGCGGTAATCTCTTGAATGTCAACATCCAATGTGCAAGCTACCAAGTTAGTTGGTATGCTACAAGTTAGTATATTTACAAACTAGGAGAGAATGGTATCACAAACCAAAATTAGTGCAAAATGATATTTTTCAAGTAACAGCATAATATGTACGGAAACCAAAAAGCGCATCCGAAACAAACGCTAACCTCTTGAAAATTGTTCGGAATGAATTGTAAAAATTAATGGAACTTATATTCATACAAATGGATCACAAAAATGCAATCGATTCGGCCAGATTTCACCTGAAAACACGATTTTCGCAACAAGTCAGCAACAGTAAAAGTCGGGTAAAAAGTTCCCGAATCGAAAAAATATACGCGTAGGGAGCTTTGGATGGTTTGAGAAACTTATTTTTCAATAAAGAAAGTCGGAAAAACTCAAAGAAGATAAAAAGTTAGAGCAAAAACAACAATTATGTCAAGAATTTGTCAATGTTCAAGTGTTGAGGCATTTTCCACCAAACTCAATCAAACTTGTTTCCAATGTGTTTTATGATGTCATTTGAGTCTATTAGAATTCATCTTAACACATGTAAATGACAAACAACAAGTGTCAATCAATAAATTGGTAAAAAGTAGTTTATGTTAAAAATCAAACAACTTGAAATTATATACCAAAAATGCATTTCAAATGCATAAAAAAACACAATGATCAACAATCAAATGGTTAAAAACAATTGATATTATTGATATCAAGACATTAAAGAAAATTCTCAACATCAATTTCCAACTCATGGGATGATTCAACAACATTTTTCAATCAAGTTGTAAACTCCACAATTTACACATAATCTCATGAATTATCAACTAATGTCAAACCTTTTTAACATTTCGATTTCAATAATTTTGAGCAATCAAAGAATTAGGCATAAACTAGGCTAATGTTAGAAAACAAACAAATGCTACAAGTATCACATAATTGGCACAATCACAAACTATGAAAAATAATGAATTAAGATAAAAAAAGTCACATTTAGGCCATGAATCACAATTATGGACAAGTTGAAAAAGTGAACCGGTACACAAGGCACAAACTTAAAAATCAACTGGAATGATTTATCAAAATTATCGGAAGCTACGCACACGCATACGGTCTCAAAATGCTGACAATTCGGTCAAATTTTATTCAAAAATGCGATTTTCGCACACAAGTCAGCAGCTCCCAAATTTGACCAGAACGTATCCGAATCGAGAAGTCGTTCGCGAGGAGAGTCTTGGATGGCTAGAGAAAGTCGGTTTTCATTAAAAAAAGTTAGAAAAACTCAAAACGGATCAAGATTTAGAGCAAAAACACAAATTATGTCAAACTTTGCCAATTTACTAAATATTGAGATATTTTCTATCAAACTCAATCAAACTTGTTTCAAATGTGTTTTGAAATAATATTTGAGTCCACTAGAAATTATCTCAACTCATTGAAATGACAAGTAACAAACAATCAATCAACAATTGGCAAAAAGATTAGTTTATGTCAAGAATTGGTAACTTGAGATCATATGCAAAAATGCATTTCAAATGCACAAAAATATCAATGATCATCAACCAAAAATAATTGGAAATATGTAGTAATGCTTGAAAATCAAAGATTAGGCCTAAACTACACTAATTGTTAGTTTATGTTACAACACCTAAATCAAAGTTAGTGTTAGGATCTACCTAACCTAAACTATTAACAAATTCTACATCAAGAATTAGGAACTAGTGTTAATCTAATCAAGAGTTCAAAATCCCAAATTAGTGTTAGTGCTAACTAGTTTTCTATAGTTAATTCAATCTAAACACTAGTGTAACTACACCTAGGGCTAAAAATCAACACAACAATACTATGTCAATTTCAAGTTACAATCAAAATCAACTTCTCAAGTTCAATTAATCACTTATTTCAATAAGCAATTCAACAAAATTGTATTAAATCCTTAATTCAAATCAATTCTCAATAATTAAGCCTCATTTATACAATTAAAACCTCAATCAACAATAAAACCAAGAAAAATCACTTATTTCAAAAAGTGCTTAATTCAAGAAAACTCACCGATAGAAGTGAAGAGGAGGCTTAGGTATAGAGATCACAACGAACGGATCATTAATCATAGAAGAATTATTCTTGATCTTAACTTTTGGATCTTGACGAAGTTGTTGTTGTGTTCTTGATGAAAAAGGTGTAGAACCTTTATTTGATCTTTGAGAGAATTGAGATAAAAGTTTTGATTGTTTGTGGAGATTGGTGAGTTATGAGAGAAATTGGAGTAAATAGAATATATAGTATGGGCTTATGTGAGTGATTTTGGTTAATGGGTCTCAAATATCCATAAATAGTAATGCAGAATTTTAATTAACTTGAGTGTGACATATTCCGGGCAAATTCGCAGGAATCTCGATGCGAATTTTGAAGTTGAAATGTGAAACCAAAATGTAGCCCACATTGTGAACAAACTCCTGTCCGAAAATGGGCTCAATCGGATAAATAGTAATTTGGTTATGAATTTTTGAAATTTTGCCTCAAACAACTTTAATTCTCAGCTTCAGAATTTTCACTGAGTTGCACATGTTTCGGGCCAAAAAAGGAAGCCTTCAAGGTATCGTTGGCTCTTGAAAATGGAAACCAAAATTTAGATAACTCAATTTTTGAGACAATGCCACTGGAGCGGGTTTGATACAATATAAATTGACAGAGTTATGATTTTTTGGATGTGGTGCAGATAAACATTTGCCACAATTTTCCTGTGCGAAAATACTTGATAAATCCAAATTTTCGGGGCCTTTCTGAGCAGAATTAGCTTCCGGCTGTGAGAGATGAAAATATAGATGATGTAGAGACATAATTTTTTCCACCAGAACGGGTTTAAAATGAGTCACAGGCTTCGAGTTATGAATTTTTTAGTGCATGCAAAACACAGTTCAGCCAACTGTTTATCAGTATTTTCCACTATTCAGCTTTGTGTGATTTGCGAATTCGGAGACCTTCCTTTGAGAATTAGCTTTATGCCCGAACCCAGAAGTTGGAGAGGATATAGAGGCAGATTTAACAATGGAAAAATCACTTTGAGCGGTATACGAGATCGGAGTTAGAAATTTCTAAACGCCCTAAGTACCGTTGATCGGTAACCTGAAAACTCATTAATAAAATTATTTGACCGCCTTCTGCACATAATTGGCTCCCAACTCGAATACAAAAAGTGAAGATGATATCAACATGGATTTGGTTATCAAATTTCAACCTATAACAGTACTCTGGCTCGCAGTTAGAAAATTATGAAGTTGACGCACCGAAATAGATTTTTAACCCGAACTGTTCTGAATCAGATCAAAACCTCTGGTTCTCTTATATTTCCCAAAACATGAGAAAATACACACAAATAGAACATGGTGATAACCCGTTCTCAGTTGATTGAATTTCCTGCACAAAGCCTTTGACACTTCTGATAAATAGTCGATGCTTTACTGGCATACCTTGATCCTATAGCAACAGACCCAATGTATGCATGCGTATGCAGTTGAAATGTAAGCCAAATGAAAATTCTGAAATCAAGAGGGTAAATTTTAGGGTGCAACACTGTCATACTCCTTTCACTGTCAGGCTATGTTTCAGCTGTACCAATAATATGGATGAATATGAAGCATGTATTATGGGTATCAAAGCTGCTATCGACTTGAGAATCAAATTCTTAAGTGTATTTGGAGACTCGGCCCTGGTAATCAGTAAAATCAGAGGAGAATGGGACATGAAGCATCCTAATCTCATCCCTTATTGAGAGCATGTATTGACACTGATCCCACATTTTGAAGAAGTTACCTTTGAGCATTTTCCACGAGAAGAAAATAAATTAGCGGACGCACTAGCTACTATGTCATCCATGTTTAAAGTCAGATGGGATAATGAAGCTCCTCAGATCTCTATTGAGAGATTGGACGAACCAGCATATTGTTATGAGGTTGATACTGAAGAAGTAGTGGACAAACCTTGGTTCCACGAAGGGAAAAGATACCTCGAAGCCCAAGAGTATCCTGAGGGAGCTTCCGTTAATGATAAGAAGTTCCTAAGAAGGTTCTCTGCCAAGTTTTTCCTCAGTAATGAAATCCTCTACAAGCGTGACGCAAAGAGGATTATGGCAGATATGCACGAAGGTACCTTTGGCACCCATTCTAGTGGGCACACAATGGCTAATAAGATTCTGAGGGCAGGGTACTACTTGTTCACTATGGAAGCTGAATGTTATCAGCATTCCCGAACTTGTCACAAGTGCCAGATCTATGCTGATAGAGTACATGTGCCTCTAGTTCCTTTAAACGTCTTGACTGCTCCCCGGCCTTTCGCAATGTAGGGCATTGATATGATCGGAGAGATTAGACCTACCGCTTCTAATGGGCACCGCTTAATCTTGGTTGCCATTGATTACTTCACAAAGTAGGTCGAGGAAGCCTCATTTGCTTCTGTTACCAAGAACGTCGTGTCCAGGTTCATCAGACATAACCTTATCTGCAGGTACGATATTCCATAAAGAATCATCATAGATAATGGTACCGATCTCAATAATACTATGATCACCGAGCTCTACACATAATTCGAGATTCAGCATTATAACTCTTCTCTTTACGGCTGAAGATGAATGGCGTTGTAGAAGCCGCCAATAAAAACATCAAGAAGATCATACAGAAGATGACGGTGACATACAAATAGTGGCACAATATGTTACCATTCGCCCTTCATGGTTACCGTACCTCAGTATGCAAGCCAATAAGGGAAACTCCTTTCCCTCTGGTATACGGTATGGAAGATGTCCTACCCATCGAAGTCCAAATCCCTTCCTTTAGAATCATGAAGGATGCAGGTTTGAATGAAGACGAGTGAGTTCAGACTCGACTTGACCAATTGAACCTGATTGACGATAAAAGGCTAGCGGTTGTTTGTCATGGTCAGATGTACCATAAACATATGATCAAAGCTTTTAACAAGAAGGTCAGACGTCAGGAATATCAAGTTGGCGACCTAGTAATCAAGCGTATTATCCTGCCACAAGGTGATCCTAGGGGAAAATGGACTCCCACATACGAAGGACCATTTGTGATCAAGAACATTTTTCTGGTGGAGCCATGATATTAACCACTATGGACGGTGACGACCTTTTGCATCCTGTAAACGTGAACATAGTTAAAAGATACTACGCATAAACAGAGACCCGCTAGGTTGACTGGCCTAGGTAAAAATAAGGGCATCCCGGCGAACCAAAAGGGTTCGGGAAAAAGTTAGGGATATATATGAAAAAAATCTGTACACCGGCAAGTCGAAAACCTGAAAAGGCGGCTTGGGAAAAAAAATGGCATCCCGGTGGACTGAAAACCCGAAAGGGTAGTCTAGGAAAACGTTAGGGATTAAAGGCGTACAAATATGTCCCGTTGGATCACCTCACAAACATACTTCAGTATCAAGTGTCAAATTCAAATGGTATCAATCAATCCAGTCAGCTTCGGTCAAGGAGCAAAGTGATGAGACGCTTAAAGATATAAAGGCAATAGAAGAATAGGAACCCAATGGGATCATTTTACATAGCTGTTTTTCTTTGTATACTGCTTTGTATAGTTTTCATTCTTACGACAGCATTCTCTTATTAGGATGTCTGTCTCCTTGTACAAAAACGTCTGTTATAGGAAGACTTCTTCAGATTAATACAAAAGCTATATCTTTGAAAATGCATAAACTATTTGTTTTTATTTTCTGTTTTGTTTTGCAAAAGCGTCCAATGATTATTTTTAACATATGCATTTGAATATAATCACCGATTACAAATACACACATAAAAAAGAGAAAGAGAGATATTAATGGCTTTAAGAAACAGGACAATGTCTAAAAAGCCATCTGTAAATCCCCGTAGATACATCCCACAATAGATACAGAGACAGAGACGTCCTCCTGTAAAGTCACAGCCATATCTTCAGCATACAACCTATTGATGTCAGAGGTTCTAATATCCCCCACAGAGCAAGAGTCTCCAATCATCTCCCTAGCATCTTGAGGAATTCCACAACATGGTTCATAAACTTCTTGGGTTCCCTAACAGGGCTTCATAAAAATCCCCAAGCAGTTTACAGAGTTCTCTTTCCCCAGTAGAGTTTATTTCTCTAGCCACAGAAGTCCATCTCCCAGCAATTCAACTTCAACAAATAATGAAGAATCACATTCTTCATTCCCAGTAGCAATCAAGGATTTATTTTCCCTCAAGTCAATGATGCTACAACGAACAACTGATCAATTCATATATTGAATTCATACATTACTTTACAAACATCATAGCATAGACATACAAATACATATAGCACAATCTTATTTATTTTGAGAACGTCATTACACAATGTATGTCATGCATCATGACATTGCATACAACTAATTCTTTACCTTTTCAGGAAAGATCAACAAATAAATATCATCATCAATTTTCAACAACTTCTAGATTAATACTTGAAACAAGACACGATAATTATCCGTGGATAACCAATTATAGATTAATACCTGAAACAAGACAGGACAACTATCTACATGAGCAGATTGAAGATTAACTCCCGAAACAAGACGGGGAAACTATCTTTCTTTCTTTAAGGTCAAAGATTAATTCCTGAAACAAGCCAAGGCAACCATCTCTACGACCAACAAAAAGCAGGTTCCAGATTAATACCTTAAACAAGACAGGACAACTATTTGTGAACAACTGATTATAGATTAATACCTGAAATAAGACAAGACAACTATTTACATGAGAAGATTGAAGATTAACTCTCGAAACAGACCGGGGAAACTATCTTTCTTTCTCTTTGGTTAGATGAAGATCAATCCCCAAAATAGGATGGGGCGACTATCTTTATCACCAATGACATGGACTCTCGAAACAAGACAGGTTTACCAACAAATTGATTGTAGATCAATTTCCGAAACAAGACAGGGCGACTATCTAGATGACAAACACTTCCTTCAAGACATCTACTATTTCAGTATAAATCGACCAAAGATTTATTCTAATACTTCTTACAATCTCTACCAACAGTCACTCGGGATGGCATCTGTAAGCCCATCTCCGACAAACTCTCCATCACCTCTCCAAATGGCATCTTTAAGCCCATTCTCGACACAATCAACCACCACACCATCGAGTGCAAATTTATGGGCACTTTAGTGTTCAATAATCTTCCACCTTCAAGTCACGAATGACGGACTCGCCAATCTAACTCTTCAAGTTTAAGAAGATTAAACAGGGGCAGCTGTTGTACCCCAAAATTTTCCCTCTCATTTCTCCATATATTTCCTACAAAGATCTTCAATGACTCAAGTTTGCGCAAGTATCGACTAGGTTAAACAATCTCCTCAACACTGATGCCTCAAATTAGGGTTTGAGTTTGTACAAAGGCAGACGAATTTCTAATGTTTCAAATGACTTTCATGGATCATTATGGACCCTCAGGATTACTTCAGTCAAGTTTCAAGTCTTGGATCACGATTTTCCAAGAAAGTCATTCAAATTATCAAAAGGGCAAAATGGGCAAAATTAGGGTTTTGACTGAAAATGACCAAACTTTGATGTTTGACTTAATACCTGACTTATTGGTTGGAAGCATGATCTCAAGGATCCGAGCGCGTCATTTTTACCTAATCGCACATTTCAATTCATCTCCTGAGGTTAGTGGATTGATAGACGAAATTCGGTCAACTGGTGGAAAAAGTCAATTGTACACTAAAAAGTCAAACTTTGACTTTTTGACCAAAATTAAGTCCCAAAAAATCACATTTCATCAAGACATCTAAAATATGAAATTTGATCATCAAAAATCAAGAGAGTCAAAAATCCAACTTTGCAAGACTTGGAAATTTTTCTAAGTATTTTCTATACTTGTTAATTTCATTGCTTCGTGACATCTTTTCACTACAATTCAAAATAATTCAAGATGTTACAAATAATTCAAGATATTATAAATAATTCAAGTTATTACAAAGTGGCATTTTTGCAATATTACAAATCCTAAGTTTGGTCTTGTTTTGAACTCTTTCCCTTTGACTCAAACCTTGCGACTATGTTGCCCACAAACATGCTCTGTCTTTGATACAATCTGCATAAATTAGTCCACAAACGAGATTTTGTATCATGCTACAAACAATGTTGTCCAAGTCTACTGTATTGCCCACATAACAACCCAAAACCATGTCAAAAAGCAGTCTGTTATACTGCTATAAAACAGCCCTGCACCAAGCTGCCACAACACTCCAAAATTGCTGCAAAAACAACCTTGCTATGCTACTATCAACCCAGTCCAAGCCTGCATTATCTCAGCCCCATATTTGCACCAAATTAGCACATGAGAGCTACATCAAAAAATCTATGAAGACATCATACCCAAACAGTTCAAATTATTATTTGTTTCCCTTCCAAAATCCCAACAAAACTCATTTATAAATAGACTGTTTTCACAGCACACATGAGGTTGGCTTTTAGAGAGAGAAGAGAGAGCTTTTAAACAAAAAACAAAAGTCTTTATAACCTTTACTCATACAAAAAACCAGCTCTACTTTCATTCAAAACAGAAACCCTCAATCCATTATTCCATCTTACAAACTCTCCCATAAACCAAACACCTTATCACATAGAGATTGTTCAAACACAAGAACAGTTTCTGTAGTGCCATTATCTTCACCCTCCAAACACAAAAAATAGTATTATACAACTTGACTAAGTTAGTGTGATTCAACAGTTTGGGACAGCTTCCTGGAGATTCATTAGAGCCATCATAGCATCTGGAAAAGTACTCAGACTTAAAAGACCAAGTGCAGTCTCAAGGTAAGTCATCTTGACTTTGCATTTTTCATACATCATTAATGATTTACTTTTGAAGATAAAAATGTAGTAATCATTTCCCCTTTGAGCTAACCATTTACTTGTTGTTTATGTTTAACAATTATATGCTGTAAATTGACCCAAACAGACAATAAAACAATGTTTAAGGCAAAAATATACAGCATGAGTCGATACATACCCACTTGGGTCGACTCATTCTAGTGAAAAACAGGGTATGAGTCGACACATAGCCTTATGCATCGACTCATACTATTATCCATGGCCCAAAACAGAAGGATGAAAGGTCCTTGAGTCGACACAAAACACGTATGTGTCGACACAAACAAGAAATGAGTCGACATATCCTATTATGCATCAACTCATACTGAGTTGGTTTGGTTTTACAGGGGCAAGGAAAGTTATGTGTCGATGCATAGCAACATGTGTCGACACATAATAGTTCAAAATGAAAATTTTCCTTTATTTTACACTATTTTTACATTGTCTTCGTTATTATTCGATATGGTTGTAATATTTAAGTTTCTACTTCATCCCCATTTGTAAATTGTACCCCTACTCCCCTAATGATGTAATAGCTTAGGATATTAATTTTCGCAATTTACCGCTTTAATCTAAATTGTTAGTAATTAGGGTATGTATGGCAAGATAAACTCAACCGCTAGAAAACTCTAATCTCAAAGATAAAAATGCATGCAATCAAATACACTATTCACACATGTACCTCTAGGGTAACCTTGCTCGTTGCCTCAAAAAATAGTCATGTCCCTCGAATATGGGCGTTTTAGAAAATCCCCTCGATAAAAAAGATCGTAGTCCCTCGACTTCCGTTGATGTTGCCTTCGGTAAAACGATCTTAGTCCCTATGAAAATTGCTAAAATGTCTCATAAGTTGCCTCTTATGACTATACATTTGACCCACGCCCGTTCCTTCACATCCAATGACGAGGCTTCTTACCAATCAATGGTAAGATAGCAACATCTAAAGGAGGAGGAAAAGAACAAAGACCTTTTGGGTAGGTAGGACGCTCGTAGTTTCTTGCTCACAAATCAAAAACCATTTTTCACACTCACACTTTCTAAACACCTTCAAAAACAAACATCTCTTTGAACTATTTTCAAAACCAACACTTTGTATACATTCTTATAGAGACGAGAATCATTACAATGTTTTCCGAAACAAAGGTGTTTTCAAAATACTTTCAAAAAACCACCACAAACACATTTCAAACAAAGCATTTTTCGAAGTGATCTAGCAAGCAACTAAGAGCCCATAGATAACTATAGATGAAAAGGGTGCTAACACCTTCCCTTTTCATAACCTACCCCCCGAACTCAAGAAAATATCTCGAAAGGTCTTTCCTGTTCTTTTCACCCTTTCCTTTATTGGATAAAAGAAAAGTCGGTGGCGACTCTTGCTATCCGCAAGAATTGCGATAAAACACAAAACACCAAGTCGGTTCTCCCACAGTATGACACATAATACCAAGATAAAACCAAGCCTCAAATGAATTAGGAATCAAGCAAAGTATTATTTTTTATTTCAAAGCTTCCATGAACCAGATGATCTTTCTTGATTTCAAAATAACACATGCATATGAATAACTTTCAAAGCAATGCCTTGGAATTAACCACAAGGACTTCAGACAAAAATTGGTCAGAGTAACATCTGTACATATTGGAATTCCCAATCATAATGCCTTGAATTAAACCCCAAGGACTTCAGACAAATAAAAGATAACCTGCACACATATAAATTTAAACCAATGCCTTGGAGTAAACCCTGAGGACTTAAGAATAACAACAGGGTACCATGGTCTCAAAGTATCAAGGAAAGGCTTATAATCCTAAGTCCAAAAGATTTGTAACTCTAATTTTCCAAGGATAGTAACCAATAGTCTAATCAAGAGCCTTAAGTCTTTTAATGTTCAAGTTAATTATGAGGTGTCTTAAAAAAAAAGATCTCAAGTTAGCAAAGATAAAAGAACACAAAGTAAATGCTCAAGTGAGCAAAAGGAAAATAGCATGAGATGTAAATGCTAAAGATAAAAGTGCTTAAAAGTAAAGACATAAAATAAATGCATAAAGTAAATGTATAAAGTAAAGTTAATGGTTAATGAGTTAGAAGTTAGAAGTTAATGGTCACAAATATGATCAATGATGACTGAATGATGATCTTGGACCAAGAATAAAGAAAACTCATTAGAGGATTGATAAAATTAAAAACCTCCTAACAACAAGTTTCAAAGGTATTGGACCCAAGATAATCAATCAACCATACTAGGACTTACAAACATAAAGTTTGAGCCACAAATGATCATATTCCGAATCAGCACAAATTTAATGCTATGTTAAGCAGTCGTAAGTGGACTTATGTAGAAGTCTCACCTATCTGAGGCCGGTCAATAGAAATATTTGTACCATACATGTTAGAGATATGGTAAAAACCATGCTCCTAAAACATGTAGCACAAGTAAAAACAAAGGTGATCAAGACCTAGGTCATGGAAGATAATTTTTCAACTATCCATAAGCTCAGATGAACTTAAATTCAAATGACTTATCCAAATTGTTCAAGAAAAGAAAATAAAATAAAAAGGGATGAAGAGGATAGAATCCATGATAAAATGACCAATGATGATTGAATTTTGAACTTAGGTCAAAGTTGATGAAGACTTGTTAGAGGATTGATAAAATCAAAACTTCCTAACAATAAGCTTCAAATGTTTTGAACCAAAGTCTAATAGTTAATCATACTTGGACCTTCAAATATAGGTTTGGGCCACTAATGATTATTCAAAGGGATGTAATCAGCCTAAAAAAGAAAATAAAAATGAAATCAATTAAAAAACACATTCAAAAATGGTTAATTAAATAGAATTAATTGATGAAATACACAAAGTGTATAAAAAAACCAAATTATAATACCAGAGGTCAAACAAAGGTCAACAAGAGTTGACAATTTTTTTTATAATTTTTGAAACTCAATATTTTTAAAAATGCAAAAATTAATCAAAATAAACCAAAAATAAAGAAAAATAGTAGAATCAGAAATAAAATCAAAATAGGTCACCAATAGCTGTCAAACTATCATTGGATCCTTCCATAATTTTTTCTGAAATTAAAAAGTATTAAAACTATTTTTAAACCAATAAAATAAAGCAAACAATCCAAGAATTATAAAAAATAGAAAACATCAAAATTAAAATATGAAAAATATTCACAAGGTCAGAAAATAATTTAAAGTATTTTTTTTGTGATTTTTTTCATAATTTTTAGATAAAAAATAAAGGAGTTATGAATTTTTGAAGATAAAAGAAATTTTAAAAACAATTTTGTAAAAATAAAATAAATAGAAATTATGAAGAGCGTTAGGTCCTTCTCATTTAACCAGTGTGGCATATCCAATGGCCCAGGAGCGTGGATGCACAGTGGAAATGAGTCAACAAACACACAAGGAACATAAAAAAGTCAGGCCAATGAAAACATTTTAAATGACACGCTATCATTGGTTGAGGATGACACGTTGGTCATCTTCAACCTCTAGCCACCTGCAACTAGGGCAAGAGCAAGATTCTTAATTATGTAAATTTAGACACTCATAGTGGTATCATTGGATGTGTCTCATCAAGATGATCTCAATCATATCCTCGAACCAAATTTATATAAACCACAACATAGTTGTTTTGGAAATTACCTGAGATAAAATGTAAAACGATTTTTAAAATTGCAAGCTCAAATCATCATGAAAATTCAAACCAGAAGAAACATAAGCTTTAGAGAAGAAGGGACTACATCCTAACAATTTATTTGAGACGATTTGGTTGAGAAATCTACCTGAATGAAGTTCACTTTAAATGCTTCTGAAACTGAACTTCTATAGCTTGATTTTATTGTGAGAAGTTTGTATGATGATCAAGAATGAAGAATCATAAGAGAGTTTAGAGAAATAAGGCTTGAAACAATGAAATCGATATTTAAATTTCTAGCTTCGAAACCGACTTTGGAAGGATGATTCTGGCTATCCAAGCTTGAGGAAATGAATGAGGAATGATCCTCTATTTATAGGAGAAATAATGATGAGCTCATATGTGCAAGAAGGACCGAGAATTAGTGAATTTGTGTGAAGTTCCAAGAATTAGAAGTGTGACTCGTATTTGCTCAAAACTCAACCAAAACTTGCGTTTCAAGACTTAAACTATCTTTAAAAACTTTGTTAAACATGTAGTTATGGAAAACACACATTAATTTTAACATTATAAGTAACACTATCCAATTTGTAATCTGACTATGTTGGAAAACTCAGTTTCAAAGGGCCATCTTCAAATCCACGGTGCAACTTGCTCAAGAGGATTTATGGTCTCATTCTTGTTGCATTGGAAAGACCTTCTCACAAAGTTTTCAATGTGCCAAGAAAGTATTCGTTTGGAAATTTGAGCTGAAAGTTGTGTCCATTTAAAATATGGAAAAACTAACTGACTTTGACACTTAGAAAAATTTCTAAGTGTAGAGCTTCACAATGACCTGTAATGTTCTTCAAACTTACATAGCGGTCCACTAAAAATTAGCTATTGATCATTGAAGATGAAATGAAGTAGACTCTTCAAATGGAATTATGGAATTAGAATCACTCAAAAATCATAAAAATGAGAGAGTTATGATTCTTGGAAGGTGATGCAAATTTCTTGAGAAATCCACAAATGACCTATAATGTTTCATTGAATTCCATAAATTTCCACATATTTTTAGATATTGATCTTTGAATAAAAGTTATTGTAGACATCCTCAAGTTTATAATGAAAAATAAATGAGCTCAAGGGGATAAAAATTACCAAGTTATGATTTTTTGAAGTCTAGTAATAGATTTCCATGGTCTCCTCAAAAGACTTGTAATATTTTCAAATTTTGATGATTTTCCTTGCACAATTGGATCCTGTCATGTGAAGAGAAGTTATTGTAAATAACGAGAAGGGTCCATAGAAAAAAGAACCACTTCGAAATATTTAAAATTGAGAGAGTTATGCACTTGTGATCATAGAATCCATAACTTGTCCAAATTAGGTCAAACCACTTGGATCAACTTTGAATCTTTAAAACTCTTCTTGCAAATTATGGCATGATGAATCACATTAGACCTTGAAATTATGTTATGTTGAGTACACTTTATAATAAGGCTCATTTATTGATGAAACTTGTTTAATGAGGCATGTAAATAAACACATGAATCTATGAAGTTTCTTGATGAATTCAACCATTAACTTTGAGACAATTTTGACCAAATGAAGTTGATGGACCTCTCAAGCCCAAGAAATTTTATGCTATAATCATAGCCTTGATGCTTAAGATTTTAAAATCCATTGGTTTGAAAATTGACTGAGAATAAACCTTTAAAACCCTAGCTTAAGAGGTGAGAGAGATGCACTTGGCTCCACACCTACAATGTACAAAGTATAAAGAGGAAACATATATCTTTTTTTATTTTGGTTAAATGTTAGTAAACATAATATATATATGTATATATATATATATATATATATATATATATATATATATATATATATATATATATATATATATATATATATATATATATATATATATATATATATATATATATATATATATATATATATATATATATATATATATATATATATATATATATATATATATATATATATATATATATAATTCAAAGTGATTGGTGATCCATCAAGAGCAAACTTAAAGATAGGAGAGAGTACAAGAGAGAGCCAACCCTAATGCGTGATCTTGATACATTGAGATGATATGAAATGATGGAGGATCTTAGGGGGAAATTGAGGTATAACAGCTTCCCATATTTATGTGTCTTCTATATGGAGATACAAAAGTTAAAAGCTTTGTTTTGACGCGATTGATGATACTTAAATATAAAAACAAACCCTATTTTTGGCCCTAAGATGCTACACAATGCTTATGGTTATGAATGTAAAAGAAAAAATCCACAGGGGAAATAACAAACTACTGGGAAAGATAAAATGATGTAGACAAAACTACAACACAAGATAGACTAAAAGAGAGTTCAACCAGGAAAATAAATCACTAGGGAATAACACAACTATGGGGATAACTATGAATGGAGAAACCCAAAAATCACAGTTAAAGAATCAAAACACAAAGTAAGAATTTAACGGAGAAAATCTTAGTGATATAAGCAGTAAGCCATTAAGAAAGTAACCTTTTAGAAAGGATTATTGACTCGACTGGGGAAAGAAAACTTAATTTCGTTGGAGGAATATAAACTCCTTTGGGAAAAGATGACTTAACTCTATTGGGGTAAAGCTCAAAGAGGAGACAAGGAAACAAGGTAGCATCATCTCCACAAAGGAAGGTAAAGCAAAGGAAAACACTGATTAATAGATGACGGTGAACAAGATGTACTAAGACTGGTAAAAATTAATATCAGTAATGAAACTGGTGAAAGCTCAACTCTATCGGGGTAAAGCCCAAAGAGGAAAAGGTAATACAAACCCTATTGAGTACGAAAGCCACAATGGGAAGTATATGTCACAGGAGGTGAATACCATCTATAAAAGATCTGATAGTCTAACAATGATAAACCCACAAGGACGAAATAGTGAATACCATCTATCAAAGGTCTGATAGTCTAACAACGGTAGACACAAAGAGTGTAATGAATACCATTTGTCAAAGATCTAATAAGCTAACATTGGTAAACAAACAAAGAGATAGACTAAATACCATCTATCAAAGGTCTGATAGGCTAATAATGGTAAGCACCAAAAGTATAAAAGTGAGTACCATCTATCAAAGATCAGATAGTCTAACAACGGTAAACCCATAAGGACAAAATAGTATATACCATCTATCAAAGATCTGATAGTATAACAATGATAAACACCAAGAAATAGATTGAATAACGTCTATTAAAGGTCTAATAGGATAACAATGATAAACAACCAAAGGTTCGCAGATAAACCACTCTTGAAAGTAAAGTAACAATTGCTAATAAGGACCAAAATTCAATCTTGGAATAAACTAGAATGAAGCGGTCAAGTAAGACCTTACCCAATAAGGAATAAACTCAAACGTGGATTAATTCCATCCAGCTAATGAGATGGGTAGGAATGCTAAAGTAAAATTCTTCCACGAGGGATAACTCAGTGGGGAGCTAATGAGTTTTAATTCAGCTATGCATAATATATGTATGAATGAATGAGCATATGTCATATATATGCTGAAAAAACAGACATATAACCCTGGGGATAACCAGACAAAATAGACTTGGGTATAGACGACACTCGGTTAAATTACTTCCAAGATGGGAAGTCCATAAGAGAGTGAGCAACTAACTGAGGAAACAACGTCCTACTTCAAGGTTTAACTTCTCTGGGAATGGAAATGTTGCTTGGAAATCAAAAAAGAATAATCTTATAGTAAATGATTTGTGCAGTTGCAAGGATATAACAAACTCATTTAAGCTTCATTAGGATTTATCATATTGGCTTCGCTAGAATGAAGACACCACATCTGATGAGGGGAAACCAAAAACATTTTCCAATACAAAGAATAACGGTTGCATAAACTCTTCTAGGGAAGATAAAAAAACTTTGTAGGAATAATGACCTTAAAGGGAGACATCATCCTTGGTTCATATGAGATACACAATGAGAGAAAACCCAATAATTGACAGCTGTCTCAACACCTCTAAAAAAGATAATATTCTTCAACCTGTCATTGGGGAATACGGGATCACAAACCTAATGCCATATAATAACTTGGATAAAACCCTCTTTCTGATTAAAAATCGTAGGGAAACCATGCCTTCATTTGTTAAAGTAAAACATAGAAGACTTTATAGGGAGAACTTTTAAACTCGGAGTTCGTCCATCCTTGGAACAACTGCTTTTATTTTTTTGATTTACAAAATCGAAGTAAAAGTATTTTTGCAAATTTCAAAAACTTGATTTATTATTTAAGTCTTTTTGTTTTGAAAATTACCATCAATAATAAATGAAATTTTTGCAAGCAGAATAAAAATAAGAATTGCAAAGAATTGGATAAAAGCTCAAACTTTATTAATAGAATAGTAGTCCACAAATGGTAAAACTAGTGGTGTTCACGGTGCAGTTTGGGCGGTTTTGAAGCAAAAAATCACTCGAACCGCAAGAGAAAAAACATGCGGTTCAGTTTGGTTTGGTTAGCTTTTAAAAATAAATCTGAATCAAACCAAACCAAGCTAGTGCGGTTTGGATTGGTTCAGTTGGTTCGGTTTTTTACAAAAAAATTTATTAAGCCATACATACAAATATAGAGGAAAAATATAATTTTGCGTTTAATTGTTCATACATTACCATATAAAATTTATAATTGTCAAAATAAGTTTATAATTTGATACATAAAATTACGTATTATAATTTTATCTAAATCTAAAGAATGATATAGACAAGATTGCATTCTTAAATAAATATTATACAAAGAATACGATAAAATATATTTTGTGAAAATAGTATTTATAAATGAATAATATTTTATTTTTTTATGATTTGTAAATTAAAATAAATATAATACAAAGTGTGATAAAATATACACATAATACATGTTGATTTCTCTAAAAAATTAAAGAAATATATTTTGGTTAGTAAGATTTTATAACATATTACGGTTTTATTTGGTTTGGTTCGGTTTGTAAAATAAAAACCGCAAACCGAACCAAACCGCGTGGTTCCGTGAGAAAATGATCCAAACACATTCGAACCAAATGCAGTTTTTTGCGGTTTCAGTTTGGTTCGGTTTGGCGGTTTTCTATTGGACCGGTTTTGTTTTGAACAGCCCTAGGCAGAACTCCATATATGATTACAAAGTTTGGAAAATGGTAAATACATGGAAAAAGTACATTGAAATACAATGAACACTATTCTCCCTAACAACTTTTAATTCCTATGCTTAAGCTTCAGTTGGAGCGCGAAGAAAATCTGAGAAGATTGTTGCTTTATTGATCAAGTCTTGTCTGATGCATTTACTTGCCTAGAATCCCTAACTTTTTCCTAGACTGCCCTTGCGGGTTTTCAACCTACTAGGACAATTTATTTTGTTTATGTATCTAACTTTTGTCGAGACTTCCCTTTTGGGTTTTCACCCTACCGAGACGCTCATTTTTGCTAAAGCCTCCCTTTCGAGTTTTCTACTTAGGAAGTTGTTCTTTTATTTCTTTAGGCGAAGTATTTCTTGACTGCATCAACATTCACGGAACGTGGGAACTCCTCACCATCCATAGTCATAAGAATTAGTGCACCACCAAAGAAGGCTTTCTTGACAACATATGGGCCTTCATAATTAGGAGTCCACTTTCCCCTAGAATCAACGTTAAAAGACATTATCTTTCTGAGCACGAGATCACCTTATCTGAATTCACGAGGTTTGACCTTATTATCAAAAGCTTTCTTCATTCGTTTCTGGTATAATTGACCGTGACACAAGGCCGTCATTCCCTTCTCTTCATCAAACTTAATCGGTCAAAACTGTTCTAGACTCATTCAACCTTTATCAACTTGGTTTCCATGATTACTCGTAAAGAGGGAATCTCAACCTCGACGAGAGAACTACTTCCATGCCATAAACAAGAGAGAAAGGGGTTGCCCCTGTTGAAGTGCGGATGGATGTACGATACTCATGCAAATCAAAAGGGAGCATTTCATGCCAATCTTTATAGGTAAAAACCATATTCTGGATGATCTTTTTAATATTCTTATTAGCATCTTCAACAACCTTATTCATCTTAGGTCTGTAAGGAGAAGAGTTGTGATGATCAATCTTGAATTATTCACAAATATCTTTCACCATCTTATTATTCAAATTCAAGCCATTATCAGTGATAATCCTGCTTGGCACACCATACCGACAAATAATATTATTCTTAATAAACCGTACCACAACATGTTTGATCACATTAGTATAAGAAGCTGCTTTCGCCTATTTGGTGAAGTAGTCAATTTCCACCAAGATGAAGCGATGTCTATTCGAGGCCTTGGGTTCAATCATCCCAATCATATCAATACCCCACATAGAGAAAGGCCAAGGGGAAGAAATAATATCGAGAAGCATCGAAGGCACATGAATCTTGTCAGCATAAATATGACACTTATGGAACTTCTTCATAAATTTGTAGCAGTTAGATTCCATTGTTAGACAAAAGTAACATGCCTGAAGCATATTCTTTTCCATTGAATGCCCATTGTCATGGGTACCGAATGAACCTTCATGGATATCTTGCGTTAACATGTCTGCTTCGTGTCTATCCATGCATCTGAGCAATACCATGTTGTAATTTCTTTTTCCTAACACATTTTCATTGAGGAAAAAGCTACTTTCCAACCTTCTCAATGTTTTCCTATCTTTATTTGATGCCCCAAGTGGGTATTCTTGAGTCTGGAGGAAGTGCTTGATATCATAATACCAAGGTTTATCCTCTGATGTCACTTATGCAGCAAATACATGAGTAGGCCTATCAAGATGTTGGATTGTAATATGAGGTACATCATTCCAATAGTTCACCTTGTACATGGAAGCCAACGTGGCTAAAGCATCTTCCATCTGATTTTTGTCTCGAGGAATGTGATGGAATTCAACTTTATTGAAGAAAGTTAACAATATTCTTGCATAATATATATAGGGAACCAAACCAGGGTGACAAGTCTCCTATTCACCTTTAATATGATTTATCACTAATGCTGAATCACCATATACATCAAGAATCTTGATTATGGGATCCATAGCTTCTTCAAGACCTAAGATACATGCTTTGTATTCTGCCATGTTATTGGTGCAGTCGAATGTCAACCTTGAAGTGAAAGGGATGTGAGATTCATAGGGAGTGATAATCACAACACCATTTCCTTTACCGTAAGCATTTACAGCTCCATCAAACACCATACCCAATCAAGATTTAGGATCGGGACCATCCTCTTGAAAAGGTTTATCATAATCTTTGAATTTTAAATACATTACATCCTCATCAGGGAAATAAAACTTGGCTGACCGATAATCATCTACCGTTTGGTAAGCAAGGTATTCTTCTAACACACTGCATTTGATGGCTTTCTGAGTACGGTATTCAATTTCATATTCAGACAACATCATCTGCCAACGGGAAATTCTTCCAGTAAGAGCAGGCTTTTCAAAAATATACTTAATTGGATCCATTTTGGATATCAACCAAGTAGTATGATTCAACATATATTGTCGTAGATGCTTCGTAACCCAGGCCAGAGCATAACATGTTTTCTCTAGCATAGAATATTGTGACTCATAGTCAGTAAACTTTCTTAAATAGTAGATATTGTACTCTTTTCTTCCCGTTTCATCTTGTTGTCTCAAAATACAACCCATAGAATTATCCAACACAGTCAAATACATAAATCAATGGTCTTCCTTCAATAGGATGAAGCAAGATAGGAGGTTCCAGCAGATACTCTTTAATGCTTTCAAAAGCCTTTTGGAAATCACCCGTTCATACACAACCTTTATCTTTCTTCAAAAGTTTGAAGATCGATTCACAAGTTTCAGTCATATGAGAAATAAACTTGGAGATGTAACTCAGACGCCCAAGGATACCTATGACTTGCTTTTCAGTTCTTGGTGAAGGCATCTCTTGAATTTCCCTAACTTTATTAGGATCAACTTAAATACTTCTTTGGCTGATAATGAAGCCTAAAAACTTTCCAGAACAAACACCAAAAGCTAATTTATTAGGATTCAACTGGAGACGATACTTCCTCAACGCCGAAACAATTTCAACAAGTCTTCTAAATGCCCTCCCTCAGTCTGAGATTTGGCGATCATATCATTAATATACACCTCGATCTCGTTATGCATCAGATCATGGAATATGGTTGTCATAGCCCTTTGGTACGTTGCACCAGTTCATCAACCCGAAGGGGATCACTCTGTAATAGATTGTTCCCCTGGGTGTGATAAACATTGTTTTTTCCATGTCCTCAGGATCCATTTTAATTTGATTATATCCGGAAAATTCGTCCATGAACGAGAATACTTTGACTTTTGATGTGCTATCTACCAACATATCAACATGTGGCAACGAGAAATTTTCTTTTGGACTAGCCTTATTCAGGTCTCTATAATTAACGCACATGCGGATCTTTTCGTATTTCTTTGGAACTGGAACAATATTAGCAATCCACTGAGGGTACATTGATATCACAAGAAAACCGACATCAATTTGTTTCAAGACCTCCTCCTTAATTTTAACTGCCATGTATGGGTGAGTCCTTCTCAACTTATGTTTGATAGGAGGACATTCAAGCTTTAACGACAAACGATGCTCCATAATATCAGTATCTAACCAAAGCATGTCTTGATATGACCAAGCTAAGATATCCACATACTCTTTCAATAACTCAATCAAATTTCTTTTTACATCAGAATGAAGCAGTTTCCCGATCTTGACCTCTTTCAAATCCTCTTAAGAACCCAAATTAATAGTCTCCAACAACTCTTTGTATGACTGAGTGGTATTCTCCTCACACTTAAGCAACCGAGAAACCTCTTATGGAATTTCATCAAACTCCTCTTCTTCAGCCACATACACGGAATATTCAAAGTTGGGAGAGGGTCCAAGGTCATTGTTTTCAACTGGTTTTTTAATTAATATGCACATATGGTTATGCTTGATTTTAGAAACTAATAAATGCAACAAGTGATTATGCAGATTTATTTACAATTATTTATTTATTTTGAAAGGGTTTTTTTTCTGATTTCCATTTCCAAGAAAAAGTAGAAAATAAAAACATAATTTGGAAATCAAAAACAACTTTTATTAATGATTTTAAAATTCAAAACAAAAAGACATGCCCATACAATGTCACTTTCACCTTGGGCAGAGTGAAAGGATTTAAAAAAAACAAGCAAAGACAAATTACTTTGATAAGGGAATGCAGTTGGGAACATCAACAATGATCCAATTATGGACTCTCACTCTGGGCGTCACAAAGTTCAACATTTACTAATTAGATTCATCTTCAATAATAGCGTCGACTTCTGGAGGAGTTGGATAGAGATAGCCTGAACTGTGGAAGATGTCTTTATATGGACAGAAATCAAACTTTGACTTCACCACTTCATCCTTATACTTCTTTGAGGAGAAACCCAAACCTGTCATGTTCTTATTTGCTGGTGCATCGATGACCTGACTCCACACACTGCTAGGACCTTTCTGAACCACTTTTTGCGCATCTCTGAAGGAGGAAATGGAATCTTCACTCTTATTCATATTATCAATAGACAAAGCTTGGAACTGAGTTCCAACAATAGTTTCATTAGCTTCCACAACACTGAAAGAAGACAAATGGGATACCAACAAAGCCTGTTCACCATTCACATTCACTATTTTTCCTTCACGAACAAATTTAAATTTCTGATGTAAGGTGGATGTAACAGCTCCTGCCTCATGAATCCAGGGTCTTCCCAAAAATAAACAGTAGGCTGGGAGGATATCCATGACCTGAAAGGTAATCTGGAACATGTGTGGACCTATGTATATTGGCAAGTACACTTCCCCAATGACAGATTTCTTCGAACCATCGAAGGGCTTTCACTATAATAGCGCTGTAGCGCATAAGAGTTTCTTGATAAGTGAGCTTCAATAGAGTACTCTTTGGCATCACATTCAGAGCAGAGCCATTATCTATTAACACATTAGACAAGGCATCATTTTTGCAATTTAGAGATATGTGTAAGGCCATATTGTGATTTCTTCCCTCATCAGGCAGTTCATCATCATGAAAACTCAGATTATTGCAAGCCATGATATTTCTCATAACTCCATTAAACAGGTCAATCGACACGTCCTGCTCAACAAAAGCTTGGTCAAAGACCCTCATCAAAGATTCTCGATGAGCTGCAGAATTCATTAATAATGCCAGAATGGAGATTTTGGGTGCAGTTTACAGCAATTGATCAACAATTTTAAAATCACTCATCTTGATGATTTTAAGAAGATCACCAACATCCTTTTCCAAAGTAACGCCACTAATCTGCCCTTCTGCCTTCTTGCGTCATATGAATCGCTTCAACAATATTTTCCATGTTAGGTAGAGGTTGATTAGGCACCTCCCTTCCATCTTCCAAAATAGTTGCATTATATTTGTAGGGTACAACCTTATCAGACTCATATGGAATAAGACCGGATAAACAGATAACCAAGGGACTTACAACAGGCTTACTGCGGTATGCAATTTCCACGGGAGTGGGAATGTCAAAGTGTGGTATGATAATGTTCACCTCAACCTCTTCCACCTTTCCTTTATAGATACTAATCTCATTCTCTGTATCAGAAACTTCTTCAATTATCGGCAAGGAAACACGTGACAATTCGACATCTCTTTTTCTACCAGCAAGAATGGCTATTTCTACCTCTTTAAACAAACCAAGCCTTTTACTATCTAGAGATCACCCCTCAAAACAATGCAATCCCATGGCTTCCTTGCATATTCAGGACAACAACAACAGCTAAAATGTATTAGTCCTTTTTGAACTTATTTTTCATGTATCTTCACAAGCGTCACAGTATTGAGATCTTCGATCATTGGTTCTTTAGCATACCTAGCATACCCTTTAGCAGGAATTACTGTGTCACAATCAATAGCCATAAACTCATCATAACAATCTTCAATCATATTAACTTCTTCATACTCAACTCTTCGTCTGATGATATGGATAAGACCTTCATCCATCATCTTTTGGAGGTCACTTCTCACTTTATCACACCCACAAATATCTTCACCGCAGACACTACAAGCTGTATGGTCGTGTTCATAATAACTAAACTCGTAGAGATTGACATGCATCTCTACCAAGTTACCTTTTATCAAGTTTACATAAAAATTGTGAAATCTCTGGGACAACCAGAAACCATGTTCATAGCATTCCCACCTCCATGCTTGGGTAATACATTGGCTTGCATATTAGGACCTATATCCTTGAAGACAGGATACCAGATCTCAATAGCTTTTGAACTTCAACTTTCAATGGATAACAATTTTCAATATTATGCCCAGGGGCTCCCTGATGGAAGGCCCAATTTTGATCAGTTTTATAATACCACGACAACTTTCCAAGTATGGTAGAAGGAGATCTAGTCTGAACTAGATTCTTCTAGATCAATGTAAGAAATAATTCAGTATAGCTCATTAGGATAGGATCAAAATCTTCCGTTCTCATATTTTTCCCTTGGTTGGATGGTTGTTGAGTTCCCTGAGACTGGTAGGCAACAACAGTTGGAGATACACTGATAATTGGGGTTACTGCAGCGACATACTGCTGGTGCTGTTGGTGCTTTCTTCAGGGTCTACCCTTTTTTCCTTGAATAATGGCATTAGTTTCCCCTTCTTTCTTTCTAGAGAACCCATACGCATTCTTTTTGGTGCCATTTGAACCTTCATCCTTCGAAAAACGTCCTTCTCTTACGTATTTTTCTAAACATACACCCATATCAACCATCTCAGTAAAGTTAGCAGGTGCACTGGTAACCATCTTCTCATAGTAAAATGAACCAAGAGTTTTCAAGAAAACCTTATTCATCTCATTTTCTTCCATAGGGGGTATAATCTGAGAAGCAATTTTGCACCAACGTTGCACGTATTCTTTAAATGATTATTTGTCTTTCTAAGTCATAGCTCTCAAGTGATCATGATCGGTAGCCATCTCCACATTATACTTATATTGTCAAACTCTAGGTCCTTGAACTTATTGGGTACTTTCACATTAGGGACCAAACAAAGATCACTACCATTCTGCTCAAACAATCTTTTCCCTCGGAGAGCTTTCATCTCCTTCTGCATCTCATTAAACTGATCTTGGAAATCATCCATTATGTCATAAAACCCCAAGCTTTCACTTGACGCGGCAGCAGAATGCTAGATTTCATCATTAAAAATAGGAATAATATGCACAACAGATGGTGCAAAAAACACACTAGGCTCAACAAGATAGGCAACTTGAGCATTTGGGTTATATCTTTAGAAATGAAGTTCTTAGGCATTCCCTATGGATATCCATCACACATATGGATTTGAGAAGCAGAAACAATAGGAGTAGCAGAGACAGGTACTGACAATATCTCAGAGATTATAGTATTATGTTGAGGTTGAACCATATGAGGAGAAGGAGGACGAGGTGGTGCATAATTCTAAGCAGCCACCAGAGACTCCACCAAAGTTGTCAAATTAGAAATTATGGTTCTCAAAGCAGTAGCTTCTTCCCTAATTTCACGATTCTCTTATTCCAAAATTTCCATCTTCTTCTTGGTGTTAGCCCAAGTGTTATAAGAGTGCGACAACTTACTGACTAAATTAAGTAGAGGAAACATATAAGACACATGATAAAAAATAGGAATGCAAAAATATGTGTCAAATGATGCATGATATAAAATGCACATGATTTATTTTGTTTATTTTAGTTTTCAAGGAACTTTAAAAACTGTAATATTGCAAATATCAAAGGGATTACACATTTGAAATACTAAATAATCTCAATTCATTAGTTATTTGGGAAGGATTACAACTTTAGTACAAGTTTCAATAATCCTAAAAACAAGAGAAGAAAATAGAATCTAAAAGTCCTAAGGAGCCAATGTTGAAGAAGATTCCTCTACACGCTGATGCTTCCTTTTGTTCCTCCTAAGATGATCCTTTAACTGCTTACTCTCTTCCACAAACTTGTCAACGACTCCTTTTCATCCACCAGAAGAAGGAAACAAATAAGAATAGTCTTGCTCAATGGAACCTAGATGAATTCTAGAGGAAAATAAATCGTCTTGCTTTTCCATCATCTCCACAGCATGTCGCTTAAGAAGCTTAATCGATTCATCTTTCTCCTTTAACTGTGCTGAGTATGATACCTCTAGAGTATGATATTTATTATTCCAAGCATATTTCTCTTGTTGCATCCTAACTAAGATAAGTTCATACTCTTTAACACCATCCAAAAGAGGAGAAGTAGGATCTACAAAAATGGAAGATAAGGATTCTTGACGAGGATAAAGCATCTTCAACTGAATGGCCCTTGCTTGTACCCACCGAAGATGAGGATCCAAAGAAATAGAACCTCTTGGTCCTAATTTTTTTCTTCCTTTCCTATGAATATGGCTCCAGGCTTTAACAATATCATCTTTGGTTGTTTTGTTGTCTCCTCCCTCCTTGAGAAAGAAGCCACTCACATGAATGTTACTTAGTTTATCTCTCATTGGATATTTAAGTTGACGATGTGCAAGGATATGGTTATAGTTAATACCTCCCTTTGTACCAAGAAGAGGTACATTAGGAAAACTACCACAACTATAAATAATCTTCACTCCATAATAAGCTTGATTATATCCCAACACAACTCATTTTTAAGATCCCAAAAAGCAGTTGATCGGGGCAAGTGAGAAATAAACCACTTATATAACAATAGTGCACAAAATATAATCATCCCCTCATGGTAAAAATTCCGAAGGTGAATGGAATAATAAGTATCTCCAAGCAGTGTAGGAACTGGATTCCCAATCAAGAATATCCTAATCGCATTAACATCAACAAAATTGTCGATGTTAGGGAACAAAAATAACCCATAGGCGAGTAGATCAAAGATAGCCTCAAAAGTGTCCATACTCTTCATCTTAGCAATGTAACGAGCTTTCTCTAACAATAACTTAGTAGGTAACCCTCTAATACCTCCTTTAGTAGTCATATTATCCTCAATCTCAGACTTATTCAGGTGGGTAACTACTGCAACTTCATGAGACTTAGGCTCTTCTTCCAAACCATATAAAGGAACATGTAATAGGTTTATCAAGCATATAAGATTACTCCTCTAACATAGGCATAAGCTGATAATCTAGAAAGATGAAGCATCGGTACAAAAAACCATAGAACTGGACCAACATAGTGAGAATACCATCCTTCATGTTGACACTCAAAAGAGACAAAAGTGCTCCATACTTTGTCTTTGAAATCCTCAGGATTGTCAATCACAGAAACCAGACTCTTCAACTCTTCTATCTTAGGAACCTTGAAACTGTACTTTTGAGTTTTTCTCCTTCCAAAATCCATGGTCAAAAAAGTATATGTGATATTTGCAAAGAGAAGTCTTAAGTGAAGGTGTGAGAAACACAAGAAAGAGGGTTTGAATTGGGTTTCACCAAAAATAATTTTAAATCTTTTCGTTGATAGAAGACCAAGTTAACTTAGAACATAAAAATAAATGAACACAATTATTTTTATCCTGGTTCACTATTAACTAAGCCACTCCAGTCCACCCCTCAAGGTGATTTGCCTTCAACAAAGACTTAATCCACTATAACCAAACTGATTATAGACAACCCACAATAAGTTAGACCAACCTTAAGAAGGCTCTGGATAGACTAGATTGTGAAGGTTTGACCTTAAGACCCAGCAACATAGTGGTAAGGGCCTTCGATGGTTCGAAGAGAATGGTGCACGAGGATGTGGACATCCCCATCAAAATTGGTTCTCAGACCTTTGATTCAACTTTCTAAGTGATGGATATCCGTCCTTCCTATTCTTGTTTGTTAGGCCGTCCTTGGATCCATGGCGCTGGCTCCGTCACCTCTACGTTACATCAGATGTTGAAATACCCGATCAAGGGAAAGATCATCATTGTTCACGGGGAGGAGGAATATATGGTCAGTCACCTGAACTCTTCTAGGTACGTGGAAATGGATGGTGAGTTCATCGAAAACTCCGTGTCAACATTTCAAGGAGGTCCCACAAGCAGTTGCGATAGCTAAGACTGCTACCAAGACTCCAAAAGCTACCAAACCACCTTTGAAAATGACCTCGTTGAAGGATGCTAGAGCAGTGATTGAAGAAGGTCAATGAACTATCTGGGGTCAACTTATGAATATTCCTTACAAATCCAACAAATTTGGTTTGGGCTTCACCTCGGAGGCATGAAAGGCTGTTCGAAGAACTCGCGCCGGGAGGCCACCTTTACGTATCAGCAATTAGGGAGTCAACACGGTGGAAGACGGTGATGTTATTTGTGACCTGGACGAGTGGATCTCCCCAACCGTCAGTGGAGGACTCAACAACTAGGAAGCCAAAGAATTTGTCCCTATTACTTTTCTTCAAGAGTAATTATTTTTCAATTTTCGTCAAATTTGTAATAATTAAACAATTTAGACTTTAAAACCTTGTGTCTTACCCGAGGCACAACGGTCCATTTGTGAGGGTTGTTACTTCATATTCATATGACATCAATAAATCATAGACATTTTTGCATGCAAATTTTTATGCTCATTGTTTTTCTCTTTTTAACCTTTATCATTTTTCAAAGATAGCTATGCTCTTACACACACTCATATATCAAAATGCGGATCCACATCCACTCAGGATCCCATGGGTAACAATTCTGCTATGACCTATCATGACTTTGAAAATCCAATCTACCAGGCCAAAGACGAAGGTGAGGAAGATTGTGAGGTACTAGGGGAACTAGCCAGGTTATTGCAACAAGAAGAAAGGACCATATAGCCCCACGAAGAGCCAGTGGAAACAGTTAACTTAGGTATTGAAGAGGACAAAAAAGAAGTCAAGGTAGGTGCCAACCTGGAGCCTAGTGTCAAGAAGCGCTTAACTCAGTTACTACATGACTATGTTGAGGTATTTCCCTGGTCATACGAAGACATGCCAGGACTCGACACTGATATCGTGGTCCATCGTCTTCCGACAAAAGAAGACTGCCCTCCGGAAAAACAGAAAGTCCGTCGCATGCGGCCAGAAATGTCAGTGAAAATCAAGACTGAAGTTATGAAGCAGTTCAACACCGAATTCTTAGTTGTCACATCCTATCGACAATGGGTCGCCAATGTTGTTCCAATTCCTAAAAAGGATGGTAAGGTACGTATGTGCGTGGACTATAGAGACCTGAATAGGGTAAGCCCCAAGGATAACTTCCCGCTTCCCCACATCAATATTCTGGTTGATAACACCGCACAACATAAAGTATTTTCTTTCATGGATGGTTTCTCCAGATACAGCCAGATCAAAATGGCACCTGAGGACATGGAAAAAACGACCTTCGTTACACAGTGGGGTACATTCTATTATAAGGTTATGCCATTCGGGTTGAAGAATTTTGGGGCAACCTATCAGCGTGCCATGGTATCTCTATTTCACGACATGATCCATCACAAAATAGAGGTCTATGTGGATGACATGATAGCCAGATCTCAAACTGAAGAGGAGCACCTTGACCATCCGCAGAAACTATTCGAAAGACTGAAGACATACAAACTAAGGCTGAATCTAAATAAATGCACTTTTGGAGTAAGGTCCGGTAAACTCTTAGGTTTCGTTGTCAGCGGAAAAGGTATCGAAGTGGACCCTGCAAAGGTAAAAGAAATACAAGAAATGCCCGCTCCTCGCACTGAGAAGGAAGTTAGGGGATTCTTAGGACAACTGAACTATATCGCCCGGTTCATTTCCCATCTAACCGCTACTTGGGAACAATTATTCAAATTACTGAAGAAAGATCAAGTATTGGAT
Organism: Vicia faba; assembly: GCA_948472305.1. Lineage (NCBI taxonomy): Eukaryota > Viridiplantae > Streptophyta > Magnoliopsida > Fabales > Fabaceae > Vicia > Vicia faba. The sequence goes on from OX451735.1 coordinate 884,913,282, forward strand.
TGGAATAACGACTGACAGACTGCCTTCGACAGGATCAAAGAATATCTTCAAGAGCCTCCCATTTGGATGCCGCCAGTCGAGGGAAGACCTTTGATCATGTATCTAACTATCTTGGAAAATTCAATGGGGTGTGTGTTGGGGAAGCATGAGGAGTCTGTCCGAAAAGAGCATGCAATATACTACCTGAGCAAAAAGTTTACCGACTGTGAAACCAGATATTCACTGCTCGAGAAAACTTGCTGCGCTCTGGCATGGACTGCTCGTCGGCTAAGACAGTATATGTTGACCCATACTACCTTATTGATATCCAAGATGGATCCAATTAAATACATATTCGAGAACCCCGCCCTCTCTGGAAGAATAGCAAGATGGCAGAGGGTCTTGACAGAATACGAAATTCAATACACTACCCAAAAAGCCATAAAGGGAAGTGTAATAGCCGATCACCTTGCTCCTCAGGCTGTGGATGACTATCAGTCCATGAAGTTTGAGTTCCCAGATGAAGACATCATATTGGTAGACAATTGTGAAGAACGCATACCATATGACAGACTTGAACAAGGATCCAGATGGACCTTGGTTTTTGATGGAGCTTCCAACGCACTCGGAAACGGCCGCTGTGATCATATCCCCTGAAGGATGTCATACTCCGTTCACCGCTAGGATGTATTTCAACTGTACCAATAATATGGCAGAATACGAAGCGTGTATTTTGGGTCTCAAAGTTGCCATAGATTTGGGAATCAAGTCCTTAAGTGTATTTGGGGATTCAACCTTAATCATCAGTCAGATCAAAGGAGAATGGGACACGAAGCACCCTAATCTCATACCTTACAAAGAACATGTGTTGAATTGATCCCACATTTTGAAGAAATTACCTTTGAGCATTTTCCACAAGAGGAAAATCAACTAGCAGACGCGCTAGCAACTATGTCATCCATGTTCAAAGTCAGATGGAATAATGAGGCTCCTCAGATCACCATCGAGAGAATGGATGAACCAGCTTACTATCACGATATCGATGATGATGAAGTAGTGGACAAGTCTTGTTTCCATGAAATTAAGAGATATCTCGAGGCCCAAGAGTATCCGGAGGGAGCTTCAGTCAATGACAAGAAATTCCTGAGAAGATTCTCTGCTAAGTTTTTCCTCAGTAATGGAATTCTCTACAAGCACAACCACGACTCTACTTTGCTTCGATGCGTAGACAAGAGTGAGGTAGACAAGATTATGGATGATTTACACAAAGGCACTTTTTGCACCCATTCTAGTGGGCACACGATGGCTAAAAAGATCCTACGGGCAGGGTACTACTGGTCTACCATGGAAGCAGATTGTCATCAACATTCACGAACCTGTCACAAGTGTCAGATCTATGCTGACAAAGTACATGTGCCTCATGTTCCTCTGATTGTCCTAAATGCTCCTTGGCCATTCGCGATGTGGGGCATCGACATGATTGGAGAAATCAATCATACGGCTTCTAATGGACACCGCTTCATCTTGGTTGCCATTGACTACTTTACGAAGTGGGTTGAGGAAACATCCTTTGCTTCTAAGAAGAATCTTATCTATCGATACGGTATTCCTGAAAGAATCATCACAGATAATGGTACAAATCTCAACAGTATTATGATCACGTCACTATACGCGCAATTCAAGATCCAACATCATAACTCTTCTCCTTACCGGCCGAAGATGAATGGCGGTGTAGAATCCTCTAATAAAAACATCAATAAGATCATACAAAAAATGACAGTAACCTACAAGTACTGGCATGAGATGTTACCATTCGCTCTCTACGGTTACCATACCACGGTGCGCATATCAACAGGGGCAACTCCCTTCTCCTTGGTATACGACATGGAAGTTGTTCTATCAATTGAAGTCTAAATACCTTCTTTGAGAATCATAAAGGATGCGGGGTTGAGTGAAGATGATTGGATTCAAACTCTATTTGACCAGTTGAACTTGATTGATGAGAAGAGGCTTACAGCTACCTTCCATGGTCAGATGTACCAAAATCGTATGATTAAAGCTTTCAGCAAGAAGGTCAGACGCCAGGCATATCAAGCTGGTGACCTGGTAATCAAGCGTATCCTACTACCACAAGGTGATCCCAGGGGAAAATGGACTCCTACATACGAAGGACCATTTGTGATCAAAAGCATATTTCCGGTGGGGCAATGAGCTTAACCACTATGGACGACGAGGATCTTCCACAACCTGTAAACACGAACATAGTTAAAAGATACTACGCATAAACAAAGACCCGCTAGGTCAACTGAACTAGGCAAAAATCAGGTCATCCCGTGGAACCAAAAGGGTTTGGGCAAAAATTAGGAATAAAATACAAAAATCTGTACACCCGACAAGCTAAAAACTAGAAAGGGCGGCTTGGGCAAAAAAGGGTATCCCGGTGGACTGAAAACCCGAAAGGGCGGCCCAGGAAAAAGTTAGGGATTCAAAGCATATGACTATGTCCCATTAGATTACCATACAACCAATCTTCAGCACCAATCGTCAAACTCAAACAGTACTAATCAATCCAATCAGCTTCGTAAAAAGCAGCAAATGGATGAGACGCTCAGAGACATGAAGGCTATAGCAGAATGGGAACCCCATGGGATTATTTCACATAGTTGCTCTTTTCTTTGTATCAATTTTCATTTTTTACAACGACATTCTCTTACTAAGATGTTCGTCTCTTTGTACAAACACTTATTCAAGTTAATACAAAGATACTCCTTTGAAAGTGCAAAACTATTTGTTTCTCTTTTACTGTTCCTGTTTTGTTTATGAAAACTTCCAGTATTTATTTTTGAACATATGCATTTAAATGTAATTACTGTTTATAAATGAACTCATAAAAAAGAAAACTAAACAAAAGACAATTACTAATGGCTTTAAGAAACAAGACAACATCTGTGAGCCATTCTACAAAACCCCCAAAAATATTTTCTCCAGCAGGGGAAGAAGCAGGAACGTCTCGCTACATGATCTTCGTCATATCCCTAGCATGTAACCTATTGGTGCCTTTTGCTTTCATATCCCTGATAGAGCGAAACTTCTAGTGTCCACCTCAGAAATTCCCCAGCAAAAGTCATTCAGCTTCTCAGGATTTCCCAACAGGATTTCATAAGGCCTACAAGCAATACACGGAGTTTCTCTTCCCCGGCAGAGTTCATTTCTCTGATGATGGAAACCCATCCATCAGCACTTCAACTTCAATAGAATATGAAGACTTACACTCCTCATTCCCAGCGGTAGTCAGGGATTTATTTTCCCAATCCGACAACACTGCAGCAGAATAGCTTGCATGCGCATACATCACATCCAGGCATCATAAGCATCAATTGCACAAATGCATATATCACAATCTCATTGCACTATGCATTTCATACATCATAGCATTACATATAATTAACTCTTCACCTTTTTCAGGAAGGATCAAACCACAGAAAGTTATTATTAACAAGACAAGGCAAATATCTATGAACAAATAAAATGTAGATTCCCGAATCAAGACGGGGTGACTATCTATATGACAGTTACTTCTTCCAGACTTCTATCGGTTCAATTTAAATCTATCAACGATTTATCCTGATTTTCTTTCCCGCAGATATCTTCTCTGGTTCACATAAATTGCTCCAAGATTTATTCTGATTCTTCTCCAGACCATTGCTGGTTCAGTTTAAATCTCTCAATGGTTTATCCTGATTCCTTCCCGCAGACATCTTCTCTGGTTCAGATAAATCGCTTAAAGATTTATTTTGATTCTTCTCCAGACCACTACTGGTTCAGTTTAAATCTCTCAATGATTTATCCTGATTCCTTCCCGCAGACATCTTTCTCTGGTTCAGATAAGTCGCTCAAAGATTTATTCTAATTCTTCCCAGTTAAAGAAAATTCAAGACCGCTGTTGTTCAGTTTAAATCTCTCAACGATTTATCCTGATTATTTCTCGCAGACATCTTTCTCTGGTTCAGATAAGTCGCTCAAAGATTTATTCTGATTCTTTCCATTTAAATAAAATTCAATACTTCTACTTGATCAGTTTAAATCTCTCAATGGTTTATCCTGATTCTTTATGGTAGACATTTCTTCTGGTTCAGATAAATCGCTCCAAGAATTATTCTGATTCTTTTCCAATTGAAGTCAAGTTTAGACTTAGTCTAATTTCCGTCAACAATCACCTTCGAATGACATCTATAAGCCCATCTCCAACAACTATCCATCATTTCTCCAAATGGCATATTTTAAGCCTATTCCCTACACAATCAACCACAACATCATCAAGTGCAAATTTCTGGGCACTCTAGTGTCCAATCATCTTCCACCTTCAAGTCACGAATGGCATATTCGCCAATATAACTCTTCAAGCGTAAGAAGATTGAATAGGGCAACTCCCAAAATTTTCCCTCTCATTTCTCAAAGGATCATCCTGGACCCTCAGGTTTGCTTCCATCCAATTTCAAGCCTGGAATTACAAATTTTCCAAGAAAGTCATTCACAAGGGCAAAATGGTCATTTGCATATTGAAAATTCAAACTTAGACTTTTGGATCAAAATCAAGTTTCAAGAATCATATTTCATCAAGGCATGAAGTTTGTTTCATCAAGAAAATCAGAAGTCAAGATTTATGTTGAAAAAGTCAAAATTCTAAATACTTAGAAATTTTTCCAAGTGTTTAAGAAATATGATAAATTCAGAACTTCTGGCCAGATTATCACCATGATGCAAGTTGATTCTGGAAGAACTTATAACACAAGATTTGTAGATCTCAATGAGATCTAAAACATTGTATAACAGGACTTCTTCTAGAAATGCTAGGATTTGAAGTTATACGTCAGAATTTGTTTAAAACTTCTGGGCCAGTTTTCACGTAGGTTCAGTCAGAATTTGCAAGAGCAATTCAAAGAGGGCTTACAAAGCATGTTATAAGATTTCTGGAAAGTCTGAGAACTCACTTAGAACATGTTCGAGCAAAGAGATTCAAAGATCAGAAGTTGGATGTTTGTTCTAAGTTGCGCTGATGCTGAACTTCTGACCCAGAATTAAGCTATGATGCATAATCTCATATTGCAGGATTTCTGGTTTGATAAATCTCACCATCATTAAATGCTCCCAACCACTTTTGAGTTTTTATCCAAAGGATTTCCCCATGTATGAGATAGAAGTACTGTTGTACCCCAAAATTTTCCCTCTCATTTTATCAACATTTCCCCTCACAAGACTCTCTGGACTCCAGACAGGATTAAGGTTTGCTCAGCTCAAGACATCTCCTTGCACTGTTGACCTGAAATTAGGGTTTGAGTTTGCACATGGATTTTTGGATTTCCAATGCTCAATGTGACTTTCATACTTCATGTTGGACTTCTAAGATTTCTCATACAAAGCCTCAAGCTTTGAATAATTTTTTGCCCAGTCAATTGGACAGTTGACCTAAAAATCAGTTGTATTGGGGAAAAAGTCAATTGTGGCCAATTTATAGTCAAACCTCATAATTTTTTATCCACATCAACATTATAGACTCATATTAACCATTTGATCAAGTTTGGACCACAACTCCTCAAGAAATTTGATCAGATCACCAAAAGGGCAAAATGGTCATTTTTAGGGTTTTGACTGTAAAAGGGAAATTTCTGATTTTTCACCTAGACAATGGCAAATTGGGTTCAAGCATGGTTTCAAGGACTCAATGGCATCATCTTGACCTAATCACAAGGTTCAAAAGATCTCAAATGCATTGGATTGACAGATGAATTTTCCAATCAACTGATCAAAAATCAACTGTACACTGAAAAGTCAAACTTTGACTTTTTGGTCAAAATCAAGTGCCAAGGGTAATTTTTCATCAATATGTGTCAAAACATGAAACTTTTTCACCAAGAAACCTAATTTCGGAAATTAGGGTTTAAAATGGAAATTTTTCAAAACTTAGAAATTTTCTAAATTATGAAATTTTTTTATTTTTTCCCAACGTTTCCCAACTTTTTCTCCATGATGAAATTGGATTCAAAGAAAACTTCCAACATGAAAGTTGTAGTCCTCCACAAAATATACAACTTTTATTCACAAAGTTTTTCCAAAAGATTCTTGGATCTCAAGTTATGATTTTGTGAATAAAGGTCCATGAAACTTTTAACTTAGTGAAATCTTGCCCTAGTTTAGGAAGGATTTTGACCAATCTTCATGGAAACTTTTCACATAGTTACAAGTGGAATCTCAAAATGCATTTCAAATATGGATTGTAAAACATGTTACAAGCTTTCCAAAATGTCCAAGAACTCTCCAAGATGATTCATGGTTAGGGAGAATCGAAAGTTTGAAAATGGCAAATTATCACTTTTGTCCAAGGCATTTTGCACATTGCTACAACTTGCAAATCTGTCCAAGGCATGCTTGTACTTGGTTTACAGGTTCTAATCCTTTCTAAACTCATAAATTAAATGCAAATACATTGGTTAGAGGCTTTGTTCTGAGCTTTAGAACATTACACATTGAATTAATCCATTTTTGGCAAAAAGATAACACTGCCATTTACATAAAGCACACTTTATGCAATTTTGTTTTCCTTGAGCCTTGAACCAAAGCTTTTGCAGCAAACAAAGTCCATGAATATCAGGCAATGGGTACCAACTATGTGCAGGCCTTGAGATAGCAAGTACAACCTTGGCATTGTCACTTCTTACCTTTGACTTCAAAAACAAGCAAGTGTGCAAAAACTCCACAACTTTGTAATCTGATAAGAGCAAACTTGGTGAACATTTCAAACAAGTTTTACATATTGTCTAAGGCTAGAAACACGAGCTCATGGCCTCTAAAACACCCTTAAGCACAAAAACTCCAACTTCTACCAAAACAGGGCATTTTCTGCAAACACCAAGCCAAAACCAATTCCACTCGTGCGTTTTATCCAAAACCACTTCAAACACATTCTATACAACCCACTTGAACTGTCCAAGCCATTGTTCAGTAACTGTAGCTTCATTTTCAAGCTTCACCATTTTCAAATTCTGAGTTTGCAGGTTGAGTTCTATAAGGAGTTTCAGACCATTTCAAAGCAAGCTAAGCATTGGGAAAGGTCAAGGGAACCTCAAGCAAGCTCAAAAGTCCTTCAGGCCTCACTTACCACCCCTACATTTCCATACTCGAACTTAACTGAAACAGGTATTTCTCAAACTTCTATCTCCTTATTTAGGCATCATTAGGCTTAGTTTTGTGAAGCAAAAATGTAGTCTCTAAGTTGCTTGAGTTGTACATATGCATAGATTCCATTTATATTATCTGAGCTAGGAGAATTTGGATGTTGAAGTTGCTAAAAAATTTAGGTCATAAATTAGGGGCACTGAAATTCTCCCTGGTTTCTTAGAGTTAGGTCAAGTTTTTTACATGGTTAGAATCGTGTGATCATGAGCTATAACTTTCATGTTGCAAGATTTTGTTTTTGAGTACGTATGCAGGAGTTACAGTTTGAAAAAGAAGCGCACGTTTTTTGTCTCAAGGACAGGGACAAAGTGGAAATAGGTTGGGCCTGACTTTGTCTGACTTTTAGCACCCCCTGCTTGCTTTCTACACCCCCTTGGCCCATTTGTTTTATTTTTGTATTTTTTTTATTTCTTTTTCTATTTTCTGACTTTATTATTTTTTCTTGAACATTTAAAATCACAAAAATTATTTTCTTTTATTTTGGCATTTTTTCATATTTTTATTTTATTTTTATTTATATAATAAATAATTATTAGGTTAATATTACTTTATTTTCTTAATTAAAACTTGTAAATAATATTGAAATACTTAAATATTTTATTTTTATTATTTATACACTTAAAATAATATTTTCTCACATAATTTTATTTTAAACATTTTTGCATATATTTTTATTTATTTTCTTGTACATAAAAAATGAATAAATAAATAATTAGAATATATATTTTCTTAAAACAAAAATTAGGGTTTCTTCACCCTTTCCAAAAATAATCATATTATTTCCCTTTTTAAAACACTAAATAATTTCATTTTTACATACATAAAAATAAATACAAAAACATTTTGCACATTTATATTTAATTGTCCATTTAAATATTTGCTTATTCATTTATTTGTACAAATAAATTCAATATGGTTGTAATAGTTTTAGGGCTTTATTTTGTGCAATATCCCCTTATTCAAACCTGTATCCCCCTCCCCATAATAATATTGTAATAGTATTAGGTTTACTTTTACGCACTTTATTGCTTTCAAATATGCATGATAGTAAGATTAGGTTTTGTATGCAAAGAACCAAAATCAAACAAATAGCATGACTAAACACAAGACAAAAATGCATAAAAATGACAACACAATGCACACAAGCACCCCTAGGGTTTCATCCACTTTGTTGCCTTAAAATGGCCATGGTATGCATGCTAGGTATCTTGGCAAAACAAAACAAAAACAAAAGATCATAGTCCCTCGATGACGCTATCTTGGTTGCCTATACAAAAATGATCTAGTCCCTCAAAAACTTGCTAAGATACTTGACAACATTGTTATCATGGTCATACGATGACCCACGCCTATCCCGTTTAAACATCCAAATATAAGGTTGTTCACAAAATGCAATGGTAAAACAACAATGTCAAAGGGTTAAAAATGTGTAGGAAAGATCTTTGAGTAGGGTAGACAACTCCTAGTTACTTGATCAACTTGCAAACTATCCTTGCTAATTTCAAAAACACACACATAATTTCAAAACAATTTCCCAAAAAAAACTTTCAAACATTGAAACATTTTTCAAAAGACAAACACCTTTGTATACATTCAAACAAGAATTATTACAAAGGTTGCCTAAACAAAGGCCTATTTTCAAAATACTTTCAAAACCACACAAAGCACCATTTCAAACAATTGAAAAAGCAAAGCAAGTGATCTAAACAAGTAACTAAGAGCCCATGGAAAACCATGGATGAAAAGGGTGCTAGCACGTTCCCTTTTCATAATCTACCCCCCGAACCCAAGAAAACATCTCAAAGGTCTTTCCTGTGCTTTTTGACCTTTCCTTTGGATAAAATAAAAAGTCGGTGGCGACTCTTGCTAAACCGAAACATTTGCGAACACAAAACACAAAACCTTAAGTCAGTTCTCCCACCGTATCACAGAACTGGCGACTCTGCTGGGGAAAAATTCTAAAAGTGGGGTTACCTTAGGGTTTAGATCACTTTTACATGCTTACCTTGTTTGCTTTGATTGCTTTGCATTTGGTTCTTTTGTTTGGGTTTGAAATCCTCTACCCAGATTTGGGAAACATTCATAGGTAAATAGCAATACGTTGTGGAAACTGTGCAGGGTATACCGACATGGTTGAAGCAATAGTTATATTAGTGTGACATATTTGTGGGTACCGGTAGCCTTTGAGTCAATCAAAGAGAATACGGGGCCGCTGAGTGATGTCATGAAGCTCTAATGGACTTTTAGAACCTTTACTTGACCATCTTGGCCTTTTTAGGGGTAGTGAGATGACCGGCTTTGGTGCAGTACGAAGTTGGTAGATACTCGATACTACACTCATTGAGGGTTGTTTTCTTGGAATATTTAGGTCGCCAGTAAAGTGGTTAAACTGAAACAATGAACACAGAAAATAATCCAGTGATATTGAGCTCCTTAGAACCCGGTTACTATTTATAGGACAGGTTGAGCCAACTAAACTTCAAGAGGGTACTTACCTATGAAACCCCATGCAAGCCTGAAACTAGGAACTTGTGTGACTTGCTTGTACATATACTTGTGCATAACATCATGGATATCATGAAGCATCACATGCATCCACTAACCATTTCAAGGATTTTGGATCTTCATCTTTGTTCCTATTTTGTAGGTTATGGACTCACTTCGCAGGAAAACTATTCAGGTCAATATTGTGAGAATTCCTCCACAACTCAATGATCTTGCTTACAAGATTCCAGAGTATTCTCCATTCACTGAAAGACATGGTCGACTTCTCAACTTGGTCAACTCCAACACAGAGGAAGACATGGTGAAAGTTCTCTTCCAATTCTTTGACCCCTTACACCACTGCTTTACATTTCCTGATTACCAGCTATTGCCTACTTTGGAGGAATTTTCTCAACTCCTGAGGATTCCTATTCTCCATAAACTACCTTTCAACGGTACGGAAAGAGATCCAAAGCCTGAAGATGTTGCTCAAGCCCTACACTTGCAACCATTTGATGTCATAGGCCATTGGGAACCTAGAAGTGGTGCCAAGGGTTTCTTGGCAAAGTTCTTGTTTGAGAAAGCTCAGGAATGCTGGAATTCTCTAGACCTGCAAGATTTTGAGGAGATTATGGCTCTTCTCATCTATGGGTTGGTCTTGTTCCCAAACCCTGACCAGCTTATAGATGTGAATGCTGTCAAGATTTTCATATCTCGGAATCCTGTGCCTACTTTACTTGGGGACATCCTCCACTCATTTCACACTCGAACAATGAGGAAAAGAGGTGTTCTCATGTGCTGTACTCCTCTTCTAGCAAGGTGGTTTATTTCTCACCTTCCCCAATCAGTCTTGAAGAATGAGCAAGGTTTGAGGTGGTCACAATGATTGATGACTCTTACACATTCAGATGTTCATTGGTGTTCTCGATCCAGAGAAAATGTTATCATCATTGATCATTGTAGGGCATTCCTTAATGTCCATATACTTGGAATTATAGGAGGCATCACCTACAACCCTTGCTTGGCTCTGAGACAGTTTGGGTATGCCCAAAGGGATGGCCCGCATGACATGCTGATTCCAGACTTGGTTTTTGACTTTGACAACGATGCTCAAGGACTTCGACAAAGGTTCATCCGAGCTTGGAGGATGCCCAACAAGGTAGACAGTAAGACCTTGGGGCACAAGAATTCCACCCCCCTTTAGCCGTACCTCAAATGGGTACGAACACGCGCCCAAAGTCTTATGATGCCTTACCCTTACATTCTCCCTGTGATTAAAGAGCCTGTTATGGAAGGAGAGGTTCCATACACCCTCATACATCCTTACATGCCAACATCATTGGAAGATTTAAAAAGGAGTTGGATACAGCTCAAGGTAGAACGCGATACGTTTGAAGCCCAATTCTACGACAGTGAGAAGAAGGTTTTAAAACTTACTCGTCAACTTCACGAATAGCAGACTCTTAACACCTACATTGCACCAAAGAGGATGCCCAATGTCTTTTTACATTAGAATTTTGTATTATTTTGCCCATGGGGCATTGATGTACTAACAAATTATATCTTATTAATATGACGTGTGTTCTTTTTGTTTAAAACAAATTTGAATTTCTGAATCCTTGAATGCATTACATGAATACATATCATTCATCATATGCATAAACAGGTTTTCACACCAGGTTTCCTTATCTCTCTGTTGTTTATTTCAGCAAGATGGATATTGAGCAGACGGTCAAAGACTTACAAGCGCAAAATTCACAATTCCAACAGTTGCTCATGACCTTGGCTAAGGGTCAGGAGGATCTTAAAGCTCTGTTAGAGAAGGAAAAGGAGAAAAATAAGAAGAAGAGAGTTGGTGTGGCTACTTTGGGTGGAAGATTTGAAGGTCAAGCTAGAAGGGTCTTGGATTTCCCCTCAATATCTGATGAAGGGGTAGGAAAAGGAAAGGGAGCTGCAGTATCATCTGAGTCTGAGGAAGAAGAAGAGGAGGAGGATGAAGAATATTCTGAACAGCAGTATCCTCCTGCAGATGAAAAATACAAGAACTTGGAAGAACGTCTGGTAGCCATGGAGATTCAGAGAGTGCCTGGGCTGGAATTTGAAGAGTTGGGTTTGGTTTCTGGAATTGTCATTCCCTCGAAGTTTAAAGTACCTCTGTTTGCTAAGTACGATGGGGTGTCTTGCCCAAAGATGCACCTACGGTCCTATGTCAGGAAAATTCAACCACATTCTTCTGACAAAGACCTGTGGGTCCATTTCTTACAGGACAGTTTATCATGGACGCAATTAGATTGGTTCTATCAGCTAGAGAGGTCTGATGTGCATAATTGGGAGGATTTGGCTCCTGCCTTCTACAAGTAGTATCACTATAATGCGGACTTAGCACCAACCCGTACTCAATTAAAGAGTATGGGCATGGTCTCAAATGAAGGCTTTAAAGAGTATGCCCAGACATGGAGAGACTTGACAGGACGAGTACAACCACCTCTATCTGAGCGGGAGCTAGTTGATATGTTTTTAGGGACTCTATCAGGGCCTTTCTTTAATCACCTGATTGGAAGTTCGTCTGCGGGGTTCACCGAGTTGATTCTAACTGGTGAGAGAGTTGAAGCCGGGATCAAAAGCGGGAAAATTCAAAAAGATGCATTTGCTTCCACTGCCATCAAAAAGACTTTTCCAGCAAAGAAAGAAGTCTCAGCTGTCTACTCCCAAAGGGGTCAAGAAAGAGATGAGCGCCGGCCAGCGGTGGGGGCCGTAATGATTCAGAAGTTTGCAGCTGATCAGCCCAGGAACAATCAACCCAGAACCAACCAAGCAAGGGTGGAAAGGCCTGTACGACAATTCACTCAGATAAACATGACTCTTGCTCAGGTTCTTCCATATCTCTTGAAGTTAAACCTTGCAACCTTGAAAGAGGCCCAGAAGAATCCGAATACAACTTCTCTGTACTACCATTCGAACGCCAAGTGTGCTTATCATTCAGGGAGTATAGGGCACGACACCAACAATTGTTGGGCCCTCAAGAATAAGATTCAGGATTTGATAGATGCTAAAGAAGTGGAATTCAACGCCCTTGAAAAGCCGAATGTGATCTCTGCTCCAATGCCAAAGCATGGCCATAATGCCCATGCTATTGAAGAAGATCTATTTGTTGCTACTGTTGATGATTTGATGACTCCGCTACCGATAATCAAGTTGAATTTGCTGAAGGCTGGGATTTTCCCAGGTTGTGAAGAAGATTGCTGCCTTTGTTCATCCTTATCAACCGATTGTCCGTTGTTGAAGTTAGGCATCCAGCGCCTAATGGATAACCAATAAATCCTTTTTGAAAAGACTTCTGTTACACCAACTCCGATCAATGATGTTGCTATAATTACCATATCCGCCAATCTTTCCAAGGTCTCCAAAAGACCTATTAAGATTACATCCGATCCAAAGACTGTACCTCTGAAGATAACCATGCGGAGGCCCATCCCGTACAAGTCCAACAAATCAATACCGTGGAACTATGGTGGAGAGATCTTCTACCATGGTATTAAACAAATTGAATCAGCTGAAGAGAGTTCTGATGAAGAGACTTCCGACATTGGAAACATTGCCAGAACGAGCAAAATCACCTGCAGCAGAAGAATTTTCTCTCCGGAGATTGTTCCTCAAAGGGAAATCTTCGGACCCTCAAATGCTCCTAAGGTTACCCCTGTGTCGGTCAACATATATGCGAGAACTCCAGTTATTGAAGAAATTGTAACTTCTATGGTCGTCCCCTCTGCTGTTGCTGATGATAGAGGGAAAGTGATCCAAGAAGCGCCCGTCAAGACGAGGGCTCAGCCGTTGGTCGTCCTTGAGACCTCTCAAAAAGAAATGGAAGAGATTTTGAAAATAATCAAGAAAAGCGATTATGATGTTGTGGAAAAACTGGGGCAAACCCCCTCAAAGATCTCAATGTTGGCCCTGCTGCTTTGTTCTGAAGCTCATGCTAAAGCATTGATCAAATTCTTGAAGACGGCCCACGTGCCACAAGAAACCTCCACGGATCAGTTCCAGGAATGTGTAGCTATCCTAACAGCTGACAATGGTCTAGGCTTCTCCGATGCCGATTTAACATCTAAAGGGAGAAAGCATAATGACGCTTTGCATGTCTCGGTGGAATGCAGAGGGACTACTCTAGCTCATGTTCTAGTTGATACTGGGTCGTCTTTAAATGTCTTGCCGAAGAAAGCATTGGATAGATTGGACTGTGAAGGTCTAACCCTGAAGCCCAACAATATAATTGTCAGATCCTTTGATGGTTCTAAAAGGATGGTCCACGGGGAGGTGGACATCCCAATTAAAGTGGGAACTGAAACCTTCAAATCCACATTCTATGTGATGGACATCCGTCCTTCCTATTCTTGCTTGTTGGGAAGACCCTGGATTCACAATGCTGGAGCCGTCACTTCAACTATGCATCAAATGCTCAAGTACCCGGTCCAGGGGAAAATTATAACAGTTCATGGAGAAGAGGAATACATGATAAGCCATCTAAATTCTTTCCGCTATGTAAAATTGGATGGTGAATTCATCGAGACCCCTTTCCAACACTTTGAAGAGGTTTCTCCTGAAATTGCAGCGACCAAGACAGTGTCTTCTGTGCCCATGATTACCAAACCTGTGCCTCAGATGTCATCCCTCAAAGATGCAAAGGTTGTGATTGAAGAAGGAGGAAGCACAATCTGGGGGCAACTTCCCGATTTTCCTTGCAAATCTGATAAATTCGGCTTGGATTTCACTTCGGCTAGTCAGAAGGCTATGCATTGCTCCCGTGCCGGAAGGCCACCAGTGAAGATCACTCATCATGGAGTCAATGCTTTGGAGGATAGTGAAGAGGAGAGCAATCTGGAAGACTGGATTTTCCCTACTGTTAAAGGAGGACTATGCAACTGGGAGGCAAATGACTTTATTCCCATTACTTTCATCAATCAGTAATTTATCTTTCAAACATTTCTGTTGGTTTGTAATAATTCTCAAATAATTCGTACACTTTTAACCCTGTGCCTTACCCGAGGTACATAGGTCCATTTGTAAGGGTTTGATTTTTCATCTTCATATGCCATTTTAATGAATCATGGACGTTTTCACATATAAACTTTTGTGTTAATTTTCCTTCTTTTTACATTTTATTTGTTTAAAGGTGGCTATCCCTTACACACACCCACACTCGCAAATGCAGGTACCCTTCCATTCCAGATTTCATGGGTAACAATTCTGCTATGGCCTTCAGTGACTCTGAAGATCTGGTCTACCATGTCGAGTACGAAGGTGATAAAGACTATGAAGTGCCAGGAGAATTGGCTAGACTGCTACAACAGGAAGAAAGGGCTATTCTGCCCCATGAGGAACTGTTAGAGACAATCAACTTGGGTACTAATGAAGACAGAAAAGAAGTCAGAGTGGGTGCCAACCTAGAGCCAAGTGTCAAAGAACGCTTAGTTCAGCTTTTGAATGAATATGTTGAGATCTTCGCCTGGTCTTACGAAGATATGTCGGGACTCGATACAGATATTGTGGTTCACCGTGTCCCTACCAGAGAAGACTGTCCACCAATTAAACAGAAAGTCCGTCGAATGAGGCCCGGCATGTCTGAAAAGATCAAAGCAGAAGTGATGAAGCAGTTCAATGTTGGGTTTCTTGCTGTTACTTCCTATCCACAATGGGTTACTAACATTGTGCCCGTACCTAAGAAGGACGACAAAGTGAGAATGTGCGTGGATTACAGAGACTTAAACAGGGCTAGCCCTAAAGATGACTTTCCACTATCGCACATTGACATCTTGGTTGACAATACAACTCAGCACAAGGTATTTTCTTTCATGGATGGATTTTGAGGTTACAACCAGATTAAAATGGCACCTGAAGACATGGAGAAAACTACTTTTGTTACACAATGGGGTACGTTCTGCTATAAAGTGATGCCATTCGGACTGAAGAATGTCGGGGCACCCTATCAGCGCGCCATGGTAGCTTTGTTTCATGACATGATACATCATGAGATTGAAGTCTACGTGGACGACATGATAGCCCGATCACAGACAGAAGAAGAACACCTCGACCATTTGCAAAAGCTGTTTGTAAGGTTGAAGGAGTACAAGCTCAGATTGAACCCTAACAAGTGCACTTTCGGAGTCAGGTCCGGTAAACTCTTGGGTTTCATTGTCATCAACAAAGGCATCGAGGTTGATCCTGCCAAAGTCAAAGCTATACAAGAAATGCCTACCCCTCGCACTGAGAAGGAGGTCAGAGGTTTCTTGGGACGCCTAAACTACATTGCAAGGTTCATCTCTCACCTTACACCTACCTGTGAGCCAATCTTCAAGCTGTTGAAGAAAGATCGGGTGGTTAAATGGAATGATGACTGTCAAGTTGCTTTCGATAAAATCAAGGAGTATTTACTAGAACGACCTATCTTGATGCCTCCCGTCAAAGGAAGACCGCTAATCATGTATCTGACCGTCCTAGAGAATTCAATGGGGTGCATATTGGGCCAATATGACGAGTCTGGCCGAAAAGAGCATGCCATTTATTACCTTAGCAAAAAGTTTACCGACTGTGAGACCCACTACTCACTGCTCGAGAAAACTTGCTGCGCTTAGGTATGGGCTTCTCGCCGGCTAAGGCAGTATATGTTGACTCATACCACTTTGCTGATATCCAAGATGGATCCGATCAAGTACATCTTCGAGAAGCCTGCATTATCTGGAAGGATAACCAGATGGAAAATGATCCTCATTGAGTACGATATCCAGTACACGACCCAAAAAGGTATAAAAGGGAGTGTGCTAGATGACCATCTGGCTCACTAAGTTGACGAAGATTACCAATCCATGAGGTTCGACTTCCCTGACGAGGATATCATGACATTGGACAACATTGAAGATAACAGACCGTATGACGAACCTGAACAAGGATCCCGATGGACCCTGTACTTTGATGGTGCTTCTAATGCACTTCGCAACAGTATCGATGTTGTGCTCATCTCACCAGAAGGTTGTCATACACCTTTCACTACTAGACTTTGCTTCAGCTGCACCAACAACATGGCCGAGTATGAAGCTTGCATCTTTGGTCTCAAGGCTGCAATAGACCTGGGAATCAAATCTTTGGTTGTGTTTGGAGACTCAGCTTTGGTCATCAGTCAGATCAAAGGAGAGTGGGACACTAAACATCCCAACCTCATCCCTTACAAAGAACATGTCTTGACATTGCTCCCTCATTTCGAGCAGATTACCTTCGAGCACTTCCTGCGAGAGGAAAATTAGCTAGCAGATGCTCTAGCTACAATGTCATCCATTTTTATACTTAACTGGGATAATGAGGCTCCCTAAATCACCATTGAGTGGATGGACGAACCTGTACATTGTCACGAGATTAATACCGAAGAAGTAGTGGACCGAACTTGGTTTCACGAAGTCAAAAGGTATCTCGAGGCCTAAGAATACCCTGAAGGAGCTTCAGTCAATGACAAAAAGTTCTTGAGGAGGTTCTCTACCAAGTTCTTCCTGAGCAATGGTATCCTATACAAGCGCAATCATGATTGCATTCTGCTCCGTTGTTTGGACAAGGTTGAAGCTGAGCAGATCATGGCTGAACTGCACAATGGTACCTTTGGCACCCACTCAAGTAGATATACGATGGCTAAGAAGATTCTACGGGCAGGCTATTACTGGTCTACCATGGAAGCTGACTGCCATCAATATTCCAGGACTTGTCACAAATGTCAAATCTATGCGGACAAGGTACATATACCTCCAGTTACTCTCAATGTCTTAACAGCTCCTTGGCCATACGCAATGTGGGGAATCAACATGATTGGAGAGATCAAGCCTACAACATCCAATGGACACCGTTTCATTCTGGTGGCCATTGATTACTTCACCAAATGGGTCGAAGCAGCTTTCTTCGCATCCGTCACAAAGAATTTTGTTGCCCGCTTCATCAAGCAGAACCTCATTTGTCGGTACGGCATCCCCGAAAGGATCATCACTGACAACGATACAAATCTGAACAACACTATGATCACCGCCTTGTGTGAGCAGTTCCAGATTCAACATCACAATTCATCTCCCTATCGGCCAAAGATGAACGGTGTTGTCGAAGCTGCGAACAAAAATACCAAGAAGATCATACAAAAGATGACAGTCACCTACAAGGACTGGCATGAGATGTTACAGTTTGCTCTTCACGGGTATCGTACCACAGCGCGTACATCAAATGGGGCAACACCCTATTCTTTGGTATACGGCATGGAGGCTGTTTTACCTATCGGGGTTCAGATTCCCTCCTTGAGAATCATGAAGGATGCTGGTTTGAGTGGAGACGATTGGATTCATACCCGGCTTGATCAACTTAACTTGATTGACGAAAAGCGACTTAGTGCTGTTTGCCATGGTCAGACGTATCAAAAACGGATGATCAAGGATTTAAACAAGAAAGTCAGGCGCCAGGTATATCAAGTCGGAGATCTTGTAATCAAGCGGATCATCTTGCGGCAAAGTGATCCCAGGGGCAAATAGACTCCTACCTACGAAGGACCATTTATAATCAAAAACATCTGTTCTGGTGGGGCAATGATATTAACCACCATGGACGGTGATGACCCGCCACACCCTACGAACGCAGACATAGTCAAAAGATACTACGCATAAACGAACCGCTAGGTTGACACACATAGACAAAAAAAGGGGCATCCGGGTGAATCGAAAACCCGAAAGGGCGATTCAGGCAAAAATTAGGGATAAATAAAAAAAATCTGTACACCCGGCAAGTTGAAAACCCGCAAGGGCGACTTGGGCAAAAAAGGGTTTCCCGGTGGACTGAAAACCCAAAAAGGCGGTCCAGGCAAAAGTTAGGGAATTAAAGCGTATGACTATGTCTCGTAGGATCACTTTAAGGACAATCTCTTCACAAACAAGCTCCAGGCTTCTGATCTACTTAATCATCTTCGGACGAAGCAACGAATGGACAAGATACTCAGAGTTACAAAGGCTATAGCAGAATGGGAACCCCATGGAATTTTTTCACATAGCCATCTTTCTTTGTATAAATTTTTCTCATTTTTACGACAACATTCTCTTACTAGGATGTCTGTCTCCTTTGTACAAAATACTTACACAAAGTTAATACAAAGATACTTCAAAGTGCAGAAAACTATTTGCCTTTTCTTCTTTTTATACTTGTGTTTTATTTGAAAACATCCATTGATTTATTAAATGAGCATATGAACTTGAATATAATCACTGTTTACAAATAAACGAAATGGGAAAGAATAATTACTGACAGGTTGAAAGTATAGGAAAACGTCTTTAGGCTATTCCAAGAGAAATCCCCTGCAGTACATCATCTAGATCCCCAGCGGAGCTAAAACCTTGAAAAACATATCCCCAGCAGAGTTAAATTTCAAAATCCCCATCAGAGTTAAAACTTCAAACTCCCAATCCTCAGCGGAGCCAAAACTTTGAACTACAAACCCTCAGCAAAGATGAAACCTTCTTCCCCAGTCAAATCAAGACTATCAATCGCTAGCGGGAACCATTCAGTTTTCCCCAGATTCCCCAGCAAGTTGTCTTAAAATCTGAGAATCAACCAGATAACAGTTAACTTTTGCTTTATCCCCAACAGAATGAAGATTCTCATTCTTGACTCTCCAGTAGATTGGCATACAACCCAAGCTCCTGACATCTCCAACAGAATGAAGATTCTCATTCTTAAAGTGGCATACAACCCAAACTCCTGAACTTTTTCCAAATAGGAATTAGCTTTTCCCCAGAGTCTTGAACTCACCCTCCAGTAGGATAGCTTACTCTCCAGCAGTATAGTTATTCCACACAGAGTTCTCCATCCCCTAGAAGAAGGAAGATTCTCATTCTCATTTCCCCAGTAAAGTTGCCAGAGCCTTCATTACTCCCCAGCATGAATTTGTCAGAATTTTTAATCCCCTGTAGATCAAAGATTCTCATTCTTGACTCCTCAGCATGAAGTCCCCAAGGATTCAAATTCCCCTAGCAGAATGAAGATTCTCATTCTCAGTTCCTCGCAGAAGCCATCAGAGTTTTCCTTATTCTCCAACAGATCAAGGTTTTCCTTTGTTTGATCCCCGATAGAGATCCCCAGAGTTTTCCCTATTCCCCAGCCGAGTAAGGATTCCCTTTGTGAAATCACCAGCCATAGTCATCAAAATTCTCGGGATTCCCCAAGCAGGTTTCTCAGACAGTACATGGCATTATTCTCATAACACAATGTTTATCATCCTCCAACACCAAAGACTTGAAGGATCCCTATCCCCAGGAAAGTCGTGAAAGATTCTCACATCCCTACAGAAGTTGTCAAAGTTTTTGATAATCCCCGTGAGTTGCCAAGGATTCTATGTCCCCAACAGTAGTCAGCAAGGATTTCTCATCCTCATTAATCAAAGATTTTGAATCTCCGACAGCGGTCAAAGATTTATTTTCCCCAGCAGCAGTCAAGTATTTTATTATCTCCAGCTATCAAGGATTTATTTTCCTCAGCAAGACAACCAATCAGCTTACATGCGCATACATTACATTCATATATCATGAACATTGATAAAACACATTTTATTGCATCATACATGTCATGCAACATAACTTGGTGTTTCAGCTAACATTTTACCCTTTTCAGGATAAGATTAAAAGCTATCTTTAACAAATATTCAAAGATTTCAGATACAGTACGGATGCACTCCAGACACGGAAGTCATCCTGCTACTCATTCAAATCTCTTATTCAGATACGGTACGGATACACTCCAGACACGGAAGTCATTCTGTTACTCATTCAGATTCTATTTAAGATATGCTCCAATTCTCCCCAGTGCAGTCGCCACGGAAGTCATTCTGTCACTTATTCAGATCCCAGTTACAGTTTCAGATACACTCCAGACACGGAAGTCATTCTGCTACTCATTCAAATCTCAATTTCAGATACAGTCCAGATACACTCCAGACACGGAAGTCATTCTGTCAACTTATTCTGACTTTCTCCCGAGCTTAGAGATGCTCCAGACACGGAAGCCCTTCTGTCGCTTATTCAGATTTAAATTCAGATACAATACAGATACACTCCAGACACGGAAGTCATTCTATTATTCATTTAGACTCTAATACAGTTACAGCTCGGATACGCTCCAGACACGGACGCCATTCCATTGCTCATACAGATCCAATCTCCAGATACAACTCAGATATGTACCAGATACAGATACCATTCTGATGTTCATTCTCCTGATTTTCATAAAACATTCTTGGATGGAATATTTAAGCCCATCTCCGACAAGATTTTGTCACCTTTCCAAATGGCATCTTTAATCCCATTCCCTCAACTACATTTTGACGAGTGCAAATTTACGGGCACTCTAGTGTCCAATCATCTTTTACCTTCAAGTCACGAACGGCGAACTCGCCAATCTAACTCTTCAGGTTCAAGAAGATTGAACAGGGGCAGCTGTTGTACCCCAAAATTTTCCCTCTCATTTTATCAAGATTTCCCCTCACAAGACTCTTTGGACTCCAGACAGGATTAGGGTTTGCTCAGCTCAAGACATCTCCTTGCACTATTGACCTGAAATTAGGGTTTGAGTTTGCACAAGGATTTTTGGACTTCCAATGCTCAATGTGACTTTCATACTTCATGTTGGACTTCTAAGATTTCTCATACCAAGCTTCAAGCTTTGAATCAAATTTTTGCCCAGTCAATTGGACAGTTGACCTAAAAATCAACTCTATTGGGGAAAAAGTCAACTGTGGCCAATTTACAGTCAAAACTCATAATTTTTTATCCACATCAACATTATAGACTCATATGAACCATTTTATCATGTTTGGACCACAACTCCTCAAGAAATTTGATCAGATCACCAAAAGGGCAAAATGGTCATTTTTAGGGTTTTGACTGTAGAAGGGCAATTTCTGATTTTTCACCTAGCCAATGGCAAATTGGGTTCAAGCATGGTTTCAAGGACTCAATGGCATCATCTTGACCTAATCACAAGGTTCAAAAGATCTCAAATACATTGGATTGACAGATGAATTTTCCAGTCAACTGATCAAAAATCAACTATACACTGAAAAGTCAAACTTTGACTTTTTGGTCAAAATCAAGTGCCAAGGGTCATTTTTTATGAATATGTGTCAAAAAATGAAACTTGTTCACCAAGAAACCTAATTTTGGAAATTAGGGTTTAAAATGGAAAATTTTCATAACAGAAATTTTCTAAGTTATGAAAATTTCTTATTTTTTCCCAAATTTTCCCAACTTTTTCTCCTTGATGCAATTGGATTCAAAGAAAACTTCCAACATGAAAGTTGTAGTCCTCCACAAAATCTACAACTTTTATTCACAAAGTTTTCCAAAAAGATGCTTGGATCTCAAGTTATGATTTTGTGAATAAGGGTCCATGAAACTTTTAACTTAGTGAAATTTTGCCCTAGTTTAGGAAGGATTTTGACCTATATTCATGGTAACTTTTCATATAGTTCCAAGTGGAATATCAAAATGCATTTTAAATATGGATTGTAGATCATGTTACAAGCTTTCCAAAATGTCCAAGAACTCTCCAAGATGATTCATGGTTAGGGAGAATCGAAAGTTTGAAAATGGCAAATTATCACTTTTGTCCAAGGCATTTTGCACATTGCTACAACTTGCAAATATGTCCAAGGCATGCTTGTACTTGTTTTACAGGTTCTAATCCTTTCTGCACTTATAAATTAAAAGCAAATACATTGGTTAGAGGCTTTGTTCTGAGCTTTAGAACATTACACATTGAATTAATCCATTTTTTGCAAAAAGATAACAATGCTATTTCCATAAAGCACACTTTATGCAATTTTGTTTTCCTTGAGCCTTGAACCAAAGCTTTTGCAGCAAACAAAGTCCATGAATATCAGGAAATTGGTACCAACTATGTGCATGCCTTGAGATAGCATGTACAACCTTGGCATTGTCACTTCTCACCTTTTACTTCAAAAACAAGCAAGTGTGCAAAAACTCCCCAACTTTGTAATCTGATAAGAGAAAACTTGGTGAACATTTCAAACAAGTTTTACATATTGTCTAAGCCCAAAAACAAGAGTTGATAGCCTCTAAAACACCCTTAAGCATAAAAACTCCAACTTCTGCCCAAAATACGGCATTTTCAGCAAACACCAAGCCAAAACCAATTCCACTCGTGCGTTTTGTCCCAAACCACTTCAAACACATTCTATACAACCCACCTGAACTGTCCAAGCCATTGTTCAGTAACTGTAGCTTCATTTTCAAGCTTCACCATTTTCAAATTCTAAGTTTGCAGGTTGAGTTCTACAAGGAGTTTCAGATCATTTCAAAGCAAGCTAAGCATTGGGAAAGGTCAAGGGAACATCAAGCAAGCTCAAAAGTCCTTCAGGCTTCACTCACCACCCCTACATTGCCATACTCGAACTTGACTGAAACAGGTATTTCTCAAACTTCTATCTCCTTATTTAGGCATCATTAGGCTTAGGTTTGTGAAGCAAAAATGTAGTCTCTAAGTTTCTTGAGCTATACATATGCATAGATTCCATTTATATTATCTGAGTTAGGAGAATTTGGATGTTGAAGTTGCTAAAAACTTTAGGTCATAAATTAGGGGCACTGGAATTCTCCCTGGTTTCTTAGAGTTAGATAAAGTTTTTTACATGGTTAGAATCGTGTGATCATGAGCTATAACTTTCATGTTGCAAGATTTTGTTTTTGAGCACGTATGCAGGAGTTACAGTTTGAACAAGAAGCGCGCGTTTTTTATATCTCAAGGACAGGGACGAAGTGGAAATGGGTTGGGCCTGGCTTTGTCTGACTTTTAGCACCCCCTGCTTGCTTTCTGCACCCCCTTGGCCCATTTGTTTTATTTTTGTATTTTTTTATTTCCTTTTCTATTTTCTGACTTTATTATTTTTTCTTGAACATTTGAAATCACAAAAATTATTTTCTTTATTTTTGGCATTTTTTCATATTTTTATTTTATTTTTATTTGCATAATAAATAATTATTAGGTTAATATTACTTTATTTTCTTAATTAAAACTTGTAAATAATATTGAAATACTTAAATATTTTATTTTTATTATTTATACACTTAAAATAATATTTTCTCACATAATTTAATTTTTAACATTTTTGCATATATTTTTATTTATTTTCTTGTACATAAAAAATGAATAAATAAATAATTAGAATATATATTTTCTTAAAACAAAAATTAGGGTTTCTTCACCCTTTCCAAAAATAATCATATTATTTCCCTTTTTAAAACATTAAATAATTTCATTTTTACATACATAAAAATAAATACAAAAACATTTTGCACATTTGTATTTAATTGTCCATTTAAATATTTGCTTATTCATTTATTTGTACAAATAAATTCAATATGGTTGTAATAGTTTTAGGGCTTTATTTTGTGCAATATCCCCTTATTCAAACTTGTATCCCCCTCCCCATAATAATGTTGTAATAGTATTAGGTTTACTTTTACGCACTTTATTGCTTTCAAATATGCATAATAGTAAGATTAGGTTTTGTATGCAAAGAACCAAAATCAAACAAATAGCATGACTAAACACAAGACAAAAGTGCATGAAAATGACAACACAATGCACACAAGCACCCCTAGGGTTTCATCCACTTTGTTGCCTTAAAATTGCCATGGTATGCATGCTAGGTATCTTGACAAAACAAAACAAAAACAAAAGATCATAGTCCCTCGATGATGCTATCTTGGTTGCCTATACAAAAATGATCTAGTCCCTCAAAAACTTGCTAAGATACTTGGTAACATTGTTATCATGGTCATACGATGACCCACGCATGTCCCATTTAAACATCTAAATACAAGGTTGTTTACAAAATGCAATGGTAAAACAACAATGTCAAAGGGTTAAAAATGTGTAGGAAAGATCTTTGAGTAGGGTAGACAACTCCTAGTTACTTGATCAACTTGCAAACCATCCTTTCTAATTTCAAAAACACACACACAGTTTCAAAACAATTTCCCAAAACAAACTTTCAAACATTGAAACATTTTTCAAAAGACAAACATCTTTGTATACATTCAAACAAGAATTATTACAAAGGTTGCCTAAACAAAGGCTCTTTTCAAAATACTTTCAAAACCATACAAAGCACCATTTCAAACAATTGAAAAAGCAAAGCAAGTGATCTAAACAAGTAACTAAGAGCCCATAGAAAACCATGGATGAAAAGGTTTCTAGCACCTTCCCTTTTCATAATCTACCCCCGGAACCCAAGAAAACATCTCAAAGGTATTTCTTGTGCTTTTTGACCTTTCCTTTGGATAAAATAAAAAGTCGGTGACGACTCTTGCTAAACCGAAACATTTGCGAACACAAAACGTAAAACCTCAAGTCAGTTCTCCCACCGTATCACAAGTACCATTGTTGTCCTTGAGAAAGGAAACTTTTGTACGAGAGTATGTTGGGCCCATGCTTTGCTTTTACTTCTGAGAGTACTTTTCCTTAATTCATGCTTACAATTCCAGCTTAGGCACGGCTAAAAGCTGTTAACCACCATACTTGTTAAACTTGCTTCAAGAACAAGTCAGTGCCCTAGCATGATGGTTTTACCCTTGACCTCTCCAAGCTACTAAACCTTTGCCTATAAATTGAACTTCATTGGCAACTGTCAAAAAAGGAGGGATTGAAAAGGAAAAGCTTTGAAACCTTGCTAAAAATTTCCAGGAATTTGAAACTGCAAACACAAATACAAAACCTGCTAGTTTTTTATTTTTTTTCAAACGCCATTTTCCTTCAAGTGTTTCTTGACCAAATCATCCATACAGTTTCTGATATACATTTAGTAGATGTCCTAACTTCTGTTTTCAGAATGTAACACATTCTCCATCAGTCTCTACCTCAAAAGTCAGAACTTTACTTCTTGGTTGTTCCAGAATTTTCCAACCACTCATAGCCCAAGTTAAAGATTGTTCCAACTTACTGAGCACATGAGGAGGCTAATCATAACATTACAAGCATTCAGAACATTTTCCAGCTGCAAGGTAAGTTTTTTTTTTACTCTCATCATATCACTTAAGCATTGTTAGACTTGTATGTTCAAAATACAATGTAGACATCTTGATTTTGATGTTGTACGTATTCATAGATTTCATGTATTTTTCTTCCTAAGTAGGGAGAATATCAGTTCAGAACTTAAGGAAACTAGGATTAGCAGATACATGCTTGTTTCTGACTTACAGTCTTGACATTTTTTATGTTTCTGAAACCATGATGGAAACCTACCATAATTGCTATGTTTGTGTTTTCTGTTCTGTTGAGAATTGACTAAGCTGCAAATATTCAGATTAGCATGGAGAAAGAAATGGAATTCATCAACAGAGTTTACTTTGTGATAAATATTTATGTTGTTGCTTCGAATACCGGATGTACAGCCACCCCAGTGGTAGACAATGTGTGCGCGTAAGATATTAGTGCTAAGGGTCCTAGGTTCTAGCCCCAGAAGCATCTCTTTTAGGTTTATTTAGTGACACTTTCACCCATTTATCTGTCAGACAATATTCCTAAATCATAACTTCTAGACAGCCTTACCCAACAACATTATCACCTCACTCTCTCAAATAGCCAGAACTTTTGATTTGCCAGTGACACTAGAACTTCTAGATTCCCAGCTGTATTAGAGCTCTTAGAATCCCTCAGCAATCAGAACTTATAGGTTTTCCTTTGTTCCCAGCAACCTCAGAACTTGGTGTACCTAGGCCCAGAACTTCTGACCTTCTACTTTCCTACTAACATTTTCTCTCTTGCAGTGTATCAGAGTCAGAACTTAAGTTCCTTCTCGTTTCAGCAACGTGCCGATTCTGACTCCTTTTTCTCTTAGTTATCTTATTTTAGCTTTAATAACCAAAAAACACCAAAAATATTTTATATTTACATACTTTATTTTATCCCTTTAAAACTCAAAGATCAAAAATGTTTTCTTAAGCAAGCTTATTTCTTTTTTTAACAAAAACAAAACTGGTCCATTTTACATTTCTTGTACATTATTTCAATATGGTTGTAATAGATAACTAGGATTTTAATTTCTAGCAATCCCCATTGTAAATTTGTACCCCCCGTCCCATTAATGATGTAATAGCGTAGGACTTTACTTTTCCGTGTTTTTATTGCTTTCATATTTTGCTAGTAATTAGGTGTGTATGGCAAGATAAAAACAACAAATAGACAATCCAAAAATCAAAGACTAAATTCATGCAATCAAATACACTTTGCACACATGCACCCCTTAGGGTAATCCCACTTGTTTCCTATCAGAAAAATAGTCATGTCCCTCGAACATGGGCGTCTTAGCAAAGACCCTCGATAAAAGATCATAGTCCCTCGATGACCCTCGATGTTGCCTTCGGTAAACGATCTAGTCCCTAAACAACATTACTAAAAGGTCCCATAGGTTGCCTTCCATGATTATACAAACGTCCCCAGCCCGTCCCTTCACATCCAACGATGGGGCTTCTTACCAAAACAATGGTAAGATAGTAACATCTAAAGGAGGAGGAAAAGAACATTTAAGACCTTTTTGAGTAGGTAGATTAACTCCTATTTGTTCGCTTGCTCACAACAAAAACATTTTCTACACCAACACACTCATTTGAAACATTTTCAAAAGACAAACACTTTGTACGCATTCTTATAGAAACGAAAGCCATTACAAAGAAGAAACCTTTTCAAAATCTATTTCAAAAACACATTCCACAAACACCTCTTTGAACTATTTTCGAAACAACACTTTGTACGCGTTCTTATAGAAATGAGAACCATTACAAAGACATTTTAAAAATACTTTCAAAACTCACACCACAAGTACACATTCAAACAAAAGCAAGTGATCTAGCAAGAAACTAAGAGCTCGTAGATAACTACAGATGAAAAGGGTGCTAATACCTTCCCTTTTCATAATCTACCCCCAAACTCAAGAAATAATCTCTAAAGGTCTTTCCTGTTCTTTTCAGGCTTTCCTTATTGGATAAAATAAAAGTCAGTGGCGACTCTTGCTAACCGCAACATTGCGATCTGTTGTACCCCAAAATTTTCCACCTCATTTTATCAAGATCTCCCGTCACAAGGCTCCTTGAACTCCAGACAGGATTAGGGTTTTGCACTACTCGAGACATCTCCTTGCACTGTTGACCTAAATTAGGGTTTGAGTTTGCATAAGGATTTTTGAACTTCTAATGCTCAAAGTGACTTTCATACTTCATGTTGGACCCACAAGTTTGTCCATACCATGTTTCAAGCCTTGAATCAAATTTTTGCCCAGTCAATTGGACAGTTGACCTAGAAATCAGTTGTAATGGGGAAAAGTCAATTGTGGCCAATTTACAGTCAAACCTCATGATGTTTGACTCACATCAACCTTATGAACTCATATGAACCATTTGATCAATTTTGGACCACAACTCCACAAGAAATTTGATCAGATCATCAAAAGGGCAAAATGGTCATTTTTAGGGTTTTGACTGCACAAGGGCAATATCTGACTTTTGACCAAGCCAATGGAAAATTGGGATCAAACATGGAGTTAAGGACTCAATGGCATCATCTTGACCTATTCATAAGGTTCAAAAGATCTCAAATGCATTGGATTGACAGATGAATTTTTTCAGTCAATTGATCAAATTTGACTGTATACTGAAGAGTCAAACTTTGACTTTTTGGTTAAAGTCAAGTGCCAAAGGTCATTTTTCATAAAGATGTGTCAAAAAATGAAACTTGTTCATCAAGAAACCCAATTTTTCAAATTAGGGTTTAAAGTTGAAAAATTTTCATAACTTAGAATTTTTCTAAGTTATGAAATTTTCTTAATTTTTCCTAACTTTGCCCACCATTTTCACCATGATGCAATTGGATTCAAACAAAACTTCCAACATGAAAGTTGTATTCCTCCACAAAGTCTACAACTTTGATTCACAAATTTTTCTAAAAAGAATCTTGGATCTCAAGTTATGATTTTTGGAACAAGGGTCCCTAAAACTTTTAACTTAGTGAAATTTTGCCCTAGTTTAGGCAGGATTTTAACCTATCTTCATGGCCATTTTTCACATAGTTCCACTTGGAATCTCAAATTTAATTTCAAAAATGGATTGTAGAGAATGTTGCAAGCTTTCCAAAATCTCCAAGAACTCTCCAAACTCATTTGTGGTTAGGGAGAATCGAAGGCTTGAAGTTGGAAAAAACTCACTTTTCATCCATAGCATGTTCATGTTCATACAAGTTGCAAATTCAAGTCAGCTTGCTTTGCACTAGATTACAGGCCTCTAAACCACTTCACACTCAATAATTAAATGCAAATCCATTGGTCTAAGGCATTGTTTTGGTCATTAGGGCATTGTACACAAAATTAATCCTTAAGTAGAAAAAGGTACATTACCATTTTTGCCATAATCTTGCTTTATGTCAAACCACAATCTTTGAGCTTTGGTCCAGATCTTATGCAGCTAATCAAATCCATAAATTAGAGGGGCCAAGAGCAGAGGGTGCAAGCATATGGATAGCCTGTACAGGCCTGTTTCACATCACTTCACACACTTTGCTTCATAACCAAGAAATTTGTCCAAAACACAAGAACTTGAGTCTCAGCAAAAACCAACTTGTGCAAGCTTTTGAAACAGCTTTCTCACATCCCCTTGAGCCTAAAACACGACCCTTTGAGCCCTCAAACATCCCATAGCTCAAAATCATCCTCCATTAGCAAAAACAGGGCAGCATCTGCATCTTGACTTCCATAGCACAATTTGCTCGTGCGTTTTGCCCCAAACCTGTTCAAACACCTTCCATTCAATCCATCCAAGCTATCCCAAGCCTTAAACACTAATTGTAACTCCATTTACAGGGTTTTCCATTTTCAATTTGAGCTTGTGCAGGTTGAGTTCTGTAGGCTTGTTCAAGAGCATTCAAGGAAAGCTAGACATTGGAGAAGGTCAAGTGAAGTTCAAGCAAGCTCCCAGACATCTCAGGCCTTGTTGAAAAGCTCCACATTGCCATACATGAAGTTAGCTGAAACATGTTTTTATCAACTTCCTATCTCTCTATTTAGGAACATTTAGCCTTAGGTTTGTGAATAAGAAATGTAGTATTCATAGCTATGAAGCTGTACATATGCTCAGTTTTCATTTTTTTAAGCATGCTAAGAGAATTTGGTCCATGAACATCCTGAAAAAATTAGGTTAGATTTTAGGGCCAGAGAAATTCTCTCTGGTCTTCGAGAGTTAGGACAAGTTTTTTATATGGTTGAATTCGTCTTGAAAAGCTCTACAACTTTGATGTTATGTGTTTTTGCAATAGAGCTCGTATGCAGGATATTCATGTTTGGTACAGGCGCGCGCATTTTTGAGGCCAGAGGTTGAAGATGAAGTCTGGCTTGGGCTGAGCTTTGCTTCTTTTGATTTTGACACCCCCCTTTTGCTGAATGCACCCCCTGGCCCAATTTCTTTACATTTTTATATTTTTATATTTATTTTCATTTTCGGATTTTGTTTTATATTTTCCAAACATAAAAATATTCAAAAATATTTTCATAAAATTTTCACATTTATTTTTATTATTATTGTTATTTTTTTAAACATAAAAATAATTATTAGGTAATATATACTTTCATTTTATTTAATAAAAAACTTATAAATGTTATAGAAGTATTATATATTTTATTTTTATTATTCATACCTATAAAAATAATATTTTTTCATATACTATCATTTTTCCTAAATACTTGTATATATTTTATTTTATTTATTGTACATATTTAATATAATATATATGCATACATACTTTTATTTTATAAATACTTTAAAATAAAAACATAAAAATACTATACTTTTATTTTTATTATTATTTATACTTAAATAATACTTTTTTCTAAATATATTTGATTTTTGTATATACACTATTTTATTTTTATTGTATATAAATAATATAGTCAATATATTTATATTCTTAAAAATTAGGGTTTACCCTTAATAAAAAAATAATAATTTCTTTTATTTATTTCTTTCTTTTTTGCATACATAAGAAATAAACACAAACATTTTTTCATAATTCATAATATTTTGTATATTTATTTAATTTGTTTATTTAAATATTGTCCATTTATTATTTATGCATTTGATTCAATTTGGATGTAATAGTAAACTAGGGTTTTAATTTCTTGTCAAATAATCCTCATTCAAAAATTGTACCCCCATCCCCATAATCTCATTGTAATAGTGGTAGATTTATTTTTTACGCATTTAGGCTTTCAATTATGCCATGATTAGAGATTAGGGTTTGTATGCAAAAATCAAAATCAACAAGTAGCTTGACCTAATACAAAGACAAAAATGCATGAAAATCAAACACAATGCACACTTGCACCCCTAGGGTTACATCCACTTGTTGCCTTAAACATGAGCCATGTTATGCATGTTGAGTACTTTGGCAAAACAAAAACAAAACAAAAGATCATAGTCCCTCGATAACGCTATCTTGGTTGCCTATACAAAAATGATCAAGTCCCTCAAAAATTCGCCAAAAATACTTAACACAATTGCTATCATGGTTTATACGATGACCCGCGACTGTTCCGTTTAACATCCTAATACAAGGTTGTTTACCAAATGCAATGGTAAAATAACACTGTCAAAAGGGTTAAAAACATATAGGAAAGATCTTTGAGTAAATAGGGTAGATAGCTCTTAGTTACTTGATCAAAAGCTTGCAAAACATCCTAGCTCTTTTCAAACTCACTTCACAACATAATTTCAAAACACTTCCCAAAAACAAACTTTCAAACTATCAAAACATTGAAACATATTTTCAAAAGACAAAAACACCTTTGTATACATTCAAACAAGAATCATTACAAAGGTTTCCACAACGATGGCCTCTTTTCAAAACATCTTTCAAAACCACACACAAAGCACCATTTCAAACAATTGAAAAGCAAAAGCAAGTGATCTAAACAAGTAACTAAGAGCCCATGGATAACCATGGATGAAAAGGGTGCTTGCACCTTCCCTTTTCATAATCTACTCCCCTAACCCAAGAAAACATCTCAAAGGTCTTTCCTGTGCTTTTTGACCTTTCCTTAGGATAAAATAAAAAGTCGGTGGTGACTCTTGCTAAACCGAAACATTTGCGAACACAAAACGCAAAATCCCAAGTCAGTTCTCCCACCGTATCACAGAACTGGCGACTCTGCTGGGGAAAATTTTAAAAATGGAGTAACCTTAGGGTTTAGATCACCTTTTGCATGCTTATCTTGTTTGCTTTGATTGCTTTACAATTGGTTCTATTGTTTGGGCTTGAAATCCTCTACCCGGATTTGAGAAACATTCATAGGTAAATAGAAATACGTTGTGGAAACTGTGCGGGGTATACCGACATGGTTGAAGCAATAGCTATATTAGTGTGACATATTTGTGGGTACCGGTAGCCTTTGAGTCAATCAAAGAGAATATGGGGCCGCTGAGTGATGTCATGAAGCACTAATGAACTCTTAGAACCTTACTTGACCATATTGGCCTTTTTTAGGGGTAGTGAGATGACCGGCTTTGGTGCAGTCCGAAGTTGGTAGATACTCGATACTACACTCATTGAGGGTTGTTTTCTTGGAATATTTCGGTCGCCAGTTAAGTGGCTAAACTGAAACAATGAACACAGAAAATGATCCAGTGATATTGTGCTCCTTAGAACCCGATTACTATTTATAGGACAGGTTGAGCCAACTAACTTCAAGAGGGTACTTACCTATGAAACCCCATGCAAGCCTGAAACTAGGATCTTGTGTGATTTGCTCGTGTACATATACTTGTGCATACATCATGAACATCATAAAGCATCATATGCATCCACTAACCATTTCAAGGGTTTGGATCTTCATCTTTGTTCTTGCTTTGTAGGTCATGGAGTCTCTTCGCGGGAAAACAATTCAGGTCAACCTTGTGAGGATTCCTCCTCAACTCAAGGAGCTCATTTCTAAGATTCCAGAGAATTCTCTCTTCAGTGAAAGAATGGTAGACTTCTCAGCTTGGTCAACTCCAACATTGAAGAAGACATGGTGAAAGTTCTCTTCCAGTTCTTTGACCCCCTACATCACTGTTTCACATTCCCTGATTACCAACTAGTACCTACTTTGGAGGAATTTTCTCAACTTCTGAGGATTCCTATTCTCCATCAACTACCCTACAACGGTACGGAAAGAGAACCAAAGCCTGAAGATGTTGCTCAAGCCCTACACTTGCAACCATCTGATATCAAAGGTCATTGGGAAACAAGAAGTGGTGTCAAGGGTTTCTTGGCAAAGTTTCTGTTTGAGAAAGCACAAGACTGCTGCAATTATTTAGATCTACAAGCTTTTGAGGAGATTGTAGCACTTCTCATCTATGGGTTGGTTTTGTTCCCAAACCCTGATCAGCGTATAGATGTGAATGCTGTCAAGATTTTCATATCTCGGAATCCTGTGCCTACATTGATTGGGGACATCTTACACTCATTTCACACACGAACAATGAGGAAAAGAGGTGTTCTCATGTGTTGTACTCCTCTTCTAGCAAGGTGGTTTATTTCTCACCTTCCCCAATCAGTTTTAAAGAATGAGCATGGTTTAAGGTGGTCACAATGGTTGATGACCCTCACACATTCTGATGTTCAAATGTGTTCTCGGTCCAGAGAAAATGTCATCATCATTGATTGTTGCGAAGAATTCCCTAATGTCCCACTACTTGGCATTAGGGGAGGCATTACCTACAATCCCTGTTTAGCTCTGAGACAATTTGGGTATGCCCGAAGGGATGGCCCTGATGAAATGCTAATTCCTGACTTGGTTTTTTACTTCGACAACGACGCTCAAGGACTTCGACAAAGGTTTATCCGAGCTTGGAGGATGCCCAACAAAGTGGATAGTAAGACACTGGGGCACAAGAATTCCATCCCCCTTGAGCCTTATCTCAAGTGGGTACGAACCCGCGCCCAGAGTCTTATGATGCCTTACCCCCACATTCTCCCCGTGATCAAAGAGCCTGTTATGGAAGGAGAGGTTCCATACACCCTCCTACATCCAGACATGCCAACATCATTATAAGATTTGCAAAAGAGTTGGATACAACTCAAGGAAGAACAGAACAATTTTGAAGCCATCTTCTACGCCAGCAAGAAGAAGGTTTTGGAACTTACCCGTCAACTCCATGAAGAGCAGAATCTCAACACTTACATCGCACCAAAGAGGATGCGCAATGTCTTTTTACATTAAGAATTTTGTAATATTTTTCCCATGGGGCATTTATGTACTAACAAATTTCTTCTTATTAATATGACGTGTGTTCTTTTTGTTTGCAACAAATTTGAATTTCTGAATCCTTGAATGCATTACATGAATAACATATCATTCATCATATGCATAAACAGGTCTTCACGCCAGGTTTCCTTATCTTTCTGCTGTTTATTTCAGCAAGATGGATATAGAGCAGACGGTAAAAGATCTACAAGCACAAAATTCGCAATTCCAACAACTCGTCATGACCTTGGCAAAGGGTCAAGAGGACCTTAAAGCACTGTTAGAGAAAGAGAAGGAAACAGAAAAGAAGAAAAAGAAAAGAATTGGTGTGGCCACTATGGGAAGAAGATTTGAGCATCAGGCTAGAAGAGTTCTGGATTTCCCCTCGACGTCTGACGAAGGGGTTGGTAAAGGAAAAGGAGCTGCGGTACCTTCCGAGTCTGAAGCTGAAGAGGAAGAAGAGGAAGAGGATGAAGATTACTCTGAACAGTAGTACCCTCCGACGGATGATAAGTATAAGAATCTTGAAGACCGGCTAGCAGCTATGGAGGTGCAAAGGGTACCTGGTTTAGATTTCGAAGAACTAGGGTTGGTTGCTGGGATCGTCATTCCTCCCAAGTTCAAAGTGCCTACATTTTCTAAATACGACAGCTTGTCCTGTCCGAAGATGCATCTGCGGTCCTACGTCAGAAAGATCCAACCTCACTCCTCCGATAAGGATCTATGGGTCCACTTTTTTCAAGATAGTTTATCGGGTACGCAATTGGACTGGTTCTATCAACTTGAGAGATCTGATGTTCATAACTGGGAGGATTTAGCTGTTGCTTTCTACCGACAATACCAATATAACGCTGATTTAGCGCCCACTCGTACTCAACTATAGAGTATGAGTATAGCCTCTAATGAAGGATTTAAGGAGTATGCCCAGAAGTGGCAGGATCTGACTGGAAGGGTGCAGCCACCATTGTCAGATAGAGAGCTGGTTGATATGTTTTTGGGGCCCCTGTCTGGTCCATTCTTCAATCACTTGATTGGGAGCTCATCTGCAGGGTTCACCGAATTAATTATGACCGGTGAAAGGGTCGAAGCTAGCATTAAGAGTGGTAAAATTCAGAAGGATGCCTCTGCTTCCACTGCTATCAAGAAGACCTTCCCAGCCAAAAAGGAAGTTTCTGTTGTTCACACCCAGAGAAATCAAGGGAGAATAGAGCGTCGACCAGCGGTGGGGGCTGTGATGATCCAGAACTCCTCAGTCGATCAACCTCGAAGCAGTCAACCCAGAGCTAACCAGCAAAGGGTAGAAAGACCATAACGGCAATTCACCCGGATCAATATGACACCGGCTCAGGTCCTCCCTCATCTGTTAAAGTTAAACCTTACAATCTTGAAAGAGGCGCCAAAGAATCCAAATACCTCTTCTCCCTATTATCATTCAAATGCGAAATGTGCATATCATTCGGACAGTGTGGGGCACGACACCAACAACTGTTGGGCCCTTAAAAACAAGATCCAAGATTTAATAGATGCCAAGGAGGTAGAGTTTGATGCCCTCGAAAAACCTAATGTGATATTCGCTCTTATGCTAAAACATGGTCATAATGTCCATGCTATTGTAGAAGATCTTCATGTTACTATTGTTGATGACTTAATGACTCCGTTACCAATGATCAAGATTAATCTGTTGAAAGCCGGGATTTTCCCGGTCTGTGAAAAAGATTATTACTTTTGTTCAACCTTGCAATCCGACTGTCCTCTGTTGAAATCAGGCATTCAACGCTTGATGGATACTCAAGAGATCCTCTTTCAGAAAACTCTTGTTGCTGCTATTATTCCTGTTACTCCCGTTACTCCAATCAATGATGTTGCTATAATCACCATTTCCGACAATATTTCCAAGACCTGCAAAAGGCCTGTTAAGATTACACCCGATCCAAAGTTTGTACCACTGAAGATTACCATGCCAGGGCCTATCCCATATAAATCCAACAAGACGATATCGTGGAATTATGGAGGAGAGATCTTCTATCACGGTGTGAAACAGATTGAATCAGTCGAAGAAAGCTCCAATGAAGAAACTCCTGACATAGGGAATATTGCAGGGACAAGTAAGATAACTCGTAGCGGAAGAATCTTCTCTCCGGAGATTTCTCCTCCATGGGCAGTCTTCGGACCCTCAAGTTCTCCTGTGCCTGCCAAGATACATGTGCAAAGTCCAATGATTGAAGAAATTGTTACTCCCGAAGTTGTACCCTCTACTGTTACTGCTGATAAAGGTAAGGGGATCCAAGAAGCGCCCGTCAGGACGAGGGCTCAGACTTTGGTTATCCCCGATACCACCCAAAAGGAGATGAAGGAGATTTTAAAGATAATTAAGAAGAGCGATTATGATGTCGTAGAGCAGCTGGGGCAAACCCCTTCAAAAATCTCTATGCTGGCTCTGTTGCTCTGCTCTGAGGCTCATGCCAAAGCCTTGATCAAATTCCTGAACACGGTGCACGTGCCTCAAGAAACTTCTGCGGATCAGTTTCAAGAGTGCATGGCTAGCCTTACAGCCGACAATGGTCTTGGCTTCTCTGATGCCGATCTGATGTCTAAGGGAAGAAAGCATAATGATACGCTGCATGTCTCGGTAGAGTGCATATGAACTACACTTGCTCATGTTTTGGTTGATACCGGCTCATCTTTAAATGTTCTACCAAAGAAAGCATTGGACTGTGAAGGTTTGACCCTAAAGCCCAG
Organism: Vicia faba; assembly: GCA_948472305.1. Classification (NCBI taxonomy): domain Eukaryota; kingdom Viridiplantae; phylum Streptophyta; class Magnoliopsida; order Fabales; family Fabaceae; genus Vicia; species Vicia faba. The sequence goes on from OX451735.1 coordinate 884,950,060, forward strand.
TAATATCATTGTTAGAGCCTTCGACGGTTCTAAGCGGATGGTTCACGGAGAAGTGGACATCCCAATTAAGGTGGGAACGGAAATTTTCAACTCTACTTTTTATGTGATGGACATCCGTCCTTCATATTCATGTTTGTTGGGAAGGCCATGGATCCACAACGCTGGGGCAGTCACTTCTTCTCTACACCAGATGCTCAAATACCCAGTCCAGGGTAAGATCATAAAAGTTCATGGTGAGGAGGATTATATGATAAGCCATCTTAACTCTTTCCGCTACGTGGAGTTAGATGGTGAATTCATAGAAATACCTTTCTAACACTTTGAAGAGGTTTCTCCTGAAGTTGCGGTAGCCAAGACAATGATTGATGTGCCCATCATTACCAAGCCCGTGTCCCGGATGTCGTCCCTTAAAGATGCGGAGGCTGTAATCAAGGAAGGAGAAAGTACAGTGTGGGGTCAACTGCCAGATTTTCCTTACAAGACAGATAAGTTCGGATTGGGTTTCACTGCTGCTAGCCAGAAAGTTGTGCGTCGCTCCCGAGCTGGAGGACCGCCACTGAAAATCACTCATCATGGAGTTCATGCTTTAGAAGATGATGAAGAAGGAAGCAATTTTGAAGATTGGATATTTCCAACCATTGAAGGAGGACTGAACAACTGGGAGGTGAAAGACTTTGTTCCCATTACTTTCATCAATCAGTAATTTATCTTTTGAACATTTCTTGTTTGGTCTGTAATAACTTTTAAACAATTCGTACATTCTTTTTGCCTTATGCCTTACCCGGGGTATATAGGTCCATTTGTAAGGGTTTTGATTCTTCATTTTCATATGCCATTTTTAATGAATCATGGACGTTTTCATTTATAAACTTTTGTGTTCATTTTCTTTCTTTTAACATTTCATTTTGTTTAAAGGTGGCTTTCCCTTACACACACCCACACTCACAAAATGCAGGTACCCATCCATTCCGGATTCCATGGGTAACAATTCTGCTATGGCCTTCAGTGACTCTGAAGATCTGGTCAATCATGCCGAATACAAAGGTAATAAAGACTGTGAAGTGCCTGGAGAGTTGGCTAGACTTTTGCAACAAGAAGAAAGGGCTATTCTGCCCCATGAAGAGTTGTTAGAGACTATCAATTTGGGAACAGAGGAAGACAGAAAAGAGGTTAAAGTGGGTTCCAACCTGGAGCCAAGTGTCAAAGAGCGCTTAGTTCAGCTGTTGAATGAATATGTTGAGATCTTCGCCTGGTCCTATGAAGACATGCCGGGACTAGATACAGATATTGTGGTTCACCGTATCCCTACAAGAGAAGATTGTCCACCAATCAAATAGAAAATCCGTCGAATGAGGCCCGACATGTTCGAAAAGATCAAAGCTGAAGTAATGAAGCAGTTCAATGCAGGATTTCTGGCTGTTACCTCCTATCCACAATGGGTTGCTAACATTGTGCCTGTGCCTAAGAAGGACGACAAAGTCAGAATATGTGTGGACTACAGAGACTTGAACAGGGCTAGCCCTAAAGATGATTTTCCACTACCACACATTGACATCTTGGTTGACAACACAGCTCAACACAAGGTATTCTCTTTCATGGACGGATTTTCAGGGTACAACCAGATCAAAATGGCCCCCGAAGACATGGAGAAGACTACTTTTGTTACGCAGTGGGGTACCTTCTGCTATAAAGTGGTGCCATTCGGACTGAAGAATGTCAGGGCAACCTATCAGCGAGCCATGCTAGCTTTGTTTCATGACATGATACATCATAAGATTGAAGTCTACGTAGACGACATGATAGCCCGTTCACAAACAGAAGAAGAACACCTCGACCATCTGCAAAAGCTGTTTGTCAGGTTAAAAGAATACAAGCTCAGACTAAACCCTAGCAAGTGCACTTTCGGAGTCAGGTTCGGTAAACTTTTGGGATTCATCGTCAGTAACAAAGGCATCGAGGTTGATCCTGCCAAAGTCAAAGCTATACAAGAAATGCCTGCCCCTCGCACTGAGAAGGAGGTCAGAGGTTTCTTGGGATGCCTAAACTACATTACAAGGTTCATCTCTCACCTAACACCTACCTGTGAACCAATCTTTAAACTATTGAAGAAATATCAGGTGGTTGAATGGAATGAGGACTGTCAATTTGCTTTCGATAAGATCAAGGAGTATTTGCTGGAACCTCCTATCTTGATGCCACCCGTCGAAGGAAGACCTTTAATCATATATCTGACTGTTTTGGATAACTCAATGGGGTGCGTACTGGGCCAACATGACAAGTCTGGCCGAAAAGAGCATGCCATTTATTACCTTAGCAAAAAGTTTACCGACTGTGAGACTCGTTACTCACTGCTCGAGAAAACTTGTTGCGCTTTGGTATGGGCTGCTCGCCGGCTAAGGCAGTATATGTTGACACATACCACTCTGTTGATTTCTAATGGATCCGATCAAGTACATCTTCGAGAAGCCTGCTTTATCTGGAAGGATCGCTAGATGGCAGATGATTCTGACTAAGTATGATATCCAGTACACAACCCAAAAAGCTATAAAGGGGAGTGTACTAGCTGACCATCTAGCTCATCAAGCCGTCGAAGATTACCAATCTATGAGGTTCGACTTCCCCGACGAGGATATTATGACATTGGACAATATTGAAGGTAACGGACCGTGTGACAGACCTGAACAAGGATCCCGATGGACCCTGTACTTTGATGGTGCCTCCAACGCACTTGGCAACGGTATCAGCGCGATACTTATCTCTCCAGAAGGTTGCCATACACCTTTCACTGCTAGACTCGCTTCAGCTGCACCAACAACATGGCCGAGTATGAAGCTTGTATCTTTGGTCTCAAGGATGCTATTGACTTGGGAATCAAATCTCTGATTGTATCTGGGGACTCAGCTTTGGTTATCAGTCAAATCAAAGGAGAGTGGGATACTAAACACCCTAACCTCATCCCTTACAAAGAACATGTCCTGACATTATTACCACACTTCGAGCAGATTACCTTCGAGCACTTCCCGCGAGAAGAGAATCAGCTAGCAGATGCGCTAGCTACAATGTCATCCATGTTTAAACTTAACTGGGATAATGAGGCACCTCAAATCACCATTGACCGAATGGACGAACCTGCTCATTGTCACGAGATTAATACCGAAGAAGTGGTGGACTGACCTTGGTTTCATGACGTCAAGAGGTATCTCGAAGCACAAGAATACCCTGAAGGAGATTCAGTCAATGACAAAAAGTTCTTAAGGAGGTTCGCGACCAAGTTCTTTCTGAGCAATGGTATTTTATACAAGCGCAATCTTGATTGTGTCCTACTCCGTTTCATAGACAAGGTTGAAGCTGAGCAGATTATGGCTGAACTACATAATGGCACCTTTGGCACCCACTCGAGCGGTCATACGATGGCTAAGAAGATTCTACGGGCAGGCTACTACTGGTCTACCATGGAAGCTGATTGTCATCAACATTCTCGTACTTGTCACAAATGCCAAATCTACGCTGACAAGATACATATTCCCCCAGTTCCTCTCAATGTCTTAACAGCTCCTTGGCCATTCGCGATGTGGGGAATTGATATGATTGGAGAGATCAAGCCCACAACATCCAATGGACATCGTTTCATCATAGTGGCCATTGATTGCTTTACCAAGTGGGTCGAAGCAGCTTCCTTTGCCTTCGTTACAAAGAATGTGGTTGCCCACTTCATCAAGCAGAACCTCATATGCCGGTATCGTATCCCCGACAGGAGCATCACAGACAACGGTACAAATTTGAACAATACTATGATCACTGCTCTGTGTGAGCAGTTCAAGATTCAACATCACAATTCATCTCCCTATCGGCAAAAGATGAACGGTGTTGTTGAAGCTGTGAACAAAAATATTAAGAAGATTATTCAAAAGATGACAGTCACCTACAAGGACTGGCATGAGATGTTACCGTTTGCTCTACACGGGTACCGTACCACGGCACGCACTTCAACTGGGGTAACCCCTTTTCTTTGGTATATGGCATGGAAGCTGTTTTACCTATGGAAGTTCAGATTCCCTCCTTTAGAATCATGAAGGATGCTGGTTTGAGTGAAGACGATTGGATTCAGACCCGGCTTGATCAACTTAACTTGATTGACGAGAAGCGACTTACTGCTGTTTGCCATGGTCAGGCGTATCAAAAGCGTATGATCAAGGCCTTCAACAAGAAAGTCAAGAGACAAGTATATCAAGTCGGGGAACTTGTAATCAAGCGAATCATCTTACCGCAAAGTGATCCCAGGGGTAAATGGACTCCTACTTATGAAGGACCATTTGTGATCAAGAACATCTTTTCTGGTGGGGCAATGATTCTGACCACCATGGATGGCGACGACCTGCCGCACCCTGCGAATGCAGACATAGTTAAAAGATACTACGCATAAACGACCCGACAAGTTGAAAACCCGAAAGGGAGACTTGGGAAAAAATGGGCATCCAGGTGAATCGAAAACCCGAAAGGGAAGTTCAGGAAAAAATTAGGGATAAATAAAAAAATTTGTACACCCGATAAGTTGAAAACCCGAAAGGGAGACTTGGGAAAAAAAGGGTTTCCCGGTGGATCGAAAACCCGAAAGGGAGGTCTAGGCAAAAGTTAGGGAATTAAAGCGTATGACTATGTCTCGTCGGATCACTTTAAGGACAATCTCTTCACAGACAAGCTCCGAGCTTATGATCAATCCAATCATCTGCGGACGAGGCAACGAAATGGACAAGATACTCAGAGTTGTGAAGGCTATAGCAGAATGGGAACCCCATGGAATTGTTACACATAGCCATCTTTCTTTGTATAAATTTTTCTCATTTTATGACAACATTATCTTACTAGGATGTCTGTCTCCTTTGTACAAAATACTTACAAAGTTAATACAAAGATACTTCAAAGTGCATAAATTTGCTTACTTTTTCTTTCTTTTCACACTTATGTTTTATTTGAAAACGTCCAATGATTTATTAAATGAGCATATGCATTTGAATATAATCACTGCTTACAAATAAAACGAAATGAGAAGGGATAATTACTAATAGGTTGAAAGTATAGGGAGACGTCTTTAGGCTATTCCAGAAAAATCCCATGCAGTATGTCATTCAGATCCTCGACAGAGCTAAAACCGTGAAATACATATCCCCAGCGGAGTTAAATACATATCACTATCAGAACTAATTTTCCAAACTCCCAATCTCCAGCGGAGCCAGAAAACTTTGAACTACAAACCCTCAGCGAAGATAAAACTTTCTTCCCCAACGGAGTCCAAAATTCCAAATCTTAAACCCTGGTGGAACACCATCCAATTTCCTCCATAAATCCCTAGTAGATTGGAATACAACCCAAGCTCTTGAGAATTCTTCGACGGAATAAACATTCTCCCCACAGAGTTATTTCCCAACAGAACGAAGATTCTTGTTCTCTTTTCTCCAGTTGAAGCCTCCCAGGTTTTAATTCTCCAGTAGAGATCGTCAGAGTTTTCCTCATTTCCCAGGGAAGTCGTGAAAGATTCTCACTTCCCCGCAGAATTCGTCAAAGCTCTTGTTAAATCCACACAAGTCACCAAGGATTTTCAATCACCAGCAGTAGTCCAAAGGGTTGCTCAGTCTCAGCGAATCAAAGGTTTTGAATCTCCAGCAGCAGTCAAGGGTTTATGTTCCCCGGCAGCAGTCAAAGATTTCATTATCTCCAGCTATCGAGGATTTATTTTCCTCAGTAAGATGGCTACTCAGCTTACATGCGCATCCATTACATTCATATATCATAAACATTGATAAAACACATTTTATTGCATCATACATGTCATGCAACATAACTTTGTGTGTTTTAGCTGACATTTTACCTTTTTCAGGATAAGATTAAAAGTTATCTTTAACAAAATCTCAAATACAGTATGGATACACCCCAGACACGGAGGTCATTCTATTACTCATTCAAAATTTCAAGTCAAGATACAGTCCAGATACGCTCCAGACACGAAAGTCATTCTATTTCTCATTCAGACATCAACTATCAGATACAGACTAGATACGCTCCAGACACGGAGGCTATTCTATTTCTCATTCAGATTCAACTATCAATCTCAAAATCCAGATACACTCCAGACAATGAAGTCATTCTGTTACCTTTTCAGATCCCAGTTACAGTACGGGTACACTCCACACACGGAAGTCATTCTGCTACTCATACAGATCTTGACTTCGGATACAGTCCAGATACGCTCCAGACACGGTTGCCATTCTGTCACTCATTCAAACCTATTCCCCAGCCCAGAAATACTCCAGACACGGATGACTTTCTGTTGCTTATTCAGATTTCAGGTTTCAGATACAATACAGATACACTCCAGACACGGCAGTCATTCTGATATTCATTCAAGAATCAAATACAGTTACAACTTGGATATGCTCCAGACACGGACGCCATTCCATTGCTCATACAAATCCAATCTCCAGATACAACTTAGATACGTTTCAGATACGGATACCATTCTGATGTTCAGTCTCCTGATTCTCAACAAACAAATCTTGGATGGCATCTTTAAGCCCATCTCCAGCAAGATTCTACCATCTCCAAATTGCATCTTTAAGCCTATTCCCTTAGCCATATTTTGACGAGTGCAAATTTACGGGCACTCTAGTGTCCAATCCTCTTTTACCTTCGAGTCACGAAAGGCAAGCTTGCCAATCTAACTCTTCAGGTTCAAGAAGATTAAACAGGGGAAGCTTTTGTACCCCAAAATTTTCCCTCTCAATTTATCAAGATCTCCCCTCACAAGGCTCCTTAAACTCCAGACAGGATTAAGGTTTTGCACTGCTCGAGACATCTCCTTGCACTGTTGACCTAAATTAGGGTTTGAGTTTGCATAAGGATTTTTGAAATTCTAATGCTCAAAGTGACTTTCATACTTCATGTTGGACCCACAAGTTTGTCCATACCAAGTTTCAAGCCTTGAATCAAATTTTTGCCCAGTCAATTGGACAGTTGACCTAGAAATCAACTGTATTGGAGAAAAGTCAACTGTGACCAATTTAAAGTCAAACCTCATTATTTTTGACTCACATCAACCTTATGAACTCATATGAACCATTTGATCAAGTTTGGACCACAACTCCACAAGAAATTTGATCAGATCATCAAAAGGGCAAAATGGTCATTTTTAGGGTTTTGACTGCACAAGGGCAATATCTGACTTTTGACCAAGCCAATGGAAAATTGGGATCAAACATGGATTCAAGGACTCAATGGCATCATATTGACCTATTCACAAGGTTCAAAAGATCTCAAATGCATTGGATTGACATATGAATTTTTTCAGTCAACTGATCAAATTTGACTGTATACTGAAGAGTCAAACTTTGACTTTTTGGTCAAAGTCAAGTGCCAAGGGTCATTTTTCATCAAGATGTGTCAAAACATGAAACTTGTTCATCAAGAAACCCAATTTTGCAAATTAGGGTTTAAAGTTGAAAATTTTCATAACTTAGAATTTTTCTAAATTATGAAATTTTCTTAATTTTTCCTAACTTTGCCCAACATTTTCTCCATGATGCAATTGGATTCAAATAAAACTTACAACATGAAAGTTGTAGTCCTAGACAAAGTCTAAAACTTTTATTCAAAAAGTTTTCCCAAAAGAAGCTTGGATCTCAAGTTATGATTTTTGGATCAAGGGTCCCTAAAACTTTTAACTTATTGAAATTTTGCCCTAGTTTAGGCAGGATTTTAACCTATATTCATGGCCATTTTTCACATAGTTCCACTTGGAATATCAAATTGAATTTCAAATATGTATTGTAGAGAATGTTGCAAGCTTTCCAAAATGTCCAAGAAATCTCCATACTCATTTGTGGTTAGGGAGAATCGAAGGCTTGAAGTTGGCAAAAACTCACTTTTCATCCATGGCATGTTCATGTTCATACAAGTTGCAAATTCAAGTCAACTTGCTTTGCACTAGATTACAGGCCTCTAAACCACTTCACACTTAATAATTAAATGCAAATCCATTGGTCTAAGGCATTGTTTTGGTCATTAGGGCATTGTACACAAAATTAATCCTTAAGTAGAAAAAGGTACATTACCATTTTTGCCATAATCTTGCTTTATGTCAAACCACAATCTTTGAGCTTTGGTCCAGATCTTATGCAGCTAATCAAATCCACAAATTAGAGGGGCCAAGAGCATAGGGTGCAAGCATATGGATATCCTGTACAGGCCTGTTTCACATCACTTCACACACTTTGCTTCATAACCAAGAAATTTGTCCAAAACACAAGAACTTGAGTCTCAGCAAAAACCAACTTGTGCAAGCTTTTGAAACAACTTTCTCACATCCCCTTGAGCCTAAAACATGACCCTTTGAGCCCTCAAACATCCCATAGCTCAAAATCACCCTCCATTTGCAAAAACAGGGCAGCATCTGCATCTTGACTTCCATAGCACAATTTACTTGTGCGTTTTGCCCCAAACCTGTTCAAACACCTTCCATTCAATCCATCCAAGCTATCCCAAACCTTAAACACTAACTGTAACTCCATTTACAGGGTTTGCCATTTTCAATTTGAGCTTGTGCAGGTTGAGTTCTGTAGGCTTGTTCAAGAGCATTCAAGGCAAGCTAGACATTGGAGAAGGTCAAGTGAAGTTCAAGCAAGCTCCCAGACATCTCAGGCCTTGTTGAAAAGCTCCACATTGCCATACACGAAGTCAGCTGAAACAGGTTTTTATCAACTTCCTATCTCTCTATTTAGGAACATTTATCCTTAGGTTTGTGAATAAGAAATGTAGTATTCATAGCCATGAAGCTGTACATATGCTCAGTATTCATTTTTTTAAGCATGCTAAGAGAATTTGGTCCATGAACATCCTGAAAAAATTAGGTTAGATTTTAGGGCACGAGAAATTATCTCTGGTCTTTGAGAGTTAAGACAAGTTTTTTATATGGTTGAATTCGTCTTGAAAAGCTCTACAACTTTGATGTTATGTGTTTTTGCAATAGAGCTCGTATGCAGGATATTCATGTTTGGTACAGGCGCGCGCGTTTTTGAGGCCAGAGGTTGAAGATGAAGTCTGGCTTGGGCTGGGCTTTTCTTCTTTTGATTTTGACACCCCCCCTTTTGCTGAATGCACCCCCTGGCCCAATTTATTTACATTTTTATATTTTTATATTTATTTTCATTTTCTGATTTTGTTTTATATTTTCCAAACATAAAAATATCCAAAAATATTTTCATAAAATTTTCACATTTATTTTTATTATTTTTGTTATTTTTTTAGACATAAAAATAATTATTATATAATATATACTTTCATTTTATTTAATAAAAAACTTATAAATATTATAGAAATATTATATATTTTATTTTTATTATTCCTACCTATAAAAATAATATTTTTTTCATATACTATCATTTTTCCTAAATACTTGTATATATTTTATTTTATTTATTGTACATATCTAATATAATATATATGCATACATACTTTTATTTTATAAATACTTTAAAATAAAAACATAAAAATACTATACTTTTATTTTTATTATTATTTATACTTAAATAATAATTTTTCTAAATATATTTTATTTTTGTATATACACTATTTTATTTTTATTGTATATAAATAGTATAGTCAATATATTTATATTCTTAAAAATTAGGGTTTACCCTTAATAAAAAAAATAATAATTTCTTTTATTTATTTCTTTCTTTTTTGCATACATAAGAAATAAACACAAACATTTTTGCATAATTCATAATATTTTGTATATTTATTTAAATATTGTCCATTTATTATTTATGCATTTCATTCAATTTGGATGTAATAGTAAACTAGGGTTTTAATTTCTTGTCAAATAATCCCCATTCAAAAATTGTTCCCCCATCCCCATAATCTCATTGTAATAGTGGTAGATTTATTTTTTACGCATTTACGCTTTCAATTATGCCATGATTAGAGATTAGGGTTTGTATGCAAAAATCAAAATCAACAAGTAGCTTGACCTAATACAAAGACAAAAATGCATGAAAATCAAACACAATGCACACTTCCACCCCTAGGGTTACATCCACTTGTTGCCTTAAACATGGGCTATGTTATGCATGTTGAGTACTTTGGCAAAACAAAAACAAAACAAAAGATCATAGTCCCTCGATGACGCTATCTTGGTTGCCTATACAAAAATGATCAAGTCCCTCAAAAATTCGCCAAAAATACTTAACACAATTGCTATCATGGTCTATACGATGACTCGCGCCTGTCCCGTTTAACATCCTAATACAAGGTTGTTTACCAAATGAAATGGTAAAACAACACTATCAAAAGGGTTAAAAACATATAGGGAAGATCTTTGAGTAAATAGGGTAGATAGCTCTTAGTTACTTGATCAAAAGCTTGCAAAACATCCTTTCTCTTTTCAAACTCACTTAACAACACAATTTCAAAACATTTCCCAAAAACAAACTTTCAAACTATCAAAACATTGAAACATCTTTTCAAAAGACAAAAACACCTTTGTATACATTCAAACAAGAATCATTACAAAGGTTGCCACAACGATGGACTCTTTTCAAAACATCTTTCAAAACCACACACAAAGCACCATTTCAAACAATTGAAAAGCAAAAGCAAGTGATCTAAACAAGTAACTAAGAGCCCATGGATAACCATGGATGAAAAGGGTGCTTGCACCTTCCCTTTTCATAGTCTACTCCCCGAACCCAAGAAAACATCTCAAAGGTCTTTCCTGTGCTTTTTGACCTTTCCTTAGGATAAAATAAAAAGTAGGTGGAGACTCTTGCCAAACCGAAACATTTGCAAACACAAAACGCAAAATCCCAAGTCAGTTCTCCCACCGTATCACACGATCAAACGCAAAACACCCAAGTCAGTTCTCTCACCGTGTTAAACTACAGAACTTGGAACACATAGAAGCAAAGCTTTAGAAGGCCTTCAAAGCTTAACCATAATTTCACGATCAGAACCTCTTGCACTAATGTTCCTAAGAACCATTGCATAAGATGAATTCTAGAAACTTGACTTCAACTGTAACACGTAACCAAATGTCTTCTTCTAGTAGTGTTTATGTTATGTCACACACCTTGATATCAGAGTTAGAACATTACAGCAGCAACTACACACTAGAATGAAACCATTAGAGTAAACAAAATTTCTCTTTATGTTATCATGTAAAGTTATCATCAAAATATTAAGGCTATATGTAGAAACACTTCTTGTTCTTACAATCTCCTCATTTTTTATGATGACAAAACCATGTATTTTGTTAGAATAATTTTATACATGGTAATCACTGTAACTGAAAAATTCAAAGTTAAGCTCTCAGCTCCCCCTGAATATATTAATCCCAAAATTTCATTTATGCTTGTTCAGAGTCTCTCCCTGAGCCCAAGACTCACAAAATAAATTTTGAGTTTTCAGAACATAAAAATAGAGAAGGAACACTTCCCTACAACAACTTATCAGAGTCTGACTACAACATCTGGTCTTCATCTCTGAACCTGGTTATTATCAGAACTTGATGAAGAATCAAACTTGATTTTGAGCCTGGTTGAATAATGCCACACATCATGTATCAACACTTCTATTTCTTAATTCTAATATCACAACCAAAATACTATACTTTTGGAGAAGTTCACTACTTCTTAAGCATCAGCCTTTGACATGATGTATTCCAATATATCACACATTCAGACAGTTCACAACTTCTGAATATAACATATGTTGCAGAAGCGCACGTTGCAGAAGCACGCGTTGTAGAAGCACATGTTGTAGAGCACATCTTCTCAGTGGCATCTCTATATCAGAGCATGCATAAGAATGTTTACTTGACTTCCTTCATGAGAGCATAACTTTTGAAGCTTTATGTATGAATTCTATATTTTCTGAAAGTTCAGAACTTCTGAAAAATTTGATATCAAGCAAGATTACCTTACTTTCAGTAAGTTTATAACTTATGAATTGTGTTTCATACAACTATTTAAATATACATATAGTCACAAAGTGTACAACTTCTTATATATGAAATCAAAATTGATTACATCCATAAGGCTCTCAACCTTAGTCAGCAGGATCTTCATATTCAACCTGTCTTAGAATACTCAGTGAACTTATTCAAAGTTCCTGGATTGAAACATCAAACAAATAGTTAGTAGAAACAACATTATATATGTTTCAGTTTAAGATTCTGAGAATAAATATTATCATTTTACTTTCTCCCCCTTTGTCAAAAATCAAAAAGGTAATAAAGAGACAGAAAAATAAACTTTTAAAGATAACTAACACACATTTAAAACTTCATTAAAACAAGGGTTTAAAAGATACAATTTCTTTAGAAATAGAAGAAAATAAATATTAAGTTCTAAGACACAGGTCTAATTCTAAGACTCCTAGATAAGCTTTTCCATTAACTGCTTCAACATCTCAGTCATCTTATTGAAGGAAGTTGCTTGAGCAACGTTGCTTTCTTCATTTTTGTCCAGACATTCTTGGATACACTGATTGGCCTCTTAGAATTTTTCCAAAGTTTCCTTCAGCCCATTGATTTCCTTCTCAACATCCATAGCAGGCTTCACTTTAGAGCAAGAAGGTTGAATGTCAACCAGTACTAACGCAGTACCGGAAGTACTAGATGAGGGGATATCTTCTAAGAAAAGCACAAGTTCTGGTTTTGAAGAAGGTAAGAAGAGAACCTTTATGGTGGCTTCTTCCCAGGATTTGTGCTTCTTGGCAGATTCAACAAGACCATAGGATTCCATGATTTTGGAGTTGCTTTCCAGCCAATATCTGAATGACTTCCAAGTAACTTCAACTTCCTCTACATTTATGCTAGTTAGGGTTCTTCTTTCTACCAGTTTGAGAGCATTTCTGACGTGCACTCCAAAATGGTACAATAATTCGCTCTGAGGAATATGTTGAATGTCTGTTCTGGCAAAGTATACCTAGGTTTTCGTGGCGTATGGACAAGGATCCCTGTCAGGAACAACAATAATCTTTAGGATTTCTTCTTCAGATAGGGGAACATCTTGATGTTCAAAAATACCTTCTATAGACTGGGAGAAATTGTTGGATGTAAAAGAGTTAATATTAATTTCCCTAGGAGAAATGAAGGAGGAGTGTGGAGATGGAGGTTCGAAAGAGGTAGGATTTAGCTGAGGCTCTGTAGGAATAGAAGGAGTGACGTATGTGGTTTTTGAATATTCTTGGTTGGACGCAACTGGATGTTCATTTAATTCTATTTTATAAGCTCTAACTCTAGAGGGAGTAGTAGATCCTTTTGAAATCCTAGCAACCTTAGAGGGTTCAGAGCTATCTGAGCTCCCAGGCATCAGAACACGTCTTCAGGTTACCCTTGTTTTTTTGGGAGCTACAAAGTCTTCTCTAGCCTTGGATTCACGAGCCAATTTCCTTTATCTCTTTGGAGTGAGAGAAATGTGGGGCTTATCATTGATCACTAATGATCGATCAAGCAGAAAGTTTGGAAATCATATCACCAGAATTCGTCTCTCCTTTAAATCTGATGTACTTGGTTCCTCAGGATCCTGTCTTTCTTCTCCCTTTTTCAAAACAAGACATCTTAGGGTAATTCCATTTATGGAGGCTCTGGTGATCATATTTGAATCTTGAGTGTTCAGAGAGTCAAAAAGACGACTTTTAACAAGAATGTCTGAAATAAGTCTTCCAAAAGGAATTTTCATCTTCTTTTTGGGTCATCCATCCCTTGATTTAGTAATAGTGGTTTTTAGATGATTGAATAGAATTGATAGAAGGTTAATTCTCTTAGAGGTTTGAATGGCATGCAGAAGATACTTCTGGTCAATATTGACATAATCAGGAGAGTTTGTTACACAACGATGAGTGAAACTACCCAGAAAGATTCTAAACGAAACACTTAGTTTAGGAATTAGAAATTTTGCCTTTTGTTCTTTAGCCCCTTTATGATAGATAACATTAACTATACCAGATTTCTTGTAGACCTTTGTTGACATGTTAGTCAGAGTAGATCCCGATCTATCAAGACTAAAGAGCATGGCTATGTCTTCTTCTATAATAGAGATCTTCTTCCCATGGACACTCGAACGCACATGTCCACTTACAGAGACATATTTGTGTATCTAGAAGTATTTAACTAGATCAGTGAAGACTGGCCCGTGGAGACGATCAAAGTAGTTTGCCCATTTTTGAAAGCTAACGACATCCTGTAGATCGAAATCGTTTGCAGCAAGATTTTCTGAAATTCACCAAAGCTTCAGCACGGACTACATACTCATTCACATGGGTAGGAAGGAATACTTTGGGATGTTGCTCAGATGATGATAGATCCAGAATATCAGTTACTTGCTGAGATGCCATAGATGAGGAAGAACGGATGCAAACTAAAGTAGTTTTAGGTTTTTTTGAGAGTTTGGGGTTGAGTGAATTAAAAAGTGGGGGAAATAGAGTGATGGAGGGTTTGAAGTGATGTGAGTAGGTTTTAAATCTCCTTTTGAAGTAACGACAAAAAATTTAAATAGAGAAAGAATCTGACACAGAGTAAATTAAAAATATTTTTTTCACTTATTCTCAAGATCGTCTCACTTCTCGACGTATCACATCAATCGTCAGACATGGCTTAGAAAGGACAATTGTCTTAAATTAAAGCAAAAGCCCTTTTTATTTTTGACAACAAATTTAATTGTTATAAAAAGCCATACATTTCAGAGGATGGTACTATTAATAGGAGTGAGCATCATTAGATCAAAAAGCCATACATTTCAGAGGATGGTAATATAAGCATTTAAAAGCTTACTTTGTTGTAGTCATGCCATGAGCTTTTCTTTAGAAGTTCTTTTATTATCAGAAGTATATTTAGTCATATCCCTCAGAATCAGTTCTTCAGAATGTGATGGACTTGTTTGAGTCTTTTTCAGAGGAGTCTGAGCATTAGAAATTTCTCGTTATGCATCTTCTTATTCCTTTACTTATCGTACTTTTGCAAAAGTTCTATTTCTTTCAGTTTTTTAATTGGAATATTCATATGGAATATTTATCTTATCAACTCCAATTTTCTTGAGTATAAACGATAGAGAATATTGAGTTTGACTTATCCTTGATTTTGCAAGCTACATTCATATCCATTGATCTACTGTTCTGAAGTCTATGATTTTTATTTATTAGATCATCTTCGATACCCATGACATTTCTAGGCTTAAGTTCCAGGCTTTGGAACATATGCCTTTTTTCCATCATGTGTTGCAAGCAGCCAGAGACCAGGTACCAAGACAGGTGTTTCAATTGCACTACTAAGGATGTCTGCAACATATATTATCTTATCTTTTGGTACCCATAATTTATTGGGTCCTTTTTTTTGTTAGTTCTACCAGAGTTGTGAACAACTTTGGTTTCAACAGTAGAATAATAATATTTACAAGTGTTAAAACTATTTGGTTTAGCTAATTGATTATCATTGGATTCAAAATCAGATTTCTCTTCATCTTTTCCATCTTCTTTTGGCACAAACCCAGTAGACAC
This sequence comes from Vicia faba, assembly GCA_948472305.1. Taxonomy (NCBI): domain Eukaryota; kingdom Viridiplantae; phylum Streptophyta; class Magnoliopsida; order Fabales; family Fabaceae; genus Vicia; species Vicia faba. The sequence goes on from OX451735.1 coordinate 884,965,606, forward strand.
AAAATGAGAGTGTAAGGTGGTTAGTATGTTTTCCTTATTAGATTTAGATTTTTCATGAGGATCATAACCAATACATTTAACTCCAATTCTGCTTACACCATATACCACAGAAGCTAGCATGCTTCTCCCTATGCTCTTAGCTAGAAATTTTTGGAAAGCTTTGACATATTTCTTAGTGACATCATCAGTACTTTCAGAGGCTTCTGAAAGAGTTCTCATGCCTTTAGGGGCAGAGTTTTAATCTTTTAATAAAATGTTTTCTTCATTTAAAACAAAAAATTCTCCCTTAAGCTTATTGTTTTCAACACATACAGATTCATGTGTCTTTTTGAGATCCTTGAATTGAATCTTGAGTAACTCATGTTTTTCCAAAATTTCAACTAAGGAATATGTGAATTCAGAATGAGTAAGATCAGAGCATGCCTCTTTGTAGAATATTTCTTCAGTTTCTGAATTCGATTCATCTTTTGGAGGGATTACTTCACTTGATGTTCCGACATGAGCCATCATTTCCACATTAGTATGTTCTCCGTCTGAGTCATCTTGAGAAGAGTCCGAGTCATCCCATGTTTCCATTAGCCCTTTATTTTTTCCTTTAAGAGCTTTCTTTTTGGGTTTGTTATTCAGAAGCTTGGGAGAATCAAACTTGTAGTGTCCTGGTTCATTGCACACATAACAAGTGTCTTCGTTACCAATAGACTTCCTTTTACCAGAAGTTGATTAGAAGCGACCTCCAGTCCTTCTTGAACTTATGAATCTGTTGCATTGATTTCTCTTCCAGATACGGTTGACCCTTCTGGACAGCAGAGACAACTCATATTCTTTATCATCAAGATCTTATTCTAAATCCTTTATTTCTTGATGGACTTGAGCGCAATAGATTTTATCTTCTTATGCGGTTCATCTTGTTCTAGCTCAATCTCATGACTTCTTAAAGAACTTATAAGTTCTTCTAGAGAAGTATTGTTCATATACTTTGCAAGCTTAAGTGTAGTTACCATAGGCCTCCATTTGGATGGCAAGCTTATGATAATCTTCATCATATGATCTTCCATTGAATAGCCTTTGTTTAGAACTCTTAGTTCTGCAACCAAGGTTTGAAATCTTGAGAACATGACTTCAACACTTTCATCATCCTCATCTTGAAGGCTTCATATTTCTGAATCAAGTTCAGCGCCTTAGTTTCTTTGACTTGATCATTTCCTTCATGAGTCACTTTAAGAGAGTCAAATATAGACTTTGCAAAGTCTTTATTTGTGACTTTCTCATACTCAATATAAGAAATCACATTCAGCAAGATAGTTATTGCTTTATTATGATTCTTATATTCTTTCTTTTATTGATCAGTCATAGCTCTCCTTGCTATCTCTTTTCCAATAGAATATGTGGGAGGTACATAGACATCAACTACCATATCCTAAAAATCAAAATCATGACCTAGAAAGAAGCTTTCTAGTTTATCTTTCCAGTATTAAAACTTTTCACCATAAAAGATGGTAGGTTTTACATTGTAGCTTTTATCATTTGAATCTGAAGCAGCGTTAGTTGGTGTGGGTTCAACCATTATGCTTCTTCAAAGAAAAACTCGTCTGGATCTTTATCTGACACATTTAAGTTTTTGATAACTATCAATTCCTGAACCGGAGCTATGATGCCAATTGAAAGTGTGAGAAACACAAGAAAGGGGGGTTTGAATTGGGTTTCACCAAAAATAATTTTAAATCTTTTCTTTGATGAAAGACCAAGTTAACTTAGAACATAAAAATAAATGAACATAATTATTTTTATCTTGGTTCAGTGTTAACTAAGATACTCCATTCCTCCCCTTAAGGTGATTTTCCTTCAACAAGGAATTAATCCACTATAACCAAAATGATGATAGACAACCCACAATAAGTCATATCAACCTAATTGGCACCCCTAATAAGTCAGCCGATCCTTATTGCAAATCCACTTAAATCGCAGCAAGAGTCTTTTTGAGATCAGACCTTCACTTGGTCATTCGAGGAATCAATCAACAACCATTGAATACTTTCAGTGTATTATAGTTTTCTTATTTTAACCAGATTACAAAACTGTTTCAGTACAAAACATCTAAGTGTTTTACAACAATATACAAGCAACAACTCCTTTCCTATTTATAAAACTATACACATAAGATTTCTCTAAAGAGATGCGCAACACTTTGGTGTAGTTTTTGTTTGAGCTTGATTTAATCTGATAGATTTTTCATTATAATGTTGATTCTTACTTTTCTTCAGCTTTCAAGTTTTCCTTTTATAGCTTGTAGAAATGTTAAGACTAAATTCCCCAGTGAAGTCACCAATTTTCTGTAGCGGTAGAAATGTTAAGACTAATCCATTGGATTGACTTAACTCACAAATTAGTGAAAGTCGTCACCATATTTTTATTTTATCCAAAGGAAATAGGAAAAGAGCGAATACAACCCAAAGTAAGGGGTTGGTTATGCAAAGGGAAGGTATTATAACCCTAAACATCTATGGTATTCCACAGGAACCTCTTTGAAAATTTGTGTATTTTGGCTATAAAATAAATATTTACAAAATAGAAGGTGGGGGCGAGAAGATAAATGTTTTAATTAATTTTGATTCGGCAAAACTAACATGATCTTAGTGCCTACGTACCACCAATGTGCAATGATGAAATCAGAACCACGTAGTTCTTCTAAATTTTTTTGAAAGTTTTGTATGTTGATTAATTTTAAGAGAAGAGTCATGTCGTTATATTCGAGTGGAAAACATACTTACTACCCACAATTATAAGAAAATAGAATTTTCATCATCTCAAAATTGAGTACATAGCTTGGATTTAAAATCAACAAGACATCACTCAACACCCAAGTGGAAAATGTCTCACTTCACTACATATTGTAGAAGTATAGTAGCTTGCATCACTACAAAATCAACAAGAGTCTAATCTTTTGAGAAAAGTTTTTAAGGTAAAAATACAAAATGGAAAAAACAATTTGAATGATGTTAATGGCTTTAGTCTTCAAAAAAAATATCAAAAGTATGATTAAATGGATTAAAGGTTTAATTAAAAAAAGAATTTTGAAAATGCATGGATCTAAATCTAAGTTTATGGTGAAAGCAGTTAAAGTTTGAAAAAAAAATAAGAAGAGTTTTGAAAAGGAGGGAGAATATTTTAAAATTAAAGAAGATGAGAGGAGATGAAGATATTATCCTAAAGCACAAAGAAAAATCTAAGGTAAGAAAAAGTCTAACCAACAAGAAGTCAACACTTGACATAAAGAAGTCAATGTAAAATTGTCATCCTTTGGATTAAAAACCAAGAAAGCATAATACCAAGATAAAACTAAGCCTCAGATGAAATAAGACTCAAATAATTTTAGAATCAAGAAAATTATTAATTTTTATTTCAAAGCTTCCGTGAATTAGATTATCTTTCTTGAGTTTAAAATAACACCTGCATATGAATAACTTGCAAACCAATGCCTTGGAGTAAACTCTAAGGACTTTAGACAAAAATTGGCCAGACTAACATTAATACACAAAGGAATTACCAATCACAATGCCTTCAATTAAACCCATGGGACTTCAGACAAAGCAAAAATAACCTGCACACAGAGACATTTAAACCAATGCCTTGGGGTAAACCCCAAGGGCTTCATAATAACAACAGGGTACCAATGTCTCAAAGTATCAAGGTAAGGCTTCTAATCCTAAGTCCAAAAGATCCACAACTCCAAATTTCCAAGGATAATAACCAATAGTCCAGTCAAGAGTCTTATGTCTTTTAATTTTCAAGTGGATTATTAGGTGTATTCAAAGAAAAGGAGAGCTCAAGTGAGCACATATAAAAGAACACAAAGTAAATGCTCATGTGAGAAAAAGGAAAATAGCATGAGATGTAAATGCTAAAGATAAAAGTGCATAAAATTAAAGACATAAAATAAATTTATAATGTAAAGGCATAAAATCAAAAGAGGTCACCAATAGCTATCAAACTCTCATTGGATCCTTCCATAATTTTTTCATAATTAAAAAGTATTAAAACCATGTTAAAACTAATTAAAATAAAGCAAATAATCCAAAAATAATAAAAAAAATAGAAAACATCAAAATAAAAATATGAAAAAATATTGACAAGATCAGAAATAATTCAAAGTATTTTTGTGATTTTTTTCATAATTTTTAGATAAAAAATAAAGTAGTTATAAATTTTTAAAGATAAAAGGAATTTTAAAAACAATTTTGTAAAAAGAAAATAAACACAAATTATGAAGAGCATTGGATCCTTCTCATTTAACTAGTGTGACAGATCCAATGGCCCACGAGCGTGGATGCACGGTGGAGACGAGTCAACAAACACAAATGGAACACAAAAAGTCAGGCCAATGAAAATATTTCAAATGACACGCTATCATTGGTTGAGGATGACATGTTGGTTATCTTCAATCTCCATCTACCTGCAACTAGGGAAAGAGCAAGATTCTTAAATTTGTAAATTTATGTGCTCATAGTGGTATCATTGGATGCGTCTCATCAAGATGATCTCAACCATATCATCGCGCCAAATTTATATACACTACAACATAGTCGTTTTGGAAATTACCAGAGATAAAATGTAAAACGAGTTTTTGAAATTGCAAGCTCAAATCATCATGAAAATTCAAACCAGAAGAAGCATAAGCTTTAGAGAAGAAGGGACTACATCCAAACAATTTATTTGAGACAATTTGGTTGAGAAACCTACCTGAATGGAGTTCACTTCAAATGCTTCTAAAACTGAACTTATGTAGCTTGATTTTATGCATGAATGAATTAGATTTTATTGGGAGAAGTTTGTAGGATGATCAAGAATGAATAATCATAAGAGAGTTTGGAGAAAGATGACTTGAAAGAATGAAATCGATTTTCAAATTTCAAGCTTCTAAATTGACTTTGGCAGGGTGATTCTGGCTATCCAAGCTCAAGGAATAGAATGAGGAATGATCCTATATTTATAGAAGAAAGAACGATGAGCTCATAGATGCAAGAAGGATCTAGAATGAGTGAATTTATGTGAAGTTGCAAGCATGAGAAGTATGACTCATATTTGCTCAAAACTCAGTCAAAACTTATGTTTCAAGGCTTAAACCATCTTTAAAAACTTTGTTAAACACGTTTAAGTGGAAAACACACATCAATTTGATCATTAAAAGTAACATTATCAAATTTGTAATCTGATTGTGTTGGAAAACTCAGTTTCAAAGGGCCATCTTCAAATCCATGGTGCACCTTGCTCAAGAGGCTTTATGGTCTCATTCTTGTTGCATTGGAAAGACCTTCTCAAAAAGTTTGCAATGTGCCGGGAAATTATTCATTTGGACATTTCAGCTGAAAGTTGTGTCCATTAGAAATCAGGAAAACCTAACTAACTTTGACACTTAGAAAAATTTCTAAGTGTGGAGCTTCACAATGGCCTGTAATGTTCTTCAAACTTACATAGCCTTCCACTTAAAACTAGCTCTTGATCATTTAATATGAAATGAAGTAGACACTTCAAATGGAATTATGGAATTAGAATCACTCAAAAATCATAAAAAATGAGAGAGTTATTAATCTTGGAAGGTGATGCAAATTTCTTGAGAAATCCATAAATGGCCTATAATGTTTCATTGAATTCCATAACATTCCACACATTTTTAGATATTGATCTTTGAATCAAAATTGTAGTTTACATCCTCAAGTTTATTTTGAAAAAATAATGAGTTCAAGGGGATAAAAATTGACCAAGTTATGATCTTTTGAAATCAAGTTATAGATTTCCATGGTCTCCTCGAAAGACTTGTAATAATTTCAAATTTTGATGACTTTCCTTGCACAATTGGATCTTTTCATGTGAATATAAGTTGTTATAAATGATGAGAAGAGTCTATACCAAAAAGAACCACTTAAAAATATTTAAAACTGTGAGAGTTATGAACTCGTGATCATTGAATTAAGGACTTGTCCAAATTAGGTCAAACCACTTGGATCAACTTTGAATCTTTTTAACTTTTATTGAAAATTAAGGCATGATGAGTCACATTAGACCTTAAAATGATGCTATGTTGAAGTAAACTTTATGAGAATTCTCATTGCTTGATCAAACCTGTTGAATAAGGCATGGAAATAAACACATGAACCTATAAAGTTTCTTGATGAATTCAACCACTAGCTTTGAGACAATTTTGACCAAATGAAGTTAAGGGAGCTCGTAAGCCAAAGAAATTTGATTCCATAATCATAGCCTTGAAGTTCAAGCTTTTAAAATCATTGGTTTTCTAATTTACTGAGAATCAACCTTCAAAACCCTAGCTTAAGAGGTGAGAGAGATGCACTTGGCTCCACACCTACAATGTACTAAGTATAAAGAGGAAACATACAACTTTTTTTGGATTTTAGTTAAAGGTTAGTAAACATAAAATAAATATATACAAGATACACAATTCAAGGTGCTTGATGATTCCTCAAGAGAAAACTTAAAGATAGGAGAGAGTAGAAGAGAGAGCCAAACCTAATTTTGATATTGATACATTTAGATGATATGAAATGATGGAGGATCTTAGTGGAAAATATTAGGGTATAACAAAAAGATTATTGGAAGTGTTGGGTTTTCTAGCTAGGATTAGCAAAGATAAACTCAAGTAACCAAAGGTTATTTTAATCAAAAGTCAAGCTGAGTCAAGGATGTCAATCTTAATGTCTTAACATTATGCTGGACATCAGTTTACTCATGCTACAGGAATATACATGCACTAAAGATATCTCTTCTATGATAAGTTGATTTTAGTTGTTTTAATTACCTTCTCAAAGCCAAGGTTCAATATTGTTTAACCAATAAGTAGTTAAAACTCATGGAAGGTGTTAAATTCCTTATTTCATCATACCTTCTTATAATTTCAACTAAGATGATTGGTATTTTGACACTGACATTTCTAGACACTTAACTGTAGTAAAGTGGTTCTGGTGGTTTATTTAAGTCTCATTCTAATCAAATTTTACTTTGTTAATGATTCTAAAAGGGAAGTTTAAGGACATTGGGTAACTAAAGAATTCAGGATGGATTCTCAAGGACTGGTGACTATTGTCATAAACATAAGTCAGTTGTGTGATCAAGGTCTAAATTTATATGTCATCAAGGAAGAATTTTTTGTCACTAATAAGGTTTATGAAGTTCCTCTTAGTATTTAAGAATAATTGATATTTGTGGATTTCACAAATATTTAGTTGTTTATCCTTTTACTTGGTGCTCAAGAAAGAAGAAGTCAATATGTCTCTCCAGAAGGTACAACATCATACAATTGCAAAAGCTCTAGAACTTGTTCCATGTCTTTGTTTGGTTCAATGCAATGTGAGTGCCCTGGTGGATAGAAAGATATATATGATTTTTATTTTATGTCCTATAACAAAGTAAATATATTATTTGTGAAGTCTTCAGAGGTTCTTATCTACTCCTTGAATGAAAAAAAGTTATGTTTCATAATTACTCTATTGGGAGAAGTACTTTTAATGATGATTAACTTCAGGATCAAAACCATGGATGTGTTTATTGAGAAGGGTACTGATGTTCAATCAGATGTTGGAACATCTTCACAATAATTTGTTACTCTAGTGAGTGGAAGATTCTAAAGGGCTATGAGGTACTGAATAAGGAAGCTCTGTAGAAAACATTTTAAGAGGGAGTTCATTATTTAGAGTTTGTCTTGGTCTGTGATCATTAGGTGTTTCAGAGATGAAATATTGAATGATTGTGAGTCTTGGAGTAAAACTATATTGGCCAATTCTGAAGAAGATTGTATTAATGGAGGATATTCTGGTCACTTAGATTAGAATTAATTGAATCCTGGTATATCTTTAAGATTAGGTACATTGCTGAAGGAAGATGTATTTTCAATTGGGTTAATTACTAAAAGAGTGCAATGTTAAACTGAATGTCATGACATTATAGTGTGACATGCTACTACAATCAAGGTACAAGGATTTTATTCTGCTTGCAGAAGAAAGTCATTGTTTTTGTCATCAGTGTGTTAGGGATCTTACTACAGGCTTATATTGACACTCCTACGCTTGGCATGGTTAAGAAGATCTGGAAGTATTTTCATCATAACTTGAGGTGCAAGTTACAATGAGAATATGAGGGGTAATTTTGGAATTTCACTACTGAAGAATTATTGGAGTTACTGTTTGGACGATTTGCCAACTATATTCTTTCACCTAGTGTATTGTGCAATCCAAGAAGAATAGTTTTCCATGGCATGGTAAATGTCATTTCAAATGTTGTAACATTTTTCAAGCACTCAAAGCTTGGAAAGAGAGAAAACTGAACAAGAACATGTCTCTTTCTCCTTAGGTGAGTGGTTCACTATTTCTAAGGGTGATCTTATCTTCTTCCAAAAATGATTTCATTAATTGAATGGTTGTTACAATCAAGGTTTTGTTACAACCTAAGTAACTCTCCTTGTATTTAAAGACCTTACAACCTCATCATTCTCAAAGCTGCATTTCAACATTGTAACATCTATTGGAACATCCAGGACATGGAAAACACCTATAGTCAATGTGAAGTCTCTCAAGAAGAACCATGTGCATATACATGATTCAAACTCAGATACAGATCAGGATTGGGTCAATTTCATTTACTCAGGAGGGTGTATTGGATAGTTATTATATACTATATGTTATAAAAAAAACAAAAAAAAAATAGAAAAACAAAAAAAATAAAACAAAAAAGGTGTGTTTTTTATGTCTTGTTTTTATTGAGTCTATCTCCAAGAATCTTGTTTTTTCATTCTTTCGTTAGTTTTGGTCTCTTTAAAGAGACTTAGTTTTGTTTGTGTCAGTTGTTTTTCTTTTTCAATTTGGTCTGCCCTATTTGGGTGAGTCATTTTTTTATTTTTACCCTTATATTGGTTCTCTTTGGATGAGTCCATTTTCTTTTTCTTTCTTCCTTTATTTTGAGTCAATTTGGTACAATTGGTCATATAACAGGCATAAGGTATGTTTGTTTTGAGTCAATTTTGAGTCTTTCCTTGTTTGTCTTGAAGTAATTCTTGTTTGCTTTGATTCTTTTGTGTCAGTTTATTTTCACTCTGTTTTTTGTCAATTTTAGGTTAAAAAAGGAGAGAAAATGTGTCATTGAGTCTAGTCAAGTGTTATTTGTTTTAAACAACACTTTAGGGGGGCATATGATTGTCTGTCATGTGTGTCTTGAGTTTGTTCTGTTTGTTCTACTTATGTTGTAGTTGTTGAAAAATTTCTCATATGATATTACAACATCTTGTCTAGTCATAGTTATGTGTGCTGCTTCTGCTACATGTGCTTGTAATGTGTTGTGTTCTTGAGGGGGAGATTTATCTCTCTGTGATAAGAATTGGTTATGTGGTTGATGGGGAGTAACGTTCATCTTTTCCTCATGTAAAATTGTACATGTTTAGCATGTAGCTTGTGTTGTGTAACTGTTGTATCTCAGATACATGTTTTGTGCAGTTTGGTTTGTGGTTTTATTCCTCTGGGGTTTTATTCCTTGTGGTTTTATTCCTCTCTCCAGCTGTAATTGGCTTTTGGTTGTTTTAGCCAAAATTTTCCAAAGGGGGAGATTATTAGTTCCATGGTTTTGGTGTTGGCATAATTTTTGCTAAAACATAGTTCTACTGGTGTTGATCAAGATGTTACAACATTCTTGTTAACTCTCATAACAATTTTTTTGTTTTGAGTGTTTCAGCCAGATATCAAAGCAGATGTCATGACATCTTGGTCTCGTACACCAGGCGCTGCTGTTTTAAATCTTGACAAATTTGATTTGATTCCGTGATATTTTTTTTGGATATATCTAGGTAAATTTTGTAGGTCAAGATGATTTAATCTAGAATATGTTTTATATATCTAGCTGTACATTAGTTACTAAATTGGGCCTTGAGATAGTTTAGGAAACTTTTTATTGTTTGTTCCAGGATTTAATGAGATTTTGCTGCACAATTGGTTCATCACTCAACTTATGGATCAAGAAACTTTTATATGTAGAATTTGAAGCCCATGGACTGTAGAGGTGTACATAAAGAGAAGACCTAACCTAATATAATTAGTTCTTTCAACAATTATAAATTTAGGGGAAGAAAAAATAGTATTAGGTTTTGAGAGTCTCTTGTGTATTGTTTGGTTTAAGTTACCCTTGTATCTTTTGATACTTGGGGTCGACATTATGTTCTCACTCAAAAGTATTTAGGTAATGAGTTGAGTATTGTTCTTGGATGAAGCTTTTAAGAAAATCTAATTATTGTTCTTAGTCAAGAGTCTTGACTAGGTATTGTAATGGAAGTATGATCTTTTTGTTGAGTTATTCTTGATACAATCACTTGGATTGGGAGTGTTATATAATACTGAGGTGATTTAGGAAGTGAGATGGGGATTTCTCATATTTAGGAGGTTCTAAGTAGAAGTTTCATTGGGTAGTGATTAGGCGAGAAGTTGTAAACTGGGACTATTTAGATTTGAACTAATACTACTAATAGTTGACTTCCTTCCTAGCTTGGTAGCCCCCAGATGTAGGTGATGTTGCACCGAATTGGGTTACCACTCTGTGATATTTATCATTCTGCAGTTTAAGTTTCAGTATCTGTTATAACTTGATAAATTTGTTCAGGATGTCAAATCAGATGTTGTAACATCTGCCTAGACATTATTCTGATGTTGGAATATCAGTATTACCATGTGTTGCCTATACCATAGAAATTTCATAAATTTTGCTCATCATATTTAACCTCTCATATATGTATACACACAAACAAACTAAACATAATCATTTTTTGTTTGGGTTCCATCTAGACTTGTGTTGATGATGTCCAATTTAGGTTGGTGTAACTGGTGTATTGGGTTAAGAATCTCTGGAGGTTTCATTCAGAAAAACCTGGGGTTTATCCTTCAAGATAATAGTTTCAATTTAGGGGTTTGTATAATATTTCATAAATATTGGATTCGATCGAGTGAAATCTTCGAAGAACGATGGGTTTTATCGAAGGAGTAGCCTGTGATAGTGAATCATTTATAAATCTCAGGTTACAATAATTCACAATTGGATTAGATCGAGTGAAAGCTTTGAAGAACATGGGTTCTTGCAAACGAGTAGCGTGAGACGGTAAATCAATTGGTGTTATCGTGTTACTTGGTAGAGCTCGAGATCAAGGGAAGAGAAAGGGTTATAATCAACATCAAACATTGGGTTTATAGGGTTGCATTGCTACATTTCTCTTGTAATCAACTTTTTGCAAAGTAAGAATTTGATATCTCAATTCCAAACGGAATTGGGGGAAGACGTAGCCATATTAAGGACGATGGTGAACTGTCTAAACAAATCCTTTTGTCTTCTCTCTCTCTCATTTACTTCTATATACTTTCTATAACAAATTGTTAAATTCATTGATTGTGTAATTGATACGTATAGACAAATTCTTTGATAGATATACTTGAAATTTCTTTATTGATTACATTATAATCAATTATATTTTAAGTGGTATTTCATATCAACAAAGTCAAAAGGAAAATCTGAAGAAAAAAAATTGATTTCACACCAAGTGTTCGATAATTTGCTAGTTTACGTTTGATTAATAATTTCATTGGAAATAAGTTTACATTGTGTTCATAATAAAACGATTAATTGAGAATCTATTGTATTAATATCTTATCATTGTTTCACATTCCATTTGGTTTCTAACATATATCTGAGTTTCCAATAGTTAGTTTGGTTTAGACAACTTGTTTAATCTAGGCTAAATCTTCCGCTTGCCATAGTTTTTCATTCGTTTTTCATAACATAATTTTTAAAAGGTAATGTTTACTTTGGGCATCTATTCACCCCACTCTAGATAAGTTTTCATCGTCTAAAAAGTGGTATCACGAGCTCCAGTTTATTTTGTGCCTCAAAAACGCTTATTAGATAATAGCTATCAAACCTAAAGGGGTGTACAATAGACTGATGCTTTAAGATATGAAAGGAGGTGCTAGAGTGGTGCACAAAGATAACATAAAATAAAACTCTAAAGATAAACCCTAACACCAGGAATCTTCAAAAACATGCACACCCAAACATGAGGTTTGAGTCTCTTTGTATAGCAATATCTTATGGGCTTTTCTCCTATAGATATTTGACTTGATTTAGTCCAGAAAATAGTTGATTGTGTTTGACATGATCTTCTCCATAATTGTCTCCAACAATAAGATATGATTTGTTATATTTCAAATTCAAATTTAAATCTCCATTTAAATCTGATTTGAGCATCTCCAGTTGTCAAATAAAACAACTAAACATTGCTAAATTAACTACAACAAATTTGATTGAATCTTACTAAGAAATTATGCACCAAGAAACATCCATATGGCCTGCTGTCAAGGCTAGATATTGCACTGCACAGATGTTGAAGCAACGCATTCAACATGTTGCACTAGTACAACTAAATTAACTCTTCATCATTAATGTGTAGATCTTCTTTATAGAGTGAATTCTTAGATAGATAAAAGCGGGACCAATACTACACAACCATTTGTCAGTTGTAAGAGACCAGATGTTACAACATACATGTTGGAACATCGTGTTCCACATGTTACATGTAATTGTTCAAGTTAACTCTCTTCATTTCAACATTCTTTGTAGAGTAGTTCTTGGACTAAATATTCCTTCAAGGTACATGCTTCTAGACCATCCAAGTTAAATCTCTTCATATCCATATTCTTTGTAGAGTAGTTCTTAGACCAAATCTTCCTTCAAGGTACATTCAATGAGTTCTTCTTTTACTGAATCACATCCAAATTGATTTTATATTAACAACACAAACTTCTTCTCATAACAAGCTTCTGCATCTTCTAAAGAATTCAACACCACAACTCTTCTGAAGGAAATTTATGAGGTTACTAAGAACCCAAATGTAATCACATGTTGAGCTCTTTTTCTTAACTAGTTTTGTCAAGCACTTTAGCTACATCTTGGAAACTCTTGCTTAACTAGTTATGCGAAACACTTTAGTTGAGAAACTCTTGCTTAACTGGTTCTGTCAAGAACTTAAGTTGAACAATAATATTCAGCAATATAAACATAATCAAACTAAAATGCTTGAACATGTGTTGAACAATCTTGTTTCACATGTTGCCTCTAATACATCTTGTACAAATGTTGGTTCACCTAATACAACCGACTAAAAGGAACTACATAAAGATCTAACAAATTACAATCAAGGGATCCAAGATATCTCACACTCACCAATTCTTATATACCATGTCATAAGGGGCCACAACATCTAAAAATCCAACCCAATAAGGAATTTACGGATCTCTGGGTGTAATTATGGCACATTTGTTGATGGGCCGGCCTCCCATAAATACTAGGTATTGTGTGGAAGAAGTAAAGGGTGATAAAGTCTATTAATGTCCCATCATATTCTAATAAAAATGTACAGTCAATTGAAAAGATAAGTTGACTCCGGAGTAATTTCTCCTAGAAAAATTCAATTTCAAGTGCCTAAAGTCTGAAGCAAGTGAAGAAGAACAAGTTAAATTAGAAATACAAGCCCTAACTACATCGGCCCAGGATTAAGGGGCTACCATTTTAGACTAGATTGATGCTCAATTGACAAAGGCCCAATATGATAGATTACCTAAAGAAAGCAAAGGCCCAAAATGTCTCCCTAGGTGAGTCTAGCCACAAGATTTTAGGGAATAATGATCTAAAAATATATTTTCTTTGAGATATTACTTGTAATACGGTGGGAGAACTTACTTGGTTTTGTGTTTTATCGCAAATGTTGCGGATAATAAGAGTTGCCATCGACTTTTCTTTTATCCAATAAGGAAAAGGTGAAAAACACAGGAAAGACCTTTGAGATTTTTGAGTTCGGGGGTAGGTTATGAAAAGGAAAGGTGTTAGCACCATTTACATCCGTAGTTATCTACGGGTTCTTAATCACTAGCTCACTTTGTTTTAAAAATGCTTTGTGAATGTGTGTTTGAAAATATTTCGGAAAATTGCAATAGTAAGGCAACTTTGTAATGATCCTCGTATCTGTCCTCGAGAATGCGTACAAAGTATTTGTTTTGAAAATATTTTTGAAGAGTATTTGTGAAAGGATGTTTTTGTTTTGAAGAGCTTTGTGAGCAAGCGATTATGAGCTATCTACGTACTCAAGTTATTTATTATTCTTTTCCTTCTCCTTTAGAAAGTGCTATCCTACCATTAGTTAGTAGAAAGCCCCGTCGTTGGATGTGAGGGACAGGCGCGAGTCATCGTACAATCATAAAAGACAACTCATAGGGGCGCTTTAGCAATTTTCTAATGGGACTAGATCGTTTATCGAAGGCAACATCAAAAGGGTTATCGAGGGACTATGATCTTTGTTTTCGATGGACAGTGCTAAATTGATTTGAATAAAAAAAGGGTTAGTGAAAGAAAACCTAAAAACTAAGTTAGGGTTTGTTAAAGGTTTTTGTTAAAATAAAGGAAAATAAGAGGGAAAGAGTAAGAAGAAAAGAGAATTGGAGAAAAATAACCAAAATGGTAGGGGTGGGTTTAACCCACGCCCTCAGGACTTTCAACCAATACGTTCACCACCAAGCCATGCGCACGTCTGTGACAAGGAATGGCAGCCAACATGTTTTATCATTTGCAAAACAAAGAAAATATGAAAAGAAACAAAATTCCAAAAGCCTGGGATCGAACCCACGCGTGGGCATAATAACGTCCTAACGTGTTCACTTCAATCGTTGGGGAGGTAATACATCTGGTATCTTCAATGAAACAAATAAAATAAATATTTAGCAAAACACCTGGAACAGAGATACGTCGGAGCCCTAGCTCTGGTCGTCTTCTCCGGTGAATAACATTTTTGTCCCTGCAAAACAACACACATTTAGAGATCCAGGGGGACCCTACCTCCCTAAATCAGGCCTTACGAATCCAATGGGATGGTTCTGTTGAACTGAAATGCGCTAGATTTTAAGTTTTTCCAAAAATACATGGGATTTGTGTAGTTATAGTGTTTCACGATTTGGCCAGCATGAGACCTCCATGATGGTTCTATCCTGCACGTTAATACCTTAGAAACACAATGATATCATTAGTATATCTTAAAGCAAACGAAAAATGAAAATATGATTTTGTAAAAAAGTATGAGATCGGAGATGTATGCGATGGTGTTTCATGAGCTTTAGATCATTAGGTTTGATCCATTCTTACTCTGTAGGATTGCTGGAAGTGAATGAGCTGATTTATTTGCCTTGGAAACGGTTGTGATAAGGGTTTGAAGGTTGCCCTAGTTTGATGAATTTTTTTATGATTTTGGAGGGATGTTCTTGCACAATGTTTTTCATGGCCTCTTGTCTAAATTTGTTGAGAATATATAACATGGAATTAGGTCAAAAAATGCGGGCTTGGACCTTTGTTGACAAGCCTTATATTTTATCTTCTTTATTTTGAATTAATAATGAATAAAATCAAAATAATTAAAATAAAATATATCAAGGGGTAAATGAGCAAGATATGAGGTGTATACGGAGTGTAGTACATGCTTGGACTCTGAAATAATAGCCCAATATCCCAAAATATCAGGTTTGCTCAATTTGAACTTCATGCATTTTCTCAAAATTCTCCAACTTGCACTGGTCATAACTCTCTCAATTTTTATCTTTTGAAGGGGATCTTTTAATTTTTAGAAATTTAAAGATGTCCTCTACAATCTCTCTTTTGATCATTTTTGAATTTAGAGAATTTATCTTGATGTAAGTTGCCTTGACAAAAAGTGTTTTTTTTGTTGAATTTTAAAATGACCTATAATTTATTGGCCCATAACTCTCAAAAGAAGCGTTTTTTGGACTTGAGCTTAGATATACAAAGTTGTATAGAATTGAAATTCCTTCAAAATAAGCTTTGTTTGGGGAAGATATGATGAAGCATGTGAAAGTTATGCTTGGTCAAAGTTCAGTTGACTTCTTCTAAAGAAAATCATAATTTGGCAACTTTTGACTTTTGATGGTTTGAGAGTTTTCTTGATGAATCATGATCAACCCTTGATAAAATTATGAACATCACTTCAAAACCTTGATGTTGACCAAAAATCTTGAAGTTTGACTATATGTTGGCCATAGTTGACTTTTTACCCAATATAGTTAATTTTCAATCATCTGAGCCATTGATTGAGCAAACTTGTGATGCAAGGCATGAAACTTGGTATGAGCACTCTTGGAGACATATAAGAGACCATGAATTCCATTTGAGACCTTAGAAACTCAATCTTCCTTGTGAAAAATGAAACCCTAGTTGTAAGTCCATTGCTTATGAGGAGAATTTGTTTGATCAATTCTTGAGCCACCTTGAGAAATTGAGAACCCTAGGAGACTGTCCTTTGAATAAAATAAAAGGGAATAGTTTATGGGTACAATAACTTCCCCTGTTCAATATTCTTAAACCTGAAAAGTTAGATTGGCATGCTAGCCATTCGTGATCTAAAGGTAGAAGAGGATTGAACACTTAAGTGCCTAAAAATTTGCACTCGCATGTGCAGGAGGTAACGCTGTCGATTGATAATATTGCTTGAATGGTCTTGAAGATGCCATTCAGAAAGGTGTTAGAATGTTGTCGGAGATGGGCTTATAGATGCCATCCAAAGTAACTGTTGATAGAAGTATCAAAATGAGTCTACGTTTGATTGTATCTGAAGAATGCTTTCCAGAATGAACCTCTAGGGAAGGTGTTTAAGTAGTTGCTGGTCAGATTTAGTCTCTGAGGGAAATGCTTGTCAGATTTAGTCTCTGAGGGAAGTTCTTATCATGTAGATAGTCACCCCGTCCTGTTTCGGGAATTGATCTACAATCTGTTTTTTTTGTTGGTAAACCCGTCTTATTTGGGAATTCATACCACCTGGACATATCGATAGTTTCCCCATCCTATTTTGGGAGTTAATTTTTGCCTTGTTATAAAGATAGTTTCCCCATCCTATTTCAGGAATCAATTTTTGCTTGGTCATCCAGATAGTTGCCCCGTCTTGTTTCGGGAAATAATCTCTGACCTGCCTTTGTTGGTAAATTTGTCCTGTTTCGGGAATTCATACCGTCTGGTCATATAGATAGTTGCCCCGTCTTGTTTCGGGACCGAAATATCCCAAGAAACTAAACCTCAATGAGTGTAGTATCGAGTATCTACCAACTTCGGACTGCACCAAAGTCGGTCATCTCACTACGTCCTAAAGGCCAAGTTGGTCAAGTAAAGGTTCTAGAAGTTCATTAGTTCTTCATGACATCACTCAGCGGCCCCATATTCTCTTTGATTAACTCAAAGGCTACCGGTACCCACAAATATGCCGCACTAACATAGCTATTTCTTAGACCATGTCGGTATACCCCGCACAATTTCCATAACATATTGCTACTTACCTATAATGTATCCCAAATCCGGGTAGAGGATTCAAACCCATACAAAGAACCATAATGTAAAGCATACAAATCAAACAATGTAAGCAATTAAATGTGATTTATCCCTAAGGTAATCCCACTTTTAGAATAATCCCCAACAGAGTCGCCAGTTCTGTGATACGGTGGGAGAACTGACTTGAAGGTTTTGCATTTTATCGCAAATGTTGCGGTTAGCAAGAGTCGCCACCGACTTTTCTTTTATCCAAAAGGAAAGGTGAAAAAGCACAGGAAAGACCTTTGAGATTATTTCTTGAGTTCGGGGGGTAGATTATGAAAAGGGAAGGTGTTAGCACCCTTTTCATCCATGGTTTTCCATGGGCTCTTAGTTACTTGCTAGATCACTTGCTTTTGTTTGAAATTGTGCTTTGTGTGGTTTTTGAAAGTATTTTGTAAAGAGGCCATTGTTTAGGCAATCTTTGTAATGATTCTCGTTCGTAAGAATGTATACAAAGATGTTTGTCTTTTTGAAAAATGTTTTCAATGTTTGTAAGATGTTTGGAAATGTGTGTGTTTATTTTGAAAATAGCAAGGATATTTGTTTGAAATGGACCAAGTAACTAAAAGTAATCTACCTACTCAAATGTCTTTCTTGTTTATTTTCTTTTCCTTTGATATTGTTTCCTTACCATTGATTTGGTAAGCAACCCTATCTTTGGATGTAAACGGGACGGGTGTGGGTCATCGTATAACCATGATTAGCAATGTCTCAAAGTATCTTATCATTTTTTTGAGGGACTAAGATCATTTTGTAAGGCAACTTTGAATAGCATCATCGAGGGACTATGATCTTATATTTGTTTGTTTTGCTAAGATACCTCACATGCGTAATATGACCATTTTTGTATAAGGCAACTAAGTGGAGTAACCCTAGGGGGTGCTTGTGTGCAAGTGTGTTATTTTCATGCTTGATTTTGTCTTGGATTAGGGTTTTCTATTTGGTTGATTTTATCTTGCCATACAAACCCTAATTACTAGCATGTTATGTAAAAGCGATAAATTGCGAAATTTAAAGATTATTATGCTATTACAATATTTTATGGGAGGGGGTATACAAATTATGAATGGGGATTGCAATAATATAAACCTAATTAATATATTACAACCAAATTGAATTTATACAAGTATTGGAATAAATAATGTACAAGACAATTTAAATATGCAAAGATATATAAATGCAAAAGAAAATTTTGTTTGGTTTTTCTATGTAAAAACTTTTAACCTAAGCCTAATAAATAAATCAAGATTAAACTTAAATTAATTAGGAAAGGAAATTATTTTTAGCAAGTATTTTGGTTAAACCTTAATTCTAATTTATTAAAAGGAAATAAATTTCTTTAAGTATTTTTGTATTTTTGTCTTGAAAATAATAAATGGTATTTATGAAGTATTTTGGTCCTTTTATATGTTAAAATATATATTTAATAGGTGTGAAGAAAAAATAAATATTTAACCTAATTCTATTTTAAATTTCAAATATATTTAACAAAAATAGATAATATATAACTAAATAAAAATATTTTTTATGAGAAAATAAAATAAAATAAAACAAAATATAATATTTATCATATTTATATTTTTTATGATTTTTATTATTAAGGAAAATATATTTGATAAAATAAAAATGAAAATAAAAATATTAAATAAAATATTTGGGCCAGGGGTGCTGAAGGTAAATGGGAGGCAGGGAGTTAGCAAAAACATAGGGCCCAATTGTCCAGAAGCCCATGTTGCAAACAAACAAAAAATGGAAAAATATGGAAAATTGCAAAAAGTAGCGCCAAGGCTCGAACCCGTGACCTAAGGCATTTCTGCGCGCTGCCTTGCCACTGGGGTGGCTGTACATCCATTAGTTCAAATGAAAACACAAATACATAACACAAAACATTTCCTTGCCCTGTACTTCATCTTCAACCTCTAGCCAGCCGGACCCCCTGTAACTCTTTCATCTCTTAACAAAAATGGAAAGTGATAACATGAACATTATAGCATTTTACTTCACGATTCTAACCATGTGCATGACTAAAACTATAAGTCCAAGATCAGAGAGAATTTTGTTGGCCCTAATTCTTAACCTAATTTTTTCAGAAACTTCAAACTCAAAATTCTCTAAACTCAGGCCAAATAAATGCAAGCTATGGATATGTACAGCTTCGTAGCAACGATGTCTACATCTTTTATTCACAAATGGAAAGCTAACTATGCATGTAGTAAGAGTTAGAAAAACAGAAAACTCACCTTTAAAATGGAAATTGTGTTTTAGAAATGAGCTTGCTTTAGGATGCTGTGATGATCAGGTTAGCTTCCTTGAACCTCTAGGAAGCTAATGCAATGCTTAGCTTGTCTTGAGGGTGGCTGGAATGATCTGGAGAAGTCCACTTGTGTTACTCTATTTTTGAACTTCAACAATGGGGAAGATGGAGTTACAATGATATTTCATGGTGTGGGATGGTTTACTTGTAAGGTAAGGAAGCTTAGGAAAGAAAAAGGCCTGAAAACGCACGAGTGAAATGGAAGATTCAGTGCACAAGTCAGAAATGGCAAGTTTGGAGGCTTGGTATGCAATTTATGATTCTAGGGTGTTTCAAGGCTTGGGAATTCGTGGTTTTAGTTACAAAATGATGGCTTTATATAGAGCAAAAGGTTGGAGGATTTGTGCTTGCTCAGAAGTACAAGATCATATGTCTTTCTACATTTCTTGTTTTTGAAGCAAGTGTGAGAAATGACTTCTTAATGCATGATTCTGATGTTGTAGGGTGGTGTGAAGCTTTAAACATGTTTTTTTCAGGTTTAGAGGCTTGGTTTGTGCAGAAAGAACAAGTACAAGGCTCAAGAAATGGAAAAATGAAAAAAGCATGCTTTTCCAAAATGGCAATGTTGCCTTTCTTCCATAAATGGTTATTTTCTTGTACAATGCATTGAATGCTTTGCTTTAGGGCATGAAATCTTGTGCAATCCATTAATGGTGGAGTGACAAACTAGTTTGAGGCCTGAAAAGTGAAGATTGTACAGCATGCTTGAGGATTTGAATTTTTGTTCTTCATGAAATGGCTTGAAATTAAAGTGAGAAATTGCCAACTTCATCTCTTCTATTCTCCCTACTCAAGAATGATCTCAAGGAGTTCTTGGATATTTTTGAAAGCTTGCAATGTGCTCTACAACTCATATTTGAATTTCATTCAAATATTCCGCTTGGAACTATGTGAAAAATTGGCATGAAGTTAGGTGAAAAACCTGCCTAACTAGGGCTAAATTTCACTAAGTTATTTTAGTTCATGAGCATGTATTCACAAAATTATATCTTGAGATCCAAGAATCTTTAGGAGAAACCGTGTGAAGCAAAGTTGTAGATTTTATGAAGATCTACAACTTTCATGTTGGGAACTTCCTTTGAATCATCTTATATCATAGTGAGAATTTGGCTTAAAGTTGAGAAAAAATAAGAAATTTTATATACTTAGAAAACTTTCTAAGTTAAGAAATTTCAAATTTCAAAACAAAATCTTCAATCTTTGATTTCTTGATGAACAAGTTTCATATTTTGACATGTTTTGATGAATTATGATCCTTGGCACTTGAATCTGACCAAAAAGTCAAAGTTTGACTTTTCAGTATACAGTTGACTTTTGATCAGTTGACTGAAAAATTCATCTGTCAATCCAATGAATTTGTAATGTTTTGAATCATGTCATTAAGTCAAGATGATACAATTGAACTCTTGAAATCATTCTCCAAACCAATTGATCATTTGCTAGGTCAAAAATCAGAAATTTCCCCTTCTTAGTCAAAACCCTAATTTTGATCAATTTGCCCTTTTGATGATTTGATCAAATTCCTTGGGGAATTATGGTCCAAACTTGATCAAATGATACATATGAGTCTAATATGTTGATGTGGATAAAAAATTATGAAGTTTGATTGTAAATTGGCCATGGTTGACTTTTTTCCCAATACAGTTGATTTTTAGGTCAACTGTCCAATTGATTGATCAAAAATGTGATTCAAAGCTTAAAACTTGGCATGAATTATCTTGGGGGTCCATAATTGCCATTGAAAGTCATATGAAGCATTGATGGTCCAAAAATCCTTGTGTAATCTCAAACCCTAATTTTGGGTCATTAGTGCATGATGAGATGTCTTGAGCTGGTCAAACCCTAATCCAGTCTTGAGTCAAAGAGATCTTGTGAGAAAAATCTTGATAAATGAGAGGGTAAATTTTGGGGTACAACAGCTGCCCATGTTCAATCTTCTTAAACCTGAAGAGTTAGATTGGCGAGTTTTGCCATTCGTGACTCGAATGTGGAAGATGATTGGACACTAGAGTGCCCAGAAATTTGCACTCGATGATGCGTGGTTGAGGGAATGGGATTAAAGATGCCATTTGGAGCGGTGATTGAATCTTGTTGGTGATGGGCTTGTAGATGCCATCCAGAAGTGATTGTTGAATTGTAATTCGTAAGCTGAAAGAATGAGTATCAGAATGGCGTCCGTGTCTGGAGCGTATCTGAGCTGTGTTTGGAAGCGGATTTTGCCTGAGTATCAGAATGGCATCCGTGTCTAGAGCGTATCTGAACTGTATCTAAAAGTTGCATTTGAATGAGTATCAGAATGGCGTCCGTGTCTGGGGCGTATCTATACTGTATCTAAATGTTGGGATCTGAATGAGTATCAGAGTGGCCTCCGTGTCTGGAGCGTATATGAACTGTATCATGAAGTTGAATCTGAATGAGTATCAGGATGGCATCCATATCTGGAGCGTATCTGAACTGTATCATGAAGTTGAATCTGAATGAGTATCAGGATGGCATCCGTATCTGAAGCGTATCTGAACTGTATCATGATTGCATATTGTTAACGATAGCTGTTAATCTTATCCTGAAAAGGGTAAAATGTTAGCTAAAATACAAAGTTATGTTGCATGAAATGTATGATGGAAAGTATTTGCTTTATAAATTTTTATGATATATGGATGTAATGTATGCGTATGTAAGCTGATTTGTTGTATTGCTGTCGGATTGAGGAAAATAAATCCCTGAACGCTGCTGAAGATATGTGAGTCTTCATGTCTTGAAGTTGAAGTACTGATGAATTTTTGTTAAGAGAAGTAAATTTTGTTGTGAGGGCAATGTCATGTACTGCTTGTAAGATCTGTTGGGGAGTCCCGAGAAATTTGACGACTTTTGCTAGGGATTGATAACTGAGAACTTTGTTCCGTTGGGGATTTAAATGACGTACTGTAGGGGTTACTTATGGAATAGCCTAGAGACATTTTCCTATTCTTTCAACCTATTAGTAATTGTCTTTCTCATTTTGTTTATTTGTAAAACAGTAATCATGTTCAAATGCATATGTTCAACAATGAATCATTGGACGTTTTTGTAAACAAAATACAAGCGTAAAGAAAAAGACAAATAGTTTTTTCACTTTCAAAGGGATATCTTTGTATTGACTTTGAGTAAATATTTTGTACAAAGGGGACAAACATTCTAGTAAGAGAATGTTGTCGTAAAACAAGAAAAATTTGATACAAAGAAAAGATAGTTATGTGTATAAAAATCCCATGGGGTTTCCATTCTGCTATAGCCTTCGTATCTCCGAGTATCTTGTCTATTTGTTGTCTTGTCCGAAGATGATTGAATTGATCAGAACCTCTGAGTTTGTTAGTGGAAGCCGAAGATTATTTGTAAAGTGATCTGACGGGACATAGTCGTACGCCTTAATTCCCTAACTTTTGCCTAGACTGCCCTTTCAGGTTTTCAGTCCACCGGGAAACCCTTTTTTTCCCAAGTCGCCCTTTCGGGTTTTCAACTTGCCGGGTGTACAGATTGTTTTTGTTTTATCCCTAACTTTTGCTCGAACCCTTTTGGTTCGTCGGGATGCCCTTGTTTTTTCCTAGGTATGTCAACCTAGCGGGTCTCTTATGCGTAGTATCTTTTGACTATGTCTGTGTTTGCAGGGTGTGGCAGGTCGTCGCCATCCATGGTGGTCAAGATCATTTCCCCACCAGAGAAGATGTTTTTGATTACAGATGGTCCTTCATAGGTAGGAGTCCATTTTCCCCTGGGATAACTTTGTGGCAAGATGATACATTTGATCACTAGATCCCCAACTTGATATACTTGGCGTCTGACTTTCTTGTTGAAAGCCTTGATCATCAGTTTTTGATACATTTGACCATGGAAAACAGAAGTAAGTCTCTTTTCATCAATCAAATTCAGTTGATCAAGTTGAGTATGGATCCAATCGTCTTCGTTCAAACCTGCATCCTTCATAATCCTCAGAGAGGGGATCTGAACCTCAATAGGTAGGACAACCTCCATGCCGTAAACCAAAGAATAGAGTGTTGCCCCGGTTGATGTGCGAGCCGTGGTACGATAACCGTGGAGAGCGAATGGTAACATCTCATGCCAGTCTTTGTATGTGACTGTCATTTTCTGTATGATCTTTTTAATATTCTTATTCGCAGCTTCGACAGCACCATTCATTTTTGGCTGATAAGGAGAAGAATTATGATGCTGAATCTTGAATTGCTCGCACAATGCAGTGATCATAGTGTTGTTGAGATTTGTACCATTGTCAGTGATGATCCTTTCCGGGATACCGTACCGGCAAATAAGGTTTTGCTTAATGAAGCGGGCCACAACATTCTTGGTAACGGAAGTGAAGGAAGCTGCCTCCACCCATTTTGTAAAATAGTCAATGGCCACTAGGATGAAGCGGTGTCCATTGGAGGTTGTCGGCTTAATTTCCCCAATCATATCAATTCCCCACATAGCAATGCGCCAAGGATCCGTAAAGACATTAAGAGGAACCGGAGGTACGTGCACCTTGTCAGCATAAATTTGACACTTATGGTAGTTTCGAGAGTGTTGATAGCAATCTTCTTCCATGGTAGACCAATAATAGCCTGTCCGTAGGATTTTCTTTGCCATCGTATGCCCACTGGAATGGAGTCATGATTGCATTTGTACAGGATGCCATTACTAAGGAAGAATTTAGCAGAGAATCTCCTTAATCACTTCTTATCATTGATTGAATCTCTTTCTGGGTATTCTTAAGCCTCGAGATACCTCTTGACTTTGTGAAACCAAGGCTGGTCCACTACTTCTTCAGTATTAATCTCGTGACAGTGTGCTGGTTCATCCATTTGTTCGATGGTGATCTGGGGAGCCTCATTATCCCAATTAAGTTTAAACATAGATGACATTGTGGCTAGAGCGTCTGCTAGCTGATTTTCTTCTCGCGGGAAATGCTCGAAGGTAATCTTCTCAAAATGCGGTAGCAATGTCAAAACATGTTATTTATAAGGGATAAGGTTAGGGTGTTTGGTGTCCCAATCCCCTTTGATCTGACTGATGTCCAAGGCTGAGTATCCGAATACATCCAATGATTTGATTCCCAAGTCTATGGCAGCTTTGAGACCAAAGATGCACGCTTCGTATTCCGCCATGCTGTTCGTACAATTGAAGCATAGTATGGAAGTAAAGGGAGTATGACCCTCTTATGGAGATATGAGTACAACACCAATACCATTGTCGAGTGCATTGGAGGCTCCATCAAAGAACAGGGTCCATCGGGATCCTTGTTCAGGTCCGTCGTATGGCCTGACTTCTTCATAGTTGTCTAATGTCATGATGTCTTCATCCAGGAATTCGAACTTCATAGATTGGTAGTCTTCTATAGCTTGGTGAGAGAGGTGATCAGCTAGTACACTGCCCTTTATAGCTTTCTGGGTAGTATATTGTATGTCGTACTCTGTCAAGATCATCTGCCATCTTGCTATTCTCCCAGAAAGAGCAGGCTTTTCGAAGATGTATTTTATCGGATCCATTTTAGATATCAATAAGGTAGTATGAGTCAGCATATACTATCTTAGCCGACGAGCAGCCCATGCCATAGCACAGCAAGTCTTCTCGAGCAGTGAATATTTGGTTTCACAGTCGGTAAATTTTTTTCACAGGTAGTAAATATCGTGCTCTTTTCGGCCAGACTCGTCATGCTGCCCCAATACACAGCCCATTGAGTTTTCTAAACCAGTCAGATACATGATCAACAGTCTTCCCTCGACTGGTGGCATCAACACAGGAGGCTCTTGTAAGTATTCTTTGATTTTGTCAAAAGCAACTTGGCATTCATCATTCCATTTGACTACTTGATCTTTCTTGAATAGCTTGAAGATTGGCTCACAAGTGGCTGTTAGGTGAGAAATGAATCTGGCAATATAGTTCAAACGTCCCAAGAATCCTCTGACTTCCTTCTCAGTATGAGGAGCAGGTATCTCTTGTATTGCTTTAACTTTGGCAGGATCGACCTTAATACCTTTGTTACTTACGACAAAGCCTAGGAGTTTATCGGACCGTACCCCAAATATGCACTTGTTTGGATTCAACCTCAGCTTGTACTTATTCAGTCTCTCAAACAACTTTTGTAAGTGATCAAGATGCTCTTCTTATGTTTACGATCTGGCTATCATATCGTCTATGTAGACTTCTATTTCATGATGTATCATGTCGTGAAATAAAGCTACCACGGCGCGCTGATAGGTTGCCCCGGCATTCTTTAATCCGAATGGCATTACCTTGTAGCAGAATGTGCCCCACTGTGTGAAAAATGTTGTTTTCTCCATGTCCCCAGGTGCCATTTTGATTTAATTATAACATGAGAATCCGTCCATGAAGGAAAACACTTTGTGTTGTGCCGTATTGTCAACTAGGATATCAATGTGGGGGAGTGGAAAATCATCTTTAGGGCTTGCCCTATTCAAATCTCTGTAGTCCACACGCATTCGTACTTTTCTGTCTTTTTTAGGTACGGGAACAATGTTGGCAACCCATTGAGGGTAGGAAGTGACAGCCAAGAATCCAGCATTGAATTGCTTCATGACCTCCGCTTTAATCTTTTTTGACATATCAGGTCTCATGCAGTGAACTTTTTTCTTTACTGGCAGACAATCTTCTCTTGTAGGAAGACGATGTACCATGATGTCTGTATCAAGTCCTGGCATGTCTTTATATGACCAGGAAAAAACTTCAACATAATCGTGTAACAACTGAATCAGACGCTCCTTGACACTGGGTTCCAGATTGGCACCCACCTTGACCTCTTTTTTATCCTCCTCGGTACCCAGGTTGATCATATCTACAGGTTCCTCGTGAGGCTGAATGGTTCTTTCCTCTTGTTGTAGCAGTCTGGCAAGTTCCCCTAGTACTTCACAATCTTCCCCGCCTTCGTCTTCGGCTTGGTAGATTAGATTCTCAGAGTCACGAAAGGCCATAGCAGTATCGTTACCCATGGGATCCAGAATGGATGAATACCTGCATTGTGAGTGTGTGTGTGTGTATAAGTGTATAGCTATCTTTAAAAGAAAATAAAATGTAAAAGAAAAACAATGAGCACAAAAGTTTGTATGCGAAAAACGTCCATGATTCATTGATGTCATATGAAGATGAAATAATAACCCTTACAAATGGACCATTGTGCCTCGGGAAAGACACAAGGTTTTAAGAGTGCGAATTGTTTTTGAATATTACAGATCCAACAAAATGTAAAGATTACTGTGGGATAAAAGTTATTGGGACGAAGTCTCTAGCCTCCCAATTGTTGAGTCCTCCATTGACAGTCAGAAAGATCCAATCCTCTAGGTTGCAATCATCTTCACCATCTTCTACCGTGTTGACCTCACGGTTGCTAATCTTCAAGGGTGGCCCTCCAGCACGGGCATGACGTACAGCATTTTGAGCATTTGAAGTGAAACCTTGGCCAAACTTGTCAGACTTATACGGGATATCTGGAAGTTTCCCCCAGATGGTGCATCCACCTTCCTCTACCACTGTTTTGGCGTCCTTCAGAGATGACATTCGGAGTTGAGGCCTTGTAATCTTGGGGATCTGGGACACAATCTTGGTCACTGCCACCTCTTGGGGGACCTCTTCGAAGTGTTGAAATGGAGTTTCAATGAATTTGCCGTCCAATTCCATATATCTGAAGGAATTGAGATGGTTGATCATGTATTCTTCCTCTCCACGGACAGTGATAATCTTTCCTTGAACCGGATACTTCAGCATCTGGTGCAATGTAGAGGTAACAGCGCCAGCATTATGGATCTATGGTCGTCCTAGTAGACAGGAGTAAGAAGGGTGGATATCCATTACATAAAAGGTTGAATTGAAAGTTTAAGTCCCAACCTTTATGGGGATATCCACCTCCCCATGTACCATCCTCTTCGAGCCATCAAATGCCCTTACTACTATGTTGCTTGGCTTTAACGTCAGTCCCTCACAGTCAAGTCTGTCAAGAGCATTTTTCGGTAATACGTTCAAAGATGAGCCAGTGTCCACCAAAACATGGGCCAGAGTTGTGCCCCTACATTCCACAGAGACATATAATGCCTCATTGTGCTTTCTTCCCCTTGGTGTCAGATCAGCATCCGAGAAGCCTAGGTCGTTATCCACTGTCAAGCTGGCCACGCAGTCTTGGAATTGATCAGCAGACGTCTCTTGAGGCACATGGGCCGTTTTTAGGAACTTCACCAAGGCTTTCGCATGTGCCTTAGAACAAAGTAGTAATGCCAGCATGGAGATCTTGGAGGGAGTTTTCCCCAATTGTTCAACTACATCGTAGTCACTCCTCTTTATAATTTTTAGAATCTCCTCCATTTCTTTCTTAGATGTCTCGGGGATAGTCAGTGATTGAGCCTTCGTCCGGACAGGCTCCACTTGAATACTCTTTCCTCAAGTTTCAGCAGCAGGAGTGTTGGTAGGAATGACAACAGGGGTTGTAACGGCTTCGTTAATAGGAGCATTTGTAGAGATGATTATGGGTACGGAAGTAACCTTTAGAACAGCCACGGGTCCAGAAACTGCCTTTTGGGGAGCAATTTCTGGAGAAAAGATCCTACCGCTTCGGGTAATTTTACTAGTTTCGGCAATATTACTGATGTCAGAATCTTCTTCTTTAGAGTTTATCTCTTCGGTGGCCGGCCAGTCTTGTTTGATGCCATGGTAGTAAATGTCCCCTCCATAATTCCATGGCACAGTTTTGTCAGATTCATATGGGACTGGCCCAGGCATTGTGATTATTAGAGGAGTTGCTTTAGGAACCGATGTAATTCTAACGGGTCTTTTGGTGGAGACCCTGAAAGAATTGGCGGAAATGGTAATGATGAAACATCTTCAACAGGAATAGGTGAAACAAGAGTACTTTCAAACACAATCTCTTTGTTATCTATCAGGCGTTGAATGTTTGCTTTCAACAAAAGGCAATCGGTTAGTGAGGACAAGCAGAGATGGCAAACTTCATTACAGCCCGGGAACACACCAGATTTCAACAAGTTTATCTTAATGGTTGGAAGTGGAGTCATGAATTCCTCAATTGTGGTAACAAATAAATCTTCTTCAATAGCATTGGTATTGTGACCATGTCTGGGCATAGGAGCAGAAATGACATTTGGCTTCTCGGGCACATCAAACTCAATTTCTTTTGCTTCAATGAGGTCTTGTATTTTGTTCTTCAATGCCCAACAGTTATTAGTATCGTGACCAGGACTTTCAGAGTGATATGCGCAAAAGGAATTGGGATGATAATGAGGGGATGTTGTATTGGGGTTTTTCGGAGCTTCTTTCAAGGTTGCCAAGTTGGATCTCAGAAGATGCAGTAATACTTGAGACAAAGTCATGTTAATTCTGGTGAATTTTGAAGGGGTAAGAAAACACTTAGAAGGGGGGGTTGAATAAGTGACTCTTTTTCTTTTCAAAACAAAGCTCAACAATAATGGAAAGACAAGGTTATTTTTATCTTGGTTCGTTTGAACTCGAACTACTCTAGTCCACCCGTCAAGGTGATTTCGCCTTTCTCAACAAGGACTTAATCCACTATAATCAACTGACTTCAAACACACAACAACTATTGTGACTAACAATGCACAAGTAATCTTACAAGTGACTAACACTACTAAGACTTAAATCTAGTCCTAGTCTACTTGATAAATCTGACCAAACTTGGTCTCTCAAGGAACAATTACAAGAGTTTAATCTTTACAGATAGTGAAATAAAATTTTCTTCTAATCAAGCTATATCACAACTATGATTTTTCACTTAGAATAAATTGCACAAAGTGTATGAACAGAGAGTTTGTGAGCCCAGAATTTTTCACGTAGTTTCTTGTTTCTTTTTGAAATTTTATTAGTTAGTTGGCTTGCAATAAATGTCCTTCTATATATAGTAGGAACAAAAAGACCTTTGTTGCCTTCAGAAAAGTGGAGAGCATTAAACGCTTGCGTGTTTCCTTGCACTATTCCATTTTCCAAGACACTAGCTTAGACACTTGAGTGCTTGCAGCCGTCTTTGCATTAATGAGCAAACGGTTCTTGTAAGAACATGTTTCCTGAAGCTTGACAAGACAAGTTGGCTTTAACGTTCTTTCAGAACTTGCTTCAATGTCTTGAATTCAGAATATGCTTTACTCATCTTCTAAGTAGTGCTTTTCTTGCTAAGAACTTGATCAGCGCTTGCTTTCAAATAACTTCTGAATAGCACTTGCTTTCAAGTAATCTTCTAAGCAAGGAATCCTGCTAAGTGTTAGAAGATGCATTTAAATAAATTGTCTTACCAGAGTCAGCAGTTGTGCTTAAACCAAAAATAGTTCTTTCATTAAAGAACTTCTTCATATAATTTTAGCTCAGCACATCAAAATGCTTCTGTCAGAACATTATCTGAAATAGTCAAATACGTTCATCAGAGTATAAATCATCTAAAATATAATTTATTGTTATCATCAAAACTCTGAGATCGATCAGAACTAATCTTGTTCTAACAATCTCCCTCTTTTTTATGATGACAAAAAAATATTCAGATATAGAAATAAAATATGATAAGAGATAAGAATCTCCCCCTGAAATGAATATTTCTATATATAAAACTTCCTGAGATTATTTATCAGAGCTTTGAAAATATCTTCTTGGATTTCTTCAGAACTTCTTTTGAAGATAAAGTTCAACTGAATTACTCTTCCAGAGTTTAAGTGATACCTGCAAAAAAAATTCTTTTACACATAGAAAGAAATCTTGTATCTTGTTAGAATGTCTGAGACTTAGTCCCATAACTGTTAATCATAGATTAGATCAAAATACTCATTTTCTCCCCCTTTTTGGCATAATCAAAAAGTGTATATAAAAAAATAGTTGAAGAGCTTAAAAGTTTTCATAAAATAGAAAAAGATATTCAGAAGTACAAAACAACAAACAAAAGACAAGAAACAAAAAGACACTAGGATTTCTTAGTAACAAGAGCCATCAGAAGATTCTTGATCTCAGAGGCAGATTCTTCTTGTTTCATCATCCAACTTCTAATTTCTTGATTTGTCTGGTCTTGCTTATCCAAGCGCTCATGAATAACTTCATTCTCCCTCTTGAGCTCATTTATAGTATCCATGATAAGTGATGTAGGAGCAGAGGATGATGAAGCTTCAGCAGAAACAGCCTTTGGAGCAGCAACCGTTGAGTCAGAATGCACAAAGGTTGAAAGCAGAGTGCCCAGATCCATCACAAGAGCTGGCACAGGTTCAAGAGTTGCCTTAGTAGAAGGTTGATTCAAAAGAACAATAGCCAGAGGGTTTGAATCATTAGAGGCATCTTCAGATTCATCTTATAATATGTCCATTTCATCAGCTGAAGCATCAGCAATCATCAAAGAAGACTTCTTATTCCAGATATCAGCAGCTTCTAACTTGAATGCATGCAGATGTTTGGAAAAGTTGTCAAGCACCTGAGAGTGACATAAGTCTTGCAGATTTAGTGACTCAGCATCTAAGGTTCTTCTGAAAGTCTCCCACAGAAGATCCGTTGCAGCTGGGTTCACACTTCTGGTGCAATCTTCTTTCAGCAGATTCAACCATGCTTGAACTTCTGTTAAAAAAATCTGAAACAATATATTTACATCTGGATGAACAGGTTTTGGGACAGCCTTCTTGAAAGTTTTGTTTTTCAAAAATTGTAGAGATTCATAATCAACTACAGTTCTTAAAAAGTTAGCAGGTTTAGGATTTTTGGTTGGTTCAGGAGTGGCTGAATGGTCAGGTTGGTCAACAAGGTTAGGTGGTGCTGATTGATCATGAGGTTCAGATGATTCATGAGTTTCAGGTGGTTCAACAGATTGGTGTTTTGGAATATGAGGAGATCAGAGTATAGGTGAGTTTGGTGTTGGATGTTATGGTGAAGTAGGTGGAGTGATGTCAGGTGAAATAATTATAGTATTTTCAGCAGTGGGAATGGGGTTCTGCTGTTGTGGTCGGTTCATGGCAAAAATGTTTTCAGATGGTAAGGTGAAAGGTGGTTTTTGTGTTGCCAGAGGAACGTTGATTCCTAAAATTCTCCAAGAGCCAGCATCATACCATCCAGAGGGTCTGGGTGATAGAGGTCTGGGAGGAGGTCTTGAAAAGTGTTCCGCAGGAATGGGTTGAGAAACATATGGTTTAAAGGGTTCTGAGTGAGATGGTTCTGAGTGAGATGGTTCTGATTAGGTTTCAGAATGGTCATCAGAGTCAAAGTCACTCAAGACTGATAAAACTTGATTTCTTTGAGGGTTGTCAGCAAGAGAGTCAGAGGGTAAGGTCAGGTCAATATCAACATCTATATCTCCTAAGGTTTGGGGGGGTTCAGCAGATGTAGATGCATTGACAGAATCATAAACAGTGATAGTTTCAACAGGTTTACCTGACTTCTTTTTCTTCTGAGGTCTGGAAGGAGGTCCTTCAACTGCTTTCCTCTTCAAGGGTTGCTGAAGAACAACATCTGGAGTAGCTTGATTTCTTCCTTGGAGCCACGCTGGATCAATAGGTGTTCCAGTCTCTTTACAGATTTTAATGTAGGGCAGGATGATGCATGGATGATCACCCGAGTTGAACAGAGGGAAATCAGCAATAGGTATCCTTCTTCTCTTCACAGTAGCTGACACATACGGAGTTGGTTCCACCAGCAGCTTGTCAATTATTTTCCTTTTCACTAAATTCTTCCCAGTCATAGTCTTTCCACAAGTAGGCTCTAGCTCCCCCAGAAGATTAGCTTCATCTAGGTGAGCAATCAGACCATTGTCAGTCAGAATGTCTGAGATTAATCTACCCATAGGAATCCAATTCCTTTTGGATTTGGGGTTTTTCATCCTTTCAGCTTCCCTAGTCTCTTTTACATGATTCCAGAGATGTTCAAACAGCAAATAAGGCAAATTAATTTTTACATTTGTTCCAAGGCAGAAAAAAAAGTATCGTTGATCAGCATTAATGTAATCTGGAGAGCTGGTTTCCTTCCTATGGTGAATATACCCATGGATTATTCTTGCCCAAATTTTGTACTTATCTTTCAAGTCCCTGACTTTAGAAGATCCTTGACCATTTGTGAAAATTTCTGAGTAGACCTTTGACATTTCCATTCTTCCACTTGGCATACCTGTTACTCGAATTCCTTTAAACCCTAGTGTTGTACCCCAAAATTTGCCCTCCCATATTCTTCAAGAATTGCAAAGAGCATGCTTCAAAATCCCCCAAGGGTTGCACAGTTTAAGGGCCTCCTAACAGTCAAAAACTAGGGTTTTGGTTCTGACAAAGAAGATGAAGTTTCCAAGGGTCTAATCAAGTCCCACATGCCTACAAATATGGTCAAGCATCCTCATACCAAGTTTCAAGACTTACAGCACAAAATTGCACAGTCAAAAACCCTAGTTGCTCAACAGTCAACTGTAGGGGTAAAATGGTCATTTGACAGTCAAAAGTTCAAATTTTTGGTCAACACCTCATTTTGAAGCCATAAACATCATGTGATCAATTCTTGATCATGATTTTCAAGGCATGGCTCAAAAAGTCTCAAGATGCAAAAGTTTCCATATTTGGACAATTGAAAAAGTCAACTGTAACTTGACCAAGGCATAACTTCCACATGGTTTATCAGAAAAATTCCATCCAAAGCTCATTTTGAAGAGAAAGACATTTCCTACAACTCCTCTTCACACTTCAAGTCCAAGAAATGCTCTCACAAAAAGTTATCAATTTCAACATTATAGGTCATTTTCAAAAGTCAACAAAAAGGGACTTTAAGTCAAAGGCCATAACTTGAGATTGGTAAATCAAAATTACATGGTGCCAAAGTAATTGGTTAGAGGACTACAAGACCTTTCCAAAATGTCCAAGAACATGATCAAAGCTTAAAAATTGAGCAAGATATGCCTTGTGGAAGTTGGGAAATTTTTGGGCATTTTGGAAAGTCAACTTTGCTTCAAATGCCTTAAAATTGCTAATGGGCCACATTTTCTTCCAAGATTCATCATCCAAAGCATATGCACGACCATTTGGCCCAAAGGGGATTTATTTCATCATTTTTATTTATTTATTTGAATTTTTAATTACTATTAATTCATTTAATAAAATAAAATATGACCAAAATACTAAAATAAGGTTTTCAAATCTTTTTGTGCAGAATAAACTCTCCTTAAAGGCTCAAGATTCGTGCATACCCAAAATTGGAAGGTTTGGCCATGATTGACATCAAAATCACATGGAAAAAGATTGAAAAAATATGCCATTAAATCCAATATTTGATTCATGATTGCATTGATCTTTTGACTCAAGATTTAACCCTAATCCATCACATACATAAGCAAGAAGCTAGACCTAATGGAAGAGACCTGAAAGCTGCGCAAAAAACCTCATATACACTTTGCACTTTTTGTGAAATTTTTCAAAAACTGAAAACCCGATTCCAAAGCATTTCAAGGCAAAATAACTATCCCATTGCATTCCTGAGGCTTCAAGAAACGTTTCTGGATCAAAACCATTATCTCTAACGCAAGGAATTGGTAGAACGACCTTGTCCCGTTCATAATTTTTCTCATATTCATGTATCATAATTCATGCATTGTTTGCAATTTTTAATGTTTGGTTTATATTAAGTTACTCATTCCGAAGCTAACCATGTGTTTTAATTGAGTTTTTGTGAATCATACGTGAATTCACCATTGAAGCTCGCTAGGGTTTCTCAAGTTTCAAATTGGGCATTTGTATATACTGTAAAATCAAGGCACCCCAGTACCATGGCTAGAATCAGGATGCTTGGACGAATTTAACACACTAATCGCGCCTAATTTATATAGCCATACGGGCTATTCGCTATTTTTGAAAAGACTGCATTTTGGGGGGGTTTAAAACCCCCGCTACTTCTTTTTGTTACAGGGACGAATGAAGAAGAAGATCAGGTGGCAAGCTATGGTTGGACAATTTGAATTCAACGCGCGTTTTTTTTTTGTTTCTAGGCCTCTAACACTAATTTTCTCTTATATTATTTATGCTTTATTTTACATACAACGCGTTGAAGCAGCTCAGTTGGTGAAATGTTGTGTTGGCAAGCTTTGGGACCTGGGTTCGATTCCCAGGTCCCCTCCTCTCTCCATATTATTTTTCTCTTCAGGTTTACATGCAGCGCATTACCTAATGACCATCATGTGTCCCCATAATCTGCCATGCCACACGCCCCATGATCCCAATCCAAAGGTCAAAGTTTGAAGAACACCATGGGCATCAGTCAATGCAGACACACGTGACCAGAAAAGTCAAAAGAGGCCTTCCACAAATGGGCCTGATTGCTACCAGCATACCTCCAAATGGGCCTACAAACCCCCCATGTTTGCCTTCTTTTTTCTATTTTTTATTCTTTTCTATTAATTATTTTAATTCTTTTCTCTATTTTATTTAATCCCATAAAATTGATCTTTTAAATATGAATAATAAAAATCAGAAAAGACAAAAACAAATATATTTTATTTTAACATTTTTTGTAAATAAATTGTATTAATTAATTTAGTTAATTCTAGGGTTGAATTTTAATATTTTTTTGTAACGAATTAAAAAAAATGTAGAAGTAGGGTTTTAATTACTTTTATCCCTTTTCTTTTCTTTCATCATAATTAATTATTAAATATTATTTTTGTAAATAAAGTACCATATAAATAATTAGGTTAATTTTAGGTTTATGTTTTCTTAATAAATAAAAATAGTTAGAATTAGGGTTAATTAATTTTTTTTTTAATTTCATTTAATTCTCTCATTAAAATCTTTAAATACAAAAAAAAATCTCTTTTATTTTAATTTAATTAATTTGTTAATCATAATTTAATTTCATTAAAAAGGGTCCAACGCCCTCGCTTTCGATTATCAGTTCGTTTCGCGCATTTATTTCCTTCCTTATAATATTCATGTAATTCTCCCAAAGCCATGTAAATTAGACATTTATATTTCTCGCATTCTTTATTTTATTTCAAATCGGGTCCTGGTTTAATTTGGCGATGTGGACCCGCGCCTTTGTAATAGCGTAGGACCTTTATATTTCTCGCAACTTTTAAACTGTTAATTAAATTGCATGAAAGAATGAATGTTAAAATAAAAGCAACGCGTAGATCACCAATACATGACAAGACAAAATATCTGAAAACGACACACAAATCACACACCACCCCTAGGGTACGCCTCACTGTTGCCTTGCCCCTCGAAAGGTGATCGTCGAGTAGAGGATGTTTTAGTAAGTCCTCATGATCCAGGAACCTGGCATGAGGGTAGCTTCTAAGGTGTCTTCCTATTGCTCCGGTGATCACCATGTCCCGAACCTTCGAATTGACCCGAACACCTCCAACGGTGGTGCTACCTACCTCTCAATGGTGGGATGGCACTACTTTAAGGACATTTACACAGACGAATTCCTTAGGGTAGGTAGACGACTCTAGATACTTGCTCTAATTGCAAGACAAATCAAAAAATACTTTTCACACCGACACCTTTTCAAAAAGCTTTCGAAAGCAACTTTTCAAACACTCTTGAGGACTGATACAAGAGTCGAACTAAAATTTTCAAAGAAACTTTTTTAAAACCCACAGTTGAAAAGAAAACAAACAATTTTGAAAACACAATGAGCAAGTATCTAAGAGCCCATGGATAACCATGGATAGAAAGGGTGCTAACACCTTCCCTTTCTATAATCTACCTCCCGAACCGAGAGCAATCTCTATAAGGAATTTTTTTGTGCTTTTGTCCTTTCCATTTGGAGAAAATAAAAGACGGTGGCGACTCTTGCTTCCGCGACATTTCGCGAACCAGCGTTAAACAGTCAGTTCCAGATCCACCGATCACACCTAGCAACTTTCTGATTAGGTTTTCAGTAATGGAGATTTCCTTACCCATTACGAAAGAGAGGATAACTTTGGGGGTTGCAATTGCATGTATCCAGAATTCCTTCACAAGGTGTGGAAAAACTGGACCAACAAGACGGTCAAAAAAGTTTTCCCAACCTTGAAATTTAACAGCAGGAATCAAATCAAAACCATTTTCTCTTAGATTCTCAAAATCCACCATTAACTCACTTAACACTTCCAAGCTGTCTACAGGAATAAGAGTTCTTCTCTCAGGCACGATGTAATGCTCATAGTGGATGTTCTCAGAATGGGTAGAGGAAGAAGCCATTGGAGTTCTTAGAGTTGAGAGATGAAGAAAAGGGTTTTAGAGAAAAAGTACAGAAACGTTTGTGTTTTGAAAAATATGGTAAAAAATGAAAAAGTGTTTTTCCAAAAGTATTTATATGAAAAAGTTTCAGAAAAAGGTTTAGAAAATAAAATTGAAAAATAATTTTTAAAGAATTTAAAACGAATATCATCATTACATGCATTTAATGATTTTGCTAAAAATTAAGGGAAAACGTGAGATTATAGCTAATCATTAACAGTTACCTAGAACGGCGCCAATAGCTTTTGCACGCGTGACCTTTCAGAAACACACCACGTGTTCATCTCCTGAAGGTTGCATGTGACAGTTGTTTGTTCTAATGAATTTCTGAACTATACTTAGAAATGAAACGTTGGAACATTTCAGAACTTTTCATATAGCTTCTGATGTAACTTCTCTTCTAACTTCTGGAGAGTTGTTAATCAGAACATTCATTTCAGAATATTCTGAAGTCAAACACAGAAGATAAATATTATTTTATTCAGGACATAATTCCATACAAATATTTTTCAAAATTAAATTAAATCTATCTTATGAAAGGGGTTTGGTAAAAATGTCAGCCCATTGATGATCTGTTTTTATAAAAATTAAATTTAAAAATCCCTTCTGAATATAGTCCCTTATAAAATGATATTTAATTTCAATATGTTTGGCTTTAGAATGTAAAATTGGATTCTTAGAAAGACAAATAGCAGAAGTATTGTCACAGAAGATAGGAATCTTACTTTCATAAAGATTAAAATCTTCTAGTTAACTTTTCATCCAAATCATCTGAGAACTACATGTTTTGAGAGTGGGTTGTTCAGAGATTCTGAGATTATCCAGAGTATAGTCAAAAGGATGATCTTTTGAGTCTTCCTTTGCTTCTGAATTTTCGTTTGTTTCTGAAGTTTCATAGTTTGAGGGATGATCTTCTGTACCTACAGAAAAATCAATTTGCTTTGGCTGTTGCTGGCCAAGCTTATCATCAAACCTGACTTTGATTGATTCTTCAACAATCAGAGTTTCTGTGTTGTATATTCTATAGCATTTTGATCATTCAGAATATCAAGCAGAAAACCCCTTTGAGCTTTAGAATCAACTTGTTCAGAATAAAGATACATACATTCAAAAAGATTGAAATAAAATATGTTTCTAGTTGCCTAGAGGAAGAAACAACAATTTATGATTTAAAAGGAAGGTCTGAAAACTTTCATTTTAGACATGCTTTGTTCATAGCTTCTGATGTTGTATTTCCATTCCTGTTTCCAATAGTTTCAGAGCCAGTAATCTTCAGTTTCTGATTACCTCTGAAACCTTAGAATCTTTTAGATTCTAGGCCTTGGAACATATGATTTCTTTCCACCATGAGTAGAGAGCATCCAGAGTCCAGGTGTTAGTACTGGAGTATCAACCTTGCTGTTAAAAATATCTGCAACATAGATGATTTTGTCTTTTGGTACCCATATCTTTTTGGGTCCTCTTGGGTTAGAGTATTTAAAGTTATGTTTAAACTTTGGTTTAGCATAAGAGTTTCCAGAGTGAGATGTATGTTTAATATGATGTGTGTGCCCAGTGGTAATGTGAGAATAGAGAGGAGTACGTTTGATAACCAGATCCTTAACTTTCTTAGGCTGGGTTACTTTGCCTTTGTATCCTATACCTATTCTGTCTTTCTTGATAACTCCATAGATCATTGAAGCCATTTTGCTTCTATCTATGTTTTTAGCTAGAAACTTCTGAAAGCTTTGATCATATTTCTTTATGATCTTATCAGCATTACTAGGATCTTATGAGATTATTTCCTTCTGAGAGTTTTGTAGATTATTTTCTAGTTTAGAAATCTTTTCTTTTAACTCAGAGTTTTCTGATCTCAGACTCTTAGATACTTCAGAGTCAGAAGCAAGATCCTTTTTTAGATTCCTGAATTTGACTTGAAGCTGCTGATATCTTTCCAGAATTTCACTCAGACTTTCTCCTAGTTCAACTTTAGTGAAATTAACAGTGAAGTCGGGGAATACCTCTTCAGTATCTAATTCTGATTCTGATTCTAATTCAGAAGATTCTGAGACATCTGATAAGTTATCGGTTTGAGCTATATTGGCTTGTTCATCTTCTGCTTTTGTTTCGTCTTCAGAAGATTTAGAATCATCCCATGTTGCCATAAGACTTTTCTTCTTTTCCTTAACTAACTTCCCTTTATGTTTTTCCTTCTGAAGCCTTGGACACTCACTTTTGTAGTGACCTTGTTTATTGCATTCATAGCAGGTAATGATTCTGTTACTTGATATTCTGTGTCCAGAGGATTGTTCAGAGTCATTTCCTGTTCTTCTGGAGTTTTTGAAATTCTTTTGCTTGTGCTTCCACAGATGATTGATCCTTCTGGATAGCAAGGATAGTTCATCTTCTTCTGAAGCAGATTCTTCAGAGTTTTCTTCTTTACCCTGAAAAACTTTAGTTTCATATTTTATAATTGATTTGAGGGCAATGGACTTACCTTTTTCTTGAGGCTCGTGCTCATCAAGTTCTATCTCATGACTTCTGAGAGCGCTGATGAGTTCCTCCAGAGACACGTTGTTCAGATCTTTTGAAACTTTGAAAGTAGTGACCATTGGTGCCTATCTTCTGGGTAAGCTTCTGATGATCTTCTTAACGTGATATGCCTTAGAATATCCCTTGTTCAGAACTCTCAATCCAGCAATCAGATTTTGGAACCTTGAGAACATATCTTCTATAGATTCACTTTCCTTCATCTTGAAGGCTTCATACTTCTGAACTAAAGCCAGAGCTTTAGACTCATTCACTTGAGCATTTCCTTCATGAGTCATTTTAAGATACTCAAACATATCATGTGTTGTATCTCTATTAGTGATTTTTTCATATTCTACTTTAGAGATAGCATTTAGAAAAATATTTCTAGCTCTATGATGATTTTTAAAATCATCTTTTTGTTGTCTATCCATATTTTTTCTATCCATTTTGTTTCCTTCTGAGTCTGTAGGATGTGTGTAACCATCCAAGACTATATCCCAAAGATCACTATCATGACCTAGAAAGAAACTTTCTAGTCTATCTTTCCAGTACTCAAAATCTTCTCCATCAAATACAGGAGGTTTGTTGTAGTTATTATTATTTTGTTCAGCGGTCAATGTGTTTTCTTCTGGATCTTTTCCTGACACGGTTAAGTGTTTTGCTCAGAGTCAAGCTCTGATACCAATTGAAGGGGTAAGAAAACACTTAGAAGGGGGGGTTGAATAACTGACTCTTTTTCTTTTCAAAACAAAGCTCAACAATAATGGAAAGACAAGGTTATTTTTATCTTGGTTCGTTTGAACTCGAACTACTCCAGTCCACCCGTCAAGGTGATTTCGCCTTTCTCAACAAGGACTTAATCCACTATAATCAACTGACTTCAAACACACAACAACTATTGTGACTAACAATGCACAAGTAATCTTACAAGTGACTAACACTACTAAGACTTAAATCTAGTCCTAGTCTACTTGATAAATCTGACCAAACTTGGTCTCTCAAGGAACAATTACAAGAGTTTAATCTTTACAGATAGTGAAATAAAATTTGCTTCTAATAAATCTATATCACAACTATGATTTTTCACTTAGAATAAATTGCACAAAGTGTATGAAAAGAGAGTTTGTGAGCCCAGAATTTTTCACGTAGTTTCTTGCTTCTTTTTGAAATTTTATTAGTTAGTTGGCTTGCAATAAATGTCCTTTTATATATAGTAGGAACAAAAAGACCATTGCTGCCTTCAGAAAAGTGGAGAGCATTAAATGCTTGCATGTTTCCTTGCACTATTCCATTTTCCAAGAAACTAGCTTAGACACTTGAGTGCTTGCAGCCGTCTTTGCATTAATGAGAAAATGGAACTTGTAAGAACATGTTTCCTGAAGCTTGACAAGACAAGTTGGATTTAACGTTCTTTCAGAACTTGCTTCAATGTCTTGAATCAGAACATGCTTTACTCAACTTCTAAGAAGTGCTTTGCTTTCTAAGAACTTGATCAGCGCTTGCTTTCAAATAACTTCTGAACAACACTTGCTTTCAAGTAATCTTCTGAGCAAGGAATCCTGCTAAGTGTTAGAAGATGCATTTAAATAAATTGTCTTACCAGAGTCAGTTGTTGCGCTTAAAGCAAAAATAGTTCTTTCATTAAAGAACTTCTTCATATAATTTTAGCTCAGCACATCAAAATGCTTCTGTCAGAACATTATCTGAAATAGTCAAATACGTTCATCAGAGTATAAATTATCTAAAATATAATTTATTGTTATCATCAAAACTCTGAGATAGATCAGAACTAATCTTGTTCTAACAAATTGCCTGATTGGCCTTTCCACCCTTGGTTGATTACTTCTTTGTTGATCAGATGTAGGATTTGGAATCATAACAGCCCCCACCATTGGTCGACGTTCGGCCCTATCTTGGTTCCTTTGCAGATATACATCAGCTACCTCTTTTTTTCCGATGAAAGGCTTCCTTACAGCTATAGAAGAAGATGAATCCTTCTGAATCTTTCCACTTTTTATGCCAGCTTCCACTCTCTCTCCGATCAATATTAGTTCAATGAAGCCTGCATATGAACTTCCGATTAGATGGTTGAAAAAGGGACCAGATAAGGTGCCTAAGAACATGTCTACCAATTCCCTTTCATACAGAGGGGGTTGAACTCTTCCAGCCAAATCTCTTCATTCTTGTGTGTAATCCTTGAAACCTTCATTGGAAGCCATGGCCATACTCTGGAGTTGAGTACAGGTAGGCGCCAAATCAGCATTGTATTGATATTCCTTGTAGAAAGCTGTGACAAGATCTTCCCAATTATGGATGTTGTCTCTTTCTAGTTGGTAAAACCAGTCGAGTTGTGTTCCAGACAGACTGTATTGGAAAAAGTGCACCCATAAGTCTTTATCAGTGGTATGGGGTTGGATTTTTCTCACATATGATCGGAGATGCATTTTAGGGCATGACAATCCATCATATTTTCCAAATATAGGCACTTTGAATTTCGGAGGAATCACAATCCCCGACACTAGTACCAATTCCTCAAAGTCTAACCCTGGCACCTTTTGTATTTCCATCATGCTCAAACGCTCTTCGAGATGTCTGTACTTTTCATCAGCTGGAGGATATTGTTCCTCAGAGTAGTATTCCTCTTCTTCCTCCTCTTCTTCTGATTCTGATGGGACAGCTGTTTCCTTGCCCTTCCCTTCTCCTTCATCGGATGTTGTTGCAAAATTCAAAGTCCTTCTTGTCTGTCCCTAAAATCTTCTCCCCATGTTTAAGACTCCAGTTACCTTCTTTGTTTTCTTTTTCCTCTCTTCATCTAGCAGAGTCTTCAATTCTTCTTACCCCTTGGCCAAGGTCATGAGAAATTATTGAAACTGTGTATTCTGAGCTTGGAGATCTTTCACTATTTGCTCGATATCCATCTTACTGAAATAAACAGTAGAGAGATGAGGAAACTTGTTGCAAAAGACCTGTTTATGTTATGATGCATGATATATGCATATGCAATGATTTCAAGGATTTTAACGGTTCGAATTTGTTTTAGACAAAAAGGAAACACATGTTATATTAATAAGATAAATTTTGAGTACATCAATGCCCCTTGGGCAAAATAATACAAAACTCTAAGATAAAAAAGTAGTGCGCATCCTCTTTGGTGCAATGTAGGCATTCAGGGTCCGCTCCTCATGAAGTAGCCTAGTGAGTTCCAAAACCTTCTTCTCGCTTGCGTAGAATTGGGCTTCGAAAGTATCTCGCTCTCATTTGAGTTGTATCCAATCCCTTTGTAGGTCTTCAAGATATGTGGGCATGCCAGGATGTAGGATAGTGTATGGAACATCTCCCTCCTTGACAGGCTCAATGATTACCGGGAGAATGGAGGGGTAAGGCATCATAAGACTTTGAGCACGGGTTCGTACCCATTTGAGGTAAGGCTCAAGAGGGATGGAATTATTATGCCCCAAAGTCTTGCTATCCACCTTGTTTAGCATCCTCCAAGCTCAGATAAATCTCTGGCGAAGACCTTGATCGTCGTTGTCGTAGTCGAATACCAAACCTTGAATCAAAATCTTGTGCGGGCCATCCCTTCGTGCGTAACCAAATTGTATTAAGGATAAACATGGGTTGTAGGTGATTCCTCCCCTAATTCCAAGTAGAGGGACATTAGGTAATTCTCCACAACGGTCGACGATGATAACATTCTCTTTGGATCGAGAGCACCAATGAATGTTTGAATGTTTGAGCGTCATCAACCTTTGTGACCACCTTGAACCTTGCTCATTCTTTAATACAGGTTGGGGAAGATGAGAAATAAACCGTCTTGCTAAGAGAGGAGTGCAACACATAAGGACACCTCTTTTCCCCATTGTGCGAGTGTGAAAAGAGTGTAGGATATCTCCTAGTAATGTAGGCACCGGGTTGCGTGACATGAAAATTTTGACGGTGTTCACATCTATGAGTTGGTCAGGATTTGGAAACAAAACCATCCCATAGATGAGAATATCCATAATTTCCTCAAAGGCTTGCAAGTCTAAGGAATTCCAATAGCTTTGGGCTTTCTCAAATAGGAACTTTGCTAAGAAGCCTTTGGCACCACTCTTAGTTTCCCAATGAGTTGTTACATCAGATGAGTGCAAGTGTAGAGCTTGAGCAATCTCTTCTGGCTTTGGGTCTCTTTCCGTACTGTTGAAAGGTAGTTGATTAAGAATGGGAATCCTCAAGAGTTGGGCGAATTCTTCCAAAGTAGGCACAAGTTGATAGTCGGGAAATCTGAAGCAATGGTGCAAAGGATCAAAGAACTGAAAGAGCACCTTCATCATATCCTCATTTGTGTTAGAGGTGACCAAGTTGAGTAGACGACCATGTCTTTCGGTGAATGGAGAGTTTTCAGGAATCCTTGTAGCTAGCTACTTAAGTTGTGGAGGAATTCTTACAAGGTTGACTTGAATAGTTTTCTTGCGAAGTGAATCCATATCCTACAAAACATGAACAAAGATGAATCCAAAAATCCTTGAAATGGTTAGTGGTTGTATATGATGTTTATGATGTCCATGATGTTATGCATATACAAACAAAGCAATCAAGTCCTTAGTTTAGGCTTGCATGGAGTTTTATAGGTAAGTACCCTCTTGAAGTTTAGTTTGCTTAAACCTGTCCTAGTAATAGTAACCGGGTTCTAAGGAGCTCAATATCACTGGATTGTTTCCTTGGTCATTGTTTCAGATCAAGCCTCTTTAATGGCTACCAAAATATCCCAAGAAACCAA
This sequence comes from Vicia faba, assembly GCA_948472305.1. Classification (NCBI taxonomy): domain Eukaryota; kingdom Viridiplantae; phylum Streptophyta; class Magnoliopsida; order Fabales; family Fabaceae; genus Vicia; species Vicia faba. Next base: position 885,009,854 of record OX451735.1, read on the forward strand.
ACCTCAATGAGTGTAGTATCGAGTATCTACCAACTTCGAACTGCACCAAAGTCGGTCATCTCACTACATCCTAAAGGCCAAGTTGGTCAAGTAAAGGTTCTAGAAGTTCATTAGTGCTTCATGACATCACTCAGCGGCCCCATATTTTCTTTGATTAACTCAAAGGCTACCAGTACCCACAAATATGTCGCACTAACATAGCTATTGGTTAGACCATGTCGGTATACCCCGCACAGTTTCCACAATGTATTGCTACTTACCTATAATGTATCCCAAATTCTAGTAGAGGATTCAAACCCATACAAAGAACCATAATGTAAAGCATACAAATCAAACAATGTAAGCAAGTAAATATGATCTATCCCTAAGGTAACCCAACTTTTAGAATAATCCCCAGCAGAGTTGTCAGTTCTATGATACAGTGGGAGAACTGACTTGAAGGTTTTGCGTTTTATCGCAAATGTTGCGGTTAGTAAAAGTCATCACCGACTTTTCTTTTATCCAAAAGGAAAGGTGAAAAAGCACAGGAAAGACCTTTGAGATTGTTTCTTGAGTTCGGGGGGTAGATTATGAAAAAGGAAGGTGTTAGCACCCTTTTCATCCATGGTTTTCCATGGGCTCTTAGTTACTTGCTAGATCACTTGCTTTTGTTTGAAATTATGCTTTGTGTGGTTTTTGAAAGTATTTTGTAAAGAGGCTATTGTTTAGGCAATCTTTGTAATGATTCTCGTTCATAAGAATGTAAACAAATATGTTTGTCTTTTTGAAAAATGTTTTCAATGTTCGTAAGATGTTTGGAAATGTGTGTGTTTGTTTTGAAAATAGCAAGGATATTTGTTTGAAATGGGGAAAGTAACTAAAAGTAATCTACCTACTCAAATGTCTTTCTTGTTTATTTTCTTTTCCTTTGATATTGTTGCCTTACCATTGATTTGGTAAGCAACCCTATCTTTGGATGTAAACGGGACGGGCGTGGATCATCGTATAACCATGATTAGCAATGTCGCAAAGTATCTTAGCATTTTTTGAGTGACTAAGATCATTTTGTAAGGCAACTTTGAATAGCGTCATCAAGGGACTATGATCTTATATTTGTTTGTTTTGCTAAGATACCTCACATGTGTAATATGGTCATTTTTGTATAAGGCAACCAAGTGGAGTAACCCTAGGGGGTGCTTTTGTGCAAGTGTGTTATTTTCATGCTTGATGTTGTCTTGGATTAGGGTTTTCTATTTGGTTGATTTTATCTTGCCATACAAACCCTAATTACTAGCATGTTATGTAAAAGCGATAAATTGCGAAATTTAAAGATTATTATGCTATTACAACATTTTATGGGAGGGGGTATACAAATTATGAATGGGGATTGCAATAATATAAACCTAATTAATCTATTACAACCAAATTGAATTTATACAAGTATTGGAATAAATAATGTACAAGACAATTTAAATATGCAAAGATATATAAATGCAAAAGAAAATTTTGTTTGGTTTTTCTATGTAAAAACTTTTAACCTAAGCCTAATAAATAAATCAAGATTAAACTTAAATTAATTAGGAAAAGAAATTATTTTTAGTAAGTATTTTGATTAAGCCCTAATTCTAATTTATTAAAAAGAAATAAATTTCTTTAAGTATTTTTGTCTTGAAAATAATAAATGGTATTTGTGAAGTATTTTGGTCCTTTTATATGTTAAAATAGATATTTAATAGGTGTGAAGAAAAAATAAATATTTAACCTAATTCTATTTTAAATTACTAATTTATTTAACAAAAATAGATAATATATAACTAAATAAAAATATTTTTTATGAAAAAATAAAATAAAACAAAATATAAAATTTATCATATTTATATTTTTTATGATTTTTATTATTAAGGAAAATATATTTGATAAAATAAAAATGAAAATAAAAATATTAAATAAAATATTTGGGCCAGGGGTGCTGAAGGTAAATGGGAGGCAGGGAGTTAGCAAAAACACAGGGCCCAATTGTCCAGAAGCCCATGCTGCAATCAAACAAAAAATAGAAAATGTGGAAAATTGCAAAAGGCAGCGCCAAGGCTCGAACCCGTGACCTAAGGCATTTCTGCGCACTGCCTTGCCACTGGGATGGCTGTACGTCTGTTAGTTCAAATGAAAACACAAATACATAACACAAAATGTTGCCTTGCCCTGTACTTCATCTTCAACCTCTAGCCAGCCGGACCCCCTGTAACTCTTTCATCTCTTAACAAAAATGGAAAGTGATAACATGAACATTATAGCATTTTACTTCACGATTCTAACCATGTGCATAACTAAAACTATAAGTCCAAGGTCAGAGAGAATTTTGTTGGCCCTAATTCTTAACCTAATTTTTTCAGAAACTTCAAACTCAAAATTCTCTAAACTCGGGCCAAATAAATACAAGCTATGGATATGTACAGCTTCGTAGCAATGATGTCTACATCTTTTATTCACAAATGGAAAGCTAACTATGCTTGTATTAAGAGTTAGAAAAACAGAAAACTCACCTTGAAAATGGAAATCGTGTTTTCGAAATGAGCATGCTTTAGGATGCTGTGATGATTAGGCTAGCTTCCTTGAACCTCTGGGAAGCTAATGCAATGCTTAGCTTGTCTTGAGGGTGGTTGGAATGATCTGGAGAAGTCCATCTGTGTTACTCTATCTTTGAACTTTGACAATGGGGAAGATGGAGTTACGATGATGTTTCAGGGTGTGGGGTGGTTTACTTGTAAGGTAAGGAAGCTTAGGAAAGCAAAAGGCCTGAAAACGCACGAGTGAAATGGAAGATTCATTTCACAAGTCCGAAATGGCAAGTTTGGAGGCTTGGTATGCAATTTATTATTCTAGGGTATTTCAAGGCTTGGGAATTCGTGGTTTTAGTTGCAAAATGATGGCTTTATATAGAGCAAAAGTTTGGAGGACTTGTGCTTGCTCAGAAGTACAACATGACATGTCTTGCTACATTTCTTGTTTTTGAAGCAAGTGTGAGAAATGACTTCTTAATGCATGATTCTGATCTTGTAGGGTGGTGTGAAACTTCAAACATGTTTTGTTCAGGTTTAGAGGCTTGGTTTGTGCATAAAGAACAAGTCCAAGGCTCAAGAAATGGAAAAATGCAAAAAGCATGCTTTTCCAAAATGGCAATGTTGCCTTTCTTCCATAAATGGTTATTTTCTTGTATAATATATTGAATGCTTGGTTTTAGGGAATTAAATCTTGTGCAATCCATTAATGGTGGAGTGACAAACGAGTTTGAGGCCTGAAAAGTGAAGATTGTATAGCATGCTTGAGGATTTGAATTTTTGTTCTTCATGAAATGGCTTGAAATCAAAGTGAGAAATTACCAACTTCATCTCTTTGATTCTCGCTACTCAAGAATGATCTCAAGGAGTTCTTGGACATTTTGGAAAGCTTGCAATGTGCTCTACCACTCATCTTTGAATTTCTTTCAGATATTCCCCTTGGAACTATGTTAAAAATTGGCATGAAATTAGGCCAAGAACCTGCCTAACTAGGGCAAAATTTCACTAAGTTATTTTAGTTCATGAGCATGTATTCACAAAATTATATCTTGAGATCCAAGCATCTTTAGTAGAAATTTTGTGATGCAAAGTTGTATATTTCATGCATATCTACAACTTTCATGTTGGGAACTTCCTTTGAATCATCTTGTATCATGGTGAGAATTTGGCTTAAAGTTGAGAAAAAATAAGAAATTTTCTATACTTAGAAAAATTTCTAAGTTAAGAAATTTCAAATTTCAAAACAAAATCTTCAATCTTTTATTTCTTGATGAAAAAGTTTCACATTTTTACATGTTTTGATGAATTATGATCCTTGGCACTTGAATTTGACCAAAAGTCAAAGTTTGACTTTTCAGTATACAGTTGACTTTTGATCAGTTGACTGAAAAATTCATCTGTCAATCCAATGAATTTGTAATGTTTTGAATCATGTCATTAAGTAAAGATGATACAATTGAACTCTTTAAATCATGCTCCAAACCAATTGATCATTTGCTAGGTCAAAAATCAGAAATTGCCCCTTCTTAGTCAAAACCCTAATTTTGACCATTTTGCCCTTTTGATGATTTGATCAAATTCCTTGGGGAATTGTTGTCCAAACTTGATCAAATGATACATATGAGTATAAGATGTTGATTTGGATCAAAAATTATGAAGTTTGACTGTAGATTGGCCATGGTTGGCTTTTTTTTCCCAATACAGCTGATTTTTAGGTCAACTGTCCAATTGACTGATCAAAAATGTGATTCAAAGCTTGAAACTTAGCATGAATTATCTTGGGGGTCCATAATTGTCCTTGAAAGTCATATGAAGCATTGATGGTCCAAAAATCCTTGTGCAATCTCAAACCCTAATTTTGGGTCATCAGTGCATGATGAGATGTCTTGAGCTGGTCAAACCCTAATCCAGTCTTGAGTCAAAGAGATCTTGTGAGAAAAATTTTGATAAATGAGAAGTCAAATTTTGGGGTACAACACCTGACCACGCTAGCGTCTTTCTGGCCAGATTGAAGCTCCCCCTTCGTGAGGTTGTTGTATACTGGGGTCATCCAAAAATCGTTGTCATCAATGGCATTTACATCGAGATTTGTGGAGGGACTTTTGATGCTTGGCCGAGGAAGTATCTCATGGATTACGGATGTGTTTCCTCCTTTCCTCTTTGTGCTTGTCAATTTTGATAGAATGTGAGGTCGGGTGTTATGTTCGCGCAGAACGTGTTTTACCTCCACAGATCTGAATTTTTTGATTCTTTCTCGGACCAGTCAGGTATTCAGAGAGGTTATCGTTTTTGACTTGATATTCTCCCCGCACGTGAGAGGAGACGATCTAGGAGTCTATGAAGATTTTCACTTCTTCGACCCCTAGGTCTTTGGCCAAATATAGCTCTGCAAGGAAGGCTTTGTATTCTTCCTAGTTGTTAGAAGTTGGGAAAGATAAGGTGAGGGAGACTTCGATTAGGATTCCTTCCTCGTTTTCCAAGATGATGCCAGCTCCTCTCCTTGTCAAACTGGAGGCTCCGTCCACGAAGATTGTATATTTGTGCACCCCGCGTGTCGGGGAGGCTGGTGAGGTCATTTCTACCACGAAGTCGGCTAGTACTTAGGATTTAAGGGCCTTTCTTCTCTCATACCTGATGTCGAACTCAGACAGTTCTAATGACCATTTGAGCATTCTTCTCTCCATGTTTAGGCGGTCGAGATCGTGTGGGCTAGGAAGTAGTATATTAACCTACTTGTTACGTTAATGAGGGCTAGAGCTACTTTATCGATTTGTCAATATCTAAGTTTTGGGCCTTGTAAGGCCTTGCTCGTAATGTATATGGGTTTTTACCCCTCAGGAGTTTCCTGTGAGTGGGTCGTACAGACAGTCTCGGATGCGACGACAAGATAAAGATAGAGAGTTTCCCCATTATCTAGTCGCAAGAGGACCGATGGCTGTGAAAGTTCTTGTTTGAGGTGGAGGAGGGCTTGCCCGTACTCTTCGGACCACTAAAAGGTTGCTTCTTTGTGAAGAAGTTTGAAAAGGGGAAGTGCATGCTGGGCAGATTTTTCCACGAAGCGAGACAGCAAGGTGAGCATCATGTTTAGATATTGGGTTGATTTCTTCGAGTTTGGAATTGGGAATTTGGAGAAGGCCCTATATTTTTATGGGTTGGCCTCAATTCCTCACGCTGTTAGGTAGAAATCGAGGAATTTACCTGCGCGTACACTGAAGGTGCACTTCTTTGGGTCGAATCGCATTTTGCATTTCCTTACCTGGTCGAAGACCCTCTTTAAGTGGAGCATATCGTTGGACTCCTCTTGGGATATCACGATCATATCATCCATGTAGACTTTGGGAATGTCTCCAACCTCTCCTCATAAGACTTTGTTCATCATTCTTTGGTATGTGGCATCGGTGTTTTTTAGGCTGAAGGGAATTACGTTATAGTAGCAATTGCCCGACTTGGTCATGTAAGTTGTGTACTTTTTGTAGCCTTTTCCCATGGGGATCTAGTTGTATCCAGAATATGCATCCATAATAGACAGTAATTTAAAACCAGTAGAATTATCAACTAATCTATCTATGTTAGGCAAAGGATAAACATTTATGGGGCAAGCCCTATTAAGATCAGTATAGTCAACACAGATTCTCCATTTTCCATTTAATTTTTTGACAAGTACAACATTTGACAGACATGTTGTATACTGGGATTCACAAATAAAGTTTACCACTAAGAGGTCTTTTACAACTTTTTCAGTAACCTCCGTTTTTTCGGGAGACTGCTTGCGCCTATGTTGGACTACAACCTTAAGGGTAGAATCTATAGTCAACTGGTGACAGGCCACTTCTGGGTCCAAATCAGGCATCTCGGAGGCACTTCATGTGAACAAATTAGTGTCCTCTCTTAGACATGCTTTCAGTTGCTTCCTCGCAAGGTCGAGGAGACCGGTGTCAATCTTTACTCCCTTGTTGGGATTTTTCCCATGGGGATGATCTCGAACTCTCCATCTAGAATTGGGCGAAGAGGATGGGCAGGCTCTGCGTTGCTAGCTGGCATCGAGGAACTTTCTATAGTTAGTCGGGCTTCTTTTTCCTTCTTCTTCTGATCCTGCAGATCATCTTTAGTGAAGCGGCTGTCAAGGTCGAATGAGTCGACATGGGGCAGTGGCTTCGGCTTCTCGGAGTTGATAGGTCAAGCTGGTTTGTAACAAGTTTTAGGTGAAACGCTGATGTTGTTTAGTCCTTTCGAGGCTGCCTCAAAACATCTCCTTGCAACCTTAATGTCCCCGTGGAGAGTGGCGACGAGTCTTTTTGAAGTGTAGTACTTCATCTTCAGATGCACGATTGAGGGAGTAACTATTAGTTCGGCTAGAGTTGGTATTCCTAGAATACATTGGTATAGAGATGGGCAATCTATTACCAGGAACTGGACTTTGACGGATCTGGCCGTCTCGGCTTCTCCGAAGGTGACGATTAGCTTGACGTAGCCCCACAGTTATGTGACTGCTCCATTGAAGCCTTATAGATTTGAGCTTATGTAGGGCGTTATATGCATCTCATTGAGCTGTAATATAGAGAACAATTGGGAGTACATGATGTCGACCGAGCTCCCTTGGTCGACAAGTATGCGACGAACGATGAAGTTAGCCATTTGTGCTCTTACGAGCAAGGGGATGTTGGAATTTGGTGACCCTCCAAAGATCTCTTCGCGGTAGAACCCGATAGGTATGGAACTTCCCGTGGATTTTTCAAGAGTGTAATTCTGCTTTGAGTTGGCATCTAAGAACTACTCGAACTTTCTCTTCACTGACCCCATGATAAAGTTGTTGAACCCCCCTCCAGATATGACCATGGTAGAGGGGAAAGTCTCCTAGGAGATATGTGTTGAGAAGTAAAGGTGATAGCCGAGATCTTCGGGGACGTATAAATCTTTTAGTCGCGAGATGCACACGGCGACCTGCAGACTGGTGTCATCCGAGGATGATTTTCCTCCTCGACATTCTTTGATTCATGAGTGTCATGTCGAGGTGTTTCCTTTTTCTTGTATTGTTTGAGATACCCATCTCGGATGAGGATCTTGATTGTGTCCTTGAGATGGATGCGTTCTTTAGTGATATAACCGTGGTTCTTATGGAACCAGCAGTATTTAGTCTTGTTCATGTTGGGCTTGGACGGTGTATGTCAAGGAAAGCGAACCCCAGCCTTGCGAAACTCTGAATTTGCTCATTCTAAAAAGATGCATTGATGTGAAGCAGTCAGTAGGGGTGAAAACGGGTAATGCTCGCCTTGTTTAGGCCTTCCTTGCAAAAGCCCACAAAAACGGGGCAGGGCGGGGCGGTCAAAGGAGTAGACGTGGGCTCATTTACTAGGCCCACCCCATTTAATGGAGGATATGCGAGCATGCCCACTACTCATTAAAAAAACTTTTTTTCCACTCATGCTATAAATTAAAAATATACATCATTAATAAAAAATGTAGTTAAAAATTAAAACACACTTGTAATATCCACATTCAAATTCAATAATTAAATTTAACATAATTTAGTAGTTCATCATAAGTTCAACAAGCATTACATCAAAACAAACATAAGTAGTTAAACAAGCATTATATCAAAACAAACATATGTAGTTCAACGAGCATTACATCAAAACAAACATAAGTAGTTTAACATAAGTTCAAGTTCAAAATAAGTTCAAGTTCAACATAAGTTCACTAATCAATATTTATCTACATCATGAACACATGATGCTCCAGCTGTAATACTTTTCACCAAGCTTCCATAATCATTATCTTCATCATCACCCACTACAGCTATAAAATAATTTAAGTGTAAGCAATTAACACAACAAAATATCGGGAAAAAACCACAAAGTATTGAGAGAAACTTTGATATTTGATTATTTTCCAAAATTATTAAAATCGTGAATCCAATTATGAGTACAAATCAATGATTATACATTCTTCAACAACAAGCGACTTCTATATTTGATAAGAATGATTGAACCAATACTGAAAGCAGATTCAGATGCAACAGTAGTAATAAGGAAGCCTAACAAATCACGAGCCATTAAATATAACTCTTTAAATCTATTCCAATTCTCCTTCCACCATTGAAGAACATTCAATTCATCAAAATTTTGATAACTTAAATTCAGATTTTCCTCCTCCAAATAAATATCAAGTTGAGACTTTCTGGTCTCTGTTGCAATTTTTTTTTGTGTACTTTCAAATCCTATTATAACACATTATGCAGTTAGTTAACATTTTATATATTTGACAACATAATAGACAACATTTAACAACATAATAGACAACATGTAGCATAATACAGCAGCCTATAACAGCTATAGAATTTACAATAGACACCATGTAGCATAATACAACAGCCTATAACAGCTATAAAATTTACAATAGATAGCATGTAGCAGCAGCCTATAACAGCATAATACAACCGTCTATAACAACATAATACAGCAACAGACTATAACAGCATATAGCAGCAACCTATAACAGCACAATATAGCCGTCTATAACAACATATACAGCAACAGCCTATAACAACATATAGCAGCAGTCTATGACAGCACAATACAACAGTCTATAACAACAATACATTGAACATATAACAGCATTTTATAACAAAACAATACAGAAGCCTATAACAGCATACATTTAACATTTAACAGCAACATATTAAGTTAAAAATTAGAGCAACTTACATTGAACAAACTTTTAGTAAATGCGTGGGAACTTGATTCTCCTTTAGTGTTGGAAGATGGAGTTTGAGAGATTGTGGAAGACGTAGTATGAAGGCGACGATACATCTCAAAGAGAGTGTATAACTTCTTCTTAATTTCTTCTATTTTAATTGCAAAGGTAAGTGGATCAACTTTTTCATACATATATTCCAAAGAGGTAAGCTTAATCCTCGGATCAAGAACTACTCATAGAGCAAGAACAACACTATAATCACTCCAATACTTCTCAAATTTGATCATCATTCTTTTTTTCATGTCTCAAATAAGAGTGTGATACGGTGGCCAGAACCAGACTGTTTTTGGAATGCTAGTTTGCGTTTTGCGTTTGTTTTTGCAAAATGTCGCGGTAAGCAAGAGTCACCATCGACTTTTATTTTATCCAACAAGGAAAGGAAAAAAGCACAGAAAAATTCCTTTTTTAAGATATTTCTGAGTACGGGGGGTAGATTATAGAAAGGGAAGGTATTAGCACCCTTTCTATGCGTAGTTATCTACGGGCTCTTAGGTACTTGCTCATTGTTTTCAAAAATTGTTTTCTTTGTGTTTGTGGGTTTTGAAAAGTTTTTGTTTTAACTTCGATTTAACTCTTGCGTCTGTCTTTAAGAGTGTAATAAAGTGTTTTTGAAAACTTTGTTTGTAAAAGGAGTGTAAGTGTGAAAAAGTTTTGTTTTGATTGAACAAGTACTTAAGAACTAATCTACCTACTCGAAAAAAGGAATCGTTCTATGTTTGTTTCCTTTAGACAATGCTATCCCACTATTAGTGAGTGGGTAGCACCGTTGTTGGAGTTTGAGGGTCAACTCGAAAGGGACATACAGTCACTAAAGCAATGTTAGGATGTCTTAGTGGTAACCCTAATGTTTTAGATCATTTATCTGAGGCAACAATATCTGAGGCAATCTTTCCGAGGTAACTTTGATCTTTTAGACAAGAGGACGACCTCTAAAACAACCTATACTCAACGACCGTTTTTAACGAAGGCAACCAAGTGGGAGTGTACCCTAGGAGTGCGCATGTGCGAGTGATTCAGTTTCAGATTTATTTATCTTTACACATGTTTAGGGTGATCTAACTGTTTTAAAATTAATCATACATTCTTGTCATGCATCCATATATCATACATCTAACAGTTAATAATTTGCGGAATTTAAAGTGCGGAATTTAAACTACGATATTACAAGGCTTCGGGTATTTACATAGCCAAAAAAAACTCTTTGAAAATTAAGCGATAAATGTAAATAAACGTCTTAATTAAACTATTACAAACTGTAGGCAGTTACATCAATATGGTAAATAATAAAAATAAAGCGCGCGAGAATAATTAAGATCGACGAGAATTTAAGGTTTTGACCCTTCTAACCTAATTAAAAGAAAAATTGTTTCTTTGTTATTTTTAATAAAAGAAATAATTTTTCTAAATTAAATATGCAATTAATTAGTTAATTAAGTTAATTAATAAAAATAATTACATGACCTATTTTGGTTTCTTTGGTTATTTTAGAAAAAATAATATATAATTAAGGTAGTAATAAAACCTATTTATTCTAATTATTTTTAAGTTATTTACAAAAAGAAATTAAAGTTTTACCTAAAATTAAAATTTAATTAAGAAAAAAAAATCCTAAATATATTTTTATGTGATTTTTATATTTGTTTATTGATAAAAAAGGATTAAAAGAAATAAATAAAACGAATAAAACATGAAAATAAAGATGGGCCTAGTAGCAAAAGTAAACAGGGGGTGCAATCATCAGAAATCCTTAGGCCCGAATCTTCGAAAGCTTCATTCTCTAACTATGGTGTTTTTTTATTCTTACGTGGAACCTATGATTCAACCATCCATAACTGTTCTATATAAACTCAAACAAACGTTAGCATACCATAAAATGTGATTAAAATTAGAGATTCAAAGTTTAAAATTTTACCGAACTGGTGTTGTCAAATGGGGGGCATGCTAGGCGTGTGATGGATTGCTCTTGGGCCTTGTAAGACTCTTGAGGACTTAAAGAGGATGGTTTGAGGCTTTATGTCAATTGAGAGAGACCAGAACCTCGAGATATGACTTGCACCAATTCTTTGATTTTTGGAGAGCTTTTTGAAGAGCTTTTAGAGAGCTTTTTGAAGATCTTTTTGAGAGCTTTTTAGAGAGGATTTTCGTCCCTTTCAAGCTTGTATAGCTCTATATTCATAGAGGAGAATGAGGAGACAAGAAATCATGGAAAGAATCTCCCTCATAATGTGTTTTAAGACCATGATCAAAATTTGAAAAAAAATGCCATATTTGATGATTTTATGCCATTTTCACATGTGGATGAACCTAGACATATTTGAAGAGTTATTGCATGAAATCAATTGACATAAACCAGCATAAAACTTTCCCAAAATAGATTCACATCAAAATTTATATTATTTCTATTATTTATTTATTTAATTCTGAATTTTAATGAATAAAATATCAAAATAAATAGCATAAAAAGTAGAAAAATGTATGGGTGGACTTAGAGGTCGTGGACCATGTTAGGAATGAGTTTCAAACTTGAAAAGATAGGCCCATTTGGAAAAATCCAAGTTTGGTCAATATTTACTTCATGCATTTTTTTCAAAAATTGTCCAACTTTGACAATGCATATCTCTCTCAATTTTAACCTTATGAGGGTGTTCTTGGACTTTTTAGAAAGCTTGAGATGTCCTCTAAGAAACCCTTTTAGTCTCATATCAATTTGATATTCCATGCTCATGTGTGAAGCTTTGACAAAAAATGTGTTTTTGTTGACTTTTCAAAATGACCTATAATGTCCAAATTCATAACTTCTTGTGAGTGCATATTTTGAACTTGGGAGATGAATATGGATTGTAGGAAATCGCATCCTCTTCGAAGTGAGCTTTGGATGGGTCATTTCTCATAAAGTATGAGAAAGTTATGCTTGGTCAAAGATGAGTTGACTTTTCCTACAAAACCCTAATTTAGCAACTTTTGAGTCTTGATGAATTATGAGCAATCCTTGATGAATCATGATCAACCCTTGATCAAATGATAAAATATACTTAAAAATGAGGATGTTGACCAAAAATCTTGAAGTTTGACTATATGTGGGCCGCATTTGACTTTTGCCCTAGCACAGTCGATTTTCAGGCCTTTGAGCAATTGACTGATCAAACTTTCTCTGCAAGGCTTGAAACTTGACATGGATGATCTTGATAAAATATTAGGACACTGGTGAGCACTTGGGATCAGTTGGACTCAAGTATCTTGATGCAACATGAAACCCTAGTTTGGGGTAGACTGCCTTAGGAGAGAGCTTGTTTGGCCAACCCTTGGACTACCTTGAGCAACTTGAGGATCTTTCTTGCAATGTTTTGAGAAATTAGGGAGGGAAAATTTTGGGGTACAACAGCTGTCCCTATTCAATCTTCTTAAACCTGAAGATGTAGATTGGATTTCATGCCTTTCGTAATCCGAAGGTGGAAGATGATTGAACACTAGAGTGCCCAGAAATTTGCACTCGCATGAAGTGGTAATTGTCTTGTGATGTCGAGAATGGGCTTACAGATGCCATTTGGAGTTTGCTGATGGGAGATGGGCTTAAAGATGCCATCCAAAGGGGTGTCGATCACATAAGAGATTCCTTAGCGAGAGCTTGTATACCTGTCGTTGAGGAAGATTCCGCTGGGGAAAGCTGATCTTTGTTAAGAGAAGTAGAATTTTAGGAGCTTCGTCGTCCGTAATTCTGCTGGTGAGTCGTCTCTGTTGATATTTAGGAACTTCGATCATCCGTACTCAACTGAAGAATCATCTTTGTTGATATTTAGGAACTTCGATCGTTCGTACTCAACTGAGGAATCATCTCTGCTGATATTTAGGAACTTTGATCGTCCCTACTCAACTGAGGAAACATCTCTGCTAATATTTAGGAACTTCGATCGTCCGTACTCAACTGAGGAATTAACTCCGGCTTGAGGAAGCGAATATGAACTGCATATCTAGTCGTGTATAGGTTGCACCGCGACCTACTAGGGAAAGGTGAAACCGATCGTGTTTGATAGGTCCAGGTCTTACAGTGTTGTGGACTGCTATCTGGAGATAAGAGAAGAGAAACTGGGCTGGTAAGGTTATGAGAAGGAACCTGGGTAAGGTTTCTTCGTGAGGAGATAGGATAAAACTACATCTGAACCGAGAAGGAACCTGGGTAAGGTTACTTTGTGAGGAGTTTGGGTAAAACTACATTGGGAAAGATAAGGAACCTAGGTAAGGTTGCTCCAGGATGAGTCTAGGTAAAACTACATCGGGAAAGAGAAGGAACCTAGGTAAGGTTGCTCCGGGATGAGTCTAGGTGAAACTACATCTGAACTGAGAAGGAACCTAGGTAAGGTTGCTCCAGGATGAGTCTAGGTGAAACTACATCAGGAAAGAGAAGGAACCTAGGTAAGGTTGCTCTAGGATGAGTCTAGGTAAAACTACATCGGGAAAGAGAAGGAACCTAGGTAAGGTTGCTCCAGGATGAGTCTAGGTGAAACTACATCGGGAAAGAGAAGGAACCTAGGTAAGGTTGCTCCAGGATGAGTCTAGGTGAAACTACATCGGGAAAGATAAGGAACCTAGGTAAGGTTGCTCCGGGATGAGTCTAGGTGAAACTACATCGGGAAAGAGAAGGAAACTAGGTAAGGTTGCTCCGGAATGAGTCTAGGTGAAACTACATCTGAACTGAGAAGGAACCTATGTAAGGTTGCTCCAGGATGAGTCTAGGTGAAACTACATCAGGAAAGAGAAGGAACCTAGGTAAGGTTGCTCCAGGATGAGTCTAGGTAAAACTACATCGGGAAAGAGAAAGAACCTAGGTAAGGTTGCTCCAGGATGAATCTAGGTGAAACTGCATCGGGAAAGGGAAGGAACCTAGGTAAGGCTGCTTCAGGATGATTCTAGGTGAAACTTCATCGGGAAAGAGAAGGAACCTAGGTAAGGTTGCTCCAGGATGAGTCTAGGTGAAACTTCATTGGGAAAGGGAAGGAACCTAGGTAAGGTTGCTCCAGGATGAGTCTAGGTGAAACTGCATCGGGAAAGGGAAGGAACCTAGGTAAGGTTTCTTCATGAGGAATTTAGGTAAAACTGCATCTGAACCGGGAAGAAACCTAGGTAAGGCTGCTTCATGAGGAGTTTAGGTAAAACTGCATCTGAACCGGGAAGAAACCTAGGTAAGGCTGCTTCGTGAGGAGTTTAGGTAAAATTGCATCTCAATCGGGAAGAAACCTAGGTAAGGCTTCATGAGGAGTTTAGGTAAAACTGCATCTGAACCGGGAAGAAACCTAGGTAAGGCTTCATAGCTTGAATTTTGTGAGAATTTGATTGTACCTTTCCTGAAAGGTAAAGGTTAGCTGTATGTAATGCATGATATGCATCAGGCAATGATGTTCTCAAAATAAATGAGATTTGTGTTGTATGATGTGTATGCATGTCATGATGTATGAAGATGTGATGTTTTTAGCTGGGAAAAATAAATCTCGGATTGCTGCTGGAGAAAATAGTTGAATTCTTCATTTCCGCTGGTGTTGTACCCCAAAATTTGCTCTCTCTTTCTTCAGGAAATCATCTTGGATTTTCAGAGTCCCTCTGAAAAAAATCCAAGTCCTGAATTGTCATTTTTTGCCCAAGCAAACCATTTACAAGAGCAAGATGATCACACAAGCTTTAAAGACAACGCTTTTATCTTAAGAAAAATTAAATTCTAAGTACTTGGAATTTTTCTCTAAAAAATGAGTGTTTAAGAAAAAATCAGCGCTTCAGAACTTCTGGACCAAACTCCAGATAGAAACGGTCAGAAGTTGCAAGCTTGTTGCAGCGTAGTCAGAAGTTGGCTCTTCAGCAGCTACATCAGCTCAATCAGAAGTTGTAAACGTGGTTCAATACGTAAGTCTCAGACAGAACGTGACTCTTTCAGCAGTTACGCCAGCTCAGCCAAAATTTGCTAAAGGAATGCAAAAGAAGCAAGGAAGTCTGAAGGCTCTTTCAGAGCATGCTGAAATCAGAAGATGAAAAGGTCAGAAGAGTGGGTGTTACGCTGATACAGGATCTCTGAGCCCAGGAGTTCCAGAAGCAAATCCAAGGAACGTGTCAGAAAATCAGGTGAATCCCCAGAACTTGCTAAGACAACAGGAGGCCAAAACCAGAGCATGGTTTACGTTGATTCTTGGTGAAACAGAACTGCTGGTTCAAAGTTTGGTTTCCATTACCAGAATATTGGTGTTGATAAGTATCATCACCATTTAATGCTCATTAATGCTCCCAACCACTCCTGAACATTCATCCAAGTAATCCCTTCACGTGTGGCTGGGAAAACGCCTTTATGTAGGTTCTGGCATGGGTCTACACGCCACCGTCCACCTAAGAGGTCACTTCTCTCCAATCCACGCCTGTCGTTCCAGCCTAGGCTGAAGGCTATCTGTTATCACAACTTCCCAGGAATTTCTTTCAAAGAACAACTCAGCCTCTGTTGGCGCTTTAATGTTCAAAGAAATCCACAAGAGTTTTTCCTATAAATAGAGAATCATTGTCCACTGAAAAAAGGGCGTCCAAAGAAACAGAAAAATTGCTAGAAGAAAAACAGAAATTTTTAGCAAGAAAGTGCTGTGAAACTCTGCCAAAATCTCCAGTGTTTCATAACTTTGAATTTCTTACCTTCAAACTTCATCAAATACCCAGTTTTCTGTGTGAACTAAAAACACCCTTTTCAAACTTCTGACCCTATATACGCACATACCTTCACCTACCCTTTTCAAAAAGAATCTGTCCAGAATACCATCGAGCCAAAAGCTAGCTCACATCCACAAACCTTTCCAACAGCCAGGTAAGCACCTGCTGACCTTCATCACGCTGCTAAGCATCATCAGTTGTGCATTCTCAAATAAACATAATGTAAATATCATATTGTTGCTGTTTGTGTTCTGAGGATTTTCGTACCTCAGAATGTTCTGAGCCAGTGTAGGGCCCGCCTGTGACCTTGTTGGTTCTGCCCTCTGAAACACTTTGACATTTGCTGGAGCTGTTCCAAATATGTTTCCTGTTTTGTGGAATAACAACAAAATTGCAGATGTCCTGATTAGTACAGGGAAAAGCCAAGTGTTGACTTTGACGTTAACACATCTGAAGCCTGTTTTGCTGTCAATAATATCAGAACTTCTGAGAGTTATTGTCTTTCCAGCAGGATCAGAACTTCTGAGTTCCCCACTAACAAACTTTTGTCTTGCAGCGCAGGGGGGTCAGAACTTCTGATTTCCCCACTAACAGGTTTCTGTTTTGCAGGTGCCAGAGTCAGAAGCTCTGACTCATACAGTTTAACCAAAAGGTTGATCATCTGGCAGCGGGTCTGAGTCAGAACTTCTGATGACCTCTCAGCAGCGCGCTGGCTCCCTCTCTCTTTCTCTCTATCTTGTTTTTTGCTATTTTCTTTTTTGTCTATTTTTCTCATTGAACCCCCCATGTACAAATGTGTACCCCCACTCCCTAATTGTTGTAATAGCGTAGGATTTTATATTTCCGCTTCTTATTGCTAGTAATTAGGATATGTATGGCAAGATAAAATCAATGAAATAGAAAATTCTAATTCAAAGATAAACTCTTGTATGCAATAAAACACACTTGCACACTAACACCCCTAGGGTTACTCCACTTGCTGCCTTCAATAATGGGCCATGTTGCATGTTAGGTGTCTTTGGCAAAACAAAACAAATCAAATGATCATAGTCCCTCGATGACGCTTTCGAAAGTTGCCTAAAAATGATCAAGTCCCTTAAAGAAAGATTGCCCAAAGACAATTGGCACCATTGCAATCATGGTCTAAACGATGACCCGCGTCCGTCCCGTTCACATCCTAACACAAGATTTTCCACCAAATATAATGGTGGAATAAAATTGTTAAAAGGGTTAAAACATAGCAAAGATCTTTGAGAAATTTAGGGTAGATAGCTCTTGGTTATTTGCCAACTTGCAAAACAAAAACACTTGCCTATTTTTCAAAACACACATCACAAACACACTTTCAAAATAACTTTCAAAAACATTGAAAACTTTTCAAAAGACATACACCTCTGTATACATCCCAACATGGATCATTACAAAGGTTGCCACCACATTGGCCTCTTTTCAAAACATTTTCAAAAATCCACACACAAAGCACCATTTCAAACAATTGAAAATCAAGGCAAGTTGATCTAAGCAAGTAACTAAGAGCCCATGGATAACCATGGATAGAAAGGGTGCTAATACCTTCCCTTTCTATAATCTACTCCCCGAACCCAAGAAAACATCTCAAAGGTTTTTTGCTGTGCTTTTTAACCTTTCCTTAGGATAAAATAAAAAGTCGGTGGCGACTCTTGCTCAACCGAAACATTTGCGAAAACAAACGCAAAACCCAAGTCAGTTCTCCTACCGTATCACAGAACTGGAGACTCTGCTGGGGATATCTTTAAAGTGGAGTAACCTTAGGGCTTAGATCACCCTCTTGCATGACTAAATTGTTTGTTTTGATTGCTTTACATATTGGCTCTCTTGTTTGGGTTTGCAATCCTACACCCGGATTTGGGGAAACATTCATAGATAGCAATACGTTGTGGAAACTGTGCGGGGTATACCGACATGGTTGAAGCAATAGCTATATTAGTGCGACATATTTGTGAGTACCGGTAACCCTTGAGTTCAATCAAGGAGAGTACGGGGCCACTGAGTGATGTCACTAAGCACTAATGACCTAGAACCTTACTTGACCATCTTGGAATTTCATTAGGGGTAGTGAGATGACCGGCTTTGGTGCAGTCCGAAGTTGGTAGATACTCGATACTACACTCATTGAGGGTTGTTTTCTTGGAATATTTTGGTCGCTAGTTAAGTGGCTAATCCAAAACAATGAACAATGAAAACAATCCAATGATATTGAGCTCCTTAGAACCCGGTTACTATTTATAGGACAGGTTTTTTAGCCAACTACACTCAAGAGGGTACTTACCTATGAAACCCCATGCAAGCCTAAAACTAGGGTTTTGTGTGATTTGCTTGTACATGTGTTTGTGCATACATCATGAACATCATAAAGCATCATATGCATACACTAACCACTTCAAGGGTTTAGATTTTCATCTTTGTTCTTGTTTTGTAGGTCAAGGAAATTCCTCGCAGGAAAACCATCCAAGTCAACCTTGTGAGGATCCCTCCTCAACTCAAGGAGCTCACATCAAGAATTCCGGAAAGCTCTCCCTTTAGTGAAAGACATGGTAGACTGCTCAGCTTAGTCAACACCAACATTGAAGAGGACATGATGAAGGTGTTGTTCCAGTTCTTTGACCCTCTTCACCACTGTTTCACTTTCCCCGACTACCAGTTGGTGCCCACTTTGGAGGAATTTTCTCAACTCCTGAGAATTCCTATCCTTAATCAACTACCTTTCAACGGTACGGAAAAGGAACCAAAGCCTGAAGATGTTGCTCGAGCACTACATCTACAGCCATCTGACATCAAAGGGCATTGGGAAACTAGGAGTGGTGTCAAAGGTTTCTTAGCAAAATTCTTGTTTGAGAAGGCACAAGAGTGTTAGAATTCATTGGACCTACAAGCCTTTGAAGAAATTGTGGCACTCCTTATCTATGGGTTGGTCTTGTTCCCAAATCCTGACCAGCTTGTGGATGTCAACGCCGTCAAGATCTTCTTATCCAGAAATCCAATACCAACATTTCTTGGGGACATTCTTCACTCATTTTACACTCGAACAATGAGAAAGAGGGGTGTTCTCATATGATGTACTCCTCTCCTTGCAAGGTGGTTTATTTCGCACCTTCCACAATCTGTCTTGAAGAATGACCAAGGCTTAAGGTGGTCACAACGGTTGATGACCCTTACTCACTCTGATGTACATTGGTGTTCTCGGTCCAGAGAAAATGTCATCATCGTCGATCATTATGGAGAGTTCCCTAATGTTCCACTACTTGGCATTAGAGGAGGCATTACCTACAACCCTTGTCTAGCCTTGAGACAATTTGGATATGCACGGAGGGATGGTCCTCACGATATGTTGATTCCTGACCTAGTTTTTGACTTCGACAATGATGCGCAAGGACTTCGCCAAAGATTCATCAGAGCTTGGAGGATGCCTAACAAGGTTGACAGCAAGACACTGGGGCACAAGAATTCAATCCCTCTTGAGCCTTACCTCAAGTGGGTACGAGCCCGAGCCCAGAGTCTAATGATGCCTTATCCTCATGTTCTCCCTGTGATTAAAGAGCCCGTTAGGGAAGGAGAGGTTCCCTACACCATCCTATATCCTGACATGCTTACATCGTGGGAGGAGATGCAGAAGAGTTGGATCCAACTTAAGGAGGAACGGAACACTTTTGAAGCCAGCTTCTACGCCAGTGAGAAGAAGGTTCTAGAGCTTACCCGCCGACTCCATGTGGAAGAGGCCCTCAACACCTACATCGCACCAAAGAGGATGTGCAATGTGTTTTTACCTTGAGAAGTTTTTGTAATATTTGGCCCATGGGGCATTTATGTACTGACAAATTTCTTCTTAATATGACGTGCGTTCTTTTTTGTTTGCAACAATTTTGAATGTTCTAAATCCTTGAATGCATTGCATACATAAGCATACCATTCATCATGTGCATAAGCAGGTCTCCACACCAGGTTTCCTTATCTTTCTGCTGTTTATTTCAGTAAGATGGATCTCGAACAAACGGTCAACGACTTGCAGTCTCAAAACGCACAGTTTCAACAACTCCTGATGACCTTGGCTAAGGGTCAGGAAGATCTGAAAACCCTGCTCGGGAACAAAGACCAAGTGAAAAAGAAGAAGAAGAGAATCGGGGTGGCTACCTTAGGAAGAAGGTTTGAGGGTGAAGCCAGAAGAGTGCTTGAATTTCCCCCTACATCTGAAGAAGGAACCAGTAAAGGGAATGCGGCTGCAGTACCTTCCGAATCCGAGGTTGAGGAAGAGGAGGCTGAAGAAGACGAAGACTACTCTGATCAACAATACCCGCCCGCTGATGATAAGTACAAAGGCTTAGAAGACAGGTTGGCAGCTATGGAGCTGCAGAGAGTTCCTGGCTTATATTTCGAAGATTTGGGATTAGTTGCTGGAATTATGATCCCCCCGAAGTTCAAAGTGCCGATTTTTGTAAGATATGACGGGCTATCCTGCCCGAAAATGCATCTCAGATCATATGTAAGGAAGATCCAACCTTACACTGCAGACAAGAACCTTTGGATCCATTTCTTTCAGGATAGCCTTTCAGGGGCTCAACTCGAGTGGTTCTATCAGGTGGATGGAGCCAGTATCCGAAACTGGGAGGACTTGGCTACTGCCTTTTATAAACAATATCAGTACAATTCTGACCTCGCTCCTACGCGTACCAAACTTCAGGGTATGTCACTAGGGACGGGCGAAGGATTCAAGGAGTATGCACAAAAGTGGAGAGACTTGGCTGGCCGGGTGCAGCCACCACTGACTGACCGTGAACTTGTTGACATGTTCTTAGGGACCTTGTGTGGTCCGTTCTTTAATCATCTGATTGGTAATTCCTCTGCCGGGTTTACAGATTTGATTTTGACTGGTAAGAGAATAGAAGTTGGTATCAAGTCAGGGAAGATACAGAAAGGTGTCGCTGCTAGTACGGAGAAGAAGCCTTTCAAGAAGGAAGCTAGTGCTGTTTATGGTCCTAGAAGACAAGTTAAGCCAGAACGCCGCCAAACTGTCAATGCATTGGTAATTTCAAAGCCTGTTGCTGCTCCTCAGCAGTATAATCAACAAAGGGGTGAGAGACCCAAAAGGCAGTACACTCGGCTCAGTATGACCCTGTCTCAGATATTGTCGCAACTACTGTCAACCAATCTGGTAACTGTCAAAGAAGCTCCGAAGGTAGTGAACACAGCTTCTCCGAAGTACAACCCCAACGCCCGTTACGCTTATCACTCTGATAGCCCCGGGCATACTACAGACGATTGCTGGGCTCTGAGGAATAAGGTTCAAGAGCTTATTGATACTAAGGAAATACAGTTTGAGGCGCCTGAAAGGCCCAATGTTGTGACTGCTCCCATGCCCCAGCATGGAGTGAGCGCTGTGGAAGAAGACCGATATGTAGCCTCCATGGAAGAGATTGTTACTCCATTATCAACCGTTAAAAGGAATCTGTTTCTAGCCGGTTTATTTCCGGGATGTGGTGAAGATTGCCTTCTATGTGCTGTTTCCCCTTTTGGTTGTCCTTTGCTGAAATCAGGTATCCAAAGCCTGATGGATAGCAAAGAGATCTTATTCGAGAAGATTGCCATTCCTGTTGTCCCTGCCGAAGAGATTTCTATTGTCACTATTTTTAACAAACCTCCTAAGGCTCTCTCAAAGAAGCCTGTCAAAATCGCGTCCACTCAAAAGATTGCTCCTATCATCATTACAGTTCTGGGGCCCCTCCCCTATACATCTGACAGAGCTGTCCCGTGGCACTATGGGGCAGATGTTTATGTGCTTGGAGTAAAACAAGAATTTGATATAAGTACCGGCGTCAGTAACATCACCGGGCCTGCCAATATTAATCGCAGTGGTAGGTTGTTTTCGCCAGATATCGCACCACCAGTCATTCAGAAACCTCTTATCATCACACCCGCAAGTGTGCATGTTCCACTTCCTAATCAAATCCCTGTTTCTACCCCTGCTGCCGAGTCCTCTAACGCTCGGGGCAAAGGGATAGCTACTGATTTGCCTGCCCTGACGGAGGCACCTAAGACAACCGTTGTTGAAGCCTCCCAGCAAGAGATGGAGGAAATCCTCAAGATTATCAAGAAAAGTGATTTCAATGTTGTTGAGCAGCTGGGGCATACCCCATCAAAAATTTCTATGCTATCGCTGCTGTTGTGTTCAGAGGCCCATGCAAAGGCTCTAATCTCCTTCCTGAAGACGGCTCATGTGCCGCAAGAAACATCTGCTGATCAATTTACTGATTGTGTGGCCAACTTGACTGCCGATAATGGTCTGGGCTTTTCTGACGCCGATCTGACCGCCAAAGGAAAGAACCATAATGACGCCCTGCATGTCTCTATTGAATGCAGGGGCACTACTCTTGCCGATGTGTTGGTAGACACCGGTTCTTCATTGAATGTATTGCCCAAGAAAGCCCTGGACATATTGGATTGTGAGGGTCTGGAGCTCAAGCCCAGTAACATTGTAGTCCGAGCCTTTGACGGTTCGAAGAGGATGGTACATGGCGAAGTTGACATCCTAATCAGAGTTGGTTCTCAGGTGTTTGATTCTACTTTCTATGTGATGGACATCCGTCCATCCTACTCTTGTTTGCTGGGTCGTCCATGGATTCACAAGGCTGGAGCTGTGACCTCCACACTGCATCAAAAGCTTAAGTACCCAGTCAGAGGAAAGATTGTTACAGTCCAAGGGGAAGAAGAGTATATGGTCAGCCACTTAAACTCGTTCCGATACATAGAAATGGATGGGGAGTTCATTGAGACCCCCTTTCAACACTTTGAAGAGGTGCCTCAGACGTTGGCATCAGCTGAAACTGTGATTGAAGACCTTCCTTTGAAGATGGCTTCCTTAAAGGATGTCCGGGCTGTGATTGAGAAGGGTGAATGTGCAAACTGGGGCCGACTTCCCGACTTTACTCCAAAGACCGACAAGTTTGGATTAGGCTTCACTGTAGAGGCTCATAAGGCTGTTCGCAAAGCAAGGATTGGAAGACCTCCTGTGTTTATCACCAACCCGGGAGTAAATGCTATTGAGGATGGCGCGGAGGAATCAGAATTTGACAGCTGGATCTACCCAACAACTGACAATGGACCAAGCAACTGGACTGCCAAAGACTTTACGCCTATTACTTTTGTCACTCAGTAATGAACTCTCTTGTTTTCAATTTGTAACAAACAATATGTTGAAACTTTTATGGCTCGGCGTCCTACCCGGGGCACCGTAGCTCCATTTGTGAGGGCTTTTGTATGACATTTTCATATATCATTAATCAAAACATTGGACGCTTGTTGCATTTCAAATCTTGCGCTCCTTTTCTTTCTTTGTTATATATTGCAAAACAGTTATATTTACACACACTCACTTATACAGGTTCCAATCCACTCTGGATCTCACCGGTAACGACTCTGCTACTGCCAGTTATGACTTCAAAAATCCGATCAACTTAGCCGAAGACGAAGGTGAAGATGATTGTGAAGTGCCTGGTGAACTTGCAAGACTACTACTCCAGGAAGACAGGGCCATTCAGCCACATGAAGAGCCAGTGGAAATGGTAAATCTGGGTACTGAGACAGACAGAAAGGAAGTTAAGATTGGTGCCAACCTAGAGCTCAGTGTGAAACAACGGTTGATTCAGATGCTGCATGATTACATGGAAATCTTTGCTTGGTCTTACGAAGACATGCCCGGTTTGGATGCCGACATTGTGGTCCATCACCTGCCTACCAAGGAAGACTGCCCTCCGGTAAAACAAAAGGTTCACCGTATGCGTCCAGAGATGTCCGAGAAAATCAAAGCTGAGGTTATGAAACAATTTGATGTCGGGTTTCTAGCAGTGACTTCTTACCCTCAGTGGGTTGCCAACGTGGTTCCAGTGCCGAAGAAAGATGGTAAGGTCCGAATGTGTGTTGATTACAGGGATTTGAACAGGGCCAACCCCAAGGATGATTTCCCTCTGCCTCATATCGACGTCATTGTTGACAACACTGCTCAGCATAAATTTTTCTCCTTCATGAACGGCTTCTCCGGTTATAATCAGATCAAGATGGCTCCTGAAGACATGGAGAAGACCACTTTTGTTACTCAGTGGGGCACCTTTTGCTACAAGGTCATGCCTTTTGGGTTGAAAAATGCTGGGGCAACCTACCAACATGCCATGATTATTTTATTCCATGATATGATCCACCACGAGATAGAAGTGTATGTCGATGATATGATTGCAAGGTCCCAAACTGAGGAGGAACACCTTGACCATCTATGGAAGTTGTTTGACCGTCTGAAGTTGTACAAGCTGAGGTTGAACCCGAACAAGTGCACCTTTGGGGTGAGATCTGGAAAATTGCTAGGCTTCATCGTAAGCGACAAAGGTATTCAAGTAGACCCTGCCAAGGTGAAAGCCATACAAGAGATGCCATCTCCCAAGACAGAGAAGGAAGTCAGAGGCTTTCTAGGACGTTTGAACTACATTTCCCGATTCATCTCACATCTAACTGCTACCTGTGAACCAATCTTCAAGCTGCTGAAGAAAGATCAAGTGGTACGTTGGAACGATGAATGTCAGGCCGCTTTCGAAAAGATTAAGGAGTATCTCCAAGAGCCACCCATTCTTATGCCACCAGTTGAAGGGAGACCTCTAATCTTATACTTGACAGTACTTGACAACTCAATGGGGTGTGTGCTGGGGCAGCATGACGAGTCTGGCCGAAAAGAGCACGCTATTTATTACCTGAGCAAAAAGTTTACCGACTGTGAGACTCGGTACTCACTGCTCGAGAAAACTTGCTGCGCTCTGGTATGGGTTGCTCGCTGGTTGAGACAGTATATGTTGACTCACACTACTCTGTTGATTTCAAAAATGGATCCAATCAAGTACATATTCGAAAAGCCCGCTCTGTCCGGAAGAATAGCAAGATGGCAAATGATCTTGACGGAATATGACATTCAGTACACGACTCAAAAAGCAATCAAAGGAAGTGTATTGGCAGACCATTTGGCACACCAACCAGTGGATGATTACCAGTCGTTGAACTTTGAATTTCCAGACGAGGATATCATGGTAGTAACTGATTGTGAGGTACCTGGACCAGATGAAGGACCTGAGGAGAGATCCCGATGGTCTATGCATTTTGACAGAGCCTCAAACGCTTTGGGTAATGGTATCGGCGCTGTGATCATATCCCCCAAAGGCACTCATACTCCACTCACCGCTCGGTTATGTTTCAACTGCACCAACAACATGGCGGAGTATGAGGCATGTATCATGGGTATTCAAGCTGCAATTGACTTAAGGATCAAGTTTCTGAGTGTCTTCGGAGATTCCGCTCTCGTGATCAATCAGGTCAAACGCGAGTGGGATACGAAACACCTAAATCTTATTCCTTACAAGGAGTATGTGCTGACATTGCTTCCCCACTTCAAAGAGGTAACTTTTGAACACTTCCCAAGAGAGGAGAATCAGTTGGCGGACGCGTTAGCTACGATGTCTTCTATGTTCAAAGTCAAATGGGACAACGAGGCGCCCCGGGTCATTATCTGGAAATTGGACGAACCTGCATATTGATGTGATCTTGAGGCTGAAGAGGTAACTGAAAAACCCTGGTATCATGAAGTGAAGAGGTACCTTGAAGCTCAAGAATACCCCGAAGGCGCATCTGTTAATGACAAGAAGTTCCTGAGAAGGTTTACGGCAAAGTTCTTCCTCAGCAATGGCATTCTCTACAAACGAAATCATGATTCAACTCTACTGCGTTGTGTGGATAAGACTGAAGCAGAGAAGATCATGGCAGAACTACATGAAGGTACATTCGGAACACATTCCAGTGGACATACCATGGCAAAGAAAATCCTTCGGGCAGGATATTTTTGGTCCATAATGGAAGCTGACTGTTACCAACACTCGCGAACTTGTCATAAATGTCAGATCTATGCTGATAAGGTGCACATTCCTCTGGTGCCTCTGAACATCTTGACAGCACCTTGGCCTTTTGCAATGTGGGGCATTGATATGATCGGCGAGATCCGACCGACGGCATCCAACGGGCATCGCTTCATCTTAGTAGCAATTGATTACTTCACAAAATGGGTTGAGGCAGCCTCCTATGCTACTGTAACCAAGAGCGTCGTGGCACGATTCATTCGGCACAACCTGATCTGTCGATACGGTGTACCTGAGAGGATCATTACGGATAATGGTACCAATCTTAACAACAAGATGATCACTGAGCTCTGCGAGCAATTCAAGATACAGCACCACAACTCTTCTCCCTACCGGCCGAAGATGAATGGGGCTGTCGAAGCGGCAAATAAGAACATCAAGAAAATTGTGCAGAAGATGACAGTGACCTACAAAGATTGGCACGAAATGTTACCGTTTTCTCTTCATGGGTACCGTACCTCAGCACGGACGTCAACAGGGGCAACTCCCTTTTCCTTGGTCTATGGCATGGAGGCAGTCTTGCCTATTGAAGTCCAGATACCCTCTCTCCGGATAATGAAGGATACAGACTTGAGCGAAAATGACTGGATCCAGACTCGACTTGATCAATTAAACCTAATTAACGAAAAGAGACTCACTGCTATTTGTCATGGTCAGACGTATCAAAAACGGATGATCAGGGCATTTAACAAGAAGGTCAAACGGCAAGACTATCAAGTCGGAGACCTGGTAATCAAGCGCATCATTCTCCCTCAAAGTGATCCCAGGGGAAAATGGACCCCTACGTACGAATGGCCATTTGTGGTTAAGCATGTCTTCTCAGGAGGAACTATGATCCTAACCACCATGGATGGTGACGACCTTCCTCACCCCGCCAATGCAGACATAGTAAAAAGATACTACGCATGAACTAAAGACCCGCTAGGTTGACACACCTAGGCAAAAATAAGGGCTTCCCGGCGAACCAAAAGGGTTCGGGCAAAAATAAGGGATGAAATGAAAAAAATATGTACACCCGGCAAGTCGAAAACCTGAAAAGGCGGCTTGGGCAAAAATGGGTATCCCGGCGGACTGAAAACCCGAAAGGGCGGTCCAGGCAAAAGTTAGGGATAAAGCGTAATACTATGTCTCATTGGATCACCTTGCATCAAGAATTCGGCACCAACTATCAGACTTCGGCATCAATCAATCAGCTTCATCTTCAACTAAGCAGCAAAGTGATGAGACGCTTGAAGACATAAAGGCGATAGCAGAGTTGGAAACCAGTGGGATTATTTTTCACATAGTTGTTTTGTTTCCTTTCACAATATTGTATAAACTCTATGTTGTTTGGCAGCGTTCTCTTACTAGGACGTCAGCTTCTTGTACAAAAAACGCCTATTTACAGGCAAATTTCAAAATCAATACAAATTCAATTTTTCAGACAAATTATCCATTGTTTTTCCTTTTTTCTGTTTTGTTTTGCGAAGAACGTCCAATGTTCATTTTTGATATATGTATTTGCCATTAATTACTAATCATAAATACTTGCATGCGAAACCAAAGACTAATTACAGATGACATCAGAAACAGGGGCAGTTCAGAATTGTCCAAGCGGTCTAGTTGCTCTGTCCACCAAGGTACCAAGGTAGGTTCGGCTGAAGAATGTAACCGAGTCACTTCAACTCCCCAAAGAGTAAGACAAGATTCAGCAATACTTTCCCCAAGAAGAGTTGGTTTCCTATCAGCCCTGAAAAGGCACAATATTCCCCTAGCAAGACGGTGATATTCTCCCCAAACAGAGTTAGTCTACTGTCAGCCTTAAGGAAGTTGGGTATCCCCCAGAATATCTCAACATTCCCCAGCGGAGTATGAACATTCCTCAGCAAGCATCCCCGGCGGTCTTAGTATGAGATTGTTCCCCGGCGGAATACCAACACCCCAGTACAGTCTGAAAGTTTCCCCAGGAAGGTAGAATCCATATCCCCAGCAGGTCTTGGAGCTTATCCCCTGCAGAGTACGGACGTCCCTCCCAGACTTTATTCCAAGTTATTCCTCACAAGAGCTTATAACTGGGTTATCCTCAGCTAATTACCACGGAAAGATTGTCCTCAGCAAAGTTCTTCCTATCCCCAGCGGAGTTCATCAAAGTTCCCCAACATAACTTATCAGTAGAATCCCCGGCGGAGTCTACCATTGGAATCCCCAGCGGAGTTCTCATCAAAACTTCAGCGAAGTATCTCTTCCCACAGAGTAATTCCCCTCAGAGTATTTTCTCCAACAAGTTTATTCCCCAACGGAGTCATCTTCTCCTACCGGTTTATTTTTGCAACCATCATCCCCAGCGGAAGCGAAGAACTCTACTCTTCAACATCAGCCCAGGATTTGATTCCCCGGCCAGTCGTCAAGGATTTATTTTCCTAGACGAAAATACATTCATAGACATTTCACATTTCATACATCCTGCTTACATACATGATAAAGTGCATACAACACTATCTCATTTTTAGCATCATGACATCATGCATCTCATACATCATGACTTCGCATACAACTGATGTTTTGCCTTTTCAGGAAAAGATCAATCCAAAAGATGATTACTATCAACTATCGCAATTCCATATTCGATACCTGTATCTAGCCAGGGCATATCTGTGAGTGAGTGATTATAGATTCGATTCCTGTATCTAGCCAGGGCATATCTGCATGAAGAGTTTGAAGAGCAACCCCTGTAACAGGCCAGGAAATTATCTTTCATTCTCAGGTCAGAGGTTTACACCTGTATCCATCCAGGAAAGCTATCTCTACCAACCTTTCGAAGTTCCAGATTTTATTCCTGTATCTAGCCAGGGCACATCTGTGAGTGAGTGATTGTAGATTCGATTCCTGTATCTAGCCAGGGCATATCTGCATGAAGAGTTTGAAGAGCAACCCCTGTAACAGGCCAGGAAATTATCTTTCATTCTCAGGTCAGAGGTTTACACCTGTATCCAGCCAGGAAAGCTATCTCTACCAACCTTTCGAAGTTCCAGATTCGATTCCTGTATCTAGCCAGGGCACATCTGTGAGTGATTGATTGTAGATTCGATTCCTGTATCTAGCCAGGGCATATCTGCATGAAGAGTTTGAAGAGCAACCCCTGTAACAGGCCAGGAAATTATCTTTCATTCTCAGGTCATAGGTTTACACATGTATCCAGCCAGGAAAGCTATCTCTACCAACCTTTTGAAGTTCCATATTCGATTCCTGTATCTAGCCAGGGCACATTTGTGAGTGATTGATTGTAGATTCGATACCTGTATCTAGCCAGGGCATATCTGCATGAAGAGTTTGAAGATCAACCCCTGTAACAGGCCAGGAAATTATCTTTCATTCTCAGGTCAGAGGTTTACACCTGTATCCAGCCAGGAAAGCTATCTCTACCAACCTTTCGAAGTTCCAGATTCGATTCCTGTATCTAGCCAGGGCACATCTGTGAGCAACTAATTCCAGATTCGATTCCTGTATCCAGCCAGGGCATATCTGTAGACGACAATTCCAGATTCGATTCCTGTATCCAGCCAGGGCATATCTGTAGACGACCAATTCCAGATTCGATTCCTGTATCCAGCCAGGGCATATCTGTGAGTAACTGATTGTGGATTCGACACCTGTATCCAGCCAGGGCATATCTACATGAAGAGTTAGAAGATCAACCGGTAACAGGCCAGGAAACCATCTTCCTTCCTCAAAGTACGCAAATTCTCGCTAAGGAATCTCTTACGCGATCAACACTTCCAAATGGAATCTATAAGCCCATTCCCGACAAGGTTCTGTCACGTATCCAGATGGCATCTATAAGCCCATCCCCGCCATCACATTGATACTCCACTATGCGAGTGCAAATTTCTGGGCACTTTAGTGTTCAATCATCTTCCACCTTCGAGACACGAAAGGCAAACCTGCCAATCTAACTCTTCAGGTGCAAGAAGATTGAACAGGGGCAACTGTTGTACCCCAAAATTTGCTCTCTCTTTCTTCAGGAAATCATCTTGGATTTTCAGAGTACCTCTGAAACAAATCCAAGTCCTGAATTGTCATTTTTTGCCCAAGCAAACCATTTACAAGAGCAAGATGATCACACAAGCTTTAAAGACAACGCTTTTATCTTAAGAAAAATTAAATTCTAAGTACTTGGAATTTTTCTCTAAAAAATGAGTGTTTAAGAAAAAATCAGCGCTTCAGAACTTCTGGACCAAACTCCAGATAGAAACGGTCAGAAGTTGCAAGCTTGTTGCAGCACAGTCAGAAGTTGGCTCTTCAGCAGCTACATCAGCTCAATCAGAAGTTGTAAACGTGGTTCAATACGTAAGTCTCAGACAGAACGTGACTCTTTCAGCAGTTACGCCAGCTCAGCCAGAATTTGCTAAAGGAATGCAAAAGAAGCAAGGAAGTCTGAAGGCTCTTTCAGAGCATGCTGAAATCAGAAGATGAAAAGGTCAGAAGAGTGGGTGTTACGCTGATACAGGATCTCTGAGCCCGGGAGTTCCAGAAGCAAATCCAAGGAACGTGTCAGAAAATCAGGTGAATCCCCAGAACTTGCTAAGACAACAGGAGGCCAAAACCAGAGCATGGTTTACGTTGATTCTTGGTGAAACAGAACTGCTGGTTCAAAGTTTGGTTTCCATTACCAGAATATTGGTGTTGATAAGTCTCATCACCATTTAATTCTCATTAATGCTCCCAACCACTCCTGAACATTCATCCAAGTAATCCCTTCACGTGTGGCTGGGAAAACGCCTTTATGCAGGTTCTGGCATGGGTCTACACGCCACCGTCCACCTAAGAGGTCACTTCTCTCCAATCCACGCCTGCTGTTCCAGCCTAGGCTGAAGGCTATCTGTTATCACAACTTCCAAGGAATTTCTTTCAAAGAACAACTCAGCCTCTGTTGGCGCTTTAATGTTCAAAGAAATCCACAAGAGTTTTGCCTATAAATAGAGAATCATTGTCCACTGAAAAAAGGGCGTCCAAAGAAACAAAAAATTGCTAGAAGAAAAACAGAAATTTTTAGCAAGAAAGTGCTGTGAAACTCTGCCAAAATCTCCAGTGTTTCATAACTTTGAATTTCTTACCTTCAAACTTCATCAAATACCCAGTTTTCTGTGTGAACTAAAAACACCCTTTTTAAACTTCTGACCCTATATACGCACACACCTTCACCTACCCTTTTCAAAAAGAATCTGTCCAGAATACCATCAGAGCCAAAAGCTAGCTCACATCCACAAACTTTTCCAACAGCCAGGTAAGCACCTGCTGACCTTCATCACGCTGCTAAGCATCATCAGCTGTGCATACTCAAATAAACATAATGTAAATATCATATTGTTGCTGTTTGTGTTCTGAGGATTTTCGTACCTCAGAACGTTCTGAGCCAGTGTAGGACCCGCCTGTGACCTTGTTGGTTCTGCCCTCTGAAACACTTTGACATTTGCTGGAGCTGTTCCAAATATGTTTCCTGTTTTGTGGAATAACAACAAAATTGCAGATGTCCTGATTAGTACAGGGAAAAGCTAAGTGCTGACTTTGACGTTAACACATCTGAAGCCTGTTTTGCTGTCAATAATATCAGAACTTCTGAGAGTTATTGTCTTTCCAGCAGGATCAGAACTTCTGAGTTCCCCACTAACAAACTTCTGTCTTGCAGCGCAGGGGGGTCAGAACTTCTGATTTCCCCACTAATAGGTTTCTGTTTTGCAGGTGCCAGAGTCAGAAGCTCTGACTCATACAGTTTAACCAAAAGGTTGATCATCTGGCAGCGGGTCTGAGTCAGAACTTCTGATGACCTCCCAGCAGCACGCTGGCTCCCTCTCTCTTTCTCTCTATCTTGTTTTTTGCTATTTTTTTTGTCTATTTTTCTCGTTGAACCCCCCATGTACAAATGTGTACCCCCACTCCCTAATTGTTGTAATAGCGTAGGATTTTATATTTCCGCTTCTTATTGCTAGTAATTAGGATATGTATGGCAAGATAAAATCAATGAAATAGAAAATCCTAATTCAAAGATAAACTCTTGTATGCAATAAAACACACTTGCACACTAACACCCCTAGGGTTACTCCACTTGTTGCCTTCAATAATGGGCCATGTTGCATGTTAGGTGTCTTTGGCAAAACAAAACAAATCAAATGATCATAGTCCCTCGATGACGCTTTCGAAAGTTGCCTAAAAATGAAAAAGTCCCTTAAAGAAATATTGCCCAAAGACACTTGGCACCATTGCAATCATGGTCTAAACGATGACCCGCGCCCGTCCCGTTCACATCCTAACACAAGATTTTCCACCAAATACAATGGTGGAATAAAATTGTTAAAAGGGTTAAAACATAGCAAAGATCTTTGAGAAATTTAGGGTAGATAGCTCTTGGTTATTTGCCAACTTGCAAAATAAAAACACTTGCCTATTTTTCAAAACACACATCACAAACACACTTTCAAAATAACTTTCAAAAACATTGAAGACTTTTCAAAAGACATACACCTCTGTATACATCCCAACATGGATCATTACAAAGGTTGCCACCACATTGGCCTCTTTTCAAAACATTTTCAAAAATCCACACACAAAGCACCATTTCAAACAATTTAAAATCAAGGCAAGTTGATCTAAGCAAGTAACTAAGAGCCCATGGATAACCATGGATATAAAGGATGCTAATACCTTCCCTTTCTATAATCTACTCCCCGAACCCAAGAAAACATCTCAAAGGTTTTTTGCTGTGCTTTTTAACCTTTCCTTAGGATAAAATAAAAAGTCGGTGGCGACTCTTGCTCAACCGAAACATTTGCGAAAACAAACGCAAAACCCAAGTCAGTTCTCCCACCGTATCACAGAACTGGCGACTCTGCTGGGGATATCTTTAAAGTGGAGTAACCTTAGGGCTTAGATCACCCTCTTGCATGACTAAATTGTTTGTTTTGATTGCTTTACATCTTGGCTCTCTTGTTTGGGTTTGCAATCCTACACCCGGATTTGGGGAAACATTCATAGATAGCAATACGTTGTGGAAACTTTGTGGGGTATACCGACATGGTTGAAGCAATAGCTATATTAGTGCGACATATTTGTGAGTATCGGTAACCCTTGAGTTCAATCAAGGAGAGTACGGGGCCGCTGAGTGATGTCACTAAGCACTAATGACCTAGAACCTTACTTGACCATCTTGACCTTTCATTAGGGGTAGTGAGATGACCGGCTTTGGTGCAGTCCGAAGTTGGTAGATACTCGATACTACACTCATTAAGGGTTGTTTTCTTGGAATATTTTGGTCGCTAGTTAAGTGGCTAAACCAAAACAATGAACAATGAAAACAATCCAATGATATTGAGCTCCTTAGAACCCGGTTACTATTTATAGGACAAGTTTTTTAGCCAACTACACTCAAGAGGGTACTTACCTATGAAACCCCATGCAAGCCTGAAACTAGGGTTTTGTGTGATTTGCTTGTACATGTGTTTGTGCATACATCATGAACATCATAAAGCATCATATGCATACACTAACCACTTCAAGGGTTTAGATTTTCATCTTTGTTCTTGTTTTGTAGGTCATGGAAATTCCTCGCAGGAAAACCATCCAAGTCAACCTTGTGAGGATCCCTCCTCAACTCAAGGAGCTCACATCAAGAATTCCGGAAAGCTCTCTCTTCAGTGAAAGACATGGTAGACTGCTCAGCTTAGACAACACCAACATTGAAGAGGACATGATGAAGGTGTTGTTCCAGTTCTTTGACCCTCTTCACCACTGTTTCACTTTCCCCGACTACCAGTTGGTGCCCACTTTGGAGGAATTTTCTCAACTCCTGAGAATTCCTATCCTTAATCAACTACCTTTCAACGGTACGGAAAAGGAACCAAAGCCTGAAGATGTTGCTCGAGCACTACATCTACAGCCATCCGACATCAAAGGGCATTGGGAAACTAGGAGCGGTGTCAAAGGTTTCTTAGCAAAATTCTTGTTTGAGACGGCACAAGAGTGTTGGAATTCATTGGACCTACAAGCCTTTGAAGAAATTGTGGCACTCCTTATCTATGGGTTGGTCTTGTTCCCAAATCCTGACCAGCTTATGGATGTCAACGCCGTCAAGATCTTCTTATCCATAAATCCAATACCAACATTGCTTAGGGACATTCTTCACTCATTTTACACTCGAACAATGAGAAAGAGGGGTGTTCTCATATGCTGTACTCCTCTCCTTGCAAGGTGGTTTATTTCGCACCTTCCACAATCTGTCTTGAAGAATGACCAAGGCCTAAGGTGGTCACAACGGTTGATGACCCTTACTCACTCTGATGTACATTGGTGTTCTCGGTCCAGAGAAAATGTCATCATCGTCGATCGTTGTGGAGAGTTCCCTAATGTTCCACTACTTGGCATTAGAGGAGGCATTACCTACAACCCTTGTCTAGCCTTGAGACAATTTGGATATGCACTGAAGGATGGTCCTCACGATATGTTGATTCCTGACCTAGTTTTTGACTTCGACAACGATGCGCAAGGACTTCGCCAAAGATTCTTCAGAGCTTGGAGGATGCCTAACAAGGTTGACAGCAAGACACTGGGGCACAAGAATTCCATCCCTCTTGAGCCTTACCTCAATTGGGTACGAGCCCGAGCCCAGAGTCTAATGATGCCTTATCCTCATGTTCTCCCTGTGATTAAAGAGCCCGTTAGGGAAGGAGAGGTTCCCTACACCATCCTATATCCTGACATGCCTACATCGTGGGAGGAGATGCAGAAGAGTTGGATCCAACTTAAGGAGGAACGGAACACTTTTGAAGCCAGCTTCTATGCCAGCGAGAAGAAGGTTCTAGAGCTTACCCTCCGACTCCATGAGGAAGAGACCCTCAACACCTACATCGCACCAAAGAGGATGCGCAATGTGTTTTTACCTTGAGAAGTTTTTGTAATATTTGGCCCATGGGGCATTTATGTACTGACAAATTTCTTCTTAATATGACGTGCGTTCTTTTTTGTTTGCAACAATTTTGAATGTTCTAAATCCTTGAATGCATTGCATACATAAGCATACCATTCATCATGTGCATAAGCAGGTCTCTACACCAGGTTTCCTTATCTTTCTGCTGTTTATTTCAGTAAGATGGATCTCGAACAAACGGTCAAGGACTTGCAGTCTCAAAACGCACAGTTTCAACAACTCCTGATGACCTTGGCTAAGGGTCAGGAAGATCTGAAAACCCTGCTCGGGAACAAAGACCAAGTGAAAAAGAAGAAGAAGAGAATCGGGGTGGCTACCTTAGGAAGAAGGTTTGAGGGTGAAGCCAAAAGAGTGCTTGAATTTCCCCATACATCTGAAGAAGGAAACAGTAAAGGGAATGCAGCTGCGGTACCTTCCGAATCCGAGGTTGAGGAAGAGGAGGCTGAAGAAGACGAAGACTACTCTGATCAACAATACCCGCCCGCTGATGATAAGTACAAAGGCTTAGAAGACAGGTTGGCAGCTATGGAGCTGCAGAGAGTTCCTGGCTTAGATTTCGAAGATTTGGGATTAGTTGCTGGAATTGTGATCCCCCCGAAGTTCAAAGTGCCGGTTTTTGTAAGATATGACAGGCTATCCTGCCCGAAAATGCATCTCAGATCATATGTAAGGAAGATCCAACCTTACACTGCAGACAAGAACCTTTGGATCCATTTCTTTCAGGATAGCCTTTCAGGGGCTCAACTCGAGTGGTTCTATCAGTTGGATGGAGCCAGTATCCGAAACTGGGAGGACTTGGCTACTGCCTTTTATAAACAATATCAGTACAATTCTGACCTCGCTCCTACGCGTACCCAACTTCAGGGTATGTCACTAGGGACGGGCGAAGGATTCAAGGAGTATGCGCAAAAGTGGAGAGACTTGGCTGGCCGGGTGCAGCCACCACTCACTAACCATGAACTTGTTGACATGTTCTTAGGGACCTTGTCTGGTCCGTTCTTTAATCATCTGATTGGTAATTCCTCTGTCGGGTTTACAGATTTGATTTTGACTGGTGAGAGAATAGAAGCTGGTATCAAGTCAGGGAAGATACAGAAAGGTGCCGCTGCTAGTACTGAGAAGAAGCCTTTCAAGAAGGAAGCTAGTACTGTTTATGGTCCTAGAAGACAAGTTAAGCCGGAACGCCGCCAAACTGTCAATGCATTGGTAATTTCAAAGCCTGTTGCTTCTCCTCAGCAGTATAATCAACAAAGGGGTGAGAGACCTAAAAGGCAGTACACTCGGCTCAGTATGACCCTGTCTCAGATATTGTCGCAACTACTGTCAACCAATCTGGTAACTGTCAAAGAAGCTTCGAAGGTAGTGAACACAGCTTCTCCGAAGTACAACCCCAACGCCCGTTGCGCTTATCACTCCGATAGCCCCGGGCATACTACGGACGATTGCTGGGCTCTGAGGAATAAGGTTCAAGACCTTATTGATGCTAAGGAAATACAATTTGAGGCGCCTGAAAGGCCCAATGTTGTGACTGCTCCCATGCCCCAGCATGGAGTGAGCGCTATGGAAGAAGACCGATATGTAGCCTCCGTGGAAGAGATTGTTACTCCATTATCAACCGTTAAAAGGAATCTGTTGCTAGCCAGTTTATTTCCGGGATGTGGTGAAGATTGCCTTCTATGTGTTGTTTCCCCTTTTGGTTGTCCTTTGCTGAAATCAGGTATCCAAAGCCTGATGGATAGCAAAGAGATCTTATTCGAGAAGATTGCCATTCATGCTGTCCCTGCCGAAGAGATTTCTATTGTCACTATTTTTAACAAACCTCATAAGGCTGTTCGCAAAGCAAGGCTTGGAAGACCTCCTGTGTTTATCACCAACCCGGGAGTAAATGCTATTGAGGACGGCGCGGAGGAATCGGAATTTGACAGCTGGATCTACCCAACAACTGACAATGGACCAAGCAACTGGACGGCCAAAGCCTTTACGCCTATTACTTTTGTCACTCAGTAATGAACTCTCTTGTTTTCAATTTGTAACAAACAATATGTTGAAACTTTTATGGCTCGGTGTCCTACCCGGGGCACCGTAGCTCCATTTGTGAGGGCTTTTGTATGACATTTTCATATATCATTAATCAAAACATTGGACGTTTGTTGCATACATATATCAAACATTGCTGAAATAAACAGCGAGAACATGAGAGACCTGTACCGGAAGACATGTTATGCAATGATATGTATGATATATGTATGCAATGTTTTCAAGGATCTCGTAGGGTAAACAAGAAACTGTTAGAATCTGAATTTTGCAGCTTTGATTGAAGAAAACTTCGTGTTGTTGAGAGTCCTTCTTCAAGAGTCAAGCTCACCATATCGAGTGGGTCATAGCCACTGACTCAAGTTATCGTGTTTTGATCCCTAGACGACATTGGCTAGAGGAAAATAAATCCCCTTTGCCCCTTGCTAGACGTTCGATTTAACATAACCTGCATCACAAACCCTTGAGATCCTTGAAAAGGTTAAGGAAATGTTAAGGCATGATGTTATGATGTGTATGCTATGCGTTTAAGCAAAAGTGTGAGGTGATATGAGTAAATCCTGCAATAAATCCAAATTATTGGATAAGGACTGTAAACAAAACCTGCAAGGAACTCATGTTGTCAGATAACTAGAATGTACAAGTAGTTCAAGTTTGAAGGCACTCAAGTCACACAAATAGCCCTTAAGTTTAGGCTTGCATGGGGTCTAGGTATTACCCTCTTTCTGTTTAGTTGGTTCAACCTATCCTAGTAATAGTAATCGGGTTCTAGAGGATCTCAATATTACTGACCACCCTCGATCGATCATAATTCTTGTTTAGCAACCTTTTCTTGCAGCCGGAATCATCACGAGAGTTTGGTCTCAATGAGTGTAGCATACTGCTACTTTTCTATGGCCAAGTTGGTCAATTATAGGTTCTAAGGTCAGTTAGTGCTTAATGACCCCTTAGCAGCCCTATACTCTCCTTGTTGCGCCACAAGGGATATCGGTACCAACTAATGCGTCACACAAATGTAGCTACTGCTTCAACCGTATCGGTCTACGCCGTACAATTCCCTCACAGTCTATTGCTACTTACCTAAAAGGTATACCCAGATCCGGGTTAGGATCTATAGTAACTCCAATTCAAACCCACAAAAATAAAGCAAACAGATCAAACAATTGAAAACAATTTGAACTAATCCTAAGGTACACCCCACTTATTAATTCCCCAGCAGAGTCGACAGTTCTGTGATACGGTGGCCAGAACTAGGCTGTTTTTGGAATGCTGGTTTGCATTTTGCGTTTGATTTCGCAAAATGTCGCGGTAAGCAAGAGTCGCCACCGACTTTTATTTTATCCAACAAGGAAAGGAAAAAAGCACAGAAAAATTCCTTTTTTGAGATATTTCTGAGTAAGGGGGGGGGGGTAGATTATAGAAAGGGAAGGTATTAGCACCCTTTCTATGCGTAGTTATCTACGGGCTCTTAGGTACTTGCTCATTGTTTTCAAAAATTGTTTTCTTTGTGTTTGTGGGTTTTGAAAAGTTTTTGTTTTAACTTCGATTTAACTCTTGCATCTGTCTTTAAGAGTGTAATAAAGTGTTTTTGAAAACTTTGTTTGTAAAAGGAGTGTAAGTGTGAAAAAGTTTTGTTTTGATTGAGCAAGTACTTAAGAACTAATCTACCTACTCGAAAAAAGGAATCATTCTATGTTTGTTTCCTTTAGACAATGCTATCCCACTAGTAGTGAGTGGGTAGCACTGTCGTTGGAGTTTGAGGGTCAATTCGAAAGGGACATACAGTCACTAAAGCAATGTTAGGACGTCTTAGTGGTAACCCTAATGTCTTAGATCATTTATCCGAGGCAACCTTTCGGAGGCAACTTTGATCTTTTAGACAAGAGGACGACCTCTAAAACAACCTATACTCAATGACCGTTTTAACGAAGGCAACCAAGTGGGAGTGTACCCTAGAAGTGCGCATGTGCGAGTGATTCAGTTTCAGATTTATTTATCTTTGCACATGTTTAGGGTGATCTAACTGTTTTAAAAATAATCATACATTCTTGTCATGCATCCCTATATCATACATCTAACAGTTAATAATTTGCAGAATTTAAAGTGTGAAATTTAAACTACGCTATTACAAGGCTTCAGGTATTTACATAGCCAAAAACAAACCCTTTGAAAATAAAGCGATAAATGTAAATAAACGTCCTAATTAAACTATTACAAACTGTAGGCAGTTACATCAATATGGTAAATAATAAAAATAAAGTGTGCGAGAAGAATTAAGATCGACGAGAATTTAAGGTTTTGACCCTTCTAACCTTATTAAAAGAAAATTTGTTTTTTTGTTGTTTTTAATAAAAGAAATAAGTTTTCTAAATTAAATATGAAATTAATTAGTTAATTAAATTAATTAATAAAAATAATTACATGACCTATTTTGGTTTCTTTGGTTATTTTAGGAAAAAATAAAATATAATTAAGTTAGTAATAAAACCTATTTATTCTAATTATTTTTAAGTTATTTACAAAAAGAAATTAAAGTTTTACCTAAAATTAAAATTTAATTAAGAAAAAAAATCCTAAATCTATTTTTATGTGATTTTTATATTTGCTTATTGATAAAAAAAGGATTAAAAGAAATAAATAAAACGAATAAAACATGAAAATAAAGATGGCCTAGTAGCAAAAGTAAACAGGGGGTGCAATCATCAGAAATCCCTAGGCCCGAATCTTCGAAAGCTTCATGCTCTAACTATGGTGTTTTTTGATTCTCGCGTGGAACCTATGATTCAACCATCCATAATTGTTCTATATATACTCAAACAAACGTTAGCATACCATAAAATGTGATTAAAATTAGAGATTCAAAGTTTAAAATTTTACCAAACCGGTGTTGTCAAATGGGGGCGTGCTAGGCGTGTGATGGATTGCTCTTGGTCCTTGTAAGACTCTTGAGGACTTCAAGAGGATGGTTTGAGGCTTGATGTCAATTGAGAGAGACCGGAACCTCGAGATATGACTTGCACCAATTCTTTGATTTCTGGAGAGCTTTTTGAAGAGCTTTTAGAAAGCTTTTTGAAGAGATTTTTGAGAGCTTTTTAGAGAGGATTTTCGTCCCTTTCAAGCTTGTGTGGCTCTATATTTATATAGGAGAATGATGAGACAAGAAAGCATGGAAAGAATCTCCCTCATAATGTTGTGT
This sequence comes from Vicia faba, assembly GCA_948472305.1. NCBI lineage: Eukaryota > Viridiplantae > Streptophyta > Magnoliopsida > Fabales > Fabaceae > Vicia > Vicia faba. Next base: position 885,049,976 of record OX451735.1, read on the forward strand.
TTTAAGACCATGATCAAAATTTGAAAAAAAAATGCCATATTTGATGATTTTATGCCATTTTCACATGTGGATGAACCTGGACATATTTGAAGAGTTATTTCACGAAATCAATTGACATAAACCAGCATAAAACTTTCCCAAAATGGATTCACATCAAAATTTACATTATTTCTATTATTTATTTACTTAATTCTGAATTTTAATGAATAAAATATCAAAATAAATAGCATAAATAGTAGAAAAATGTATGGGTGGACTTAGATGTCGTGGACCATGTTAGGAATGAGTTTCAAACTTGAAAAGATAGGCCCATTTGGAAAAAATCCAAGTTTGGTCAATATTTACTTCATGCATTTTTTTCAAAAATTGTCCAACTTTGACAATGCATCTCTCTCTTTTTTAACCTTATGAGGGTGTTCTTGGACTTTTTAGAAAGATTGAGATGTCCTATAAGCAACCCTTTTGGTATCATCTCAATTTTATATTCCATGCTCATGTATGAAGCTTTGACAAAAAAGGTGTTTTTGTTGACTTTTCAAAATGACCTATAATGTCCAAATTCATAACTTCTTATGAGTGCATATTTTGAACTTGGGAGATGAATATGGATTGTATGGAATTGCATCCTCTTCAAAATGAGCTTTGGATGGGTCATTTCTCATAAAGTATGAGAAAGTTATGCTTGGTCAAAGTTGAGTTGACTTTTCTTGCAAAACCCTAATTTAGCAACTTTTGAGTCTTGATGAATTATGAGCAATCCTTGATGAATCATGATCAACCCTTGATAAAATGATGAAATATACTTCAAAATTAGGATGATGACCAAAAATCTTGAAGTTTGACTATATGTGGGCCACAGTTGACCTTTGCCCTAGCATAGTCGATTTTCAGGCCTTTGAGCAATTGACTGATCAAACTTTCTCTGCAAGTCTTGAAACTTGGCATGGATGATATTGAGAACATATTAGAACAATGTTGAGCACTTGGGATCACTTGGACTCAAGTATCTTGATGCAACATGAAACCCTAGTTTGGGGTAGACTGCCTTAGGAGAGAGCTTGTCTGGCCAACCCTTGGACTACCTTGAGCAACTTGAGGATCTTTCTTGCAATGTTTTGAAAAATATGGGAGGGCAAATTTTGGGGTACAAAAAATAGCATCTTCATCTTTGATGTTTTCCATCATAACACATTGAACTTTCAAGATTTGCAAAAAAAATACAAATTGAAAGTAGGATAAGGCATTCTAGAAATCAAGTTTGTGGTCTCATAAAATGGAAACAAAAGGTGCATATCTTATCTCCTATTTTCCAATCTTCTTCTGAAGGGAAAACCTTATAATTTTCATTATGGAAACTAAGACTTGCAAATACATGTTAGTACTTCAATGCACTTTGAAGCATCAAATAAGTAGAATTCCATTTAGTAGAAACATCATAAGACAAACCAGTCGATGTTTCAACACCACCAATGAGTTCAACACATTCCTTAAATTTTTTCGTTCTACCCTCAGAGCTTTTCATAATTTCTGAAATTTTCCCTAATCTTTTCTAGTGCATCACCAATTACTTTCAAACCCTCTTGCACAATCAAATTTAAAGCATGTGCTAAGCAACGAACATGAAAGAACTCTCCATTAGACAATAATCAATTTTGCAAGACAAGTTGTCTTTTCAAGTGAGTTTGCATCACATCATTAGCAGAAGCATTATCTAATGTGAGTGAAAAAAATCTTCTTCTCAATTCCCTAATCTGATAAAAACTCAAGAACCTTTTTTGGCATCTCAGGTCTCGTATGCGGAGGAGGCATATGACAAAAGTTTAGAATCCTAATCTTTAAATTCCAATTAGAATCTACATAATGAGCAGTCAAGCAAATATAACCTTCACTTGTACAAGCTGTCCACATATCTGAAGTTAATGAGATTCTAGGGGGAATATTATCCAACTCTTTCTTAAGAGCTTATTTCTATGTCTTGAACATTTCATCAACGTCAGCCTTAGTGGTATTTTTTGAAATAGGAGAAAATTCAGGGTTCAAATATTTCATCCAATCTCTAATTTTCTGAAACTCCATAAACGTATACAGCAAATCATGTGCAATGATTGCAGCAGCACCCATTGACCTAGAAACCTTTTTATCTATTGTAATATTCTTGAGTCTACCTTGCAAGTCGATCCTTACTTGATCTACATCAGCATATTTGACTTTAGTGAACTTCTTCATATTAAGATTCAAAGTCGTGGTACCATAATTCCTATCGCCTCCCTTCAAAATCTCTGAACAACCGTTGCACTTAGCTAATGGATTCCCATCTTTATCCACCCTAACTTTAGTAAACACTTTACAACAATCGGCACTTGAAGTTTTGGCCTTCTTAGACTTAGGTAAAACATCATCTTCGGTATTTCTTAATTCATTTTAACCTTGAATAGTTTCATGCTCCAAATCAATCATATTCAAATTAACTTTAAATGTATTCAATCATATTGAAAAGTTAACACATACAAGGAAAAGTTTAGAACAACATATTGAAGTAGTTTCAATTAGTAACATTTAGAATTTAGAACAGATTAAAGTAATGAAAAGCTCAAATATCGCAGCTGCAGATTAAAGTAATTTATAACCACCAAATTCCAATATATACAACATAGATTCCAGCTTCAGAATATCACAAAAGCAAGAGAGACAACAATAGATTTCGGCTGCAGAATACAATATAGAGACCAAAAACAACATACATAGAGAGACAAACAAGAGAGATTGATATAAAGAGTTAGTTAGGTTTTAAAACTTACAGTGTGATGAGGCCGGATAAGAGAGAGAGGATGACATATGCGGTTGCGACCGGACAAGAGAGAGAGGAGGACGGGTGCGTTTGCGCCGGCAGCCGAGATGATGATTGTGAAAGTGAAATGTAGCTGCAGGAAACCAGAAGGGGTTGCTTTTGTTTTGTGAATAATTGTACTGTAATCTTATCTAACCCTAATTCAAATTGGTAATGGGATTTTATTTGGTAATGGGATATAAAGTAACATAAGATGATAAGAATATTATTAAATAAAATTATGAAAAAAATACAATTATACCTGCGGGCTGCCCGTGACTATACATACCCATCCTGTTTTTTGTGGTGCTGGGCGGGGCGGGTATAGTTAAATATGCGGGTTCAAAGTTCAGGCTCGGCCCGCAAAAAATGAAGGGTTAAATGGGCTTTCCCCATGGGCCAGGCCCATTTTGCCACCCCTAGAAGTCAGTGGAGTCTACTCGTGGAACCGGTCAACATGCCCTTTATATTCCCGAGATTCACATGGTTTGTCTTCTTTTGTTTTATCTTCTCCCCGATGAGATGTCGAGGAATAATCATGCTTCGAACCTTTGGAATTATCTTGGTATCACGAGTCCCGAGCATTACTGTAATTTTCCTTCTCCTCGTACTAGATGTACGCATGAGCTTTAAGGAGGAGGGTGTCTAGTGTTGCGGGTGTTTTGATGTCAACTTACTTGGAAAAGTCGTTGTGGGGACATAGTCCGCGCTCAAGCAGATACTTTTCATATCGTTGGTTATGGAGACTTGAATAACTTCATGGTTCAATCTTTCAATGTATGCTTAAAAGGATTCGTTATTCCCATGTATGATTGCTTCAAGTGATGCCTCGAATTTTAGATGGTGAGGAGAGGATGTAAAGTGCCTGGAGAATTGCTTCCCAAGATTCTTCCAGGAGGTGATGGACTCGTTGGGGAGGTTTTTGTACCGGGCCATAGCCCCATTCCTCAATGTTGTGGGGAATAGCTGACATTTAATAGCGCCCATGACGCCCCGGTGGTTGAGCAGAGCATCGATATTCTCGATGTGCTCGTCTAGGTCAATATTTCTGTTATATGTCACCAAGTTTGGAGACTCTTCCATTATGACAGGTAGGGGAGTTTCCATGATTTCTTGCGACAACGGGCCACAGGGGGTCTTCTTAGTCGCTCCATTACAGTGACGGTGGTGGAGAATAATTATTATTTCCCCGACAAGGGCTATCATCTTGATGGAGAGACAAGCTTCTTGGACGGCCCTTTGGCTTAGGGGAAGGCAAACAAAGGTTTTCTGATCGTCGATTTCCCTTGGTCTTCTTTGGAACCTGGGAGGGCCGATCTTTGTAGGGTGGAGAGTAGTTTCATTTCCTGATTAACAAAACCTCTAGCTTTTTAGGCGCTAATTGACAACTTGGTCACCGTGGAGAAGGGCTACGAGAACTATGTCTTCCATGTCTCCATGGAGGATATCTTGAATGGTGTCCTTTATCCAATGCCCCAATTCTATCATTTTGTTGGAGAATCTAAATGTTGGTCTTGTTTAGAACGGCGAGCAGGTATGTCATAGTCGGTTCAGCGTTAGATGGTATTGGCATTGGTTGGAAGCTCTCCAGTGCTTTTTCTTGAGTTTTCTTGATCTTCACGGTCTCCACGAATTGTACATCATCGTCTTCCGCCTCATCGGAGGAAGGAGATGTGGTGCGACCATCTTACTTCAGGGGGATAACTTCAAGGAGGGGCAGCTCTCCGTCATTGTCAATCTTGCGGATAGGCGAGATAATTGTGATGTGAGCAAGGTTTTCATCGTCTTGATTGGCCATGATTAGAATATTGAAATGTTACTTTGATCTTTGGTTTCTGGGGAAAGAAAGATGGGGAAAACAGGTTTTGCATAGACGAAGTCACTGATCTTATCGGTGATCAGAACCTATAATGGGCCAATAATTCCGTCTGTAGTGTTGAAATCATAGAGGAGGGGGTGTACCTACAAGGCACTCTGATGCTCAAGTAAGTAAGAGTGCAGAGATACTTCAGAGAAAAAGTGTTAAGAATTGAGTTACCTAACCCTCACAAATGTGAGGGTATTTATAGTGCCCCTGGCACTTGGCCATTGCTTCCTATTTTGGGTTGGGTATCCAGAATCCAACCCCAAAAATTGGTAACTGCTAGGATTTCTACGTGAAAATATGAACGAGCAGCTCATGCACGTTATCTTGAGAAGCTACCTGAAACTAGTAGTTATCGCGGGCATGGGTGTAGTTAAGGGCAGAGAAGGTATCATCGACTAGAGGGGCAGTCGGCCACACGCCCCCAGCCGAGGAGTAGACGAGGAAGCGCTTCTGATAGCCTTAATTGATTGGTCCAACGCTTTTTGGCCGTCATGGACGCGGGATTGGATTGGGCCGTGCTTAGCTGCTGGCCCAGTCCATAACTATATATATATATATATATATATATATATATATATATATATATATATATATATATATATATATATATATATATCATTTACAATTAATTCATATAGACAAATCCTTTGACTCTTAAATTGCTTTGTTGATTATTTTACAATCTATTAGATTGTAAGAGGTATTTCATACATGTTGGACAACAACAAGTTATTGATAACACGAAAAGTTATAGCATATTCCGCCCGATTTACATAGATAAAGCTTCTGATTCTTCATTTATTATGTCTCATTATGTCTCTATTTGTATTATTTGCAACATATTCCAGGTATGTCGCATTATGTACGCATGGATGATTTTCAAGAATATTTGTACCATGTGGGTATGCCTCATCCTCCGGTTGGAAGTGATGGACGTGGACGAGGGCAAGGAAGAGGACGTGATAATGAGCAAGAGTAGATCGATTTTTGCCTCTCTTCCCATTTCCTCTTTGTTTATAAGAATTGGGACACTTCTTGGTTCAAGCTTATGGGAGTTAGTTAGGAAACACTTTACTGCTTTCTAAGTTGATTTTTCAATTCCCGCTTGGATTTCCTGTAATTTAAACATCTATGTACTTTCGAGTTCTTATATGCAAAACATTTCCACTATTATCTAATTTCCCCACTTTCTTGAGCCATAACAAAATGTTTTGTTCGTTACTTGTATAACTTGACACATTCGAAGAGTATACAGGTTACTCACTTTTAAGATATATGAGAAACCTTGAGTAAAACACAAGCATGATGGATATTGTCGTAACACTCTAAATCCACAAATTATGCTAGATTGATTTCAGTACCCTTTATACCGAAACCTTAAGCTTTAGTTTTAAAGTAACCCCGAGTAGTTTATTTAGCAGTCAACACCGTCTTAAACACAAACTACGTAGGGAGTCGATGAATATAAGTGAATGATCTCAAGTATTTAAAAACTTACATGCTCTACTATTAGAAAATAGGGAATGCACCAATTAAGTTAGGAGACCCTCACCCGGTCACTTAATACAACGGATGCAAAACCTACACAATATAACATAGAAACTCGTTGTCAATTGGTTCAGAGGTGTCTGGTACTGAACTTGGTAGGGAGGACTACGGTTCGATCCCCCACAACTTGCAATTGGGTGAATTAAAGGAGGTTACCACATATATGTTCCAGAACCTCATGCTTAAAAGGATCATATTCACTAACTGGATACTCTACTATGTGCGTGTAAATATAAAGGGATTAATGTGATTGCGCTGGAATGAAAACGGGTGAAATTTAGCGAAAAGAATTAGGATGAGCTATAATGGCATGGCGGGAATTGGTCAGCACAGTGGGGGGAATTTAGTGTTATTACTGTATATTTTATGTTATGTTGAGCTTAGGTTCCCGCGAAAACATTGGCACAACCTCTTACGATTCAAATTGCATCATGTATTTGCATTTAACTTGTGCTCTATTAATTCTCATACTAACTATATTGCTTGAGGACAAGAAAAGGTTCAAGCTTAGGGGAGTTTAATAACACAAAAAGTTAGAGCATATTTCGCCTGATTAACATAGATAAAGCTTCTGATTCTTCATTTATTATGTCACATTATATCTCTATTTGTAGTATTTACAGCATATTCCAGGTATTTAGTTTCTGCAAAGCATACATGAGAAAAGGAATAAAAATATTGGAGCAATGAAGAAGAAATGGCACTTTAGCAGCAAAAATGCAAACATTTTGTATCAGAAGTCATGCCGCCTGTCACAAAGTCCAAAAGTGTTCCCTTCGGAACACTTCTTGTCCCGACCGGAACAGAATGGAAATACGTGCTCCACGCCACAGCGCATGACACTCGTTACAAGTCATATATCAGTTACAAAAATTTCTCCATGAGATGCACGGCTTGCTGAAAATTCTCCATGAATGAAGAACGAGGATCAAGGAAGTGTTCCTATTTTTTCTCAGCATATGGAATGTATAAAAGCAAGACAGTTATCGAAACTCCAGACGGACACACACACCTGCTCCAATTTCTTATATTTCTGCATACTGCAACATTTTTATTTTATTCTAGTTTTACAGTTTTTGATATTTATTCCACTTTCGTTTAGAATTCCGTAAGCAAAGAAAACCATCACCGTTAAAGCAATATTTCTTCACATCGGAAGAATATTGTAACTTTGGTTTCCTTCTAGCTTCCAGAATTTCGTTTAGGTTTATTTGTATTTCTTCAAAGATATTTTGTTCCAAAGCTAATCATGTCGGCTTGTGGAGGATAGCATATTGCACTATTAGTCTTCAGTGTTTTATTCCAGGTTCCAATTTTAAATATAGTTTATTTATTTTTACCATGCTTATGTTATTGAATGTATGTTTTTATTTTATGTTATCACGCAATAAAATTATGTTTGGCTAATTTTCCTGATACCAGTATGTGAAGTCTTAAACTGAAGGGGTTCGGTAATTAATTGGCATAAATATTTTACAAAAACACTTTTCTAGTTTTGATTTCCAATTTGGACATTAAATTGTTTTTTTACGAGAGTAAAAGACTGACTAAGGATAAAATCAACAGAGCGAGAGTTTGAGATTTTAACCAGATAGTGGTGATTGAACATTAATTTTAAATACAGCGGGAGCGTTTTAAAATTAATTGGACTCTATTTGTTTTCAAAAATACTTTTAAATTTTAAATGAGACAGCGAGAGAGCTCATTTGAGTTTAATAATATAGCCTAAATCGATAGAACGAAAGTGTGAGACAAGGGTTTTTAAATTAATAGTTTCCACTAAAACAGTGTTTTAATACTTAAAACTATGCCAATGACTTATTAAATCCTTGAAGTCGACAAATTACATACCGCTGTCCCATTATCAATTATTAGATTTTAGTTAATTCCCATTTAAACCCCAACATCCTAATTTTATAATTAGCCTTAGCTTTACACAGTGACCCTAGATAAAAGTAGTTTGACTATCAATCCTTGTGGGTTCAATATATTTTAAAACTATGCGATTAGACTGTGCACTTGCAGTCACTACACCTGACAGCTCTCAAAGTTGTGATCAAGTTTTTGGTGTCGTTGCTGGGAACTGATTTAGTCAATACTGTGAATCCCTTGTTATGCAGTATAGACTAAGGGAACCAATTTTCTTTTATTTTAACCGTTGATTGTATGCCAAGCACTCGCTCTTAAGGAAAATAATTAGAGCAACCAATCGACGAGGTTGAGCATTTTGTTAGTATAAGACACCGAATTAGAGAATACCAAATCAAGTACAACCTTCCCAAATTCAATCTTCCTAACTATTCTCTTCCTGACCCAAGAATGGCTGAAGGACCCCAAAATCGCCCTCTGAAGGATTATGCTGCCCCATCACAAGAGGAACCCCATAACAGTATTGTTGCTCCCGCCATCACATAGAACAATTTCGAGTTAAAACCTTAGTTATTACAAGTTATCCAACAAAACCAATTTTCAGGATATCCTACGGACAATCCAAACCTTCATTTGTCCGTGTTTGTGCAGTACGCAGACACGGTAAAAGCAAATGGTGTCAGCCCTGAAGCAATAAGACTTTGTCTTTTTCCTTTCTCATTATGAGATAGAGCTAGAGCATGGCTCCAGTCTCTACCATCCAACTTTGCTACCACATGGAACGAGTTGAAGAAAGTTTTTCTAGCGCGATATTTTCCACCAAGTAAGACGGCTATGCTAAGAGCCAATATTAACGGTTTTAAACAAAAGGAAAATGAATCTCTCTTCGAAGCATGGGAAATATACAAATACATGTTGAAACTCTGTCCGCGTCACGGTCTAGAAGAATGCCTGATCATCCACACCTTTTACAATGGTCTCTTGTACAACACAATACTAACGATTAACACTGTTGCTGGTGGTGCACTGATGGATAAACCATACCACGATGCCTATCAACTTATCAAAAGTATGGCTTAAAATCATTATTAGTGGGGAAGCGATAGAACCATTATGGAGAAACCTCAATCGAAAGGCGGTATGCACGAAGTTAGTAGCTTAGACCAAGTTAACGCTAAGGTAGAAGCCCTTACCTAAAAGATAGAAATCTTGACCACAACTCATGCAGCCACCGTGGCTGCAGTAGTTATGACCTCTGATTTATGTGGACTTAACGCGCATGTTGCCCCTGAATGTCCATTATTAATAGGAGTACCAATTAATCAAGTGAATTATGCTCAAGGGAACCCCTTTGGCAAAAACTATAACCCTGCTTGGAAGAACCATCCAAACTTCTCATAAAAAAGCAACAACACTTTGTACGCACATGGGCAAGCCCCTACTACACCCTCAGGATATCAGAAAGCCACCCAAAATGTCTCAAATATTCCTAATATCCCTAGGAAGTCCAACGTTGAAATGATGATAGAAAACTTTGTAGCCACCCAAGCTCAAACTAATAAAGATTTCATGAATCAAAATAATCACACCAGTGAACAAATTAAGCAACTGAAAAATAAGGTTGATGCTCTTTCCACACACAACAAAATGTTAGAAACACAAATCTCCCAAGTGGCTCAACAGCAAGCAGCTACAGCTGCTCCAGCTGTAACTTTTCCTGGACAACCCCAACCAAATCCAAAGGGACATGCTAATGCCATAACACTTCAGAGTGGGACAGAACTAGGCGGACCAACTGAACCTAGAGTCGAGAACCCATCCATGTACCAAAAACGTGGAAAAGGAACTGAGAAAGAAGTTGAGCCGAAGGAAGTAGAAAAAGAAGGTGACGCTGAATAGGCCATGGAAAAAGAAGAACCTTATATACCTCCACCAACCTATAAACCACCTATCCCATATCCTCAAAGATTTGCTAAGTCTAAAAATGTAGGGAAATTCAAGAAATTCATTGAACTTCTGAAATAACTTAACATTACCATACCTTTTACAGAAGTTATCACACAAATGCCCTCCTACGCTAAATTTCTTAAAGAAACATAATCCAATAAGAAAAAGCTTGAGGATAATGAAATTGTATTGCTCACTGCTGAATGCAGTGCTATAATGCAAAACAAAGTGCCTCCTAAACTTAAAGACCCAGGTAGTTTTTCCATACCCTGTGTAATCAGAAAGTTTGTCATAGACAAAGCACTATGCGATTTAGGAGCCAGTATTAGTCTGATGCCCTTATCGATTTGCAAGAAACTCAACATGGGAGAACTAAGACCAACAAGGATGTTTGTACAATTGGCGGATCGAATAGTGAAATTTCCTTTAGGTATGTTAGAAAATGTTCATGTACGTATAGGACAATTCTATATCCCCACTGATTTCATAATCATGAACATTAAAGAAGACTCCAATATTCCTATTATATTAGGTAGACCATTTGTAGCCACTGCAGGAGCCATCATAGATGTTAAAAATGGAAAACTAACTTTCGAAGTCAGAGAAGAAAAAGTTGAATTCATCTTGTCTAAATTCTTTAAGGCACAAACCATAATCGATAAATGCATAAAAGAAATGGAGAAACAACAAACCACCTATTCGGAAGTATTGAAGATTCCTATACATCTGATTCTCTAAGATAATAATTGGCGTTGTGGATATCAAGATGAAAATTTGAGTGAATGCCTAGATCTAACTCCTGATCCTATACCTTTTCCAAAGAAGCCAGCCATAGAACTCAAAACACTACCCAAATACCTAAGGTATGAATTCCTAGACACAGAACTTGAACGACTAGTTATAGTCAATGCAGACCTAGGACAAATAGAAACTAGAAAATTATTACATGTCCTAAGAAAATACACAACCGCTTTAGGTTATAACATCTTAGATCTAAAAGGAATAAGCCATTCTATCTACATGCATCGTATTATGCTTGAGGAAGACTGTAAGACCTCTAGGGAAGATCAAAGAAGAATCAATCTTATTTTGACCGATGTAGTCAAAAAGTAAGTAGAAAAGATATTGGAATCAGGAATCATATACCCAATATTCGACAGTAAATGGGTTAGACCAGTACATGTCGTACCTAAGAAGGGAGGCGTTACATTTGTAAGCAACGCTAAAGGAGAATATGTAGCGCAACAAACTCATACCGGGTGGAGAATGTGCATCGACTATAGAAAGTTAAACAAAGCCACTCGTAAAGATCATTTTCCTTTACCTTTCATTGATCAAATGCTTGAACGACTAGCTAAACACTCTCACTTATGCTATTTAGACGGTTACTCAGGATTCTTCCAAATTCCTATTCATCCTGAGGACCAAGAAAATAAAACTTTCACTTGTCCTTATGGTACGTTCGCTTATCGACAAATGCCATTTGGATTATGTAATACCCCTACAACATTCCAGAGATGTATGATGTTCATTTTCTCTGATTTTTTAGATGGTATGATGGAAGTTTTTATGGAATACTTCTCCGTCTATGGAGAAAGTTTTGAAGGATGTTTATCAAACATTGAAATGGTATTAAAAAGATGCATAAGTGTCAACCTTGTGCTGTAGCGACTGTTTTTTAAATCAGAGCCGCCACTATTAGTTTTTATCCTAAGGAAGGGAATCTAACAGAAAACCCTAATTTGTAGACAGAGATTCAAGGTTTCGGACTTCTTTAGACGAAAGGAAGGGGTGTTAGGAACCTTTCATCTACCTTGTTCACAAGGATATTAGGTTTTAGGTTTACATTGGGGAAATAGGGTTTTAAGTTTTATTAGGGGAAAAGTGTCTTAATTTTTTAATAGAGGAACTCGCTAGGATTTTTGATCTTATGCCTACGTATCCTCTTATGAGGAATCAAAGTCCCAATTCGTAGTTCGCATGGGGTTGGTGTTTTTAGGAGTTGTAAACGTATTTAGAATCACCTCGTATTTTGGTCGGGAGTAGTGATTGCGGAGATTTTGACTAAATGCGCGGTAAGCTAAAATCTGTTTAAAACCCTTTTGCAAAAACAATTGATTAGATTAGTTGATTGGGAAAAATAGTTTGTTGTTTGTTGAGTGTTTTTTAATCGTATTAATTTCAAAGAAATCTTGATTAATGCATGATTAAAATATATTTTAATGCAAATAATATAGTAAAATAATATATGAATTTTTAAATAAAATAATTTATTTACATGATAATATTTTCATATATTAAATAATAATATATAAAAATTAATAATAATAATAATAATAATTGTAAAATGATAATAATATAATAATAAGAAAATAGAATTAAAATATAATAATTATAAAAAAATATAAAAAAACTAAATAATTACCAGGGGGTGCATTTTCTAATAAGAAAGTAAAATAAGGGGGTGCTGTTAGGATTCTGGGCTAAGCCCAAATACAACTCTGAATAGGGGGTGTTGTTTGCTATGCGTTTTAGAAATTAGGCGAAAGGGGTGCGAAAATTAATGGGCTTGACCCATTAAGTATATTGAGAGGGTTCCGGATGATTAGGTAGGCGAGGGCGTATGGACTTATCGTGTAGACTTGGTCTACAGCCGTCTGATCAAGATCGCGTGGATAAGATTGAAGGACCGTGCTAACTAGGATGGGCACATGTTCACTAATTGGAGCGGGTTACAACATTGTTTTATTTCATTTTTTGTTTTGATTATTATGGTTTTACAGTCTCCTCACCATTCTCTCTCACACAGCATACAAACCTTTTTCTTTATCTCCCCACAACCCTTTCCCTGTAACCCTAATTTACCACGGCGGCGATGGACGACCCAGTATCCACCAAATAAAATCCAAATACAAGAACGCTAAGAGAGAGCTGAGTTTTCGTTTACCCCATTTGCGATTTCTGATTTCAAGTGTTTGTGATTTTAAGCTAATCCCCCTTCTTCTGGATTTGTAGGCTCTTACGAAGGTTGAATATGATGGTGAACAGTGGAAGCAGCGACGAGGTTACGGCGATTAGCAGCGGTGTTAGGGTTTCAGATGTTGAAACCCTAACCGGTTTCTTCCCTTCTTCAACAGATTCGATAACTATTCTTCGCGTTCTTCGTGATGTTGTTCTTCCCGGTTTCCAATCGTGGTCTTCACAATAGTATTTTTTCTTTTTACTGTCTTCCCCCCGCCCCTCTTCTGTAAATTAGTTTTCGTATATATACTTTTGATTTAGAGTTTTACGAATTATTATTAGAGTTAAATTAGCACAGATTTAGGGAGATTAGAGACAATTAGGGATTTAATTTATTACTGTAATTGATTTGATCCTCTGTAAATTTCGGATTTCGTATATGGATTTTATGTAGATTTGATTGTGCTGTAAATTTGTTCTGATTTCTAAAAGATTTCACTTGGATATGATATTGTTGTATTATGTAATTTTAGATATAGATCATAATTAAGATTGGTGTAATTTTAGGTTTACTTTCTACAGTATTTGTTTATTCTAAAAAATGTGCGCTAAATGGGTTATGATTAGAACAGTACTTGTTAGTCTACTTGGGCCAGCACATGCAGTCTATGTTTCTATGGGCTTGCGCTTATAATTTTGTTCAGCCCATCCTACATTATTTTTTTTATGTACAGCAATGAAACAATTCAGTTGGGCTTCACATTGTTTGAATTGAGTTGGGCCCGTCTCTATTTTTTATCCATCATCATTAAATTGTTACAACAAAAAATATTTTTATCAACACTAGGCCCAAATGGCCCCTCTTTCCGTAACCCGACTATTTTTAAACAAAACCTTAATAAGCAAATAGATTTTATAAAATAAAATCTTTTAACAAACAATATAAATAATTTTTTATTATAAATCTCTTAGTAAAAAATTATTGTAAGATAGAACGGTTTAATCCATACTACAATAACATCCCTTTTAGTATATATCTTTTTAGTAAAATGATGATGATAAAAAAAAAATTAATACTTTTTCCCAAAAAACGCCAGATGGACCAATCAAGACTTCAATGGGCCTGATTTGAATTTTTCACCTCCTATTTTACTAGCAACAACAAATACTTAAATGGGCTTAGTTAATATATTTAACTTTAACTAATAATAACTTAAATTCATGTTGGCTTTACTGATTAAGGACTTAATAATTATTTGAAATAATTTTCCATTTTCGAATCGCATGGGCCGTTGGCCAACATGCTTCACAAATGGATTCATGGATACACGAGTCTTTCTGATTTAGAAAGCCCTGTTTTCCTGAATTAAAATACACCCGCTAGTCAATTTGGATAAAGATGGGCCATCAGATACTGTTGTACCATCTTTAATTAAATATTTCTTCTATTTTAATCTTGAAAAATAAAATCATCGAGGTAGGACAAATTTGGGGTACGACAGCTTCCCCTATTCAATTATCTTCCTATCGAATAGCGTGAGAAAAAGAGAGTCTTGCGCATTCTGATTGGGATTTTATTGAATACTTGGAATACCCCAAAATTTGTCCGACAATCATAAGATCACACTGATATAGCATACCCTTACGAGTCTCAAGGAAGTAGGCAAAGTTGATGATGTATCGCTTACCAGGGTTTGATAACAAGGCAAATGGTTTTGAGCTTAAGAGTGAAATTTTGTATTCTTTGGTTTGGTTTTGATTATTCATCCATTTGGAGGATGAATACAACAATAATTGATGATGGATAGTTGCTTAAAGACTGAGGCCATGGGTTATGTTTGCGAATCGTTGCATGACGTCTGAGGTGATATGCTAGATTTTTGTTTTCTTTCGAGCATCGCTGCATGAAGTCTGAAGTGATGATTGTGTTATGGAATAAAGAAACACATTGCTATATGAAGTCTTAGGCAATGAGCTTAGGTTCGTAAATCGCTGTGTGAAGTCTGAGGCGATAAGCTAAATTTGGTTCTCAAGCATCGCTGCATGAAGTCTGAGGCGATGGTCTGTGTTATGAAATAAAGAAACACATTGCTGCATGAAGACTTAGGCAATGGGCTAGGTTCACGGATCGCTGCCTGAAGTCTGAGGCGATAAGCTAGATTTTGGTTTTTGAGCATCGCCGCATGAAGTCTGAGGCGATGATCTGTGTCGCGGAATAAGGGGATGCACGGCTACCTAAAGACTTAGGCAATGGGCTGAATATGTCACGACATGAAGACTTAGGTGACGGGATGAATTGTAGGAAAAGTGTTTTGTTGGTTGACCCTTAGATAGCTAAATCGAGGGGGAGACGGTTTGTTTGTTGTATGATATATGTGTATGATGTTTGATATTTATATGTTTGGATGTATGCAAAATGTATGATGTTTGATGTGTGGAACCTTGAGTATATGTGTATTGAATGTTGAAATGTATAGTGTATGTATGCTTTGGATATGCAAAATGTATGTATGAAATATGTGTAAGATGCGCGTATGCCTTGAAATGTTATGAAGATTGTTTCTGGCATTCTCTCCTTTAAACTATTGGCTTAGAGTTACCAATCCCCTGGCGTTGTATGTTGTGTCGTCGTAGCATTGTTGAATTTGATTTGAATGCGGTGAAAAGCGTTAGCAAAATTTTGAACATTGATTTTCTGTATTGTAAGTACAGGTGTAGACGTAGACGTAGGTATTGGCATATGCATAGATTCGTATGTTGTAAGCGCAAGCGTAAGAGTAGATGTATGTATTGGCATATGTGTATAGAACCTGTATTGTAGACGCAGGAGTAGACATGTGTGTGGACGCATGTGCGGACGTAGACTTTGTGTTGCAAGTGTAGGCATATGCGCAGACATGTATATGGACGTAGACTTTGTGTACGGATGCGTAGACGTAGGAGTAGATATGTATAGATTTTTGTATTTTGAGTGCAAGCATAGGCATATGCATGGGTATGCACGTGGTCGTGGATTTTCTTTTGATGTTTTTCTAACAAAAATGCTTTTTCGATTTTTTGTCAAATACTTTTATTCGTTAATTCCCCGAAATGATTTCAAGACAATATTCATAAGAAATAATCTTAGTATTTTGTGAACAAGTATGAGAAAAGAAAAAACACAATTTGGAAGATGCAAAGAAAGCAAATGTTTTATTGATTATGCCTCTGAATAGGCGAATGTACAGGATGCAATTCCTAGAAAGAGGTAATTACAGAAATCCTTAAAATTGTAAATGGAAATAAAAAATGATAATTGATGCTGTTTTTCCCAAATATCCTTTTAATGTCTCTTATCTCCTTTATCTTTGAGTCGTATGATTTAGATTTATCTCTCCCTTTGTGGTTTGTAGTCGCAGTTCTTAGATCGCAGTCTTTTTGTTCTTTATATCTTTGTATGAAATCCCTAACTTTTTCCTGGATTGCCCTTTCGGGTTTTCAATCCACCGGGATAATTTTTTTGTTATATGCCCCTAATTTTTGCCTAGATCGCCCTTTAGGGATTTTCAATCCACCGGGACGCTCCTTTTTTCCTAAGTCGCCCGTTTAGGGTTCGAGCTTAGCGAGCTTCTTATACATAGTATTTTTTTACTGTGTCTGAGTTTTCCGGATGCGGTAGTTCTTCCTCATCCCTTATTGTGAGTATGAGACTACCACCAGATAATGATGTTTTCAGTATGTATAGACCTTCGTATTTAAGTGTCCATTTACCACGGGAGTCGAGGCGAGGTAGCAGAATCTTCATGAGTGCTAGACCATATTGTAGTTCCTCTTGGGAAGTACATCGTTGCTCAGAAAGGATTTTAAGGCTAATTTACGTAGAGTTTGTTTGTCGATGTTGGAGGCATTTTCTGGATGTCCTTGTTTTTCGAGTCTTTTCTTGACTTCGTAAAACCAAGGCTTGTCATCTGGTATTTCTTTGATAGCAAGACAAAGTGCGGGCTATTGATTGTGTCTATTTGTGATGCACGGTTCATAGTTTGACCAAGTTACTTTGAACATAGCTGATATAGTTTCCAGAGCATCTTGCATTTGACTTTCTTCTCGTGGGATGTGGTTGAAAGTGATCTCTGTGAATTCCGCAACCAGTTTTCAAAACATGATCCCGATATGGAATCGGTTTTGGGTGTTTAGTATCCCATTCGCCGTTGACTTGGTATATGGCTTGTGAGCATTCTTTGGGGAAGTCAAAATTGCCCCTATATTGTGCCCCAATGTATTTTAAGCCCCGTCGAACGTGAATGTCCAACGTTCCCCTGACTCGGGTTTTTCGTCAGGTCCTGGTATTTCGTAGTCGCTTATTTTTGCATAACTAAAGAACAACCTTCTTTAAAAAAGTGATCTGTCCACCATCATGTTTGTATCTAACCTTGGCTTGTTTCTGTAGGAACAAGCAAATATGTGCATTAATTTGATCAGCTTCTTTGTGGCTCTTCTCTAACATTGCCCCTTAGCTCGATTTCTTACTTTGTACCTAGATTAATGGTCTTAATAGCCTCTTGATACGGTTGTACGTTGTGAACCTTTTGCTCTATTTCCCTCACCATTTTCTCAGAGAGTTCAAGATCTTCATCATTTTCCTCTTCAGCTTGGTTGATGGGAGCATCAAAATTATATCGGGTCACAGTAGTAACATCATCGGTGGTTTTGGGCATGAATTTGCACACTTATCATATTTTGGTGCAAATTTTAGTATATGAATATTTGAAAATGCATATGCAGAGAAAGTGTTGTTATTTTTAAATTTACTGAATAAATGCAAGAGAAAGACAAGGATCTTAATTTAAAACAAAATATAACTTTTATTAATTGCAAATATTGTTTGAAACAAAATAGGGGAACCCTTACAAGCAACCCCTATGCCCCGGGCTTGACATAGGTTCTTTCAAAAACAAGAAAAATTACTTAGGAAAGAAAAAGATCTCAGGAATCTCCACGGCAGTCCATCTTTTGAGTTATTCTCCTAGGGTGCATTCTCGGATGAAGTCATTGGCCCATTTTAGTATTGACTTTGTTTTCCACATGTTCACCATGCTCTATTCCCTTGTTGACAAAGGCTTCTTGGATTGGAGAGACCCATGCTTTATCCCTTATAGTAGCTACATATTTTTCTTTAGGGTATTGTCCGAACTGGACTATCCCCTGGTCCACTAGCTTTAGCGGAGTTTTCTCGAAGGCTTCATTATGCTTCGATAGGAACCCACAATCCCATAGATATTCCCTCAACAAGCTTATCGGAGCTTTTGCTTGTCTGGTTGCCCCGCAGTCGGAGACTACTTCAATTGCCTTTATTGTTGGTCCACCGTGTGGAGGCGTAGGGTTTAATTTGATGTTAGGTTCCTCAAAAGTGATGTCTTAAGATTCTAACAATTCTTGGACCTTATGTTTAAATGCCAAGCATTGCTCTATGGTGTGCCCCGGAGAGTTAGCGTGGTATTCACATCTGACGTCGACATTATATCTTCGTGGGAGTGGCCCGACTGGAGGAGCTAGAGGCTTGATTTCCACCAAGGATGCCTTAACCAGTTGTTGCAATAACTGGCTAGGTGGCATAGGGAGCGGATCAAATTTTCTGGGTGGCCTTCTGCCTTGTTGATATCCTTGTGGGATCACTAATGGTCATGGTATCCTTGCTTGTGAGGCTACGGCATTAATTTCTCCCTCTTTTCTTTTTGGGGGGTCTGAAATAGGCCTTTTTGGATTCAGGGGTCCTGCTTCTGGCTCTTTTCTTAGTTTGTGACCGCTTGATGCACCAATCGTTTGAGCTACTTCTACGAAAGCTACCCTGGGAATCTGGTCTTGTTTGTCAATGAAGTTCTTTAAGGCCAGGATAACTTGACTCAGATCTCCTTTAATCGAACTCACATCACCTTTGACTCGGTCTAGATCTTCCTTGAATGCTACCTGGTTTTCCTCAATATGTTCCAGGGTTCTTTGTTGATAGGCCCTTGTTTGATATGGAGGCCAAGGAGGTGTTGATCTTCTTCTACCCGTGGCTTAACTGGAGATATTATTTTATATATAAAAAAAGGATGAGTTTTGATATGATATGATATGCATGTGTTTGTGAATGCATGCGTGTGAACGGATGTGTATGAACATGAAATGGTTTCTTGTTTAAAATGTCTTATTCACTTGGGTATGTATTTGTCTTTTGCTTTTTATTTTTATTCGGTGATCAGCTTGAAAATAGATACGCCAACAAGATGTGGAAACAAAATGCCGTTATTAAAGGTAACATAATTCAGATATTGAAAAATATTACAATCTTAAACCAAAACTTTATTTGCGTGAAATTAAGCAAAGGGAAATAAGTCTTCTAGGTGCGCCTGCAGATATATTCTCTCGAAACCATCCGCCTTTTCTTGACAAAGCTTAAGAAAGTCTTTATCACATTATTTCCCTTTTATGGTTTTGATTTCAGACATGTTTGGCGTATTGACGCGGATAAGTTGTTTCCTTCAGTATCCATTTTTAAAGACAGTCACCAAGATCTTGATTTTATTATTATTTTTTGTACCCTGTGAATAAGACAAAGAAACGGGTGACGAATATATGAAATGTATAACGAATATATGAGATGTATGAATGCATAGATGTAGGTTTCAGTGACGGGATTTTTGTGATAAGTACCCCTATAAAGTAGGGATGTATGGTTCAGTGACGGGGTTTTGTGATAAGTACCCTTAGAAGGTAGGTTCCTTAATTTTGACCTACGGTTAGTCTACCCTCCCAAAAGGTGGTTTCCTTAAGGGTATCATGAATACCCCCAGATGGAAAAGGCACAAGGGTCTCCCTTAGGTGGAGCCTCTTTACGGACCGAAACTTTCATCTCAAAATCGAGAAAGGTCTCGTCATGAGATTTTAGGTTAAGGTCGTCACAAAGAGTCATGGGTGTCCTTCCAAAGTCCTACTCGTCAAGAGGGTATCTCTTGATAAGTATTCCTTTTTTGGAAGTTCACCGACTCTAGGCGAAGTCGTCACATAAACTCGTAGGGATGATGTACCCTTTAAGCTAATAGACGAACCTTCTTTCTAAGGGTTATTGAAAATATTTTGAGAAATAAAAAATCCTGCCATGCAGTATATATGATGATAAGAAAAATTGACAATAAATAAATAAACGCGATGAATAAATGAAAGCAATAAATGAATAAAGCAATAAAAACCCCAAATCAAAAAACCCTAAAACCTAAAGTTAAAGTCCCCAGCAGAGTCGCCAGCTGTAGCGACTGGTTTTTAAATCAGAGCCGCCACTATTAGTTTTTATCCTAAGGAATGGAATCTAACAGAAAACCCTAATTCATAGACAGAGATTCTAGGTTTTGGACTTCTTTAGACGAAAGGAAGGTGTTAGTCACCTTTCATCTACCTTGTTCACAAGGATATTAGGTTTTAGGTTTAAGTTGGGGAAAACAGGGTTTTAAGTTTTATTAGGGGAAAAGTGTCTTAATTTTTTAATAGGGGAACTCACTACGATTTTTGATCGTATGCCTACATGTCCTCTTATAAGGAATCAGAGTCCCAATTCGTAGTTCGCATGTGTCGTACCCCAAATTTGTCTTACCTTTATGATTGTATCTTCAAGATTAAAAATAGAAGAAGATATTTTAACTAAGGATGGTTCAGCAATATCTGATGGCTCATCCTTAAATCCAAGTCAACCAGGGGGTGTATTTTAATTCAGGGGAGTGGGGATTTCTAAATCAAAAAGGCCCATATACCTGTAGGCCTATTTGCAAAGCATGTTGGCCAATGGCCCATGAGATGCGAGTATGGAGAATTATTTCAAAAAAGAAATAAATGTTAATTATAAAATCCCACTTAAATGTTATTGGCATTAGTAAAGAGAGGAGGTAAAAAAACTTCAATTCAAAAGCCCGTTAGAATTCAGTTCGTTTGGCCCATTTCCATTTTTGCTCATTAAAAAGTAAGGAGGGAGGTATGAATATAAACTGTAGACCCATCTAAGAGGGTCCATTTCCGTTTTGGTCAGTAATTAGCAAAGGGGGTGTGGTTACAACTTACAGACCCATTAAGGTTTCTTCTTTAGCTGGACCATGTGGGTTCTTTTGTTAAGAAGTAGAGAGAGGAGGTGTACGTATCAGCCTATAGTAATTCATTTTTAAAAGGCCCAGACGATGGATGCAATCTGGGCCCATTTGGCATTTTTGAGAAAATTATTTTTATTTTGTTTTTGTTACGGTTATTATTGAATATTGTTTATTATAATTATTTTATTAAATATTTTTTATAAAGTATTTATTAAAAGATTTGTTTTAAGTATTATAATCAACAAAAAAAGAAAATTGTTGTTGTTTTTAAAAACGTAACCTGTTATTGATAGATTTGTTTGGATTTGTTAAAATTGTTGTTTTTATAGAAAATAGTGTCATTGTTGTTATTTGTTTATTAGTAAAAAAAATGTTGTTAATTATAGTTATCAAATCTGGGCTTGGTTTAAGAAATAGTTTTACTGTAATATACTTAGGTATTGTTGGGCTAAGTAACTGAAAATGGAAGCACAGGCCCAATGTAACAACCAGCGCCGGCCCAAGTCTAATAAATTGTAATTGTACTAATCTAAGCTAAATCAATACACGTGTTATACTAACTAATACTGTAGAAATCAAGCATAATCAATGGAATCTTTTAACAAACTAAATCAAATATCGGTAAATTAAACTACAACCAAATATGAAAATAAGATCAAATCTCAGATTATCTCAGATGATACAAATCTTTATCAATACAAATCTCAATCTCCGCTACAGTAAATTGAATCACATACAGAATCAAATATTTTTACAAACCCAATCGCGTATTACAGAGATCAATTTCAATCTAAGATTACAGCAAATCAAATCTCTATCAAAATCAAATTCTATACAGAATCAAATTACAGACATACTAAATCAATTACAATAAATTATAAAACCCTAAAGACTAACTGTATAAATAGAAAGAAAGGAGAGAACAGAAAGGGGGGGTTTATTACAGAAGAAATCGAGAAGGAGAAAAGATTGAGAAGAACAAAAATTGAAGAAGACGGAGGGGGAATTCGAGATACCAATCGTTGAAGAATGGATAAGACGGTTAAGGTTTCAACATATGAAACCCTAACCGTCGTTGACAGTTAATCGCTCTGCCGCTTCCACCATCCGTCGCCACTTTCGAAGCCATCACCGGAAACCTGCGAATAAGATAAAGGGAAGAGGATTAGAGGCAGATCGGAAAGCAAGCTCAAAATCGGAGTACAAAATTGCAAAAGAGGTAGATAGTTTAGTTTTTTGATGTTGTTGCTGGGTTGTTAGGGGTAGTTTACGATAGGATGGATTCTGGTTTCAATTTGCGCCGCTGCGGTGGTGGTGGGATTAGGGTTTGAGAAGGGTTAGGGTAGTGAGAAGGAGAGAGACGAAGGTATTGTAAACACGATAAGAAAATGAATGATAAAATGTAAAAACAAAACTTATTATACTGTATGATTCAATACGCATGCGTGCATAGTAACAATATGTTCCTTCCCATTAGATCCGTTTGATCGCGTGTGGAAGGCCATAAGGCCAAGTCCACTATAACACCCATGCCCCTCACATACGCAATCACTCTGGCCTTCAAAAAATATATATTGGGCCAAGCCCATTCGTATATACACCCCCCTTCTGCTAGTTTTACTAAACTCCAAAATAATTTACACCCCCTCCTGAATTCATGTTTGGGCCAGCCTAGGGTCCTTATTGGCACCCCCTGTTTTACTACACAACTAGAATTGCACCCCCCCCCCCCCCCTGAATTTAGTGAATTTTATTTATTTTCTTTTATAATTCAATTATTTTTCTATTTTTTATAAATATACATATATATTATTTATTTATAATAAATATTATTATTATCAAATAGTGAATTTATTATTATTATTATTATTATATTTTTGTATTATTATATATTGTTGTAGTTACTTAATTTTTTTATTATAATTATAGCTTATTATTTATAATCCCTTTTTATGTGAATATTATTATTAATATATTTTTAAATATTATTATATTATCAAATAAATCTATTTTATTTTAAAATTGCATATATTATTTTATATATTATTTGCATTAAATTCTTCTTCAATCATGCATTAATCAAGGTATTTTCGCAATTGATACGATTAAAAAAACACAAACAAATCATCAAACTATTTTTGCAATAAACTAAACTAATCAACTGTTTTTTTGCAAAAGGGTTTCAAACTAGTTTTGGCTTACTGCGCATTCAGTCAAAATCTCTGCAATCACTACTCCCGACCGAGTGTGAAGTGATTCAAAATATGTTTGCAAACTCCTAAAAAAACACCAACCCATACGAACTACGAATTGGGACTCTGATTCCTCATAAGAGGATATGTAGGCATACGATCAAAAATCGTGGCGAGTCTTTCAAATTAAAACTTAAAATCCATTTTTACCCAACCTAAACCTAGAGCCTAATATCCTTGTGAACAAGGTAGACGAGAGATGCCTAACACCTTCCTTTCGTCTAATTGAGTCCGAAACCTAGAATCTTTATCCGCGAATTAGGGTTTTCTGTTAAATTCCCTTCCCTAGGATAAAAACTAATAGTGGCGACTCTTGATTAAAAACCAATTGCGACAGCATGGGGTTGGTGTTTTTTAGGGGTTACAAACGTATTTTGAATCACCTCGTATTTTGGTCGGGAGTAGTGATTGCGGAGATTTTGACTAAATATGCGGTAAGGCAAAATTTGTTTGAAACCCTTTCGCAAAAATAGTTGATTAGATTAGTTGATTGCAAAAAATAGTTTGTTGAGTGTTGAGTGTTTTTAATCGTATTAATTGTAAATAAATATTGATTAATGCATGATTAAAATATATTTTAATGCAAATAATATATGAATTTTTGAATAAAATAATTTATTTACATGATAATATTTTCATATAATAAATAATAATATATAAAAATTAATAATAATAATTATTATTATTATAAAATGATAATAATATAATAATAAGAAAATAGAATTAAAATATAATAATTATAAAAAAAATGTAAAAAAACTAAAAATTACCAGGGGGTGTGTTTTCGAATAAGCAAGTAAAATAAGGGGGTGCTGTTAGGATTCTGGACTAAGCCCAAATACAATTCTGAATAGGGGGTGTTGTTTGTTATGCATTTTAGAAATTAGGCGAATGGGGGTGAGAAAATTAATGGGCTTGGTCCATTAAGTAAATTGAGAGGGGTCCGGATGATTGGGTAGGCGAGGATGTATGGACTTATCGTGTATACTTGGCCTACGGCCGTCTGATCAAGATCGTGTGGATAAGATTGAAGGACCATGCTAACTAGGATGGGCGCATGTGCACTAGATTGGAGCGGGTTACAACATTTTTTTATTTCATTTTTTGTTTTGATTATTACAGTTTTACAGTCTCCTCACCTTTCTCTCTCGCATAGAACACAAACCTTTTTCTTCATCTCCCCGCAACCCTTTCCCTGTAACCCTAATTTACCACTACGGCAGCGCGACAACCCAATATCCCCCAATCAAAACCCAAATACAAGAACGCTAAGAGAGAGCTGAGTTTTCGTTTACCCCGTTTGTGATTTCTGATTTCAAGTGTTCGTGATTTTAAGCTAACCCCCCTTCTTCTAGATTTGCAGGCTCTTACGAAGGTTGAAGATGATGGTGAATGGTGGAAGCAACAACGAGGATACGGCGATTAGCAGCAGCTAGGGTTTCAGTTGAAACCCTAACCACTTTCTTCCCTTCTTCAATAAATCCGTTAATTATTCTTCGCGTTCTTTGTGATGTTGTTCTTCCCGGTTTCCAATCGTGTTCTTCACAGTAGTATTTTTTTCTTTTTATTGTCTTCCCCCCCCCCCCCCCCCCCCTCTTCTATAAATTAGTTTTAGTATATATACTTTTGATTTAGGGTTTTACGAATTATTGTTAGAGTTAAATTAGCACAGATTTAGGGAGATTAGAGACAATTAGGGATTTAATTCATTACGATAATTGATTTGATCCTCTCTAAATTTCGGATTTCATATATGGATTTTCTGTAGATTTGATTATGCTGTAAATTTGTTCTGATTTGTAAAAGATTTCACTTGGATTTGATTTTGTTGTATTCTGCAATTTTAGGTTTACTTTCTACAATATTTGTTTATTGTAAAAAACGTGTGATAATTGGGTTATGATTAGAACAGTATTTGTTAGTCTACTTGGGCCAGCACATGCGGTATATGTTTTTATGGGCCTGCGCTTATAATTTTGTTCAGCCCATCCTACATTTTTTTATGTACAGAAAGGAAACAATTCAATTGGGCTTCACATTGTTTGAATTGAGTTGGGCCCGTCTCTGTTTTTTATCCATCATCATTAAAATTGTTACAGCAAAAAATGTTTTTATCAACACTAGGCCCAAATGGCCCCCTCTTTCCGTAACCCAACTATTTTTAAACAAAACCTTAATAAGAAAATAGATTTTATAAAATAAAATCTTTTAACAAACAACATAAATAATTTTTTACTATAAATCTCTTAGTAAAATATTATTGTAAGATAGAACAGTTTAATCCATACTATAATAACATCCCTTTTAGTATATATCTTTTTAGTAAAATGATGATGATAAAAAAAATTAATACTTTTTCCCAAAAAAAACACCAGATGGACCAATCAAGACTTCAATGGGCCTGATTTGAATTTTTCACCTCCTATTTTACTAGCAACAACAAATACTTAAATGGGCTTAGTTAATATATTTAACTTTAACTAATAACAACTTAAATTCAAGTTGGCTTTACGGATTAAGGACTTAATAATTATTTGAAATAATTTTCCATTTTCGAATCGCATGGGTTGTTGGACAACTTGCTTCGCGAATGGATTTACGGATACACGAGTCTTTCTGATTTAGAAAGCCCCATTTTCCTGAATTAAAATACACCCCCTGGTCGATTTGGATAAAGATGGGCCATCAGATACTGTTGTACCATCTTTAATTAAATATTTCTTCTATTTTAATCTCGAAAAATAAAATCATCTAGGTAGGACAAATTTGGGGTACGACACGTGCTAAATTGGGAAAAATGCCACTTCATGGTCCGACAAGGAATTGTCTTAGGGCACATCGTATCTGATAGAGGAATTGAAGTAGATAAAGCAAAGATTGAAGTAATAGAAAATCTTCAACCACCCAAAACTGTTATAGAAATAAGAAGTTTTCTAGGACACCCTGGTTTTTATCGACATTTCATTAAGGACTTATCTAAAATAACCAAACCCATAATCGAATGCTAATGAAAGATGTTGAGTTCATCTTCACCGGAAAATGCTTGGACGCATTTACAACACTAAAATGGCATTAATCTCGGCACCTATTATGCAACCTCCTGATTGGAATGAGCCATTTGAGATAATGTGTGATGCTAGTGACTATGTCATGGTGCTGTTCTAGGATAGAGAAAGGATAAAAAGCTTCATGCAATCTACTATGCAAGCAGAACCCTAGATCCTATGTAGACAAATTACGCCACCACAGAAAAAGAACTGTTAACTGTTGTGCTTGCTTTAGATAAATTTTGTTCTTACTTAGTAGGAGCACGAATAATTATCTATACTGATCACGCTGTAATCCGGTACCTCTTAAGTAAGAAATACGCCAAACCAATATTACTAAGGTGGATCTTACTTCTACAAGAATTCGATTTAGAAATCAAAGACAAGAGAGGCATTGAGAATGTAGTAGCTAACCACCTATCCAGAATAGAAGGCATCGAATCAGACCGTGTACCTATCAATGATGATTTTCCTTATGAACTCTTGGTAGCCCAATTAGAATTGGAAGGTATTACAATCAAATACCCTGTGACTTATGAAGATGCGGACATGAACGAAGTCATGGAAGCAGTCTACACTAAAACCATACTGCCATGGTATGTCGATTTTGTCAACTACTTGGCTGCTGGAGTGCTTCCACCTGATATATCTTATCAATAAAAGAAGAAATTATTTCATGATCTTAAACAATATTATTGAGATGAGCCTTTGCTTTTCAATAGAGGCGTCGATGGTATTTTCCGTTGATGTGTTCCTGAAAATGAAATTGAAAATATAATTTTCCACTGTCATGTTGCTCCCTATAGAGGACATGCGAGCACTTCAAAGACCTGCGCTAAAATATTACAAGTTGGCCTCTATTGGCCTAATCTATGAAAAGATGTCCATATCACGGTTAAAAATTGCGACCAATGACAATGCACTGGAAACATCTCAAGACGCGACGAGATGCCTCAAAAGGGCATTCTAGAAGTTGAAGTCTTTGACGTATGGGGAATTGATTTCATGGGACCCTTCTCGTCTTCCTTTGGAAATCACTACATACTCGTTGTTGTCGACTATGTTTCAAAATGGATCGAGGTTGTAGCCTCTCCAACAAATCACGCACGAGTAGTATTCAGTCTTTTCAAGAACATAATCTTCCCAAGATTCGGTGTACCGAGACTTATCATCAGTGACGATGGCTCCCATTTCATTTCCAAAATCTTAGAAAAATTATTAGTAAAGTATAGAGTCTGACATCGTGTCGCAACACCTTATCACCTACAAACAAGTGGGCAAGTAGAGGTCTCCAACAGAGAGATTAACCAAATCTTAGAAAAAAATGGTAGCAACCTCTGGGAAATATTGGTCATCTAAGTTACACGAAGCTCTATGGGCATATAGGACGGCCTACAAAACTCCAATCAGAACCACGCCATTTAAATTAGTCTATGGGAAATCATGTCATATGCCGGTAGAAAATGAACATAAAGCTTATTGGGCCATTAAGACCCTTAATTTAAATTACACCTCCGCGGGTGAGAAAAGAATATTAGATATCCACAAACTTGAAGAACTTAGATTAGACGCTTACGAGAATGCTCGGATTTACAAGGAGAGAACTAAAAAATGGCATGATAAACGCATATCTATGAAATAATTCAATGAAGGAGATATAGTACTCCTATTTAATTCTAGACTTAAAATATATCCGGGAAAACTTCACTCTAGATGGCCTGGTCCCTTCGAAGTCACTAAGGTTTTTCAAAATGGCGCAATAGAAATTAAAGGAATGTCTAGTGAACCTTTTATCGTAAATGGGCAACGTTTAAAAGCATTAGCATTGCATCGATAATAAGGAATATTCAACAACATTTAGGCTAGATGAGCTGCCACCCCACTCATTAGATTAATCACCTGTTATGTCGAGCTTACGACTTAAAGCAAAGCGCTTATTAGGAGACAACCCGCTTTTTAGTATTTTCTTTTTGCCTTACTTATTTTAAGTTTTTCTATTCTTATTTTTGTTGTTGCTTATTTCTATTTTTATAAAATTATGCAGTATTGTTTCTCTAATATTACCCACTACTAACTTAATTTTAAATGTCAACCTACTTCAGGCTAACTTAACTTTAGCTAACTGCAGTAACCACGATGAATCTAGTTGACACAATGGGAATTATTTTCAAAGGAAGAAATTGGAGGAGGCGTTTTGAGTCATTAGCTGATAGGGAGATGGCATTGAGTATCTACCCTGATGGACCTGCTATGACCATACTAGGGATTAAAGACAGTGTCTTATTTCTGTTAAGCCAAATAAGTTGGGACACATCTGCCTTAAGAAGAAGATTTAGTTCCTACCGTAGACTAACCCTAGAGTTTATGAGCTCTCTTGTATACAAGCCTAACCATGGTCTAGGGTTTAACAAGAGACTAATTAGGTATAGGCTTTTTGATATTGAGTACACCTATACCCATAGAGAGATGGCAGAACTTTTAGGATTTCCACACGGCCTCGATACATTCACAATAATCCAAGAGAAACTTTTTGACGTGGGCGAACTCGACTATTTCTGGGGTAGTATTACAGGTATAAGTAACCCTGGGCCTAATGACATACACTCAGAAAACATTCATAACCCATCCTTAAGGTATTTTAATAAGATCCTAGCACATACCCTATTTGGTAAGCCAGAAAACATAACCACAGTATCTAGAGCCGAACTTTTTATAATGTTATGTGTATCGCAAAACCGTCCCATAAATGTTGCTACCTTTATGATAGCCAACTTTCAGCGTCTTGCAAGAACCATCCATGAACCAATCCTGATAGGAGGTCTAGTGACCATGATAGCAAATGCTATCGTCCTGAGACAACCACTGCTAAACATTGTCCCTCTAGGTAGATTCCAACCAATGAACATCCATTTTTGCTTCAATAGGGGAATTATTGGGAACTTAGCCTCGGGTACCTTTGAACAGCTCATTAACAATCAGTTAATACCTCTTTTCACCCTGCCTAACCCTAGGACTAGCCTTCATGACAGGAACAATCGGTTATATGATTGGGCCGAACCACAAATTTCACCACCACCTACTCTTGAGACACCCCAGATTTATAACGACCTTGATTCCTTCCTACCTGATGAGGAAACCGACCCCGAAACCCCTCTATTTTACCATCATTTTCCATCTCCTAATCAGGCTGACTCAAATACCTCTGCTGCTCTGATTGCTACTCCACCTCCCATATTTGACCAGGCTCCTGCTATAAATGCTCTTCAATCCAAGCTTGATTTATTTAGAGACGAACTCATCATTTTAAGGATCGACTTCCATTATTTCATGGATGTGGTGGTAGAATAGTTGGACCATATTTATCAGCATGTCTACTCAACTGCTCTTCCTAATAATCGTTGTGGCTAATTTTATTTCAGACATAATGCATGTCTTCTTTTCACATTTAAACATTTCGGACAATGTTTTGTTTAAGTATGGGGAGAATACCAATTAGATTAGAATTTCCATTATTTGCTGTTTTAAATTCTTAAGTACATTTTTATCATTTATTTTCAGTTATATTTTGTTTTGTTTTTCCTTCGCTTACATTTGGAATTTACATTACTTTTCATTAAATTCTCTATTATCATGTTTACATATATTTTCTATGCTTTAATATTTCCAATATATATATATATATATAATATATATATATATATATATATATATATATATATATATATATATGTGTGTGTGTGTGTGTGTGTGTGTGTGTGTGTGTGTGTGTGTGTGTGTGTGTGTGTGTGTGTGTGTGTGTGTGTGTGTGTGTGTGTGTGTGTGTGTGTGTGTGTGTGTGTGTGTGTGTGTGTGTGTGTGTGTGTGTGTGTGTGTGTGTGTGTGTGTGTGTGTGTGTGTGTGTGTGTGTGTGTGTGTGTGTGTGTGTGTGTGTGTGTGTGTGTGTGTGTACGTACTGCCTACAAGTATTGAAATATATATGTTTTATCATTAGGAAGTCTGGGAAACAAATTAAACTTTTTATTTTGTTATGCACTTTGTGTCGCTCGCAATACAAGCATGACGACCTTCACGCTTCACAAATTGGTCCCGCCCGACACAAAAGTGTGCCCCTCGGCACAGAGGCAAAAACAGAACGCTTCTGTTTTAACACAGAAACCCTTAATCGATTTCCCTTCTTCTCATTTTCTTCAAACTTGACTTAAACTCCATTAAACCACTGCCATTTCACTCCCTCCATTATCGTTATCATTAAAGCTCATTAATCCCCACACATTACCCTCTTTATTTTTCTCTACATATACACTCTCAAAACCTTCTTCCATTCCAAACCCCCAAATTCTCACGCAAAACACCTAACAATCTTCCACCTTTGATTCAACTATGGCATGCAAAAACTCAAGGCCGACACCCGACCTTTCAAGGATTACATTTCGAAATGGGGAAGCCAAAGAACACCAGATGGCTCAGTATCTCAAATTTTATCAACACTCCATAATCCCTACATAATATGTTGATACTTAGTATTTGCGTGAATTAGGACTGCTTGATAGTGTCCGGTGGTTACTTAGGAACTCTAATTTAGCATTCGTCTGCATACAAAATCTGCCTACATATGAGTCGCTAACTTTGGAATTCTTAAGTTCGTTCTCGTGCAACCCACCATGTGACGAAATCCTGCACCTATCCGGAACAGAAACTTTCAGAATGTTCAACAATGAATATTCTATAACTCAAACAACTGAGTGATTTCTTCCGCTTCCCTCATGAGGGGGAGGTATACTACTGAATCCCTACAGAAGCAGACTGGGCATCTACAACTTTCGGGATTTGGAAAGCTATCTCCGATGAGGAATCAACAAGTTGGGAGGGACTTTATGCATCATCTATACATAATCCCACAATTCGGTATTTTCACCATGTCATCTCCAACACTATTTTTGGGATGATCAATAACAATAAAGTAAATTCTAAAGAATTATTCCTCCTTTATTGTACCTTCACTCCTAACCAGAAGATCAATGTCAGCACATTCCTCCTATCTCATATCCAGTCTTTATGTGCAAGAGGGTCTACACCTTTCTGCATTGGAGGGTTGGTTACCTCCATAGCACTTGGCCTACGCCTCGAAGACAAGCTAGCAAATTTGCCTCCTCTGCCACCCACATTCATTGACATCGACAACTGCGGGCTGGACACTTGATTAAGGTTAGAGGAGATGGTAGGTATAATCTTATGATGCATAACTGAGTAGTTCCTAGTGTCATTTTGCAAAACATTGCACTTACAGATGTAACAAACATGGAAAAGTGGCTTTATGATCTTACTTCTCCTGCACCTGGAGATAATGTGAAAAACAACCAAGGCAATGCCCAAGCTGATGAGATGGAGCAAGAAATGGAGCAAGGGGATGCTGAACAACAAGCTCCTTCTAAAAACATGGCAAGCACGTCCACGAGAACCAGAAGAAGACGCGAAAGAGTACCGGCCTCAAATGATGACATTATGGCTACCATCATGCAACAAGATGATAGGGTGCAAGATATGCAAAACAATCAAAATGCAATGATGTAACTCATGCTAGCTATGCAAACTCAACAGCAAGAATATGACGAAAGGAATGAGCACCGGGCTGCAAGAATGATCAAGGAAATGGCAGCTTTAACTGTACGCATGGATGATTTTCAAGAATATTTGTACCATGTGGGTATGCCTCATCCTCCAATTGGACGTGATGGACGTGGACAGGCACGAGGGCAAGGAAGAGGATGTGATAATGAGCAAGAGTAGATCAGTTTTTCCTCTCTTCCTGTTTCCTCTTTATTTATAAGCATTGGGGCACTGCTTGGTTCAAGCTTAGGGGAGTTAGTTTGGAAACACTTTACTGCTTTCTAAGTAGTTTTTCAATTCCCTCTTGTATTTCCTATAATTCAAATATCTATGTACTTTCGAGTTCTTATATGCAAAACTTTTCCGCTATTATCTAATTTCCCCACTTTCTTGAGCCATAACAAAAAAAATTGTTTGTTACTTGTATAACTTGACGCATTCGAATAGTATACAGGTTTCTCACTTTTAAGTTATATGAGAAACCTTGAGTAAAACACATGCACAATGGATACCGTCTTAACACTCTAAATCCCCAAATTATGCCAGATCGATTTCAGTACCCTTTATACTGAAACCTTAAGCTTTAGTTTTAAAGTAACCCCGAGTAGTTTATTTAGCAGTCAGCACCGTCTTAAACACAAACTACATAGGGAGTCGGTGAATATAAGTGAATGATCCCAAGTATTTAAAAAGTTATATGCTCTACTATTATAAAATAAGGAATGCACCAATTAAGTTAGGCGACCTTCACCTGGTCATTTAATCCAACGGATGCGAAACCTACACAATATAACATAGAAACTCGTTGTCAATTAGTTCAGAGGTGTCTGGTACTGAACTTGGTAGGGCAGACTATGGTCTGATCCCCCGCAACTAGCAATTGGGTGAATTAAAGGAGGTTACCACATATATGTTCCAGAACCTCATGCTTAAAAGGATCATATTCACTAACCGGCTACTCTACTATGTGCGTGTAAAGATAAAGGGCTTAATGTGATTGCGCTAGAATGAAAACAGGTGAAATTTAGCGAAAAGAATTAGGTTGAGATATAATGGCATGACTGGAATTGGTCTGCACAGTGGGGGTGTTTAGTGTTATTATTGTATCTTTTGTGTTATGTTGATCTTAGGTTCCTGCGAAAACATTGGCACAACCTCTTACGATTCGAATTGCATCATGTATTTGCATTTAACTTGTGCTCTATTAATTTTCATACTAACTATATTGCTTGAGGACAAGAAAAGGTTCAAGCTTAGGGGAGTTTGATAGCATGAAAAGTTATAGCATATTCTGCTCGATTTACATAGATAAAGCTTTTGATTCTTCGTTTATTATGTCGCATTATGTCTCTATTTGTAGTATTTATAGCATATTTCAGGTTTTTAGTTTCTGCAAAGGATACATGAGAAAAGGAAGAAAAATATTGGAGAAATGAAGAAGAAATGGCACTTTAGCAGCAAAAATGAAAACATTCTGTATCAGAATCCATGTCGCCCGTCACAAGCGCATTACACCCGTTACAAAGTCCAAAAGTGTGCCCCTCGGCACACTTCTTGTCCCGACCGACACGAAATGGAAATACGTGCCCCACGCCATAGCGTATGACACTTGTTACAAGTCATATATCAGTTACGAAAATGTCTCATGAAACGCATGGCTTGCTGAAAATTCTCCACGAATGAAGAACGAGGATCAAGAAAGTGTTCCTATTTTTTCTCAGCATATGGAATCTATAAAAGCAAGACAGTTACCAAAACTCCGGACGGGCACATACCTGCTCCAATTTCTTATTTTTCTGAATACTGCAACATTATTATTTTATTCTAGTTTTACAATTTTTGATATTTATTCCAATTTCGTTTCGAATTCCGTAAGCAAAGAAAACCATCACCATTAAAGAAATATTTCTTCACATCAGAGGAATATTGCAACTTTAGTTTCCTTCTAGCTTCCAGAATTTCGTTTAGGTTTATTTGTATTTCTTCAAAGATATTTTGTTCCGAAGCTAATCCTACCGGCTTGTGGAGGATAGCATATTGCACTATTATTCTTCAATATTTTATTCCAGGTTCCAATTTTAAATATAGTTTATTTATTTTTACCATGCACGTGTTACTGAATTTATGTTTTCATTTTATGTTATCACGCAAAAAAATTATGTTTGGCTAATTTTCCCGATACCGGTATGTGAAGTCCTAAACCGAAGGGGTTCGGTAATTAATTTGCATAAATATTTTACAAAAACACTTTTCTGGTTTTCACTTCCAATTTGGATATTAAATTGTTTTGTTACGAGAGTAAAAGACTGACTAAGGATAAAATCAACAGAGCAAGAGTTTGAGATTTTAACTAGATAGTGGTGATTGAACATTAATTTTAAATACAGCGATAGCGCTTTAAAATTAACTGGACTCTATTTGTTTTCAAAAAATACTTTTAAATTTTAAATGGCACAACGAGAGAGCTCATTTGAGTTGATAATATGGCCTGAATCGATAGAGCGAAAGTCTGAGACAAGGGTTTTTAAATTAATAGTTTCCACTGAAACAGTGTTTTAATACTTAAAAGTATGCCAATGACTTATTGAATCCCTGAAGTCGACAAATTACATACTGGTGTCCCGTTATCAATTATTAGATTTTATTTAGTTCTCGTTTAAACCCCAACATCCTAATTTTATAATTAGCCTTAGCTTTACACAACGACCCTAGATAACAGTAGTTTAACCATCAGTCCTTGTGGGTTCGATATCTTTTAAAACTACGCGGTTAGACTGTGCACTTGCAGTCACTACATCTGACAGACTCTCAAAGTCGCGATCAGTTATCTAGAGGGAGGGTGAATAGATACCTAATTCAAATTTCAGTTTAAAATAGTTTTTAAATCACGTTAAAAACAATGGTTAGCGGAAGTCGTGTCCTTAGATTGAAGCCTTAGATTGAAGTCATCTAAACACACATGATTTTTGGAGCACGGATATGCGTTCAGTCAATTCACATTAAGTAAATATGATAAGTGAGAAACACAGAAAATTTTCAATCAACAATTTTAATCCAATCAATTAAGTAACCTATTTCCAATGAAAGCAATGGTAAAAACTTACTTAGACAATTTATCGAACACCTAGTGTGCACTTTAATTTTCCATAAATTCCCTTGAATTTTGTTTATGATAAAACCTCTTACAATAAAAGTGATTGTAAGAACAACAACAAATTGATTTAAACTTTCAAAGGAAACTTCTATTCTAATCAATTTGCACAATCAAGAGTGTAATAAATTGCTAACAAAATGTAAAAGAAATAAATCGAGATAGAGATAGAGAGAGATAGAGAGAGAGATAGAGAGAGAACAACACGGGTATTTGTTAAGGAAGTTCACCGGTCGTCCTCGCTATAGCTACATCTCCCCCAATTCCATTTTGAAATTGAGACAAATTTCTTACTAATTGCAAAAGTATGTTTACAAGAAAAATGTTGCAATGCACCCTTACAACGCCAATGATTAATGATGATCCAACAAAATTACATTTTGCTTGATGGAGTTATATCAAGCCCCCAACAACTTCAATTGATCCATCGTCTCACGCTATTATCTTGAAGGAAACCATGTCTTCAATGTTCACTTGGCTGAATCCAATTGCAAGCTTGTTGTCACCCAATGATTCACTGTATAACACTACTAGGCTTGCAAGAACCACCCCTTTCTTCAAGGTCTTCACTCGGTTGAATCCAATATCGACAAAATCTTGTTAAAAACCCTCAAATCTCCACACGATCTTGAGGTAAAAATTCTCGCGGTTTTTCCGGATGAAACCCCCTTGATTCTCAACTCATCCTTAGGTTATAACTAACCTAAATTGAACATTATCAAACATGTCAAGAGTGCACCCAAACAATGAATAATTATGTATACATTGTTTGTGTGTATGCATAGGGTCAAGGTCGAAGATGAAGAGCAATCAAGTAAGTTTTTATAGTTTCAACAAAATGAAAATGATGCGTGTATGAGATATATATAAGTGTGAGGCTTGGAGGCAAAAGAAAGACCTAGAAACACAAAGGAAAACTGACTTTTGAAGTTTGGTACAGGATGTGTCAATACAAACAAGTGATGTGTCGACACATATGTGAGAAAATAAGGCACATGTGTTGACTTGTAACAGGTTATGAGTCGACACAAATTTCCAGAGATTTTTAAGCTTAAAAACAACAATACATGAGTCAACATGAAACACGAATGTGTCAACACATAGAGTAGTCTTGAATTCATGTGTCGACACAAACAAGAGGGTGAGTCGACACAAGTTTCCAGAGAATTATTTGCCTAAAACAACAGCACATGTGTCGATACAAAGCATGAATGTGTCAACATGTAGACGTGAATTTTGTGCAGAAACTTGTTTTTCTTTTATGAGACCAATGGATAACCAAACGAAACTTGTTCTATATGCTTCTTCAGGTTCCTAATGACTCCTAATGCAAGGGTGCACACAAATACTCTGAGATATCGTTAAATGTATAGAAAATCTAAATCAAATCTTAGTTTTGACATCATTCAAACCATCTAAAAGAGATATGCATCCACAATTCCAACAAAGTTCAAAGGAAAAGCTGAAAATTAAGTGCATGCCTAGTGTTCAATAAATTGTTTCACTTGGTTTTATCAATTGTTTCATTGGATATTGGTTGGCCTTGTAATTGTAAAACAATTACTTGAGAGTTTATTTTATTAAGATATTATTATTACCATTCAATTGAGTATTGATTGTATGCATATTCGAGCCTCCACTAACCGGTTCAGTTTGGACGACTTGTGATCTAGGATACAACTTTCGCTTGCCATAGTTTTTGCTTAATCTTTTAAAACAAGTTTTTTAAGTGAAAATTTTCTTTGGGAATCTATTCACCCCCCCCCCCCCTCTAGATAATTTTTCATCATTTAACAAGTAGCATCAAGATCCCGACTGATTATGCGTGCTTCAAAAATGCTTATTAGAAAATGGAAAATGAACCTAAAGGGGCGTACATTAGAGCGCCTGCATTCACTGGTGAAAACTATGCTTATTGGAAATATTGTATGTTTATTCATATTAACTATTATGATAAGGGTGTGTGGGATTCTATAGTCAATGGTCCAACGGAGATTACTGTAACCGTATATGGTGTCACCACACCCAAACTGGAAGCACAAAAGAGTGGTGATGATAAGAAAAAGTGGGGTTATGATTGGAAAGCACGAAATATTCTCATATCCTCTCTTGGTGTTGATGAATTTTATCGTGTTTCCCATTGTGAAATCGCTAAAATTGTGTGGGACGCATTACAAGTTAC
The DNA here is from genome assembly GCA_948472305.1 of Vicia faba. Classification (NCBI taxonomy): domain Eukaryota; kingdom Viridiplantae; phylum Streptophyta; class Magnoliopsida; order Fabales; family Fabaceae; genus Vicia; species Vicia faba. The sequence goes on from OX451735.1 coordinate 885,087,327, forward strand.
GTATGAGGGAACCAATGAAGTCAAACAATCTAGAATTAATACACTAAATCAAGAGTTTGAACTTTTTCGCGTGAAGTATGGTGAAACCATTACCAAAATGTAAAATAGGTTCAATCATCTCATTAATAATTTGAATGCACTTGGAAAACCCATGTTCAATGAAATTTCTACGAATAAATTTTTGAGATATCTTACTAGGAATTGGCAACCAAAGGTCACCTCTATCAAGGAAGCTATGGATCTCGGTAGACTTGATCTCACTACATTGTTTGGTAAGCTTGAAGAACATGAGCAATAGCTCACTTGCTTAGAGAAACATAAGAAAAAAGGATGAGAAGAAGCTAAAGAAGGAGAAAGACAAGGATAAGGAGGTAGAAAAGAAGTCAATTTCTCTAAAGGCTTCTAATTCAAGTTCCTCAATAAATGAGTAAAGTGATTGTGAAATTAGTGATAATGAGAAGTCATATGATGAAGATACGGTACTATTTATGAAAAGGTACAATATATATATATATATATATATATATATATATATATATATATATATATATATATATATATATATATATATATATATATATATATATATATATATATATATATATATATATATTAAAATAAATAGTGTAAGGAATTCTGAAAAAACCTCACCAAGTCTAGAATAAAATATACATCTTCAAAGGAATATGACAACAAGAAAGGAAAATCAAGACGTTCTTGTTATAATTGCGGCTAAGCTGGCCATTACAAGCTGAAATGTCCACTCCTTGATAAAGATAATGAAAAGAAGAAAAAGGATGTTAAACCATTGAAACATGATGTGGTTTGTCTCTCGGATCATTATCATGAAAGTAAGAAAAATAATGTAAGTCATCCTATACATGAACATATTGATAGATTGTCTTATTCTGAATTACTAGATTCTTTTAAAATCTACATAGAGAAGCGATCAAATCTTTTCAAAACCTAGCTTCAAACAAAAATATCTCTTCATACTTGGAAGCTAAGGTTGTTGAAACCGAAAAGCAAACAGAAGCTCTAAAGCATTCTATGGTAGAAATTCAAAAAGTAAAAGATGAAAATTAAAAACCCTCGTGGTTTGAATTTGGTTGTGATACTTGTCCCATTTGGCAAAAGGAGTTTAGATCTCTAAAGGTCATTAAACAAGACTCTAGAACCAAAGGTAAATTTTTCCATTGATACCTCAAAATACAAACTGACTTCTCATAATCCTTATATGAGGTATAAATTTGTTGAAAAGGAATCAAAGGATAAAAGCCCATCTCATCTTAATTTTACTTGTCACTATTATTGTGCGAAAGGTAACACTATTGCTAAATGCAAAATTAGAAAGTTTTTAGTTCCTAAAGGAGTTTATCAATGGTTTCCTAAATGCAACCAAAGTTTTACTTACCCTCAAGGACCCAATGAATATTGAGTACCTAGATTTTCTTGTTGATTGGGTAGAAAAAATGTATTGGCTATATGAAGAGAATATGGGTTCTCATTTATTATAGACCAAGGCATATGACAAGTGAAATCTCTATATTCCATTGACTTTGTGGCAATGAAGAAGGAGTTTGTGACCTAGAAAGCATCAACAAGTAACCCTAAATTGGTAAAATCTATGTAACTTTCTTTTAATGAATATTACCCAAGAAATATTGAAAAAAGGTATTTTGTTTCATGCTGTAAGTGAATTTTCAATAAGACATACTCAATGATACCAACGAAGGAATTGATCAACCCGAATCGGTGAAACATGAGGAGAAGAAAGATAACTGTCATGAAATGGACAAAGGTGAAAGTTCAATCAAAATGAATGATCGTCAAATAAATGGCTTTCTTGGATTGATTATAAGTCATACTTTTGGGCACTTCATAAAAGTTAAAAAATGGTAAGAACGTTGGTGCCTAAAGCTTTTGTGGCACGTTGTTACATTTTTTTCAACTTTCATTCGAAAGTTCCTTGTGAAATGCAAAGTGCATCCTCCGTCATATTGAACAGTGAGGTAGTATCGTTTTAATTTTCACTTTGTAAGTAAGCCCTTTCTTTTACCTGTTTATTTTTCAAAGGTATGTGATATACTTGATGTGTGACATATGATATGAGTGTTCATTTCCAAAAATTTCTAATTGACAACCATTGTGTATTTTCAATTTACATGCTTATAGTGACAGTATTCTAACTCCATCACATGTATATCTTAATATCCTTGTTTAACCATGTTTATATGATGTTTATTGCCATCAAACCCTGAAAATGATCAATTACATGTGCATCTCATAACCATTCATGCATGAGCCAAAGTGTGTCACTCAAAACCAACCCAAAATCTTATTTCTCAACGTAACATATTTTGTTTATCATGTGTTGACACATGATATGTATAGGTCGACACATATTTCATAAATTCAAATTATTTCTTTTTCAATTCAGTATGTATCGACACAAAAATCGAATGCATCTACACATCAATTAAAATTTCAATTTCCTTCAAATTTGGTTCAGTATATGTCAACATATGAGTCTACATAGGTTGACACGTGTGTCTTAATTGAGCAACTTTTCAGATTTTGGTTTATCACTTCACATTCTTCTTTGTATCTCATACATGCACTCATCTTAAAACTTATCCAAATTCAAATTGTGTCTTGATACAACTAAACCCACACATTTAATCCTCCACTAAACCTTTTTAATCTTCCACTACAAATCATTGGACTTCTCCTTTACCAACAAATCATTAAAAGTCCACCAAAATACCTCTTCTATAAAAACCCTTCACTTTCTCAAACATACCCACATCCTATTCACGAATTTTCATTCATTTGGTGGTTGCATTATCATTTTTGTGTGTTATTGCATCGTTATCTAGCATTTAGGGTTTGTGGGTAATCAAAAATCTCTCAAACAACAAGTTGGTTCATTTAGAACTTTCATCAAACACCTTATGTGCAAGCTAAGTTTGCAAATTTCAATATGCCTCCAAAGGTTACAAGGAACAAAGTAAATGTAAAGGGCAAGGGTAAGGCTCCTTCTTCATTATATGAGACTGAAAACACGTTTGCTTTGGTTGATGATAAGGATGTCACCTTTGATGATTAGTGCAAAAATAGGCTTATTGTAAAACATCATGTGTACAACCCAAGTGTGGTTGAGGAACTTAATATTCCTAAAGTGGTAGATCATATTGAGCATCAAGGAATCAACTACTTTCTGCAGCTCTCGCGAGATTACAATGAGGATCTCATTCGGATTTTCTATGTCGGTTGCACAAGCGCCGTGAAAGTGAGTTTATGTTCAGAATGGGAGATAATGATTATCATTTTACTAATAGTATGTGGAAATCATTGTTTGGTATTACGATAAGTGATGATGATGGACTCGAGTGTCCTAAGATAACAGACACAAATATTCATGATGAGTTTCGTTGGAGAATTCACTCAAATGAGTTGTTAAAAGCTCCACAGGCTGATAACAATTATGAGGGCATTACAATTGGCCAACTAAAAAAGTTCCCTCACATCTTGCATTGGGTTTTATCTCATATCTTACCTCCAAATAATGGTGGACATTCAAGATCAATTGAGAAAATTACTTTTTCACTCGTATGTTTACCATAAAGAAAGGTAACAAAGGCTCTTCTTTTCTCTATGCTTCCATGATTTCTAAGATTCTCAACTCATTTAATATTGAAGTTTCAAATCTTCTTTTCACCTCTCCAGGACCAGCTTAAATATTCAATCAAAGTACCTTGACTCACATGGGGTACTTTTGGGATAAGGTCTCAAATGCGTATTTCCTTTGTATGGCAGGTACTCGCAAAAAGATCTTTAATTTTGATGATCCTACTGAATTTGAGGTTAACACGGATGCTCCCTTGTTTGATGAGCAACCTATTGGTGATATTATTGAGGAGGATGTGAACATAGTTGATGTTGATTATGAGCAAGAGGAAGCCTGTATGAATGTTGCTGCTAATCAAGAATGAAGGCAATGGCCACAAGACAATTGCCACAACAGGGTGATGGATATATGGAGTATGATGATGGTTACCAAGGGGAAGGATCAGGCTCTCAAGGAATTAAGTTTGGGACTGCATCGGGCAACGAGTCAGCCTTAATGGCTATGCTTCAAAATATGCAGCTCAAGCAAGAGGAGTGATATGAGGAAGAAGTACTTTGGAGGAAAAATTTTGAGGCTTCTCAAGATGCAAGGTTCAAACTTGTTCATGAACACTTGGCCTCATAATATTCAAATTTTCATGCTTTTGCCTCCCCTGCTAGTATGTAGTTTTTTGCCATCCACAATGATATAAGTTCCAACAATGTTGCTATTCAGATAAGAATTAATAATATGATGACTCTTGGCATTCATAATTATGAAGAGAGCTTGAAATTCTATCAATACATGCATAGTTATATGGTTCATGATGTAATACCATTTCATAAAGTTCATAGGGGTCGTTAGAATGTGGTACTTTTGGTTCTTGTTGGTTCATGCATTTTAGATCATGCATTTTGTGTCTTGCATTTTATGCCACCTTCTTGTTTTTTTGTTTATTATTATGCTTTAGCAACTATGTCACTTCTTTGAAGTGCAAACAATTATCTATGGTTTAAATTTTTATTTATGATAATATCCAACAATTTGCTTTAATGTTATTTGTCGTTGTCGTGCTACTTATGTTTAATATTTGCGTCACTCCATGTATATAGGTACATATGAGTGCACGTTCTTACTTTTGCAAAACGCCTTTGTATGGTATATTCGTCTTTGTGTAATATATGATACTTCTCATTGCTTTCTCTGTCTCTTTTTGATGTTGTCAAAGGGGGAGAAGCATATGCGGAGAGGAAGTTTAGGATGCACAAATTTAGGGGGAGCCTTCACGAAGACACGAAAAGCATCATCGTAAGTTTTGAAGTTTTTTCATCATCAAAAAGGGGGAGTATGTGAATGCATTTACCTCTTAGATAGATGTTTTGTATGATGTCAAAACTAGGATAGATTTATATTTTTTTATATTGAATGATATCTCTGAGTCATTGTGTGCATCCTTGCATTAGAGATCTTAGAATGCATATCTAGAATATGTTTGAAAAGGTTGTCAATAGGTATCATGCATTAAAAATCAATTTCTACATAAAAATCAATTGCATATATCGACATATCCATACTATGCATTGACACATATGGATCAATAATAAAGCATGTAGGCTCTATAACTATGTGTCGACATAATGACCTCTTATAGGTCGACACATGTCATTAAAATTAATTTTTTCATAAAAATCAGTTGCATGTGTCGACACGTCCGTTTTATGAGTCAACATATGCATTGTGGTTTTAAAGCCTGCACTGTGGAAGATGTCATTATTTTTACTCAAAGCGGACTTCGGCTTCACGACTTCCTTCTTCATGGAGAAACCCATACCAGTGCCATTCTTGTTCATAGGAGGATTAATAACCTGCCCCTAACACCTTGTTATTACCTTTCTGCACTACATGTTGTGCATCTTTAAATGAGGCGATAGAATTCTCATTCTTCCTTATATTACCAATGGACAAAGCTAGGAACTGAGTTCCAACTGCGGCTTTGTCAGCTTCTACAATGCTAAAGGAAGACAAGTGAAATATCAACAGAGCTTGTTCACCATTTATAATGACTACCTTCCCTTCACACAAAAATTTTAGCTTCTAGTGCAAGGTTGAAGTAACAGTTCTTACTTCGTTGATCCATGGTCGTCTCGATAAACAGTTGTAGGCAGGGACAATATCCATAACCTGGAAAATAATTTGGAATAAGTGCGGACCTATGTGAATAGGCAAATCTACTTCTTCGATGACAGACTTCCTCAACCCATCAAATGCTTTCACTATAATGCCACTTGGGCGCATGGGAGCTCACTGGTACTTAAGTTTATGAGTGTACTCTTTGGTATGACATTCAAGGCAGACCCATTGTCAATCAGCACATTGGAAAAGTAGTCATTCTTACAATTCATGGAAATATGGAGAGCCAGGTTATGGTTTCTTCCTTCATCGGGCAACTCGTCATCACAAAAGCTCATATTATTACAGGATGTAATATTCTCCACAACACTGCTGAACTGATCTAGAGACATGTCACTTTCAACAAAAGCCTGGTCCAACACTCTCATCAGAGATTCCTGATAATCAAAAGAGTTCATTAGCAAGGCTAGAATGGAGATCTTAGATGGAGTTTGCAACAACTGATCCACAATCTTGTAATCAATCATCTTGATGATTTTCAACAAGTCATCCATATCCTTTTCCAAGGCAACTCCGCTAGATTCTCTTGCCATTTTCTTAGGTTCAACCTTCTCGACAACCTTTTTATCAGAATTAACATCCCCTTGAAAGGTAGGGTCGAAGAAACGACCACTGCGAGTTACTCGACTAGCTTCAGCAATATTCTCGACATGGGATAAAGGTTGGATAGGAATTTCCAAACCATCTTCCAGGATAGTTGCATTGTACTTATAAGGAACAACTTTGTCTGATTCATATGGGACAGGACCAGTCAGACAAATAACCATGGGAGCAATAGCAGGCTTGGTATGGTACTCAATTTCTACAGGAGCAGGAACACTGAAACACGGCATAATGACATTCACCCCCACTTTAGAATATTTAGGCATCGCAGAATCATTATTGGAGAGCATACCTTCATCAACTGAAAAGAACTCATCAGCAAAAACATATTCATCATCATACATGGACTCAACCGAGTAATCTTCAATCATATTAACTCTATTGTAATAATCTCTATTTCCTGTGACTTTGATGGTACCATTATCTAGAAATAAATGAACACCTCTTCTTATGATAGAACAACCATGAGAATCCCTACAACAGATTTGACAAGACTCATAATGGTGTTCTTCTTGGCCATCCATGTGACAAAATATAGCGTGCAGTTGTACCAGATTGTCATTCATATAATTCACATCAAAAATCAGGAATTCACCGGGACATCCATAAACCATATTCACGTCTTCTTCATATTCAGCCCTTGGTATGATTATGTGGATAAGACCTTCATCCATCATCTCTTAAAGATGAGCTCTCACTTTATCACATCCATGGATATTTGTACTACAAATACTACAACCAGCATGGTCATGCGTATAATAGCTGAATTCATAGAGATCTGCAAGCATCTTCACTAAATCACCTATAACCAGGTTGATATCAAAAATATTGAAATCCCTGGGACAACCAGCAACCATATTCACAGCACCTCCACCTCCATGTTTGGGTAGTGGATTATCCTTTACACTGGGACCTACATCTTTAAAAGATAGAAGACCAGATCTCACCATCTTTTGCACTTCAGACTTCAAGGGATAACAATTTTCAATGTTGTACCCTGGGGCTCCTTGATGAAAAGCACAAATCTGATCCGCCATATAATACCATGGCAAAGGTGAAGGTATAGCAGGGGGAGGTCTCGCCTCCACCAATTTCTTTTGAATTAAATCCGGAAACAATTTTGCATAACTCATCAGAATAGGGTCAAAAGCTTCTCTCCCCTGACCTTGCCCTTGATTTCCTTGAGGAGGTGGTCTCTGATAGGCAACAGCAGTTGGAGCTACATTGACGACCGGAGTCACAGAAGCAACTTGTTGTTGGTACTGATGACGTCTTCTCGATGGTCTAAACTTTCTTTCCTTAACGACACCATTTGTTTCGCTTTCTTTATTTCTATAAAACCCATATGAGGATTTCTTTGTTCCTTCGTCTTTTGTTAAGTGTCCTTCCCTGACTGATTCTTCTAGACGAACACCCATACTTACCATCTTAGTGAAATCACTTGGCACACTGGCAACCATCCTTTCATAATAAAATGATCTAAGGGTTTTCAGGAAGACCTTGGTCATTTCTTTCTCTCTAATCAAGGGTACCACTTGGGCAGCAACCTCGCGCCAACGCTACGCATATTCTTTGAACGATTCCTTATCTTTCTGAGTCACCACTCTCAATTCGTCACTGTCAGGTGCCATAAACATATTATACTTATATTTCTTGATAAAAGCTTCACCTAAATCATTGAAGGTGCAGATATTGCTACTGCCGGAACCCGTATACCATTTCAAAGTAGCACCGATTAAACTATCCTGGAAGAAATGAATAAGCAAGCATTGGTCATCACGATGGGTGGACATCTTTCTGATATACATCACCAGGTGGTCACGGGGACAAGAGTTTCCCTTGTACCTCTCGAATTCTGGCACCTTAAACTTCGTTGGCACTTTTATGTTAGGAACTAAGTAGAGTTCACTTACGTTTTGTCCAAATAATTCTTTCTCTTGAAGAGCCTTCACTTCTTTCTGCATTTCATTAAACTAATCCTGAAAATCATCCAATCGGTCATAGAAGCCTAAACTTCCGCTTGGTGGAGGAGATGGATGATAATTTCATCATTGATAATAGGCATAGCATTCATTGTAGGAGGCTGTTGTACCCAAAAAATTTCCCTCCATTTTCTTAATATATTTCCCACAAAGATCTTCAATGATTCAAGTTTGCACAAGTATTGACTAAGTCAAGCCATCTCCTCAACATTGATGCCTCAAATTAGGGTTTGAGTTTGCACAAGGACAATTGGACTTATATATTTCAAATGACTTTCATGGATCATTATGGACCCTCAAGATTGCTCCTGTCAAGTTTCAAGTCTTGGATCACAAAATTGCTCAGTCAATTGATCAGGTGGCCTAAAATCAGTTGTATTGGGTAAAAAGTCAACTATGGTCAACCTACAGTCAAACTTCAAGATTTTGGAACAATATCAACATTTTGAAGTCATATGTATCATTTGATCAAGATTGGATCACAATTCTCCAAGAAAATTGTTCAAATCATCAAAAGGGCAAAATGGTCAAAATTAGGATTTTGATTGAGAATGACCAATCTTTGACTTTTGACCTAGTACATGACTTGTTGGTTTGAAAAATTACCTCAAGGATTCAAGTACATCATTTTGACCTAATCTCATATTTCAATTCATCTCCCAAGAGCAGTGGATTGATAGATGAAATTTGGTCAACTGATGAAGAAAAAAAAGTCAATTATACACTGAAAAGTTAAACGTTGACTTTTTGATCAAATTTGAGTTTCAAAGATCATATTTCATCAAGACATTCAAAATATGAAATTTGATCATCAAGAAATCAAGAAAGTCAAAAGTCATTTTGAAAAGTCAAACTTTGCAAGACTTAGAAATTTTTCTAAGTGTTTTTTATACATGTTAATTTCATTACTTCATGACATCTTTTCACCATAATTCAAGGTGATTCAAGTTGTTACAAGTTTTCAAGTAAACAACAAGGCTGCATTTTTAAGTTAAAAATTGCAAGTTATAAATTCTAATCTTTATCTTGTTTGAACTTTTCCCTTTGGCTCAATCTTCAAACTTTACCACTATGTTATCCACAAATATGCCTTGTCTTTGTTACAAGCTGCATAAATCTGTCCACAAAACTAGACTTGCATCATGCTACATATCCTGTTGTCCAAATCATGCATGGTAATGCCAAGAAAACTGTCAAAACCTGCTCCAAAACCTGCAATGCTGCCCTGAAAAATCTGCATCATATCGGTCTCATATTTGCACAAACTTAGCACATAAGAGCTGCATCTAAAAAGAAATAAAACAGTGTACCCAAACAGTTCAAAAAACTTATCTATTTACCTCCTATTTCAGTCAATTTCATCTATAAATAAGTTGTTTCACAACACACAAAAGGGAGGTGGGGTTAAAAAAAAGAAAAAGAGAGTTTTTGAAGAAAAAAAAGAGAAAAAAAGAGGACTTGAAAAAATATAACAGAATTCTTTGTAAACTCTGCTCATCTACTTTCATTCACAAAACAAAAACTGAGAAACAGAAAAAACCTCAACCCACTGTTCAACCTTGCATGTTTTCCCTTAAACCAACTATCCAAACACTTCATATACATCACATAGAAGTTGTTCAAACACGAGAACAATTTCTGTAATACCATTATCATCACCTTCCAAACACAAATAAAAATAGTATTTTGCAACTTGACTGGGTTGGAGCGATTCGGGAACTTTACGGCACCGAGTAAGGTTTGGAGCAACTTCAAGAAGGTTCAAAGGAGCTTGACCAATCACCACTTTGCACCCGGAGACATTTGTACGTGTTCCAAAGTTTTCGCTTCGAGAGGTAAACTTTTCCAAACTGTGATATCTTTATCCATACATCATTTTATTTTTGTGTTCAAAAGATATATAAAAAAGGATAGATCAAAAGAAGAAAACTCAGTGAAAAAGCCAAGACAGGGGGCTAACACGGGTACCCGTGTAAAATGACATGGCCCGTGTCAGCTTTGTTGTTTGAAAGCCTAACAAAAAAATGTAGGACAGAGGGGCCGACACGTGTGCCTATGTCACAGGAAACGGCCCGTGTCAGATCCACTGGAACTAGAAACATGCAAAAAAGGAGGACAGGGGGCTGACACGGGTACCCGTGTCATACAACACGGCCCATGTTGAATCAACTGGAACTGAAAACATGAAAAATTGGCAGGACAGGGTCTTGACACGGGTTCCCGTGTCATCTCAACTGGGATAGAAAAAAACATGCATGGATTATTAGAGTCTTGACACGGGTGGTCGTGTCACAGGACACGACCCGTGTCAGACCAGACACCAAAAATCTTGATTTTTTGACTTTTTGCTATTATTTTCATTCAATTTGGTTGTAATAAGTAATTAGGATTTTACTTTTCTCGTATTTTTATTACTTTTACCCCCCACTCGCAAGGCCATGTAATAGCGTAGGACTTTAAATTTCCGCAATTTATCGCTTTTAATATAATTGTTAGTAATTAAGGTGTGTATGGCAAGATAAAATTAATCTTAGAGAACCCTAATTTTAAGACAAAAATGCATGCAATCAAAACACAATTCACACACGCACCTCTAGGGTAACCTATACTTGTTGCCTACGAATAAGCAGTCATGTCCCTCGAACGTGGGGTACTTTAGCAATGACCCTCGATTACAAGATTGTAGTCCCTCGATGACCCTTCGATTTTCCTTTGATAAATGATCTTAGTCCCTTACGACAAATTGCTAAGGTATCCTACAATGTTTCCTTCTATAACTGTACGACGACCTATGCCCGTCCCTTCATATCCAACGATAGGGCTTCTTACCAATCAATGATGAGATAGCAACATCTAAAGGAGGAGGAAAAGAACTAAGACTTTTTGAGTAGGTAGAAAGTTCATAGTTGCTTGCTCACAACCATTTTCAAAACATCTTTCAAAACACACCAACACTTTTAAATGAAATATTTTCAAAAGTCAACACTTTGTATACATTCTTATAGAGACGAGAATCATTACAAAGTTTTCCGAAATGGAGACACTTTTCAAAAATACTTTCAAAAACAATCACAAACACATTTCAAACAAAGCATTTTCAAAGTGAGCTAGCAACTAAGAGCCTGTAGATAATTACAGATGAAAAGGGTGCTAACACCTTCCCTTTTCACAACCTACCTAATAAACTCAAGAAAATTCTTAAAAGGTCTTTCCTGTTCTTTTCACTCTTTCCTTTATTTGATAAAAGAAAAGTCGGTGGTGACTCTTGCTATCCGCAACAATTGCGATAAAACGCAAAACACCCAAGTCAAATCTCCCACCGTATGACAGAACTGGCGACTCTGCTGGGGATATACTTAAAAGTGGGGTTACCGTAGAGACTATATCAACTTTAAATGCTTTAATTGATTGATTTGTTTGCTTTACATTTTTTGTCCTTGTTTAAGTTTTTATTGATCCTCTACCCGGATTTGGGAACATTATTAGGTAAGTAGCAAAGATTATGGAGACTGTACGGTGTAGACCGATATGGTTGAAGCAATAGCTACATTAGTATGACACATTTGTGGGTACCGGTATCCCTTATGGCGAATTAAGGAGAATACGGGGCCGGTGTGTGGTGTCATGAAGTACTAAGTGACCTTAGAACCTTTAATTGAACAACTTGGCCATTAGGAAGTAGTGAGATAGTCGGCTTTGGTGTAGTCCGAAGTTGGTTGATACTTGATGCTACGCTCATTGATATTGTACTTTCGGGATATTTTGGTCGCTAATAAAGAGGCTTATGTTGAAACAATGCTTGATGAAGAAAGATCAGTGATATTGAGATTCCCTAGAACCCGATTACTTTCTAGGACAGGTTAAACCAACTAAACTTCAAGACGGTACTTACCTATAGACCTCATGCAAGCCTAAACCTAAGGACTTGTTTTCTTTATCTTGTATATGATTACTTGTACATAAACATCATGACATCATACCATGGCATTTTCAATAACCGTTTCAAGGGTTTCAAGGACCTGTGATGCAGGGTTGTATCGAACCAGACATCTATCAAGGGGCAAGAGGATTTATTTTCCTCTAACCAAATGCTCTCAAAGACAAAAGCATAATAGCTTTAGTCAAGGGCTATGACCCACTCGACATGGTGAGCTTGATTCTCGTAGAAGGACATTCAACGATACGAAGTTCTTCAATCAAAGTTGTAGTCAAAATTTAACTTCTAACATCTTCTTGTGTTTACCCCATGAGATCCTTGAAAACTTTGCATTTGCATAACATGCATCATATTATAAGCAGGTTTTACGACACATGTTTCCTCATCTTTTACTATTTATTTCAGTATAAGATGGATCTCGAGCAAACTGTGAAGGACTTGCAGACACAAAATTCTTAATTTCAAGAAACATTGATCAACTTGTCCAAAAGGCATTAAGAACTGATGTCACATATGGTTGCAAAGAAAAAGACCAAGAAGAAGGCTTTGATAAACATGGGGAAGAGATTCAAGGGCCCCATTCGAAAAGTTCAAGTGGTAGGAGACTCCTCTGAGGATGATGAGAATCAGGATAAAGATGCAAGGAGCACCTGTGTTGGGGGTGGTAACAATCCAATCTCTGAGGATGAGTATTATGTTGACGAACAATATCCACCGGCTGAAGACAAGTATAAGCAATTAGAAGATAGATTGAAGGTTGTGGAAATTCAAGTTGTGTCTGGCTTGGATTTTGGTGATTTAGGTTTGGTTCCTGGGGTAGTCATTCCCCACAAATTCAAGATTCCAATCTTTGCCAAGTACGATGGTGTCTCATGCCCTAAGCTTCACTTGAGATCTTACGTCTACAAAATTCAACTGCATACCACTGATAAGAAGTTATGGGTGCACTTCTTTCAAGAGAGTCTATCTGGAACTCAATTGGAGTGGTTTTATCAGTTAGAAGGTTCCAACATCCATACCTGGGAGGACTTGGCCACCGCCTTCTACCGTCAATATCAGTACAATGCCGATCTAGCGTCAACTAGAGTGCAATTGCAAGGCATGACCATGGGTTCAAATGAGGGCTTCAAAGAATACGCCTAAAATTGGAGAGACCTAGGTGGAAGGGTTCAACCTCCTTTATCTGACAGGGAGCTGGTTGGTATCTTTATGGGGACTTTGACAGGACCTTTCTTCATCACCTAATCGAAAACTCTTCAGTTGGATTCACCGAGCTGATTCTAACTGGGGAACGAGTTGAAGGTGGAATTAGAAGCGGAAAGATCCAGGTGGTTGCATCTTCAAATACTGAAAAGAAGACGTAGATTAGAAAGAAAGATTCCAACACTGTATATGTCCAGGAGGGACATGTTAGAGGTAACCACAACCAATCTGTGGGAGCTATACTAATCTCTAATCCTACACATGTGCAACAACATCAACAGGGGAATCAGCGTAAGGAGGTCGCATCTAAGAGACAATTCACCGAAATTAACATGTCACTGGCTCAAGCGTTACAACACATGTTGAAGGCATAAATGATTATGTTAAAGGATCCTCTTCGGAATCCCAATCCTTCTGCTCCTATTTACCATCCCAATGAAAGGTGTGCATACCATTCCGATAGTCTCGGACATGATACGAATGGTTGTTGGGCTCTGAAGAACAAAATTCAAGATATGATTGATGTTAAGGACATTGATTTTGACCCTCCTGAGACTCGAAAAGTGATCGCCACTCCCATGACAAAATCAAGACTAAGATTGAGAGCGTCAAGTTCGTTTGAATTTTTTCAATTGTAATTTCTTTTGTCTGATTGAACAATTACTATTATGTCGAACTTTTGTTTCCATTAATGCATTGCATATGTTTGTTTTGAATTAATCCATTCGTTTTCACTATTTTAAAAAATTGTGCTTTTTACTTCTTTCGTTTTATGATATTTCAACTCCTGTTAAAAGCTTAAGCCGTTAGAGGGAGGATAACGAAAATAATACCATAATCTCATACAATATGCTTTTGGATACACTTTACTAACGATGTACAGACATTGTTTCAAATCCCAAACAGTGGAGTTATAAGGAAGATAATCCCTAGTCAACTCCTTTGAGCTTAAGAAGTAGGAGTTTTCTTTTCGCACAAATTGAAACCTTTAATCATAACCTAGGGCAGGGTAGTTTCTCAGTTAATACAAATGCACATTCAGTCGTAAACCTTCACTTCATACATAACTAATCACATAAAAACACCCTTCTGAATCAAAAGACGGTGATGGTTCCCCGTAAATAGAAAGTCATTATCTCTCACAAGAAAAGCCCACTGAGTCAAAACTTGCGAAGAAGACTTAAGAAAAACTTGGGCATCCCGCTTACTGTAGTCTCAAAACAAAAACAATTAGGCAAAAATTAGGGATAACAAATAAAAAAAGAGGTCTCTACAAATCCTCGACAACGGAAAAATGTTTAAAAAATGACTGCCTTCTCCAATAAACTTAACTTATCTGAACCATAACCAAAATATCATTCCAGATTCAATAGGAGTTCAAATGCACAATTAATTGAGCTTAAGACCGTAGAACATCATGAAGAACGGGTGGGTACAAATAAACTTTGAGCCTTATCCTTTGTTTCTTAAATCATGAACCAGGCTACATTACAACCCCTTAAAAGTCCTAATTAAAGCATGTGTTAGCTTGAAAGCATATTGTTACAAAAGGTATCCTGACTTCGGTAAGGCTTACTGTAAATCCTGAGTCGAATTCATATTCTTACAAAATTCCTTTATCTGCTAAAAATGCATTTTCAAAACTTCAAGACAAACATAAACTTTGCATTGTTTAAATACCGATGTTTTCGTATAGCTAATTGTTTGACAACAGAGATATCCGCACGACAAATATCCAATGAACAGAAATTTTCTCAATGAACAGAATCACTTCAAATCCAATGACAAACCCTTCATAGTCAAGGGGCATAACATGTTATTGTCCGACTCACCTATGGCAGCCAAGTCAAGATTCCAAGAAATCTCTCATGAAGTCCTGAATAGCCAGGGGAAGGTCTCCATCGGAATCACTTAGGGCATTGAACATGAATTCCAGTAAAGGGTCATGTACGACCAAGCAAACATTTTATGGAAGTGCTACAACACTTACTACTATGGACAATGACAAATCCCCACAAAGTCCCTTTCATAAGGTGATCCCCAGTGAAGTCGCCAGAGCCACCTCTATAAGGTTATCCCCACAGATTAATCTTCACGTATAAGGGTACTGAAATACGGTGGGAGAACTGACTTGGGTGTTTTGCGTTTGATTGCAATTGTTGCGGATAGCAAGAGTCACCACCGAATTTTCTTTTATCCAATAAAGGAAAAGGTGAAAAGAACATGAAAGACCTTTTGAGATATTTTCTTGAGTTCGGGGGGTAGGTTATGAAAAGGGAAGGTGTTAGCACCCTTTTCATCTGTAGTTATCTACAGGCTCTTAGTTGCTAGCTCATTTTGAAATGCTTTGTTTGAAATGTGTTTGTGATTGGTTTTGAAAGTAATTTAAAAAGTGTCTTTGTTTAGGCGAACTTTGTAATGATTCTCGTCTCTATAAGAATGCATACAAAGTGTTGACTTTTGAAAATATTTCATTTGAAAGTGTTGGTGTGTTTGAAAGATGTTTTGAAAATGGTTGTGAGAAAGCAACTATGAACGTTTTGCCTACTCAAAAAGTCTTAGTTCTTTTCCTCCTCCTTTAGATATTGCTATCTTACCATTGATTGGTAAGAAATCCTATCATTGGATGTGAAGGGACAGGCGTGGGTCATTGTATAGTCATAGAATGAAATGTTGTAAGATACCTTAGCAATTTTTATAAGGGTCTAAGATCATTTATGAGGGCAATTTTGAAGGATCATCGAGGGACTATGATCTTGTATTTGATTGTTTTTTCTAAAGTATCCCACATGCGAGACATGACTATTTTTCTCAAGCCAGCAACAAAGGTTAACCCTAGAGGTGTAAGTGTGCAAAGTGTTTGTTTTCATGCATATGTCTTGAATTAGGGTTATCTACTTGTTGATTTTATCTTGCCACATAAACCCTAATTACTAGCATTTATATTCGAAAGTGATAAATTGCAGAAATTTAAAGTCCTTCGCTATTACATTGTTTAGGGGATGGGGATACAAATTATAAATAGGGATAAAATCAATTAAAACATAATTACTATTACAACCAAATTGAATAAAAAGTCTCAAAATCAAGATTTTTGGTGTTTAGGCTGACACGGGCCATGTCCTGTGACACAAGCACTCGTGTTAGGATCCTGTAATAATCCATGCATGTGTTTTTTTTGTCCCAGCTGAGCTGACACAGGCCATGTCCCATGACACGGGCACCCGTGTCAGAACCATGTCCTGCCATTTTTTCAAGCTTTTAATCCCAGTAATATTGACACGGGTCGTGTCCTGTGATAAGGGCACCCGTGTCAATACCATGTCCTATCATTTTGTCAAGTTTTAATCCCAGTAAGATTGACACGGGATGTGTCCTGTGACACAGGCACCCGTGTCAAGACCCTATCCTACCTTTTGTCCTGCTTTCTCCCTAACACGGCCGCTCGTGTCAGGCTTCCAGAAGCATTTTTCTGTAGTTTTGAGTGTTTGCAACTCTTCTACTCTGATTTATCCTATTTTATTCTTTTGAAAACGAAAGTAAAATGATGTATGAACAAGGATATCATAGTTTGAGAAAACTTACCTCTTGAAGTGAAAACTCAAAATGTGTATGGATGTTTCCAGTTGCAATGTGATGATTGATTGAGCTTCCTTATACCTCCCTTAAGTTATTTCAATCCTTACTTTGTACTGAAAGTGTTCGAATCTCTCCAACCAAGTCAACTTGCAAGACAATGTTTTTTGAGTTTGGAAGGTGATGATAATGATGTTATAGAAGTTATTCTTGTGTTTCAACAACTTTTATATGGTGTATGTGAAGTAATTGTATGGTTTGTTTAGGGAAAACTTACAAGGTGTGAGATTCAAAGATTTGGACTTCAAAGCTCAAAGATGGAGGTTTTATGAACAGTTCTGGTTTTTTGTGAGTGAAGGGATTTTGAGTGCTAATTTCTCTTTCTCTTTTTTCTAGCCTCCTTCTCTTGCAAATCTCCCTTTATTTATAGGCAAGAGGTTTGGGAACAAGAGTTGATTAGGTTTTCAAGACAACATGTTATGTTTGAGTCTTTGAGATTATACTTCAAGCCATTAGGTCCTGTATTAGGTCAAAAAGCCAATGATCAGTCGTTCTTAGTCAAAACCCTAATTTGGAGTCTCAGTGCTTCGGAGGTGATTTTGTATGATCAATTCCTTGAGAATCCTTGAAAATCCTTGAGCATTGGAGATCCTTTGTGAGGAATGTCTTGAAAAAGAGAGGGTAAATTTTGGGGTAGAACAGCTGCCCTCGTTCAATCTTCTTAAACCTGAAGAGTTAGATTGGCGGGTCCGCCGTTTGTGACTTAAAGGTGGAAGATGGTTGAACACTAGAGTGCCTAGAAATTTGTACTTGATAAAGAATTTGTCGGAGATGGGCTTGTAGATGCCATCCAGAGTGACTGCTGGTGGAAGTATCAGAATAAATCTTTGGTCAATTTAATCTGAATAATATGCTGGAATGGACCCGTGTTAAACCGAGTCTTGAAATGTATTAGAAGGAATCCGTGTAAGATTACTTCAGGATGAGCCCGTGTGAAACTTTATCTGGAATTTTATGAGAAGGAGCCTGGGTAGGGCTGCTTCGGGATGAATTTGTGTGAAACTGCATCTGGAAATATATGAGAAGGAGCCTGTGTAGGGTTGCTTCGGGATGAACCCGTGTAAAGCTGCATCTGGAAATATATGAGAAGGAGCATGTGTAGGGTTGCTTCAGGATGGTCCGTGTGAAACTGCATCTGGAAATATATGAGAAGGAGCCTGTGTAGGGCTGCTTTGGGATGAGTCCGTGTGAAACTACACCTAGAAATATATGAGAAAGAGCTTGTGTAGGGCTGCTTCGGGATGAGTCAGTGTGAAACTGCATCTGTAAATATATGAGAAGGAGCCTGTGTAGGGCTGCTTCAGGATGAGCCTGTGTGAAACTGCATCTGGAAATATATGAGAAGGAGCCTATGTAGGGATGCTTCGAGATGAGTCCATGTGAAACTGCATCTGGAAATATATGAGAAGGAGCATGTGCATGGCTGCTTCAGGACGAGCCTGTATGAAGCTGCATCTGGAAATTAGAAGGAACCCGTGTAAGATTACTTCATGATGAGCCTGTATGAAGCTGCATCTGGAAATTAGAAGGAACCCGTGTAAGATTGCTTCATAATAAGCATGTGTGAAGCTGCATATGAAAATTAGAAGGAACCCGTGTAAGATTGCTTCATGATGAGCCTGTGTGAAGCTGCATCTAGAAATCAGAAGGAACCCGTGTAAGATTACTTCAGGATGAGCCCGTGTGAAGCTGCATCTGTGTAAGATATGAGAAGGAACTTGTGTAAGATTGCTTCAGGATGAGCCAGTGTGAAACTGCATTTGGAAATTTATGAGAAGGAATTCGTGTAAGATTGCTTCAGGATGAGCCCGTGTGAAGCTGCATCTGATCGCGTAGATAGTTGCTCTATCTTGTTTCAGGAACTAATATTGGACCTGTTGAAAATTGTTGATGATAATTATTTGTTGATTGATCTTTCTTGAAAAGGTAAAGAGTTAGCTGTATGAAATTTCATAATGTATGAAATGCATTATGTAATGGTGTTCTCAAAAATGAGGTCCTTCTATATGTGCTTCGTATGCATATGCTATGATGTATGAAATGTGAAATGTTGTCTTTGTCTGGGAAAATAAATTCCTGACTACTGTTGTAGATGAAGAGTAGGTGTATCTTCATTTTTGTCTTGAATAATTTCGTGGGGGATTACTGCTGATGTTTGAGGAAACTCTGCGGGGAATGTCGATTTCTGCTTGAGGGATAGAGTTCAGGAACCTTGGTTTTCCATCACTTTACTAGGGAATTTAATTCTTATTTACCCCGATTGGGGATAAAAGAGATGGTTAAACTTTTGTCTTGGAGAGGATAGTTGACTGTTATCTGGTCAAAATCCAGGCTTTGCAGTAACTTTCTGGGGAGGATGAAGTTAATTGTTATCTGGTCGGATTCCAGGCTTCGCAATAACTTTCTGAGGTTAACCGTTATATGGTTGGATCCCATGCTTCACAGCAACTTTCTGAGATAGATGAAGTTAATTGTTATCTGGCCGGATTCCAGGCTTCGCAACAACTTACTGAAGTTAACTGTTATTTGGTCGGATTCCAGGCTTCGGAACAACTTTCTAGGAGGATGAAGTTAAATTGTTATCTGGTCAGATTCCAGGCTTCGCAACAACTTTCTGAGGGTGATGTTAAACTGATATCTGGTCGGATTCCAAGCTTCGCAACAACTTTCTGAGATAGATGAAGTTAATTGTTATCTGGTCGGATTCCAGGCTTCGCAACAACTTTTTTAGGGTGACGTTAAACTGTTATCTGGTCAGATTCCAAGCTTCACAACAACTTTCTAAGATAGATGAATTTAATTGTTATCTGTTTGGATTCCAGGCTTCGTAACAACTTACTGAAGTTAACTGTTATCTGGTCGGATTCCAGGCTTCGCAGCAACTTACTGAGGATAGTATCAACTCCGTTGGGGACAAGGGGTTTTGTCTGTCGACTTGTAAGAGGAAGACTCGTACTGGGGAATTTGTAGCTTGTTGGGGAAATAAACCCTGTTGAGAATCTAATTTTTGAGACCTTACTGGGGACAAGAATTCTTTCATGCAAGGTTCATTTTTTCATTTAAGGCCACACTCAGCTGGGGAGAGGATTTTCAGGAGAGTGGAACTTCGGATGGAGACTGTATGAATTCAACTCGGTGGGGATAATCTTTTTGAAGTGATTATGTAGGGATATCCATGAATTTAACCTTGAGGGGATTTGTGTACAGCTTGAACTCTATCTTCTCCTAGAATCCTTAGTAAACATTGATCAGAGTGACAAATCTTTTACTGATAGGAAAAATGATGAGATAACGGGACATAGTTGTACGCTTTAATCCCTAACTTTTTCCTGGACCGTACTTTCAGATTTTCAATCCAACGGGATGCCCTTACTTTTTCCTAGGTATGTTAACCTAGCGGGTCTCTTTCCATGCGTAGTATTTTCCGACTATGCCCACGTTTATAGGGTGTGGAGAATTGTCAATGTCTGTGATAACAAGTTTTGTAGAAATGCCATAAAATATTTGCTTGATCGCACGTAACCTTTCATATGTGGGAGCCCGTTTTCCCCTAGGGTTAGTCAGGTGCACTTTAATGTTTGACCAAATTTTTGATAGTCTTAAATTTCCTAGGTATCTTTTCTAAGAATTTTCATGGAAGGATTTGAAGCCGTGATACTGACACCATCTGATTCTACTAGAACAGACAAGCAATTTGGTGGTATCGGGGGTTTTCATAGTGGATTTTGTTCAAACCCATGATCAATGTAACATTATGTAACATTGCCTCCAAGTGATCTGGATGAAAATCAGCCCCTGGCTATTCAGCACTTCTTGAGAGATTCTTTGAATCTCGACTTAACTTCCCGAGATGGTCATGTGATTCCCCTTGATTATGATAGATTTGTCATTAGAGGCGTATTTCCCTTTGAAGTGATTCTGTTTATTGAGAGAGTTTTCTTTCATTGGATATCTGTCGTGCAAATTTCTCTGTTGTCAAACAATTATCCATATGCAAATAGTGGTATTCAAACAATGCAAAGTTTATGTCTGTCTCGAGAAAATTTTGAAAAATGCACTTTTAAAGAGCAACAAAAATTTGTAAGAATATGAATTCAACTCAGGATCTACAGTAAACCTTACAGGAGTCAGGATACCTTTTGTAACAGCATGCTTTCGAACTAACCTATGCTTCAATTAGGACTTTTAAAGGGTTGTAATGTGGCCTGGTTTATGGTTTAAGAAATAAAGGATAAGGCTCAAAGTTTATTTGTACCCAACCCGATCTCCATGATGTTCTCCAGTCCTAAACTCAGTCAATCGCGCGTTTATCTCCTACTAGAATCTGGAATGATATTTTGGTGATGGTTCGGATACTGGAAGTTTATTTGGGAAGGCAGTCATTTTTGTAACATTTTTCATGTTGTCGAGGATTTGTAGTGACCTCTTTTTTTATCTGCTATCCTTAATTTTTTCCTGACTGCTCTTGTTTTGAGATTACAGCCAGCGGGATGCCCCAGTTTTTCTTAAGTCTCCTTCATAGGTTTTGACCTAGTGGGCTTTTCTTTTGAGAAGTAAAGACTGCCTATTTTATGGGGAACCAACACCATCATTTGATTCAGAAGGATATTTTCGTTGTCAAGTGACAGCTTGTGACTGAATGCGCCTTTGAATCAACTGAGAAACTACCATGCCCCTGGTTATGATTAAAGGTTTCAATTTGTGTGAAAAACTCCTACTTCTTAGGCTTAAAAGGGTTAACTAGGGATTATCTTCCTTATAATTCTAGTGTTTAGGGTTTTAAACAACGCTTATACATCGTCAACAAGGTTTGTCCAAAAGCATATTGTATGAGATTATGATATTGTTTCGTCATCCTCCCTCTAAAGGCTTATAACTTGTAATCGAGAGTTGAATATCATACAAAAAGGAGTAAAAGCATAGTTTCAGTATAGTAAAAACGAATGGATTAACTCAAGACAAACATATGCAATGCATTAATGAGAACAACCAAAGTCTGACATAAGGACAAATGTTTAAATAAACAAAGAAATTACAACTGAAAATTCGAATGAAAAAAAATTTCTCCGCCTAAATTTGTCACTTCAGATGGTGTGCCTTTGAGGGGTGACAGAAAAACTCAATTTGACCATCTTGTGTGAATTACAATACTTCTTCTTCGATCAGGTCTTGAATCTTGTTCTTCAACGCCCAACAGTGGTTAGTGTTGTGTCCACGACTGTTGGAATGGTATGCACATCTTTCTTCATGTTTGTAACGGGGAGAAGCAGTATTAGGTTTTTGAGAAGGCTCCTTCAATGTGACTAGCTTTGCTTCCAACACATTATGAAATTCTTGAGCCAAGGACATGCTAATCTCAGCAAATTGTCTTTTGGGCGTATCTTGCCTATGCTGGCTACCCTGTTGTTTTTGGCGAGGTTGTTGTTGGACTCGCGGTGTAGTAGTCATTTTGAAAGTTTTTCTCTCGACCAAGCCAACTTCTTGTCTTATCGGGGGCTGATTAATGACTTGATCCCCAATCTTAAATGTTTGTTTCATACGGTTGCATCCGTCTTGATGAAGCTTATTGACGAGAATTCTCAACTCTTCTTTTCTGTGAGTTAAGATTTGGATAAGAGACATATGTCCCAACATCTGGATTCTCATTGTTTCTATCTTCGCTTGCAAATGTTTTAACTGGACCTCCTTGTTGTCTTCAGGATTGTTATTGGTCATACTCTCAATGAGAAGTGCTTTCACTTCTTCTTTCCCCTTGGATAGGTTTAGGAACAAATCTTGAAGCTGATCATTTTGGGTTAGAAGATCTTGGGCAGTCTGTTCGAGAGCCATTTTTTTACTGAAATAAACACTAAGCGGATGATAAAACCCGTATGGGGAAAACCTGTTATGATAGGATGCGTGGTATGTGGATGCAATTTTTCAAGGATCTCACGGGGTAAACACAAGAAGATGTCAGAAGTTGAACTTTGATCACAACTTTGATTGGAGAACTTCATACTGTTGAATCCCCTTTTACGAGAATCAAGCTCACCATGTCAAGTGCGTCATAGCCCTTGACTCAAGTTACCGTGCTTTGGTTTTTTGACAGCATTTGGCTAGAGGAAAATAAATCCTCTTGCTCCTTTATAGACGTCTGGTTCAGTATAACTCTGCATCACATGCCCTTGAGACCCTTGAAATGGTTATTGAAAATGCTATGGCATGATGTCAAGATGTTATGTACAAATAATCATTGTTGTACCCCAAAATTTGCCCTCCCTTTCTTTAGGAAACCATCTTAGATTTTTTCAAAATCCCCTGGAACAAATCCAAGTCCTGAGTTATCCTTTTGACCAAGCAGGTCACTTACAAGAGCAAGATGATCTCACAAACTCCAACAACAATGCTTTCATCTTGAGGAAAGTAAAATTCTAAGTGCTTAGAATGTTTCTTTAAAATAAGTGTTTTTTGAAGAAAAATCAGCGCTTCAGAACTTCTGGATCCATTCCAGATGAAGACGGTCAGAAGTTGCAAGTTTGGCTCAGGATGGTCAGAAGTTGTCTCTTCAGCAGCTACATCAGTTCAATCAGAAGTTGTAAACGTGGTTCAGAGTGTAAGCCTCAAACAGAACATACCCCTTCAGCAGTTACACAAGCTCAGTCAGAACTTGCTAAAGGAATGCAAAATAAATATGAAAGTATGAAGGCTCCTTCAGAACAGGTTGAAATCAGAAGATGAAAGGTCAGAGGGATAGGTGTCACATTGATACAGAATCTCTAAGTCCAGATTGTCCAGAAGTAGATCCAAGGAACGTACCAGAAAACCAGAAGAATCTCCAGAACTTGCTAAAAACAACAGGTAGCAGAGGCCAGAGCATGGTTTACGCTGCTGGTTCAACAACCAGAATGTTGGTATTGACAGGTCTTGTCACCATTTAATTCCCATTAATGCTTCCAACCACTCCTGAGCGTTCACGTGTGGCTTGGAAAATGCTTTTGCACAGATTCTGGCATGGGTCTTCACGCCACCGCCCATTTCAGAGGTCACTTCCCCCAATCTACGCCTGCTGCTGCTACCTAGGCTGAAAAATAGCTGTTATCACAACTTCCCAGGAATTTCTGTCAAAGAACAACTTCAAACTCTGTTGGCGCCTTAAATGTTCAAGGTATCCACAAGAACTTTGCCTATAAATAGAAAGCTTTCACCACTGCAAAAGACATTCAAGAAGTTCAAGAAAAGAAGCAGAAAAATTGCTAAGAGAGAAACGAAACTCCTAGCAACATAACATTCTGAAACTCTGCCAAAATTTCCAGCTTTGTTTCATAACTTTAAGTTTCTCACCTTCAACTTCATCAAACACCCAGCCCTTTTCTGTAAACCAAAAACGTTCTTTCCAAACTTCTGACCCTATACACGTATACACCTGCACTTCTCCTTTTCCAAATCTGTCCAGAACACCACCAGCACCAAAAGCTAACTTTCACCCACCCTTTTCCAGAAAGTCAGGTAAGCACCTGCTGACCCTCACCACACTGTTAAGCATCATCAGCTGTGCATATTCAAGTAACATAATGTAAATATTCATGTTATTGCTGTTTATGTCCTGAGGACTCTCATACCTCAGAACGTTCTGAGCCAGTTTAGGACTTGCCTGTGACCTTGGTGATTCTGACTTCTGGGACATTTTGCTATTTTTGCTGGATCTGTTCCAAAAATGTTTTCTGTTTTGTGGAGTAACAACAGGATTGCAGATGTTCTGATTAGTGCAGGAAAAAGCCAAGTGCTGACTTTGACGTTAGCACATCTGAAGCCTGTTTTGCTGTCAATAACACCAGATCCTCTGAGAGTTATTGCCTTTTCAGCAGAATCTGAACTTCTGGGTTCTCCACTAACAAACTTCTGTCTTGCAGCGCAGGGAAATCAGAACCTTTGGTTTCCCCACTAACCAGATTCTGTTTTGCAGGTTCCAGAGTCAGAAGTTCTGACTCATCCAGTTTCACCAACAGGTTGATCATCTGACAGCGGATCTGGGTCAGAACTTCTGATGGCCTCCCAACAGCGCGCAGGCTCCCTCCCTCTCTCTATATATCTTGTTTTTCGCTATTTTCTTTTTTGTCTATTTTTCTCGTTGAACCCCCCATGTACAAATATGTATCCCCCTCCCCTAACTATTGTAATAGCGTAGGATTTTACATTTCCGCTTCTTATTGCTAGTAATTAGGACGTGTATGACAAGATAAAATCAATGAAATAGAAAAACCTAATTCAAAGAAAAAACTCTTGTATGCAATAAAACACACTTGCACACTAACACCCCTAGGGTTATATCCACTTGTTGCCTTTCAAAATTGGGCCATATTGCATGTTAGGTCTCTTTGGGCAAAACAAACAATCTAAATGATCATGGTCCCTCGATAATATTTTTTCAAAACAAAATGATCAAGTCCCTTAAGGAAAATGCCCAAAGATACTTGGCACCATTGCAATTATGGTCTAAACGATGACCCGCGCCCGTCCCGTTAACATCCTAACACAAGATTGTCCACCAAATACAATGGTGGAACAAACTTGTTAAAAGGGTTAAAACATAGCAATAATCTTTTGAGAAATTTAGGAGTAGATAACCTCTTAGTTACTTGAATCAAACTTGCAAAAACAAAAACACTTGCCTATTTTCTAAAACCACATTTCACAACGCTTTCAAAAACAAATGAAAACCTTTTTTAAAGACATACACCTTTGTATACATCCCAACATGGATCATTACAAAGGTTGCCACTACATTGGCCTCTTTTCAAAACATTTTCAAACCCACACACACAAGCACCATTTCAAACAATTGAAAAAGGCAAGTGATCTAAGCAAGTAACTAAGAGCCCATGGATAACCATGGATAGAAGGGGTGCTAATACCTTCCCTTTCTATAATCTACTCCCCGAACCCAAGAAAACATCTCAAAAGGTTTTTGCTGTGCTTTTTAAACCTTTCCTTAGGATAAAATAAAAAGTCGGTGGCGACTCTTGCTCAACCGAAACATTTGCGAAAACAAAAAACGCAAAATTCATAAGTCAGTTCTCCCACCGTATCACAGAACTGGCGACTCTGCTGGGGATTTATTTTAAAAGTGGAGTAACCTTAGGGCTTAGATCACCCTCTTGCATGACTAATTGTTTGATTTGCTTGCTTTATACTTTGGCTCTATTGTTTGGGTTTACAATCCTCCACCCGGATTTTTGGGAAATATTCATAGATAGCAATACGTTGTGGAAACTGTGCGGGGTATACCGACACGGTCTAAGCAATAGCTATATTAGTGCGACATATTTGTGAGTACCGGTAACCCTTGAGTTCAATCAAGGAGAGTACGGGGCCGCTGAGTGATGTCACTAAGCACTAATGACCTAGAACCCTACTTGACCATCTTGGCCTTTCATTAGGGGTAGTGAGATGACCGGCTTTGGTGCAGTCCGAAGTTGGTAGATACTCGATACTACACTCATTGAGGGTTGTTTTCTTGGAATATTTTGGTCGCTAGTTAAGTGGCTAAACCGAAACAATGAACATTGAAAACAATCCAATGATATTGAGCTCCTTAGAACCCGGTTACTATTTATAGGACAGGTTTTTAAGCCAACTACACTCAAGAGGGTACTTACCTATGAAACCCCATGCAAGCCTGAAACTAGGGTTTGGTGTGATTTGATTGTACATATGTTTTGTGCATACATCATAAACATCATGAAGCATCATATGCATTTACTAACCATTTCAAGGGTTTTGGATCTTCATCTTTGTTCTTATTTTGCAGGACATGGAGATTCCTCGCAGAAATACCATTCAAGTCAACCTTGTGAGAATCTCTCCTCAACTCAAGGAGCTCGCCTCAAGAATTCCGGAAAATTCATCCTTCAGTGAAAGACATGGTAGACTGCTCAGCCTAGTCAACGCCAACATTGAAGAAGATATGGTGAAAGTGCTATTCCAGTTCTTTGACCCTCTTCACCACTGTTTCACTTTCCCCGATTACCAGTTGGTACCCACTTTGGAGGAATTTTCTCAACTCCTGAGAATTCCTATCCTTAATCAACTACCCTTCAACGGTACGGAAAAGGAACCAAGGCCGGAAGATGTTGCTCGAGCATTACATCTACAACCTTCCGACATCAAGGGGCATTGGGAAACCAGAAGCGGCGTCAAAGGATTCTTAGCAAAATTCTTGTTTGAGAAGGCACAAGAATGTTGGAATTCATTGGACCTACAAGCCTTTGAAGAAATTGTGGCACTCCTTATCTATGGGTTGGTTTTGTTCCCAAATCCTGACCAATTGGTAGATGTCAACGCTGTCAAAATCTTTTTGTCCAGAAACCCAATACCAACATTGCTTGGGGACATCCTTCACTCATTTTACACACGAACAATGAGAAAGAGGGGTGTTCTCATGTGCTGTACTCCTCTCCTCGCAAGGTGGTTTATTTCTCACCTTCCACAATCTGTCCTGAAGAATGATCAAGGTACAAGGTGGTCCCAACGATTGATGGCTCTTACTCATTCTGATGTGCATTGGTGTTCTCGGTCCAGAGAAAATATCATCATTATCGATCGTTGCGGAGAATTCCCTAATGTTCCTTTACTTGGAATTAGAGGGGGTATCACCTACAATCCTTGCCTAGCTTTAAGGCAATTTGGATATGCCCGGAGGGATGGCCCTCATGATATGTTGATTCCTAGCTTAGTTTTTGACTTCGACAACGATGCGCAAGGATTTCGCCAAAGATTCATCAGAGCTTGGGGAAAACTCAACAAGGTTGATAGCAAGACTTTGGGACACAAGAACTCCATCCCTCTTGAACCTTATCTCAAATGGGTACGAGCCCGAGCCCAAAGATTGGTAATGCCTTATCCTCATATTCTCCCTATGATTAAAGAGCCCGTCAATGAAGGAGAGGTTTCCTACACCATCCTACATCCAGACATGCCTACATCGTGGGAGGAGATGCAGAAAAGCTGGATTCAGCTCAAGGAAGAACGTAATACTTTTGAGGCTAGCTTCTACACCAGTGAGAAAAAGGTTCTAGAGCTTACCCGCCGACTCCATGAGCAAGAGGTCCTCAACACCTACATCGCACCAAAAAGGATGCGCAATGTCTTTCTACCCTGAGAAATTATTTTGTAATTTTTGGCCCATGAGGTCATTTATGTACTAACAAATCTTTTCTTATTAAAATGACGTGCGTTCTTTTTGTCTACAACAATTATGAATTTCCAAAAACCCTTGAATGCATTGCATAGATAGCATCTCATGCATCATGTGCATAACAGGTACCCCTTTTTTACAGGTTGCTTAATCTTCTTCGCTGTTTATTTGGAACAGTCAGTCAGTCAGTCATCATGAATCCAGACTCGTCCAGTGAGCAAGCAATCAAGGCCCTTCAGGCCCAAAGTGCACAGTTTCAAGAGATGGTCCTAAGCCTAGCCCAGGGTCAGCAAGAGTTGAAGACTCTACTCCTGAAGAAGAAAAAGAAAAAGAGAACTGCGTTGTTCAACACCGGACGCAGATTTGGGAACACACTCCATAATGAAGCTGATCCAACTACTTCGTCTGCTGAGAAAAACAGTCCCCAAGGGGGAGGAGCTCCTAGTCCCGCAGTCTCCGACAACGAGACGGACTATAACGAAGAACAATACCCACCTGCTGCTGACAGATACAAACAATTGGAGGACCGCTTGAGCGCCATGGAAATTCAGAATGTGCCGGGACTAGATTTCGGAGATTTGGGGTTATCTTCTGGGGTAGTAATTCCACACAAGTTTAAGGCGCCTGCCTTCGCCAAGTATGATGGGGTCTCCTGCCCAAAGCTGCATCTGAGGTCGTACGTAAGGAAAATCCAACCTTACACGGCGGATAAGAACCTTTGGATTCACTTCTTCCAAGATAGCCTCTCGGGGTCGCAACTTGAATGGTTCTACCAGTTAGAAGGAACTAGCATACGACACTGGGAAGATTTGGCAAGCGCATTCTACAGACAATACCAATACAATTCTGATCTCGCTCCTACGCGTACCCAACTTCAGGGTATGTCTATAGGAACGGGTGAAGGGTTCAAAGAGTACGCTCAAAAATGGAGAGATTTGGCTGGTAGGGTTCAGCCTCCATTGACTGATCGGGAGCTAGTTGATATGTTTCTAGGGACGTTGTCTGGTCCATTTTTCAATCATTTGGTTGGTAACTCCTCCGCTGGGTTTACAGATTTGATATTGACGGGAGAAAGAATTGAAGCTGGCATCAGGTCAGGCAAGATACAAAAGGCTGCCTCCACAAATGCTGAGAAGAGGCCGTTTAAGAAAGAAGCAAGCGCCGTCTATGGTCTTAGAAGACAAGTCAAGCCCGAAAGTCGCCAAGCCGTCAATGCTTTGGTCATCTCAAAACATGTTGCTGCTCCTCAGCAGTACAATCAACAAAGAAGTGAAAGGCCCAAGAGGCAGTATACTCGGCTGAGTATGACCTTATCTCAAATTTTACCCCAACTGTTATCCACCAACCTGGTGACCCTCAAAGAAGCTCCTAAGGTCGTCAACACTGCGTCTCCTAAGTATAACCCAAATGCCCGGTGTGCTTATCATTCTGATAGTCCCGGGCACACTACTGATGATTGTTGGGCCTTGAGGAACAAAGTGCAAGATCTGATCGACGCAAAGGAAATTCAGTTTGAAGCCCCGGAGAGACCCAACGTTGTAACTGCTCCTATGCCCCAGCATAGGGTAAATGCCATTAAGGAAGAAATATTTGCTGTTTCGGTAGATGAAGTTGTTACCCCTCTGAAGACCGTCAAGAAGAACCTACTGCTGGCCGGTTTATTTCCGGGTTGCAGTAAAGGTTGCCTGCTCTGTGCTATTTCCCTATCTGGTTGTCCCTTGCTGAAGGTAGGCATCCAAAGCCTAATGGATAGTAAGGAGATTTTGTTTCAGAAGTCTGTTGTTCAAGTAGTTCCGATAAGAGAAATTTCTGTGGTTACCATCTTCAAAAATCCAATCAAGGCTCTCCCGAAGAAGCCTGTTCAAATCATGACTGTTGCACCTGTGATTATTACTGTTCCGGGGCCTCTCCCCTACGTGTCTGATAAAGCTGTCCCCTGGCATTATGGGGCAGAAGTGTATGTAAATGGAATCAAACAAGAATTCGACACTGGCGCCAGTATCTGCGATATCACTGGTCCAGCCAAGGTCACCCGCAGTGGCAGGCTCTTCTCGCCTGACATTGCACCGCCCGCTATTCGAAGACCCCTCCTTATAAAACCTACAAGTTTACCTGTTCCTGCTGCTGATCAAGTTGTTTCCCCTGCCGCCGAGTCATCAAATGCTCGGGGCAAAGGGATTGAAGAAGAGCCTGCCCGGAAGGAGGCACCAATACCCATGAATGCTGAGGCCTCCCAACAAGAGATGGAGGAGATCCTGAAAATAATAAAGAAGAGTGACTTCAATGTTGTCGAGCAGCTGGGGCATACCCCCTCCAAGATCTCCTTACTCTCCTTATTGCTATGCTCCGAGGCCCATGCTAGGGCCTTGATCTCATTTCTCAAGACGGCCCATGTGCCACAAGAGACATCTGCAGTCCAATTCGCTGATTGTGTAGCAAATCTGACAGCAGACAGCGGCTTGGGTTTTTCAGATGCTGACCTGACTGCGAAGGGAAGAGACCACAATGACGCCCTGCATGTCTCTATCGAATGCAGGGGCACTACTCTGGCGCATGTACTGGTGGATATTGGTTCTTCCTTGAATGTTCTACCGAAAAAGGCTTTAGACCGTTTGGATTATGAAGTTCTGGAATTGAAGCCCAGCAATATCATCGTCAGGGCCTTTGACGGTTCAAAAAGGATGGTTCATGGAGAGGTTAACATCCCTATTCGTGTGGGCTCTCAAGTATTTGACTCTACTTTTTATGTGATGGATATACGTCCATCGTACTCTTGTCTACTGGGTCGACCTTGGATCCATAAAGCCGGGGCAGTAACCTCTACTTTGCACCAGAAGCTGAAGTACCCTGTCAGGGGAAAGATTGTCACTGTGCAAGGAGAAGAGGAGTATATGGTGAGCCATTTGAATTCCTTCAGGTACATTGAGATGGATGGGGAGTTTATTGAAACCCCCTTTCAGCATTTCGAGGAGGTGCATCCAATTTCAGCAGCAGCAGAAACGACAGTCGAAGAGATTGTTTCCTTGAAGATGGCTTCCCTAAGGGATGCCCGGGCTGTGGTTCAGAAAGGCAATTGTGCAAACTGGGGTCAGCTTCCTGACTTCACTCAGAAGAACGACAAGTTTGGGTTGGGCTTTACTGCAGAGGCTCAGAGGGCTGTGCGCAAAGAGAAGATCAGAAAGGCTCCGGTGTTTATCTCCAGCTCAAGAGTGAACGCTATCGAGGAGGATGTAGAGGAAGCAGAGTTTGACAGTTGGATCTACCCGACTACCAGCGACGGACCAAGCAACTGGACGGCAAAGGATTTTACCCCTATCACATTTGTCACGCAGTAATTGATTTCTTTTAAATTCCAAATTTGTAACAGACAATATGTTAAAACTTTGTTAGCTCGGTGTCCTACCCGGGGCATCGTGGCTCCATTTGTGAGGGCTTTTTGTATGTCATTTCCATATATCATCAATCAAAACATTGGACGTTTGTTGCATTTCAAATCTTATGCTCTTTTTTCTTTCTGTGTTATATATATTGCAAAAACAGCTATATTTACACACACTCACTTATACAGGTTTCAATCCACTCTGGATCTCACTGGTAACAGCTCTGCTACCGCCAGTTATGACTTTGAAAATCCGATCAACTTGGCCGAGGACGAAGGTGAAGATGATTGCGAAGTGCCTGGTGAACTCGCAAGACTGCTGCTCCAGGAAGAAAGAGTTATTCAACCACATGAAGAGCCGGTGGAGACAATTAACCTGGGTACTGAGACAGATAGGAAAGAGGTCAAGATTGGTGCCAATCTAGAGCTCAACGTGAAGCAACGATTTATCCATATGCTACAAGATTACATGGAGATTTTTGCTTGGTCCTATGAAGATATGCCTGGTTTGGATGCCGACATCGTAGTTCACCACCTGCCAACCAAGGAAGATTGCCCTCTGGTAAAGCAAAAAGCCCGACGGATGCGGCCTGAGATGTCTGAAAAGATCAAGGCCGAGGTTATGAAACAGTTTGATGCTGGATTCCTTGCAGTGACTTCTTACCCTCAGTGGATTGCCAATGTGGTGCCAGTGCCAAAAAAGGACGGTAAAGTCAGAATGTGTGTCGACTACAGGGATCTGAACAGGGCCAGCCCCAAGGATGACTTCCCCTTACCTCACATTGATGTCCTTGTTGACAATACAGCTCAACACAAGGTGTTCTCCTTCATGGATGGTTTTTCAGGGTATAATCAGATCAAGATGGCTCCAGAAGATATGGAGAAGACTACCTTTGTGACTCAATGGGGCACCTTCTGTTATAAGGTCATGCCATTCGGATTGAAAAATGCTGGGGCAACCTATCAGCGTGCCATGGTTGCTTTGTTTCATGATATGATCCATCATGAGATTGAGGTATACGTTGATGACATGATTGCAAGGTCTCAAAATGAGGAGGAGCACCTTGACCATCTGAGGAAGTTGTTTGACCGACTCAAGTTATACAAGCTAAGGTTGAATCCCAACAAATGCACCTTTGGGGTAAGGTCCGGAAAATTGCTAGGTTTTATTGTAAGTGATAAAGGTATTCAGGTGGACCCTGCCAAGGTAAAAGCCATACAAGAGATGCCGACTCCAAAAACAGAGAAAGAAGTCAGGGGCTTCCTGGGACGACTAAATTACATTGCCCGATTCATCTCACATCTGACTGCTACTTGTGAGCCAATCTTCAAATTGCTAAAGAAAGATCAAGTGGTACGCTGGAATGATGAATGTCAGGCCGCCTTTGAAAGGATAAAGGAATATCTCCAAGAGCCACCCATTCTTATGCCACCGGTGGAAGGAAGACCTCTGATACTATATTTGACAGTGCTTGACAATTCAATGGGGTGTGTGCTGGGACAGCATGACGAGTCTGGCCGAAAAGAGCACGCTATTTATTACTTGAGCAAAAAGTTTACCGACTGTGAGTCTCGTTACTCACTGCTTGAGAAAACTTGCTGCGCTCTTGTATGGGCTGCTCGCCGGCTGAGACAGTATATGCTGACTCACACTACCTTGTTGATTTCAAAAATGGATCCCATCAAGTACATATTTGAAAAGCCTGCTCTGTCCGGAAGAATAGCGAGGTGGCAAATGATCCTAACAGAATATGACATCCAGTATACAACTCAGAAAGCAATTAAGGGAAGTGTACTGGCAGATCATTTGGCACACCAGCCTGTGGACGATTACCAATCATTAAACTTTGATTTTCCGGACGAAGACATCATGGTGTTAACTAACTGTGAAGTACCTGGACCGGATGAAGGACCTGAGGAAGGATCCCGATGGTCTATGCATTTTGATGGAGCCTCCAATGCTTTGGGTAACGGCGTCGGCGCTGTAATCATATCCCCCAAAGGAACTCATACTCCACTCACCGCCCGATTATGTTTCAACTGCACCAACAACATGGCAGAATATGAGGCATGTATCATGGGTTTACAAGCTGCAATCGACTTAAGGATCAAATTTCTAAGTGTTTTCGGAGATTCCGCTCTCGTAATCAATCAGATCAAAGGCGAGTGGGATACGAAACACCCGAATCTTATTCCTTACAAAGAGTATGTGTTGACCTTGCTTCCCCACTTTGAAGAGATAACCTTCGAACACTTCCCAAGAGAGGAGAATCAGCTAGCAGACGCACTAGCTACGATGTCTTCAATGTTCAAAGTTAAATGGGACAATGAGGCTCCCCGAATTATCATCTGGAAGTTGGATGAACCGGCATACTGCTGTGAGCTCGAGGCTGAGAAGGTGATTGAAAAACCCTGGTATCACGAGGTAAAGAGGTACTTGGAAGCTCAGGAATACCCTGAAGGTGCGTCTGTCAATGATAAAAAGTTCATGAGAAGGTTCGCTGCAAAATTCTTCCTCAGCAACGGCATTCTCTACAAGCGGAATCATGATTCAACTCTGCTACGTTGTGTGGATAAAACTGAAGCAGAGAAAATTATGATGGAATTACATGAGGGCACATTTGGAACACATTCCAGTGGACACACCATGGCCAAGAAAATCCTTCGGGCAGGATATTTCTGGTCCACAATGGAAGCTGATTGTTACCAACACTCCCGAACTTGTCGTAAATGCCAGATCTATGCCGACAAGGTGCACATTCCTCTAGTTCCTCTGAACGTCCTGACTGCACCTTGGCCTTTTGCAATGTGGGGCATTGATATGATCGATGAGATTAAACCTACAGCATCTAATGGACATCGCTTCATCCTGGTGGCGATCGATTACTTCACAAAGTGGGTTGAGGCAGCATCCTATGCCACAGTAACCAAGAGCGTCGTGGCACGATTCATCCGGCATAATCTGATCTGTCGGTACGGTGTCCCGGAAAGAATCATTACGGACAACGGTACCAATCTCAATAATACGATGATCACTGAACTCTGTGAACAAGTCAAAATACAGCACCACAATTCTTCTCCCTACCGGCCGAAGATGAATGGGGCTGTAGAGGCAGCCAATAAAAATATCAAGAAAATTGTGCAGAAGATGACAGTGACCTATAAAGATTGGCACGAGATGTTACCGTTCGCTCTTCATGGGTACCGCACTTCAGCCAGAACGTCAACCGGGGCAACTCCCTTCTCTTTGGTCTATCGCATGGAGGCGGTCTTGCCAATTGAAGTTCAGATACCCTCTCTCCGGATAATGAAGGATGCAAACTTGAATGAAGATGATTGGATCCAGACTCGACTTGATCAATTAAATCTGATTGACGAAAAGAGGCTCACTGCTATCTGTCATGGTCAAACGTATCAAAAACGGATGATTAGGGCATTTAACAAAAAAGTCAAACCACGAGAGTATCAAGTTGGGGACCTGGTAATCAAACGCATCATCCTTCCTCAAAGTGATCCCAGGGGCAAATGAACCCCTACTTACGAAGGGCCATTTGTGGTTAAACATGTGTTCTCAGGAGGAGCCATGATCCTAACCACCATGGATGGTGACGACCTTCCTCACCCCGCCAATGCAGACATAGTAAAAAAATACTACGCATAAATAAAAGACCCGCTAGGTTGACATACCTAGGCAAAAATAAGGGCTTCCCGGCGAACCAAAAGGGTTCGGGCAAAAATAAGGGATGAAATAAAGAAATCTGTACACCCGGCAAGTCGAAAACCTGAAAAGGCGGCTTGGGCAAAAATGGGTATCCCGGTGGACTGAAAACCTGAAAGGGCGGTCCAGGCAAAAGTTAGGGATGGGGCGTAACACTATGTCTCATTGGATCACATCGCATCCAGAATTCAGTATCCACTACCTGGCTCAGACGTCGGCATCGACCAATCGGCTTCATCTTCAACTAGGTAGCAAAGCGATGAGACGTTCGAAGACATAAAGGCAATAGCAGAGTTGGAACCCAGTGGGATCGTTCACACAGCTGTTTTATTTCCTTTTCAAATTCTATGTTATTTGGCGGCATCCTCTTACTAGGATGTCAGCCTCTTGTATAAAAATGCCTATTCACAGGCAAAGTTCAAATCAATACAAATTCACTTGTCCATACAAATTACCATTGTTTTCTTCTTTCTGTTTGTCTTGCGAAGAACGTCTAATGTTCGTTTTTGATATATGCATTTGACATTAAAATTGCTGATTCATAAATATTCACGTATGAGACAAAAATCAATTACAGGTGACATCGGACACAGGGCAATGTAAAGTTGTCTGATGCAGTCGGGTTGCTTTGTCCGCCAAGGTACCAAGGTAGGTTCGACTGAAGAATGCGACTAAATCATCTCAACTCCCCGCAGAGTAAGACAAGATTCGGCAATACTTTCACCAAGCAGAGTTGATTCCCTATCGTTCCTGAAAAGGCACCACATTCCCTAGCAGAGTATAGGCGTTCGTCAGCAAGCATCCCCGGCAGTCTTGATCTAAGTTTGTTACCTGGCGAAATACGGACACCCCAGTAGAACCGTTTACCAGCACAATTCCAAAAGTTTCCCCAGGAAAAGTTGGAATCCATCTCCCCAAGCAGTAAGCTTATCCCCAGTAGATTCTGGAAGCTTATCTCCTGCAGAGTACGGACGTCTCTCCCGAGCTTTATTCAGAGTTATTCCTCACGAGGGCTTATAACTGGGTTATCCTCAGCTAATCGCCACGGAAGATTATCCCCAGCGGATTTTATCTTGGGTATCCCCAGCGGAGTTTATCTTTCGATCCCCAGCGGATTTTATCTTTGATAATCCCCAGCGGAGTCTATCTTCATTATCCCCAGCGGAATCCATCTTTAAAAGTCCTCAGCAGGCCTCTCATCAAAACTTCAGCAAAGTATCTCGGCCACAGGGCAACTCCCCAGCCGATCGTCAAAGATCTATTTTCCTGAGACGAAGATACATTCATAAGCATTTCACACTTTCATACATCTTACTTACATACATGATAAAGTGCATACAACACTATCTCATGTTGAACATCATGCATATCATACATCATGACATTGCGTACAACTCATGTTTTTTGCCTCTTCAGGGAGAAAGACAATCCCAAAGGCAGCTGCCTTCAACTGTCACAAACTCCGGATTCGATACCTGTATCTAGCCAGGGCATATCTGAGGGTGACCAGTTTCAGACTCGATTCCTGTATCTAGCCAGGGCACGTCTGAAAAGTTCAAAGATTCGATTCCTGTATCCAGCCAGGGCACATCTATCAAACTACAACATTTCCAGACTCGATTCCTGTATCTAGCCAGGGCACGTCTGAAGAGTCCGAAGATTCGATACCTGTATCTAGCCAGGGCATATCTGAGAGTGACCAGTTTCAGACTCGATTCCTGTATCTAGCCAGGGCACGTCTGAAAAGTTCAAAGATTCGATTCCTGTATCCAGCCAGGGCACATCTATCAAACTACAACATTTCCAGACTCGATTCCTGTATCTAGCCAGGGCACGTCTGAAGAGTCCGAAGATTCGATTCCTGTATCCAGCCAGGGCACATCTATCAACTGTCACGTTTCCAGACCCGATTCCTGTATCTAGCCAGGGCACGTCTGAAGAGTCCGAAGATTCGATTCCTGTATCCAGCCAGGGCACATCTGCATAAGGAGATTGAGGATCAAACACCTGTAACAAGCCAGGAAAACATCCGTCTTTCTCAAATATACAAATTTCTCGCTAAGGAATCTCTTATGCGATCGACACTTCCAAATGGCATCTATAAGCCCATTCCCGACAAGGTTCTGTCACGTCTCCAAATGGCATCTATAAGCCCATCTCCCTATCTGTCACCACTCCAAATGGCATCTGTAAGCCCATTCCTAACATCACATTGCTGATACTTCAACATGCGAGTGCAAATTTCAGGGCACTCTGGTGTCCAATCTTCTTTTACCTTCGAGTCGCGAAAGGCAAACTCGCCAATCTAACTCTTCAGGTTCAAGAAGATTGAACAGGGGCAACTGTTGTACCCCAAAATTTGCCCTCCCTTTCTTTAGGAAACCATCTTAGATTTTTTCAAAATCCCCTGGAACAAATCCAAGTCCTGAGTTATCCTTTTGACCAAGCAGGTCACTTACAAGAGCAAGATGATCTCACAAACTCCAACAACAATGCTTTCATCTTGAGGAAAGTAAAATTCTAAGTGCTTAGAATGTTTCTTTAAAATAAGTGTTTTTTGAAGAAAAATCAGCGCTTCAGAACTTCTGGATCCATTCCAGATGAAGACGGTCAGAAGTTGCAAGTTTGGCTCAGGATGGTCAGAAGTTGTCTCTTCAGCAGCTACATCAGTTCAATCAGAAGTTGTAAACGTGGTTCAGAGTGTAAGCCTCAAACAGAACATACCCCTTCAGCAGTTACACAAGCTCAGTCAGAACTTGCTAAAGGAATGCAAAAGAAATATGAAAGTATGAAGGCTCCTTCAGAACAGGTTGAAATCAGAAGATGAAAGGTCAGAGGGATAGGTGTCACATTGATACAGAATCTCTAAGTCCAGATTGTCCAGAAGTAGATCCAAGGAACGTACCAGAAAACCAGAAGAATCTCCAGAACTTGCTAAAAACAACAGGTAGCAGAGGCCAGAGCATGGTTTACGCTGCTGGTTCAACAACCAGAATGTTGGTATTGACAGGTCTTGTCACCATTTAATGCCCATTAATGCTTCCAACCACTCCTGAGCGTTCACGTGTGGCTTGGAAAATGCTTTTGAACAGATTCTGGCATGGGTCTTCACGCCACCGCCCATTTCAGAGGTCACTTCCCCCAATCTACGCCTGCTGCTGCTACCTAGGCTGAAAAATAGCTGTTATCACAACTTCCCAGGAATTTCTGTCAAAGAACAACTTCAAACTCTGTTGGCGCCTTAAATGTTCAAGGTATCCACAAGAACTTTACCTATAAATAGAAAGCTTTCACCACTGCAAAAGACGTTCAAGAAGTTCAAGAAAAGAAACAGAAAAATTGCTAAGAGAGAAACGAAACTCCTAGCAACATAACATTCTGAAACTCTGCCAAAATTTCCAGCTTTGTTTCATAACTTTAAGTTTCTCACCTTCAACTTCATCAAACACCCAGCCCTTTTCTGTAAACCAAACACGTTCTTTCCAAACTTCTGACCCTATACACGTATACACCTGCACTTCTCCTTTTCCAAATCTGTCCAGAACACCACCAGCACCAAAAGCTAACTTTCACCCACCCTTTTCCAGAAAGTCAGGTAAGCACATGCTGACCCTCACCACACTGTTAAGCATCATCAGCTGTGCATATTCAAGTAACATAATGTAAATATTCATGTTATTGCTGTTTATGTCCTGAGGACTCTCATACCTCAGAACGTTCTGAGCCAGTTTAGGACTTGCCTGTGACCTTGGTGATTCTGACTTCTGGGACATTTTGCTATTTTTGCTGGATCTGTTCCAAAAATGTTTTCTGTTTTGTGGAGTAACAACAGGATTGCAGATGTTCTGATTAGTGCAGGAAAAAGCCAAGTGCTGACTTTGACGTTAGCACATCTGAAGCCTATTTTGCTGTCAATAACACCAGATCCTCTGAGAGTTATTGCCTTTTCAGCAGAATCTGAACTTCTGGGTTCTCCACTAACAAACTTCTGTCTTGCAGCGCAGGGAAATCAGAACCTCTGGTTTCCCCACTAACCAGATTCTGTTTTGCAGGTTCCAGAGTCAGAAGTTCTGACTCATCCAGTTTCACCAACAGGTTGATCATCTGACAGCGGATCTGGGTCAGAACTTCTGATGGCCTCCCAACAGCGCGCAGGCTCCCTCCCTCTCTCTATATATCTTGTTTTTCGCTATTTTCTTTTTTGTCTATTTTTCTCGTTGAACCCCCCATGTACAAATATGTATCCCCCTCCCCTAACTATTGTAATAGCGTAGGATTTTACATTTCCGCTTCTTATTGCTAGTAATTAGGACGTGTATGACAAGATAAAATCAATGAAATAGAAAAACCTAATTCAAAGAAAAAACTCTTGTATGCAATAAAACACACTTGCACACTAACACCCCTAGGGTTATATCCACTTGTTGCCTTTCAAAATTGGGCCATATTGCATGTTAGGTCTCTTTGGGCAAAACAAACAATCTAAATGATCATGGTCCCTCGATAATATTTTTTCAAAACAAAATGATCAAGTCCCTTAAGGAAAATGCCCAAAGATACTTGGCACCATTGCAATTATGGTCTAAACGATGACCCGCGCCCGTCCCGTTAACATCCTAACACAAGATTGTCCACCAAATACAATGGTGGAACAAACTTGTTAAAAGGGTTAAAACATAGCAATAATCTTTTGAGAAATTTAGGAGTAGATAACCTCTTAGTTACTTGAATCAAACTTGCAAAAACAAAAACACTTGCCTATTTTCTAAAACCACATTTCACAACGCTTTCAAAAACAAATGAAAACCTTTTTTAAAGACATACACCTTTGTATACATCCCAACATGGATCATTACAAAGGTTGCCACTACATTGGCCTCTTTTCAAAACATTTTCAAACCCACACACACAAGCACCATTTCAAACAATTGAAAAAGGCAAGTGATCTAAGCAAGTAACTAAGAGCCCATGGATAACCATGGATAGAAGGGGTGCTAATACCTTCCCTTTCTATAATCTACTCCCCGAACCCAAGAAAACATCTCAAAAGGTTTTTGCTGTGCTTTTTAAACCTTTCCTTAGGATAAAATAAAAAGTCGGTGGCGACTCTTGCTCAACCGAAACATTTGCGAAAACAAAAAACGCAAAATTCATAAGTCAGTTCTCCCACCGTATCACAATCATATACAAGCAAAGCAAACAAGTCCTTAAGTTTAGGCTTGCATGGGGTTTATAGGTAAGTACCCTCTTGAAGTTTAGTTGGTTCAACATGTCTTAACAAAAGTAACCAGGTTCTAGAGAATCTTAATATCACTTATCTTTCTTCATCGGGCACTGTTTCAGCGCAAGCCTCTTTATTGGCGACCGAAATATACCGAAAGTCCAATCTTAATGAGCGTAACATCGAGTATCAACCAGTCTTCAGCTCTACACTAAAGCCGAATATCTCACTACTTCCTAATGCACAAGTTGTTCAACTAAAGGTTATACGGTCAGCTAGTGCTTCATGACACCACACAGCAGGCCCGTATTCTCCTCGATTCAACACAAGGGATACCGGTACCAACAAATGTGTCACACTAACGTAGCCATCACTTTAACCATGTCGATATACCTAGCACAATCCACATGATCTATTGATATTATCTAATAATGTTCCCCGATCCGGGTAGAGGATCAATACAAAACCCAAACAAGGACCCAAAATGTAAAGCAAACAAGTCAAACAATGAAAGCATTTAAATTTTATCTAGTCTCTATGGTAACCCCACTTTTAAGACTCCCCAGAAGAGTCTCCAGTTCTATAATACGATGGGAGAACTAACTTGGGTGTCTTGCGTTTTGTCACAATTGTTGTGGATAGCAAGAGTCGTCATCGGCTTATCTTTTATCCAATGAAGGAAAGTGTGAAAAGAACAGGAAATACCTTTTGAGAATTTTCTTGAGTTCGGGGGGTAGGTTATGAAAAGGGAAGGTGTTAAAACCTTTTTCATCCGTAGTTATCTACGGGCTCTTATTTGCTAGCTCACTTTGAAATGCTTTGTTTGAAATGTGTTTGTGATTGGTTTTGAAAGTAATTTTAAAAAGTGCCTTTGTTTAGGCGAACTTTGTAATGATTCTCGTCTCTATAAGAATGCATACAAAGTGTTGACTTTTCAAAATATTTCATTTGAAAGTGTTGGTGTGTTTGAAAGATGTTTTGCAAATGGTTGTGAGCAAGCAACTATGAACGTTCTACCTACTCAAAAAGTCTTAGTTCTTTTCCTCCTCCTTTAGATATTGTTATCTTACCATTGATTGGTAAGAAATCCTATCATTGGATGTGAAGGGACAGGCGTGGGTCATCGTATAGTCATAGAATGCAATTTTGTAAGATACCTTAGCAATTTTTGTAAGGGTCTAAGATCATTTATAAAGGTAAATTTGGAGGTTCATCGAGGGACTATGGTCTTGTATTTGGTTGTTTTTTCTAAAGTATCCCACATGCGAGACATGACTATTTTTATAAAGGCAATAAGTGAGGTTAACCCTAGAGGTGAAAGTGGGCAAAGTGTTTGTTTTCATGCATTTGTCTTGAATTAGGGTTATCTACTTGTTGATTTTATTTTGCCATACAAACCCTAATTACTAGCATTTATATTCGAAAGTGATAAATTACAGAAATTTAAAGTCCTACGCTATTACATCGTTTATGGGATGGGGATAAAAATTATAAATGGGGATGAAAGCAATTAAAACCTAATTACTATTACAACTAAATTGAATAAAAAAGTCTCAAAATCAAGACTTTTGGTTTTTAGGCTGACACGGGTCGTGTCCTGTGACACGGGCACCCGTGTCAGAACCCTGTAATAATCCATGCATGTCTTTTTTTTTGTCCCAGCTGAGCTGACACGGGGCGTGTCCCGTGACACGGAAACTTGTTTCAGAACCTTGTCCTACCATTTTGTCAAGCTTTTAATCCCAGTAAGATTGACACACATGTCCTGCGACACGGGCACCCGTGTCAAGACCCTGTTCTGTCATTTTGTCATGTTTTAATCCCGGTAAGATTGACACGGGTTGTATCCTGTGACACAGGCACCCGTGTCAAGACTTTGTCCTGCCTTTTGTCATGTTTACTCCCTGACACGGCCCGTTTCAGGTGACACGGTCGGTCGTGTCAGGCTTCCATAAGCATTTTTCTGTAGTTTTGAGTGTTTGCAACTCTTCTACTATGATTTGTCCTGTTTTATTCTTTTGAAAATGAAAGTAAAAAGATGTATGAACAAGGATATCATAGTTTGAGAAAACTTACCTCTTGAAGTGAAACTCAAAATATGTATGTATGTTTTCAGTTGCAATGTGATGATTGATTGAGCTTCCTTAGACCTCCCTAAAGTTGTTCCAATATTTACTTTGTGATGAAAGTGTTCGAATCTCTCCAACCAAGTCAACTTTCCAGACAATGTTTTTTGAGTTTGGAAGGTAATGATAATGATGTTACAGAAGTTGTTCTTGTGTTTGAACAACTTCTATATGATGTATGTGAAGTATTTGGATGGTTTTTTGGGGGGAAACTTGCAAGGTATGAGATTTAAAGATTTGGATTTCAAAGCTCAAAGATGGTGGTTTTATGAAAAGTTCTAGTTTTTGTGCGTGAGGGGATTTTGAGTGTTAGTTTCTCTTTCTCTTTTTTCTGGCTTCCTTCTCTTGCAAATGCTCCCTCTATTTATAGGCAAAAGGTTTAGGAACAAGAACTGATTAATTTTGCAAGAAAGCATGTTATGTTTGATTCTTTGAGATTATGCTTCAAGCCATTAGGTCCTGTATTAGGTCAAAAATTCAATGATCATTCGTTCTTAGTCAAAACCCTAATTTGGAGTCTCAGTGCTTTGGAGGTGATTTTGTCTGATCAATTCCTTCAGAATCCTTGAGCATTGGAGATCCTTTGTGAGGAATGTCTTGAAAAAGAGAGGGAAAATTTTGGGGTACAACAGGTACAATCCCTTACAAGACTATCCCCGAAAATCGCAGAAGCATCTTCAAACAAAAATGGAGCATCCTCCAGCCGATGACATAGTCAAACTCATCAGCGGATAGAGGAGTTTGATCTTCTCCTAACAAACGCACACATCATGACAATTCCCAAATGAATGGAAATTGCCAGCAGTTTATCATCTTCTAGATACAATGCAGATACAATCTAAATACATATTTATTCTGAAATTCATTCCAGACTCTCCTACAGATACAGTTCAGATACAATCCAGATATGGATGTCATTCTGATACTCGTTCAATATCTCCTCAAATACAATCAAGGCTCGGATTCATTCTGACATTCCCCAACTGAGTTGGTTTTAACTGAAAAAGGAAACCTTGCGGAATTCTCTCCAAAAGAATTCATCTCTGCAATAAGGTCTTCAAAATATTCTCCTCAACAAGGTTTATTTCCCCAACAAACTACAGATTCCCCAACACAAGTCTTTTCTAAGACTATTACAAATCAACAGACAAAACCCCTTTGTCCCTAGCTGAATCGTTATTATCCCCATAAAGTTGCTGCAAAGCCTGGAATTTGACCAGATACCAATTAGCTTTTATTATCCCTAGTCAAGTTTCCCCAGTAGAGCAACAGACAACCAAAGTTCTTGAACTCAATTCCCCAAACAGAAATCAACACATCCCTAACGAATTTTCTTCAAACAAATAAGCAAAACTCCCCAGCAGTAGTCAGGAATTTATTTTCCCAGACAAAGATGCACTTCAACCACATTTCACATTTCATACATCATAGCATATGCATACGAAACACATATAGCATTCTCATTCATTCTGAGAGCATCATTACGCAATACATTACATACATCATGCCCTTGCATGAAACTAACTTTATCTTTTCAGGCCAGTTCCCGAACAGGTA
This sequence comes from Vicia faba, assembly GCA_948472305.1. NCBI lineage: Eukaryota > Viridiplantae > Streptophyta > Magnoliopsida > Fabales > Fabaceae > Vicia > Vicia faba. The sequence goes on from OX451735.1 coordinate 885,131,662, forward strand.
GATCTCGTCAACAGTCTATCATCTATCAAATACAATTAGCCGAGGATTCTCTTCTAGAAACGGTTCAGATACGATCCAGATACGGATGACATTCTGATACTTATTCCAAATTCTCTCTAGAAACGGTTCAGATACGATCCAAATACGGATGACATTCTGATACTTATTCCAGATTCACTCTAGAAATGGTTCAGATACGATCCAGATATGGATGACATTCTGATACTTATTCCAGATTCATTCTAGAAATGGTTCAGATATGATCCAGATACAGATGACATTCTGATACTTATTCCAGATTCTCTCTAGAAACGGTTCAGATACGATCCAGATGTGGATGTCATTCTGACACTCATTCGGTACATTTCTCAAATACAGTTCAGATATGATCCAGATACTGATGTGATTATGACACTCATTCAGTACATTTCTCATATACAGTTCAGATACAATCCATAGACGGATGTTATTCTGACACTTACTCAAGATTTTCTCCTCGATACAGTTCAGATACGATCCAAAGACGGATGTCATTCTAACACTTATTCCAAATTTTCTCCTAGATACAGTTCAGATACGATCCAGATGCGGATGTCATTCTGACACTCATTCAATATGTCTTTCAAATACAGTTCAGATACAATCCAGATGCGGGTGTAATTCTAATACTCATTCAGTATAGTTCTCAAATACAGTTCAGATACGATCCAGGTGCGGATGTTATTCTGAAACTCATTTAGTATATTTCTCAAATACAGTTCAGATATGATCCAGATACGGATGTCATTCTGACACTCATTCAGTACATTTCTTAGATATGGTTCGAATATAATTCAGATACGGATGTCATTCTGACATGCATTCAGTATCTCTCAGATACGAGTCGGATACAATCCAGCTATGGATGTTATTCTGATACTCATTCCACTACATCTTCTGACTCATATTAAATCGGCCAAAGATTTATTCTGATACTTCTCCCAGTTATAGTCAAGCTTAGACTTAGTCTAATTTCTATCAACAATCACCTTTGGATGGCATCTATAAGCCCATATCCGACAACTCTCGATCATCTCTCTAAATGGCATCTCTAAGCCCGTTCTCGATAATCAATAAACAATTCACTTCATGTACAAGCGAGTGTAAATTTTTGGGCACTTAAGTGTTCAATCATCTTCCACCATCAAGTCACGAATGGCGGACTCGCCAATCTAACTCTTCAGGTTTAAGAAGATTGGACAGGGGGAGTTGTTATACCCCAAAATTTTCCCTCCCTTTTCTCAAGAAATTTCCCACAAAGATCTTCAATGATTCAAGCTTGCACAAATATTGACTAAGTTAAGCCATCTCCTCAACACTGATGCCTCAAATTAGGGTTTGAGTTTCCATAAGGAGAGTTGGACTTATAATATTTCAAATGACTTTCTTGGATCATTATGGAACCTAAAGATTGCTCCTGTCAAGTTTCAAGTCTTGTATCACAAAATTGCTCAGTCAATTGATCAGGTGGCCTAAAACCAACTATATTGGGTAAAAATTCAACTATGGTCAATCTACAGTCAAACTTCAATATTATGGACCAATATCAGCATTTTGAAGTCATATGTATTATTTGATCAAGATTGGATCATAATTCTCCAAGAAAATTGTTCAAATCATCAAAAGGGCAAAATGGTTAAATTAGGATTTTAATTGAGAATGACCAGTCTTTGACTTTTGACCTAGTACATGACTTATTGGTTTGAAACATGATCTCAAGGATTCAAGTACATCATTTTGACCTAATCGCATATTTTAATTCATCTCCTAAGATCAGTGGATTGATAGATGAAATTTGGTCAACTGATGGGGAAAAAAATCAATTGTACATTAAAAGGTCAAACTTTGACTTTTTGATCAAATTTGAGTTTCAAAGATCACATTTCATCAAGACATTCAAAATATGAAATTTGATCATCAAGAAATCAAGAAAGTCAAAAGTCATTTTAAAAAGTCAAACCATGCAAGACTTAGAAATTTTTCTAAGTATTTTTTATACATGTTAATTTCATTACTTCATGACATCTTTTCACCATAATTCAAGATGATTCAAGTTGTTACAAGTTTTCAAGTAAACAAAAAGGATGCATTTTTAAGTTAAAAATTGTAAGTTACAAATCCTAAGCTTTGTCTTGTTTGAACTTTTCCCTTTGGCTCAATCTTCAAACTTTGCCACTATGTTGTCCACAAATATGCCTTATCTTTGTTACAAGCTGCATAAATATGTCCACAAAACTAGACTTGCATCATGCTACATATCTTGTTGTCTAAAACCTGCATAGTAATGCCAAGAAAACTGTCAAAACCTGCTTCAAAACCTGCAATGCTGCCCTGAAAAATAGGCATCATATCAGTTCCATATTTGCACAAACTTAGCACATAAGACCTATATCTAAAAAGCAATGAAACAGTGTACCCAAACCGTTCAAAAACTTATTTATTTCCCTCCCAAATTTCAATCAATTTCATCTATAAATAAGATGTTTCACAACACACAAAAGGGGGGGTTTTTTATAAAAAAAACAAAGAAAAGGTGAGTTTTTGAAAAGAAAAAGAGAAAAAAAGAGGACTTGAAAAAATCTAACATAATTCTTTGTAAACTCTGCTCATGTACTTTCATTCACAAAACAAAACCTGAGAAACAGAAAAAACCTCAACCCACTGTTCAACCTTGCAAGTTTTCCCCTAAACCAACTATCCAAACACTTCATATACATCATATAGAAGTTGTTCAAACACAAGAACAATTTCTGTAATACCATTATCATCACCTTCCAAACACAAACAAAAATAGTATTTTGCAACTAGACTGGGTTGGAGCGATTCGAGAACTTTCCGGCACAGAGTAAGGTTTGGAGAAACTTCAAGAAGGTTCAAAGGAGCTTGACCAATCACCACATTGCACCCGGAGACATCCGTACATGTTGCAAAGTTTTCGCTTCGAGAGGTAATCTTTTTCCAAAATGTGATATCTTTATCCATACATCATTTGCTTTTTGTGTTCAAAAGATATATAAAAAAGGATAGATCAACAGAAGAAAACTCAGTGAAAAATCCAAGACAGAGGGCTAACACGGGTACCCGTGTCAAATGACACGGCCCGTGTCAGCTTTGTTATTTGCAAACCTAACAAAAATGCAGGACAGGGGGCCGACACGACCCGTGTCAGATCCACTGGAACTAGAAACGTGTAAAAAAGGAGGACAAGGGGATGACACAGGTGCCTGTGTCACACGACACGGGTGCCCGTGTTACACGACACGGGTGCCCGTGTCACACGACACAGCCCGTGTTGAATCAACTGAAACTGAAAATGTAACAAATTGGCAGGACAGGGTCTTGACACAGGTGTCTGTGTCACAGGACATGGCCCGTGTCAGCTCAGCTGGGACAGAAAAAAACACGCATGGATTATTACAGGGTCCTGACATGGGTGGCCGGTCACAGGACACGGCCCGTGTCAGACCAGACACCAAAAATCTTGATTTTTTAACTTTTTGGTATTATTTTCATTCAATTTGGTATTAATAAGTAATTAGGATTTTACTTTTACCAAATTTTTATTACTTGTACCCCCAACTCCCAAGGCCATGTAATAGCGTAGGACTTTAAATTTCCGCAATTTATCGCTTTTAATATAATTGTTAGTAATTAGGGTTTGTATGGCAAGATAAAATCAATCTTAGAGAACCCTAATTTTAAGACAAAAATGCATGCAATCAAAACACAATTCACACATGTACCTCTAGGGTAACCCATACTTGTTGCCTACGAATAAGCAGTCATGTCCCTCGAACATGGGGTACTTTAGAAATGACCCTCAATTACAAGATCGTAGTCCCTCGATGACTCTTCGATATTTCCTTCGATAAACGATCTTAGTCCCTTATGACAAATTGCTAAGGTATCCTACAATGTTTCCTTCTATGATTGTACGACGACCCACGCCCGTCCCTTCATATCCAATGATAGGGCTTCTTACCAATCAATGATAAGATAACAACATCTAAAGGAGGAGGAAAAGAACTAAGACTTTTTGAGTAGGTAGAAAGTTCATAGTTGCTTGCTCACAACCATTTTAAAAACATATTTCAAAACACACCAACACTTTTAAATGAAATATTTTCAAAAGTCAACACTTTGTATACATTCTTATAGAGACGAGAATCATTACAAAGTTTACCGAAACGAAGGAACTTTCCAAAAATACTTTCAAAAACAATCACAAACACATTTCAAACAATTGTGACAAAATGCAAGACACCCAAGTTAGTTCTCCCACCGTATGACAGGGGCGCAACATGATGAATCTCATTATTAGCAAAAGTAGTAGCATGCACCTTAGGAGGTGCAGAAACAGCAGCAGTTTGAGAAAATGGAGCAACTTGATCATCAGGATTGTAACCTTCTGGCATGAAATTTTTAGGCATTCCCCATGGGTAACTTTGATGCATACGGTATTTAGCAGCAGTAACTGGAGAAACAAAAATAGGAACCAACGGAACCTCAGAAGCAACAGTTGTCTGTTGTGGCTGAGTAGCATGAGAAGACGGAGGAGCAAGCGATGGATAATTTTGAGCAACCACCAATGATTCCACCAAAGAAGTTAGATTGGCCATATCGGCCCTCAAATCAGTGACTTCTTCGTGCATCTCGCGATTCTCTTATTCAAGATTCTCCATCTTCTTCCTAGAATTAGCCCGAGTATTGTAGCAATGAGATAGCTTGTTGACTGTTGAAGTAGAGAAACACGGTAAGACACTTGGGTATGAACAAAAATGAAAAATATGCGCAAAATGATGCATGATATGAAATGCATATGATTTATTTATTATTATTTCAAGGAACTCAAAGAATTATAGACGATTTGTAAATATTAAAGTACTAACACATTTTGAAATAGTGAAAATTTATTATAATCACTTTGGAATGGATTACACACTTTGAAAATTTATAAAGAACACATGTACAAGTTTCAATGCTCAAGTGAAAAATAAAAATGACATAAAGATAAATGCTCAAGTGAGCAAAGATGAAAATATCATGAAATGTAAATGCTAAAATAAATGGTGCATAAAAGTAAAGGCATAAAATAAAAATATAAAGTAAAGCATAAAGTAAAAGTCAATTGTTAGTGAATTAGAAGTTAGAGGTTAGTTGAATGACCATCTTGAAACTTGCATTTGAAGACTCATTAGAAGATTGATAAAATCAAAGCTTCTCAACAACAAGTCTCATTTCTTTTTATTAAGTATATCATTCATTTCAAATTCTCGAGGCAACAACATATGACCAACGATGTTTAAATGATTCACTTAGACTAAAGTTTATGATGGTTCAGTAGAGGATTGATAAGACCAAAACCTCCTAACAATGAACCTCAAGGTTATTGGATCAAAAGTTTCAAATTATACATAGTTGGGCTTGCAAACATAGGTTTGGGCCATGAATGATTATTTCTCGAATCAGGACAAATTTACCATTATGTTAAGCAATCGTAAGTGAACTTATGTAGAAGTCACACCTATTTTGAGGTTGATCAATAGCAATATATGTACCATATGTTTAGAGAGATGATATGTAGATCATTCTCCAATAACTTATAGTGCAAGTAAGAAAGGGATAAGATGAAGAGGGAGGGGATGTATTAAATGAAATTAGGGTTTCAAATATCATCAACATCATTCATCCATTTTGGTGGATTTGGTTTTTCAACCTATCAACACCCAAGATCCAATGAGGTTGGGGAATTTGTCCCAAAATAACACCTAAATTAGGACCAAATAAAAATAATAAAATAATATTTAATAAAACAATATTTAAATGGTTATAAAAGGGAAATAATTGGTAAAATATACAAAGCATATTAAAACACCAAATAAAAATCTCAAAAGAAAATTCAAAAGTCAAACGTGAGTTAATAAGTTTTGACAAATTTTTTTCGAATCTTTTAAAGTCAGAAACTATTTTTAAAATTTAAAGAAATATGCAAAATACACCAAAACTTTTAAAAAATAGTAAAAATCTGAAATAAAAATGAAATGAGGTCACCAATATTTGTCAAGAGGTCATTGGATCCTTCCATAATTTTTCGAGAATTTAAAAAACAATAAAAGTATTTCTAATCATTTAAAACAAGTTAAATAGAGTGAAAAATTATAAAAAAAATATCAAATCACAAAATAAAATTGTGATAAAATAAAAATCAGAAATAGAAAAATCAAAAGTATTTTTTAAAAAAAATTCAGAATTTTAGAAGTTGAAATGAATTTTTTTTATGAATCTTTGAAGTTTAAAAAAATTAAAATATAAAATCAGAAAATAAAAATAAAACCAAAATGATATAGATCATTGGATTAATGTCAAAACACGTTAGTAATAAAATCCAAGGGATCCGGTGCGCTATGCATATCATGGACATTAGTGAATAAACCACCGGATCATTAATTAAAAAATAGATTTGAAAAAATAAGTGGCGCCTTGTCATTGGTTGAGATGACACGTTGGTCATCTTCAACCTCCAGCCAAGTGAATTGCGGGTCTCACCAACTATAAAATCAGGAGCCTAGACCGGTTCCGTTCGCTTCGTCTCTTCAAGACGATTTCAATGGTACCCTCGCGAAAAATTCATATAAATTGTAGCTCAGTCGATTTGAAGAAAACCAAAAGAAAAAAGTTGAATAGGGATTTGAAAATTCCTGATCAAAACTCAATTCCATTTAAAAACAAATGATGCGATGAGTATCAGAGTGATGAGAGCTTCATTGTAGTAACAAATTTTGAGAGAATTGATGGATGAATCTACTTGTTGAAGTTTAAATTCAGAGCTCCGAAACTTGACTTGGATAGCACGATATAGGACATTTCAAGGCTTGGCTCTTCTTCTGTTAGCTTCAGTGAAGTTCAGGGATGAAGAATTAGCAAAGAAAATGGATTGAAAAAGGTTGTAGAACCAAATTCGAAGTTACAGAATTATGATTTATAGAGAGAGTTTGGCAGAGTGATTTTGGCTGTCTAAGCTTGCAAAAATGAGTGGAATGGGGTCTATATTTATAAGAGAAGTGAATGCAATTCTGAGAGAGGGTGAATGATAAGAAATCAAGTGAAATCGTTCACACCCTGATCATGACAAAAGTGTGACTTGCAAGTTGTCAAAACTCAACCATTTCTTGCGTTTTAATCCTTAATCCGACCTTAGCAACTTTGTTAAACATGTTTAAGTGGAAAACACACACAAATTTGGTGTTTAGAAGCCACATTATGAAAATCAAGATCTGACTGTTTTGACAAAATCAGTTTCAAGGTGCCAACTTTGAATCCATGGTGCACACAACTCAAAGGGCTTAATGATCTCATTCTTTTCGCAATGGAAAGATCTCACCATAAATTTCATAATGTGCCAAGAAAGGCAGAATTTGGATGCTTGAGAAAAAAAGTTATGATTAATTGAAATCCTGAAAAACACACTGAATTGTGGACTTAGAAAAATTCCAAGTTTTGAGTTCAAAAGTGACACATAATCTCTTTCCTTCAAACATGTCCTTCCACTCAAAATTATGTTTTAGTCAACGAAGATGGAATGAATTAGACTTCTTAAAGAGAATTTTGAAACTTTAATCATCCGAAAACTCCAAAAATTGAGAGTTATGACCTTGTGAAGTTGATGAAAATCCATGAAGTGACCTATAATCTTTTGAACTCTTAAGGCATGTTATAACCATTTTCAAGCTTTGAACATAAAATAAGGGTTAAAATTCACACTCTTAAGATCATTATGGAAAAATAATGGGCTCAAGGAGATAAAAATTGACCAAGTTATGATCATTTGAAGTCAAACCCTAAAATTCAAAGGCCTTTCAAGGAGACTTGTGATCTTTCCCAATCATTAATGATATTCCATTAAAAATTAGCCTTAAATTTCTGAAGAGAGCTTGTTATGGACCATTTAAATAGAATCATGGCTTTGGAGCCACTCAAAAATCTCAAAAAAATGAGCATAGAAGTCAACAAACCCTAGCTCAAAGAGTGTCAAAATGACTTGAAACCCCTTTCAACTTTTTATGATTTTTCTTGCACAATTGGATCTTTTCATGTGAAGATAGGTTATTGTTAATGATGATAAGATTCCATAGAAAAAATAACCAACTCAAAATGATGGAAATTGAGAGAGTTATGCACTTGTGATCATTGAATCAAGCATTTGCTCAATTAGGTAAAACTTGTTGAACCAACCTTGAATCTTTTGATCTTTCTTGGCCATATAAAGCATGATGAATCATAATAGGTCTTTCAATGACATTTTATTGAATCACGCTCAAAGATGTAGCCTAAGTCCCGATGAAGCTTGTTGAAGAAGGCATGGAAATAAACACATGAACCTATCTCTTTGATGAATGTCAACACCAACTTTGAGGAAAGTTTAACCTAAATAAGATGAGGGAATTATTTGAACCACAAATCTTTGATTTCATGAACACATCCTTGAAACTTGAACTCTTGCAATCCATTGAAAATCCATTTGATTGAGAACCAACCCTTCAAGAACACGTGTACAATATACACACTTCAAGGTGCTTGATGGTCCCTCAAGGTCAAACTTAAAGATAGGATGAAGATAGGGAGAACCAACCCTAATGTGTGATCTTATTGTATTGATAAAAGTGAGATGATGAGAAATATTAGGGGCAAAATTGGGCTATAACAATGCCCAAGTTGATGTCGAGGGTAGTTTCGATAATGTTGTGAAGTAGCTACAGGTATAGAATCCTGTCGTAGAGCTCAACACGGCTGGAATGGTGCTTCATTATTATGTGGCTGCCAGGAAGGTTGTGATCCCAAAATTTCTCAAGGATGTCATGGATGCGCCCATTGGAGAGTCATTGCATCAAGAGCCTGCCATTGAGGCAGGGCCCCAACCCGATGTTTAACAGCTTCTTGTTATTACTTTTTCTTTCCCGGCATGTGTGCCGTACTGGTGTAGTTTGTTCTATGGGCTTTAGCCCGTTGATGTAATTATTGTACAATTGCGGTCCTCTTGGCCGTTTGATTCTTATTTTTTGATGGGGGCTCGACCCCCTTTTATGTAATGTTTTTATAATATTGGCCTGTGTGGCCGTTTGTAATTTTTCCGACCATGGAGTTCGTTTTGCTTACTTTGTTTTTGCTTAAGTTTTGATATTATTCTCGCATGTATGTATGCTCTCCAGAATTAGGCATTTATGTTTTGTCAAGGAGGTCGGTAAGGAGTTTGCTCATTAGTATGTAAGTTTGCCGATATGGGGAGACCAGACAAACGGCCAGGGTGATTACCGTGCATGGGCCGGAACTCAGGTCTTGTTTAGAGGATTTGAGCTCGATGGCGTGAACTTCCAATCGTGAGCTGGGTGTTCTGGAAACATGGTACAACGATTATGTAGCTCATTCAAGTGATCCATGTCGGGCTAAGGATCTTCTCGTTAACAAAGTAGAGTCTTGCCTCTTTGTTTAATTTTGAGTGACATGCTTGTACCTAGGCATGCACGTGTGGTCGGGCCGGGATGTGTTCATTTTATCGACGAAGCATTTCGAATGTCCAGGGTTTTAACTGTAATATTGCCTTAGTTTTTCGGCATTCCATGGTCGAGCAAGTTATTCCCCCTATATATTTTCTAAGTAGTAGGCCATGTTCCCTATTTTTGCATGAGCGCGATAAGGGCCTTCCCAGATTGTGGCGACCTTAACTTTGTGAGACTCTTTGCAATTTCTTTTTAGGAAAAGGCTGCCGACTTTGAACCCTCGTTGTATGACTTTGGTGTCATATTGCATGGTGATTTTCTATTTGAGAGAGGCCTCTCGCAGGGCCTCCCTTGTTTGGATTTCTTCTACCAGGTCTAGTTCCTTCCGTAGGCCGACATCATTCATCTCTTCGTCTAGGGGAGCCTCGGTTCGCCTTAAGGGTTCTTCAATCTCAAAGGGAATGACGGCCTCTGTCCTATAGGTCAATCGAAAGGGAGTCTTCCTGGTGGATGGGTGAGTTGTTGTTCGATATCCCCAGAGCCATCTATGTAGCTTCCGGAGCCATCTCTTTTTACTTTCAATCAACCTTCACCTAAGACCTCTTAGGATTACCATGTTCGCGGACTCGGCTTGCCCATTTACCTGAGGGTGTTCGAGAGAGGCGACGTGTTATTTGGTGCCTAGGTTGGCCATGAACTCCTGGAAGTTTTGGTTCATGAATTGGGTTCCATTGCCGATGACAATTTCTTGCGGAACACCGAACTGAGCGATGATGTTTCTTTTGTAGAAATGGAGGATGTTTTGTGTTGTAATTTTGGACAATGCCTCTGCCTCTATCCACTTATTGAAGTAGTCGGTGGATAATATTAGGTATTTTCTTTGGTTGGTACCTACCACGAATGGTCGGAGGAGGTCCAGTCCCCACCAGGCGAAGGGCCAGGAAGAAGAAAGGGACTTGAGCTCATTTGGAGGAGCCAAGTGCATGTCTCTATGTCATTGGCATTTCTCGCATTTCTTTACATGCTCTTTGGCATCATGTTGCATGGTGGGCCAGTAATACCCTGCCCGCAGTGCTTTCTTGGCGAGGGATATTCCGCCTAGATATTGATCATTTATCCCCACGTGGATTTCGAGTAAGATGCGAGCCGCGTCACTTTGGTCGACGCATTTGAGGAGAGGAATGGAAAATCCCCTCTTGTATAATTTGCTTTCGACTATAACGTAGGAGCAGGCTCTTTATTTGATCACGGCCGCTTCCTTTTGGTCAGTGGGTAGCTCTCATTTCATGAGGTAGTTATGTACTAGGATCATCCAGCAGTTGATGTCTCCTATGGCGAATACCTCTAAAGTCGAGGGGGATTTCTGGGTGCTAGGTTGAGGAAGAATATTCTATATTACTGACTTGTTCCCGCCTATCTTTTTTGTGCTCGCCAGTTTGGACAGTATATCTGCCCAGGTGTTATGCTCACGGGGGACGTGTTGCACGTCTACTGACTTGAATTTCTTCTTTCTTTCTTGGACTAGAGTCTAATATTCAGAGAGATGGTTGTTTTTTACTTGATATTCTCCTCGGACTTGGGACGCCACGAGCAACCAATAAGGCACCTTTTCAATTTGTTGGTATCTTACTTCGGGGCCCTGTAGATCTTTGCTCGTGAAGTAGATATGATTCTTCCCCTCTGGGGTTTCTTGGATCAATGCAGCGCTTACAGCCTCGAAGGTAATGGTCAGATAGAGATATAGGATTTCATCTTTCTCTGGTCGGGAGAGGATCAATGGCTACAATGAAGCCTATTTCATGTGGCAAGGGCTTTCTCGCATTCCTCCGTCCATTCGAAGGCAACCTCTTTGTGGAGAAGTTTGAAGAGGGGGAGCGTGTGCTGGGAAGATTTTGCCACAAAGCAAGAGAGCGACATGAGCATGCCGTTCAGGATCTAGATGAACTTCTTTGAACTAGGCATTGGAAATTCAGAGAATGCTTGACATTTATCAGGGTCCACTTTGATTCCTCGTTCTGTCAGGTAAAAGTCGATGAATATGCTTGCCCGCATTCCAAAGGTGCATTTTTCTAGGATAAAGCGGATTTTGCATTTCCTTGCCTGCTCGAATACCTTTTTCAAGTGGAGGGCATGGTTGACTTCTTCCATGGACTTGACGATCATGTCGTCCATGTAAACTTTGAGCATGTTGCCTATCTCGTTGTAGAATACTTTGTTCATCATGCATTGATAGGTAGCACCCGCTTTTTTTAAGCCGAAGTGAATTACATTGTAGTAATAGTTGTCTGATTCGATCATGAACATCATATATTTTTGTCCACTTTTTCCATGGGGGTCTGGTTGTACCCAGAATATGCGTCCTTGAAAGATAATAATTTGAAACTGACTGAATTATCGACCAGTATGTAGATATTGGGGAGGGGGTAAGAATCTTTCGGCCAAGCCCGGTTGAGATTGGTATAATCAATGCATATACGCCACTTTCCATTAGATTTTTTCATGAGGACTACATTTGAGAGCCAGGTTATGTATTGAGATTCAGAAATAAAATATTCCTTTAAGAGGTCATTTACAGCCTGCTCGGCAGCCTCTATCTTTTCGGGAGATTGCTTTCGCCTATTCTGTGAAATTGCCTTAAGGGCAGGGTCTATAGTCAGATGGTAACATGCAATTTATGGGGTCCAGTCCGAGCATTTAGGCTCCACTCCAGGCGAACAAATCAACATTATCCTTCAAGCATGCTTCCAATTGACTCTTCGCCAGGTCAGGGAGGTCGGCACCAATCTTTACTCCTCTTGAGGGATCATTCCCGAGGGGATAATATCGAAGTCCCCGTCTGGGACAGGTCACATGGGATCCGAAGGCTCCTTGTTGTCTGCGGTCGGGAACGAGCTTTCCCCTTATACCATGGGCTCTTTCCCTTTTCTCTTCCGCTCTGTGAGGTCTTCCTTAAGTAAGTGATTGTCTAGGTCTATGGCGTCGACCCTCGGTAGTGGTATGGATTCCTCGGAGATGGAGGGCAAATCGGACCCAGTGGTTGTACAGAGTTGAGCGTTGATGTAACTCATGCCCTTGGTCGAAGCTTCAAAACACCTTTTTGCATCTTGGACGTCCTTGTGTAGGGTGGAGACCAAACCTTCGGCAGTGTAGTACTTCATCTTGAGATGCACGGTGGAGGGCACCGTAATCAGCTCGGCTAGAGTGGGCCTTCTGAAGATGCGTTGGTAGAGAGTCGAGAAGTCCACCACTAGAAACTGAGTCTTAATGGCCCTGTCCGTTTCCCCTCTTCCAAAGGTGACAATCAGCTCGACATACCCCCAGGGTTTGGTGACAGACCCATTGAAGTTCTAAAGATCTAAGCCTATGTATGGGGTAACATGGCTCTCGTTCAGCTCTAGGGTGGTGAATAGTTGGGTGTACAGTATGTCCATTGAGCTTCCTTTATCTACTAGGATGCACCAAACATCAAAGTTCGCCATGCGTGCTTGTATGAGCAACGGGATGGTCGCGTTGGGAGCTCCACCTGGCAGTTCTTTATTATAGAATGTGATTGGGTGAGATCCTCCTCTAAACTGGTCGATAGTGGCGCCCATATCAGAGTTGGCTTTTATTAATTGATCGAACCTTCTCTTTATAGAGTCCACCGTGTGCTTGTTGAATCCTCTACCGAAGATGACCATCGTTGCGGGGAAGAATTCCTAAGGACTATGCAAGGAAAAGTATAGTGGAACTTCCTCTATGTCGAGAAAGTAGAAATCTTCTAGCCTCTTAATACTCATGGCGACTGCTATGATGCCAGCATCGGGGGACTCCTTCCCCTCCTCGATATTATTGGTTTCTTGAAGCTCTTCATGGGCACCATCTTTCTTCTTATACTGCTTGAGGTGTATGTCTCGAATCAGTATCTCAATTGCATCCTTGAGACGGATGCAGTCTTCAGTGTTGTGCCCATGGCTCTTGTGGAACCTATAGTACTTTCTCTTGTCGGTCCCGGGCTTGGAGGGTGTCTGGCGAGGAAAGCGTACCCCGGCTTGCTTGAATTCTGAGTTGGTGTATTCGGCTAGAATACCCTCTCTCGAAATGTTCAGGGGGGTGTAGTCATGGAATCTCCCAGCATGCCCCTTGTAGTCTTTTGAGTCTCGAGATTTGTATTCTCGCTTCTTCTCTCTGCCCCCCTCCCCCGACGGGATATCAAGGGCTCGTCACTTTTCTAGGTCTTGACATTCTCTTTGTGCCTTGAGTCCCTTGCATTGTTAGCCGCCTCCTTCTCTTTGTACTAAATGTACGCTTGAGCCTTGAGGAGGAGAGAGTCGAGTGTGGCTAGAGTTTTGATGCCCACAGCCTTTGCAAAATCGTTGTGGGGATAGAGCCCGTGCTCGAGAAGGTATTTCTTCATGGCATCGGTCATTGAGACCTGTACGGCTTCTTTATTGAAGCGCTCATTATATTCTCACAGAGGCTCATCTCTGCCATGGATATTGCTTTTAGTGACGCTTCTGATTTCGAATTTCTGCGAGAGGCGGTGAAGTGCCTCTATAATATCCTTCCCAGCTGTTTCTAGGAGGTAATGGACTCTTTGGGCAGACTCTTATACCAAGCCATGGCACCTTTCCTTAAGGTGGTTCGGAATAGTCTGCACTTGATCCCGCCCTTCACTCCTCAGTAATCAAGGAGGGCGTCGATATCCTCTATATGGTCATCCGGATCAATTGTACCGTCATAGGACCCTAGTGAGGGTGGCTTCTCTAGCCCGACTGGGAGTCGCGCTTCTGTGATCTCCCTCGAAAACTGGTTGTGGGGCTCGTCATTGTCGCTTTCTTCTGGGGATGATGGGCGGGGAGTGATGTTTATCCCCCATCGGGTGTCATTTTCTCGTTGAGGGGAAGGGCTCTTCCGCTATTGTCTTGGTTTGGGCAACAATGATTGGTCATGGTCAACCCTGCGGTCGCTCTTGGCCTTCTTGGAAGATGGAGAAGTTTGTAAAATATTTTATACCACATTTTTTATAAATCAAGTGTATATGCGAGTGTATACCATATTAGCAACCTCTTACGAATAGAACCGCATCATGTATTTGCTTTTAACTTGTGCTTTATTATTTTTATACTACTGTTTTGCTTGAGGACAAGCAAGAGTCCAAGCTTAGGAGAGTTTGATAACACGAAAAGTTATAGCATTTTCTGCCCGATTTACATAGATAAAACTTATGATTCTTCATTTATTATGTCACTTTTATCTCTATTTGTAGTATTTGCAGCATATTTCAGGTACTTAGCTTTTGCAAGACATAAATGAGAAAAGGAAGAAAACGCAATGAAGAAATAAAGAAGAAATAACCATTTATCAGTATTTAGCAGCATTTTGTACCAGAAGGCGTGCCGCCCGCCACAAATTGTAAAAGTGTGCCCCTCAGCACACTTCATGTCCCGATCGGCACGAAGTCAAGATGTGTGCCCCACGTTACAGCGTGCATGACGCTCGTGACAACCCATATAACTGCTATGGAAATATCTCCACGAAGCAAACGGAACAGACAGTTTTGTCGGATTCTTCTCCATGATGGAAGAACAAGGATCAAGGGGATTCCTCCTATTTTTGCTCACTTTTGGAATCTATAAATTGGAATCAGTTACCAACATTTGAAGCCCATACTTTGCACCAATTTTCATTGTTTCTTCTACGTACTGTAACTTGCGATTATTTTCCAGTTTTGCAATTTTACTATTATTTCAGTTTCATAATTTTTAGTACTTTGTTTTCCAATTTCGTAGAATTCCCGTAAGCATAGAAAACCCACACCATTAAAGCAGTATTTCTTCACATCGGAGGAATACTGCAACTCTAGTTTTCTTCCTAGCTTCCGGAATTCATTTAGGTCCATTTTTAATTCAAGATATTTCATTACAAGTTAATCTTGCCGGCTTGTGAAGGATACGCAATGCTCAAATTCTTTGCTTCAGTATTTAATTCCAGGTTCCTATTTTAAGTATAATTTATTTATTCTTACCATGCATGTGTTATTAAATTTATGTTTTAATTTTATGTTGTCCTGCAATAAAATTATGTATGGCTAAATTCCACGATACCGGTATGTAAATCTTAAACCGAAGGATTCGGTAATTAATTAGTATTAATATTTTTATAAAAGCACTTTTCTGGTTTTAATTTCTAATTTGAATATTTAATTGTTTTTGTAGGAGAGTAAAAGATAGTCTAAGGTTAAAATCAACAGAGCGTGAGTTTGAGGTTTTAACCAGCTAGTGGTTATTAAACATTAATTTTAAAAATAATGAGAGCGCTTTAAAATTAATTGGACTCTATTTGTTTTCAAAAAATACTTTTAAATTTTAAATGAAACAGCGAGAGTGCTCATTTGAGTTTAATAATATGATATGAATCGATAGAACGAAAGTGTGAGATGAGGTATTTTAAATAAATAGTTTCCACTGAAACAGTGTTTTAATACTGAAAACAAATGCCAATGACTTATTGAATCCTTGAAGTTGAGAAATTACATACCGGTGTCCTGTTATTAATTATTAGATTTTAGTTAATTCCCGATTAAACCCTGATCTTGAGGTTGATCAGAACCTGGAGAGTGGTCGGAGGATGATCTTCAGTCGGGCAAAGGAGAGAGTGGGTTGTACCTGCAAGATACTCCAACGATCAAGTAAGAGCGGGAGCAAGAAGGTACTAGCAAAATATCAGGTAGTGAGTAGTAAGTATGTGATCCCTGGCCCTCACGGGTGTGAGGGTTTATATAGTGCCCCTGACGCATGGTCATTAGTTCCTGATTTCCTGCCTAGATATGCGTGTCCGGAAAATCAGGTAACTTCCAATACTTGGTCAAACCGGGCAAATGTGCACGTAACTAGCCGTTGGTCCCCAGGGGGGGTTGGTTACGGACATCCCCTGGTCGGTTCCTGGAGGCCCGCACGATGTTGGTGTCGGGCAGGCTAAGGAGATGCTCGAAGGGCATCTTGGGTTGGTGTTGGGCCAGAAGGGCAAGAGGGGAGGCATTGTCCGACACGTGCGAGCAACCTGGGTAACGACCATCGGTTGGTACTCATGAGATTTCTTAGACTGGGCCTAATCAAGTTGTCGGGCCAATCCATAACAAACCCAAACATCTAAATTTTATAATTAGCCTTAGTTTACAAAGTGACCCTAAGATAACAGTAGTTTGACCATCAGTCCTTGTGGGTTCGATATCTTTTAAAGCTATGTGATAGACAGTGCACTTGCAGTCACTACACCCGACAGACTCATAAAGTCGCGATCAACAGGTGTTGTAATATACTGAACCAGAACATCAGTACAGACTGTTTTAAATTTTGACATATTTGATTTGATTTTGTAATATTTCTTTTGGATATATTATTGATATTTATGCAGGTCAAGAAGATTTAATCTGGAACAAGTGATTTAATCTTCAGTTGTACATAAGTTTCTAAAATGAGATGTTGAGACAATTTAGGAAACTTGATGTTTTGTTCCAAGATTTAAGGAGATTTTTCTGCATAATTGGTGCAGCCCTCGACTTGTGGATCAAGAAATATCTGGGTGAAAATTTCAAAACCCATGGACTACTGAGGAGTATTTAAAGAGAACCCTAGACCTAATGTAATTTAACTTTTCACAATTGTAAAACTAAGAGAAGTCTTAAGTCTTAGGTTTTGAGAGTCTCTTGTGTTTTTTCAAGTCACTCATGTATCTTTTGATACATTGAGGTAGACTGATTGTTACTTGATTGTTTATCAAGTTATTGTTTCTCACTCTTTAAGCTTTTAAGCATAGAGTTGAGTATTGTTCTTGGTTGAAGCTTTTAAGCAAAATTAAGTGTCATTGTATTGGAAGTGTAATCTTCTATTGAGTTCTTTTGGTCTAGTCACAATGTTTGTGGTTATAGGTATATCACTACGGTGATTGAAAGTGAAATTGGGATCTCATATCTAGATGGTGATTTCTAGGTAGAAGTTGCACAAGGTAGTGATTATGCGAGAAGTTGTAAACTGGGACTGTTTAGGCTTTGAACTAATACCATCATAGTGAATTTCATTCCTGGCTTGGTAACTCACAGAGTAGGTGACGTTTCACCGAACTTGGTTAACAATTTGTTGTGTTATTTATCCTTCTGTATATTTTACAGTCTGATGTTATTGTTCTGTATCAGGAACAAATATCGTAACATCTATCTTGACATTGTGTTCTGATGTTGAGTCGTCAGTATTAACATGTGTTGCAAGTGTCAGAATTTCAATTAATATTATAAATCATCAAAATAAAATATTTTAAATTATCAATAAGACGGATTTGGGGTACTAGTGTCTTCATTACTCATATTTTAAAATCGGATAAATTCTAAACCTAGTCAAAATAGATTTTCTCTGTCAAACTCGAGGTCAAATCGAACGAATACCCACAAATATGGGTTTTGTGTCCATGTCTAACCCTTCATTAATTTCTTATTTTCTTTTGATTTATGAATGAAGAAAATCCAGTGATTCATTAAACAAATTTATTTATGAATAATGATCATGACATTTTACTCAAAGGTATAGATCATCATTTGCTAATTCCATACGTTTAATTTCCAAGTTCCTCTACATGAAAAGACTCAAAAGTTTGAATCTATAAGTAACATTGCATGTGGTTTTAAAAGAGACAGCAATATTACAAGGGACATCAATAATCAATTTTATTTTAGAAAATTTTGTGTAACTAAAACTAAAAATCAGTGTCTGTCTCTCTTCCATCCACAAAAGTGACCAAATCTCACGGCAACACCACACAACCTTTGAAAAAGTCACAACTTACCTTAAACATTCAGAAACCTTAAACTAATCCCACACTTATGCCGATAACTCAGCAACTTTCCCATGTTCCATCACTATTCACACCCCCTTATATCCCTTCACACACCCCTCCTCATTCCTTTAAAAAAACAAACTCGCCCTCTCTTTCTCTCATCAATCCTCACTCTCTCTTCATTGCAACAACCATGGCTGCAACTTCACCTCCATTGAAAGATGAACTTGACATTGTCATCCCTACTATAAGAAACCTAGATTTCTTAGAAATGTGGAGGCCATTTTTCGAACCTTATCATTTGATCATTGTTCAAGATGGTGACCCTACAAAAACTATCAAAGTTCCACCTGGTTTTGATTATGAACTCTACAACAGGAATGATATTAACAAGCTTCTTGGTCCTAGAGCTTCTTGTATCTCGTTCAAAGACTCTGCATGTCGTTGCTTCGGTTACATGGTTTCCAAGAAGAAATACATCTTCACCATTGATGATGATTGTTTTGTAAGTTTCTTTCAATCATTTTTCTCTTCTTTTTGAGGAGTTTCCTTTTTATATGTTTGTTTTTTTATTGTGTTAGGTTGCTAATGATCCATCTGGAAATCAAATCAATGCACTTCAGCAGCATATTAAGAACCTTCTGTGTCCTTCAACACCTTTGTTTTTCAATACTCTCTATGATCCTTTTAGAGAAGGTGCGGATTTTGTTCGTGGATACCCTTTTAGTCTTCGCGAAGGTGTTCCAACAGCTATCTCTCATGGACTTTGGCTCAACATTCCTGATTATGATGCTCCTACACAGCTTGTCAAGCCACTTGAGAGGAACACTAGGTAACGCACTCAGCACATCAGTGATGGTTGAATCGAGATTGTATAGATGTTTTTAGTTTAATATTTGATTTGAGTATGTTTTGTGTTGATGTTATAAGGTATGTGGATACTGTTTTGACTATACCAAAAGGAACATTGTTTCCAATGTGTGGAATGAATTTGGCTTTTGATCGTGATCTGATTGGACCAGCTATGTATTTTGGTCTCATGGGAGATGGTCAGCCTATTGGAAGATATGATGATATGTGGGCTGGCTGGTGCTGCAAGGTTCTTTTCATTTCTTTCTTTTTCAATTCAACATGTTATTATTTTTTAGACGATCTATATAACACCGACACCTCTGTTGTTGTCAGTATCGACGTATCAATGTGGTGTCGATGCTTCATAGCTTATGATTTATAATAGTTAGAAATTATGAAACACAGACACATAACTGACATGGACACTGACATGTCGATACAACTGACATTGTGCTTTTCTTCAGAGGTGTCGGTGTTACAGAGACTAGAAATTCAAGTTTGAGTGGTAAAAAGATATTCTTACATTGTTAAGGATCATTGTTTATTTATGATTTGGTCAGGTGATTTGTGATCATTTGGGGCTAGGAATCAAGACTGGACTGCCCTACATCTTTCATAGCAAAGCAAGTAATCCATTTGTGAACCTAAGGAAAGAGTACAAAGGGATATTCTGGCAGGAAGATATCATTCCATTTTTCCAAAATCTTGTTCTTTCACAAGAATGCACAACTGTTCAAAAGTGTTACATTGAAATGTCAAAGCAAGTCAAAGAAAAACTTGGAAAGATTGATCCTTATTTTGACAAATTGGCAGATGCTATGGTCACTTGGATTGAAGCTTGGGATGAACTTAACCCTTCCAAAGCATCTTAAGCTAATCACAAAGCCTAAAAAAATCATAAACTACTAGAAAATGTTGAAATAATGACGAAAGTCAGAGACTGAAAAAAATAAATTGGTCGCTAAATTTGATGCTTAGAGATGGATTTTTTTCCGTCTCTAAAATTGTTACTATTTTAACTTTTTGAGATAGTTCGTGAAGTGCAAACATAATCGTCGATGAATTTGAGCTATTTATATTGTGTGTTTTTCTAAAATGCTTTGTTATTTATATTATTGTGACTTAGAATTTGCAGCATTGTTAGCTGTAATTCTAAATTATAAAACTTTGTTGTTTGAGGTTAGAAGCAATAAGGTACAATGATCTAGGTCATTGTTACTTGTGATTTTTGTTTTATGAGTTCTAAGTGATCTTTGTTTGTTGGACCTTTTATATCATTTTGGAAGCAATGTGTTGTTATGTGAAAACATGTGTTATTGGAAAAATGTTAATGTATGGTTCATTTAGTCTTCATTAAACGTTTTAAGTATAAATCATTAGTGTAACAAGCAGTGTAAACTATTTTTACACATGTATATCCAATCAAACTACATGACGTAGTTTTTCTAAATTCCTTTTAAAAACTCGACATTCAACCATAGAACCGACTAATTCACCAATCAAACTACACCAATCTAAATTCTTTTTTCTAACATTCTTTTAAGAAACCCAACATTTGACCCTAGAACCAACTAACTCATAGAGCAAAGATATGTATGGAACTATAATAACTGTAGTATGAATGGCATTGATTTCTTTTTTATAATGGTACTGCTGCATCCTGCATGCGTTAGGTTCTGTCATGTACTAAACTCTCTGAATGAATTGCAGTGGTAATTACTGTTACATTTGAATTTGTGTCACATACACATACTAGTACTATGTGTTTGCTGCATTATTGGTAATTACCAGTTCTTGTACCCTGGAAAACATATGTGGTGAGTTCTTTTACCCCCCTCACCGACACTAGTACTGATTCTTTTAGGGGACACAAAAGTATTACTAGTGGTATCTCATTAATAGCTTATCAAAATAAGTCATGAACTAGTAAAGAAATTTACAACCTTTTGTGAGTAAATCTTACTAAAAGTAAGTTATTTTACCATTAGATATAATATAGTGGATGTATAGTTAGGTTTTTGACAGCCAAAATCAATTCTAATAATATAGAATTGATTTTTGAATAATTTTGAGGTGTTTAATTTTTCTAAAATATAATTGATTCTGCCTCCAAAATTTACTGTTGCATAAAGTTATTCAAAAATAAACCACATAACATTCAACGCAGTTTTACCATAATTAATTCACTCAAAATCAATTTTTTCCACAGCAGAAGAGTTGTTTTAAAAATCAAGAATGGATATTACTAAAAGTGAGCTATCTAAGCACTTATTCAATAAATGTTTATATCATATTCATATCCATCATATAAGCGCTTAAATTCAAACGGTAATATAATTATGACACAAGCAACATAATAGTAAGAGACACCTCAAAAAATTAAAATCCTATGGTCCCAAAATTAAAACAACATTACAAAAACAGTAATAAAAAATTGACAAATTTTGAACAGTCTTCAAGAACCTGCATGCTCAAATTTGTTTGCCATAAAAATGTGTCATTATATAAACCAAATCAAAATTAAATCAAAAAACAATTATTATTCAACACAGTACAATTTCCAAACAACAACAAAAAATCTGATTTAAGTAACAATTTTGATGTTATGTGCCTAAATCTCTTGCCACAACATATAACTTAATTACTCATTAAACAAAAAGGCACATAATCTAGAAAAATAACTCAGTTCAGCTCACTTTGATGTGCAAAATTTGGTGAAAACAAATAGGCTTTCTTTAGTAACCAAAAAAATTTGTGGAATTTCATGATAATTTGATTCAAGAGCCTTTTTTTATGAGCTAAGATGTGGCATTATTATCTTCTTCAGTCTTTGGCTTCTTACTTTTAGGTTCTTCTTCTTCATTATCTTCTTCATCGTTGAGAGCATTGAGGGCTGCTTCACCTATCAGAGAGACATGCTTGCTGGTGATTGTTCGTCCCGCCCTTAGTTTTGGACCCCAATGCCTTTCCGGATTTGGAAGAAACCTCGAAACTTTCTTCGCTTGCGCCTTGCTTAGAGACGCTACAGCTCGAGCAAAATTAGCCTGAAAAAAGAGAACACGTACAAGAAAAGAAAACTTTACTACACCGAATAAAGCACTTATTCGATACGCAGTTATCATATGAGAGTTATGTATAAGTTGTTTCTATACTCGTAGAAAGGATGGTTAAATATACCTGAAGAACAGGTTCCTTTGCGAGTATGATACTTCCTGGTTGATCTGCCGGCTGACCTTTAACGGGATGATTTTTAACCTACAATGAAAGGGGCGGAGCGTTATTTGATATAGGAACCGACATCAACAGTGACCGAACAAAAATGAACGAGCCTTGAACATGAGAAAGTGAGTGTTTAAATCCCTTACCCAGCAGCGCATAATGTCCCAAATAACATCCATAGGTGCGTCTGATTTAAGCCCGATTGCACAAACGTGAGATCTAGAGATACGATATCCAGCATTGATCACAGCAGAACGGAAAATAACTGCCGACGGAGATGTGCATTTAAGGGTTGCGCAAAGGTTGTGCAGACTCAAAAATAGTGGAACATCTGGCAATTCCTGCAAAAAGAAAACAAAATACATTGAGAATATTAGAAGATTTGATTCTCAATGAGTCGTAGCACATGAAGAAATGTGATAGGTATAAAAACACACATACCTCTGATATTGTATTCAATATGGCGGATATGTGTTCGTAAGCAGGATAGCTGGATTTCATCCGATTCACGTCTGTTATAATAGAAGCTACCCATTCTTGGTCATGTATAGGAGCAGACCATATAGGACCACCCATAATGAATTTTTTCCCACAGTCAGTGCAATCTTGAGGAACAACAGGACCGAATCCGGGCAAATATCTGACACTAGCGTTCTGAAAGAACGAAAGAAAATAAGTTCAAATGAAAATATCGTCACCACTACAGAAATCACTAATATTATAGTCAGATTAAAATAAAGCAACACGTGTCGCCTTGCTTGGACAAGCAACTTAATTAAAAACGTAAAGCATACGCGTTTATCTTGAATAGGTCATAAGTCGAATATGGTGCCAATTAACAGACTAGAACATGATAGATACCTTGGTGGAGGCCCTTCCAAGAGGTTGAAGGTGGAAAGAATCGCAACCAGTGCACTGATAAACATATGAAAGCTTTAGCGGAGTGTTTTTCATAGCACTTGCAGAACTGCAACCATGTAATTTCATCTTTCAGTTAGAAACAAAATTATATGATTATGAAACATTATGGAACTACCCATTTTATAAAAGACACTGGCAAAATATTTTCTAAAATACATGACTGCAAAACTAAGAGGACTTACGTGTATATGCGAACAAAAACACGAAGATAGAAGTCTTTTTGAACAGATAGCACAGGAACAATATACCGCTTGTATCGATTTGCGTGACTCTGCATTATATTAATTATTAAGAACAAATAAATATATTAAAATTTAAAAGATATTCAACAGATTCAAAATTTAAAAGATATATACCTCAATGGAAGCAAGAACGATCCTCAGGGCCATTTCATGGCAATATTTTCCTTTCGTCGGGTATGATCCATATCTAGTATAAAAATCAGTTGTTAGAAAGCCAATTCACCAAACAGACAGTTGTGCAACGGAAGATCATAGCGAATAAGAGTAATAACATTACTTTGAATAGCAAACCTCCCCGTTTCCTCCACAGAGTACGGCCATATCTGTTGCGGTACACATCAGTATACCTCCATCAGCAACAGCTTGAACTGCTGAATCGAGAAACACGGAAGGTGAACCATATGGATCAAGATCAACCTGGAAGACAGAAATGGTAAAATTAAAGACCATGAAATTGTGTTTTTGTTATATTAAAAGCATTTTTGTCAAATAGCTGCTATAGCGGCGCTATAACACTGTTCATAGCGTAATCTTAACAATCTGCTATTTTCTGCTATCCACGATTGAGAACATTGATGAAAAGGTGAATAAAAGTGCATATTAGTAGCAAGCGTTGACTTACCACGTCGAATTCTTTAGGGTTTGCTAGCATATATACACGAGCATCAGCAAGATGAGACTCCACTTTTGAAATTGCGACCGAGCCATTGAATTGAATGTTCCTTCTGCAAGCTTCAACAGATGCTGCAAGAAAGCAAAATTCAAGAATAAGCATGCAAATGCATAAGCTTAATAATCAAAGAAGCACTTATCTCAAACAAAAGTAGCAATTATAAGTATCCATATAAGCACTTATCTCAAACAAAAGTAGCAATTATAAGTATCCAAATAAGCACTTATCTCAAAGAAAAGTAGCATTGTAAGTATCCAAATAAGCACTTATCTCAAAGAAAAGTAGATTATAAGTATCCAAATAAGCACTTATCTCAAACAAAAGTGCCAGTTTATATAAAATAAAGTGATTTTGACATTCAATAATTTATTATTGTGTTTGTTTGACATAATGAAAATCTCTTTTTGAAACAGTTTAATCAAAAAAAGGGATTTTCATGTGAAGCTACAAAAAACAGATTCCACGGAATAAATTTGAAGATAATGCAAACTTAAAACCCTTAAAGCACCTGGATCATTGTCCAAAGCAACAACTTGACCAATTCCTTCTACTTCACGAGCATATCTGAGAGCCCTTAACCCAGAAGCAGACAAGGCCTCAAGAACCCTCGGTGGCTTCAGCTCCTTTGGTCCTTTTACTTCCGGGTGATTAACTTGCTCTTCATCAGCATCACATTCTTCATCGATCTTACCTGAACCTTCCATGGTAGTGCATGATTCTTCGGGAGAAGCCTCTTCCACTAATTCAGATTTGCCATTCAATTTATGATTCTCTGGTGGAGCTTTGTTATCTACTTCCTCCACAACCGATTCAGAAGAATCATTTTCAGATGATTTCTTTGCCCCTTTTGCTCTCTTCAACAAATTTGCTTCATGCTCTTGCTTCCTTTTCGATATAAATGTCCTCAAAACAGCAATGGATAAATCCCTATTATTAACCTGATCATTACAAAATCAGAACGAATATAAGATCAATATACACAAAACAAAAGTGAAATTTTTTTCACACAAAAAAAACTTATAATAAACAGAAGAATTACATATAAACAAAAATAAATGCATGCATTAGAAGTGCTTTTGGCAAAAGCTATACTTAGCGTATGTTTGATTCTGCGGTGAAAAGAAGAAAAAAAGAATTCGCATGAATTGATTATGTAGAATTGATTCTGGATAAAAATGAGTTGAATGTATCATAATTTATGTTTGAATAACTTTATGCAAAATTGAGTTGAACAGTAAAATTTCAATGTAAAAGTCACATTTAAACTCAAATGCAACAAATTCTAGTTTCAAGTAGAATCAACTTTGGGCCAGAATCATTTCTACTTTAGAAGTTCCGAACACCTCAAAATCATCTAAAATCAATTATACACCTCTAGAATCGCCTTTGGCTCGACCCAAAGCTAAACCAAACATACACTAAGCTTCAAAAAAATTCCCAGTGCTAGCGTGATCTGATAAAATTCACATTGATTCCAAAGATATCCCAAGTGAATAATGACTGTATCTGATACAACCAAACCAGAAAACTCCTTAACAATTCAATTGACAAATCCCAAATCACAAATCATCAACAAAACCCATCTCAACAAATTCACAAAACCCCCAAAATCAGCACCACCCCATTACACAAATTTCAATTTTGTTCGCAACCCATCACTTTTTTTCCCATGAATCAAACATTCAATTAAAAAACCACAAAAAACCCAGCTAGGGTTTTTCATCAAAACCCAATTTCAAAGCAAAACATCATAAACAATAAGTAAAAAAGCAAACTTTTCCGTTACCTGAGCTTTGTTAAAAAAGACTGTATTCTTCTTATGCATAAGAATCTCAGCTTCTCCTTCCTTGATAATTTTGAAATCTTCAATATTGAAAGCCATTGTTTGTTCCTCTTTCTTCTCCTTCTCCTCTTCTGGTTCTCCGGGGCAAGAAGAACACGGAGAGTTGAACACAGAAAAGAGGCTTGAGACAATTCGAGATGCTGCACGAACTAGCTTCAGTTGAAGTTTGAGAGTACGAGATTCTGTAACCAACAGCATAGGAAACCGTTTTCATACCTAGCTTTTTATTTAAATATGTGTAAATTCAAAACCCTACTATCAATTTTTTTTACATTTCTAATGGTCAAAAATAAAAACTTAAATTTTCAACATTTTATCTTTAATGTTAAATAATATTTTGGTTAAGTTTGTGTGTTTTTAATTTTCGTATGTGTATCTTATTTTCTTAGAAATGATCTAAATATTAATATTTATTTGATTTTAATCCTTAAAATTAAAATTTGCAAGAAAATTTATTAGATTTTCTTTTTGAGTTTTTTTTCAGATTTAATTTTAGAAACTTAATTCAAAAAGAATTTTAATAATTCTTTTTTAAAAAATTAAAGAACTTTATTAGTAATCGAAGATAATCCTTCAAGCACAAGATATACTTAAAAGACTAACAAAAGTTAATACAATATCAAATTGGTTCCAACTACATTAATAACGTCAAGAACACTAAAAAGTCAATAAGCTAAATAAAATCAGGCTAAATACACTGTATAGGATTACTCCTTCAGTTGTGGTAATCTACTCTAAAACTCACATAATGAGCTTTCAACCACTAATACATTGTAGTTTTACCTTTTCACAAATTGACAACACCGTTAGAGATTTATTCTGAAAAATACTTTGGTTTCGCGTTTTCCAAACACTCCCCACCGCAACTATCCAAATGACATGCAATGCAATACTACAATCTTTACATGTTCCTCCCAAAGCAACAAGTTGATCATGATGATTTATGCACTGACCCTGAAACCCCGACAAAAAACCCAACCAACCAGAAATAACCTGCCAAACATTATTATAATGCTTGCATCGGACGAAAATGTGATCTTTATTCTCAATCTGAAGACAATCATTACTACATGTCTGATTCTCAACTGATAATATATTACGCCTTACCAAATTATCCTTCGTTGATAATCTATTATGAAACAACCGCCACAGAAAAAGATTTACCTTGAGAGGCACCACTTTAGACCACCATATCTGGGAACCACCATTCATCTAAGGATCCTCTGAGTTTGTGAACAAATAATAAACACTGCTAACATTATAACAACGTGAAGAATGAAGACGTCAACCCCAAGAATCGTCCACCGCCTCTTGCAACATTACAGACTCCAACAGACGAATACATTCCCCCACCAACTCTTTCTCCCATGCAAACGACCTCTTACGCAAACTCCAAGCATCTCCTCCTACTCCCCACCCTAATTCAAACATCTTCACTACTGACGCTTCCTTATACTCCGACAAGTCATAAAGCCTCTGAAATCTATCAATCAATAGCCCTCCTTCCAGCCAAGGATTCCTCCAAAACAAGGAGTTCTCCCCATTACCAACTACTCGCTCAACATTATTAAGCCACCACCCTGTATCACTCAATCTCACCCCTTGGCGGGTTCTATTCATACTCTGCCACCACGCAGACCCCCTTGTTTCCCATGTATTCAACTGACCTCGGCGCTCCCCAAACCAACACGTTAACACCCTATACCACAAACCTCCCCTCTCCACCAGCATCTGCCAACACCATTTTCTCAATAAAGCTTCATTAAACTCCCTTAATTTTCTCACTCCCAACTCACCATTTTCCTTACTCAAACAAACAGTACCCCAATCTAGCCACATTATCTTCCTCTTCTCCTCCGCACCTCCCCCACGAGAATGCATTAAATAAAGATTCGAGAGAAGAAATAATACATGCATGAGCTTTGAATAAGGATAGGAAGTAAATTGGAATAGCAAATAGAACATATTTCAACAAAATTAAATGACCACCTAATTGTAAGAACAAAATTTGGTTATGAAATATCATCTCTGAGTTTTTATGTTAACAAATGAGTATGATTGTATAAATAATTTTGTTGTACTAATGTTTGTTATTTTTTGAGTAGTTAACAAACATGTTCTGCTTCTGATGGATGGAGTGACCAAGACATTAGAAGAAGAATTTATTTCGCTTTTATGCTACACGAGTTTTGTTGAATAGTAGTAAGACACTCCAGAAGGCTCTGAAGTGTAAGCCTTTATATTTGTCTAAAGAAACCAGTCAGAAGATTTGAAGACAAAAGTTACTACTTATGTCCAGATACTGAAGAATCAAGCTTCTAAAGACAACATGTTCTAAGGAAACAGTCAGAAGATATGAAAACAGAAGTTATCACTTAAGTCCAGATGCTAAAGACTCGTGTTTATAAAAGACATTGTGTTCTAAAGAAACCAATCAGAAGATCCGAAGACATAAGTTGTTACTTATGTCCAGATGTTGAAGACTCAAGATTATAAAAGACAACTTGTTTCACAGAAGACAAAGTTAAAAGATCTGAAGACAATGTTTCTAACTAAAGTCCAGATGCTGAAAACTTTGTGTTTCTAATAACAAGGTTCTAAAAAAAAGGATTCTTAAAGAACCAAGTCTAAAGATTCTAAAAGACAGAAGGTCTGAAGATTTCAAAGACTTTGAGTTCTAAAAGTCCAAAGTTATCTACAACGGGTTATGAAGACCAAGTTCTGAAGACTCTAAAGACGTAGCTCTTAAGACTCTGAAAACTTTAAGCTCTTCTGATCCAAGGTTCACTACAACGGGTGCTCATGACCAAGTACTGAAGACTCTGAAGATACGGTTTTGAAGACTCTAAAGACTTAAAGTTATAAAGACATTATATTATGTTCCCGCTTCTAACCTCATGCTTGCAGAAGCCTCTGAAGTGCAGAAGGAAAGAATATAATGCTAACATGGTACAATAGTACACAATACGAAAAAACTTTATACCACTACCTCTCCACTAACTTGAAGAGTGGAAGAGATAAGGACGTAGCGGTATTATTTGTAACGACTCTTTTTCAAATAGCCAACAACTCTAATTTGCTTGGCTATATAAGAAAAGAATCGTATATTTAAAAGATTTTGATGATCTTACTGCAGGTTAGTTGGTTGGTTGCTCAAATCTGCAAGTTGCAAGTCGCAATTTATTGGTGTTCAAATGATAAAAAGTTGTCATTATTAGAACACAACCAAAAAGCTACCATCCATTATAACAACAACAACAGCGAGAATTCTACAAGATGTTATTCAAATCATCAATCATATACATCTTAGAAGAATTATGAAAAGTAAGGAGTTGTTGCTCATATATTTCTTAATGAAGAAAGAATACAAAGATGAAGAATTCTACAAGATGTCATTCAAATCATTAATCATATACATCTTGACAGAATTATGAAGAAGCAAGAAGTTGTTGCTCATAGCTTGCTCAACAATGAAGATGGTGACAAGAAGACTACAAGATGCTACACTTAACTTAGATTATATTCATCTTTGTAGAAATATGTAAAACACAAGATTTGTTGCTTAGATTGTGTTATTTCTTAAGATCTTCATGTAAATTGTTTGTACACAAGAGTTGTTGCTCAGAATAACAATATGTACTTAAATTAGGAGCAATCTGCTTGATAAGAAGCACTCATGTAATCTCCTGAAAAACAATTCTATTTAGAATTGGTTGGTTCCTCAAGTGATCGAGTGTATATCATAAGACTTTGGATACGGACATCATAGATGAAATCCTGGTAGTGGATTTTATTGGGTCAATGGTAGTCATATCTCAAACGGGACTGAGTGAAGGTCAGCCTTCTGAGATCGCTGATGGATATCATTAAAAGGAAATCCTGGTAGGAGATTCTAGTGAATTGGATTCTATTGGGTTAAATGAAGTTATATTCAGTCTGGATCCTTGAACGCGTCATTAGATGTTAGTCACTGGTGGTTGTCCGTGTGATTGTAATCAGATTGATTATAGTGGATGAAGTCCTTGAGATCAAGGCGAAATTACCTCAGAAGGGTGGACTGGAATAGCTTGGGGGTTTCTCAAGTGAACCAGGATATATCGTGTGTTCTTTACTTTTTCTTATTCTTAGAATTTATGTTTTCTGAACTTAATTAAAAGCATTACTTAGAAGTAACAATCAGAAGCATTGTTCAACGAATAATGCTTAGAAGCAAAAGTTTTACAAGAAAAGAAAACTCAATTCAACCCCCCCTCCTTTCTTGCATTTTCTTCACACCTTTAATTGGTATCAGAGCCTGGTTCTGTTATTGATGGATATCAAACACCTAACAGTGTTAAGATAAAGATCCAGATGCTTTATGAAGAAATACTCTAAGGTGATAGTTATTCAATTTTCAACTACTGTCTAAATCCAAAAAATTGAAGAACAAGCTAACAGGAAAAGATTCATCAAATAAGAAGTCATATTTATTGAATGCTTTTGATTAAGCTCCTTGAGAAGTATGAGATGTTTTTAAGAAACTTATTAGTCAACCCTTGACTTTCTCATAAGGTCTTATTAAGAATTTTTTTTTTCAAAAGAAGAAAGACTGTTATATTATAATACAAAAGAACCTCATGATAAAATTGTCTATTCAAGCAGACAAAAGATCTTTTGAAGATCTAATCATTGGTTCTGTCGAAAGAGACTTTACAGAAGACCAGACATTATTGAGGAAAGAACGCTCATTGATTAATCAGAAGTATGGTCAAAGACTAACTCTAAATAAGTTAGCTCAATATTGCAAGAACAAGATTGTTAATAAAAAACTTCAAAGTTTTGATTAGAATAGATTTTACAAGCAGATTTTACAAGCTCCTACAAATATTGTTAACTCTCTCTATCACATAGCTTCTCAGAAATTCATGAAATATTGACCTTATGAAAATAAGCTTCTATTCAAAGGAAGCTTGACAAGCAGATGGATGATTCTGATAATAAAATATCAGAATATATGTGCTCTGAGAACTCTCTCGAGAAGACAGATGGGTAATTCTAAACAGAAGATTGAAGAAATCATCTGAAGAGAAGAATCTAATTCTAGTTCTCATATTAGACATTAGAATTCATAAGAGGATTACTTTTCTCAAATCAGAAAACTATGAGTAAGAGGAATCAGTATGAAAATATTTTTCAGTTCATAATCAAACTTCAAAAAGTGAAATCTGGAATCAAAAGCTTCTTCTTATGATGTTTTTTATAGTCTTTATAATCAACCTCAACCAAGGAAGAACAAAATCATATCCTCTCATCCTAAAGATCTTATTCTTGGAAGTAAAGATGCTCCAGTCAGAACAAGATCAGCTCTCAAACCTTCTGATGAAGTGCTTATGGGTTTAGTCTCTTTAATAGAACCTACATCAATTGAGGAAGCCTTTCTGGATAAGGATTGGATTTTGACTATGGAAGAAGAACTGAACCAATTCTCAAAGAATGATGTATGGGATCTTGTTCATAAACCTAAAGGTGTCCACATCATTGGAACCAAATGGGTGTTCAGAAACAAGCTCAATGAGAAGGGTGAAGTTGTCAGAAACAAAGCTCGACTAGTTGCACAAGGTTATAGTCAACAAGAAGGTATACATTATACATAAACATTTGCACCAGTCTCCAGGTTAGAAGCTATTCGATTGTTAGTTTCATTTTTTGTAAATCATAATATCATCCTTTATCAGATGGATGTTAAGAATGCATTTCTGAATGGTTATATTTCAGAAGAAGTGTACGTCAAACAACCTTATGGCTTTGTAAAATATGAGAAATCAGACTTTGTTTTTAAACTAAAGAAATCTCTTTATGGCTTGAAACAAGCTCCAAAGCTTGGTACGACAGATTGAGAAATTTTCTGTTAGAAAATAAGTTTACCATAGGAAAGGTTGACACTCCACTCTTCCGCAAAACATTAAAAAATGATATTCTAATTGTTCAAATTTATGTTGATGATATTATTTTTGGTTATGATAATCTATCTCTCTGCGAGGAATTCTCTAAGCTAAAGCAGGCTGAGTTTGAAATGAGCATGATGGGAGAACTGGAGTTCTTTTTGGGCATCCAGATTGATCAAAAACCAGAGGCTACTTACATACATCAAAGTAAGTACACCAAAGAACTTACAAAGAAATTCAACATGATAGAATGCATTGTAGTAAAGACTCCAATGCATCCTACATCTATTTTAGAGAAAGAAGAGGTAATTGTAAAGGTTTGTCAGAAGCTATATTGTGGTATGATAGGCTCTCTTATGTATCTGACTGCATCTAGACCTGATATTTTGTTCCATCTTTGCGCTAGATTCCAATCTGATCCTAGCGAATCTCACTTAACTGTTGTTAAAAGGATCCTAAGGTGTCTAAAAGGAACCCCTAACCTTGGCTTGATGTATGAGAAAACATGAGAGTATTCTATTTCTGGTTTCTCTGATGCAGACTATGCTGGAGATTGACTAGAGAGGAAAAGTACTTCTAGAAACGGTCAGTTTCTAAGTAACAACCTGATCTCATGGTCAAGCAAGAGGCAGTCAATAATTGCTCTTTCAATAGCAGAAGCGAAGTACATATAAGCAGCACTATGCATCACTCATATGCTATGGATGAAATATCAGCTAGAAGATTACTAGATATATGAGAGTAACATTCATATCATCTGTAACAATATCGCTGTTATTTGCTAAGTATTTAGGAATTATAAATTCATTAAAGTCTGAAATAAAATAGTCACACATGCGTCTCCAGATCATATATTAGGTCTTAGACCTTTGATGCTTGTCAGTTACATTATTCACGTATTAAAAAAAAATATTTAAAGTTATGAGCAACATTGATATGCCCTCGTAAATAGATTACTTATTCTTTTCCTTTCTCATACATCTATGTGTCCTAGTCTAATCTATATACTCACAACCTGATTCAAAGATATCAATTGTTACTCATTTTTCTCTCTTATCGAATCTTAGGAGTTATTGCTTCCCTCCTGACCTTCCTCAGTCATTTATTATTGAGTCTTCCAAGTTTGATTACCTTACATAAGGAAAATCATTTCTCTTGTCGAGTCACATTTTCTCGTGTCTTTTTATACACCGTGTCTACCCTTTACCTCTCCTGACAAGTAATCTCTAACAATTGATAACAATTTCCTTCTATTTCTCTCTTTTTCATCATGACTTCAACAACTTCTCATGACAATGATGACCGCTTGGAAATTATCATTGAAAGATATCCAAGACTCTTCGGTGCGAGTCTGGAATTCCATATCAGAATTCATGCTCAAAACTAGAATCGTTATATCTCTTCACTCATAGCACCCATTTAACCAAATCTTGTAAAGATTTTCTAGAAAAATGCTTCCATCAATCGCAATGGTACCACATTATGTTCAAACATTTATGGTGAGGATGTTTTATTCACTGCTGAATGCATTGCTGAAATATTTGTTTATCCTCGAGTGGGTATCACAATTGATCTTGTCTCTCTCAATAGCATTTCTGATGGTCAAATTAATTCCATCTTAAATGCATCCTCTGAGTTTGACTCTACTAATTCTGAGAGTCTTAAGCCATTTGCCAAAGACTGGTTTTGCTTTATTTTGACAAATCTTTGTCCTTGCAAAACCAATAAAAATGTACTAAATAAGGAGGATAAGACTCTAATTTTATCTCTGATCCACACTATTCGGATCAACCTTCCTCAAGTGATCCCCAATCATCTTAAAAGGACTATCACTTCTTCTGAAAATTTGAACAAAACATTTATTCCCTATGGAAGACTCCTATCAAAAGTTTTTGCTCAAATAACATTGTGAGAATCCTTCAAAGGATTCCTGATGGTCCCAGTGATGCTCTGCATCAAGAGAAGTGTGAGATGTTTGATGATCAGTGGTTCCCATAGGATTTGTTTTTGTAATTTGTTTAAATTCTATCATTAATGCAACTATTTCTGATTAGCACTTTATTGTTACTTCTGTTAACTTTTAATATTTATCACGCATAATTATCTTTTTGATGATGCCAAAAAGGGGGAGAAGTATAAGGATTTTTATGAACCTATAGAAATGCAAAAACTCATCATAATAAGAAAATGATATAAAATATATATTTACCGTTGACGTGTGCTTGTCTGTTTGATAATTAACCGGGGAACTCTAAAAAAGTTCATTAGGCATTCTAAGACTGGTCAAAATGAAAGAACTTTATTAAAGTTCTTAAGAACTGATTGTTCATATATTCAAAGATATATACGGTATATGTTCAAGAATCAGATAGACCCAATACTGTTCAAAAGTTGAGAACTTTCTAAAAGTTAAAGTTATCTTGATTTTGATATCATAATGTTCGAAAGATGTATAATGTCTGAGAATGTGATAATCGGAACATAAGAATCAAAAGCAAAAGCATATTTCTTCCAAAATAACAGAGAGAATCAGAAGTTGAAGACTGTCTAAAATTTCAGAAGTTAAGAATCTCAAGATCTCGATATCTGATCTATTGGAACCAGGGGGAGTTTTACTCAAATGGTTCAGAGTCAAGATATTCGATCTTCATAAAGTCATTGACTCAGGGGGGCTATCATATAAAAGATAATTATTTATTACCTTTCTATTCTTCTGATTATAAGAACAAAATTGTGTCATCAAAATACATAGTTTTGTCATCATCAAAAAGGGAGAGATTGTAAGAACAGGAATTGGCTATGCAATATTATATCTTTGTTTTGATGATAACAAATGATTATGATTGTATGAATAATTTTGTTATACTAATGTTTGTTATTATTGAGTACTTAACAAACAGGTTCTGCTTCTGATGGATGGCGTGGCCAAGACATTAGAAGAAGAATTTATTCTGCTTCTACACTACACAAGTTCTGTTGAACATTAGCAAGACAGTCCAAAAGGCTCTGAAGTGTAAGCCCTTATATGTGTTTAAAGAAACTAGTCAGAAGATATGAAGACAGAAGTTGCTACTTATGTCCAGATGCTGAAGACTTAAACTTGTAAAGACGTGTTCTGAGGAAGCAGTAAGAATATATGAAGACATAAGTTGTCACTTAAGTCTAGATGCTGAAGACTCATGTTTCTAAAAGACATTGTATACTAAAGAAACCAGTCAGAAGATTTGAAGACAAAAGTTGTTACTTATGTCCAGATGCTGAAGACTCACGATTCTAGAAGACAACTTGTTTCACAGAAAACAAAGTTAAAAGATCTGAAGACAATGTTTCTAATTGAAGTCCAAATGTTGAAAACTTTGTGTTTCTAATAACAAGGTTCTAAAGACAAGGATTCTTAAAGAACCAAGTGCTAAAGATTCTAAAAGACATAAGGTATGAAGATTCCAAAGACTTGAAGTTCTAAAAGTCCAAAGTTATCTATAACAGGTTCTCAAGACCAAGTGCTAAAGACTCTAAACACACAGCTCTTAAGAATCTGGCGACTTGAAGTTCTTCTGATCCAAGGTTCACTACAACGGGTTCTCACAACCAAGTGTGAAGACTCTGAAGAGGCAGCTCTGAAGGCTCTAAAGACGCAGTTATAAAGACTCTGAAGACTTGAAGTTCTAAAGACCTTATTTTATGTTCCCGCTTCTAACCTCATGCTCGCAGAAGTCTCTGAAGTGAAGAAGGAAAGAATATAACAATAACATGGTACAATAGTACACAGTACAAAAAAGCTTTATGCCACTACCTCTCCACTAACTTGAAGTGTGGAAGAGATAAGGACGTAGCAGTACTATTTGTAATGACTCTTTTTCAAATAGCCAACGGATCTATTTTACTTGGCTATATAAAAAAAGAATCGTATATTTAAAAAATGTTGATGAGCTTGCTGCTTGTTAGTTGGCTAGTTACTCAAACCTGCAAGTTTCAAGTTGCAAGTTGTTGGTGTTCAAATGCTAAAAACATGTCATTATTAGAACACGGCCAAAAGTCTATCATCCATTATAACAACAACAAGAATTCTACAAGATTTCATTCAAATCACTAATCATATACATCTTGGAAGAATTATGAAAAGCAAGGAGTTGTTGCTCATATCTTGCTTAATGGAGAAAGAAGATAAAGATGAAGAATTCTACAAGATGTCATTCAAATCATTAATCAGATACATCTTGACATAATTATGAAGACGCAAGAAATTGTTGCCCGTGGCTTGATCTACAATGAAGATAAAGACAAGAAAACTACAAGATATTACACTTAACTTAGATTATATTCATCATTGTAGAAATATGTAAAACATGAGAGTTGTTGCTCAGATTGTGTTATTTCTTAAGATCTTCATGTAAATTGTTTGTACACAAGAGTTGTTGCTCATAATTGTGTCAAATAATGTGTACTTAAATTAGGAGGAATCTGCTTGATAAGAAGCACTCATGTAATCTCCAGAAAAACAATTCTATTTAGAATTGGTTGGTTCCTCAAGTGATCGAGTGAAGATCGGAAGACTTGAGAAGACTTAGGATGCGACCATCGTAGATGAAATCCGGGTAGTGGTTCTATTGGGTCAACGGTAGTCATATCTCAAAGGGGACTAAGTGAAGATCAGCCTTCTAAGATCACTGATGGATATCATTTAAAGGAAATCATGGTAGGAGATTATGGTGAATGGATTCTATTAAGTTAATGAACATTATATCCAGTCTGAATCCCTGAATGCATCATTAGATGTTAGTCTGTGGCGGTTGCTCGTGTGATTTTAATCAGATTGATTATAGTGGATTAAGTCCTTGAGATCAAGACGAAATCACCTTGGAAGGGTCGACTGGACTAGCTTGGGGGTTTCTCAGTGAATCGGGATATATCACGTGTTCTTTACGTTTGCTTATGCTTAGAGTTTATGTTTTCTGAACTTAATTAGAAGCATTACTTAGAAGTAACAATTAGAAGCATTATTCAATGAATAATGCTTAGAAGCGAAATTTTTACAAGAAAGGAAAACTCAATTCAACCCCCCCCCCCTTTCTTGCGTTTTCGTCACACCTTCAATTGGTATCAGAGTCTGGTTATGTTATTGATGGATATTAAACACCTAACAAGGTCAGATAAATATTCAGATGCTTTGTGAAGAAATACTCTAAGATGATAGTTATTCAATTTTCAACTACTGTCTAAATCCATAAAATTGAAGAACAAGCTAACAGGAAAAAAATTCATCAAATAGGAAGTTATATCTGTTGA
This sequence comes from Vicia faba, assembly GCA_948472305.1. NCBI lineage: Eukaryota > Viridiplantae > Streptophyta > Magnoliopsida > Fabales > Fabaceae > Vicia > Vicia faba. The sequence goes on from OX451735.1 coordinate 885,168,963, forward strand.
ATGCTTTTGATTAAGCTCCTTTAGAAGTATGAGATATTTTTCAAGAAACGAATTAGTCCACCCTTGACTTTCTCATGAGGTCTCATTAGGAATTTTTTTCAAAAGAAGAATGATTGTTATCTTATAATACAAAAGAACCTCATGATAAAATCGTCTATTCAAGAAGACAGAAGATCTTTTTAAGATCTAATCATTGGTTCTGTTGAAAGAAGCTTTGCAGAAGACCAGACATTGTTGAGGAAAGAACGCTCATTGATTTATCAGATGTATGGTCAAATACTAACTCTAAATAAGTTAGCTCAGCATTGTAAGAACAAGCTTGTTAATCAAAAACTTCAAAAAAATTATTAGAACATATTTTACATTTTGTTCAAAGAATCAAAATTTCAGAAGACATTAGGCAATTATAGTTAACTCTCTCTATCACATAGCTTCTCATATATTCATGAAATATTGACCTTCTGAAAACAAGCTTATGTTCAAAGGAAGCTTGACAAGCAGATGGATGATTCTGATAATAAAAGATCATAATATATATGCTCCGAGGATTCTCTCAAGAAGACAAACGGGTAATTCTAAATAGAAGATTGAAGAAATCATCTAAAGAGAAGACTCTAATTCTAGTTCTCAGATTAGACATTGGAATTCAGAAGAGATTACTCTTCTCAAATCAGAAAACTGAGAGTAAGAGGAATCAGTAAGAAAATATTTTTCAGTTCATAATCAAACTTAAAAAAGTGAAATCTTGAATCAGAAGCTTCCTCTTCTGGTGTTGTTGATAGTATTTCTAACTAACCTCAACAAAGGAAGAACTGAATCACATCCTCTCATCCTAAAGAACTTATTCTAGGAAGTAACGATGCTCTAGTCAGAACAAGATCGACTCTCAAACCTTCTGATGAAGTGTTTCTAGGTTTAATCTCTTTAATAGAACCTACATCAATTAAGGAAGCCCTTCTGGATAAGGATTGGATTTTGGATATGGAAGAAGAACTAAACCAATTCTCAAAGAATGATGTATGGGATCTTGTTCAGAAACCTAAAGGTGTCCACGTCATTGGAACCATATGGGTGTTCAGAAACAAGCTCAATGAGAAGGGTGAAGTTGTCAGAAACAAAGCTCGATTGGTTGCACAAGATTCTAGTCAACAAGAAGGTATAGACTATACATAAACTTTTGCACTAGTCGCCAGGTTAAAAGATATTCGGTTGTTAGTTTCCTTTTTTGTAAATCATAATATCATCATTTATCATATGGATGTTAAGAGTGCATTTCTAAATGGTTATATTTTAGAAGAAGTGTGTGTCAAACAACCTCATCGCTTTGAAAAATCTGAGAAATCAGACTTTGTTTTTAAAATAAATAAATCTCTTTATGGCTTGAAACAAGCTCCCAGGGCTTGGTACGATAGGTTGAGAAATTTTCTAATAGAAAATAAGTTTACTAAAGAAAAGGTTGACAATACAATCTTCTGTAAAACATTCAAAAATGATATTCTAATTGTTCAAATTTATGTTGATGATATTATTTTTGGTTCGTCTAATCCATCTCCTTGTGAGGAATTCTCTAAGCTAAAGCAGGTTGAGTTTGAATTGAGCATGATGGAAGAAGTGAAGTTCTTTCTGGTCATCTAGATTGATTAAAAACCAGAGGCTACTTACATACATCAAAGTAAGTAAACCAAATAACTTTTGAAGAAATTCAACATGACAGACTGCGCTGTAGAAAAGACTCCAATGCATCCTACATGTATTTTGGAGTAAGAAGAGGTAAGTGGAAAGGTTTATCAGAAGCTCTATCGTGGTATGATAGGCTCTCTTATGTATCTGACTGCATCTAGACCTGATATTCTATTAAGTGTTCATCTTTGCACTAGATTCCAATATGATCCTAGGGAATCTCACTTAACTGTTGTTAAATGGATTCTAAGGTATCTAAAAGGAACCCATAACCTTGGCTTAATGTATGAGAAAACATCAGAGCATTCTCTTTCTAGTTTCTGTGGTTGAGACTACGCTGAAGATCGACTAGAGAGGAAAAGTACTTCTAGAAACTATCAGTTTCTAGGCAAGAACCTGATCTCATGGTCAAGCAAGAGGCAATTAATAATTACTCTTTCAACAGCAGAAGCAGAGTACATATAAGCAGCACTATGCAGCACTCAGATGATATGGATGAAATATCAACTGGAAGATTACCAGATATATGAGAGTAGCATTCCTATCCTCTATAAAAATATCCCTGTTATTTTCTAAGTATCTAGGCTTTATAAATTCATTAAAGTCTGAAATAAAACAGTCACACATGCGTCTCCAGATCATTGATTAGGTCTTAGACCTTTGATGTTTGTCAGTTACTTTATTCACGTATTAAAAAATTGTCTATTTAGTGTTATGAACAACATTGGAATTCCCTCATAAATAAGATCAACTATTCTTTTTCCTTTCCCATACATCTATGTGTCCTAGTCTAATCTAGATACTCACAACCTGATTTAAAGATATCAACTGTTACTCATTCTCTCTCTCTTATCGAATCTTAGGAGTTATTGCTGCCCTCTTGACCTTCCTCAGTCATTTATTATTGAGTCTCCCAAGTTTGATTACCTTATGTAAGGAAAATCATTTCTCTTGTCAAGTCACATCTTCTCGTGTCTTTTTATACACCATGTTTTCCTTTTACCTCTCCTAACAAGTAATCTCTAACAATTGATAACAATTTCCTTCTACTTCTCTCTCTATTTTTCATCAAGACTTCAACAACTTCTCATGAAAATGATGATCGCTTAAAAGTTATCATTGAAAGACATCCAAGACTCTTCGGTGCGAGTCCAAAATTCCATACCAAAATTCATGCTCAAAAATAGAATCGTTATCTCTCTTCACCCGTAGCACCCATTTATCCAAATCTTGTAAAGATTTTCTAGAAAAATGCTTCCATCAATTACAGTGGTACCGCAATCTGTTCAAACATCTATGGCGAGGATGTTTTCTTCATTGCTGAATGCATTACTAAAATATTTGTTTGTCCTCAAGTGGGTATCACAATTGATCGTGTCTCTCTCAATAGCATCCATGATGGTCAAATTAATTCCATCTTAAATTCATTCTGAGTTTGACTCTACTAATCCTGAGAGTCTTAAGACTTTTTCCAAAGACTGGTTTCGCTTTATTTTGACAAATCTTTGTCCTCGCGAAACCAACAAAAATGTCCTAAACAAGGAGGATAAGACTCTAATTTTATGTCTGATCCACAGTATTCCGATCAGCCTTCCTCAAGTGATCCTCAATCATCTTAAAAGGACTATCACTTATTCTGAAAATTAGAACAAAACCTTTATTCCCTATGGAAGACTCCTGTCATAAGTTTTTGTTCAAAATAATATTGTGAGAATCCTTCAAAGGATTCCTGATGGTCCCAGTGATGCTCTGCATCAAGAGAGGTGTGAGATGTTTGATGATCAGTGGTTCCCATAGGATTTTTTTTTGTAATTTTTTAAATTATATCATCAATGCAACTATTTATGATTAACACTTATTATTACTTTTGTTAACTTTTAATACGTCTCACGCATAATTATCTTTTTGATGATGTCAAAAAGGGGGAGAAGTATAAGGATTTTGATGAACCTATAGAGATGCAAAAAATCATCATAATAATAAAATGATATAAAATATTCATTTACATTGATGTGTGCTTGTCTATTTGATAATTAACCGAGGTCAAAATGAAAGAAATCTGTTAATGTTTTTAAGAACTGATTGTTCATATATTTGAAGATGTATACTATATGAACATATGTGCAAGAATCAAATATACCCAATACTGTTCAGAAATTGAGAACTTTCTGAAAGTTAAAGTTATCTTGATTTTGATATCATAATGTTTGGAAGATGTATAATGTCTGAGAATGTGATAATCAGAACATAAGAATCAAAAGCGGGATCATGTGTCTTCCAGAAGAATAGAGCAAATCAGAAGTTGAAGACTGTCTGAAATTCCAGAAGTCAAGACTCTCAAGATCTTGATATCTGATCTATTGGAACCAATGGGACTTTTACTCAAATGGTTCAGAGTCAGGATATTCGATCTTCATCAAGTCATTGAATTAGGGGGAGTATCATATAAAGGATAGGTATGTCTTACCTTTCTATTCTTCTGAATATAAGAACAAAATTGTGTCATCAAAATACATAGTTTTGTCATCATCAAAATTGTGTCATCAAAATACATAGTGTTGTCATCATCTACAACGGGTTCTCAAGACCAAGTGCTGAAGACTCTAAAGACGCGACTCTTAGGACTTTGAAGACTTGAAGCTCTTTTGATCCAAGGTTCTCTACAACGGGTTCTTAGGACCAAGTGTTGAAGACTCTGAAGATGCAGTTCTTAAGACTCCGAAGACTTGAAGTTCTGAAGACCTTATATTATGTTCCCGCTTCTAACCTCATACTTGCAGAAGCCTCTGAAGTGCACAAGGAAAGAATATAACGGTAACATGGTACAATAGTACACAGTACGAAAAAGCTTCATGCCACTACCTCTCCACTAACTTGAAGTATGGAAAAGATAAGGACGTAGCAATACTCTTTGTAATGACTCTTTTTCAAATAGCCAACGACTCTATTTTTCTTGGCTATATAAGAAAAGAATCGTATATTTAAAAGATGTTGATGAGCTTGTTGCATGTTAGTTGGCTGGTTGCTTAAAGTTGTAAGTTGCAAGTCGCAAGTTGTTGGTGTTCAAATGCTAAAAAGATGTCATTATTAGAACACAACCAAAAAGCTATCATCCACTATAACAACAATAAGAATTCTACAAGATGTTATTCAAATCACCAATCATATACATCTTGGAAGAATTATGAAAAGCAAGAAGTTGTTTCTCATATCTTTCTTAATGAAGAAAGAAGATAAAGATGAAGAATTCTACAAGATGTCATTCAAATCATTAATCAGATACATCTTGACAGAATTATGAAGAAGCAAGAAGTTATTACTCATAGCTTGCTCAACAATGAAGATGAAGACAAGTAGACTACAAGATGTTGCACTTAACTTAGATTATATTCATCTTTGTAGAAATATGTAAAACACAAGAGTTGTTTCCCATATTGTGTTATTTCTTAAGATCTTCATGTAAATTGTTTGTACACAAGAGTTGTTGCTCAGAATTGTGTCAAACAATATGTACTTAAATTAGGAGTAATCTGCTTGATAAGAAGCACACATGTAATCTCCGGAAAAACAATTATATTTAGAATTGGTTGGTTCCTAAAGTGATCGAGTGAAGATCAGAAGACTTGAGAAGACTTTGGCTGCGGCCATCGTAGATGAAATTCTGGTAGTGGATTCTATTGGGTCAATGATAGTCATATCTCAAAGGGGACTGAGTGAAGGTCAGCCTTCTGAGATTACTGATGGATGTCATTGAAAGGAAATCTTAGTAGGAGATTTTGGTGAATCAGATTCTATTGGGTTAATGAATGTTATATCCAGTCTGGACCCCAGAATGCGTCATTAGATGTTAGTCACTGGCGGTTGCCCTTGTGATTGTAATCATATTGATTATAGTGGATTAAGTCCTTGAGATCAAGAAGAAAGCACGTCAGAAGGGTGGACTGGACTTGCTTGGGGGTTTCTTAAGTGAACCAGAATATATCGTGTGTTCTTTACTTTTGCTAATGCTTGGAGTTTATATTTTTTGAACTTAATTAGAAGTATTACTTAGAAGTAACAATCAGAAGCATTATTCAATGAATAATGCTTAGAAGTGAAAGTTTTATAAAAAAGGAAAACTCAATTTAACCCCCCTTCCCCCTTTCTTACGTTTTCTTCACACCTTCACTAATGACAGATTATGACACTTCCAGCCCGATAACCTTTTTCTGATGATATCCAACACCGGGTGCCAAAAACATAATTTTCTAGGATTACCACCAATTAGCAGCCCCAAGTACACAAAATAAATAACACCAATTTTACAATTCAACTCCAAAGACGCCACTTTCAACCAAGAGCTAGATATGTTAACTCTCACCAACATAGTCTTATGAAAATTGACCTTTAAATATGAGATGGATTGAAACAATAATAACACTACTTTAAGAGCCCTCACATTAGCCAAACTCTTCACCCCGTCAATAATATTAAAAGGATTTTAATATTAAGAGATCATTTTCAAGAAAAATAAGATTCAGGTACGAAAATAATTTTTTTACCAACTTACAGAAATCAAAAGACTATTTTAGCCTAACAATAAACCATAATTGTTATTTTTACTTATCTTACCAACCAAAATTTAGATTATCACATAATTTTATCATAAAATTAAGATCTAAATATCTCTCATTTACTCTATTTAAATTATGAAATAAATTTTAAAAATTTGTTAATGATTCAAAAATTATAATTTAAATTTTAGTTAAATTGATTTTAAAATTCATAGATATGATTATTTTTGTTATGTATATATTGACGCATTTGTTATATAATTTGAATTTGAATACTTGAAATTTTTGTGTGGTTTGACAATAAAATTGCACATTAAACTGCATGATATTCGTTGAGATTATATATGTATATTATAAAACTAGTATGATACTCGTGCATTTGCATGAGTACTGGTCTGGAACTTACATTGAGTTAAGAAAAGTTCATGTATGAAGAAAAAATAGCTACAATTGAAGTACACGGTCGTTCAACAGTTGTGAATTTACCATATTTTAATAAAATGCAAGTACTTTACTCATTACCATTTCTATCCTTGATAGAAAAATAGTATATAATTAATAGAAATGATATATATTGATAATTACAAAAGAATATGAATAATATAAGACTTATATAGTCACTAAATAGAAGAATATTTTAGATAAAAATAATGTAGTTTTCCAAGGGAGGTGTATGTTTGTGGGATGTCTCCAAACATATTTCAATTAAAAGATAGATTGGGAACTAACAAACAAATATAAGCACTTATCCAATAAAACAGTAATGTAAATTAAAAGATTAGTTGTACTAACATTCATAAATATAATACTGTCAAACATTATCCATTTATTATACTCCCAAAAACTACTACAACTATACATAGTTCACACATGTTACATACAATAAGTTACGCACTTAACAATCATGGTAGTGAAACTTAACATCATTATAACTTAAGTAAAGACACTCACAACAACAAAAAATACCACAAGTTCATTTGGAATTACAAACAGATCTTAAATTTTGACATAAACATATATTCTTTCTAGTTAAACATAACACCTTAGCTAGATTGAGTTCTTCACGTGTCTTCAAAAATGATTTCCATAAACTACGGTCTATGCCTACACACTATTTATCAGCCCCATACACATTATCCTACCATGACCTCCAACCATAAGTTGCATTACCACACTCCACCAATACGAAGATCTCGTCCACAAGAGGGTAACAAATGCAGAAGTGAAATGTATCACCAACCTTAAAATTGGCTTCCTTAGCATAGTCATACCAGTCACTCAAAAGGTACCATTCTACACTCCCTTTTTCTCTTCTCCAACATGCAATGGTATGGGACTCTGTTATCAGAATCGTAAAGCCGAATTAGTTTATCCCCTCCATGAATATAATTTTTGATTATGTTTTTGGGGATTTGCTGTTAATGGACAAATACTGTTAGAATAAAAAAACATGTAACTGATTTTGTATTGTTACCAATGTTCCCAATTGAAAGCTATAGACACATATAACTTTTGTACTTACAAGAGTATTGGAATGCACTGTCATGGGATCAACTACAATAGGGCTATATGGCCTGCAATATTTCAACAAAAATAATGAATTCGTTTAAAGGTTATCAGTTACCTGATAACATATTGTATTTGCAACTAAAAATCAGGAACTGCATATTACTTATATCACAACTCCAAACGGTTTCGTAGATGATATGTCTATGTTTTCAGGTTCATCTAGAGGTTCTAACCTACAAGTATTGGCGGAGTCTGAAGGGTTTCCCTTGCCGGTAATGGGAAACAACCGTGCAACTATAAGTAAACCCTAAATACTTACTGTACATAACCTTTTTCGTTATTGATGTAGCAGAAAAAACATTATACAATGTTTCCAAACCCATTAACCATTAACAACATTATCAATGACCACAAACAACTAATGTTAGACACACATGCAAATACATATAAGTATGAATTTCCCCAAATCAAATGACATGCAGCACATCAGGAATGACAGATCAAACCGATGAACTTACCTTGATGGTTTTCCCTCGCTGTTGGGTACGGTTTTTGAGAAGTCTTTGGAGGCCATGTTCGGTTGATTTGAGGAGGAGAAGACGCATTTTGTATGGAAGGTTAGCTTTGAACAAGGCTTTGTTTTGTGTACACCGTGTGAGAATGAGAGTATATGTGTAAGTGGGCACTGTTTTGTTTTGATATTGAATACATCCTGACCATTGATCTATTTATTTTATAAAGTAATCAAAAAACTGTATTTTTTATTTAGTGTAAAAAGATATAATATAAAGATATAATATAAAAAGGTATTAGTTGTATATATTAGGGAATAATTTATTTTAAAAAAAGAGATGGAGAGCCAAATGGGCCATTGGGCCAATGATAAAGAAGGAATGGAAGTACAAAAGGAACATTTTATGTAATAGGGTTAAAATGGGTTTCCAGTGAGAAATACGGAAAAAGCGCTTCCACTTAAAAGTATAAAGTGCAGCTTATCAAAACCTGGAGTAGACGTAGAACGAAAAGCTCGGTTCAACTTCTAGTTAAAGATGAAGAATGGTGGGGGGAAACAACATGCACGTGGGTAAGTCTGTAGCTATCGATGTTCAAGTAGTGGTTATTTTGTTCATGGAATCCATAATATGTTTGTTAGAAGTTATATAAGTTGTGAGTAATATCTCTACATGATGAATATTGTTGTAGATCTGCGATGGAGAAGTCATTGTTGGTTCAACGCCAAAAGATTGGAAAAAAAGTATAACAAATATGTTGAATCTTCATGTAAATTTCACCAACAAACTGGTATAAAGATGGATATCGTTAGTTTTAAAGAATATTGTTCTCTATCCGGAATACGTCTTGATTCTCCATCAAAAGGGAAAGGTTCTGATGAACCCCAACTGGCAGGAAGCAGATGTGATGTTAAAGGGAAAGGGATTAATAATAGTTCAGTAGGCGTCAAAGAGACAACAAACTCTGGGTAAGTTTTGTTTTTGATATTAATATAATTTAAAAGGCATTGATGTTATTAAATGTAGGTGTTTTTTCCTGGTGTATAAGTAATGTTTGTATATATTGTTGTTGTCATGATAATAATGTTGCAAAATGTTATGTATATATTATTGACGTACAATCCTGATAATAAGGTTATACAAATATGATTTATGTAGATTTTTGTTTGGAAGTTCTGTAAGTGTAGAGTTCTTAGTCCATTGTGGTTGGGTTTTTAGCAGAATTATAGAGAATACTAATAAAATGGAACCCAATATTATTGTTGTGTTATTTTTTATGATGTGGGTTTATTTGAAAAGTTTAATTGTATTGGAAATGTAAAAATAATGAGGTATATGTTGAAGTTTTTAAGTATCTTTAGAAGGATAAAATGTATTGGATATGATGTATTGAAAAAATAGACTAAGATTAGTTTTGAATATATTTGGTTTGGTGATTGAATCAAGAAATTTACTCCAATATATGTGGAAGAAAACGAAGAAAATTAGAGCAGGGTTGTATTTAATGCTAAGGTTATGAGTAGGAATGTGTTGGTAAGTAATAGAAGTTAATTGTTGCAGCGGTTTATGTAATTTTTTAGGGTTTAATCTCATCTAATTTCACTATATGTTTTGCAAGAACTACCACTCGAAGTGATTAAGAAGTGCCTAAGTGGACCGGTCAAATCGATTGTGTTATATGATTCAGACAAGGGTATCTCAGAAAACTGTGTATTGAAAGTGAGGAATGATGACAAATGCGAGAAGTATCTTACTACTGGGTGGTACGAGTTTTCTAAACAGAAAAGTTAAAGAAAATAGACATTCTGCATTTCTGCATTCGATATTCGTTGGTTGATGAAATATTGGTTTATGTTGAGCCGGGAAAGAAGAGACGCTGAAACATATTGTGTTGGTTATGTAATAGGAAAGAATGACTAGTTGTTTGTGTAGTTTATTTCATGTTTTGAATTTTGTAAGGTTTGAGCAGTTGATATGATTTAGGTCAAGTGTTTAGTAAATGTTGGATGTTATGATATATATAAATTTTAGTAATCAATTTTTGATATGGTATACGTAATATGCTAAAATATTTAGATAGTTGATGTTATAATACTAAAAATAAAAAAATGAATTCAATAAGATGTTTTTGAGTGATATAATATGACAGGGCCATGAGTAATAAAGAAAGTAGTTTGAATTATTTGTTATCCTACGAATTGACGACCGTTACAATGATTATACCAGTATCAGTAATACTGATATGATAAGCATCAGGTTCCTATGAAACATAGAGTGGTGAAATTTTTTGTTTTACTATAACATTAGGTGTATGAATAGGGTTAGGCATGTTGATAAAGAAATGTATAGCAAACAGAATGTCATGCTAAACAGTCCAAAATTAAATGGTATAATAATTAACCAAAGTTGATGTGTGTTTAGAAGAGTAAAAGGAACATCATATATTTTTGAGACAAATGAGGCTTAACAGTAATTCCAAAATACATCAAACGGTGAGGTTACAAACTCATGTATTACACACTCTAAAGCAAGAACAAAATTATGTTATGTGAATAAATCCAAACTAACAAAAGAGAATGACTAATTTTTGAATAAACATATATTGCCGAAAACTTCCTTATTAACAACGTTTGTAGTTGTTTCTTTGAACTTTCCATGTTTATCATGTATCAATATTTTGATTCCTTGTTTTGTTGTGACCCTTGATAGTGCAACATAAATTGACCATGGGTAACGTGATACGGTGGCAGAACCGACTGTTTAATACTGGTTTTGCGTTTGTGTTTGCAAATGTTGCGGTAAGCAAGGGTCGTCACCGACTTTTCTTTTATCTAACAAAGGAAAGGGTGAAAAGAACAGAAAAATACCTTTTCGAGAGTTTTATGAGTAAGGGGGTAGATTATGGAAAGGGAAGGTGTTAGCACCCTTTCCATCTGTAGTTATCTACGGGCTCTTAGATATTTACTCATTTTGAAATACCTTTGTGCTTTGTGTATTTAAAAGTTTGTTTTGAAAATTCCTTGGTATGGAAGACTTTGTAATGTTTCTCGGGAATATGAAGAAAGTATACAAAGTGTCTTGAAAATGTTTTTGAAAAGTAGTTTTTTGTGTAAGTGCGAAGATGTTTTAAGCAAACTTCTAATAACTATCTACTTTGTACTCGAAAAGGTGTTCTTTTCCGCCTATCCTTTAGACAATACTATCCTACTATTAGTGAGTAGGTAGCCTTGTCGTTGGATGTATTAGGGACTTTACAGTCATGAATGTAACTTGTGGAGATGCTTTAGAAATTTTGTTTAGGGACTAGATTATTTACCGAAAAGGCAATTGTAGGGTCATCGAGGGACTATGATCTTTTGATTTATGGGTCTTTGCTAAAGCGTTCCTGCCTCATGACTGTTTTATTTATTAAAGGAAACCAAAGTGGGGTACCCTAAAGGTGTATATGTGTAAGTGTGTTATGTTCAAATATTTTTGTCTTTTTGTTAAGTTTGCTAACGTTTTAATTTCAGTGTTGCCATACGCACCTAGTTACTAGTAGTTAATATGTACATAAAAATAAAGTGCGGGAGGTATAAATCTAGACTATTACATGACTTTGGGGAGGGAATTTACACTGTACAATGCTTTAGGGAAAAAAATAAAGAAAGCAGTAAAAAAGTCCTACTTAATCTATTATATATCGGTATACAATTATATTATTATAAAAAATGCGAAAACAAGAATAATGCGCGCGAAATGAATACTATGTCTAAAAGAAAACTAAGAAAATGTTGAGTAAAAAATCTTTTTGATTTTTTTTTATTCAAGAAAGTAAATAACCTAGAAATCTATTTAGAAAATAAAATTAATCAAGAAAAATAGTCTATTTTTTTTTATTATTTAAAGAAAATAATTAAACATAAATTAAGTCCTAAGTTCTAATTTATTTTTAATTAAAGAAAAATAGTTAAATTAGTTATTAATTAATTCACAAAATTAATTTAATTAAAAAAACTAAAACTATATTTTTTGTGATTTTATTATTACATTATACTAATTAAATAAATTAAGAAAACAAATTAAAATAAAAAAATATAAAGCAAAGTGACAAAAACAATGCGAAATGGGCCAGGATAATTAAAAATTGAGGGGTGCTGAAATTGAATTTTGCTAGGCCCAAGTGAATGTTAAGCCCATGCCATGCTGGATCAGGTGAGATGAGGCCTTGAGGGCGCATGGTTGATCTCAAATTGAAGCCTTTAGATCTAGACCCCTTATGATTTGAAGGCTAGATCTGATGGTGTTTGGTACACTTATGGCCATGTAATGCATCAAATCTGCATGAAACAAGTTAGAAAATATAAAAATGGAGCTTACTGAGGCGTTTTGTGATGTTTTAGGGCTTGGTAATTATTGCAAAAGCTTCAGGGAGTCTCCAAGAATGTATTTGGATCTTTTGTTTGGACTGAGGAAGGCTGGAACCTAAAATGCGAATTTTACAACTTTGATATTTTTTGCAAAATTTGTAGAGCTTTTCCAGGTTGTATATCATGTGTCTTGAAGCTTGCTAATGTGTCCTTTATATAGAGAGGAGGGAGGAGACAATAGAACAAAGGTAATAACAATCATAAACATGTGTTTTTAAGGCCATGAATGATGTTTTGTAACTTTTCCAAAGGCATGGAATCTTGTCCTTTTTGAATTTGAATGAATGTGGACATTGCTTGCACGAAATTTTATGGGCCTAGGCTGTCCAAAACATCAACCCAAAGCTCAAAGCCCATTTCCAATTATTTTATACATTTTATTTTATATTTATTTGAAATAAATTAAAATAAATATAAATAAAATAGTTAGCAAATGCAAGGCATGGCAAGAATAATTTTAAAGGTCCTCTATAGGCTTAGGAAGATGTTTGAAGTCCAAGAAATTAATCCATTGACCTAAAACTTCAAGTTTGCTCAATGCATGATTCTTGAAAATTCCAAAATTTTCCCAACTTGGGCAAGCCATAACTTACTCAATTTTTATCTCATGATGATGATCTTGGACTTTTTGGAAAGCCCAAGATGTCTACTTCAATCCCTCTTTTTTATCAATTTTGCATTTGAAGATTTTATCTTAATGTAAATGGTCTTGACAAAAAGTGCTTTTTGTTGACTTTCTGAAAATGACCTGTAATGTATAAGCTTGTATCTTTGAAATGGTGCATTTCTTGAACTTGAGGGATGAAGAGAAGTTGTAGGGAATTGGATTCTATTCAAAATGAGCTTTGGTTGGGAAAAAATGGATGAATTATGATAAAGTTATGTCTGGTCAAAGTTTGGTTGACTTTTCCTATAGAAACCCTAATTAGCAATTCTTGACTTTTGATGAATTAGGAGCATTTCTTGAGGGATCATGATCAACCCTTGATCAAATTATGGATATCACTTCAAAATGTTGATGTTGACCAAAACTCTTGAAGTTTGATTGTATATAGACCATAATTGACTTTTGACCTAGTACAATTGATTTTCAAGCATTTGAGTAATTGATTGAGCAAACTTGTAGTGCAAGGAATGAAATTTGTCATGGAAAATCTTGAGGAAATATTAGAACCATGGAAAACATTTTAGACCTTTGGAGCTTACACATCTTGATGATAAGTGAAACCCTAGTTAGAGGTCCATTGCTTTAGGAGGAGAATTTGCCTGGTCAATTCTTAGTCATCCTTGAGCAATTTATAGACCTCAATGGGCATGCCTTGAGTAAGATGAGAGGGAAAATTTTGGGGTACAACAGCTGACCCTGTTCAATCTTCTTAAACCTGAAGGTGTAGATTTGCTCATCTTCCTTTCGTGATCTGAAGGTGGAATATGATTGAACACTAGAGTGCCTAGAAATTGCACTCGCTTGAAATAACACTGTTGATTGATATTGTCGGGAATAGGCTTACAGATGCCATCCGAAGAAAATGGCGAAGAGTCTTCGGAGATGGGCTTAAATATGCCATCAAGAGTAGATGCTGACTTCATAAGAGGTCTCTTTGTGGGGATTCATTTTCCTGTTGTTTGAGGAGGAGTCCACTGGGGGATGTTGATTTATGTTATTTTCCTATTTGAGAAAAACTTTGTGGGGAATAGAGTCTAGGAACTTCAGTTATCCATGGCTTTACTGAGGGGTTATCTCTGGATTAGAGAGATGAAAGTTTATTGTTTTCTGGTTGAAATCCAGGCTTCATAGTAATTTGCTGGGGAGAATGCAATTAACTGCTATCTGGAAATGTATTAGAAGAAACCTGTGTAGGGCTGTTTCAGGATGAGTCCGGGTAAGACTTCATCTGGAAGTGTATGAGAAGGAATCTGGGTAGGGCTATTTTTGGATATATATGAGAGGAAGCCTGGGTAGGACAACTTCAGGATGAGTCTGTGTAAAACTACATCTGGAAATTCAAGAGAAGGAACCTGGGTAGGGTTGCCTTAGGATGAGTCCATGTAAAACTACATCTGGAAATTCAAGAGAAGGAACCTGGGTAGGGTTGCCTCAGGATGAGTCCATGTAAAACTGCATCTGGAAATTCAAGAGAAGGAATCTGGGTAGGGTTTCCCCAGGATGAGTCCGTGTAAAACTGCATCTGGAGATTGTGAGAAGGAACCTGGGTAGGGTTGCTTCAGGATGAGTCAGTGTAATACTGCATCTGGAAATTCAAGAGAAGGAACCTGGGTAGGGTTGCCCCAGGATGAGTCCGTGTAAAACTGCATCTAGAGATTGTGAGAAGGAACCTAGGTAGGGTTTCTTCAGGATGAGTCAGTGTAAAACTTCAGAAGGAGGGAGAAGGAACCCGTGTAAGATTACTTCATGAAGAGCCCATATAAAGTTGTATTTGGAAGTCAGAAGAAACTCGTGTAAGATTGCTTCATGAAGAGCCCATATAAAGTTGTATTTGGAAGTCAGAAGAAACCCGTGTAAGATGCCTTCATGATGAGTCCGTGTAAAGCTCTATTTGGAAGTCAGAAGAAAACTGTGTAAGATTGCTTCATGATGAGCCCGTGTAAAGCTGTATTTGGAAGTCAGAAGAAACTCGTGTAAGATTGCTTCATGATGATCCCGTGTAAAGTTGTATTTGGAAGTCAGAAGAAACCCGTGTAAGATTGCCTCATGATGAGCCCATGTAAAGCTGTATTTGGAAGTCAGAAGAAACTCGTGTAAGATTGCTTCATGTTGAGCCCGTGTAAAGTTGTATTTGAAAGTCAGAAGAAACTTGTGTAAGATTACTTCATGATGAGCCCGTGTAAAGCTGTATTTGGAAGTCAGAAGAAACCCGTGTAAGATTGCTTCATGATGAGCTCGTGTAAAGCTGTATTTGGAAGTCAGAAGAAACCCGTGTAATATTGCTTCATGATGAGCCCGTGTAAAGCTGTATTTGGAAGTCAGAAGAAACCCGTGTAAGATTGCTTCATGATGAGCCCATGTAAATTTGTATTTGGAAGTTAGAAGAAACCCGTGTAAGATTGCTTCATGTTGAGCCCGTGTAAAGTTGTATTGAAAGTCAGAAGAAACCCGTGTAAAATTGCTTCATGATGAGCCCGTGTAAAGCTGTATTTGGAAGTCAGAAGAAACCCGTGTAAGATTACTTCATGATGAGCCCGTGTAAAGCTGTATTTGGAAGTCAGAAGAAACCCGTGTAAGATTGCTTCATGATGAGCCCATGTAAAGCTGTATTTTGTCGCACAAATAATTACTCTGTTTTGTTTCAGGAGCTAATCCTGGACCTGTTGAAAATGGTTAATGATAAATATCTGTTGATTGATCTTTCCTGAAAAGGTAAACTGTTAGCTGTATGCAATATCATGATGTATGCAATGCATTGTGTAATGGTGTTCTCAAAATAAATGAGATTGGGATGTATGCATTTGTACTGCAGATGTTATGACGTTTGTAGAATGATGTATGAACGCAATATGTGAATGTATCAGTTGTTCTATTGCAGCGCTGTTGAATTAGGGAAAATAAATCCCTGATTGCAGCTGGAGATGAAGAATGTAGATCTTCAGATTTTGTTGAATCCGAACTGCTGGGAGATGTTCTTCCGTTGTTAGAGAAATAAACTTTGTTGGGGAAGGAAAGCTTTGTGCACTGCCTGAGGATTTTGTGAAATCCTATTGGGGAATCTTGAGAAGTTTGACGACTTTACTGGGGAAAACCTGATGTCAGAGCAATAGTTGGAAATTCCTGTTCTACCGGGGATACAAGAATACCTGACATCACTAGGTTGTAAGCTGAGGATATGGCGAAGACTTTTTAGTAAGATGCCCCTGCCTCTGTGCCTGCTGGAGAAAGTACATGCGGAGACTTTGTGGATGGTTTGAGTGTCATCCCAACCCCTGGGGTGCTTGGTAAATGCTGATCAGGATGATAAGTCTTCTACTGATAAATAAATGACAAGATGACGGGACATAGTCGTACATTTTTAATCCCTAACTTTTTTCTGGACCGCCCTTTCGGGTTTTCAATCCACCGGGATACCCTTTTTTGCTCAAGCCACCTTTCCAGGTTTTTGACTTGCCGGGTGTACAATTTTTTTGTATATACCCCTAATTTTTTCTCGAACTCCTTTGGTTCGTCGGGATCCCTTAATGTTGCCTAGGCCTATCAACCTAGCGGGTCTTTTTCATGTGTAGTATTTTCTGACTATGTGTGCGCTCATAGGATATGGAGAGTTATCACTGTCTATGACAACAAGTGTTGTAGAAATGCCAGAAAATGTTTATGTGACCGCATGTGCCCTTTCATACGTGGGAGCCTGTGTGGGGCTGCTTCAGGATGAATTTGGTACACTTGATGTTTGATCAAGTTTTTGATAGTCTTGAATTTCCTAGGCATCTTTTCTAAGAACTGTCATGGAAGGATTCAAAGACATGATACTAACACCATCTGATACTACTGGCATAAACAAGCAATTTGGTGGTACCAAAGATTCAAATTTCACAGTGATTTTCTGCTGGAATCCCCGATCAATGTAATAGCCCCTGAGTGATTCAGATGGAGATCTGCCCCTGGCTATTCAGCATTTTTGGAGAGATTCTTTGCACATTGGCTTGACTGTCCCATATTAAATAGACACCATGTCATGCCCCTTGGTTATGAAAGGCTTGTTATTGGGAATGTTTTTTTTCCCGTCTGAGGTGATTCTGTCCATTGAGGGGATCTTCGTTCACTGAATATTCGTTGTGTGAATTTATCTGCCATTTGAACAATTAACCATATGCAAACAATGTCATTTAAAGAATGCAAAGTTTATGTCTGTCTTGAAATTTTTTGAAAATGCGTTTTTTATAGTAGAACAAAATTTGCAAGAATGTGATATCAACTCATGATTTATAGCAAACCTTACAGGAGTCAGGATACCTTTGTAACAGTATGCTCTCGAATTAACCCATGCTTCAGCTAGGACTTTTAAGGGTTGTAATATGACCTGGTTCACGGTTTAAGAAACAAAGGATAAATGCTCAAAATTTATTTGTACCCACCCGTTCTTCGTGATGTTCTTCAGTCCTATGCTCAGTTAATTATGCATTTCGAATCCCAGTTGAGTTCTGGAATGTTGGACCCGATATTTTGGTGATGGTTCAGAAATTGAACGTTTGTTTAAGAAGGCAGTCATTTTTGTGACCTTTTCTTTTTGTTGGGGATTTGTAGGACCTCTTTATTTTTTTTGGTTTTGTTATCCCTGTCTTTTGCCTGAACTGTTTCTTTTTTTATTACAGCCAGCTGTTTCCAGTGATTTCTGGTAAACAACCGCTAGTCTTCCAAACTATCGAATAATCTTTCTGACTGTTATTCAATTCCTCTGGTAACTCACAGGATCGACTAGATTGATCCTAGGACTCCTTGGATATTAAGGTTACTCTCACGATCGAACATATATTCATGGTTGATATTGTATATTTGTTTGGCCTATTTCGATTTCTCTCTCTCTAAGTCTAAAGATATAATCAAAATGTGTGTGAACACTAAATTACATGAATAAATGCTAATTGTAAAGCTAGTTGTAAAGACATGTAAAACTGTGTAAAAGTGAAGTAAATGGTTTCGACTTACAGAACAGTTAATGCAAAGGTTTTCTGGAACGTAAAAGGTTTGAAATATGAAGAAAGCGTTTAATGCAAGAAATCTTTAAATGACTTTAAGTAAAAATATGCATTCGAAGGATAAAACTTGAAGGTAAAGGTATGTAAACTATGACAGTTTTCTGAGATAAGAAGTGCTTGAAATATAAAGAAAACATTAAAATGTGAAACTTTGAAGAAGAGACTTCGAAATGAAAAGACTATAAATAAGAAAACTTGTAAAGGTTATTTGACAAAAAAGGATAAAGGAAAGTACTGGAAATGGTAAAAGGTTTTCATTAATTCAGAAATACATGGTGCTATCATACATACATTTCTCTTGCATTCGTTTCCCTTGCCATGTGGTAGTTTGAATGTTATTGAGTATTTTGTATAATAGATATGACACCCGAAATCCTAATACTAAGACTTCTATTTATACTAATTCGACCATAACGGTCTTGCTATAGGATTATGCCACGTTTAGGACATGCAGGACAATGCCTCTTTCATCTTTCCACGTGTCCCCAAATGCTCCAACGCATAACTTTCAAACTTCGAAAGTCCCGCTTCCATTTGAATTTCAAATGCTTTGGTGTTTCTCCGTTTCGAACGCTCTTCCCAGACACAGCCTTGTTGTTATTTCGATACTTCTTTAGATATGTTCCCATAATTGCCACTCGAAGCTCCAAGCTTTGACACATTTATTCGAAACACTGCTTCTGCGACGTCGAAACATGACACTTTACCTCATTTCGATCAAAACGTTTAATTCATTTGGCTTCTAATAACATTATCAAAATCTTCAGCCAACAAATTGCCCCTTTAAAATATGTATTTCGATCCCTCTGAGAAATACCTATTTTAAACACCTACACAAGATTTTGATAGGACTTTCGAATCATCGTAACATTTAATGCACTTGACTCCAGTCACATCAATCACAACACCTTTTGGATTCCTTAACCGCCTGGAGCCACTTCACAGCGTGGTGCAGTTACAAATAATGATTATCTCTAAATCACGCCTATTACCCATGTTAACTTTACGCCACCTCTTCATCACACCAACCCATGATCTCCACGTATCACACTTTTATTCGGTGGATGCTTAAACTTCCCCATTATAAAACATCAACTTAATCTTCTTCTTTTCTTTTCACACTCTAAATCTTTCATACTCTAAATCTTTTACCCTCCTTCTCTCGTAAAACAATCCAAGCTTTCAACATCTTTCAAAAATGTCTTCTTCTACTTCATCCCAACTCAAGAAAGTCTCCAAGAAGAAAGGAAAAACTGCAGGAGCTACCATGGAAAGTAAAATCATCACCATCCAAGGCCAATCTGCTCTTGCCCCTCAGATGATTTCAAAAGAAAAAGAAATGTTGTATGCGTCACATGTACTCATTCCTACCCATGTTGCTGGTAAGAGGTTAGCTTTAAATGGCCCTCTTACGGTTTTTGAAATATTAAAGGACACCAGGACGATTTTCCCAGTTTGTTATAGCTTCAAACCCTTATTTAACAAGATGGACGCCCCTAAGGCAGTATAATCTCCTAGTTCAAATACCATAGAAACCCCAACTGTTCCTCCCAAGGACCCCTTTGTTTTGGATTATGTAAAAAGTAATTTTAAGCCATTTCGATCTTGTCCCACCTCTGATATTGCTTATCAAAATTGGTTCACGAAAGTAGAAGCTAAGAAATCCCAGCAATGGGAAGAATTAGGCATCTATAACCTGATCAAGCTATCGAAGCCTGGTTTCACCTACAGCCACCCTCTGCTATTCGCGTCCCTTTATTTCTGGGACAGTACCTATAACACTTTCCATCTCCCAGGTGGAATGATCACCCCAACCTTCTTCGATATAGCGGCCATTACTGGGCTATCGCCAGTGGGAGAAACTTATATACCCGACAACGAAGAACACTCAAGCATAATTGACTTCGAAGTCAAGCTAGCCAGTTTTTCCAAATTTATCAGTCATTACCATGCTGAGGGGGACAATGTGTCTGACGTAAAGCACATTGCTTTCTTAACCCTGTGGCTGTCCAGATACGTTTTCTGCAGTAGATCCCTACAGGTAGCTAGTAGGTTCATTCCTCTAGCTAGGGACTTGCATGAAAATCGAAAAGTGTGCCTAAGTGAACTACTCTTAGTTGACCTCTATGAAAGCCTGAGGTCAGCTGTTTCGAGCCTCAAATCCCACACCTCCAAAAATATTCTATTGGCTGGCCCCTTTTGGTTACTCCAACTATGGCTAAATGCCATGTTCGAACCCTCCTTATCAACCGCCAACACCATTGATGAGCAAGATTCTGAAATAAGTGATAGGATAGTCGAAGGCACTAGGCTTCGAAGATTAACTCCCAATGACGATAAAGATGACTTCAAAGTTCAATTCTCGAAGTACATCATGATATTCTCCAAAAGGCACAAGTTCAAAGAGAGCATGGCGCCTTTTGCTTCGAGGGCTCATGGACCTTCTTGGTTCACCATGGCTCTCTCAGAAGCTATCAAAAGCAAGGAGATTCAGAATGTATGGAGAGCTTTTTTGCTGCCTAGACTCATTTCTTCAAGAATAACCCCAGCCAAGAACCAAATTTTCCTCTTTGCCTACCAACCAAACTTCGTTTCGAGGCAGTTTGGCTTATGCCAACTGATTCCTGAACCTTTGTTTCAAACTGAGAGCGCCATCACTTCTGGACGAACTTTCAAGGCACGGGAAGCCAAAATACAGCAAGAACAATACCAAGGCTTTGCCCAATTTGAGCTGATAACCTTCGAACCTACCCATCTCGCGGCTAAAGGATTTCTGGAGTGGTGGATCAAGTTTTATCAAACTTATATGTTCGATACACTTACAATTCGACAGAAACTAATTGATGCCTTCGATGTGCAGGTACCAATAAAGAAAGGTATGTTTACTCATGCCAAAGAGATTAAAGCTTTCCAAAATTATTTTGAAACTACTTACGACCCCACGCGCTTGGACTCCACTGTGCATCAAGCAGCTGAGACCCTGAAGGAAAAATTTAAACAAAAAGTTTCTAAGTTAAAACTTCCTTCAGGGCTGTCACCTGAGGATAGGTATGGGTTGGCATTCAAAATGCATCCACCTAAATTTCCCAGATTACCTACCTCAGAACTGGCTCTGGCTTGGTTTCCCCCATATCCATGGTGGTTTACTTGCAAAGAGATGTTCAAATATCTTCAAAGGAAACCAAAGCCATCTGAGACTGTGACATGGGCTCGATACTGGCTTCATGATTTCCCAAGACACCTTCGATACGACCTTTCTGCCATGTCAATTAAATCTGATCAAGGCACAGGTGCGAATGCTTGGGAAAATCCCAAATGTCTTTTATTTTTCATATCTTTAACCTTTGCTTTAATTGTTTCGATTTTCAGCTATCAGGATAAAGACAGCTGCCTCGAAGTCGAAGGAAGGGAGTGCCTCTCAAGCCTCCATCGAAACTACCGACAAAGTGACTCCACCTGAAACAACCACTACTGCTGCAACCACAACAACAACAATAATACCAACAACAACCAGTGTTCCAATTCCAACGGTAATCACTTAGCCTTGATGTTTCGAATTCACTCATGCTTTATGGTTTACATCTAACTCTTCGTTTAAAATTCTTTCAGACCAACAAGCTTCCTCCTACTACTCCCAAGAAGTGGAAATCAAGCACCACTGGGGAAGACCCCAAGGCTGGAGGAAACTTAAATACTACTTCGAAGAAGAAACCAAGGAAAGATATTTCAAAAAGTACCGTTCCACCTAGTGTCTCTGGACTTGATTCCAGGGATGCTGCTCCCTCTCCCAAATCCAAAAATCCATCTTCGACCTCCAACCCACCGTTGGAACATATAGCTAGTAACCTCTCCTCCGAGAGTCCACAGGTAAATTGAACCCTTTAAAATTTTGTACAATACTAACTTCTTATTACCTTGGTGAATGTTTTTTCTTAACATTCTGTTGTTCCTTGCAGAACATTTTGAATCCAGCTTCCACTATTTCGATCTCAACATCCAGAGCTGCTGCTCCACTCAACTTCTCCCCTCAAGGAGATTCCAGCAACCTGGTCCAAAATAAAGGTTCCTCCAATATGGCGGTTCTGGCTGGAACTTCTGAACAGCAGGATGATCAAGGTACCTCCATTCCTCTGAAAGAGATAAACGAAACAACACTTCAAACGTCTGCAGAGGATTTGCAAAGGGCTTCTCCTCAAAAGTCCCCTCTTGAAACTCTTCAAGAGGACCCAAAGGACACTCAAACTGAAGAAGAGAAAGCTGATTCTGGGCAAAGAGCTGAAGAATCTGCAGACGAAGAATCTGAGGAGGAAAATGCCAATGACGGTTCGACTGCTGGGACGGAGTCCAACGCAAATAGCAGTGAAAGGGATGGTATCGAAGTGGTGGACTTGGACGAGGATGAAGAAGACCAAGAGCACGAAACGAATGAAGGGGATGGTAATGCAACCAACGAACCCCTAGAGGTTGATACAAACGTGGTTCCCCTACGCGTGGAACTCCCTCAATCCTCTCTGTCTCGAATGACTGACGAGGAACTGGCGCTTCTGAGACGAAATGACCCTATTGGGTACATGAAGGCAAAGTTGGCTCAGAGGGACGTCCCACTCGCTAGGGCTGGCACAAGTTCGAACAGCTATCCTCTTCCCACAGATGAAAGAATTGTTCTTCTTAACAAAATTAGGAAAACCATTCTCAATGTGGATATATTCGAAGTGCTTAAGCAAGATAGTACTGCTTGCTATACTATGAAGGATCTGCTCACAAAGGTCAATCTTTCCACCTGCTCCTTGCCAGTTAGTACTCTCTTGTTCGATCTTCAGAATTTGCTGGACAACGTAACTGGTTACCTTCTCCAAGACGAATCTGCTGCCAAGAAGGTTCAAGAGAAACGCATTGCCATGGATGCCGCCTATGAACAAGCTTCGAAACTCTCTCAAGAAGCTGAGGATCAAGCTATGCATCTGAAGCAGGCAAAAACTGATTATGAGGCTCGAGCTGAGTCCATCCTTCTTTGGGAAAGGAAGATTCTGGAACTTCAACAGAAAGTTAAAGAGGCTAAAGAACAACAACTAGCCTTCGAAACCAATTCTGCTAGTAACCAATTCGAAGAGCTTCTCAACCAGGGGCTTGCGGAAATGGAGACTGCAGAACAACTTAAAGGAGAAGTGGCAACCTTGGAAGGAGCCAGGCGGTTCGCTCAGCAGAAACTTGAATCATTCCGAAGCACTTTTAATCGATTGAAAAACAATTCTTATTTCTAGATTTGCTGTTTGTTTGACTATAATTTTGGTTTCTTACATGTAATATTCGAACAACGCCATTTTGGCATTTTATCTTGCCATCTTGGCTTTTTATAATATCTTGTTTATGTTGTTACTATTCGAATCTCCCACAGGCTTGGCTTATATTTCTTTAAATATTTCCCATTAACCTTTAGGACACGCTTATCATCCATGAGTTCTTCGATTTCGTATGCATTGTTTGAGAACACTTTTAATATTCGAAAAGGTCCTTCCCAATGAGGTGACCATTTACCTAACGCTTTATTCTTCTTGTCCATAGGCAATATGACTCTCCAAACCAAGTCATTAATAATGAATACTTTTTTCTTCACCCTTTTATTGTATGTTCTGGCCACTCTTTCTTTTTGCCTCATCAAAATTTCCAACGCATGTAATCTAATTTCGTCCAACTCAACTAATTCATTCATCATCATTTCCCAATATAATGCAGTTAGGATTTCGTTTTGTCTCTGAATTCGAACTGATTACAGGTGAATTTCTACTGGCAACACTGCATCATGACCAAATGTGAGTTGGAAAGGCGTAGTGTTAGTAGCTTCCTTAGGAGATGTTCTACAAGCCCATAATATTTGGTCCAGAGTTTTGTGCCAGTTTCTTGGCTTTTTGCCAATATGCTTCTTGATTAATCCTATTATTACTTTATTTGCTGCTTCGACTTGTCCGTTTGCCTGAGCATAATATGGCATTGATGTTAGCAATCTAAACCCCATTTCTTGGGCAAATCCTTGCATCTTTCTACCAGTAAACACAAAGCCTTGGTCTGTAGTTATGCTCTCTGGCAATCCGAACCTATAGATAATGTGCTTTTGTATAAATTCAATAATAGCTTCTTGATCAGCAGCTACCAGTGGTATAGCTTCGATCCATTTGGTAAAATAATCTATTCCCACCAAGATGTATTTCTGTCCTTTGGACGAAGCAGGATTTATTTCTCCTATCAAATCCAATGCCCATCCTCTAAATGGCCATGGTTTGATGATCGAATGCAACTCACTTGCAGGGGCATGTTGAATTCCTGCATGTTTCTGACATTCCTCACATCCCTTAGCAAAGTCTATGCAATCTTTGAGCATGCTAGGCCAATACAAGCCGTATCGAAATAACAACCATTTCATTTTATGGCCTGCTTGATGTGCCCCACATGCCCCATTATGAACTTCAGACAATGCTAAGTATGCCTCACTTTCTCCTAGGCATTTCAATAATACACCCTCTTGGGTCTTTTTAAACAATTCGTTCCCCATGAGGAGATATGACAATGCTCTATATTTTGTTTTTCTATCCACCTTTAGAGTTGGGTCTGCTAAATAACTCTTCAATGGACTTCGCCAATCTGCATCTGACAAAGTATTTATGGCTAATATTTCGAATCCCTGGTTCTCAGCATATCCCAATCTCATACTTTCCAGATCCGATGGTGTGAATCTAGTAGCCATAACTCTTCCCCTTAATTCGACCAAATCCTTGAAGTTCTTGGTAGACACTTTATAACCTGAAGCCAACTGCGCTAAGTCATTTGCTTCTTGGTTCTCTATTCTTGGTATGTGTTGAATATCCATGTATTCAAATTTCCTTAATAGCCTATTGACTATGACGAAGTATACCATTAAATTTTCCTTTATGCACTTGTATTCCTTTGTGATTTGTTTGACCACTAATTCAGAGTCTCCTTTAATTTCGACTCTGGTTGCCCCCAATTCCAACAAAGCTTCAAGTCCCACAATGAGCGCTTCATACTCAGCTTCGTTGTTTGAACAACGAGGACCATCTAATTTATACTTGAATTTTGTTGGAATTCCTTCAGGAGAAATCAGAAGGACTCCAACACCACTTCCATTCCTGTGGGTTGAACCATCAAAGTACAATTTCCATGGTTGCATTTCGACGTAACTCATGACCGTCTGCTCAACCAACGAATGGTCCACAATGAAGTCAGGAATCACTTGACCTTTCATAGCTTTTAAAGGCATGAAAGTCAAGGAATATTCTGTTAAGGCTAAAGCCCACTTGCCAACTCTGCTATGCATCATTGGTTTTGAAAGCATATGTTTAATGACATCGAAATGAGATGAAACATAAACATCAACAGGTTTTATATAATACTTGAGTTTCATACAAGAGAAATACAAACAGAGACATAGCTTTTCTAAATTGCTATATCTGGTCTCTGCATCATTTAGCACTCTACTTAAATAGTATATGGCTCTTTCGACGCCATTGCTATCCTCTTGTGCTAGTATACTACCTATACTAACTTCAGAGGCAGATATGTACAATCTCATGGGCTTCCCCCATGAAGGTGGAGACAAAATAGGAGGCTGAGAAAGATATTCTTTTATTCTGTCAAACGCCTCCTGGTGAGCTTCGTTCCATTCGAAGGCTTAACCTTGCTTTAGACGAAGTAACGGAGAGAAAGCTTGGGTTCTTCCACTTAGGTTCGAGATGAATCTTCTGAGGAAGTTAATTTTCCCTAGCAGAGATTGTAACTCCCTTTTTGACGCAGGTGCTTTCGTCTCCATTATGGCTTTAGTTTTTTTCTGGTTGATTTCGATTCCTTTCTTGTGAATCACAAAACCAAGAAAATCTCCAGCCTGCACAAAAAATGCACATTTAAGGGGATTCATCTTTAAGCCATGTTTTCTCATTCGCTCGAATGATTGGCTTAAATGATGCAAATGTGTTTCTGCAGATATAGATTTGATGACTATATCATCAATATACACCTGCATGAAGGTTTCAATGAAGTCAAGAAAAATTGAATTCATTGCCCTTTGATAAGTCGCCCCAGCATTCTTTAAACCAAAAGGCATCACCACCCATTCATAGGTGCCTAAGGCTCCTGGGCAACGAAATGCTGTCTTTGCAACATCTTCTTCAGCAATGAAAATCTGGTTATACCCAGAGTATCCATCTAACATGCTCAGGTATTCGAACCCTGTAGCAGAATCTACTAGCATTTCTGCCACGGGCATGGAATACTCATCTTTAGGGGTTGCAGTGTTTAAATCCCTAAAATCTATGCAAATTCTTAAAGAACCATTTTTCTTAATAACGGGTACTATGTTTGCTAACCATTCGACGTACCTTGTTGTTCTGATGAATTTGCAACGCAACAACCTTTCGATCTCAGCTTTAATTTTTGTGAGGACCGCTGGTGCGAATCTTCTGGGAGTTTGTTTGATGGGCCTCTTGCCATCTTTGATTGGCAGTCTGTGTTCGACCAACTCCCTCTTTAAACCAGGCATCTCGTCATAATCCCATGCGAAGCAATCTTTGTTTTCCTTAAGGACTTCGATCACTTCCTTCTTGAGGCCTGGGCTAAGTTTAGCACTTATGTAGGTTACTCTTTTCGTTTTTCCATCCCCTAAGTTGACTTCTTCGAGTGGATCTTGTGCCAACATTTTGGCACCTGAGTTTATGGGGTCCCTTTCGAAGCCTAAGGGTTCTTTATCATAGATGGCATCCAACCTTTGATCCATCTCAAACTCTTTGGAGGGTGAGCATTTCGAACCCTCCCCACTGACTTCGTTCATCTTTATAGTTGATTTATTTATTTCAGCCTCTAAGGCTGCTTTTGATTCGTTCTCAGCCATATAGGCCGAAATCCTTTCGAAAAAGGTAGACTCAGTCATGGCTAAGGTTGTCGAAGTCCCAGCCTGCTGGCCGTTTTTGTATAGTGCTTTCGACTCCCTCTTCTTCACTGATTATTGTTCTATCCCAGTAAAGTCCATCATGACGAAGGGTCATGTAGTAGTGGGCGTTTCTAGTTTCATTAATCTCATCATTTGGAACACATGGAGCAATCTTTGCCAGATTTTTATCATAATCCCTCTTGTCAACTAAATTGACAGTTGACATAAAGTAACTCTGGTCTGCTTCGATGTTTTCCACGATTCCATCATCTCTCCACAGAACTAGTCGCCGATGCATTGACGAAGGAACTGCCCCCACGCCATGGATCCACTCTCTTCCCAGCAGTAGGTTATAGTTGGCCTTGGCTTCGATCACCATAAACATGGTGGGCCTACAGCTTGAGCCTATTGTCAATTCCAACTGGACCACCCCCAGTGTTTTACCCACTTTTCCTTCATAATTGGACATAACCATATTATGGGGCTTGATGTCTCCTTCGCGGATCTCTAATCTTTTTAGCATGAAATGGGGTATCAAATTGACTGTAGCACCCCCATCTACTAGAACTTTGTTCACACCATGGACACCAACTTTCGCCCGAATGAAAAGTGGCTTGAGATGGTTCTTCATTGCAGGTTCTGGACGTTCGAAGAACGCATTTTATTCCTCAATCGCCCCATTGTCCATCACATAGTAGCACACTGGCCTATGTTTCATCAAATCTGTGGTGTCTTCCTCCTCATATTCGTTGATTTCGGTTTCCTGCCCAAATTCGCAGGGAAGCACAGACACCACGTTACAATTCAAGTTAAATGAAGACTCCCCCTCCGATTCGAAGTTATCTGTTATCATATCTTCGTCCTCTTCCGGGCCTGGAGTGTATTCCTTTGGTTCATCGCGTTGTTTTTCAGAGAAGAGCCTCCTATTGACTGGAGGTTTGTCTTCAGTTTGATTTTTTGGTTTGTTGGTGCTAGATTCACCTTGATTTTTCGTTGAAGTAACCCCTTTGTTTGCCACAGCTTCTCTCTCAGCCTTTCGAATCCTTTGCTGTCTGCGCCACTGGGATCTTGACATGGGGTTCCTTCCTTTGTAATTTTCTAATCTCACTTCCTCCCTTTTTGCTGTGTTGAATTGCCTCCTGTATGTCACAGCATGGCGTGCATTTCGTTCAGCGTTTCTCCATCTATCTTTGCCTTTGTCATTTCTGACCTGTAACCATCTATCGGTTGGCACTTCAGCAGGGAGTTTGAAAGTCACTCTTCGAGCAGCCTTGGGGTGAGGGCTATCAGGCCTTCGCTGTTTGTGTCTGCTGTCGAAACGTGGGCCCATCTGGGCAATTTCTTGATGGTTCCAGCAAGGGGCAAAGGGAATCGTTTCGAAGGCCCTGGCCATGCTTTGGTCATACACAGCAGAACACCTTGGGCAAATCAAGCACTTGGTTGCCCCTTTGTAGCAGCGAAACAGAAATTCCAGCAAACTCTCTCCAGCCTTAGGATAACACCTAAAAAGCTGGTTATCTTGGCGCCAATTGTTGCCAGTTCGAGTCCTCTGTACCCTTTCGAAATTCGCAGCGATCCTTTGGTTGCAGAGGATGCTGCACCTAGGGCACAATATCATGCCTGAATCTCCTTTGTGGCATGTCATGAGATAATCCTTGAGACTAGCATCTCCAGTGTGATTATCCCCCATTCTATACTTTTCTTTTTCTAAGTATTTTTCCACTTCCTCCATCTCAGAGCGAGGTCTTTCCATATCCACCATATTTATTTCCACATCTCCCTCTTTAGCTTCATCATCACCCCATCCTGTGGGCTTTATATCCTCAATCTGAACCTTCGAACTCTCTGGGGCAGAATATTTGACCAAATAGTCAAATTTTCCACTGGGTTCCCCTAGAGTGTCCCATATTTCTTTCTGGAGGGAAATTGGCTGTGTGATTTGGACTTTCTCCAATTCCAGCCTCAAGCCTTCAGTGACTTGTGTTAATTCTTGGTTTCGATTTCCCTGGCCTTCAGTAGCCTGGGTTTCGCTTGCAACAGCTACAGGGACGGCAATCGGAGTCTCTGGCGTATTCTGGATGTCTTCAGTGACCTCCTCGCTGACTTCGACCATCACCCAATTTTCGACTCCAGTACCCTTCTCTCCTGTTAGGGCATCGCTTTGATCAGTTTCCACCATGTTGACCTCTCCAATGCATGCAGGCTCGAAGTAGTTGGTGTCTGCGACGTCCAAGGGATCTTCGTCCACTTTCATCTTCACCTTATCAGCAAACTTTAGTCTGCCATCTTTGATCGCGTTTTGAATCAGGTCCCTGAAAAGAAAACATTGTGAGGTTTTGTGGCCTAGGAAACTATGATATTTGCAAAATCATCTCTTCTTTCTCTGATCCAAAGGAGGTATTTTGACATTTGATGGCACAATTAGTTGGCCATCTTTGACAAGTAAGTCAAAAATCTCGTCACATTTAGTGACATCGAAGGTATAAACCTTCTTTGGAAATTTGTCACTTTTTTCATTTTCAACAATATCTTTCCCTTTTGTGGGAACTAACAACTTGCAGGAATAAGGCGGGGCCTGTTTTAATTCAGCGAGGTCGATTTCGACCTCTTCGAATTCGAATTCAGGATATTCTTCTGCTTCCTCAGTCCCAACATAGGAAATCCTTTCTTTCTTGCTATTCTTAAAGACTCTGGCTTTTTCGGCCTTTAGTCTTTCGACCCGTCGAACCCTATCGGCTAACTGAGCCATATCCCTCAAATACTGAGTGTCTAGTTTCTTTCGAATAGAATAATCCAAGCCACCAGCGGCCATTTCGACTAACTCATGTTCGGGCACTACTGTGTAACATCTGGATTTCAAAAGCCTAAATCTATTCAAATAATCATCTATGGGTTCGCTGAACTTTCTCTTAACACTGGCCAGTTCCTTCAAACTTATTTTCGACTGTCCCATATAAAATTGTTCATGGAATAATCTCTCTAAGAGAGCCCAAGTGTCAATGGACCCAGGAGGCAAAGTGGTAAACCATGTGAAGGCGTTTTTTGTCAAGGAACTTGGGAAGTATTTGATCCTGAGATCTTTATTATTGGCTATATCCCCCGCTTCGGTTAGATATCTCGCTATATGTTCGACTGTTGACTCATTGGTATCCCCAGCGAACTTTGTAAATTTAGGGACTTTATATCCCCTTGGTAAATCAGTATGCATTATGCAATCCAATATAGGGGAAGCGTAATTTGGCCTCCTCATTCCTGTGTTGAGGCCATTCTGGGCCATGACTCTCTCTATCATGGTGGTTAGGTTGTTTTCTGCCAAGATGTTATCGTTTCGAATTCTATGAACGACGGCATCGGCATCTTGATTTAGACCAACCAAGACAACTCCCCTAGGTTGTTCTTCTCGAAACTCTGGGGCTTCTAGCCTTTCGACCCTTGCCCCTGGTTCCATAATTTCCCTTTGTGGGCCCGGGATTATTGGGGCTTCTAACCTTGGTGCCCTGGCCCCTAAGTTAACTTCGTCTCTGGGTGGTCTATAAATTGGGTCGTTAGCAACTTGTTCTATAACAGGCATGTTTGTTCGAAATCCCGCCTGATTCTGCCTACGCCTTTCTGGGGGAGCAAAGAAATCTGTTATTCGACTCATATTGTCAGCGTTTTCCCTGTTTGTCACAGTCACATTTTGCACTATTGGGGCAAATATCTCCTGCATGGTTTGTGCTAACACCCCTATCATATTATGGTTACTGTCATCCATCAATTGCCTAAAAGCCAATTGGTTGTCTGTGGTTAGGATAGGCATTATGCTATAACCCACCGACCCTTGGTTATTTGTCATAAACTGATTCGCCCCAGACCCAGACCCTAGTTGTGGAGATGAATTCGATGTGGAATTGTGTAAACCTACCATAAAAGATGTTGGCATTCCATAAGAGGAATTTCTGGTTCTATTTCCATCGAAACCGGGTGGTCTAGTTAATGGAGTGGCGAAATGGGATTGTGTCCCTGATGGTGGAACGAATCCCCCAGGGTAGCCAATGGTTCCAGTATTTCCTAAGACCGAACTATTAGTTGATATGCCACTTACTCCATTGGTGGCTATGTTACTGGTCGAAGATGCAACAGACTGTGCAGTCGAAGGGATTACATTAGATGTTCCGATCGAAGTGGACGCGTTAGTGCCTGTTGCATGTGGGCCATTTTGGTCCCCTTGTTGATTGTCTGAATTAGACATTTTGTCCAAACGTTTTCTTCTGGATAAAGGTTGGTTGCTGTTGGTTATCTTACCACTTCTCAGGTTCATAAAACAGCAAACTTCTTAGGTTTCAACGTTTTTGTAATGGTTATGTTTCAACAATCCTTATTTCTAATACCCAATTATTGGTCCCACCAGGTGTGCCAATTTGTTTCCAGTGATTTCTGGTAAACAACCGCTAGTCTTCCAAACTATCGAATAATCTTTCTGACTGTTATTCAATTCCTCTGGTAACTCACAGGATCGACTAGATTGATCCTAGGACTCCTTGGATATTAAGGTTACTCTCACGATCGAACAGATATTCATGGTTGATATTGTATATTTGTTTGGCCTATTTCGATTTCTCTCTCTCTAAGTCTAAAGATATAATCAAAATGTGTGTGAACACTAAATTACATGAATAAATGCTAATTGTAAAGCTAGTTGTAAAGACATGTAAAACTGTGTAAAAGTGAAGTAAATGGTTTCGACTTACAGAACAGTTAATGCAAAGGTTTTCTGGAACGTAAAAGGTTTGAAATATGAAGAAAGCGTTTAATGCAAGAAATCTTTAAATGACTTTAAGTAAAAATATGCATTCGAAGGATAAAACTTGAAGGTAAAGGTATGTAAACTATGACAGTTTTCTGAGATAAGAAGTGCTTGAAATATAAAGAAAACATTAAAATGTGAAACTTTGAAGAAGAGACTTCGAAATGAAAAGACTATAAATAAGAAAACTTGTAAAGGTTATTTGACAAAAAAGGATAAAGGAAAGTACTGGAAATGGTAAAAGGTTTTCATTAATTCAGAAATACATGGTGCTATCATACATACATTTCTCTTGCATTCGTTTCCCTTGCCATGTGGTAGTTTGAATGTTATTGAGTATTTTGTATAATAGATATGACACCCGAAATCCTAATACTAAGACTTCTATTTATACTAATTTGACCATAACGGTCTTGCTATAGGATTATGCCACGTTTAGGACATGCAGGACAATGCCTCTTTCATCTTTCCACGTGTCCCCAAATGCTCCAACGCATAACTTTCAAACTTCGAAAGTCCCGCTTCCATTTGAATTTCAAATGCTTTGGTGTTTCTCCGTTTCGAACGCTCTTCCCAGACACAGCCTTGTTGTTATTTCGATACTTCTTTAGATATTTTCCCATAATTGCCACTCGAAGCTCCAAGCTTTGACACATTTATTCGAAACACTGCTTCTGCTACTTCGAAACATGACACTTTACCTCATTTCGATCAAAACGTTTAATTCATTTGGCTTCTAATAACATTATCAAAATCTTCAGCCAACACCAGCGGGATGCCCCCGTTTTTTTTCTTAAGTCTCCTTCATAGGTTTTGACTTAATGGGCTTTTATTTTGAGAGATAATGACTGTGTGTTCTTAATGATTATGTGGAACCATCACCATCTTTTGGAAGGTATCTTCTATACTATTTGTCGTGTATGAAGGATGAGCTTGCGACTGAATGCACCTCTGAATTAACTGAGAAAACTAGCCTGCCCCAGGTTATGATTAATGGTTTTAATTTATGTGAAAATAAAACTCCTACTTCTTAGGCTCAAAGGGGTTGGTTAGGGATTATATTCCTTATAACTCCATTGTTTAGGATTTGAAACAACGCCTGTACATCGTCAGCAGGGTCTGTTCAAAAGCATACTGTAGAGATTGTGGTATCATTTTCATCATCCTCCCTCTAAAGGCTTAGAGCTTTTAATCAAGAGTTGAATATCACAAAAAGGAAGTAAGAAAGCAGTTTAAGAATAATGAAAACAAATAAATTAAAGACAAACATGTGTAATGCATTCATGAAATAACAAAGTTTGACATGACAATAATTGTTTGAAAAAACAAAGAAAATACAACTTGAGAATTCAAATGGACATAAATGCTTTCAATCCTGGCCATGATTTGGCATGGGAGCAGTGATCACGTTGGGAGTCTCTGGAGGGTCAAACTCAATCTCCTTGGTGTCAATCATATTTTGAATCTTGTATTTAAGTGCCCAACAATCGTTAGTATCGTGCCCAAGACTGCTAGAATGATAGGCATACCTTGCATCAGGATTATAGTTAAGAGAAGAAGTCTTAGGGTTTGGACGAGGTCCTATCAACGTAATCAAATTCATCCTTAACATATGTTGTAATGCTTGAGACAACGACATGTTGAACTTGGTAAACTGTCTCTTAGGCTCATCTTGCCTTCGCTGATTACCCTGTTGTTATGGTCATTGCACGCGTGCCGAATTAGAGATCAACACTGCCCCTACAGATTAGTGGTAGTCTGCCTTATTACGACCCTTCTGGCCATACACGACATTGGCTTCCCTCTTACCAGCAAATGGCTTCTTCTCAACATTAGAAGATACAACCATCGCGATCTTCCCACTCTTGATACCACTTTCGATCCTTTCTCCAGTCATAACCATCTCTGTGAACCCAGATGAGGAACTCATAATCAGCAGATTAAAGAACGGGCCTGTCAGAGTGCCCATGAACATGTCTACCATTTCCCGATCATTCAAATGAGGTTGTACCCTTCCAGCTAGATATCTCCATTTCTGCGCATATTCCTTGAACCCTTCTCTTGAGCTCATGGACATATTCTGCATTTGCACCCGAGTTGGTGTCAGGATAGCATTGTATTGGTACTGCTTGTAGAAAGAAGCAGCCAAGTCTTCCCAGGTATAGATTTCAGTTCCTTCTAGCTGATAGAACCAATCCAGTTGAGTGCCATCCAAACTTTATTGGAAGAAATGGACCCATAGCTTCCGGTCAGCAGTGTGAGGCTGGATCTTTCTGACATATGATCTCAAGTGAAGCTCGGGATAGGAAACACCGTCATATTTTGCAAAGATAGGGACCTTGAACTTAGGTGGGATGACCAACCCTGGAACCAAACCTAATTCTTCAAAATCTAGGCCAGACACCCTTTAGATCTCCATGGCATTGAGTCGATCCTCTAGTTGTTTGTATTTATCATTAGCAGGGGGTATTGCTCCTTAGAATAGTCAGGTTCATCTTCTTCAGACGCTGGATTGTTGTCTCCTTCCTCTGATTCCTCATCATCTTCCTCTTGATTATCCCCTCTCTTTGATGGGGTTGCGAAATCTAAAGCTCAGTTAGCTGGTCTTCTTCTTCCCACACTCAAAATATGAACTTTTTTTTCCTTCTTAGTCTTCTCTTTAATGATCAGAGCTTTCAGGTCTTCTTGCCCCTAGATCAGAGTCAGGAACATTTGTTGGAACTGAGCGTTTTGAGCTTGAAGGTCTTTAATTGTTTGTTTAAGAGCCATTTTTTCTCGCTGAAATAAACAGCAAAGGGATAAGAAGCTTGTACCTGGAATACCTATTATGCAATGGCATGCATGCAATGTTTTCAAGGATCTTGCGGGGTAAATAAGGAAATGTCAGAAGTTGAAATTTGCAGCTTTGATTGAAGAACTTCATATCATTGAGTGTCCTTCTACGAGAGTCAAGCTCACCATATCAAGTGGGTCATAGCCCCTGACTCAAGTTGTTTAGTTTTGATCTTTTGAAGGTATTGGCTAGAGGAAAATAAATCCCTTTGCCCCTTGCTAGACGTCTGATTTATCATAACCTGCATCACAAACTCTTGAGATCCTTTAAATGGTTAAGGAAATGTTGTGGCATGATGTTATGATGTGTATGCTATGTGTTAAGCAAAAGTGTAAGATGATGAAGACAAGTGAGTCTAAGAAGTCCAGGTTACTGGATAATTCCTGTAAACAAATCCTGCAAGGAAATCACATCGTTAGATAATAAAACCCTGCAAGTAGTTCAAGTTGAAAGCAAACAAGTCACACAAGAAGCCTTAGGTTTAGGCTTGCACAGGGTTGGTAGGTAATTACCCTCTTGAAATTTAGTTGGCTCAACCTGTCCTAGTAATAGTAACCGAGTTCTACGGAGTTTCATATCACTGACCTTTCTTTTAGGAATTGTTCTAGCTCAAGCACTGAAGTATTGTAGCCATAATATCCCAAAAGTCTAGTCTCAATGAGTGTAGTATCGAGTATCAACCAATCTTCAGTCAGAACCAAAGTCGGCCATTTCACTACTTTCTAATGGCTTAGGATGAGTCAATTAAAGGTTCTAAAGGTCAGTTAGCACTTAATGACACTAAGGAAGCCTAATGTTATCCTTGACTGACTCAAGGAACATTAGTATAAACCAAAGTATCACGCTAACGTATCTATCACTTCGTCCATATCGGTCTATGTCGTACAACTTCCATGATTTATTGCTACTTACCTAATAAGGTGCCCCATATCTGGGTGTAGTATCTATAGTAACCCAAACAAAGCCCTCAAAATTAAAGCAAACAAAGCATACAAATGCAGTTAAATAATGAACTAACTCTAAGGTAACCCCACTTTTTATAAGATTTATCCCCAGCAGAGTCGCAAGTTCTGTGACACGGTGGTAGAACTGACTATTTAATAATGGTTTTGCGTTTGTGTTTGCAAATGTTGCAGTAAGCAAAAGTCGTCATCGACTTTTCTTTTATCCAACAAAGGAAAGGGTGAAAAGAACAGAAAAAGACCTTTTCGAGAATTTTCCGAGTAAGGGGGGTAGATTATGGAAAAGGAAGGTGTTAGCACCCTTTCCATCCGTAGTTATCTACGGGCTATTAGAGGTTTGCTCATTTTGAAATACATCTGTGCTTTGTGTATTTGAAAGTTTGTTTTGAAAATGCCTTGGTATGACAGACTTTGTAATGTTTCTCGGGAATATGGAGAAAGTATACAAAGTGTCTTGAAAATGTTTTTGAAAAGTAGTTTTTTGTGTAAGTGCAAAGATGTTTTGAGCAAACTTCTAACAACTATCTACTTTGTACTCGAAAAGGCGTTCTTTTCCTCCTATCCTTTAGACAATGCTATCCTACTATTAGTGAGTTGGTAGCCTTGTCGTTGGATGTATTAGGGACATTCAAAAGGGACGTTATAGTCACGAAGGCAACTTGTGGAGACGTTTTAGCAATTTTGTTTAGGGACTAGATCATTTATCAAAAAGGCAACTGTAGGGTCATCGATGGACTATGATCTTTTGATTTATGGGTCTTTGCTAAAGCGTTTGTGCCTCATGACTGTTTTATTTCTCAAAGGCAACCAAAGTGGGGTATCCTAGAGGTGTATATGTGCAAGTGTGTTATGTTCAGTTATTTTTGTCTTTTTGTTAAGTTTGCCAACGTTTTAGTTTCAGTCTTGCCATACGCGCCTAGTTACTAGCA
The DNA here is from genome assembly GCA_948472305.1 of Vicia faba. Classification (NCBI taxonomy): domain Eukaryota; kingdom Viridiplantae; phylum Streptophyta; class Magnoliopsida; order Fabales; family Fabaceae; genus Vicia; species Vicia faba. The sequence continues at coordinate 885,205,777 of OX451735.1, forward strand.
GTTAATATGTACATAAAAATAAAGTGCGGGAGGTATAAATCTAGACTATTACATGGCTCTGGGGAGGGGGATTTACACTTTACAATGCTTTAGGGAAAAAAATAAAGAAAACAGTAAAAAAAAGTGCTACTTAATCTATTACATACCGGTATACAGTTACATTATTATAAAAAAATGCGAGAACAAGAATAATACGCGCGAAATGAATACTACGTCTAAAAGAAAATTAAGAAAATGCTGAGTAAAAAATATTTTTGATTATTTTTTGATTTAAGAAAGCAAATAACCTAAAAATCTATTTAGAGAATAAAATTAATCAAGAAAAATAGTCTAAATTCTTATTTTTTTTTTATTATTTAAAGAAAATAATTAAACATAAATTAAGTCCTAAGTTCTAATTTATTTTTAATTAAAGAAAAATAGTTAAAATAGTTATTAATTAATTCACAAAATTAATTTAATTAAAAAAACTAAAACTATATTTTTTGTGATTTTATTATTACATTATACTAATTAAATAAATTAAGAAAACAAATTAAAATAAAAAATATAAAGCAAAGTGACAAAAACAATGCGAAATGGGCCAGGATAATTAGAAATGGGGGGGGGGGGGGTTGCTGAAATTGAATTTTGCTAGGCCCAACTGAATGTTAAGCCCAGGCCACGCTGGATCAGGTGAGATGAGGCCTTGAGGGTGCATGGTGGATCTCAAATTAAAGCCTTTAGATTTAGACCCCTTATGATTTGAAGGCTAGATCTGATGGTGTTTGGTACACTTTTGGCCATGTAATGCATCGAATCTGCATGAAATAAGTTAGAAAATATAAAAATGCAGCTTACTGAGGCGTTTTGTGATGTTTCAGGGCTTGGTAATGATTGCAAAAGCTTCAGGGAGCCTACAAGAATGTATTTGGATCTTTTGTTTGGACTGAGGAAAGTTGGAACCTAAAATGCGAATTTTATAACTTTGATATTTTTTTCAAAATTTGTAGAGCTTTTCCAGGCTGTATATCATGTGTCTTGAAGCTTGCTAATGTGTCCTTTATATGGAGAGGAGGGAGGAGACAAGAGAACAAAGGTGATAACAACCATAAACATATGTTTTTAAGGCCATGGATGATGTATTGTAACTTTTCCAAAGACATGGAATCTTGTCCTTTTTGAATTTTAATGAATGTGGACATTGCTTGCACGAAATTTTATGGGCCTAGGCTGTCCAAAACATCAACCCAAAGCTCAAAGCCCATTTCCAATTATTTTATACATTTTATTTTATATTTATTTGAAATAAATTAAAATAAATATGAATAAAATAGTTAGCAAATGCAAGGCATGGCAAGAATAATTTTAGAGGTCCTTTATAGGCTTAGGAAGATGTTTGAAGTCCAAGAAATTAAGCCATTGACCTAAAACTTCAAGTTTACTTAATGCATAATTCTTGAAAATTCCCAAATTTTCCCAACTTGGGCAAGCCATAACTTGCTCAATTTTTATCTCATGATTATAATCTGGGACTTTTTGGAAATACCAAGATGTCTAATTCAATCCGTCATTTGATAATTTTTGCATTTGAAGGTTTTATCTTGATGTAAATGGTCTTGACAAAAAGTGCCTTTTTGTTGACTTTTTGAAAATGACCTGTAATGTATAAACTTGTATCTTTCAAATGGTGAATTTCTTGGACTTGAGTGTTGAAGAGAAGTTGTAGGGAATCTGGTTCTCTTCAAAATGAGATTTGGTTGGGAAAAAATGGACGAAGTATGAGAAAGTTATGCCTGGTCAAAGTTTGGTTGACTTTTCCTATAGAAACCCTAATTAGCAATTCTTGACTTTAGATGAATTAGGAGCATTTCTTGAGGGATCATGATCAAACCTTGATCAAATGATGGATATCACTTCAAAATGTTGATGTTGACCAAAAACATGAAGTTTGACTGTATATAGACCATAATTGACTTTTGATCTAATACAGTTGACTTTCAAGCATTTGAGCAATTGACTGAGCAAACTTGTACTGCAAGGCATGAAATTTGTCATGGGAAATCTTGAGGATATATTAGAACTATGGTAAAAATTTGAGACTTTTGGAGCTTACACATATTGATGAGAAGTGAAACCCTAGTTAGAGGTTCATTCCTTTAGGAGGAGAATTTGTCTTATCAATTCTTAGTCATCCTTGAACAATTTAGGGACCTCAATGGGCATGCCTTGAGTAAAACGAGAGGGAAAATTTTGGGGTACAACAGGTAAATACATCTCTTGGTAAGTAGAGACCTACGTTATCCAAAGATTGTCCTTGCGATTTATTAATCGTCATGGCATATGAGATAATAATTGGGAATTATCGTCTATTTAGCTTGAATGGCCAGGCTGACTACGACGGTGGCATATCCATCCGAGGGATGTAATCCAAATTTCCAGAACCCTTTACCGGAATTATCAAAGCTTTAAGGACATGGTTTGACATATTTGTTGTTATTAGCATTATGTCATTATACAAAGCTTCAAAATGGTATATGTTTCTCATTAGCATAACAAATGTTCTAACTTTTAACTTTAAGTGATGGTTAGGTAAACCTGACGTACGTAGGTGTTGTACCCCAAAACTTGCCCTCTCATTTTTCAAGGAATTTCTCACAAGGACTCTCAAGGTTCAAGCTTGCATAAGTACATTGGGATTTTCAGTACCAAGATTAAAAGGAAACTGTCAAAAAGGGGGAAAACATATAAAATTAATATTTTGACAAATTTGGAGAAAAACAAGTGTTTTTCGATTTAGCTCCTTCGATTGGCCTTTTGGCCTCTTTCAATGTAAGCATAGCTTGCATCCTTCGACTGGGCATGGGCCTCTGGCATGCTGGCTTGGATTCACAAGACACAAAGCCTCTTGTAGCCTCCTTCGATTCCAAGGCAAAATGCTCCCTTTTGGCATCCTTCGATTTGCACTATTTGCCTCCTACATTTCTCTTTTGTTTGGACATCTTTGCAAGCCTACGTACCTATTTCGTTTAAGATCTCGACTCCCTTCATGCTTTCTTCGTTTAGGCATATGAATCCTTCAGTACAAGCTTTTGGTAACACCTTTCATTTGGGCATATGTTTCCCTTCATGCAAGCTTTTGTTTGAACAAAGATCTTTTGCATGTTTGCATGAAGTCACAAAGCAGGGACCCCCTATGTACACTCCTTCGTTTGGCCACTTGGACCCTTGGCAGGCAAGCCTTCGACTGGACAGAACCACCTTCACAAGGTTTCGTTTATAACCGTATCCCCTTCGAATCAGCATCTTTCGAATACAACTATGGGCATCCCATTCGAAGGACATGCTTCATGGTCTATTCGAAGGATTTACAAGCCCACTTTAAGGCATGTTTTGGTGACCCAACCAAGGGTCACACTTTTGGCTCATTCGAAGGATGCATAAAAGTGACTCAATCGAAAGGCACTTGTTGGAGGAAAATCAAATAGTATTGTTTGGAGAAGAGTCTGGTCGAAGAAGGGTCAAAATGAAAGGATGATATTCAAAGATGCTTGCTGCCAAGTTCAGGCCCGACACACTGGCCAAAACTGATGCATAGCAGTTCTGAAACACTGCCCCATTCTTGCACTAAAATAGCATACAAGGCATTGTCTCTCGAAAGCTACAAAGAGCAGGTTACTCAAATAGTTCAAACCTTTTGTTTTCCCTCCAAAAGCTCCAGGCAACCTTACCTATAAATAAGAGGCTCCAACACATGTTTTAAGAGGATTTTTGGCCAGAGGAACGAATCTTCAAAAATTTCTCAAACACCATAAAACTCTCAAACACTTAAACATTCATCAAACACAAACCCAGAATCCAAACACTTGTCCCCTTTGAATCTGAAGCATCCCTATCTCTTGTTACCCTTCGAATCCTGCATGAAGAACCTCACATTAGTACTTCTCTTTCGAATCCAGTAGCAAAGGCCTAACCCATGGTCCCTCCCTTCGAATCCAAAAGCGCTCCAGGCAACCACCTAAAGGCCCAACACACGTCCCAGCCTCAAGCAAGGTAAGTCATCCTTAACCCTGGATCCTTCGCTTCCAACACAACATGTAAATAAAATTCCTTTTCGTTTCAAACATATACATATCATTTGTTCCCCTTTCGTTTACACCATTTTAGTTTGTTTTTATTGCCTTTCCTTTTGGTTTTATTCTTTGGTTTCTTACAAATGTTTTAAGAACTAACCTGGCCCTAAGGTAAAGTTGGCATGGCCTTAGGCCATGTTGATATTTAATATCTCAAACTAAAGAAATAGGAGACAAGAGTATGAAACGAAGCCTCAGACTTCCTCACTGATTTTAGGCCCAGTCGAAAGGCACTCCCTCACTGCTTTCAACCCCCGGTCGAAGGAGGCAGAAAGGAAGATTACATCTTGCACTAAATCCAGACCCAGTCGAAAGGAACAACATGCTGGGCTCCAGGCCCCAATCAAAAGACACGCCTACACTGGTGCCACCCCCCAGTCGAAGGATGCAGAAAGGAAAATCGAAGGGCATGACTCCACTGACTTCATACCCCAAATCGAAGGAGGTCAAAGAGTGCAGAATTGAAGGGTTTTCTGCCCTAAATAGAAAGACCATTTTTCTTGCTTTATTTTATTTTTTGCCTTTATATTTTCATGCAATTCAATATGGTTGTAACAATGTACGGTTTTTATCCTTTTGCATTTTATTACTTTTATATGATTGCTAGTAAAATAGGGCATGTATGGCAAGATAAAAACAACAAGTAGACAACCCCTAATCAAAGAATAAATGCATGCAAATCAAACACACTATTCACACATGCACCCCTAGGGTAATTCCACTTCTTGTCTCGGAAAAATAGTCATGTCCCTTGAACATGGGTGTTTAGCAAAGACCCTTGATAAAAGATCGTAGGCCCTCGATGACCCTCAATGTTGCCTTTGGTAAACGATCTAGTCCATAAACAACATTGCTAAAACGTCCCATAGGTTTCCTTCTATGACTATACAAACTTCCCACACCCGTCCCTTCACATCCAATGATGGGGATTTTTACCAAATCAATGGTAAGATAGTAACATCTAAAGGAGGAGGAAAAGAACATTTAAGACCTTTTGAGTAGGTAGGTTGCTCCTAGTTGCTCGCTTGCTCACAACAAAAACATTTTATACACCAACACTTTCATTTTGAAACATTTTCAAAAGACAAACACTTTGTATACATTCTTATAGAAACTAGAGCCATTACAAAGACACCTTTTCAAAATCACTTTCAAAAACACATTCCACAAACACCTCTTTGAACTATTTTCAAAACAACACTTTGTACGCGTTCTTATAGAAACGAGAACCATTACAAATACATTTTCAAAATACATTCAAAACCCACACCACAAGCACATTTTCAAACAAAAGCAAGTGATCTAGCAAGCAACTAAGAGCCCATAGATAACTACGGATGAAAAGGGTGTTAACACCTTCCTTTTTCATAACCTACCCCCCACACTCAAGAAATAATCTCGAAAGGTCTTTCTTGTTCTTTTCAACCTTTCCTTATTGGATAAAAGAAAAGTCAGTGGCGACTCTTGTTATCTGCAACAAATGCGATCAAACGCAAAATACCCTAGTCAGTTCTCCCACCGTGTTACAGAACTGGCGACTCTGCTGGGGAGTTGCTTAAAAGTGGGGTTACCTTAGGGATAGATCACCTTTACTTTCTTTCCTTGTTTGACTTGCTTGCTTTACATTATGGTTCCTTGTTTAGGCTTGTTTTGATCCTCTACCCGGATCTGGGGGCACCTTTTAGGTAAGTAGCAATAGATTATGGAAAATGTACGGCGTAGATCGACACAGTTGAAGCAATGGCTATGTTAGTATGACACATTTGTTGGTACTGGTATCCCTTGTGTTGAATTGAGGAGAATACGGAGCCGCTGAGTGGTGTCATGAAGCATTAACTGACCTTAGAACCTTAATTTAACAACTTGGCTATTAGGAAGTAGTGAGATAGCCGGTTTCGATGGAAAGCTGAAAATTGGTTGATACTCGATACTACACTCAATGAGACTAGACTTTTGGGATATCTCGGCCGCAAGAAAAAATTGATTATGCTGAGACAATGCCTAAAAGAAAGGTCAGTGATATTGAGATCCCCTAAAACCCAATTACTTTTTAGGACAGGTTGAGCCGACTAAATTTTAAGAGGGTACCTACCTATCAAACTCCATGCAAGCCTAAACATGAGGACTTGTCTGCTTTGTATGTATATGACTATTTGTACATAACAACTTGCTTACTTTGCATACTTGTACATAACATCACCATAGCATTTTCAATATCCATTTCAAGGATCTCGAGGGCCTTTGATGCAGGGTCACGTTGAACCATACGTCTATCAAGGGGAAAGAGGATTTATTTTCCTCTAACCAAATGTCGTCAAGACCAAGGCACGTTACTTGGGTCAAGGGCTACGACCCACTTGACATAGTGAGCTTAATTATCGTGGAAGGACATCCACCGATACGAAATTCTCCAATCAAAGTTGTAAGTAACTTCTAACATCTTCTTGCGTGTCTACCCTGCGAGATCCTTGAAAACATGCATCCACATATCATGCATCATATCATGACAGGTTTTTCCCATAAAACTCTCCTTATCTTCCTACTGTTTATTTTAGTAAGATGGATATGGAACAAATGGTGAAGGATCTCCAAGCACAAAATTCCCAATTCCAACAAATGCTTCTGGCTATGGCTAAGGGGCAAGAGGACCTGAAGACTCTTCTTCTCAAAGACAAGAAGAAAAAGTCAAAGAAGTCAGTAGGCGTCCTGAACTTGGGAAGAAGACTTAGAGGACCAGTCAAAAGAGGTCTAGATCTCTCAACTCCATCCAATGAGGGGAATAGTCATGAAAAAGATAACAGTCTGGGGATTGATGAAGTTGAAGCTGACTACTCTGAGGAACAATATCCCCCCACTGATGATAAATACAAACAGTTGGAGGATCACCTAAATGCTATGGAGATTCAGCAGATACCTGACTTGGACTTTGATGAGTTAGGTTTGCTTTCCGGAGTGATCATTCCACCAAAGTTCAAAATCCCTACCTTCACCAAGTATGATGGGACCTCTTGTCCTAAAATGCATCTGAAGTCATATGTCTGCAAGATTCAGCCTCACACTGCTGACCAGAAACCGTGGGTCCATTTCTTTCAAGAAAGTTTGGCTGGCACTCAACTAGAGTGGTTCTATCAGTTAGAAGGAACCGATATTCATACCTGGGAGGACTTGTCTATCGCTTTCTACAAGAACTATCAATACAATGCTGATCTTGCACCAACTCGTATGTAATTGCAAAATATGACCATGCGTTCCAACGAGGGCTTCAAAGAGTAGGCCCAAAAATGGGGAGACTTGGCAGGCAGAGTGCAGCAACCCTTAACTGATAGGAAGCTGATTGACATCTTTATGGGAACCTTGACGGGACCTGTCTTTAATCACCTAATCGGAAGCTCCTCGGCCGGGTTCACCGAGCTAATACTGACTGGCGAAAGGGTCGAAGTTGGCATCAAAAGCGGCAAGATCCAATGAGCTACATCCTCTGATACTCAGAAAAAGCCACACAATGGGAGAAAGAGTCCAATGCTGTTTACGGCCAAAAGGGTCATAACAAGAGAAACCACGATCAACACGTGGGGGAAATACTAATCTCTAATCCTACACATGTTCAACAAAGACAGGGCAATAGGCGTAAGATAAAATACCAAGAAAGGCAGTATGCTAACATCAACATGCCATTGTCTCAAACGTTACAACATTTTCTGAAGGAGAAACTGATCACACTAAAGAATCCTCCTCAAAACCCCGATACCTCCTCTCCTAAGTACAATACCAATGTAAGATGTTCCTACCATTCTGATAGCCCTGGACAAGACACCAATAGTTGTTGGACTTTGAAGAACAAGATTCAAGATTTGATTGATGCCAAGGAGATTGAGTTCGACTTCCCAGAGGCTCCTAACGTGATCACTGCTCCTATGCCAAATCATTAAGAGCGTCCTGTTTATGTTGAATTTTCAATTGTAATCTCTTTTGTTGTTCAAACATTTATCTATTAATGTCAAAAAAAAATTCATTAATGCATTGCATATGTTTGTCTTGAATTAATCCATTCGTTTTCATTATATTTAAGATATGCTTTTTACGCCTTTTATGATATTCAACTCTTGTTTAAAAAATTTGCAAGCCTTTAGAGGGAGGATGACGAAAACAATGCCATAATCTCATACAGTATGCTTTTGGACAGACCTTGCTGACGATGTACATGCGTTTCTTTCAATTCCTAAACACCGGAGTTATAAGGAGGATAATCCCTAGTCAACCCCTTCGAGCCAAAGAAGTAGAAGTTTTCTTTTTTTACACAAATTGAAACCTTTAATCAAAACCTAGGGCAATGTAGTCTCTCATTTAATTCAAATGTGTGTTCAGTCGCAAACTTTCATTTCGTATACAACGAAAGACATCAAAAAAATTCCCCTGGAATCAAAAGACGGTGATGGTTCCATACCAAATAAGCAGTCATTATATCTCAAGAGAAAAGCGCACTGAGTCAAAACCTATGAAGGAGACTTAAGAAAAACTCGGGCATCCCGCTGACCGTAATCTCAAAAACAGGAACAGTCAGGCAAAATCAGGGATAATAAATAAAAAAGAGGTCACTATAAATCCTCAACAACATGGAAAATATGGCAAAAATGACTGCCTTCTAACAAACTTAACTTGTCTGAACCATCACCAAAACGCTATTACAGACCTAATTGGAGTTCAAACGCGCAATTAACTGAGTTTAGGACTGAAGAACATCACGAAGAACGGGTGGGTACAATACACTTTGAGCCTTATCCTTTGTTCTTAAACCGTGAACCAAGCCACATTAGAACCCTTCAAAAGTCCTAGTTGAAGCATGGGTTAGTTCGAAAGCATACTGTTATAAAAGGTATCCTGACTCCTGCAAGGCTTACTCTAAATCCTGACTTAAACGTTTTTACAAAATTCTTTTATCTGCTAAAATGAATTTTCAAAACTTCAAGACAAGCATAAACTTTGCATTATTTGAATATCACTGTTTGCATATGGCTAATTATTTGACAGCGGAGAAATTCACACGACGAATATCCAGCGGAAAAAACTCTCTCAGTGAATAAAATCATTTCAAATTGAAAGACATTTCCAATGACAAATCCCCTATAAACAAGGGGGCATGACATGTCACTATCCAACTCGTCTCGGGCAATCAAAGTCAAGATTCCAAGAAATCTCTTAAGAAATGCTGAATACACCAGGGGCAGGTCTGTATCTGAATCACTTGGGGCATTGAACATGAATTCCAGCTTGTATACGGTCAAAAAAACATTTCCTGGCAATACTACAACACTTGATACTAGGGGCAATGACAAAATCTCCATAAAGTACTTTTCATAGGGTGATCCCTAGCCAGAGTTTCAATCTCTGAAAACTTCTCCCCAACTGAGTTGATCTCAAGAATCCTCGAGGAGTTCTGCCAAAAGAAAACACCTCTCCAGCAGATTGGCAACAAGGTTTATTTCCCCAACAAACTACAGATTCCCCAGCTTGAGTTTGCCTCTCCGACTATCACAAATCAAGGGACCACAACTCCTCTTCCCTAGTAGACTGCTCTACAATCCCCAGTGAGTTGCTGCAAAACCTGGGAGACAACTAGATAACAGTTAATTTATTTGTCCCTAACAAGTTGTTAACTCCTTTTCTCTTCCATCAAGATATAGCTCCCCAACAGAGTAACAGACAACTGAAACTCCTGAACTCTTTTCCCCAAGCAGAAATCAACACTCTCCACAGAGTTTTCTTCTCAAGCAAAATCAACATCCCCAGTGGAGTTCTCCTCAAAACAAAAAAACAGGATTCCCCAGCAGAAACATTCTAAGCTAGGTCTGGAAAGGTGTGCATACTCTTCATCCCCAACGACCGTCCGAGATTCAGCTTCCCAAAACTCCCCAGCACATGTTAAGGATTTATTTTCCAAGACAGAATTACATTCCAACAACATTTCATGCATCATATTACATACATGATAAATAAATACAACATAATCTCGTTTATTTTGAGAAACATCATTACGCCATGCATTTCATCCATCATGACATTGCACGCAACTAACCCTTTACCTTTTCAGGAAAAGATCAACAAATAAGTGTCATTAATCTGTAAACTTCTCCGAGATAAAATCAAGCTTGGATTTCTTCATTTACCACTGAGGTAGTAATAGTCTCTGATTCCTTTATCATCCGCTGAGGTAGTAATTATCCAAGATTCCTTCATCATCTGCTGAGGTAGTAATCGTCTCAGATTCCTTCATCATCCGCTGAGGTAGTAGTCGTCCAAGATTCCTTCATTATCTGTTGAGGTAGTAATCATCCCAGATTCCTTCATCATCCGCTGAGGTAGTAATCATCCAAGATTCCTTCATCATTTGCTGAGGTAGTAATTGTCTAAGGTAGTAATTATTCAAGGTTCCTTCATTATCCGCTGAGGTAGTAATCATTCAAGATTCCTTCATTATCCGTTGAGGTAGTAATCATTTCAGATTCCTTCATCATCCGCTGAGGTGGTAATCATCCAAGATTCCTTCATTATCTGCGGAGGTAGTAATCATCCCTGATTCCTTCATCATCCACTGAGGTAGTAATGGTCCAAGATTCCTTCATTATCTGCTGAGGTAGTAATCATCCCTGATTCCTTTATCATCCGCTGAGGTGGTAATCATCCAAGATTCCTTCATTATCTGCTGAGGTAGTAATCATCCCTGATTCCTTCATCATCCGCTGAGGTAGTAATCGTCCAAGATTCCTTCATTATCTGTTGAGGTAGTAATCGTCCAAGATTCCTTCATTGTCTGTTGAGGTAGTAATCATTCAAGATTCCTTCATTATCTATTGAGGTAGTAATCATCCAGGATTCCTTCATCATCTGTCACAATCAAGCTTCATACTTACAAATTAATGCCTGAAACAAGACATGACAATTATCTATGAACAAATTGATTGTAGATCAATTCCCGAAACAAGACGAGATGACTATCTACATGACAAACACTTATTCAAGACCTCTACTGGTTCAGTTTAAATCTCTCAATGGTTTATCCTGATTCTTTTCCGTAGACATTTTCTCTGGTTCAGATAAATCGCTCCAAGATTTATTCTGATTCATTCCAGTTAAAGAATATTCAAAACCTCTACTGGTTCAGTTTAAATCTCTCAATGGTTTATCCTGATTCCTTTATGGTAGACACTTTCACTGGTTCAGATAAATCACTCCAAGATTTATTCTGATTCTTTTCCAGTTGAATTCAAGTTTAGACTTAGTCTAATTTCCGTCAACAATCACCTTTGGATGACATCTATAAGTCCATCTCCGGTAACTCTCTATCATCTCTCCAAATGGCATCTATAAGCCCATTCCCTACACAATCAACCACCACATAATCGAGTGCAAATTTCTGGTCACTCTAGTGTTCAATCATCTTCCACCTTCAAGTCACGAATGGCAGATTCGCCAATCTAACTCTTCAGGTTTAAGAAGATTGAACAGGGGCAGCTGTTGTACCCCAAAATTTTCCCTCTAATTTTTCAAGGCATTTCTCACAAGGATTCTCATGGTTCAAGCTTGCACAAGTACATTGGGATTTTCAGTACCAAGATTAAAAGGAAACTGTCAAAAAGGGGGAAACAGATAAAATTAATATTTTGACAAATTTGGAGAAAAACAAGTGTTTTTCGATTCACCTCCTTCGATTAGCCTTTTGGCCTCTTTTGATGCAAGCTTGGCTTGCATCCTTCGAATGGGCATGGGCCTCTGGCACGCTGGCTTGGATTCACAAGGCACAAAGCCTCCTGTAGCCTCCTTCAATTCCAAGGCAAAAGGCTCCCTTTTAGCATCCTTCAATTTGCACTATTTGCCTCCTACATTTCTCTTTCGTTTGGACATCTTTGTAAGCCCAGCGTACCTCTTTTGTTTGGTAACTCGACTCCCTTCATGCTTTCTTTGTTTGGGCATATGAATCCTTCAATACAAGCTTTTCGTCACACATTTCGTTTGGGCATATGTTTCCCTTCATGCAAGCTTTCGTTTGAACAAAGATCTTTTGCATGTTTGCATGAAGTCACAAAGCAGGGACCCCCTATGTACACTCATTAGTTTGGCCACTTGGACCCTTGGCAGGCAAGCCTTCGACTAGACAGAACCACCTTCACAAGGTTTCGTTTATAACTGTATCCCCTTCAAATCAACATCTATCAAATCCAACTGTGGACATCCCATTCGAAGGACATTCTTGATGGTCCATTAGAAGGATTTACAAGCCCAATTTAAGGCATGTTTTAGGTGACCCATCAAAGGGTCACACTTTTGGCTCCTTCGAAGGATGCAAAAAAGTGACTCAATCGAAAGGCACTTGTTGGAGGAAAATCAAATAGTATTGTTTGGAGAAGAGTCTGGTCGAAGAAGGGTCAAAAAGAAAGGATGATATTCAAATATGCTTGCTGCTAAGTTCAGGCCTGGCACACTGGCCAAAACTGCTGAACAACAATCCTGAAACACTTCCCTATTCTTGCACCAAAATAGCATACAAGGCACTGTCTCTCGAAATCTACAAAGAGCAGGTTACTAAAATTATTCAAACCTTTTATTTTCCCTCCAAAAGCTTCAGGTAACCTTGCCTATAAATAAAAGGCTCTAACACATGTTTGAAGAGGACCTTTTGGCCAGAGGAACGAATCTTCAAAAATTTCTCAAACACCATAAAGCTCTTAAGCACTTAAACATTCATCAAACACAAACCCATAATCCAAACACTTGTCCCCTTCGAATCTGAAGCATCCCTGTCTCTTGTTACCCTTCGAATCCAACAAGAAGAACCTCACATTAGTTCTTCTCTTTCCAATCTAAGAGCAAAGGCCTAACCCCTGGTCCCTCCCTTTGAATCTAGAAGCGCTTTAGGAAACCACCTAAAGGCCTAGCACACGTCCCAACCTCAAGCAAGGTAAGTCATCCTTAACCCTGGATCATTCATTTCTAACACAACATGTAAATAAAATTCCTTTTCATTTCAAACATATACATAGCATTTGTTCCCCTTTTGTTTACACCCTTTTAGTTTGTTTTTATTGCCTTTCCTTTTGGTTTTATTCTTTGGTTTCTTATAAATTTTTTAAGAACTAACCTGGCCCTAAGGTAATGCTGGCATGGTCTTAGGCCATGTTTCTATTTAATATCTCAAACTAAAGAAATAGGAGACATGAGTATGAAACAAAGCCTCAGGATTCCTCACTGATTCTAGGCCCAATCGAAAGGCACTACCTCACTGCTCTCAACCCCCAGTCGAAGGAGGCAGAAAGGCAGATTACATCTTGCACTGAATCCAAGTCTAGTCGAAAGGCACAACATGCTGGCCTCTAGGCCCCAATCGAAAGACACGCCTACACTGGTGCCAGCCCCCTGTCGAAGGAGGCAGAAAGGCAAATCGAAGGGCATGACTCCAGACCCTAAATCGAAGGAGGTCAAAGAGTGCAGAATTGAAGGGTTTTCTGCCCTAAATCGAAAGACTCTTTTTCTTGCTTTATTTTATTTTTTTCCTTTATATTTTCATGTAATTCAATATAGTTGTAATAGTGTAAGATTTTTATCTTTCTACATTTTATTGCTTTTGTATGATTGCTAGTAAAATAGGGTATGTATGGAAAGATAAAAACAACAAGTAGACAACCCCTAATTAAAGACTAAATGCATGTAAATAAAACACACTATTCACACATGCACCCCTAGGGTAATTCCACTAGTTGCCGCAGAAAAATAGTCATGTCCCTCGAACATGGGCGTTTTAGTAAAGACCCTTGATAAAAGATCGTAGTCCCTCGATGACCCTCAATGTTGCCTTCGGTAAACAATCTAGTACCTAAACGACATTGCTAAAACATCCCATAGGTTCCCTTCTATGACTATACAAACGTCCCACGCCCGTCTCTTCACATCCAATGATGGGGCTTCTTACCAAATCAACGGTAAGATAGCAACATCTAAAGGAGGAGGAAAAGAACATTTAAGACCTTTTGAGTAGGTAGGTTGCTCCTAGTTGCTCGCTTGCTCACAACAAAAACATTTTATACACCAACACTTTCATTTTGAAACATTTTCAAAAGACAAACACTTTGTACGCGTTCTTATAGAAACGAGAGACATTACAAAGACACCTTTTCAAAATCACTTTCAAAAACACATTCCATAAACACCTCTTTGAACTATTTTCAAAATAACACTTTGTACGCGTTCTTATAGAAACGAGAACCATTACAAAGACATTTTCAAAATACATTCAAACCCACACCACAAGCACATTTTCACACAAAATCAAGTGATCTAGCAAGCGACTAAGAGCCCGTAGATAACTACGAATGAAAAGGGTGCTAACACCTTTCCTTTTCATAACCTACCCCCGAACTCAAGAAATAATCTCGAAAGGTCTTTCCTGTTCTTTTCAACCTTTTCTTATTGGATAAAAGAAAAGTAGGTGGCGACTCTTACTATCTGCAACAAATGCGATCAAACAGAAAACACCTTAGTTAGTTCTCCCACCGTGTTACAGTAGGGAACTAAGAAATTTCGGTGTCAGGATGTCAAGTACTTCAGGGTCATGCATTTCAGACTTATCAATTGTATTTGAACTATAGTAATCGCGTATGTCTCATGTTTTAGGAACAAAAATAAATCATCAAATAAAAGTCAATGTATATTAGACAATAAAATAAATGGAAGAGTATGACAACCTGACATTAAAGCAAGAATGTGGTCGTTGATGTCATCTACAACTTCTAACGTAGAAGCGAGAATTGCTCGACCCTTGAGGTAATCGTTGTAATGATAATTATTAATGAAATTAGGATATGTACTATTCATAATGCCAACAATAGAATCTTGAAACTCTGTTATCAAAAGTTCATGGGGAATTTTAATTTCTGCAACACCGTCATTAGGCTCTGATACTTTGCCTTCACTGATTCTCAAAATCCAATCTGAAAAATCTGCAATTTCCTTTTTATCTTGCTCTGTCGGGCCCAAATGCAAACACATGTTTTTTGTTAGCATTAAAACCTGGAATGAATGCCATATGTAAGATGCATTTATCGCTGAGTGAATAATATCCGAACGACTGCCTCGTGGGTCAACAGGTAAAATTTGTCTAAAGTCACCACCGAAAAGTACAACCTTTCCAACAAAGACATCCTTTGAATTTTTGTACATACTCATGACATCTTTAAAAGTTTTGTCAAGTGCTTCTATAGCATGCTTGTGTGTCATTGGTGCTTTGTCCCATATAATTAGGTTTGTCTGTCTTAGAAGGTCTCCAACATCATCGTTGTATTAAACTTTGCAAGTAGAATTATCAAGCATCGACACATGAATCTTAAACTTGGAATGTGCAGTTCTACCCATTGGAAATAAAAAAGAAGCTATACCACTGGTGGAAACGGTTAAATATATCTCATGTTTGGACCTCAAAGTTTCCGCCAATGTTCTCCACATATAAGTCTTACCAGTACCGCCATACCCATGAAGGAAGAAGACACCACCATTTTGTGACTGGACAACCCCCATTATTTTTCCATATATGCCTCTTTGTTCATCTAAGAAATAGTTTATAACACGAAATTGAGATCAGTAATGTTGAAAAGGAACCGGTAAAATAAGAAGCCAAAAGGACAATGGTAATGTTGATCATAAGAAAACAAATTTCAAGAATTACCGGTAAAAGCATTGAACAGTTTTTTAAATTCCAATTTCATTGCCGAAGAATCATAATCACGTTAGTCATATATGAGTCTATTTCCTAACTGTTGTAGTACATAAGTGTCTGGATATGGAATTGGAGTAAAATCTTTGAGAGTCCTTCTATTTTCCTGCATTAGCTTTTCAATTTCTATTAAAGTCAGACTCTGTAATTCGGCCTCTATCAAAACTAAATCTGGATGGATGCAGGTGAAAAAAAGTTTGGAAGTAGTTAGATTAGACACGAGTTAAAGAAAAAAAACGCGTACATATGCGACGGTAACATGCCGAAAGTAAGGTAAAAGGCCAATAAAGAGTTTGCATAAATATGTGAGAGTAAGATATGAAGAAACCTGGATTTAGAGCCAATAATATTTGGGTATGTAAGAGACCATTGGACAATAGCTGCCACGATTTTGTCCAGACACGTGCCGACCTATTAACAACACCCGACAATAGTATTACAACAAAAAGTTTACGAAGAAAATATCCTGAACCCCATTCACTTGCTTCCTTGATAGCAGTAATGTATTCTTTATCATCCTCAAGAAATCCCATTGCAAAGTATGCATCTCTAAATGTTTCATATTGGTTGTCACCAACTTTGCGAGTTTTGTCATAACTTGCAGGTCCCTTGACTACCATCAACATCATCCTCAAGTAAAACAATTCTCTAGTAGTCGGAGGAACCCATACTAAACGACCTATTGTGAACCCTCTTTTGCATTTCCCTCAGACCTTATTTCCTCTGTCATAAACAAACCTTGAGGAAAACTTAGCATAAGTCAGTGATCGGGCTTCTTCATATTATGCATTTGTGACCAATTATGCAATAAACGTAGATTCAGTCACACTTGCATTTTCAAAAATATTTTCCATTTGATCGTGATCTGTATAGTAAAAAACCTTCTCACCCACTAAATGATAGAACATACGCTCCACCATAGGTTTTCTCCCATGAATATTTTAAGAGTAAATCTGCCAACACGCTTCACTCGGAAGATATATCTGCAGTCTAAATATTGTTTGATTTCATCAATGTGTTCTATGTCATTTTTGGAAACAGATGCTGTTATACTATCATATCCTTTATTTACATATTTTAAAATATATTTGATTTATGTACTTTGGTTACACCATTCCATGTTTATATGTGCATGATATTTCAAAAGAAATCTTGTATTATACGGGACAACATGTCCATTGTCCAAGGTAATTCCATTTTTTCGATAATGTGTGATTGCGATCTTCTTATGTATAAGGGATAGCCATCAACATCAACAACAGTATGTTCAATGAACTTTTTGGGGAAGTATTTAGTGCATTTTCCATTTTCCATGCACGACGAGTTCATCTGTGATAACCTACAAGAACCATGCATCATGTTCGCCTTAACTAAATTGTATAATTCAGGATGAACACTAGGGTCAGGAATTTCAGCATAAATCATGTTATCAATGTCCGAAGGTGCTGGATATTTTCTCTGAGGGTGGAGGAAAATTAGAATGTGTGCATGGTGAAATCCACACTTCTGGAATTCAATGATGTACATAACTAAAAAAGGTAATACTTAGTTAACATATAGAGTTGTCGAAACAAAAATTCCCGCATAATTGGGATTTAATATGAAGAAGAGTACTTACATGCCAACACTTTTCCCAGAACATGGAATTTAGTAATATCATCCATCAGTTTGTCAAACTTGATTTTGAATACTTTTGTAATAATATCTGGTCGGTCGTGTGGCTGTAATCCAGTGTCGGACAATGCACGCATAATTTCTAGCCAAGTTGGATTACAAGTAAATGTAACAAATAAATCTGGAAATCCCAATCTACTTGAAATGGCCATACCATCAAAATATAGTTGAGCCATGTATCTCTTGCTACCAACAAATGTAGACGGTAATACCACCCGCTTTCCTTTCTTTTGTGGTTGATTCGACCCACCACTAACGCATTGATCAGCCAATCTGTTATATTTTCCAACTCGTAACTTTGATTGATTATCCCTCAACCAATTAAGTCGTTCAAATTCCATCATGGCGTAACCATCAACTAAGAACTGTTGAAATAGACGTCTAGAGTGAAGTAAGGTTTTTGCCTCGTTGGTTCGTTGTTGCAAACAGTAAGAAATCCAGTTCTTGATGCTTTAACAATTCCTGCCAATAACCATCTTATCATGATAATACTTGTGAAGTATATTTTTATATAACCATCTTCACCATACACAAACATAAGAGGGTATTGATATGCCAAATACGTGGGATAAAATTCATCTATTTGTTTCAAACCACCTTCGCGTGGTTGAATGATGATGTCTCTTTTAGAAGAAGAATCAATATCACCCACAATCAGGGAGCAACCTCATATACTGTTGGTCTGTTGTAGACACAACCATCCTTGGATCTATCAGTAATTAGCCTCAGCTTTAAGTCTAAGAAAGAATTAACCTTCAACATACCTTGCCATCCTAAAGGCTTTTGCATGAACATTACATTCTTCTAACATGACCTTGAGGTTGTTGACAATGTTGATTCAGATCACTTTATTGTCCTTATACATTATAGGAAACATCAAAAATTGAGACAACAAATGTGGTGACAGAGGAAGTATATATTGTTATGTGATTATAAAAATCCGAAACATTTCATTATATTATCAACTTCGTTGTCTGTATCATAAATATATAGCTGAGCATATTGGGGAGGTTGTCCTAATTCTAGTAGTAGAGTACCAATTCGATGATAGGTTTGACCGTGCAGTCTCAAAGTAGGTGGGCCTCCTGTTTTTGAGTATGTAGTGTCTAATTTCATTCCTGGAGACGTGAAAGAAAACATTGTGTTGTATGTTTGAATGTTGTTATGGTAGTTTTTACTCTCTGGGCATGTTTCATTATAGATCAGATGTTGCAACACCGACAGTGGTTCCTGAAGCAAGGGTAATACAACTTTTCCACTGCAGCAGCAACGGTGGAACTTCAAATTAATTGATGTTTTTGGTTTGCCAGTGCGTTCATCATACACATGCATGATTGACAACTTTCTAATTCCCATGTTCTGTCTCCTATGTCAGAATAGTCTGAAAAATCATAACAAAAGTATGGAATGAAACTGTTTAATTCTTCTGTTGGGTTCAAAGTTGAACATCAATGGTGTTCTAAATAGAGGTGTTGAGGTGCTTTACTAAAACAACTATAATAAAGAGTTATTCGATGAAGAATCAAGTAACCATATAACTATTGATGTACAATAATTATATGAGTTGACAACTTAAATTATAATATGTAACCTACCTTATAGATGAGAATATACTAATGGTTCATACTCCATTTCAGACTCCACATCCGAACCATCATTCAAGCTCATACTGTCACTAAAATTGGAGACTGCATCGATTGACCAATGAGATTCAGGTGGTATATCAGGTTCTTTATGGTGATGAGAAGCTGAAGCCATCGAGGCAGAAGAATGATTGACGGTATGATTTGTTCGAGCTACCTGACTGACACTTTGGAGCAATGTTTATGCATTTCCAAATAATGGAAAATTGTTGGAAACAAGATGTTTGTGGAGACTTATACCTGAGGTCTCAATGTGTGTCATATTAAATGGAATTGATGTAACTGATTTCTTCCATGCACAAGTGGGCGGCACTTGTGGAATAATTTCATAGATTGGATGGGCCCCTGTTGTAGTTGAGTCATTTGCCATATTACATGACTTTTTCCTGTTATCCAAAATTAGTTTCCCCCTCTTTCTAGCAATAGTTGGATTAGAAAGATCTCTGAAATGTTCATATGCAGCAGAAAAAGAAGTTAGTGCATTCGATGTAATCATTGAAACAAAAGGTGGTATAGATGATGGATATTTAGTTGGTGAATTCAAATGATGACGGGAATTACTGCGTGCTTTTAAGATGACTCTCCTCCTATGTCTGGAAATGGATGATTGAGCAGGATTAGTTGGAACATAATCTGGTAGTATGGCTTCAGGACAAATTAATGTACATAATAAGTGGTTAAGAGATGTTGGTATTTATGAAGAAATGACAGATAGCATGGGTAAAACAACAGGCCATGTGTAACAAAATACCGTGCATACAAAACTCTGCAGAAAATCCAGAATAACACAGGATTGAAGTTTCAGAATGAGGAGGCATTGAATGTTTCAAAATGATATCACCGTATAAACTCCATGTAATGTTGGTACTGACTGTTGTAGTATGGAAAGTAGGAATATAAGTATAATATAACTGAACTGGTATCAAAATCTAAAAGGTTGGAAGTTATGAATTTTAGTGGATAGGGTGGTTATTAAAATTTGATAATTGTATTAATAAGTGTTTAATGTGTGCAGTATTTCACATGAGTGGAAATACATTACTACAGATGTATATATAATAAAAATTGGATAATGATGTTGTGTTATTTAACCTGGCTTACATCTTTAGAAAAACAGATTTGATAGTACCTACATATACCATTTTATTAATTTTGTTGTTCAGTCAAAGGAGATGACATATGTGATTAACATCATAGGAGATGGTCAATGGAGTTATTGTAATTGGAGGTGTATGCAAATTGAGTGGTATATGGAGGTGTATACCACTTTTTTCATTGAATAAAAATATATTCCATTGCAATGATATGTTGAATCATAAATCACATGTTACTGTCACATGTAACCACATGTCTATGGAATTAGCTGTAATAAGATTGCCTAATCTATCAACATCAAAGACAAATGACAAATGTGATTGAATTTAAATATATACCTTTTACGATGGATTTGTTTCCCTATCAATATTAGTCATGTTTAAATTCCATATGAGATTCAGCTCAGAATATTGCAGTTGCAGATAATATATAAGACTCAGTCAAAGATGCCAACGCCAAAAAAGAAACATAACCTAACTTGTTTGTTTTTCATATACAACACATGAAATAGTGGTACATGTAGAAACATGACATGTTACAGATTTATGAGAATACGTACATGCAAAGCTACACTACGTAAACATCACTGTAGGCAATACAAATTAAATTATTATTAGATTAACAACATGTAACATTGTGATAATTATAGCACAGGTCCATGACATATTTTGCAATGAGATGGCCTAATGTAGTTACATCTAAGACAAATCACAAATACCGTCAATACAATTTCCATGAATATTAGAGTAACATGATTATCCTAAATTCTATCGTACGACTCTAAATAGTGTAAGGGTTTTCCAACAGATGCAAATCTCCATAAGCGTATTGGATGAGAGCATCCTGATTTGGCAAGGAAAACTTATAACAGAATTTGAGTTTAGTGTCTTGCCAGCAGTGTAGATGTTGGAAGTGTTGTGCAAATACTGCTAATTTCCTGAAGCCTTTTTGAAGAGGGTTTTATGCATATGTTGGCACAAAGCCATGTCTGAAATTGACTTTACTATTATGCAGGAGTATGTAGATTCAAAACAATGGATTAACACCTGCTGCTCCATAGGAGTGATAATAGAGTAATAAATTCCTAATATTTTAACATAAAATTATGTAAACACGATCATTCAAAAGAAACACACAGATGCATGAAATTGTGTGTTAACATTAAGTTAGCATAACTTAATGGAACACAAGTCTAATTTTACAATTCCAAATCGAAAAGGCAAAAAAATATAAAAAGGAAAGAGCGATAATTGTCAACACAAAGTCAAACTAAAACCAATGAAGACACATGACAAAATATATCCACAACTAATCACTCTTATCCAGCTTGATTGTCTTCTTAAGATTGTTAGAAGAGAGCTCTTCATCACATAAGCCTTCTGAGGTTATTGATTCACTTGAACCCCCTAGAAACTCTCTCTTACCAATAAGTGTCATTGGATCCAAGTTATGCTTAGAGGTGATATCGAGACCCTGTTACACAATGAATGAGACAAAAGGTTTTATTTTATACCATTCAGACAAACAAACTTATGCAGAAACTGGGAGGGAGTCATAAATTACCGTTTTCTTTGCATATTCTTCAGGCGCACCCGTCTTGGCCTCATCTACACTCTCTTTAATCTAAGCATAATATAACAGTAATCGTTATATGTAATATAACAACAAATATAATAAAAAAAACAAACAACCAAAATCCGTAATAGGGTAAATACCTGCAGAGGATCAGATGTTATGGAGGGGACCAAAACAACTTCCTTTTTGCGGCAAATAAAGTATCGTCTGAAAAAACATGTAATACCCAAATAAACAAACAACCTAAAATACCAAAACCCTATTAAGAAGATTATACCTCTTCTATGTCCCATGGAGCCTTAAGCTGCTTGATAAAAGGCTCATCCCTAAGGATCCTCACAATAGAAGAATTGTTCCAACGCGACTGCCACTTTACCTTAAATTCCATCTCTAAGTTTAGCAGCTGATTAAGTGCCAATGGGAATTCCAATGGATCATCAATTCCAGCCTATATAACAAACCTCAACAATGAGTACTAATACATTACAAAAATGCATATACTAAGGTGTGGGGAATAAAACACTAGACCTTGATCATAGTATGATGTAGTTGGGCAGCAGATAAACCCAGAAGAAGCTCACATTCTTTATTCCAAAACACAAAGTTACAACTGTTGCCCCGTGGAAAACCTGAATCTCTATCTTGTACCTACAATTTCATGATTAAGAGATATAAGAAATATGATGACATAAATACATAAAAATAGCTTTCACGGCCACTACATATATTAAAGGACAAGTAATAAGACCTAAAGATTTCAGCCTCAGTTGAACGACCAGCATCACAGTCAAATGGAGCATTGTTACCACGTGCTATGCAAGGACACAAATGGCAGGCACGACAACACCACCCAAACGGAGATGCCACCAGAGTCCTTGTTTTAGAAACAGTAGCACAAAATGTGATATGCATCAAAAGTTCTTGACATGAATTTAAAATGACGAAAAATAAGTGACTAACACAAATGAATAAAATATAATAACAACAGCCAAATTGTATGATACATCACAAAGTTTGATTATTTCACCAAGAGGCAAAACAACAACACTTGAGAGTAACCTCTGAGCGGGGATGGGTTATGTTTTTTCATAATTCTGCAATGAGAGTCGTGAACATGAACCCAACTGTCTGGAGAGAGTAACGATAGAGTCCTTAGGCATGCTGCATGAATAAGTGAATTAAAAAAAATGTTCACACAACAGCACGAGAAATCCAACATATCAATGGATACCATCAATTTGATATAGGGAATATATCAGTCTATGAAATATTTGATCGGAGGAAAACCAGCATCGAGGCAGAGCATCATGACATTGTAGGTGTTTGTGACCGACAACAGAAACTTCCCTAAATCAACAAAAATAAGACGCAAGTCTGAGTGGCCAAAAAATATATAGTTTTATAATAACAGAATAAACCAACCAACCCGCTTATTTGACTTTTGCATACTGCAGCAACAACACAGTTGGACCATAACTATTGCCACAATCCTGTGTGAATTTGATAAATTGGTCGGATATGATTCCCAAAGAGTACAGTTAACAACGTTGTTGCTAAACAATGAATGCACAACAGTCGGTCAACAAAAGAAGTTTAAGTTGTATTTCATATGATATATGATATAATAACAAAAACGAAAGCACTAAATTACATACTTGTGGTTCCTTAACATCATATTAACCTGCTGTTTTTTTGAACCCGACTGCGTCTGTGAATACCCAATACCCCCAACCATTCCAATTACATATGAAAAAAAAACATCCGCATAAGAGAAAACCAATATATCGAATTCAAATGTGTGACCAAAAGATCAATAAAAATGTTACATTTTTTTACCTATCAGCACATCCTTGTTATAATTGCCGCTGATTATATTGGAAAAACCAGTAAACACTAGCGGTTTCGCAAGTATCTCATGTGTGTTATCATCCCCAACAGACGTACCTCCCGTAAACATGAGCATAAATTTGTGCGCCAAAGGTCTAAAAGCCGACACATTCGGCTGAACCTTAAAGTTGGCTACAGTATAAGTATGACCCAACAACAGTTTTTCATCAAAAACAGACTTATGTGCTGCCAGGATAACAACATGTATATCATTGCCCTGCGATGCACACAAAAATAACAAAATTTCAGAAAACCAACTATTTACTACACAATGCGCAGAAAATTATAAAAACAACAGAATATGCCACAAAAATTGTATAAAAAATAGAATAGAGAAAAACCACCATGAAGATGATCCAGGCGCAGAGAAAATAGATTTTACCGCTTTTTCCACAAAAATCATTTCAAAATGCTCTTTGTTATTAATCAGCTCATTCTAGTTATGATGAACCGTGATTGCAACCTTCCATAATTCTTTACCGTTATTGATGTCGCATATTCTTTCAATAGGCCTTTCCATGTTAAACCGATATGAGGGAGGAGATGTAAAAAATGTTAGGGTTTGAATTTTGAGTAATAGAAAAATTAAAATTTTAGAAAATTTAAATGTTATATTTTATTTTTTGCAATATATATACTTTTGCGTTTGGACTAGATTCATTAAAATTTACTATTCATATCTAGTAATCAGACTCGTGCGTGCGATGCATGAAAAGTAAGTCATTTCAATGGAAAGTTAATACAAAATTGAAATTATTATTTAATAAATAACTATATTTTAAATAGTTTTACAATAATATAATTATTAATCCAAAAATATAGTAGCAATTGAAGATGATTATTGTTTTCAAAAAATAGATAGAGAAAAATAGATAGTCAAAAAAATCAAAAATATTGTTTTCACACATTGCTTTACATGCTAAGTTGAAGGTTATACGCGACGTTGAAAGCTATGTATCCAACAAAACTTATAATGTAGTTTACAAAGAAATATTTTACAAATCTATATATATTTCAAACTTTAAAATATTTCTTTGTAAACTACATTATAAGTTTTGTTGGAGACATGGCTTTCAACACCGCGTATAACCTTCAACTTAGCATGTGAAGTAATGTGTGAAACAACAACATA
Organism: Vicia faba; assembly: GCA_948472305.1. Taxonomy (NCBI): domain Eukaryota; kingdom Viridiplantae; phylum Streptophyta; class Magnoliopsida; order Fabales; family Fabaceae; genus Vicia; species Vicia faba. The sequence continues at coordinate 885,230,653 of OX451735.1, forward strand.
TAATTCGTCATGTTTGTAGGGCGCAAATAAGACGGTCTTAGGAATTCACATATTGGATGTGAAAATCTTTCAAGAATGTGAATTCTTCAAGATTTTTGAAGAATTGAACTTAACAACATCCATATGCAACCCTCAAAAGAAAGTGTGTTCATCCTTAGTCAAGATGTTTTTTCCGAATCTCTACATCACCAATGAGATCATATACTTTGAAGTAAGAAAACACAATATATATCTACCTTTGAATGATTCTACTGATTGTATATCTACTCCATGATGGACCTCAATTCAAGCCATATGAACAAGTAGAAAGCTACAATTTCAACTACAAAAGTGTTACCTCTCCATTCACTATAGGCTATGTGTGCTTAACTATTCGACTAATTCATTGTGTGGAAAATAATATACTCTTTTCAAGAAAAAGCAACTTCTACCACCTAACTAGGTCTGATGTTACAATAGTATGGATGCTTGCCATGAAGATTGAGACAAACCGGGCAATATGGTGGTCTAACACATGTTAGGGAGCAAAAGGAAAGGAACATGCTTACCATATAATGACTTAGTTACAAAGATTATCAAACACAATAGGTACAACTTATAAGGGGAAGAATTTGTGTAAGGTGTAACACAAATGGGAGAAGCAACATTGGGTATGATGCAGTGAAAATTGTCAATGGGGAAAGTTATTCAAAAGCCTCCTAGAGGTAAGAAAAGAAGTGTGGAAGATCAAGAAGCTCTCATAAGTCTAAAAGATTATGATTATTATGTCTCTGAAACATCCTCAGTTGAAGATCTACTAAAGTACACCATCAAGAGACTAAAGAAGATTAATGATAAGATCAACTTTTTGGTCTTTTACTTTGCCCAAGACTTAAGGCATATACCTCCAGGAATGTTTATTGATGATGATAAGGAAATTGAAGAGTAATCTCACATTTATGCAACTTCAACCACTTAACCATGTATCATGTTGTAATAGCATGGATGCTTGCCATCAAGATTGAGTAAAAGAAACAGTTTGGTACAACTTTGAAGGGGAGGATTTTGTGTAAGGTGTAACAGAAATAGAAGAATTAATATTGGGTATCATGCAATACAAAGTGATTCAAAAGCCTCCTAGAGGGAAGAAAATAAATATGGAACAAAAAGATCTCATGAGTAAAATATTATGATTATGATGTCTCTGAAACATCCTCAATTGAAGATCCACTCAAGGACATCATCAAGAGACTAAAGCGGATCAATAATAAGATCAAAAAAACTTCTTGGCATTTAACTTCGCCCAAGATTTAAGGCTTATACCTCTAGGTTTTAAATGACACACTCTTTTACAATTTGTGCACTTATAAATTAGACATTTTTTCCACTTGTGATCTATACCTTTACTATGTTTCTTATCCCTTTTAAATCCTAGTCCATTTTTGTTCAAGGAAGACATTTTGGTTGGTAGAATCAAGTCAAGCTTCTCCTTCACTTGGGTAGTCTTTCCTAGGGTTTCATGCAAATCAATAACTTACATCTTTAGAGAGACACTAGTTTCACATGTTTATCTGGAATTTCTAAGCCCAATTATTTCTTCCTGGAACTATTTATTAATTCCTTCAAGGTATCTTACGGATTCCTTAAGACCGAAGGTGCGATCTCTCAATTTATCATTTTATTCCACTAGTAGACTACTCATTCTAAACAATTATGCATAATATGGTTTAACACCTGGAATAGTAACTGCCTCGTAGGATGGCTTTAAGCAAACTTCATCTTCTTTGTTAGAAGAAGATTCTTTCATGTTTCTCCCCAAAGTTAATACCTCTCCCTATATTCTTAGTTCAAATGTTGAAGAGATTTCTTCTTCTTCTTTGTTGTTTCTTGAACAAGAGGTTCCTTCATTTGATGTTGAATCTTTTTAGGATCATTCAACTACTGAGTAAGTTCTTTCGAAGGATTATGTACTGGTAAAAAAATACAGGGTGATTGTGTGTTGACGCAGTAAAGTGGAAAGACAAAGATTAGAAGTATTCCAGGTTTTATTGTATCCACGGGTATTAGTGCGAGAGAAAAATTTAGTTCAACAATCTCTATGTCTCTGAGCTTGGTTTAAAATGGGTTTAAGGTATGAGGTGCGGAAAGTAAACTATGAACAAAAAATAAATACATTCTTCGCAGAGGAGAGAAATATTCTGGATTTAAATTTCATCTACCCTATTAAATACTTAAACATATTACTGAGTTGTATGCAACCTAAATCACTCGTCAAAATTATCACGTATATCTCACACAAAGGTTATTTCTAACATAGAGTGAGATATCAACCGTATTGCTCTCAGAGGTGATGTCTCGTGCAACTCAACCAACACACAAGCATTAAGAACCGATAACCCCGTGAATATTAAGCCTAAGTCTATTTCTAGAATCTAGAACCTAATAGATGTTCATCCTAAATCCGGAGTGGAACCGTACATGTATACAACAACTCAGACCCAAACAAAGCAAGTAATCATCAATATTGATTTGTAAAAGAGGTTTTACACAACACCACGAGCAATAAATATACATATAATCAAGGTAAACTTACATACAAACTCCAACACATAGAGAATACAAAGAGAAGAGAAGAAGAAGAACCAAGTATATTTTGGTTTGTTAGCTTCGATTGATGAGAAATCTGACTCCGGATCATCCAGATGTAACCTCCATTCTAAGCTTAATCATCAAAGAATGGAAGGTGATGAAGTTGGGGGGAAAAATACCCAAACCCAATACCTAAAAAATGAAATGAAATTCTAATTATACAAAATTCAAAACACACACGCTCGCCCGACACTCAAAATCCTCGCCCGGAGAGCGACCACTTAACACCTACACAGCCTGCGCCACATGTAGAAACTAGCACAAAATATCTACTATCACCCGACGAGAGGAAGTCTCGCCCGAAGAAGGCCAAAATATTGCTCAGGGCTCAACATGCGAGGCTAAAACAGTGGCTTATGTATTTTTCTCTTTTCTTCTCGCCCCTGCCTCACCTCACGCTCGCACGACACTAGACTCGCTCCTGGCCTCGCCCAAGCTTAACCTAGCGCTAGTGATAGAATATAACTTCTTTATTTCTTTTCCATGACTTTCTTTCTTTACCTTATTCCTTTATTGGATAAAATTACATCATGGAGCTTTGACCTAGACCTTTATTACTCAACGCTCCAACAATGCTCAAATATCTACAAGATGAATGGAAAACTATCAAATAACATACTAATTACACAAAAATGCAAATATACACAAACTAAACGTATTTACAAACAAAGTGGGGTTTATTGACAAAAAACAAATGAATTAAGCTGATGAATGCTAATTATTCACACTTAAAATATCAACAATTTAGTAGTCATCAGACTCTCCCCAACTTAGACTTGTTTATCGTCAAACAAGAATCAATCAACTTAAAGAAACAAAAGCAATCAACCAAAGAATCATGGATCAAAAATTTTGAAAAACAAATGTATGGTTCAAAACAAAAATGTACAAGCAAAGTAAAACATACCACAATCCTACAACGACAACATGAAAACGAAACGAATCATAAGTACAAAAATCATATCAAACAATCTAAAACAAAGCAAGCTCAATCATGGAGCACACCTAGGAAAAATTCATCAAGGGATGAACACACACAAAAATGAGGGACTTTGACACTCATCCAATAATCTTGCAAACAAAAGACTAAATTATGCATTCACCCACAAACTCATATTGAAGATATAAAGGCAAGAATCACAAGGGCTTTATGGGTTGTAATGTGGATTGGTTAACAAACAAGAGGCAATTTCTAAAGCTAATTGAGATAAAAACTTGCCTAAACCTAAGGGAGTGATCAACTTACAAAGTTTCAAACACAAAATCTCAATCAAATATCTTCTCTTATCCCGGTTGCTACACCAAAACACATAACTTATTATCACAATTATTCTACTCTTTTTGTTTTTCTTTTTCAAATTTTTTTCATTTTTTTCTTTCTTTTTCTTTTCTTTTTCACACTTTCTTTTTCTTTTTCTCAACCTCATAGAAACCAACCAATAAACAATCAATCATTTTTCTCCCCAACTTGAATTCAACCAACATCATAGTATGAATACTCTCTACTTTCTAAGGCAAGGTAAAAATTCAAACAACAACACAAGGTTGAGGGTTTAAGAAACCAAAAAAAAAGAAAAATCCATTCATAAAAGGTGAACTAAACACTCATAGACATGCATCAACTTCAAATGAAACATGGGTATTGACAAAATCTCAAGGGGGTTAATAAATGTTCATACACTCACAGGGAGAATTGACTATTTGGTCAGGTAGTTGTGCCTAAAAAGAAACAAAAACGCCTTGATTATTTTCATGCTTTCATACAATCAACACAAATAAAAGATTAAACATAATAAAATCCAATTAAAACAAAAATGTTGGTCTCCAACATATACGAACAATGGAAAGCTTCCTCACATTTGGGGATAAAAAGGAACTAAAGTGGTTCAATCAAAAAGCAAGTAATGCAAAAGAATGAATGACATGGTAATTATACAAATTATAAGTTTCCTAAACATATTATGCTATATAAAGCGATAAATGAGTACCTTGAATGAAACAACTTAAAAAATATCATTACCATACATCCGCAAGTTGAGACAATCAAACTTGGAAAATTACCAATTGCGACCTCAAGCTAACGGACCAAAATTGGAGTCCAAACAACAACAAAAGAATTAGTACTACTAATGTTATTTACTTTGACAAGCATCTTTAAGATTTAATCTTGTTGTCACACCTTTACTTATATCACCGTCGACTTTATCGATAGGATGATCTCTATGAGTCCTTCACTCCTTTGGTAGATCATTGAAGTTGGATTCTTGTTGAGATGTTTCTTCCTCTTGAATCGGTTGATCCTTATTGACATCTTCTGAAGTATTTTCTTGAGGAACTTCTAATATTTCATCATCATCATCATTACAAACAATATTATCCTTATTGGAGGGGTTAGATTCATCAAAAGATACATGCATTGATTCTTCAATTGTTAAAGTTCTTTTGTTATAAATTATATATGCCTTACTAGAAAGAGAGTAGCAAGGAAAAATACCTTCATCAGATTTTTCATCAAACTTACAAAGGTTATCTTTGTCGTTGTTTAGGACAAAGCATTTCAACCGAAAATGTGAAAGAAGGCAATGTTTGGTTTCCTCCCTTTGAAAAGTTCATATGTATTTTTCTTCAATATTGGTCTTATGTTAAATCTATTGCTAACAAAACATGCCGTGCTCACCGCATCCGCCCAAAAATATTTTGGAAGATTTGAATCACTAAGCATAGTTCTTATAAGCTCTACAAAAGACCTATTCTTTCTTTCCACCACTCCATTTTGTTGAGGAGTCCTTGGTTCTGAGAAGTTGTGAGATATTCCATGTTCTCCACAAAATTCTTCAAAGAGAGCATTTTGAAATTCTCCACTATGATCACTTCTTATGGAGGCATTTGTTATAGATTTCTCATTTTGAATTTGTTTAGCATACTTCTTGAAAGCCTTGAATACATCACTTTTCTGCACTAAAAAGAATGTCCAAGTATATCTATAGAAATCGTCAACAATAACCAAAGCATATACATTACCTCCGAAGCTTCTTGTTTTTGATGGACCAAATAAGTCCATATGCAACAATTGTAGTGGCCTTGTAGTAGACACCACATTCTTAGATTTGAAAATATATTTTGTTTGTTTCCCTTTTTTACAAACATCACAAAGTCTATCTTTGACAAAATTTCTCTTAGGCAACCCAATGACACGATCATGCTTGATTAATTTATTCAAGTGTTCCATATAAATATGAGCAATTCTTATGTGCCAAAGCCATGAATCATCGTTGTTCTCCATGAGACATTTTACCTTCAAAGATGGATCATCAAGGGAAGTCATAAATATATTATTAATTCTTTTACCTTTAAGTATAACCTCATGTGTGATTTCTTCTTCTATCAAGCATTCATCTTTGGTGAACTTGATCTTGAGGCCTTTGTCACATAATTGGCTAATACTTAGAAGATTGTGCTTTAGTCCTTCAACATAAAGAACATCTTCAATGAATGTGAAAGGTGGAGCACCAACTTTGCCTTTGCCAAGAATTCTTCCCTTATTATTGTCTCCATAAGTGACAAAACCATTGGCCTTTATCACTAGATTTGAAAATTGGTTTATGTCTCCCGTCATATGCTTTGAACAACCACTATGAAGATACCAAAGATTTCATGTGGTCTTCAAGCATACCTCATCATCTTCATTGTCAGAATGGTGTGAGGCCATCAATGCTAGATTTTCACTTTCATCACTATCGAAATCAGACGAAGAACTTATTTCATTATCCTACCATGCAACATAGGCCTTTTTGTTCTTAAATTCCCTTTTTCCTTTGTAGCCACCTTTCTTAGAGAGTTTTGGACAATCTGGCTTTATATGACCTTTCTTACCGCATTCATAACATGTGACTTCTTGTGTTGATGTGGAAGCTTCCCTTTTCTTAAATTGTTTCTTTCTTTTTGCATGAGAAAGGGATTTGTCATTTCTACCAAAGAACTTACCAAGCCTTTTAACAAGAAGCATGAAATATTCATCTTCTTCCGGATTGTCTTCCTTTTTAACTTCCTTGGAATCAATCTTTAAGGCAATATTCTTGGATTTCTTCTCTTTATTTTCATGCTTTTCAAGTCTTCCGAGTGTCGTTTCATATTCTTGAAGTTTTCTAAACAACGTTGCGGAAGTCATTGAAGAAAGACTTTTCTTTTCCGAAATTGCCGTTACCTTTGGTTTCCATTCCCTAGTTAAGGATCTAAGTACTTTCAGATTTAGTTCATCATTCGTCAAAGTCTTACCAAGAGAACTTAGATGATTTGTCAAGTACACAAATCTCTTTTCCAAGTCATGGATGGTTTCTCCAGGCTGCATTCGAAATAACTCGTATTCTTGACTCAATGTATTTAGTCTTGATCTTTTAACTTCAACAGTTCCTTCATGCGTTTGTACCAAGGTATCCCAAATTTCTTTCTCCATTTTGCATGCCGAGACACGAAAGAATTCATCCATGTTAAGTGAACCTTGAAGAAGATTGATTGCCTTTTTATCAGAGGACCTTTTTCTTATCATCTTCATCCCATGCAGTTTTAGGCTTTGATGAGCCAGCACCACTGATCACGGTTATAGGAATAAATGGACTATTCTCGACGACATCCCATATTTCTTCTCCTTGTGCTTCTAGATGTGCCTTCATGTGTATTTTCCAGAAGTCAAAATATTCACCACAAAATAGAGGAGGCTTGTTGTTACTACCACCATCTCTGAAAACGAGATTTTGATTTGCGGAAGCCATTCTGGATCTTTTAGGAACATGTTACATATAACCTGCTCTGATGCCAATTGTAAGTACGAACTGCGCCTAAGAGGGGGGGGGGGGGGGGGGGTGAATTAGGTACTTTAAATTTTTTATGGTTTTAGTGATGATGGATATTATTTTTCTGGTTTTAGTGATGATGGATATTATTTTTTTGGTTTATGGTGTGTTGATGAAAGAGTAAAATGTAGAAAAATAAAAAGACACGAGCGATATATCCTGGTTCCCCTCACAGTCCGAGAGTACTCCAGTCCCCTTTCAACATGAAATATAATTCCTTATAGTGGCAAACTTAAAACAAGAACTACCAAAACCAAGAACAATCCTCTTGGATTTTCACCATGTTAATAATGAGAACAATCCTCTCAAACTGACCTTACTTGTATCCAGCAATCCTGGAAAAACAAGATTACAAAACCACTTGAACTTATTTTCAACAATCCTGAAAAATAAGAAAGTGTGTAGCAATATTTGATTGATAGAGTTTGTAGTGAAATAATAACTTTGAGTGATTTTATCAATGACTTGATCTTCTCTTCCAATAACAATAATATACAATGACTCAAGACTATGGAATGCTCAAAGTTTTCTGTTTAACAATATATGAAAATATGCAGAAAAACTTTGTGTATGAAAGCGAAGAAAAAGCTTGAGTTTTAATATTTTAAAATTCAAAAACTATTGATTGGAAGAGGTACAAAATGATTTTGAAAATTCAGTATTTATATGTTCATAGCACCTCTTTGAAATAGCATAAATTTCTGCAAATGAATCATGAACAATTGTCAAGATTCAATGAAAAGTTTCCATGAAATGGTGTTATGAAAAAGTATGTTCAAAGCTGCTGATTTTCAAAAACGTTCACCATGAAATCGATTGCACCCTTGTGTAAATCAATTGCACGGGTTTTAACAGCTAAAAAATTCAAATATTTTCAGTGAGCAATCGATTGCACATGTGTGTAAATAGATTTCACTTTAAAACAGTAGCAAAATTTGATAGAGAGAAATCGACTGCACAAACATGCAAATCTATTGCACTTAGAAACAATAGCTAACACTTTGAAAACATGAAGCATGCAATCGATTGCACCAACATGAAAATCGATTGCATATAAGTGAAAATTGATTTTTTGCTTAGGAAAGTTGAGAAAAAGTTTGGACAAGATAAAACACTTCTTTTGATCATTGAGCATTTAAGACTTAAGTTCAAAGTAAGTATTGTCATTATACCTTGTGAAATTTGCTAAGAACTTGAGACAAAGTCTTTTATCCAATGATGCTTTTAGCTTGATCAAAATCTTTGCCTTCTTGCCAATATAGTTTGTCTTCATCAAAACAAAGTGCATTGAGAATCATTTGAGAAGCTTGATATTACATTCTCCCCCTTTTTGATGATGAAAAACAATCTTTCTTGAAGCTTTGTTATTTCCGGAAAGAGACTTCTCCCCTAAGATGTATAACTCCACCTTTGTATGAGAAGGTTGGAAACTCTTGAAATTATTCATCTCGCTGAAGAGTATCTTAGAAGTTTATGACAGGAAATAAATAAGCATAAAGTGCCACATTCTTCTCCCCCTTTGACATTATCAAAAAGAAGGGAAAGATGCAATAAAAATGGATAACATTGAAAACTTAACCAAAACATGCACTAATTAAACATAGTCATAGACATACATGTCATAGTAGAATAACAAATACATAGAAAGCTCAAAAGCAACAAATAAAACATAGCATAAAGTAACAAGGACATAACATAAAAACAATATAAATAACAAAATTGGACAGAATTTTAAGGTTGATTCATGTCACGATTGTTATAGAAGAAGGGCCCTTGATTGGGGGATTGTTGTTGTAATGGAGGTTCTGTGTAGTGTGGTGGAGGTACAGCAGGATCATTAGGGTCATATGGAGGTATGTGAAGGTGAGAGTAGAGGTAGAAAAATTGTTGGTTCACATCTGAGCGAAAATCATTAATCCGAGATGTCATGGAGTCATTGATGGCATTCCACTGGTGGTTGATGTTGGTGTTGATGGAAGCAAATTATTGAGTCATAAAATCTATAACATCTTGATTACTTGGACCAGAGGGAGCAATAGGTGTAGGAGGTGTAGAATCACCGCCTTCTTCCTCTTGATTGTTTCCTTCGTCACCAACCATATCTTCACCAATGTATGTGATTGTTTTTGTTTCCGAATTATAGTGAACTCCCATTCTCGAATCAACATTTTTGATTGAGATCTTTTGACCATTTGGATCCATATCAACTCTTTCAAAACCGGCAAAATCAATTCCAAATTCTTCCATAATTAGAGTAATAAAGTAAGCATATGGTAGGAATTTTGACTTTGCATCAAACCTTGGCATATGAGTCATTATAAGCCGTGCCCAATTGACGCTTATACCTCTTTTCCTTGCGTATAGCAATTGCATTTTCAAATCAGTCACAATGCATTGGTTTCCAGCCCGCGGAAACATAATATATACCATGAAATAGTGAAATAGCCTATCATCGATAAAAAAATTACCTGCACTCCAAGAGTCTCTAGATGGAATGACTCTTCCTAGACCGCAAATTCTTTTGGTACAGAATTCAGCTTCGCTCAATCTGCCAATGCTGTAGTAAAAATACTTTTTCTTGTAATCATCCCATGCTTCGTCTTCAGGATCATACAAAGAGCTCCCAATATGAGGGATATGTAGAATCTCACCAAGAATTTCAGGGGTTATAGAAATTCTTGTGCCCAACACATATGTAACAAACTTGCCTTTGTAAGTAGCCAAATTACTGAAGAACACTCTTACTAGATCCGGGTAGTATGGACCAAATGATGAAATTAGTGGTTCCAATCCATATGCATTCAAATCATTCTGAAAAGTGAAGCATTCCTGAGGTAAAGATGATAGCATACCATATTTTGGAGTGGACACATCTTTCTTTGAAAATCCCTTTTGAACCTTGTTTCTTGAACTTCAGTGAGAGTTGGGATTAATGGATTTTCTGCAGAAGATGAAGCAACTTTCTTCTTTCCTTTCTCTGTAGCTGACACTTTTCGTTTTTGTCTGGGTGCCATGAGGTAGGTGTTTTTCTGAATTTAGGGTTTGATAGATTTTTAGAAGTAGATATTTGATGAGATGAATTTGGATAGGATTTGTGAGTGGATAGTGATGAGTGGGTTTTAATATAGTCAATGATATTTAATTGATTTGTCAATAGTGGAGGTGAACTTGAGAATACGAGAGAGAGATAAATTTTGACCAACATAAAAGCCTGTTAAAAAAGAAATTTATAGCAGGTGCAATCAATTTGCATACAGGTGCAATCGATTTGCACACAAAACAAAACCAACAGAAAATTGAAACGAACAGCGTGCAATCGATTTTCACTATGGTGCAATCTATTTGCACTAAAAATAGAAAGGTCAGAAAATAAAGCATACGGTGAGCAATCGATTTTCACAATGGTGCAATCGATTTGCATCAACAAAAAATGACCAAAAACACAATTTTCTTAAATTTTAACAACACTTAACATATATAGCATTTAAAGGCATCATATAATCATGAATTTTTACATATAACCAAGTTAAGACAAGTATGTGAAAGCATAAAAAGGATAGAAAGCACCTTATACGTCGTGTTCATCAAGAATTCCAAGTTCTCGTAGAATCTTGTAAAATGGTTCTCTTGCCAAAGGTTTAGTGAAGATATCGGCAAGTTGATTATGAGTATCTACAAATGTGACCTAGACATCTCCTTGAAGTACATGATCATGAAGAAAGTGATGTCGTATGTTGATGTGTTTGGTTCTTGAGTGAATGACCGATTTCTTTGTAATATTTATTGCACTTGTATTGTCGCACCAAAGAGGAATGCATCCTAGATCGAGTCCGTAGTCACGAAGTTGTTGCTTGAGCCACAATATTTGAGCACAACGACTACCCGTTGTAATATATTTTGCTTTGGCCGTGCTAAGAGCAACACATGCTTGTTTCTTGCAAGCCCATGATACTAATGCATTTCCAAGGATGTGACAAGTACCACTTGTGATTTTTCTATCATTTTTACAACCTGCATAATCCGAATCAGAGTAACCAACTAAATTGCAAGCACTACCTTTAGGATACCATAATCCAACATTTATTGTTCCTTTGAGATACTTCATGATCCGTTTTACCGCCATGAGATGTGATTCCTTTGGATTTGCTTGAAAGCGAGCACATAGACAAATACTGAACATTATGTCAGGACGACTTGCCGTCAAATATAATAAGGAGCCAATCATACCTCGATATTTTGTAATGTCAATGGAGACACCCGATTCATCTTGATCAACGTATATACCGGAACCCATTGGTGTAGTCATATCTTTACAATTATCCATGTCAAATCTTTTAAACAATTATTTGCAATACTTGGATTGGTTGATGAAAATTCCATCCTTTAATTTCTTGATTTGAAGTCCAAGAAAATAATTCATTTTACCCATCATGGACATCTCAAATTCGCCTTGAATCATTGCTGAAAATTCTTCACACATTTCTTTGTTTGATGAGCCAAAGATGATATCATCAACGTAGACTTGAACTAGCAAAGTGTCACCTTTGATTTTCTTGATAAACAAAGTCTTGTCAACTTTACCTTTTTCAAAGCCTTTTTCGCATAAGAAATTACTTAGTCGATCGTACCATGCCCTTGGTGCTTATTTCAAACCATAGAGAGCTTTTCTCAACTTAAAAACATGAGATGGATTCTTGAAATCTTCGAACCCCGGGGGTTGCTTAACATAAACTTATTCATTGATATATCCATTCAAGAATGCGCTTTTGACATCCATTTGGAAAAACTGAAAATTCAACGAACAAGCATAGGCAAGTAAAAGACGAATAACTTCTAGCCTTGCAACCGAAGCGAATGTTTCTTCAAAGTCCATTCCTTCTTCTTGATTGTATCCTTGTGCTACCAATCTTGCTTTGTTCCAAACAATTATACCATTTTCGTCAAGTTTGTTCTTAAATACCCATCTTGTTCCAATGATGTGTTTGTTGCTTGGCCTAGGGACAAGTTCCCAAACTTGATTCCTTTCAAATTGATTTAACTCTTCTTGCATATTAATAATCCATTGGTCATCGCCTAAGGCTTCATAAACTTTGGAGGGTTCAATTTGAGAGACAAATGCCATGTTTAGACAAGCATCATTAAGATTTAATCTTGTTGTCACACCTTGACTTATATCACCGATGACTTTATCGATAGGATGATCTCTATGAGTTCTCCACTCCTTTGGTAGATCATTGAAGTTTGATTCTTGTTGAGATGTTTCTTCTTGTTGAATAGGTTGATCCTTATTGACATCTTTGGAAGTATTTTCTTGAGGAACTTCTAATATTTCATCATCATCATCATCATTACAAACAATATTATCCTCCTTGGAAGGGTTAGATTCATCAAAAGATACATGCATTGATTCTTCAATTGTTAAAGTTCTTTTGTTATAAATTCTATATGCCTTACTAGAAAGAGAGTAGCCAAGAAAAATACCTTCATCGGATTTTCCATCAAACTTACCAAGGTTATCTTTGTCGTTGTTTAGGATAAAGCATTTGCAACCGAAAATGTAAAAGAAGGCAATGTTTGGTTTCCTCCCTTTGAAAAGCTCATATGGAGTTTTCTTCAAGACTGGTCTTATGTTAACTCTATTGCTAACAAAACATGTCGTGCTCACCGCATCCGCCCAAAAATATTTTGGAAGATTTGAATCGCCAAGCATCATTCTTGCAAGCTCTACAAGAGACCCTTTCTTTCTTTCCACCACTCCATTTTGTTGAGGAGTCCTTGGTGCCGAGAAGTTGTGAGATATTCCATGTTTTTCACAAAATTCTTCAAAGATAGCATTTTGAAATTCTCCGCCATGATCACTTCTTATGGAGGAAATTGTTAGAGATTTCTCATTTTGAATTTGTTTAGCATACTTCTTGAAAGCCTTGAATGCATCACTTTTCTGCACTAAAAAGAATGTCCAAGTATATCTAGAGAAATCATCAATAATAACCAAAGCATATACATTACCTATGAAACTTCTTGTTCTTGATGGACCAAATAAGTCCATATGCAACAATCGTAATGGTCTTGTAGTAGACATCAAATTCTTAGATTTAAAAGTTAATTTTGTTTGTTTCCCTTTTTGACAAGCATCACAAAGTCTATCTGTGATCGGTGGATCTGGAACTGACTGTTTAACGCTGGTTCGCGAAATGTCGCGGAAGCAAGAGTCGCCACCGTCTTTTATTTTCTCCAAATGGAAAGGATAAAAGCACAGAAAAATTCCTTAAAGAGACTGCTCTCGGTTCGGGAGGTAGGTTTATAGAAAGGGAAGGTGTTAGCACCCTTTCTATCCATGGTTATCCATGGGCTCTTAGATACTTGCTCAATGTATTTTCAAAATTGTTTGTTTGCTTTTCAATGTGGGTTTTAAAAAGTTTCTTTGAAAGTTTCAGATCGACTCTTGTGTCAGAGTGTTTGAAAAATTGCTTTGAAAGCTTTTGAAAAGTGTCGGTGTGAAAAGATTTTGATTTGTTTTGTTTTGAAGAGAGCAAGTATCTACGAGAACCTACCTACCCTAAGAAATTCGTCTGTGTAAATGTCCTTTAAAGTAGTGCCATCCCACCATTGAGAGGTAGGTAGCACCACCGTTGGAGGTGTTCGGGTCAATTCGAGGTTCGGGACATGGTGATCACCAGAGCAATAGGAAGACACCTTAGAAGCTACCCTCATGCCAGGTTCCCGGATCATGAGGACTTACTAAGACATCCTCTACTCGACGATCACCTTTCGAGGCAAGGCAACAGTGAGGCGTACCCTAGGGGTGGTGTGTGCGATTCGTGTGTCGTTTTCATTGATATTTGTCTTGTCATGTTCATTGTGATCTACGCTTGATTTTATTTTAAGACCATTCATTCTTTCATGCTTTTGTTAACAGTTTAAAAAATATTTGCGGGAAAGTAAATCTAAGGCTATTACAAATGGCGCGGGTCCACATCGCCAAAATTAAACCGGACCCGATTTGACGGAAAATAAATAAAGCAAATAAAAGTGCGAAAAGTATAAAATGTCCGAGTTACATGGCTTTGGGAGAGATACATAATTATTTGAGCGAAATAAAGTAAATATGCGAAATAAAAGAATTATCGAAGCGAGGGCGTTGGACCCTTTTGCAAAATTTAAAGTTAATAAGGAATTAAGGAAAAAATGTTTTTGGTATTTTTATGTTTTTTTTTGATTTAATAGAAAAAAGAATCAATTTCAATTAAAATAAAAAGCTAAACCTAATTCTAATTGTTTTTAAATTTATTATGAAAGTATTAAAATTTAACCTAAATTAAACCTAAGTTTTTTATATACAATTTAATTATTATAAAAAAAATAAATAAATCAATAATATTATGGTAAAAAGGAAAATTAAAAGGAATAAAAAGTTATTAAACCTAATTCTATATTTTTGGATTTTTTATGAAAAAGAATTAATATTGCAAACCCTAATTTAAATTGAATTTATTTACATGCTAATTTATTTATAAGGAAATAATTAAAATAAAAATTATTTATCACATTTTTGTCTTTTCTGATTTTTTATGATGTTTTTTCATATTTTGTAAAAATAATAATTAATTTAAACAAATAAAGAAAATAAAATAACAATTAAAAATAAAACAAGAAAAATGTAGAGAAAGCAAACCAGGGGGGGTTCAAGCCCCAAAGTGGAGGTTAAATTAGTGAAATTCTGGCCCATTTAATATGCAGATCCATGGACTTTCCCAGGCAGCGTGTTGACCCTTTGACCAAGCCTATGATGTACATCCAATCTCAGCCTTTGATTTGAATTTGTTGGATACGTGGATGGCTAGATGATGAAGGAACATGGTGTGCATCAATGTTGCGCCTGCATGGGAATTAATGGGGAAAAATAATATTGAAAGTTACACAGACCTGGGACTCGAACCCAGGTCTTGGACGTCAATGCATTGATCGCTTGCCAGTTGAGCCATGAAACGCATGTTATATATGTTAGACAAACAAATAATAAAAAAAGAAACAACGCATTAGTGACTGAAGCGCGCGAAATTTAAAAACAGCGTATCATGTGTTGACAACACATCATCTTCTCCATTATCCCTGTAAAGCAAAAACAGAGGCAACGGTTTTTATGGCGTGGGTTTAGAGGGCTTTAGGGAAAATAGCGAACAGCGCTACAGGATTCATAAATTGTTCGCGACAAGTGTTTCTTCTTCGTCTCTCTGCACTGAATTGGATGGTGGTGGTTTCAAGGCTTAATTTTGCCTCGTTCCAAAAGCCCCAAATTAAAGTCCTGTAAACCCTAGATTTCAAGCATGGTACAATCGCATATACACCATAAAAATCAAATTGAATGCAATGGTTAGCTTCACAATCAAATAAGGAATAAGATTCAACAATCAAATTTCACAAAGAATGCCTAGAACATGATATACGATTATGAGATTTTTCCTGTACAGTTTGAGTTCAATATACCAGTTCTTGGCGTGTCGATGGACGTTTGGGATTGGAATGTGTTTAGGGCAACCTTGGCAAGCTATTGAAACAAATTTTGCACTTTGAATCGACCTCTAGAGTGGTTTACAGTTTTGACTTTTTAGAGAATTTTTCCAAGTTTGTTCATGGACTTTTAGCGCAGCTTTCTGTGTCTTCTGATTAGGGTTCTCATCTTGCATATGTAGAGAGTCAATTAGGTTAAGAAAACTCAATAAAATCTCTTTCATTCAATGGTTTTGCAAATTGATTTTCCAAGATCTTTCCATATCTTTTTCACATGTATTTTTGTGTCAATTAGCCTAAATCAAACCAAATCTTTCCATGTTGGGATGTGCACGAAATATTGAGGCTGAAATGTGTACAAAAAGATTTGTTAAGGCAAGTTTGATATTTTTCATGTATTTAAATAATTTAAATGAATTAATATAACTTAATAATTCAAATAAATAAATAAAAAATGAGAAAATACTTCCCTTTGGGCCAAGTGGTCGTGCACATGCTTGGAATGATGAATCATGGAAGAAAAATGGGCCCATTAGCATTTTTAGGTCATTTGAATCAATGTTGACTTTTCAAAACATCCAAAACTTTCCCAACTTCCACAAGGCATAACTTGCTCAATTTTTAAGCTTTTCTCATGTTCTTGGACATTTTGGAAAGGTCTTTGAGTCCTCTAACCAATGCCTTTAGTCCCATGTCATTTTGATTTACCAATCTCAAGTTATGGCCTTTGACTTAAAGTCCCTTTTTGTTGACTTTTGAAAATGACCTATAATGTTGAAATTGATAACTTTTTGTGAGAGCATTTCTTGGACTTTAAGTATGAATATGAGTTGTAGGAAATGTCTTTCTCTTCAAAATGAGCTTTGGATGGAATTTTTCTGATAATCCATGTGAAAGTTATGCCCTGGTCAATTTCAGTTGACTTTTTCAGCTGTCCAAATATAGTAACTTTTGCATCTTTGATGATTTCTGAGCCAAATTTTGAGAATCATGATCAAGCATTGATCAAATGATGTTTGTGGCTTCAAAATGATATGTTGACCAAAAATTTGAACTTTTGACTGTCAAATGACCATTTTGCCCCTACAGTTGACTGTAGTGCAATTTAGGGTTTTGACTGTGCAATTTTGAGCTGAATGTCTTGAAACTTGATATGAGGATACTTGACCATATTTGTAAGCATATGAGACTTGATTGGGCCTTTGAAAACTTCATTCTTTTGATCAGAACACAAACCCTAGTTTTGACTGTATAGGAGACAGTTGGACTGCACAACCCTTGGGGAATTTTGTGACTTGTCTTGGCAATTTCTTGGAGAATATGGGAGGGCAAATTTTGGGGTGCAACAGTTGCCCCTGTTCAATCTTCTTAGACCTGAGGATGCAGATTGGCTGACGTGCCTTTCGTAATCCGAGGGTAGAAGATGATTGAACACTAGAGTGCCCAGAAATTTGCGCTCACATGTTGGCAGTGTGATGAGGGAATGGGCTTATAGATGCCATTTGGAGATTGCTGGATAGGATGATGGGCTTATAGATGCCATCTGGATGTTGATTGCGTAGGAGATTCCTTAGCGAGTACCTGCATACCTGCAAAAGAAAAAATGAGTACCTGACACGTTGCAGGAGCTGGTTTTCAGATGATTGGTATAGATGTGTCCTGACTGGTTACAGGAGCTGGATCTGGAGCTTCAAACAGCGATGAATGAACCAGGTATGGTTACTGCCTTAGCATGAATGGTAAGAGAACCTTGGGCGACTTTAACTTCAACAACGCTCGTTGAGAAAATCTTGGTGGGAAATACCATCTTCGCAGGATCGGAACGGGAACCATAGGCTATTTATAATCTGAAAGGGAATCGCCTCACTCGCCGTCGGAGAGGGAAACATTTGAAAAGGACTTACCACCTCACACACCGTCGGAGAGGGAACCATAGGAGACTATCACCTCACACTCATCGTCGGAGAGGGAAACATCTGAAAAGGACTTACCACCTCACACGCCGTCGGAAAGGGAACCATAGGAGACTATCACCTCACACTCATCGTCGGAGAGGGAAACATCTGAAAAGGACTTACCACCTCACACACCGTCGGATAGGGAACCATAGGAGACTATCACCTCACACTCATCGTCGGAGAGGGAAACATCTGAAAAGGACTTACCACCTCACACACCGTCGGAGAGGGAACCATAGGCAATTATCACCTCACACTCATCGTCAAAGAGGGAAACATCTGAGATAACTTCTACTGAGTCTTCATCAGAAAAATCTGTTGGGAGTCGATTTAGCTGGACTAGAGAAGGTCTTGGACGGGATAACAACAGAGAATCTTAGGGTCGATTAACTGAACCGGTCTAGGTCTTGAAATGTCTTCAACTGGAATAAGTGTCAGAACGTCGCCATATCTGGTTCATATTTGGACTATATCTGGAAGGAAATCTGGAAGCAGTATCAGAACGTCGCCATCTCTGGGTCATATCTGAAACTATATCTGGAAGCAGCATCAGAACGTCACCATATCTGGTTTACATCTGAAACTATATCTGGAAGGAAATCTGGAAGCAGCATCAGAACGTCACCATATCTGGGTCATATCTGAAACTATATCTAGAAGGGTATCTGGAAGCAGTATCGGAACGTCACCATATCTGGGTCATATCTGAAACTATATCTAGAAGGAAATATGGAAGCAGCATCAGAACGTCACCATATCTGGGTCATATCTGAAACTATATCTAGAAGGAAATCTGGAAGCAGCATCAGAACGTCGCCATCTCTGAGTCATATCTGAAACTATATCTGGAAGCAGCATCAGAACGTCACCATATCTGGGTCATATCTGAAACTATATCTAGAAGGAAATCTGGAAGCAGCATCAGAACGTCACCATATCTGGGTCATATCTGAAACTATATCTAGAAAGAATTGCGATAGTTGATAGTAATCATTTTTGTATTGATCTTTTTCCTGAAAAGGCAAAACATAATTGTATGCAAAATCATGATGCATGAACTGTATGTCTTCAAAATTAATGAGATTCGTGTAGTATGATGCATATGCATGCTATAATGTATGAAGATGTGATGTTTATGAATGTATTTTTTGTCTAAGAAAATAAATCCTTGACGGGTGCCGGGAAGTCACTCCTGGGCTGATGTTGAAGAATAGATTTGCCTCCGCTGGGGATGATAACTGCAAGAATACCGGTAGGAGAAGATGACTCCGTTGGGGGATGAACCTGGCAAATGGAAGATTCTGCGGGGAGCAAAGATACTCTAGTGACCATGCTGGGAAGCAATGCTCTGTGGGGAAGAGGGATGCTTTGCTGAATTGAGAATGACTTGCTGGGGATACCCTTGTTGTTGGAAGTGTTGATGGACTTCGCTGGGGTAAGAAGACTTCGTCGAGGGCGCTCTTTCCGCAGCTTTTGGCTGAGGATAACCCAATTATATCCTGTTAAGGAAATAACTCTTTAAATCAAGCCGGACGACGCGTTCGTGCTCTGCGAGGGGGTAAGCTTCCAGAATTTACTGGGGATAAGCTTACTGCTTGGGGATATGAGTTCCAACTTTCCTGGGGAACCTGGGTTGGATTTTTCTGGGGAAGTTTGAACTGCATCGGGGAAGTGACTCTTTTGAACATTGATATACCGCCGGGGAACAATCTTTAGACTAAGACTGCCGGGGATGCTTGTTAAGAATATGTGTATTGCTGGGGAGTGTTGATATCTACTGGAGGATACTCAACTTCCTTGAGGTTTGATAACTTTGCTTGGATAAGAATGCACTGTTGACTCTCTCTGGGGAATTGAGATATGCCGGTTATGTTCTTTAGCTGAACCTACCTTGGCACCTTGGCGAACATAGCAATTGGATTGTTTGGACAGCTCATTATTGCCCCTGTTTCTGAGGTGGGAGAGGAAGATCTGTGAGATGCTGATAGCCATTAATGGGCAAACCTTCTTCTGGTGGGCAGGTGACAAGATGATAGGACATAGTCGTACGCTTTAATCCCTAAATTTTGCCTGGACCGCCCTTTCGGGTTTTCAGTCCACCGGGATACCCATTTTTGCCCAAGCCGCCTTTTCAGGTTTTCGACTTGCCGGGTGTACAGATTTTTTTATTTCATCCCTCATTTTGCCCGAACCCTTTTGGTTTGCCGGGAAGCCCTTATTTTTGCCTAGGTATGTCAACCTAACGGGTCTTTGATTGTGCATAGTATTTTTTCGACTATGTCCGTGCTTTCAGAATGTAGGGAGTTGCCCCTGTTAGAAGTGTTTTGTCATGCCACCAGAAGGTATTTGATCAGGCAAGATTTGTTGTTGGAATGCCCCAAGTGACTCAGGCGGAGATTTGCCCCAGGCTATTTGGCCTTTGAGAGATTCTCCGAATCTTGATTGGACTGCCCCAGATGATTGGATCATGGTCATGTCTGCCCCTTGATTGGAGGTACTTCTGTTCATCAGGCATTCGTCGTGCGAACTTCTATACTGTTCAAACAAAAAGTCATATGCAAACAAAGTTATGTTAAAAATGCAAAGCTTGTGTCTGTCTTGAAGATTTTGAAAATGCATTCTTTTTCATAAAACAAGTAGATGTTTGTAAAACGTGATGTCAACTCCATATTTACCGTAGGCCTTCAGGAGTCAGGATACCTTTCGTAACAGTATGCTTTCGAACTAACCCATGCTTCAGCTAGGACTTTAAGGGTTATAACGTGGCTTGGTTCACGGTTTAAGAAACAAAGGATAAAGGCTCAAATTATTTGTACCCACCTGCTCTTCGTGATGTTCTCCAAACCTAAACTCAGTTGATCATACGTTAGACCTCGTTTGAGTCTTTGCTCTGATTTTCCGGTGATGATTCGGATGTTGATAACTTATTTTGAATAGGCAGTCATTCCTTTCTTGTTGAGGGTTGGTAAGACCTCTTTCTTGTCTGATTTTTTTTGTTATCCCTTTCTTTTTTTGCCTGAACTGTTTCCTTTTTGGGAATTA
Organism: Vicia faba; assembly: GCA_948472305.1. NCBI lineage: Eukaryota > Viridiplantae > Streptophyta > Magnoliopsida > Fabales > Fabaceae > Vicia > Vicia faba. The sequence goes on from OX451735.1 coordinate 885,251,642, forward strand.
CAGTCAGCGGGATGCCCCAGTTTCGTAAGTCTCCTTCATGGGTTTTGACTTATTGGGCTTTTCATTTTGAAAGAGAATGACTGCCTTTCTTCAATGTTTATTCGGAACCATCACTGTCTTTCTTCGTTTTGTAAGGACTTCTTTGATGTCGTTCGTTATGCACTTGGATCAACTGAGAGAACTACCCTGCCCCAGGTTATGATTAAGGGTTTTAAATTTCGAAAAGAAAAACTCCTACTTCTTTGGCTCAGGGGGGTTGACGAGGGATTATCATCCTTATAACTCCAGTGTTTAGGGATTGAAACAATGCCTGTACCTCATCAGCGGGGTCTGTTCAAAAAGCATACTGTAAAGATAGCGGTATCGTTTTCGTCATCCTCCCTCAAGAGGCTTAGAATTTTAGATCCAGAGTTGACATCAGAAAAAATATGAAAAGAAATTTGAACATAATGAAAACAGTTGTATTAATTCCCAAAACAGACGTATGCGATGCATTGATAAAATAAAAGAGTTTGCTATGACATTAATTGTTTGTATAAGCAAATAAAAACACAACTCAGAAATTCAAATAAACAAAAGGTCTTCAACGATTGGGTAACAGAGCAGTGATTATGTTCGGAGTCTCAGGCACTTCAAACTGAATCTCCCCGGCGTCGATCATGTCTTGAATTTTGTTCTTGAGAGGCCAGCAGTTGTCTGTAGTATGCCCCGGGCTATCAGAATGATATGCGCACCTATCATTGGGATGATAGTTGGGAGCAGAAGTGTTCGGATTCCGAAGGGGAGCCCTTAAGGTGATCAGCCCTGCCTTCAACATTTGTTGTAGTGCTTGATCCAGCGACATGTTGAGTTTGGTATACTGTCGTTTCTCCTTGCGCTGCTGCCCCTGTCCTTGTTGAGCAGGTCCAGGATTGGAGATCTGGATTGCCCCTACCTCATGACGACTCTTTTTACCGTGCACAGCATTGGATTCTTTCTTTCCATGATGAGGCTTTTTATCAGAAGGTGCAGCCTCTTGAATTTTCCCAGACCGGATGCCAGCTTCTATTCGCTCTCCAGTCAAGATGAGATCTGTGAATCCAGCGGACGAATTCCCAATTAGGTGGTTGTAGAACGGACCAGACAGGGTCCCCAAGAACATATCAACAAGTTCCCGATCAGTCAGAGGTGGTTGTACCCTTCCAGCAAGATCCCTCCATTTCTGCGCGTACTCTTTAAAACCTTCACTTGATCCTAACGACATACCCTGGAGTTGGGTACGCGTAGGAGCAAGGTCGGCATTATATTGATACTGCTTGTAGAAAGCAGTAGCCAACTCCTCCCAGTTACGAACCTTGGTCCCATCCAGCTGATAGAACCATTCGAGATGAGTCCCTGAAAGACTCTCCTGGAAGAAGTGGATCCACAAGTTCTTGTCCACCGTATATGGTTGAATCTTCCGAACATAGGACCTGAGATGTAACTTGGGACAAGACGCCCCGTCATACTTGGTAAAGGATGGTTGTACCCTTCCAGCAAGATCCCTCCATTTCTGCGCGTACTCTTTAAAACCTTCACTTGATCCTAACGACATACCCTGGAGTTGGGTACGCGTAGGAGCAAGGTCGGCATTATATTGATACTGCTTGTAGAAAGAAGTAGCCAACTCCTCCCAGTTACGAACCTTGGTCCCATCCAGCTGATAGAACCATTCGAGATGAGTCCCTGAAAGACTCTCCTGGAAGAAGTGGATGCACAAGTTCTTGTCCACCGTATATGGTTGAATCTTCCGAACATAGGACCTGAGATGTAACTTGGGACAAGACGCCCCGTCATACTTGGTAAAGGATGGTGCTTTGAACTTCCGAGGAATAATCACACCAGTTGACAAACCCAGATCTCCAAAATCCAGCCCAGGTACCTGTTGGATCTCCATAGCATTCAGCCTATCCTCCAACTGTTTGTACTTGTCTTCGGCAGGAGGGTATTGTTCGTCGTTGAAATCTGTCTCGTTGTCGGAGACCACTGGACTGGGAACCCTTTCCCCCTGACTACCTTCCCTCACAGATGGAGTTGTCCTCTCAGTTTCAATCTGCAGTGCATTCCCAGATCTGCGTCTAGGGCTGAACAAAACAGTCCTTCTCTTCTTCTTTTCTTTCTTCAAGAGCAGAGCCTTCAGATCTTGTTGCCCCTGGGTCAAGTTCATGATCAACCCTTGGAACTGGGCATTCTGAGCCTGGAGGGCCTTGATGGACTGCTCAGCTGATGGTTCAGGATTCATGACGATCGGCTGAAATAAACAGCGAAGAAGGGTAAGCAACCTGTCAAAGGGATACCTGCAATGCAATGAGATGTATGACATGCATGTAATGTTTTCAAGGATCTCACGGGGTAAACAGAGAAACTTGTTAGAGTTGGAAACTGGCAACTTGATTGAAGGAACTTCCTGTTGTAGAGAGCCCTTCTTCAAGGGTCAAAGGCTCACCATATCCAGTGGGTCATAGCCCCTGACAACCTTGGCTAGAGGAAAATAAATCCTCTTTGCCCCTTGCTAGATGTTGGGTTCATCATGACCTGCATCACAAGCCCTTGAGATCCTTGAAATGGGTTAGGATGTATGCAATGGTATGCAATGGTATGATGTCATGCTATGCATGGGATAACGTAAGTGACCCTGTTATGAGCCCCAATTAAGGACTATAAACAAACCCTGCCAGAAACTCAGTGTACTTTGTTATGAGTCCCAATTAAGGACTATAAGCAACCTGCAAGAAACTTAGTAACTCCTGTTATGAGTCCCCATTAAGGACTATAAACAAAACCTGTAAGAAACCTAGTATACCCTGCTATGAGTCCCTATTAAGGACTATAAACAAAACCTGCAAGTAGCTTATGTGTTAGATAACACGCATGCAATTAGTCAAGTACGAAGGCACACAAGTCACACAAGAGAAGCCCTTAGAGTTTAGGCCAGCATGAAGTTTGGGGTACTACCCTCTTGAAGTTGGTGGGTTCAACCTGTCCTATTAGAAGTAACCGGGTTCTAAGGGTCCCAATATCACGGGATTGCTTTCATTGTTCATCGTTTCGATTTAGCCACTGAACTGGCGACCGAAATATTCCAGGAAAGCAACCCTCCATTGAGTGTAGTATCGAGTATCAACCAACCTCAGACTGCACCAAAGTCAGTTATCTCACTACCCTAAAGAGGCCAAGATAGTTCAATTAAGGTTCCTAAGGTCTGTTGATGCTTCATGACACCACGCGGAGGCCCCGTACTCTCCTTGACTGAACTCAAGGGTTACCGGTACACACCAAAGTGCCACATCAACGTAGCAGACTGTTTCAACCATGTCGGTATACCCCACACAGTTCCCTCACAGCCTTGTTGCTACTTTCTAAGAAGGTATCCCCCAGATCCGGGTTAGGATCTATAGAACTCCCAAGCAACCCACAATTTAAAGCACACAAGGAAAACAATTGAAAACACAGTGATCTTAATCCTAAGGTACACCTCACTTTAAGAGTATCCCCAGCAGAGTCGCCAGTTCTGTGATCGGTGGATCTGGAACTGACTGTTTAACGCTGGTTCGCGAAATGTCGCGGAAGCAAGAGTCGCCACCGTCTTTTATTTTCTCCAAATGGAAAGGATAAAAGCACAGAAAAATTCCTTAAAGAGACTACTCTCGGTTCGGGAGGTAGGTTTATAGAAAGGGAAGGTGTTAGCACCCTTTCTATCCATGGTTATCCATGGGCTCTTAGATACTTGCTCAATGTGTTTTCAAAATTGTTTGTTTGCTTTTCAATGTGGGTTTTAAAAAGTTTCTTTGAAAGTTTCAGATCGACTCTTGTGTCAGAGTGTTTGAAAAATTGCTTTGAAAGCTTTTGAAAAGTGTCGGTGTGAAAAGATTTTGATTTGTTTTGTTTTGAAGAGAGCAAGTATCTACGAGAACCTACCTACCCTAAGAAATTCGTCTGTGTAAATGTCCTTTAAAGTAGTGCCATCCCACCATTGAGAGGTAGGTAGCACCACCGTTGGAGGTGTTCGGGTCAATTCGAGGTTCGGGACATGGTGATCACCAGAGCAATAGGAAGACACCTTAGAAGCTACCCTCATGCCAGGTTCCCGGATCATGAGGACTTACTAAGACATCCTCTACTCGACGATCACCTTTCGAGGCAAGGCAACAGTGAGGCGTACCCTAGGGGTGGTGTGTGCGATTCGTGTGTCGTTTTCATTGATATTTGTCTTGTCATGTTCATTGTGATCTACGCTTGATTTTATTTTAAGACCATTCATTCTTTCATGCTTTTGTTAACAGTTTAAAAAATATTTGCGGGAAAGTAAATCTAAGGCTATTACAAATGGCGCGGGTCCACATCGCCAAAATTAAACCGGACCCGATTTGACGGAAAATAAATAAAGCAAATAAAAGTGCGAAAAGTATAAAATGTCCGAGTTACATGGCTTTGGGAGAGATACATAATTATTTGAGCGAAATAAAGTAAATATGCGAAATAAAAGAATTATCGAAGCGAGGGCGTTGGACCCTTTTGCAAAATTTAAAGTTAATAAGGAATTAAGGAAAAAATGTTTTTGGTATTTTTATGTTTTTTTTTTATTTAATAGAAAAAAGAATCAATTTCAATTAAAATAAAAAGCTAAACTTAATTCTAATTGTTTTTAAATTTATTATGAAAGTATTAAAATTTAACCTAAATTAAACCTAAGTTTTTTATATACAATTTAATTATTATAAAAAAAATAAATAAATCAATAATATTATGGTAAAAAGGAAAATTAAAAGGAATAAAAAGTTATTAAACCTAATTCTATATTTTTGGATTTTTTATGAAAAAGAATTAATATTGCAAACCTTAATTTAAATTGAATTTATTTACATGCTAATTTATTTATAAGGAAATAATTAAAATAAAAATTATTTATCACATTTTTGTCTTTTCTGATTTTTTATGATGTTTTTTCATATTTTGTAAAAATAATAATTAATTTAAACAAATAAAGAAAATAAAATAACAATTAAAAATAAAACAAGAAAAATGTAGAGAAAGCAAACCAGGGGGGGTTCAAGCCCCAAAGTGGAGGTTAAATTAGTGAAATTCTGGCCCATTTAATATGCAGATCCATGGACTTTCCCAGGCAGCGTGTTGACCCTTTGACCAAGCCTATGATGTACATCCAATCTCAGCCTTTGATTTGAATTTGTTGGATACGTGGATGGCTAGATGATGAAGGAACATGGTGTGCATCAATGTTGCGCCTGCATGGGAATTAATGGGGAAAAATAATATTGAAAGTTACACAGACCTGGGACTCGAACCCAGGTCTTGGACGTCAATGCATTGATCGCTTGCCAGCTGAGCCATGAAACGCATGTTATATATGTTAGACAAACAAATAATAAAAAAAGAAACAACGCATTAGTGACTGAAGCGCGCGAAATTTAAAAACAGCGTATCATGTGTTGACAGCACATCATCTTCTCCATTATCCCTGTAAAGCAAAAACAGAGGCAACGGTTTTTATGGCGTGGGTTTAGAGGGCTTTAGGGAAAATAGCGAACAGCGCTACAGGATTCATAAATTGTTCGCGACAAGTGTTTCTTCTTCGTCTCTCTGCACTGAATTGGATGGTGGTGGTTTCAAGGCTTAATTTTGCCTCGTTCCAAAAGCCCCAAATTAAAGTCCTGTAAACCCTAGATTTCAAGCATGGTACAATCGCATATACACCATAAAAATCAAATTGAATGCAATGGTTAGCTTCACAATCAAATAAGGAATAAGATTCAACAATCAAATTTCACAAAGAATGCCTAGAACATGATATACGATTATGAGATTTTTCCTGTACAGTTTGAGTTCAATATACCAGTTCTTGGCGTGTCGATGGACGTTTGGGATTGGAATGTGTTCAGGGCAACCTTGGCAAGCTATTGAAACAAATTTTGCACTTTGAATCGACCTCTAGAGTGGTTTACAGTTTTGACTTTTTAGAGAATTTTTCCAAGTTTGTTCATGGACTTTTAGCGCAGCTTTCTGTGTCTTCTGATTAGGGTTCTCATCTTGCATATGTAGAGAGTCAATTAGGTTAAGAAAACTCAATAAAATCTCTTTCATTCAATGGTTTTGCAAATTGATTTTCCAAGATCTTTCCATATCTTTTTCACATGTATTTTTGTGTCAATTAGCCTAAATCAAACCAAATCTTTCCATGTTGGGATGTGCACGAAATATTGAGGCTGAAATGTGTACAAAAAGATTTGTTAAGGCAAGTTTGATATTTTTCATGTATTTAAATAATTTAAATGAATTAATATAACTTAATAATTCAAATAAATAAATAAAAAATGAGAAAATACTTCCCTTTGGGCCAAGTGGTCGTGCACATGCTTGGAATGATGAATCATGGAAGAAAAATGGGCCCATTAGCATTTTTAGGTCATTTGAATCAATGTTGACTTTTCAAAACATCCAAAAATTTCCCAACTTCCACATAGCATAACTTGCTCAATTTTTAAGCTTTTCTCATGTTCTTGGACATTTTGGAAAGGTCTTTGAGTCCTCTAACCAATGCCTTTGGTCCCATGTTATTTTGATTTACCAATCTCAAGTTATGGCCTTTGACTTAAAGTCCCTTTTTGTTGACTTTTGAAAATGACCTATAATGTTGAAATTGATAACTTTTTGTGAGAGAATTTATTGGACTTGAAGTATGAAGATGAGTTGTAGGAAATGTCTTTCTCTTCAAAATGAGCTTTGGATGGAATTTTTCTGATAATCCATGTGAAAGTTATGCCCTGGTCAATTTCAGTTGACTTTTTCAGCTGTCCAAATATAGTAACTTTTGCATCTTTGATGATTTCTGAGCCAAATTTTGAGAATCATGATCAAGCATTGATCAAATGATGTTTGTGGCTTCAAAATGATATGTTGACCAAAAATTTGAACTTTTGACTGTCAAATGACCATTTTGCCCCTACAGTTGACTGTAGTGCAATTTAGGGTTTTGACTGTGCAATTTTGAGCTGAATGTCTTGAAACTTGATATGAGGATACTTGACCATATTTGTAAGCATATGAGACTTGATTGGGCCTTTGAAAACTTCATTCTTTTGATCAGAACACAAACCCTAGTTTTGACTGTATAGGAGACAGTTGGACTGCACAACCCTTGGGGAATTTTGTGACTTGTCTTGGCAATTTCTTGGAGAATATGGGAGGGCAAATTTTGGGGTGCAACACTATCTTTGACAAAATTTCTCTTAGGCAACCCAATGACAAGATCATGCTTGATTAATTTATTTAAGTGTTCCATATGAATATAAGCAATTCTTTTGTGCCAAAGCCATGAATCATCGTTGTTCTCCATGAGACATTTTACCTTCAAAGATGGATCATCAAGAGAAATCATGAATATATTATTAATTCTTTTACCTTTAAGTATAACCTCATGTGTGATTTCGTCTTCTATCACGCATTCATCTTTGGTGAACTTGATCTTGAGGCCTTTGTTACATAGTTGGATAATACTTAGAATATTGTGCTTTAGTCCTTCAACATAAAGAACATCTTCAATGGATATGAAAGGTGGAGCACCATCTTTTCCTTTGCCAAGAATTTTCCCTTATTATTGTCTCCATAAGTGACAAAACCCTTGGCCTTTAGCACTAGATTTGAAAATTGGTTTATGTCTCCCATCATATGCTTTGAACAACCACTATCAAGATACCAAAGATTGCCTGTGGTCTTCAAGCATACCTCATCATATTCATTATCAGAATGGTGTGATGCCATCAATTCTAGATTTTCACTTTCATCACTATCGGAATCAGACGAAGAACTTATTTCATTATCCTCCCATGCAACATAGGCCTTTTTTTTCTTAAATTCCTTTTTGCCTTTGTATCTACCTTTCTTGGAGAGTTTTGGACAATCCAGCTTGATATGACTTTGCTTACCGCATTCATAACATGTGACTTCTTGTGTTGATGTGGAAGCTTCCCTTTTCTTAAATTGTTTCTTTCTTTTTGCATGAAAAGGGGATTTGTCATTTCTACCAAAGAACTTACCAAGCCTTTTAACAAGAAGCGTGAAATTTTAATCTTCTTACGGATTGTCTTCCTTTTCAACTTCCTTGGAATCAATCTTTAAGGCAATATTCTTGGATTTCTTCTCTTGATTTTCATGTTTTTCAAGTCTTCCGAGTTCCGTTTCATATTCTTGATGTTTTCCAAACAACGTTGCGGAAGTCATTGAAGAAAAACTTTTCTTTTTTCGAAATTACTGTTACCTTTGGTTGCCATTCCCTAGTTAAGGATCTAAGTACTTTCAGATTTAGTTCATCATTCGTCAAAGTATTACCAAGAGCACTTAGATGATTTGTTAAGTGCACGAATCTCTTTTCCAAGTCAAGGATGGTTTCTCCGGGCTGCATTCGAAATAACTCGTATTCTTGACTCAAAGTATTTAGTCTTGATCTTTTAACTTCAACAGTTCCTTAATGAGTTTGTACCAAGGTATCCCATATTTCTTTCTCTGTTTTGCATGCCGAGACACAAAATAATTCATCCATGCTAAGTGCACATTGAAGAAGATTGATTGCCTTTTTATCATTGAGGACCTTTTTCTTATCATCTTCATCCCATGCAGTTTTGGGCTTTGATAAGCCAACACCATTGATCACGGTTATAGGAATAAATGGACCATTCTCGACGGCATCCATATTTCTTCTCCTTGTGCTTCTAGATGTACCTTCATGCGTATTTTTTAGAAGTCAAAATATTCACCATAAAATAGAGGAGGCTTGTTGTTACTACCACCATCTCTGAAAACGGGATTTTGATTTGCGGAAGCCATTCTGGATCTTTTAGGAACAGGTTACCTATAACCTGCTCTGATGCCAATTGTAAATACGAAGTGCACCTAAGAGGGGGGGGGGGGGGTGAATTAGGTACTTTAAATTTTTTCTGGTTTTAGTGATGATGGATATTATTTTTCTGATTTATTGTGTGTTCATGAAAGAGTAAAATTCAGAAAAATAAAGAGACACGAGCGATATATCCTAGTTCCTCTCACAGTCCGAGAGTACTCCAGTCCCCTTTCAACATGAAATAGATTTCCTTATAGTGGCAAACTTAAAACAAGAACTACCAAAACCAAGAACAATCCTCTTGGACGAAGAATAATCCTCTTGGATTTTCACTATGTCAACAATGAGAACAATCCTCTCAAGGTGACCTTACTTGTATCTAATAATCTTTGAAAAACAAGATTACAAAACCACTTGAACTTATTTTCAACAATCCTGAAAAATAAGAAAGTGTATAGCAATATTTGATTGATAGAGTTTGTAGTGCAATAATCACTTTGAGTGATTTTATCAATGACTTGATCTTCTCTTCCAATAACAATAATATACAATGACTCAAGACTATAGAATGCTCAATGTTTTATGATTAACAATATATGAAAATGTGCAGAAAAACTTTGTGTATGAAAGTGAAGAAAAAGCTTGAGTTTTAATATTTTAAAATTCAAAAACTATTGATTGGAAGAGGTACAAAGTGATTTTGAAATTTTAGTATTTATATGTTCATAGCACCTCTTTGAAATAGCATAAATTTCTGCAAATGAATCATGAACAATTGCCAAGATTCAATGAAAAGTTTCCATGAAATGGTGTTATGAAAAGGTATGTTCAAAGCTGCTGATTTACAAAAACGTTCAACATTCAATCGATTGCACCCTTGTGTAAATCGATTTCACGGGTTTTAACAGCTAAAAAATTCAAATATTTTCAGTGAGCAATCGATTGCACATGTGTGTAAATCAATTGCACTTTAAAACAGTAGCAAAATTTGATCGAGAGCAATCGATTGCACAAACATTCAAATCAATTGCACTTAGAAACATTAGCTAACACTTTGGAAATGTGAAGCATGCAATCGATTGCACCAACATGCAAATCGATTGCACATAAGTGAAAATTGATTTTTTGCTTAGAAAACTTGAGAAAAAGTTTGGACAAGATAAAACACTTCTTTTAATCATTGAGCATTTAAGACTTAAGTTTAAAGTAAGTATTATCATTATACCTTGTGAAATTTGCTAAGAACTTGAGACAAAGTCTTTTATCTGATGATGCTTTTAGCTTGATCAAAATCTCTGCCTTCTTGCCAATATAGTTTGTCTTCATCAAAACAAAGTACATTGAGAATCATTTGAGAAGCTTGATATTACAAAAAAGGAGGGCCAAGTGAAGCAAAAATACCACAGGCACACGGCTAAGCACGCTAAGCAAGACAAAGCGTGCTAAACGGCCGCAAAAAAAACAGGGTGCACTAAGTAGGCTTGACCACACTAAGCGGTAGCAGAAAAATGCATAAAAATCAGAACATCATCTAACTTCTCATGCCTAACCTCCACTAACACCTACACATCTCAGCTACAAAAATTGTACAAAATTTACAACCGTTGGGGTGCCTCCCAACAAGCACTTGTTTTCGTCGTTAGCTCGACGCCTTTATTTACGTACACATGCACATCCATGTTGCTTCATTCACCGCCATCTACCAATAACCTGGGCAACACTTTGAGCAAACATAAACAAAAACAAGTATATACAACCACACTCAAACACAACAAAAACACATATATAACGAGTATGGAAAACAAACACACAACAAGTATAGATCAAATAAGTATACATTATATAAGTATAGTAAACATAGACAAGTCAATTTACAAGTGAAAATATACAATATATGCGATATATACAAAACTCAAAACCATATAAACTATTGCGATGCAATTTAATATCAAAACACCAATCCCCGGAAACGATGCCATTTTGTTGACACAATAAAGCGACAAGTAAAATATTGGAAGTATTTCGGTTTTATCGTATCCACAGAGATTAGTGTGAGGGAAAGAATGTCGTTCAATAGTCTCTATGTCTCTGAGTTTGGTTTAAAAGGGGTTTAAGGTATGAGGTGCAGAAAGTAAACTTTAAACAGAAAATAAATACATTCTTCAGAGAGGAGAGAACTCTTCCAGGTTTTAATTTCGTCTACCTTATCAGATACTTAAATGTATTCCTTAGTTGTACGCTGTTGTACCCCAAAATTTGACCTCTCATTTCTCAAAGCATTTCTCACAAGGATTCTCAAAATTCAAGCTTGCACAAGTATAATTGGATTTCTCAGCATCAAATTAAAGAGGAAGCTGTTAAAAAAAGGGGAAAATAGATAAAAATAATATATTTGACAAAATTGTATAAAAACAAGTCTTCTTCGATTCACCTCCTTCGATTGGCCTTTTGGCCTCTTTCGATGCAAGCTTGGCTTGCATCCTACGATTGGGCGTTGGCTTCTGACACGCTGGCTTTGATTCACAAGGAAGGACTTTCCTGCATGCCACCATCGATTGCATCTTTGGCCTCACAGGATTCACAGTGCAATGGTTTCCTGCATGCCTTTTTTTGTTTGAATATTTGATCTCTCCATACTTGTTTTGATCCACAAAGTAATGGTTGGCTACATGCAGCCTTAGATTGAGCCATAACTCCTTTTTGCGTGCAAGAGGCGCCCACAAGGCCAGTAGGAACAAGGCAAGATCCTCCTGTAGCCTCCTTCGATTAAAAGCCAAAAAGCCTCCTTTTAGCATCCTTTGATTGCACAATTTGCCTCCTGCATGCCTCTTTCGTCTGGGCATTTTTGCTTCCTGCATGCCTCTTTTGTTTGGGCATGTGGCCCTCCTTTGATGCCAACCTAGCATGCCTCTTTCGTTTGGGTAAGTGGCTCCCTTCATGCAAGTCTCTGTTTGAGCATTGGCCTCTTGTATGCTTGCTTGGAGTCACAAAGTTTAGACCTCCTGCATGCAGACTTCGACAGGGCATTAGCTATGTTTACACTAGCTTCGACTGGACACATTTCCCTTTAGTATGCTTCAATTCCACCCTTGACAACCTTCAGCACACATGGTTAGTGGATTTGAAGGGCATACATAGGAGTCCCTGTCGAAGGATATACCTTACTAACCCATTCGAAGAATTGCATAGTCCATTCGAAGGATACATTTGGCCCTTTCAAAGATACATACATGACCCCTTCAAAGGACATGTCGGGGTGTGCCATTCGAAGAACATGTTTAATGGCCCATTCGAAGGACTTACAAGACCCACCTTAAGGCATACTTTAGTGACCCATCCAAGGGGCACACATTTGGCTCCTTCGAAGGATGCACAAAAGTGACCCATTCGAAGGACGCTTGTTAGAGGAAAATCAAATAACATTGTTGGAAGAAGAATCTGGTCGAAGGGGGGTCAAAACGAAAGGATGAGATATTCAAAAGATGCATGTTGCCAAGTTCAGGCCTGGTACACTAGCCATAATTCTCCAAAACTGCTGCACAACAGTCCTGAAACACTGCCCCATTCTTGCACCAAAATGGCATACGAACACTGCCCCTCGAAAGCTACAAAAAGCAGTTTACTCAAATTGTTCAAATTGTTTTGTTTTCCCTCCAAAACTTTAGGCAACTTTGCCTATAAATAAGAGGCTCCATAACATGTACAAGGGGCTGGATAACACATCCAGAAACTTTGGGGTGGTGGAACGAATCTTCAAAAATCATAAAAACTCTCAAACTCTTAAGATTCTCAAACACTAAACCCAGAATCCAAAAGAAACACGACACTTATTTCCTTGGCCCTTCGAATCCAGAAGAACACAATACACCTGTTTCCTTGGCCCTTCGAATCTAAAGAAACACAACACCTGTTTCTTTTTTTTCTCTTTAAATCTGAAACCATCCCTCACATCTCCTGACTTTCGAATCCAATACAAGAAGCACAAACCCTGTTTCTTCCGTTAAAATCCAGGAGTACTCAGGGCAGCCACTCAAGGTCTAGCACACGTTCCAGCTTGAAGCAAGGTAAGTCACTCTGACCTTAAACTCTTCATTTGAAGCATGTACGTAGTATTTGTTTCTTTTTCGTTTCCACCCTTTTAGTTTGTTGTTATTGCTACTCCTTTTGGTTTTGTTTCTTGGTTTATTAAATATGGTTTAAGAACTAACCTGACCATAAGACAATGCTAGCATAGCCTCAGGCCTTGTTGCTATTTAAAATCTCAAACTAAAGAAACAGGAGGAAGGAAGTATGAAACGAAGCCTTAGGCTTCCACATTGACTTCCAGGTCCAAACGAAAGAGCCAGCCAGAAGGATGACCATACTGACTTCCAGGCCTCAGTCGAAGGAAGCAGAAAGTCAGGCTATAACTCACTACTTCCAGGCCCCAATCGAAGGAAGCAGAAAGGTGAAGAGTGTACTTCATGCTGATTCCAGGCCCAGTCGAAAGGCACGCCCACACTGACTTCTAGGCCCCAGTCGAAGGAAGCAGAAAGGCATACTGCATCTCATGCTGATTCCAAGTCCAATCGAAAGACACACCTTCACTACTTCCAGGCCAAATCGAAGGGAGCCAGAGAAGCAGAATCGAAGGGTTCTTCTACCCAAATCTAAAATCCTATTTTCCTTTCTTAATTTTATTTTGTCTTTATATTTTCTTACTATTCAATATGGTTGTAATAGTGTAGGATTTATTTTTTTGCATTTTTATTGCTTTTGTACAAATGTTAGTAATTAGGATGTATGGCAAGATAAAAACAACAAGTAGACAACCCAACAAAATCAAATACTAAATGCATGCAAATCAAACACACTATTCACACATGCATCCCTAGGGTAATCTCACTTGTTGCCTCTGAGAAATAGTCATGTCCCTCGAATATGGGTGTTTTAGCAAAGACCCTCGATAAAAGATCATAGTCCCTCGATGACCCTCAATGTTGCCTTCAGTAAATGATCTAGTCCCTAAACGACATTGCTAAGAAGTCCCGTAGGTTGCTTTCTGTGACTATACAAACGTCCCACACCCGTCCCTTCACATCCAATGACGAAGCTTCTTACCAAATCAATGGTAAGATAGCAGCATCTAAAGGAGGAGGAAAAGAACATTAAGACCTTTTGAATAGGTAGGATGATCCTAGTTGCTCGCTTTCTCACAACAAAAACATATTACACACCCACACCTTCATTTGAAATATTTTCAAAAGACAAAGCTCTTTATACACATTCTTATAGAAACGAGAATCATTACAAAGACACTTTTCAAAATCACTTTCAAAAACACATTCCACAAACACCTCTTTGAACTATTTTTGAAACCAACACTTTGTACGCGTTCTTATAGAAATGAGAACCATTACAAAGACGTTTTCAAAATACTTTCAAAAGCCACACCACAAGCAAATTTTCAAACAAAAATCATGTGATATAGCAAGCAACTAAGAGCCCGTAGATAACTACGGATGGAAAGGATGCTAATACCTTCCCTTTTCATAACCTACCCCCCGAACTCAAGAAATAATCTCGAAAGGTATTTCCTGTTCTTTTCAACCTTTCCTTATTGGATAAAAGAAAAGTCGGTGGTGACTCTTGCTATCCGCAACAATTGAGATCAAACGTAAAACACCTAAGTCAGTTCTCCCACCGTGTTGTAGAACTGGCGACTCTGCTGGGGACATGCTTAAAAGTGGGGTTCCCTTAGGGCTAGATCATCTATACTTGCCTTCCTTCTTTGACTTGCTTGCTTTACATTATGGTTCCTTGTTTGGGCTTGTTTGATCCTCCACCCGGATCTGGGGAACCTTTTAGGTAAGTAGCAATAGATTATGGAAACTGTACGACATAGACCAACACGGTTGAAGCAATAGCTACATTAGTGTGATACATTTGTTGGTACCGATATCCCTTGTGTTGAATAAAGGAGAATACGGGGCCGCTGAGCAGCGTCATCAAGCACTAACTGACTTTAGAACCTTAATTGAACAACTTGGCCATTAGGAAGTAGTGAGATAGCCGACTTTGGTTCCGACCAAATATTGGTTGATACTCGATGCTACGCTCATTGAGATCAAACTTTTGGGATATCTTGGCCGCAAGAAAAAAATGATTAAGCTGAGATAATGCCTAAAAGAAAGGTCGGTGATATTGAGATCCCTTAGAAATTGGTTACTTTCTAGGACAGGTTGAGCCAACTAAACTTCAAGAGGGTACTTACCTACAAACTCCATGCAAGCCTAAACCTAAGGATTTGTCTGCTTTATATGACTATTTGTACATAACAAATTGCTTGCTTTGCATACTTGTACATAACATCATAAACATCATAACATCATAAGCATTCTCACTAACCATTTCAAGGATTTAGGAATTTATCTTTTCTTTGTTTTGTAGGCCATGAATCCCATCCAAAGGAATACCATCCGAATCAGCTTCGTGAAAGCACACCCTCAACTCCAAGAATTAGCATCAAGGGTGCCTGGAGATTCTCCCTTCACCGAGAAATATGGTCGACTTCTCAGCTTGGCTACCCCCAATTTCCAAGAAGAAATGATGTGTGTACTCTTTCAATACTTTGGTCCCATGCATCATTGCTTCACCTTTCCTGACTATCAGTTGGTGCCTACACTAGAAGAGTTCTCTCAACTGTTATGAGTGCCCGTGCTTGATCAAATACTGTTCACCGGTTTAGAGGAGACTCCAAAGCCTGAAGTCATTTCCAAAGCCTTGAATCTTAAGAGAGCCAGCATTATAGCAAACTGGGAGACAAGAAGCAGAGTTAAGGGTTTCCTAGCCAAGTTTCTGTTGGAGAAGGCTCATTCATTCTGGGAAGATATGGATTTTAAAGATTTTGAAGATGTCTTGGCCCTTCTAATATATGGTTTGGTTCTATTTCCCAATCTAGACCAATTCATAGATGTGAATTCCATCAAGGTTTTCCTCTCTCGTAATCCTATACCTACCTTGCTTGGAGACATTTTACATTGTTTCCACACTCGCACAATAAAGAAAAGAGGTACTCTCTTGTGTTGCATTCCTCTACTCGCCAAGTGGTTTACTCACACCTACCTCAATCAATGTTGAAGAACGAGTAAGGATTGACATGGTCTCAAAGGATGATGTCCCTCACACACTCTAACATTTATTGGTGTTCTCGATCCTTGGAGGATACTACTATCATTGACCGTTGTGGGTAATTCCATAATGT
Organism: Vicia faba; assembly: GCA_948472305.1. Lineage (NCBI taxonomy): Eukaryota > Viridiplantae > Streptophyta > Magnoliopsida > Fabales > Fabaceae > Vicia > Vicia faba. The sequence goes on from OX451735.1 coordinate 885,267,754, forward strand.
CCCACTCTTAGGCATTAAGGGAGGTATCACCTATAACCCTTCTCTCGCATTATGATAATTTGGGTATGCATAAAGAGATGGTCCTCACGATACACTCATCAAAGGTTTGGTATTCGACTATGAGGGAGACAACCAAGGCTACCGTCAAAGGTTTATATGAGCTTGGAGAATGATGAACAAGGTGGATAGCAAGACATTGGGGTGTAATAACTCCATTCCTTTGGAGCCTTATCTTAAGTGGGTACAAAATCGTACTCAAAGACTCGGTATCCCATACCCTACCACTTTGCCTGTCATCATGGAGCCTTTAGTTTAAGGAGATGTTACTTATGGTACCATTCATCCTACCATGCCTAATTCTCTTGAAGACTTACAAAGAGCTTGGATCCAGCTGAAGGAAGAACGAGACACCTTCAAAGCCCAATTCTACGCGAGTGAAAAGAAGGTTCTGGAGCTTACAAGACAGCTTCATGAGGAGCGAAATTTAAACGCCTACATTGCGCCAAAGAGGATGCGTTCGACCTTTTTGTCTTAGAAGTTTATTTTGCTTTACTTCCTCCATTGTAAGCCCAAAGGTATGGTTGTAATAAATTTAAACTTATCAATACAATTGATGTTTTCTCCTTTGTCTAAAACAAATTTAAATTTTCTAAGTCCTTGAAAATATTACATCCACATATCACGCATCATATCATGACAAGCTTTCCCACACATGTCTCTCATCTGCTTACTGTTTATTTCAGTAGAGATGGCACTAAAACAGAATATCAAGGACATTCAGACTCAAAGTGCCCAGCTTCAGGAAATGTTCTCAAACCTATCCAAGGGACAAGAAAAAGTGAAAGCACTCCTCACTAGAGGTATGGCCATGGAGAATCCTGAAGACGACATGGATGACCAGTTGGAGCGGCTACAAACTGAGATAGCTGTAATGAAGGTCCAGATGATGGGACAACTGGTAGGCCAGATGGCTCTTATCCAAAACTTATCTCGGGGACAAGAGGAGCTAAGAACACTCGTCAACAAACTTCATCAAGACGGATGCAACCATATGGGGAAAACAACTAGAATTGGGGATCGAGTTATTAATCAGCCTCTGATGAGACAAGGAGCCAGTTTGATGGAAAGTGGACCTTTCCAAATTGCTGCCATGTCACGAGCCCAACAACAACCTCATCAACAAGGACATGGTAATCGGCATAAACAGAATGCATCCAATAGGTAATATACCAAACCCAACATGCCAATGTTACAAGTCTTGCTACACATGTTAAATCTGAATTTGGTCACACTGAAGGATCCTCCTCGGAATCCTAACAATGCTGCTCCTAGTTACCATCCCAATGAAAGGCGTGCATATCACTCCAACAGTCTAGGGCACGATACTGATAGTTGTTGGACGTTGAAAAATAAGATTCAAGACCTAATCGACGAAGGAGCGTTGTAATTTGCACAAGATGGTCAGTTGGAGTTCTTCTGTCATCCTCAAAAGCATACCATATGAAGTGACGATATAGGCGGAGGAATTTTCTGTTTATTCAAATTTTCAATTGTAATTTCTTTGTTTGCTTAAACACTTATCTATTAATGTCAAACTTTGTTTCATTAATGCATTGCATATGTTTGTCTTGAATTAACCCATTTGTTTTCATTATATTTAAACTATGCTTTTTACTCCCTTTATGATATTAAACTATTGTTTCAAAAAGTTGCAAGCCTTTAGAGGGAGGATGACGAAAATAATGCCATAATCTCATACAATATGCTTTTGAACTGACCTTGTTGACGATGTACATGCGTTCTTTCAATTCCTAAAACACTGGAGTTATAAGGAGAATAATCCCTAGTCAACCCCTTTGAGCCTAAGAAGTAGGAGTTTTCTTTTTCACACAAATTGAAACCTTTAATCAAAACCTGGGGCATGGTAGTTTCTCAGTTAATTCAAACGCGCATTCAGTCGCAAGCTTTCACTTTGTACGCAACGAGTAACATCAAAAACTTTCCTCTGGAATAAAAATACGGCGATGGTTCCTTACCAAATAGACAATCACTATCTCTTAAAAGAAAAGCCCACTAAGTCAAAACCTACGAAGAAGACTTAAGAAAAAACTGGGGCATCCCGCTGACTGTAATCTCAAAACGAGAACAGTCAGGCAAAAATCTGGGATAATAAATCAAAAAAGGGGATCACTACAAATCCTCGACAACATGAAAAATATTACAAAAAGGACTGCCTTACAACAAACTTAACTTGTCTGAACCATCACCAAAACGTCATTCTAGACTCAATTGGAGTTCAAACGCACAATTAACTGAGCTTAGGATTGAAGAACATCACGAAGAACGGGCGGATACAAATACATTTTTAGCCTTATACTTTGTTTCTTAAACCATGAACTAGACTACGATACAACCTTTCAAAGTCCTAATTGAAGCATGGGTTAGTTCGAAAGCATATTGTTACAAAAGGTATCCTGAATCCTGTAAGGCTTACTCTAAATCTTGAGTTGAATTCACATTCTTACAAATTTCTTTTATCCGCTAAAACTCATTTTCAAAACATCAGGACAAGCATAAACTTTGCATTATTTTAATATCGTTGTTTGCATATGTCTAATTGTTTAACAACGGAGAAATTCACACGACGAATATCCAACAAACAAAATCTCTCTTAGTGAACAAAATCACTTCAAATGGGATGACACGCCCAACAACAAATCTCCTATTAAGAAAGGGGACATGACATTTCATTGTCCAATTCGTATGGGGGCAGTCAAGTCAAGATTCCAAGAAATCTCCCAAGAAATGCTGAATAACCAGGGGCATGTCTGTATCTGAATCACTTGGGGCATGGAACGTGAATTCCAACAAAGGGTTACGTACGGTCAGGCAAACATTTCCTGGCAATACTGAAAACACTTGCTACTAGGGGCAATGAAAAATTTCCCACAAAGTCCTTTTCTTAAGGTGATACCCAGCCAAAGTTTCAATCTCCGAGAAACCTCTCCCCAACTGAGTTGATCTCAAGAATCCTCGAGGATTTCTGCTGAAAGAAAACACCTCTCCAACAGATCAGGGACAAGGTTTATTTCCCCAAAAAACAACAAGATTCCCCAGCTTGAGTTTGCCTCTCCAACTACTACAAATCAAGGGACCACAACCCCTTCCCATGTAGACTTTCCTACAATATCCCCAGTAAGTTGCTGCAAAACCTGGGAGACAATCAGATAACAGAATCAACACTCTCCATAGAGTTTTCCTCAAGTAAAGTCAACATCCCCCAGCGGAGCTCTCCTCAAACAACAAAAACAGGAATCTCTAGTGGAATCATTCTAAGCAAGGTTTGAAGATGGACATACTCTTCATCCCCAACAGCAGTCTGGGAATCAACTTCCCAAAACTCCCCAACATTTGTCAAGGATTTATTTTCCAAGACAGAAATAGATTCTAACAACATTCGATGCATCATATTTACTTACATGATGAATGCATACAACATAGTATCATTTATTTTGAGAACATTATTATGCCATGCATTTTATATATCATGAAAATGCATACAACTAACTCTTTACCTTTTCAAGAAAGAACAAACAACAGATAACTATCGTCAATAATTTTCAACAGTTCCAGATTAATACCTGTAACAAGAGAGGACAACTATCTGTGGATGACCGATTGTAGATTAATACCTGTAACAAGCCAGGAAAGCTATCTACATGAGAAGATTGAAGATTAATACCTGTAACAAGCCAGGAAAATTATCTTTCTTTCTAAGGTCGAAGATTAATACCTGAAATAAGCCAGGGCAACTATCTACATGACCATCATGAAGTAACCCTACCCAGGTTCCTTCTCATACATTTCCAGATGCAGTTTTACACGGACTTATCATGAAGCGATCCTACCCAGGTTCCTTCTCATGTCCAGATGAAGTTTTACACGGACTCATCATAGAGCAACCCTACCCAGGTTCCTTCTCTATATTTCCAAATGAAGTTTTACACAGACTCATCCTGAAGCAACCCTACCTAGGTTCCTTCTCATTCCCAAATGCAGTTTTACACGGACTCATCCTGAAGCTACCCTACCCAGGTTCCTTCTTATTTCCAGATGCAGTTTTACACGGACTCATCGTGAAGCAACCCTACCCAGGTTCTTTCTTAGACATTTCCTGATGTAGTTTTACACAGACTTATCATGAAGAGACCCTACCCAGGCTCCTTCTCATGTTCAGATGAAGGTTTACATGGACTCATCATGAAGCAACCCTACCCAGGTTCCTTCTCTACATTTCTAGATGAAGTTTTACACTGACTCATCCTGAAGCAACCCTACCCAGGTTCCTTCTCATGTCCAGATGAAGTTTTACATGGACTCATCATGAAGCAACCCTACCCAGGTTCCTTCTCTACATTTTCAGATGCAGTTTTACACGGACTCATCCTGAAGCAACCCTACCCAGGTTCCTTCTCATTTCTAGATGCAATTTTATACGAACTCATCCTGAAGTAACCCTACCTTAGTTCTTTCTCATTTCTAGATGCAGTTTTACACGAACTCATCCTGAAGCAACCCTACCCAAGTTCCTTCTTATTTCCAAATGTAGTTTTACACGGACTCATCCTGAAGCAACCCTACCCATGTTCCTTCTTATTTCCAAAAGCAGTTTTACACGGACTCATCCTGAAGCAACCATACCCAGGTTCCTTCTCTTAAATTCTAGATAAAGTTTCACATGGATTCATCCTGAAGCAGCCATACCCAGGCTTCCTTCTCATATGTCTCCTAAAGCATCCCTACACAGGCCCATCATAAATAAAATAATATTCAAGACCTCTACTGGTTCAGTTTAAATCGATCAATGGTTTACCCTGATTCCTTTTTGGTAGACATTTTCTCTGGTTCAGATAAATCTCTCCAAGATTTATTCTGATACTTTCTAGTTAAAGAATATTCAAGACCTCTGGTGGTTTAGTTTAAATCTATCAATGGTTTATCTTGATTCCTTTCCGGTATAAATTTTCTCTAGTTCAGATAAATCCCTCCAAGATTTATTATGATTATTTCCAGTTAAAGGATATTCAAGACCTCTGCTGGTTCAGTTTAAATCGATCAATGGTTTATCCTGATTCCTTTCCGGTAGACATTTTCTATGGTTCAGATAAATCGCTCCAAGATTTATTCTGATTCTTTCCAGTTAAAGAATATTCAAGACCTCTGCTGGTTCAGTTTAAATCGATCAATGGTTTATCCTGATTCCTTTCCGGTAGACACTTTCTCTGGTTCAGATAAATCACTCCAAAGATTTATTCTGATTCTTTTCCAGTTAAATATTATTCAAAACCTTTGTTGGTTCAGTTTAAATCGGTCAATGGTTTATCCTAATTCCGTCCCGGTAGACACTTCTTCTGGTTCAGTCTAAATCAATCAAAGATTTATTCTGATTCTTTCCCAGTTACAGTCAAGTTTAGACTTAGTCTAATTTAAGTCAACAATCACCATTGGATGGCATCTATAAGCCCATCTCTGACAAATCTCCATCATATCTCCAAATGGTATCTTTAAGCCTATTCCCTACACAATCAACCACCACATCATCAAGTGCAAATTTCTGGGCACTCTAGTGTTCAATCATCTTTCACCTTCAAGTCATGAATGGCAGACTCACCAGTCTAACTCTTCAGGTTTAAGAAGATTGAACATGGGCAACTGTTGTACCCCAAAATTTTCCCTCTCATTTCTCAAGGCATTTCTCACAAGGCCTCTTAAAATTCAAGCTTGCACAAGTACAATTGGATTTCTCAGCATCAAATTAAAGAGGAAGCTGTTAAAAAAGGGGAAATAGATAAAAATAATATTTTTGACAAAATTGGAGAAAAACAAGTCTTCTTCAATTCACCTCCTTCGATTGGCCTTTTGGCCTCTTTCGATGTAAGCTTGGCTTGCATCCTTTGATTGGGCAATGGCTTCTGACACGCTGGCTTTGATTCACAAGGCATGACTTTCCTGAATGCCACCTTCGATTGCATATTTGGCCTCATAGGATTCACAGTGCAATGGTTGCCTGCATGCCTTTTTTCGTTTGAACATTTATCTCTCCATACTTGTTTTGATCCACAAAGTAATAGTTGGCTGCATGCATCCTTCGATTGAGCCATAACTCCTTTTTTGCGTGCAAGAGGTACCCATAAGGCTAGCAGGCACAAGGCAAGAGCATCCTGTAGCCTCCTTTGATTCCAAGGAAAAAATCCTCCTTATGGCATCCTTCGATTGCACAATTTGCCTCTTGCATGCCTCTTTCGTCTGGGCATTTTTGCTTCCTGCATGCCTCTTTCATTTGGGCATATGGCCCTCCTTTGATGACAACTCAGAATGCCTCTTTCATTTGGGCATGTGGCTCCCTTCATGCAAGTATTCATTTGAGCATTGGCCTCTTGTATGCTTGCTTTGAGTCACAAAGTTTAGACCTCCTGCATGCAGGCTTCGACTTATGTTTACACTAGCTTCGACTGGACACATTTCCATTTGGTATGCTTTAATTCCACCCTTGACAACCTTCAACACACATGGTTGGTGGATTTGAAGGGAATACATAGGAGTCCCTATCGAAGGATATACCTTACTAGCCCATTCAAAGAATTGCATAGTCCATTCGAAGGACACATTTGGCCCTTTCAAAGATACATGCATGACCCCTTCAAAGGACATGTCTGGGTGTGCCATTCGAAGCACATGTTTGATGGCCCATTCGAAGGACTTACAAGACCCACCTTAAGGAATACTTTGGTGACCCATCCAAGGGTCACACACTTGGCTCCTTCGAAGGATGCACACAAGTGACTCATTCGAAGGATGCTTGTTGGAGGAAAATCAAATAACATTGTTGGAAGAAGAATCTGGTCGGAGGGGGGGTCAAAATGAAAGGATGAGATATTCAAAAGATGCTTGCTACCAAGTTCAGGCCTGGTACACTGGCCATAACGCTCCAAAACTGCTGCACAGTAGTCCTGAAACACTGCCCCATTCTTGCACCAAAATGGAATACAAACACTGCCCCTCGAAAGCTACAAAAAGCAGTTTACTCAAATTGTTCAAATTGTTTTGTTTCCCTCTAAAACTTCAGTCAACTTTGTCTATAAATAGGAGGCTCCATAACTTGTACAAGGGGCTGGATAACACATCCAGAAACTTTGGGGTGGTGGAACGAATCTTCAAAAATCATAAAAACTCTCAAACTCTTAAGATTCTCAAACACTAAACCCAGAATCCAAAAGAAACACGACACTTATTTCCTTGGCCCTTCGAATCCAGAAGAACACAATACACCTGTTTCCTTGGCCCTTCGAATCTAAAGAAACACAACACCTGTTTCTTTTTTTTCTCTTTAAATTTGAAACCATCCCTCACATCTCCTGACTTTCGAATCCAATACAAGAAGCACAAACCCTGTTTCTTCCGTTAAAATCCAGGAGTACTCAGGGCAGCCACTCAAGGTCTAGCACACGTTCCAGCTTGAAGCAAGGTAAGTCACTCTGACCTTAAACTCTTCATTTGAAGCATGTACGTAGTATTTGTTTCTTTTTCGTTTCCACCCTTTTAGTTTGTTGTTATTGCTACTCCTTTTGGTTTTGTTTCTTGGTTTATTAAATATGGTTTAAGAACTAACCTGACCATAAGACAATGCTAGCATAGCCTCAGGCCTTGTTGCTATTTAAAATCTCAAACTAAAGAAACAGGAGGAAGGAAGTATGAAACGAAGCCTTAGGCTTCCACACTGACTTCCAGGTCCAAACGAAAGAGCCAGCCAAAAGGATGACCATACTGACTTCCAGGCCTCAGTCGAAGGAAGCAGAAAGTCAGGCTATAACTCACTACTTCCAAGCCCTTGTTGAAGGAAGCAGAAAGGTGAAGAGTGCACTTCATGATGATTCCAAGCCCAGTCAAAAGGCACACCCACACTAACTTCCAGGCCCAGTCGAAGGAAGCAGAAAGGCAGACTGCATCTCATGCTGATTCCAGGTCCAATCGAAAGACACACCTTCACTACTCCCAGGCCAAATTGAAGGGAGCCAGAGAAGCAGAATCGAAGGTTTCTACTGCCCAAGTTGAAAAGCCCATTTTCCTTTCTTTATTTTATTTTGCCTTTATATTTTCTCACTATTCAATATGGTTGTAATAGTGTAGGATTTATTTTTCTGCATTTTTATTGCTTTTGTACAAATGTTAGTAATTAGGATGTATGGCAAGATAAAAACAACAAGTAGACAACCCAACAAAATCAAAGACTAAATGCATGCAAATCAAACACACTATTCACACATGCACCCCTAGGGTAATCTCACTTGTTGCCTCGGAGAAATAGTCATGTCCCTCGAATATGGGCATTTTAGCAAAGACCCTCGATAAAAGATCGTAGTCGCTCGATGACCCTCAATATTGCCTTCGGTAAACGATCTAGTCCCTAAACAACATTGCTAAGATATCCCATAGGTTGCTTTCTATGACTATACAAACGTCCCACGCCCGTCCCTTCACATCCAATGGTGGGGCTTCTTACCAAATCAATGGTAAGATAGCAACATCTAAAGGAGGAGGAAAAGAACATTAAGACCTTTTGAGTAGGTAGGATGCTCCTAGTTGCTTGCTTGCTCACAACAAAAACATTTTACACACCAACACCTTCATTTGAAACATTTTCAAAAGACAAAGCTCTTTGTACGCATTCTTATAGAAACGAGAATAATTACAAATACACTTTTCAAAATCACTTTTAAAAACACATTCCACAAACACCTCTTTGAACTATTTTCGAAACCAACACTTTGTACGCGTTCTTATAGAAACGAGAACCATTACAAAGAAGTTTTCAAAATACTTTTAAAACCCACACCACAAGCACATTTTCAAACAAAAAGCAAGTGATATAGCAAGCAACTAAGAGCCTGTAGATAACTACAGATGGAAAGGATTCTAATACCTTCCGTTTTCATAACCTACCCCCCGAACTCAAGAAATAATCTCGAAAGGCCTTTCCTGTTCTTTTCAACCTTTCCTTATTGGATAAAAGAAAAGTCGGTGGAGACTCTTGCTATCCGTAACAATTGCGATCAAATGCAACATACCCAAGTCAGTTCTCCCACCGTGTTATATACTTAACCTAAATTACTCGTCAAAATCATCATGTATCTCCCACACAAAGTTTATTTCTAATGTAGAGTGAGATATCAACCGTATTGCTCTCGTAGGTGATGTCTCACATAACTCAACCAACACATAGGCATTAAGAACCGATAACCCCGTGAATATTAAGCCTAAATCTATTCTAGAATCTAGAACCTAATCGATGTTCATCCTAAATCCATATTTGAACCGTACATGTATGCAACAACTCAAACCCAAACAAAGTAAGCAATCATCAATATTGATTTGTAAAAGAGGTTTTAAACAATACTATGAACAATAATATACATATAATCAAGGTAAACTTACATACAAACTCCAACACATAGAGAATACAAAGAGAAGAGAAGAAGAAGAACTAAACATCTTTCAGTTTGTCAGCTCTGATTGATGAGAAATCCGACTCCGGATCATCCAGATGCAACCTCCATTATTATTTTCTAAGCTCAATCACCAAAGAATGGAAGGAGATGAAGTTGGGACAAAAATACCCAAAAGCCCATACCTAAACAATTAAATTCTAATTATACAAAATTGGAAACAGACACGCTTGCACGACGCTCAAAAGCCCCACCCAGCGAGCGACTACTTAACACCCGTATAGCTTGTTCCCGTGCACATACTGGAACAAAATATCTACTCTCGCCCGGTGAGAGGAAGTCTCGTCCGATGCTTAACACACAAGGCCAAGACAATAGCTTCTAGATTTTTCTCTTTTCTTCCCGTACCCACCTCGCCTCACGCTTGCCCGACGCTTGACTTGCTCTTATCGTTGTCGGGCGAGATATGTGTTCATAAGTAGGATAGATGAACAACTAGGGCAGACCCCTTCTAAAATTTCAATGTTGGCTCTTCTACTCTGTTCTGAGGCCCATGCTAAGGCCATGATCAAATTTTTGAAGGCGGCACATGTACCCCAAGAGACTTCGGCTGACCAGTTTCAGAAGTGTGTGGCCAGTCTTACTGCTGATAATGGCCTTGGCTTTTCTGATGCTGACTTGACTCCCAAAGGAAGGAAACACAACGACACGCTACATGTTTTAGTTGAGTGCAGGGGAACCACCCTCGCCCATGTCTTAGTTGATACTGGTTCTTCCTTGAATGTGCTGCCGAAGAAAGCTTTAGACCGTTTGGATTGCGAAGGATTGACCCTTAAACCTAGTAACATCGTTGTTAGGGCCTTTGATGGGTCCAAAAGAATGGTTCATGGAGAGGTTGATATTCCTATCAAAGTAGGCACATAAGTTTTCAACTCCACCTTTTATGTGATGGACATCCGTCCGTCATATTCATGTTTGTTAGGAAGACCGTGGATCCATTATGCCGGGGCAGTTACCTCCTCTTTGCACCAAATGCTGAAATATCCTGTTAAGGGTAAGATTATAACAGTGCATGGCGAGGAAGAGTACATGATAAGTCATCTCAATTCCTTTCGCTATATGGAGTTGGATGGCGAGTTCATCGAAACACCTTTCCAACATTTTGAGGAAGTTTCTCCTGAGGTAGCAGTTGCGAAGACAATGGTTGAGGTACCTATCGTTCCCAAGCATGTGCCTAGGATGGCATCTCTCAAGGACGCAGAGGCGGTGATCAAAGAAGGGAAGAGTACAGTATGGGGGCAATTGCCTGATTTTCCCCATAAGACGGACAAATTTGGACTAGGGTTTACAGCTGCAGGACAAAAAGCTATGCGTCGCTCCAAGACTGGAAGGCCACCTGTAAGGATCACTCACCATGAAGTTAATGTTGTTGAAGATGAAGATGAAGAGAACAACTTCGAAGATTGGATTTTTCTGACCGTCGAAGGGGGTTTAAGCAACTGGGAAGCAAAGGATTTCATTCCCATCACCTTCATCAACCAGTAATTTTATCTTTGAATAATTTCTTATTTCGGTCTGTAATAACTAAAACAATTCGTACACTATTTTCACTTCATGCCTTGCCCGGGGCATGTAGGTCCATTTGTAAGGGCTTGATTTACTTCATTATCATGTGCCATGTTTTAACGAATCATTGGACGTTTTCATAAACTGCTGTGTTCATTTTCTTTCCTTTTGCATTTTTGTTTTGTTTAAGGATGGCTATCCCTTACACACACCCACACTCACAAATGCAGGTACCCATCCACTCCGGATTCCATGGGTGACTATTCTGTTCTAGCCTTCGATAACTCTGAAGACTTGGTCAATCATGTTGAGTACGAAGTTGACGAAGACTGTGAAGTGCTGGGAGAGTTAGCCAGACTTTTACAACAAGAAGAGAGTGTTGGTGTAAGCCCTAGAGGCCAATACTTATGGTACTTGTATCAAATTATTTATTAATAATAAAAGGCATTTCTTTATTATGTTTGCTTTCCAAAATAATAAAGTCCCTAGAATGGTTTATTTGTTTAATGAAATGTTAAGTGTGACTTAATCATGAGATCCCATTAAACATAAGACACTATTCTTAAAGTATCCGTAGTCAAGCTTTAATGTGAAGTGGGATAGCATTAAAGCATTAAGATTATTATGAAGATAGATTGATGATCACATCTCATGGATCATAGATAAGGAGTTATCAAGTCTTGACATAGGTATGAATATTAGGAGTAATATTTATATTGGATTGACCCGCTATGAGAATACTACATAGAATGTTATGCAAAGTGTCATAAGTTATTCTTATGATGATAATGCTGTATACCACCCTTCGACCTGAAACCACTATGGACCCTAGATGTAGAGTCAAGTACTTTATTGCTGATCAAACGTCATCCGTAACTGGATGACTGTAAAGACGGTTGATGGGTACTTCACAAAGCATGCTAAGGGACATGAGTGACCTAGATGGAATTTGCTCATCCTGCATAACAGGATAAATGTCTAAGGGCCCAATATTGAACTGGACAAGGGTGACACAGTGTATGCCTTGTGTTCAATATAGACATGAGGGCAAAAGGGTAATTGTACAACACAAATATTATCACGGAAAAGGTTTGGTCAGATCACATGACATTTTCGTGACTTGGGTAACAGTGATGTGTTGCTAGATACCGCTCACTGTTTATTATATTAAATGTGTGATTTAATATAATTGCCAACGTCGCGAAAAGCTACAGGGTCACACACATAAGGACAGGTTGATGAGAGATATAATAAATAAGGAACACCGTAAGGTACGGTGCACTTAAGTGTAATACGGAAAGTGGTAAGGTACCACGTGGATAAGTGATATATGGTACATCATAAGGTATGATGTCCATAAGCTTAATTGGGCTTTTAGCTTATAGCCTTAATTGGGCTTTTAGCTTGTAGCCCACACGAGTGATTCTATAAATAGATCCCTTGTGATGAAGCAATTTCACTTGATGCATTTTCGTTTTTGACTCTCTCTCTCACTCAAGGTTTCCGTTCGTGATCAACTAGCACTGTGACCGGAAGCAATCTGTTCGTGTGGACTGAGTAGAGGCGTTGTCCTTCATCAACGCTCGTGATCACAACATCAAAGTTCTGAATCGCCACAAGAGGTAATATTTCTATCACTGACCATGCTCATTCGTAAGGATCGCTAAAGGAAAATTTTATATTTCGCTGCGCCATTGGTCACGATTTTCCTTCAGAGAAGGCTATTCTGCCTCATGAAGAGTTGCTAGAAACCATCAACTTGGGGACAGAGGAAGACAGGAAAGAAGTAAAAGTGGGTGCCAACCTGGAACCAGGCGTCAAAGAGCGTCTAGCGCAGTTGTTAAACGAATATGTTGAAATCTTCGCCCGGTCTTATGAAGACATGCCAGGGTTAGACACAGATATCGTGGTTCACCGTCTCCCTACAAGAGAAGACTATCCACCGATTAAGCAAAAGGTCCACCGAATGAGGCATGACATGTCTGAGATGATCAAAGCTGAGTTAATGAAGCAATTCAACGCTGGATTTCTGGCTGTTACTTCCTATCCACAATGGGTTGCTAACATTGTGCCCGTGCCTAAGAAGGACGACAAAGTCAGAATTTGTGTGGACTATCGGGACTTAAATAGGGCTAGCCCTAAGGATGATTTTCCACTACCACACATCGACATCTTGGTTGACAACACAGCTCAACACAAGGTTTTTCCTTCATGGATGGATTCTCGGGATACAACCAAATTAAAATGGCCCCCGAGGACATGGAGAAAACTACTTTTGTCACGCAATGGGGTACCTTCTGCTACAAAGTGATGCCATTCGGACTGAAGAATGCAGGGGCAACCTATCAATGCGCCATGGTAGCTTTGTTTCATGATATGATACATCATGAGATCGAAGTTTACGTAGACGACATGATAGCTCGATCCAGACGGAGGAAGAACACCTTGATCATTTGCAAAAGCTGTTTGCCAGGTTGAAGGAGTATAAGCTCAGACTAAACCCAAGCAAGTGCACTTTTGGAGTTAGGTCTGGTAAACTTCTGGGATTTATTGTCAGCAACAAAGGCATTGAGGTTGATCCAGCTAAAGTAAAGGCTATACAAGATATTCCTTCCCCCCGCACTGAAAAGGAGGTTAGAGGATTCTTGGGACGCTTAAACTATATCGCGAGGTTCATCTCTCACCTGACATCTACCTGTGAGCCAATTTTCCAACTGTTGAAGAAAGATCAGGTGTTGTACCCCAAAATTTGCCCTCCCATTTCCCCAGCATTTTCTCATCACAAGACCTTTGAAGATCAAGATACAGTTAGGGTTTCCTCTGCTCAAGGCTTCTCCTTGCACTGTGGACTCAAATTAGGGTTTGTGTTTGCCCTAGGATGTTTTGACCTAAAATGCCTAAAATGACTTTCATGCTTCATGTTGGACTCCCAAGTTTACCCATGCCAAGTTTCAAGTCTTGACTCCAAGTTTTACCCAGTCAATTGGACAGTTGACCTAGAAATCAGCTGTATTGGGGAAAAAGTCAACTGTGGCCAATTGACAGTCAAACCTCATGAAATTTGATCCACATCAACATTATGAACTCACATGGACCATTTGATAAAGTTTGGATCACAATTCCACAAGAAATTTGATCAGATCATCAAAAGGGCAAAATGGTCATTTTTAGGGTTTTGACTGCACAAAGGCAATTTTTGACTGTTTGACCTAACCAATGGCAAGCCAAGTTCACATATGGCCTCAAGGACCCCATGGAATTATCTTGACATGTTCATCAAGCTCAAAAGATCCCAAGTACACAAGATTGACAGTTGAATTTCCCAGTCAATTGATCAATTTTGACTGTATACTGAAAAGTCAAACTTTGACTTTTTGGTCAAAATCAAGAGTCAAGATTAATTTTTCATCAAAACATTCCAAATCATGAAACTTGTTCACCAAGAAATCACAAAATGCAAATTAGGGTTTGAAAATGGAATTTTTCTAAGTTATGGAAAACCCTAATTTTTCCCCAACTTTGCCCCATCTTTTCACCATGATCCATTTGGATTCAAACAAAAGTCAAAACATGAAAGTTGTAGCTTGTTGCATAGTCTACAACTTTGATTCACAAAGTTTTCTCATTTGAAGCTTGTATCTCAAGTTATAATTTTTTGAATAAGGGCACTAAACCATCTTTTAACTTAGTGAAATTTGACTTATTTTGACAAGGTTTTCTACCCTACTTCAAGGCCACTTTTCATACCCTTCCACTTGGAATTTTGATTTGCATTTCAAAGATGGATTGTAGTACACATTCCAAGCTTTCCAAAATGTCCAAGAACTCATCAAACAACCTCATAACTTGAGAGATTCGAATTTCACAAGTTGGCAAAAATTCACTTTTGTTCTTCATCAAAGCATGTTCATAAACTTGGCAAATTTGAACTCAGCATAGTTTGTGCTACTTTACAGGTCCTAAAACCAAATTACACTCCTTAATTTAATGCAAAACCAATGAATCAAGTTGTTATTCTAAGCCTTTGGTCATTACACAAGGAATTAAGCCTAAACTAGAAAAAGCATTGTTTCCATTCTTGAAAAGCTTGCTTTATGTCAATTAGAAATCCAAGCAAGTACAAGCAAGATCTTCTTGGCACAAGTTTGTGAGCAAATTGCACTGATCAAGGCAAGGGATAGTAGCATAGTTAGAGGGCCTGTACTGACCTAGAAAGCAAAGTGGCATTTTGTAGCTTAAGTGTGAAGAAAAGTCCATAACTTATGCTAACTCTCATCTCAGCTTAAAAACACAAGAAAGAAGTTATCAAACACATTTTCAAACTACCCAACCAAGCTTTTGCACGAGCCATTTGCCTCTCAAACACTCTCCATCTCAGAAACACCACAAAACTGCTCAAACAGAGCAAGCCCTGCAGATTGAGTGCTATCTCTCAATCCCTTCGAGCATTCTTGTCCAAACCTGTTCCTCTACCTTCCTTACAACATATGCAAGCTAACCATGTCCTAAAATCAGACCTGTAACACCTCCAAGCCACTTCACCATTTTCAATTTTCTGTTTTGCAGTTGGAGTTCACTAGCTCGATTCAGGGAGTTTCAAGACAAAGTAGGAATTGGAAAAGCATCCTTACACTTCAAGGAAGCTGTACAAGTCATCATTTCACTCTGAAACATCCTCCATTGCCAAGCTCGATTCCAACTGAACAGGTATATTCATGGAGTTCTATCTCTCTTATTAGGCATTGTTAGCTTTAGGTTTTTGAAGAAAACATGTCACAATCATAGCCCTGAACATGCTCATATGTTTAGATTTCATTTATATTTCGTGTGCTTAGAGAATTTCATGTCTGAACATTGATGAAAAGTTAGGTCAGAAAAGAGGGGGAGAGAAATTCTCCCTCATCTTAGAGAGATAGGACATGTTCTTTATATGGTTGAAACCGTCTCTTAATGCTCTACACTTTTCATGTTATGAGTTTTGCTTGAAAGTCCAGGAATCCAGAGATAAAAAACGCGTGTTTTAGCTTGAAGAAGGCTGTACAGAGGTTGAAGAAGGAGTGGTCTGGGCTGGGCCTGGATTTGTTTTCTTTTCACACCCCATTTTCATGTTTACACCCCCCTGAGCCCATTTGTTCATTTCTTAACATTTTTGACTTTTTTCTTTTTGCTTGACTTTGTTTATTTTTTCTCATGACATTAGAAAATTAAAAATATTTTTTTCATCATTTTTGCATTTATTGCATATTTATTTGTTTATTTTCTTTGTTTGTATATAATATATATATGTACTATTATAGAAAATAAATAGAAAAATGTAAATACAATTTTTATTTTTATTTACATTCTGAAAATATTTCACACAAAAAATACTCTTTTATTTATTTTATTAAAATATTAAATAAATATTTATTTTTGTATAATACATATTTAGGGTTTGATATTAATATATATATATATATATGTGATTATTAATATATTTAAGCTAAAATATAGAAAAATACTTGAATTTTTTCATTTTTATTTAATATTTGATACAAATACTTTTTTTCACAATATACTTCATTTTATTTTATTTTTTATAAATAATAAATAAATAGTTGTATTAAATTAAATAATACCTTTTTTTTTTCTTTAAAAATTAGGGTTTTTACCCTAAGTTCAAAATACTCCAAAAAATAATACATTTTTATTTTCTTTTCCCTTTTACATAAATAATATTTTCTCATACACATAAAAACTTTCTTTTTGCATTTCACATATTTATTTAATTTCCATTTAATTATGCAATTTATTTACCTTGCAAATATTCAATTGATGTAATAATTTAGATTTAAATTCTTGTCAATATCCCCATTTGAACATTTGTACCCCCCTTCCCATATTTGGTTTTGTAATAGCTTAGTAATTTTAATTTCGCACTTTATTGCTTTCTAATGATAACATGTTAGAATTAGGGTTTGTATGCGAAAAACGATAAAAAATAGTTTGACCTAATACAAGATAAACAAGCATGAAAATGGACACACAAGTCACACTTGCACCCCCTAGGGTATTCCACTTGTTGCCTTCAAATAAATGGGCCATATTGCATGTTAAACTTCTTTGGGCAAAGCAAACAATTTGAATGATCATAGTCCCTCGACAAAACTTTTCAAAACAAACAAAAACAAATGATCAAGTCCCTTAGAGAAAATTGCCCAAAGACATTTAACGCCGTTGCAATTATGGTCCAAAACGATGACCCGCGCCTGTCCCTCTCACATCCTAACACAAACTTGCCCACCAAATACAATGGTGGAGCAAACTTGTCAAAAGGGTTAAAAGTATAGCAATGATCTTTTGAGAAATTTAGGAGTAGATAACCTCTTAGTTACTTGAACCAACTTGCAAAACAAAACACTTGCCTCATTTTCAAAAACCACAATCCACAACACTTTCAAAACAAAACTTTCAAAAACAAAATGAAAACTTTTTTCAAAAGACATACATCTTTGTATACATCCCCACATGGATCATTACAAAGGTTGCCACCACATTGGCCTCTTTTCAAAAACATTTTCAAAACCCACACACTCAAGCACCATTTAAAACAATTGAAAACAAAAGGCAAGTGATCTAAGCAAGTAACTAAGAGCCCATGGATAACCATGGATAGAAAGGGTGCTAATACCTTCCCTTTCTATAATCTACTCCCCGAACCCAAGAAAACATCTCAAAAGGTTTTTTGCTGTGCTTTTTAACCTTTCCTTAGGATAAAATAAAAAGTCGGTGGCGACTCTTGCTAACCGCAACATTTGCGAATACAAACGCAAAACCTCAAGTCAGTTCTCCCACCGTATCACATCAGGTAATTGAATGGAACAATGATTGTCAAGTTGCTTTTGATAAGATCAAAGAGTATTTACTAGAACCTCCTATTCTGATGCCACCCGTCGAAGGAAGGCCGCTAATCATGTATCTGACTGTTTTGGATAACTCAATGGGGTGCGTACTGGGCCAACATGACGAGTCTGGCCGAAAAGAGCATGCCATTTATTACCTTAGCAAAAAGTTTACCGACTGTGAGACTCGCTACTCACTGCTCGAGAAAAATTACTACGCTTTGGTAAGGGCTGCTCGCCGGCTAAGACAATATATGTTGACTCATACCACTCTGCTGATTTCCAAGATGGATCCGATCAAGTATATCTTCGAGAAGCCTGCTTTATCTGGAAGAATCACTAGATGGAAAATGATCCTGACTGAGTATGATATCCAGTATACCACCCAAAAAGCTATAAAGGGGAGTGTACTAGCTGACCATCTAGCTCATCAAGCCGTCGAAGATTACCAATCCATGAGATTCGACTTCCCTGACGAGGACATCATGACATTGGACAACATTGAAGGTAACTGACCGTATGACGGACCTGAACAAGGATCTCGATGGGACCTGTACTTTGATGGTGCTTCAAATGCACTTGGAAACGGTATCGGTGCGGTACTCATTTCTCCGGAAGGTTGCCATACACCCTTCACTGCCCGACTTTGCTTCAGCTGTACCAACAACATGGCTGAATATGAAGCTTGCATCTTTGGTCTCAAGGCTTCTATAGACTTGGGAATCAAATCTTTGGTCGTATTTGGGGACTCGGCTTTGGTTATCAGTCAAGTCAAAGGAGAGTGGGACACTGTTGTACCCCAAAATTTTCCCTCCCATATTCTTCAAGATTTGCCAAGATCAAGGTTCAAAATCTCTCAAGGGTTGCACAGTCCAATTACCTCCTAACACAGTCAAAATTAGGGTTTTGGTTCTTGCAAAGAAATTGAGGTTTTAAAGGGTCCAATCAAGTCCCATATGCCTATAAACATTGACAAGCATCCACATGTCAAGTTTCAAGACTCACAGCATCAAATTGCACAGTCAAAAACCCTAAATGCTTCACAGTCAACTGTAGGGGCAAAATGGTCATTTGACAGTCAAAAGTCCAAATTTTTGGTCAACATCTTATTTTTAAGCCACAAACATCATTTGATAAATTCTTGATCATGATTCTCAAAGCATGGCTCAAAAAGTCTCAAGATGCAAAAGTTTCTATTTTTGGACAGTTGAAAAAGTCAACTGCAAATTGACCAGGGCATAACTTCCTCATGGTTTATCAGAAAAATTCCATCCAAAGCTCATTTTGAAGAGAATGACATTTACTACAATTCATCTTCATACTTAAAATCCAAGCAATGCTCTCACAAAAAGTTATCAATTTCAACATTATAGGTCATTTTCAAAAGTCAACAAAAAGGCACTTTAAGTCAAAGACCATAATTTGATATTGGTAAATCAAAATGACATGGGACCAAAGACATTGGTTAGAGGACTTCAAGACCTTTCCAAAATGTCCAAGAACATGATCATAGCTTCAAAATTGAGCAAGATATGCCTTGGAGAAGTTGGGAAATTTTTGGGAATTTTGAAAAGTCAACTTTGCTTCAAAAGCTTCAAAATTGCTAATGGGCCACAAATTCTTCCATGAATCATTACCCAAAGGCTATGCACGACCCATTGACCTCAAAGGGATGTATTTTCTTATTTTTGATTAATTATTTGAATTTTTATTATTATTAATTCATTTAATTAAATTTAAATATGAGAAAAATATCAAATCATGGTTTTAAATCTTTTTTGTGCAGCAAATATATTCATGATATGCAAAAGATCTCGTGCACCATCTCAAGGGGACAAAATCATCCATATTTGGCATAATTGGCATGGAAAAAGATTGGATTTACATGATTGGAAATCAAATATCAAAATCATTAATTCATGGACCATGGGCTTTGTTTTTGACCTAGAATGCTTCCCATACATATGCAAGACTAAACCTAATTCACATGGACACGAAAGCTGCTCAGAAAACATAGAACCAATTTGCAATTTTTCACTAAAAACTTGAAAACTGAAATCTTAGTTGCAGGGTGATTCAAGGTTTCCAAGCACTTCCATTGCCTTCCTGACATTGCTAGGAGTCGATTGCAACCATTTTCCAGTCCCCATACTCCAGGAATTGGTAGAACAGAATCACTCTTTTCGTGAACATGTCTATAATCATTTTTCAATTTCCATGCATTATTCATGTGTTTTGTTAGTTGATTTACACTAATATTGATGTCCTGAAGCTATTGGTAGCATTTAATTAAACTAACGATGCTTGTAGCCAGATCTGCCATGGACGAAAGCTAGGTTTTTCAGAGCTTCAAACTGGGGCTTTCCTCATATGGAAAAATTGGACCACCAAACCTATGCCATTAAACTCGTTGCAACAAGACGAAGCTATTAATGACCTCGCGCTCAATTTATGTTAAGGCATATGCTAATCGCTATTTTTTCATGGTTGTGTTAGTGGGGGTTTAAAACCCCCGCTATTTGTTTACATTACAGGTACAAATATGAAGAAGACGCTGAGGTGTCTGAGCGTGGTTGGACAATTTAAACGTTGGCGCGTTTTTTTGATTGTTTCAGCATAATGTTGTTTTTCATATGTATTATTTATGTTCCATTATATTAACAAAGAAACGCAATGGCTCAGTTGGTGGATGAGTTGTCCTGCAGGCATTGGGACCTGGGTTCGATTCCCAGGTCCCCCACATATTTCATGTTTTTTCTCCTAACGTGTTTCCATGCATTGCACGCCCCAAAGTCCATCCTACGTCTTCCCACGTCAGCTTGCCACGCACTCAGGATCACTCATCCAATGGCCATGGAATGAACTCCAGGATACGCCCTAGTCAACCAGCGTACACACAAGCTGGAAAGTCAACGAAGGCCTTGTGTTCTGATGGGCCAAATTTCTCCAATTCACCTCCTAAATGGGCCTGATATCCCCCATGGTTTGCATCATTTTTTATTTTTATATGATTTTCTTTTAATTCTTTTAATGTTTTAATTATTTCTTTTAATTCCATCAAATAACTTTTCATAATATAAAATACAGAAAAATCAAAAAATGTTTATTTTTATTAATATTAATTTCACCATTATTATTTTTGTAAATAAACTTTAACAATTAATTTAGTTAATTTAGGTTTCAATTTCAACATTTTTTCTTAGTAAATTAAAATAGGTAGAATTAGGGTTTTGATATTTTTTCACCTTTTTCTTTTTAATAAATAATTCTCATTATTATTATTATTATTATTAATTACTAAATACTTTGTAAATAAACATGTACATTAATTATTTAGTAAATTAGGTTAAACTTTAAATATTTTTCATTAATAATTAAAAACAACTTAGAATTAGGATTTCTCTTGATTTTCAATTTTCCTTATTTTCATAAAACAAAAAAACCTAAAAAACATTCCTTTTCTTAATTAAATAATTAATTAGCCTTTTAATTTCATTTAATTTCTCAAAAGGGTCCAACGCCCTCGGACATTCGATTCTAATTTCTTTTCGCGCATTTATTTTCTTTTCGAATATTATGTAACTGCTCAAGCCTTGTAATAGTAATTAGGAAATTTATTTACTTTCCGCATTTTTATTCAAACGGGTCTTTGTAATTTGGCGATGTATAGACCCGCGCCTTGTAATAGCGTAGGATTTTACTTTCCGCATTTAAATTTCCGCACTTTTAAATGATAATTGCATGAAAGAATGTATGGCTAACTAAAAATAACTCGTAGCTCACAAATGCATGATCAAAGACAAATATTAACATGAAAATAACACTCAAATTCACACACCACTTCTAGGGTACGCCTCACTGTTGCCTTACCTTCGAAATATGGTCGTCGAGTACAGGACGTTTTAGTAAGTCCTTATGTCCATGATCCAGTCGCCTCGAAATGGTCGCCTCGGATTAAAAAAGGATCAATGGCATAAGGGTAGCTTCTAAGGTGTCCTACTATTGCTCCGGTGACCACACTGTCCCTACAAACGAATTGACCCGAACACCTCCAATGGTGGTGCTACCTACCTCTCAATGGTGGGATGACACTACCTTAAGGACATTTACACAGCCTAATTCCTTAGGGTAGGTAGATGACTCGTAGATACTTGCTCTATTAAAAAACAAATCAAAACTCTTTTCACACCGACACTTTCAAAAAAAGCTTTCAAAACAATTTTTCAAACACTCTTGAGGACTGATACAAGAGTCGATCTGAAATCTTTAAACGAAACTTTTTCAAACCCACTCACAATTGAAAAGCAAACACTTTTGAAAACATAAGAGCAAGTATCTAAGAGCCCATGGATAACCATGGATAGAAAGGGTGCTAACACCTTCCCTTTCTATAAATCTACCTCTCGAACCGAGAAACTATCTCATAAGGAATTTTGCCGTGCTTTTGTCCTGTCCATGTTGGAGAAAATAAAAGACGGTGGCGACTCTTGCTTACCGCGACATTTCACGATCCAGCGTTAAACAGTCAGTTCTAAATCCTCCGATCACAGAACTGGCGACTCTGCTGGGGATAAGCTTATAAAGTGAGGTGTACCTTAGGACTAAGATCACTTGTGTTTTCAATTGTTGTGCTTGTTTGCTTTATTATTGTGGGTTGCATCGGAGTTACATAGATCCTAACCCGGTTCTGGGGATACCCTGTTAGGTAGCATAAGCTGTGAGGGACCTGTCCGGCGTAGACCGACATGGGTGAAGCAGTGGCTACGTTGGTGTGGCACCTTGGTCTGTACCGATATCCCTTGTGTCGCAACGAGGAGAATATGGGTCTTCTGAGGAGTCATTAAGCACCAACCGACCTTAGAACCTTAAATGACCCAACTTGGCCAATAGAACAGTAGCAGTATGCTACGCCCATTGAGGCTAAACTCTCGTGATGGTTCTGGCCGCAAGAAAAGATTGCGATGCTGGAGTTATGACCGATTGAGGGTAGTCAGTGATATTGGGATCCTCTAGAACCCGGTTACTTCTGATAGGACAGGTCTTAACCAACAAACTGAAAGAGGGTAATACCTAGACCCCATGCTGGCCTAAACTCTAAGGGCTTGTCTTGTGTGACTTGTGTGCCTTATCATGTTTGCCTTTGTGAATATTTGTGGTGTGCCTTATCATAACATCATGCCATCATAAACATTGCATGCATCCTGCATAAGGACTGACCATTTCAAAGACAAGAGGGTTTCACCTTTGCTCTGTTTTATAGGACATCATGATGCCTATGCGAAG
Organism: Vicia faba; assembly: GCA_948472305.1. Taxonomy (NCBI): domain Eukaryota; kingdom Viridiplantae; phylum Streptophyta; class Magnoliopsida; order Fabales; family Fabaceae; genus Vicia; species Vicia faba. The sequence goes on from OX451735.1 coordinate 885,290,987, forward strand.
GAACACTATCCGGTTCAATCTTGTTCACCCACCTGAGTTGCTTGAAGAGTTGGTTAGCAGAATTCCAAATACTACTTCCTTCATCCAGAGGCATGGTTCTCTTCTCAGTTTAGTCACTGCAAAATGGGACCAACAACTGATGAGTGTCCTGACACAGTTTTATGATCCCTTGTACAACTGCTTCACCTTTCAAGACTTCCAGCTGGTCCCTACCCTGGAAGAGTTCTCTGATTTGCTTGGTATCCCTATCTTGGATCAGACTCCCTTCACTGGTTGGGAAAAGACTCTTAGGCTTGAGGAGATTGCTGCAGCTCTGCCCTTGACCCACAAAGAGGTAATGGACAACTGGGTGACTAGAAGCAAAGTTAAGGGTTTCTTGGCCAAGTTTCTGATTGGTAAGGCTAACAGTTTCTGGAATGACCTGGACTTTAGGGCGTATGAAGACATTCTGGCTCTCTTAATCTATGGTCTAGTCTTGTTTCCTAATCCTGATAACTTCATTAACGTCACTGCCATAAGGATCTTCATGTCTCGGAACCCTGTGCCCACTCTCTTGGGTGATATCCTGCAACAACTTTATGCTCGTACTGCCCGAAGACGAGGAACTCTGTGGTGTTGTATTCCTTTTTTAGTGAGGTGGTTTATTTCGCACCTCCCTAAGTTCGTGCTGAAGAACAAAGAAGGAAGAGGTTGGGCTCATAGGTTAATGTCTCTCACTGATAATGACATCGTTTGGACTCTTAGAGGTTTGGATGAGGTGGCTGTTATTGATCGTTGCGGAGAATATCCTAATGTTCCTCTGATTGGTACTCAAGAAGGAATCTCTTATAATCCATGTCTAGCTCTCCGTCAGTTTGGAAGAGCCAGAAGAGCAGGGCCTCATGAGATGTTGGTGCCTCACATCAGTTTTGAGTTTCAGGTAGATAGTGACGAGCTGCGTCGTAGGTTCATCAAGGCTTGGGACAGAATCCACAAAGCCGACCCACAAGAGTTGGGACCGAAGACTTCTCTACCTATGGAAGCCTACTACAAATGGGTCCGCATCCGTGCTCAGAAGCTAGGTATGCCATATGAAGCTGTCAGACCCGTCATTCTCGAATATCCTGATAGAGACGGGGCTCCTCCAACTGTTCTCCCTCCTCAGATACCTACTGATATTGATACACTAAAGAGGTCTTGGGCGCAACTACGGGAAGAACGGGATTCTTATCGGGAAAAGTTCAACGAGCAGGAATTGAAGATCCAAAGGCTGACAAAGCAATTGGAGAACGAGCGAGCCTTGAATGACTACATCCGTACTGAGAAGAGGAGACCCTGGGATCAATGATGAACTTTGGACGTTCTTTTACAGTTTTTGTTTCCCTTTTCAGTATTTCCATTTTATGTAATGCCTAAGGGCAATCTGTTGAACAATTTAAATTTCAAAGTTAAATCTAATGAAGTGTGTTCTTTTTGTTTACAAAGTTGAATCCTGATTGTCTTTGAAAACATAAATCATGCGCATTCCATTCATCATATGCATCACATGTACTCTTCTTTTCAGGTTGCTTAATGTTCTTCGCTGTTTATTTCAGCATCATGAACCCTGAATCATCTACTGAGCAGTCCATCAAGGCCCTTCAGGCTCAGAACGCCCAGTTCCAAGAGCTAATCATGAGTTTGGCCCAAGGTCAAGAGGAGTTGAAAGCTTTGCTGGTCAAGAAGAAGAAGAAGAGAACTGTACTATTCAACACTGGCCGGAGGTTGGGTAACACACTGCAGAATGAGGTTGATCAAGCTGTTTCTTCTGTGGGAAAAGGCAGTCCCCAAGGGGGAAGAGTTCCTAGTCCGGTAGTCTCTGACAACAAGACTGATTTTAATGAGGAGCAGTATCCTCCAGCTGAAGACAAGTACAAGCAGTTGGAAGACCGTCTGAATGCCATGGAAATTCAACAAGTTCCTGGTTTGGATTTCGGAGACTTGGGTCTATCTTCTGGTGTGGTCATCCCACACAAGTTCAAAGCACCATCTTTCGCAAAGTATGACGGGGTGTCCTGCCCTAAGATACATCTCAGATCTTATGTGCGGAAGATTCAGCCGTATACTATGGACAAGAACTTGTGGATCCACTTCTTCCAGGAGAGTGTTTTAGGGAGTCATCTCGAATGGTTCTATCAGTTGGATGGAACCAAGGTTCGTAACTGGGAGGAGTTGGCTACTGCTTTTTACAAGCAGTATCAATATAATGCCGACCTCGCTCCTACACGTACCGAACTCCAGGGTATGTCGCTAGGATCGGGAGAAGGTTTTAAAGAGTATGCGCAGAAGTGGAGGGACCTGGCTGGCAGGGTGCAGCCACCGTTAACAGACCGTGAGCTAGTAGACATGTTCTTGGGTACCCTATCCGGGCCATTCTTCAATCATCTTATTGGCAATTCATCTGCAGGGTTCACAGACCTCATTCTGACTGGGGAAAGGATAGAGGCTGGTATGAAATCAGGAAAGATTCAGAAGGGTGCGTCCTCAAGCTCTGAGAAGAAACCTTTTAAAAAGGAGGCCAGTGCTGTGTATGGGCCTAGAAGACAGAATAAACCGGAACGCCGCCAAGCTGTCAACGCGGTGGTAATTGCAAAGCCTGCTGCCACTCCTCGGCAACCTAACCAACCAAGGGCTGAGAGACCCAGAAGAGAATATACTCGGCTTAGTATGACCTTGTCACAAATCTTGCCGCAATTACTATCAACCAACTTGGTGACCGTCAGAGAAGCTCCGAAGGTTGTGAACACTACCTCCCCGAAGTATAATCCCAATTCCCGCTGTGCTTATCACTCTGATATCCCGGGGCATTCTACTGATGATTGTTGGGCCCTAAGAAACAAGGTTCAGGATCTTATCGACGCCAAGGAAGTACAGTTCGAGGCACCCGAGAAGCCTAATGTGGTGACAGCTCCCCTACCTGACCATGGGGTGAATGCTATCAGGGATGGTGACGAAGTGGATGAGTCTGAATTCAACAGCTGGATCTGCCCGACGACCGACGGTGGACTGAATAATTGGACTGCAAAAGATCACATACTTGTTACTTTTGTTACGCAGTAATGAATTCCTTTGTTTTTTAATTTGTAATAAACAATAAATTGAAACTTTATGGCCCGGTGTCCTACCCGGGGCACTGTTGGCTTCATTTGTGAGGGCATTACTTGTCATTTCCATATATCATGAATAAAGACATTGGACGTTTTTTGCATTTCAAATCTTGTGCTCCCTTTCTTTCTTTCTTTCTTTCTTTATATATCGCAAAACAACTATATTTACACACACTCACCTATACAGGTTCCAATCCACTCTGGATCTCACTGGTAACGACTCTGCTACTGCCAGTTATGACTTCGAAAATCCGATCAACTTAGCCGAAGACGAAGGGGAAGATGATTGCGAAGTGCCTGGTGAGCTTGCAAGACTGTTACTCCAGGAAGAGAGGGCCATTCAGCCACATGAAGAGCCAGTGGAAACGGTAAATCTGGGTACTGAGACAAATAAAAAGGAAGTCAAGATTGGTGCCAATCTAGAGCTCAGCGTGAAACAACGGTTGATTCAGATGTTGCATGATTATGTGGAAATCTTCGCCTGGTCTTACGAAGACATGCCTGGGTTGGATACTGACATTGTGGTCCATCACTTGCCTACCAAGGAAGACTGCCCTCCGGTAAAACAAAAGGTCCGCCGTATGTGTCCAGAGATGTCCGAGAAGATCAAAGCTGGGGTTATGAAACAATTCGATGCTGGGTTTCTAGCAGTGACTTCTTACCCTCAGTGGGTTGCCAACGTGGTTCCGGTACCGAAGAAAGATGGTAAGGTCAGAATGTGCGTCGATTACAGGGATTTGAACAGGGCCAGCCCCAAGGATGACTTCCCCCTACCTCACATTGATGTTCTGGTTGACAATACTGCTCAGCATAAGGTGTTCTCCTTCATGGATGGTTTTTCAGGTTATAATCAGATCAAGATGGCTCCTGAAGATATGGAAAAGACTACCTTTGTTACTCAGTGGGGCACCTTCTGCTACAAGGTCATGCCATTCAGGTTGAAAAATGCTGGGGCAACCTACCAACGTGCCATGGTTGCTTTATTTCATGACATGATCCACCATGAGATTGAAGTATATGTCGATGATATGATTGCAAGGTCCCAAACTGAGGAGGAGCACCTTGACCATCTGCAAAAGCTGTTTGACCGTCTGAAGTTGTACAAGCTGAGGTTGAACCCGAACAAGTGTACCTTTGAGGTAAGATCAGGAAAGTTACTAGGCTTCGTCGTAAGCGACAAGGGTATTCAAGTGGACCCTGCCAAGGTTAAAGCCATACAAGAGATGCCGGTTCCCAAGACAGAGAAAGAAGTCAGAGGCTTTCTAGGACGTCTGAATTATATTGCTCGATTCATCTCCCACCTAACTGCCACCTGTGAACCAATCTTCAAGCTGCCGAGGAAAGATCAGGTAGTACGTTGGAATGATGAATGTCAGGCCGCTTTTGACAGAATCAAAGAGTATCTCCAAGAACCACCCATTCTCATGCCACCGGTTGAAGAGAGACCTCTAATACTATACTTAACAGTACTTGACAGCTCAATGGGGTGTGTGTTGGGGAAGCATGACGAGTCTTGCCGAAAAGAGCACGCCATTTATTACCTTAGCAAAAATGTTACCGACTGTGAGACCCGATACTCACTGCTCGAGAAAACTTGCTGCGCTTTGGTATGGGCTACTCGCCGGCTGAGACAGTATATGCTGACTCACACTACTTTGTTAATCTCAAATATGGATCCAATAAAGTACATATTCGAAAAGCCTGCTCTGTCTGGAAGAATAGCAAGATGGCAAATGATCTTGACAGAATACGACATCCAGTACACGACTCAGAAAGCTATCAAAGGAAGTGTATTGGCAGACCATCTGGCACACCAGGCAGTGGACGACTACCAATCAATGAACTTTGAGTTTCCTGACGAGAGCATCATGGTAGTGACTGATTGTGAAGTACCTGGACCGGATGAAGGGCCTGAGGAAGGATCCCGATGGTCTATGCACTTTGACGGAGCCTCCAACGCTTTGGGTAACGGTATCGGTGCTGTGATCATATCCCCTCAAGGCACTCATACTCCACTCACTGCCCGGCTATGTTTCAACTACACCAACAACATGGCGGAGTATGAGGCATGCGTCATGGGTCTTCAAGCTGCGATTGACTTAAGGATCAAGTTTCTGAGTGTCTTCGGAGATTCCGCTCTCGTGATCAATCAGATCAAAGGCGAGTGGGATACGAAACATCCAAACCTTATTCCTTACAAAGAATGTGTGTTGACATTGATCCCCCATTTCACAGAGATAACTTTTGAACACTTTCCAAGAGAGGAGAATCAGTTGGCGGACGCGTTAGCTACGATGTCTTCCATGTTCAAAGTCAAATGGGACAATGAGGCTCCTCAGATCATTATCTGGAAACTGGACGAACCTGCATACTATTGTGATCTCGAGGCTGAGATAGTAACTGAAAAACCCTGGTATCATGAGGTGAAGAGGTATCTGGAAGCTCAAGAATACCCTGAAGGTGCATCCATCAATGATAAAAAGTTTCTGAGAAGGTTTGCAGCAAAGTTCTTCCTCAGCAACGGCATTCTGTACAAGTGAAACCATGATTCGACCTTACTGCGTTGTGTGGATAAGACTGAAGCAGAAAGGATCATGGTAGAACTACATGAAGGCACCTTCGGAACACATTCCAGTGGACACACCATGGCAAAGAAAATCCTTCGGGCATGATATTTCTGGTCCACAATGGAAGCTGACTGCTACCAACATTCTCGGACATGTCATAAGTGCCAGATTTATGCAGATAAGGTGCACGTTCCTCCAGTCCCTCTGAATGTCCTGACAGCACCTTGGCCTTTTGCAATGTGGGGCATTAATATGATCGGCGAGATTAAACCTACAGCATCCAACGGGCATCGCTTCATCCTGGTAGCGATTGACTACTTTACAAAGTGGGTTGAAGCAGCTTCCTATGCTACAGTAACCAAGAACGTCGTGGCACGGTTCATTCGTCACAACCTTATCTGTCGGTACGGCGTCCCGGAAGGATCATTACGGATAATGGTACCAATCTTAATAACAAGATGATCACTGAGCTCTGCGAGCAATTCAAAATACAGCACCACAACTCTTCTCCTTACCGGCCGAAGATGAATGGGGCTGTAGAAGCGGCAAATAAGAATATCAAGAAGATTGTGCAGAAGATGACAGTGACCTATAAAGATTGGCACGAGATGTTACCGTTCGCTCTTCATGGGTACCGTACCTCAGCAAGAACGTCAACCGGGGCAACTCCTTTTTCCTTGGTCTACGACATGGAGGCACTCTTACCGATTGAAGTGCAGATACCCTCTCTCCGGATAATGAAGGATGCAGATCTGAGCGAAGATGACTGGATCCAGACACGACTTGATCAACTAAATCTAATTGACGAAAAGAGACTCACTGCTATTTGTCATGGTCAGACGTACCAAAAACGGATGATCAGGGCATTTAACAAGAAAGTCAAACCACAAGAGTATCAAGTTGGGGACCTGGTAATCAAGCGCATCATTCTTCCTCAGAGTGATCCCAGGGGAAAATGGACTCCTACATACGAAGGGCCATTTGTGGTTAAACACATGTTCTCAGGAGGAGCCATGATCCTAACCACCATGGATGGTGACGACCTTCCTCACCCCGCCAATGCAGACATAGTAAAAAGATACTACGCATGATAAAAGACCCGCTAGGTTGACATACCTAGGCAAAAATTAGGGCTTCCCGGCGAACCAAAAGGGTTCGGGCAAAATGAGGGATGAAATGAAAAAAATCTGTACACCCGGCAAGTCGAAAACCTGAAAAGGCGGCTTGGGCAAAAATGGGTATCCCGGTGGACTAAAAATCCGAAAGGGCGGTCCAGGAAAAAGTTAGGGATTAAAGTGTAATACTATGTCTCATTGGATCACCTTGCATCCAGAATCCGGTATCAACTATCAAGTTCAAACGACATCGATCAATCAACTTCATCTTCAACCGAGCAGCCAAGTGATGAGACGCTCGAAGATATAAAGGCGATAGCAGAGTTGGAATCCAGTGGGATTATTCTTTTCACATAGCTGTTTTGTTTTCTTTGTACAAATTGTATAAACTCTGTTGTTCGGCGGCGTTCTCTTACTAGGACGTCAGCCTCTTGTACATAAACGCCTATTTTACAGGCAAAGTCAAAAATCAATACAAATTCACTTTTCAGACCAATTGCCAATTGTTTTTCCTTTTTCTGTTTTGTTTGCGAAGAACGTCCAATGTTCAATTTTTGATATATGCATTTGACACTAATTGCTAACTCATAAATATTTGCATACGAAACAAAGGATTAATTACAGGGAACATTAGAAACAGGGGCAATAATGAGGTGTCTAAGCGATCTAATTGCTCTTTCCACCAAGGTACCAAGGTAAGTTCGGCTGAAGAATGTAACCAAGATATCTTAATTCCCCAGAGAGTGAGCCAGCAAGTCAACACTCTCCCCAAGCAAAGTTAATCCACTGTCAGCCTTAAGGAAATTGGGTATCCCGAGTAGATCTCAACATTCCTCAGCGGAGTATACAAACATTCTTAACAAGCATCCCCGGCAGTCTTGGTCTAAGATTGTTCCCCGGCGGTTTACCAAACACTCCAGCGGAGCCACTTCCCCAATACAGTTCAAAAATTTCCCCAGGAGAGTCCAGTCCAAAAGTTTCCCCAGGAAAGTGGAATCCATCTCCCCAGCAGGAAGCTTATCCCCAGTAGATTCTGGAAGCTTATCCCTTGCAGAGCACGAACGCGTCTCCCTGGCTTTCTATTCAAAGGTCACTTCCCCACCAGGATATAACTGGGTTATCCTCAGCCAATAGCCACGGAAAGATCGTCCCCGGCGAAGTCTTCCTATCCCCCAGCGGAGTTCATCCTCCAACAAAACATCAATGGTATCCCCAACAGAGTTATCATCAACCTCAGCAAAGTGCCTCTCTTCCCATAGAGTTCACTCCCCGCAGAGTAATCTATTCGCCAAGTTTATTCCCCAACGGAGTCGTCTTTTCCCACCGGTATTCTTGCAACCATCATCCCCAGCGGAAACAACGAAGCTCTATTCCTCAACATTAGCCCAGGATTTAACTTCCCGGCATTCGTCAAGGATTTACTTTCCTAGACGAAAATACATTCATAAACATCATATCCTCATACATTATAGCATGCACATACGCATCATGAACATACAATCTCATTCATTCTGAGAACATCACGCATGTCATACATCATGACGTCGCATACAACTAACGTTTTGTCTTTTCAGGACAAAGGTTAATACAAAGATGATTACTATCAACGGTCGTAACTAAAGATCCGATTCCTGTATCTTGCCAGGGTGTATCTGTTGACGACTATACCAGACTCGATTCCTGTATCTTGCCAGGGCACGTCTGAAGAGTTCGAAGATCCGATTCCTGTATCTTGCCAGGGTGTATCTGTTGACGATTAATTCCAGACTCGATTCCTGTATCTCGCCAGGGCACGTCTGAAGAGTTTGAAGATCCGATTCCTGTATCTTGCCAGGGTGTATCTGTTGACGACTATATTCCAGACTCGATTCCTGTATCTTGCCAGGGCACGTCTGAAGAGTTCGAAGATTCGATTCCTGTATCTTGCCAGGGTGTATCTGTTGACGACTATACCAGACTCGATTCCTGTATCCTGCCAGGGCACGTCTGAAGAGTTTGAAGATCCGATTCCTGTATCTTGCCAGGGTGTATCTGTTGACGACTATACCAGACTCGATTCCTGTATCTTGCCAGGGCACGTCTGAAGAGTTTGAAGATCCGATTCCTGTATCTTGCCAGGGTGTATCTGTTGACGACTATACTAGACTCGATTCCTGTATCTTGCCAGGGCACGTCTGAAGAGTTCGAAGATCCGATTCCTGTATCTTGCCAGGGTGTATCTGTTGACGACTATTCTCCGGACTCGATTCCTGTATCTTGCCAGGGCACGTCTGAAGAGTTTAAAGATTCGATTCCTGTATCTGGCCAAGGCACATCTACATAAAGAGTTTGAAGATCAACTCCTGTAACAGGCCAGGTAATTATTTTCTTTCTCAGGTACGCAAATTCTCGCTAAGGAATCTCTTACGCGATCGACACCTAGATGGCATCTATAAGCCCATCCACATATCAACAGCTCCGGATGGCATCTACAAGCCCATCCTCATATCCATCATCCACCAAATGGCATCTGTAAGCCCATTCCCGCCATCACACTGCTGACATTCTACTATGTGAGTGCAAATTTCTGGGCACTTTAGTGTTCAATCATCTTCCACCTTCGGATTACGAAAGGCACGTCAGCCAATCCACATCCTCAGGTCTAAGAAGATTGAACAGGGGCAACTGTTGTACCCCAAAATTTTCCCTCCCATATTCTTCAAGATTTGCCAAGATCAAGGTTCAAAATCTCTCAAGGGTTGCACAGTCCAATTACCTCCTAACACAGTCAAAATTAGGGTTTTGGTTCTTGCAAAGAAATTGAGGTTTTCAAGGGTCCAATCAAGTCCCATATGCCTATAAACATTGACAAGCATCCACATGTCAAGTTTCAAGACTCACAGCATCAAATTGCACAGTCAAAAACCCTAAATGCTTCACAGTCAACTGCAGGGGCAAAATGGTCATTTGATAGTCAAAAGTCCAAATTTTTGGTCAACATCTTATTTTGAAGCCACAAACATCATTTGATCAATTCTTGATCATGATTCTCAAAGCATGGCTCAAAAAGTCTCAAGATGCAAAAGTTTCTATTTTTGGACAGTTGAAAAAGTCAACTGCAAATTGACCAGGGCATAACTTCCTCATGGTTTATCAGAAAAATTCCATCCAAATCTCATTTTGAAGAGAATGACATTTCCTACAATTCATCTTCATACTTCAAATCCAAGAAATGCTCTCACAAAAAGTTATCAATTTCAACATTATATGTCATTTTCAAAAGTCAACAAAAAGGCACTTTAAGTCAAAGACCATAATTTGAGATTGGTAAATCAAAATGACATGGGACCAAATACATTGGTTAGAGGACTTCAAGACCTTTCCAAAATGTCCAAGAACATGATCATAGCTTCAAAATTGAGCAAGATATGCCATGGAGAAGTTGGGAAATTTTTGGGAATTTTGAAAAGTCAACTTTGCTTCAAAAGCTTCAAAATTGCTAATGGGTCACAAATTCTTCCATGAATCATTACCCAAAGGCTATGCACGACCCATTGACCTCAAAGGGATGTATTTTCTTATTTTTGATTAATTATTTGAATTTTTATTATTATTAATTCATTTAATTAAATTTAAATATGAGAAAAATATCAAATCATGGTTTTAAATCTTTTTTGTGCAGCAAATATATTCATGATATGCAAAAGATCTCGTGCACCATCTCAAGGGGACAAAATCATCCATATTTGGCATAATTGGCATGGAAAAAGATTGGATTTACATGATTGGAAATCAAATATCAAAATCATTAATTCATGGACCATGGGCTTTGTTTTTGACCTAGAATGCTTCCCATACATATGCAAGACTAAACCTAATTCACATGGACACGAAAGCTGCTCAGAAAACATAGAACCAATTTGCAATTTTTCACTAAAAACTTGAAAACTGAAATCTTAGTTGCAGGGTGATTCAAGGTTTCCAAGCACTTCCATTGCCTTCCTGACATTGCTAGGAGTCGATTGCAACCATTTTCCAGTCCCCATACTCCAGGAATTGGTAGAACAGAATCACTCTTTTCGTGAACATGTCCATAATCATTTTTCAATTTCCATGCATTATTCATGTGTTTTGTTAGTTGATTTACACTAATATTGATGTCCTGAAGCTATTGGTAGCATTTAATTGAACTAACGATGCTTGTAGCCAGATCTGCCATGGACGAAAGCTAGGTTTTTCAGAGCTTCAAATTGGGGCTTTCCTCATATGGAAAAATTGGACCACCAAACCTATGCCATTAAACTCGTTGCAACAAGACGAAACTATTAATGACCTCGCGCTCAATTTATGTTAAGGCATATGCTAATCGCTATTTTTTCATGGCTGTGTTAGTGGGGGTTTAAAACCCCCGCTATTTGTTTACATTACAGGTACAAAGATGAAGAAGATGCTGAGGTGTCTGAGCGTGGTTAGACAATTTAAACGTTGGTGCGTTTTTTTGATTGTTTCAGCATAATGTTGTTTTTCATATGTATTATTTATGTTCCATTATATTAACAAAGAAACACAATGGCTCAGTTGGTGGATGAGTTGTCCTGCAGGCATTGGAACCTGGGTTCGATTCCCAGGTCCCCCACATATTTCATGTTTTTTCTCCTAACGTGTTTCCATGCATTGCACGCTCCAAAGTCCATCCTACGTCCTCCCACGTCAGCTTGCCACGCACTCAGGATCACTCATCCAATGGCCATGGAATGAACTCCAGGATACGCCCTATTCAACCAGCGTACACACAAGCTGGAAAGTCAACGAAGGCCTTGTGTTCTGATGGGCCAAATTGCTCCAATTCACCTCCTAAATGGGCCAGATACCCCATATGGTTTGCATCATTTTTTATTTTTATTTGATTTTCTTTTAATTCTTTTAATGTTTTAATTATTTCTTTTAATTCCATCAAATAACTTTTCATAATATAAAATACAGAAAAATCAAAAAATGTTTATTTTTATTAATATTAATTTCACCATTATTATTTTTGTAAATAAACTTTAACAATTAATTTAGTTAATTTAGGTTTCAATTTCACCATTTTTTCTTAGTAAATTAAAATAGGTAGAATTAGGGTTTTGATATTTTTTCACCTTTTTCTTTTTAATAAATAATTCTCATCATTATTATTATTATTATTAATTACTAAATACTTTGTAAATAAACATGTACATTAATTATTTAGTAAATTAGGTTAAACTTTAAATATTTTTCATTAATAATTAAAAACAACTTAGAATTAGGGTTTCTCTTGATTTTCAATTTTCCTTATTTTCATAAAACAAAAAAACCTAAAAAACATTCCTTTTCTTAATTAAATAATTAATTAGCCTTTTAATTTTATTTAATTTCTCAAAAGGGTCCAACGCCCTCGGACATTCGATTCTAATTTCTTTTCGCGCATTTATTTTCTTTTCGAATATTATGTAACTGCTCAAGCCTTGTAATAGTAATTAGGAAATTTATTTACTTTTCGCATTTTTATTCAAACGGGTCTTTGTAATTTGGCGATGCATAGACCCGCGCCTTGTAATAGCGTAGGATTTTACTTTCCGCATTTAAATTTCTGCACTTTTAAATGATAATTGCATGAAAGAATGTATGGCTAACTAAAAATAACTCGTAGCTCACAAATGCATGATCAAAGACAAATATTAACATGAAAATAACACTCAAATTCACACACCACTTCTAGGGTACGCCTCACTGTTGCCTTACCTTCGAAATGTGGTCGTCGAGTACAGGACGTTTTAGTAAGTCCTTATGTCCATGATCCAGTCGCCTCGAAATGGTCGCCTCAGATTAAAAAAGGATCAATGGCATAAGGGTAGCTTCTAAGGTGTCCTACTGTTGCTCCGGTGACCACACTGTCCCTACAAACGAATTGACCCGAACACCTCCAACGGTGGTGCTACCTACCTCTCAATGGTGGGATGGCACTACCTTAAGGACATTTACACAGCCTAATTCCTTAGGGTAGGTAGATGACTCATAGATACTTGCTCTATTAAAAAACAAATCAAAACTCTTTTCACACCGACACTTTCAAAAAAAGCTTTCAAAACAATTTTTCAAACACTCTTGAGGACTGATACAAGAGTCGATCTGAAATATTTAAACGAAACTTTTTCAAACCCACTCACAATTGAAAAGCAAACACTTTTGAAAACATAAGAGCAAGTATCTAAGAGCCCATGGATAACCATGGATAGAAAGGGTGCTAACACCTTCCCTTTCTATAAATATACCTCCCGAACCGAGAAACTATCTCATAAGGAATTTTGCTGTGCTTTTGTCCTGTCCATGTTGGAGAAAATAAAAGACGGTGGCGACTCTTGCTTACCGCGAAATTTCGCGATCCAGCGTTAAACAGCCAGTTCTAAATCCACCAATCACAGAACTGCCGACTCTGCTGGGGATAAGCTTATAAAGTGAGGTGTACCTTAGGACTAAGATCACTTGTGTTTTCAATTGTTGTGCTTGTTTGCTTTATTATTGTGGGTTGCATCGGAGTTACATAGATCCTAACCCGGATATGGGGATACCCTGTTAGGTAGCATAAGCTGTGAGGGACCTGTCCGGCGTAGACCGACATGGGTGAAGCAGTGGCTACGTTGGTGTGGCACCTTGGTCTGTACCGATATCCCTTGTGTCGCAACGAGGAGAATATGGGTCTTCTGAGGAGTCATTAAGCACCAACCGACCTTAGAACCTTAAATGACCCAACTTGGCCAATAGAACAATAGCAGTATGCTACGCCCATTGAGGCTAAACTCTCGTGATGGTTCTGGCCGCAAGAAAAGATTGCGATGCTGGAGTTATGACCGATTGAGGGTAGTCAGTGATATTAGGATCCTCTAGAACCCGGTTACTTCTGATAGGACAGGTCTTAACCAACAAACTGAAAGAGGGTAATACCTAGACCCCATGCTGGCCTAAACTCTAAGGGCTTGTCTTGTGTGCCTTATCATGTTTGCCTTTGTGAATATTTGTGGTGTGCCTTATCATAACATCATGCCATCATAAACATTGCATGCATCCTGCATAAGGACTGACCATTTCAAAGACAAGAGGGTTTCACCTTTGCTCTGTTTTGTAGGACATCATGATGCCTATGCGAAGGAACACTATCCGGTTCAATCTTGTTCACCCACCTGAGTTGCTTGAAGAGTTGGTTAGCAGAATTCCAAATACTACTTCCTTCATCCAGAGGCATGGTTCTCTTCTCAGTTTAGTCACTACAAAATGGGACCAACAACTGATGAGTGTCCTAACACAGTTTTATGATCCCTTGTACAACTGCTTCACCTTTCAAGACTTCCAGCTGGTCCCTACCCTGGAAGAGTTCTCTGATTTGCTTGGTATCCCTATCTTGGACCAGACTCCCTTCACTGGTTGGGAAAAGACTCTTAGGCTTGAGGAGATTGCTGCAGCTCTGCCCTTGACCCACAAAGAGGTAATGGACAACTGGGTGACTAGAAGCAAAGTTAAGGGTTTCTTGGCCAAGTTTCTGATTGGTAAGGCTAACAGTTTCTGGAATGACCTGGACTTTAGGGCGTATGAAGACATTCTGGATCTCTTAATCTATGGTCTAGTCTTGTTTCCTAATCCTGATAACTTCATTAACGTCACTGCCATAAGGATCTTCATGTCTCGGAACCTTGTGCCCACTCTCTTGGGTGATATCCTGCAACAACTTTATGCTCGTACTGCCCGAAGACGAGGAACTCTGTGGTGTTGTATTCCTTTGTTAGTGAGGTGGTTTATTTCGCACCTCCCTAAGTTCGTGCTGAAGAACAAAGAAGGAAGAGGTTGGGCTCATAGGTTAATGTCTCTCACTGATAATGACATCGTTTGGACTCTCAGAGGTTTGGATGAGGTGGCTGTTATTGATCGTTGCGGAGAATATCCTAATGTTCCTCTGATTGGTACTCAAGGAGGAATCTCTTATAATCCATGTCTAGCTCTCCGTCAGTTTGGAAGAGCCAGAAGAGCAGGGCCTCATGAGATGTTGGTGCCTCACATCAGTTTTGAGTTTCAGGTAGATAGTGACGAGCTGCGTCGTAGGTTCATCAAGGCTTGGGACAGAATCCACAAAGCCGACCCACAAGAGTTGGGACCGAAGACTTCTCTACCTATGGAAGCCTACTACAAATGGGTCCGCATCCGTGCTCAGAAGCTAGGTATGCCATATGAAGCTGTCAGACCCGTCATTCTCGAATATCCTGATAGAGATGGGGCTCCTCTAACTGTTCTCCCTCCTCAGATACCTATTGATAATGATACACTAAAGAGGTCTTGGGCGCAACTACGGGAAGAACGGGATTCTTATCGGGAACAGTTCAACGAGCAGGAATTGAAGATCCAGAGGCTGACAAAGCAATTGGAGAACGAGCGAGCCTTGAATGACTACATCCGTACTGAGAAGAGGAGACCCTGGGATCAATGATGAACTTTGGACGTTCTTTTACAGTTTTTGTTTCCCTTTTCAGTATTTCCATTTTATGTAATGCCTAAGGGCAATCTGTTGAACAATTTAAATTTCAAAGTTAAATCTAATGAAGTGTGTTCTTTTTGTTTACAAAGTTGAATCCTGATTGTCTTTGAAAACATAAATCATGCGCATTCCATTCATCATATGCATCATAGGTACTCTTCTTTTCAGGTTGCTTAATGTTCTTCGCTGTTTATTTCAGCATCATGAACCCTGAATCATCTACTGAGCAGTCCATCAAGGCCCTTCAGGCTCAGAACGCCCAGTTCCAAGAGCTAATCATGAGTTTGGCCCAAGGTCAAGAGGAGTTGAAAGCTTTGCTGGTCAAGAAGAAGAAGAAGAGAACTGTACTATTCAACACTGGTCGGAGGTTGGGTAACACACTGCAGAATGAGGTTGATCAAGCTGGTTCTTCTGTGGGAAAAGGCAGTCCCCAAGGGGGAAGAGTTCCTAGTCCGGTAGTCTCTGACAACAAGACTGATTTTAATGAGGAGCAGTATCCTCCAGCTGAAGACAAGTACAAGCAGTTGGAAGACCGTCTGAATGCCATGGAAATTCAACAAGTGCCTGGTTTGGATTTCGGAGACTTGGGTCTATCTTCTGGTGTGGTCATCCCACACAAGTTCAAAGCACCATCTTTCGCAAAGTATGACGGGGTGTCCTGCCCTAAGCTACATCTCAGATCTTATGTGCGGAAGATTCAGCCGTATACTGTGGACAAGAACTTGTGGATCCACTTCTTCCAGGAGAGTCTTTTAGGGACTCATCTCGAATGGTTCTATCAGTTGGATGGAACCAAGGTTCGTAACTGGGAGGAGTTGGCTACTGCTTTTTACAAGCAGTATCAATATAATGCCGACCTCGCTCCTACACGTACCCAACTCCAGGGTATGTCGCTAGGATCGGGAGAAGGTTTTAAAGAGTATGCGCAGAAGTGGAGGGACCTGGCTGGCAGGGTGCAACCACCGTTAACAGACCGTGAGCTAGTAGACATGTTCTTGGGTACCCTATCCGGGCCATTCTTCAATCATCTTATTAGCAATTCATCTGCAGGGTTCACAGACCTCATTCTGACTGGGGAAAGGATAGAGGCTGGTATGAAATCAGGAAAGATTCAGAAGGGTGCGTCCTCAAGCTCTGAGAAGAAACCTTTTAAAAAGGAGGCCAATGCTGTGTATGGGCCTAGAAGGCAGAATAAACCAGAACGCCCCCAAGCTGTCAACGCGGTGGTAATTGCAAAGCCTGTTGCCACTCCTCGGCAACCTAACCAACCAAGGGCTGAGAGACCCAGAAGAGAATATACTCGGCTTAGTATGACCTTGTCACAAATCTTGCCGCAATTACTATCAACCAACTTGGTGACCGTCAGAGAAGCTCCGAAGGTTGTGAACACTACCTCCCCGAAGTATAATCCCAATGCCCGCTGTGCTTATCACTCTGATAGCCCGGGGCATTCTACTGATGATTGTTGGGCCCTAAGAAACAAGGTTCAGGATCTTATCGACGCCAAGGAAGTACAGTTCGAGGCACCTGAGAAGCCTAATGTGGTGACAGCTCCCCTACCTGACCATGGGGTGAATGCTATCAGGGATGGTGACGAAGTGGATGAGTCTGAATTCAACAGCTGGATCTGCCCGACGACCGACAGTGGACTGAATAATTGGACTGCAAAAGATCACATACCTGTTACTTTTGTTACGCAGTAATGAATTCCTTTGTTTTTTAATTTGTAATAAACAATAAATTGAAACTTTATGGCCCGGTGTCCTACCCGGGGCACTGTTGGCTTCATTTGTGAGGGCATTACTTGTCATTTCCATATATCATGAATAAAGACATTGGACGTTTTTCGCATTTCAAATCTTGTGCTCCCTTTCTTTCTTTCTTTCTTTCTTTCTTTATATATCGCAAAACAACTATATTTACACACACTCACCTATACAGGTTCCAATCCACTCTGGATCTCACTGGTAACGACTCTGCTACTGCCAGTTATGACTTCGAAAATCCGATCAACTTAGCCGAAGACAAAGGGGAAGATGATTGCGAAGTGCCTGGTGAGCTTGCAAGACTGTTACTCCAGGAAGAGAGGGCCATTCAGCCACATGAAGAGCCAGTGGAAACGGTAAATCTGGGTACTGAGACAGATAAAAAGGAAGTCAAGATTGGTGCCAATCTAGAGCTCAGCGTGAAACAACGGTTGATTCAGATGTTGCATGATTATGTGGAAATCTTCGCCTGGTCTTACAAAGACATGCCTGGGTTGGATACTGACATTGTGGTCCATCACTTGCCTACCAAGGAAGACTGCCCTCCGGTAAAACAAAAGGTCCACCGTATGCGTCCAGAGATGTCCGAGAAGATCAAAGCTGAGGTTATGAAACAATTCGATGTCGGGTTTCTAGCAGTGACTTCTTACCCTCAATGGGTTGCCAACGTGGTTCCGGTACCGAAGAAAGATGGTAAGGTCAGAATGTGCGTCGATTACAGGGATTTGAACAGGGCCAGCCCCAAGGATGACTTCCCCTACCTCACATTGATGTTCTGGTTGACAATACTGCTCAGCACAAGGTGTTCTCCTTCATGGATGGTTTTTCAGGTTATAATCAGATCAAGATGGCTCCTGAAGATATGGAAAAGACTACCTTTATTACTCAGTGGGGCACCTTCTGCTACAAGGTCATGCCATTCGGGTTGAAAAATGTTGGGGCAACCTACCAACGTGCCATGGTTGCCAGGGTGTATCTGTTGACGACTATACCAGACTCGATTCCTGTATCTTGCCAGGGCACGTCTAAAGAGTTTGAAGATCCGATTCCTGTATCTTGCCAGGGTGTATCTGTTGACGACTATACCAGACTCGATTCCTGTATCTTGCCAGGGCACGTCTGAAGAGTTCGAAGATCCGATTCCTGTATCTTGCCAGGGTGTATCTGTTGACGACTATTCTCTGGACTCGATTCTTGTATCTTGCCAAGGCACGTCTGAAGAGTTTAAAGATTCGATTCCTGTATCCAGCCAGGGCACATCTACATAAAGAGTTTGAAGATCAACTCCTGTAACAGGCCAGGTAATTATTTTCTTTCTCAGGTACGCAAATTCTCGCTAAGGAATCTCTTACGCGATCGACACCTAGATGGCATCTATAAGCCCATCCACATACCAACAGCTCCGGATGGCATCTACAAGCCCATCCTCCTATCCATCATCCACCAAATGGCATCTGTAAGCCCATTCCCGCCATCACACTGCTGACATTCTACTATGTGAGTGCAAATTTCTGGGCACTTTAGTGTTCAATCATCTTCCACCTTCGGATTATGAAAGGCACGTCAGCCAATCCACATCCTCAGGTCTAAGAAGATTGAACAGGGGCAACTGTTGTACCCCAAAATTTTCCCTCCCATATTCTTCAAGATTTTCCAAGATCAAGGTTCAAAATCTCTCAAGGGTTGCACAGTCCAATTACCTCATAACACAGTCAAAATTAGGGTTTTGGTTCTTGCAAAGAAATTGAGGTTTTCAAGGGTCCAATCAAGTCCCATATGCCTATAAACATTGACAAGCATCCACATGTCAAGTTTCAAGACTCACAGCATCAAATTGCACAGTCAAAAACCCTAAATGCTTCACAGTCAACTGCAGGGGCAAAATGGTCATTTGACAGTCAAAAGTCCAAATTTTTGGTCAACATCTTATTTTGAAGCCACAAACATCATTTGATCAATTCTTGATCATGATTCTCAAAGCATGGCTCAAAAAGTCTCAAGATGCAAAAGTTTCTATTTTTGGACAGTTGAAAAAGTCAACTGCAAATTGACCAGGGCATAACTTCCTCATGGTTTATCAGAAAAATTCCATCCAAAGCTCATTTTGAAGAGAATGACATTTCCTACAATTCATCTTCATACTTCAAATCCAAGAAATGTCTCAGAAAAAGTTATCAATTTCAACATTATAGGTCATTTTCAAAAGTCAACAAAAAGGCACTTTAAGTCAAAGACCATAATTTGATATTGGTAAATCAAAATGACATGGGACCAAAGACATTGGTTAGAGGACTTCAAGACCTTTCCAAAATGTCCAAGAACATGATCATAGCTTCAAAATTGAGCAAGATATGCCTTGGAGAAGTTGGGAAATTTTTGGGAATTTTGAAAAGTCAACTTTGCTTCAAAATTGCTAATGGGCCACAAATTCTTCCATGAATCATTACCCAAAGGCTATGCACGACCCATTGACCTCAAAGGGATGTATTTTCTTATTTTTTATTAATTATTTGAATTTTTATTATTATTAATTCATTTAATTAAATTTAAATATGAGAAAAATATCAAATCATGGTTTTAAATCTTTTTTGTGCAGCAAATATATTCATGATATGCAAAAGATCTCGTGCACCATCTCAAGGGGACAAAATCATCCATATTTGGCATAATTGGCATGGAAAAAGATTGGATTTACATGATTGGAAATCAAATATCAAAATCATTAATTCATGGACCATGGGCTTTGTTTTTGACCTAGAATGCTTCCCATACATATGCAAGACTAAACCTAATTCACATGGACACGAAAGCTGCTCAGAAAACATAGAACCAATTTGCAATTTTTCACTAAAAACTTGAAAACTGAAATCTTAGTTGCAGGGTGATTCAAGGTTTCCAAGCACTTCCATTGCCTTCCTGACATTGCTAGGAGTCGATTGCAACCATTTTCCAGTCCCCATACTCCAGGAATTGGTAGAACAGAATCACTCTTTTCGTGAACATGTCCATAATCGTTTTTCAATTTCCATGCATTATTCATGTGTTTTGTTAGTTGATTTACACTAATATTGATGTCCTGAAGCTATTGGTAGCATTTAATTGAACTAACGATGCTTGTAGCCAGATCTGCCATGGACGAAAGCTAGGTTTTTCAGAGCTTCAAATTGGGGCTTTCCTCATATGGAAAAATTGGACCACCAAACCTATGCCATTAAACTCGTTGCAACAAGACGAAGCTATTAATGACCTCGCGCTCAATTTATGTTAAGGCATATGCTAATCGCTATTTTTTCATGGCTGTGTTAGTGGGGGTTTAAAACCCCCGCTATTTGTTTACATTACAGGTACAAAGATGAAGAAGACGCTGAGGTGTCTGAGCGTGGTTGGACAATTTAAACGTTGGCGCGTTTTTTTGATTATTTCAGCATAATATTGTTTTTCATATGTATTATTTATGTTCCATTATATTAACAAAGAAACACAATGGCTCAGTTGGTGGATGAGTTGTCCTGCAGGCATTGGGACTTGGGTTCGATTCCCAGGTCCCCCACATATTTCATGTTTTTTCTCCTAACGTGTTTCCATGCATTGCACGCCCCAAAGTCCATCCTACGTCCTCCCACGTCAGCTTGCCACACACTCAGGATCACTCATCCAATGGCCATGGAATGAACTTCAGGATACGCCCTAGTCAACCAGCATACACACAAGCTGGAAAGTCAACGAAGGCCTTGTGTTCTGATGGGCCAAATTGCTCCAATTCACCTCCTAAATGGGCCTGATACCCCCCATGGTTTGCATCATTTTTTATTTTTATTTGATTTTGTTTTAATTCTTTTAATGTTTTAATTATTTCTTTTAATTCCATCAAATAACTTTTCATAATATAAAATACAGAAAAATCAAAAAATGTTTATTTTTATTAATATTAATTTCACCATTATTATTTTTGTAAATAAACTTTAACAATTAATTTAGTTAATTTAGGTTTCAATTTCAACATTTTTTCTTAGTAAATTAAAATAGGTAGAATTAGGGTTTTGATATTTTTTCACCTTTTTCTTTTTAATAAATAATTCTCATCATTATTATTATTATTAATTACTAAATACTTTGTAAATAAACATGTACATTAATTATTTAGTAAATTAGGTTAAACTTTAAATATTTTTCATTAATAATTAAAAACAACTTAGAATTAGGGTTTCTCTTGATTTTTAATTTTCCTTATTTTCATAAAACAAAAAAACCTAAAAAACATTCCTTTTCTTAATTAAATAATTAATTAGCCTTTTAATTTCATTTAATTTCTCAAAAGGGTCCAACGCCCTCGGACATTCGATTCTAATTTCTTTTCGCGCATTTATTTTCTTTTCGAATATTATGTAACTGCTCAAGCCTTGTAATAGTAATTAGGAAATTTATTTACTTTTCGCATTTTTATTCAAACGGGTCTTTGTAATTTGGCGATGTATAGACCCGCGCCTTGTAATAGCGTAGGATTTTACTTTCCGCATTTAAATTTCCGCACTTTTAAATGATAATTGCATGAAAGAATGTATGGCTAACTAAAAATAACTCGTAGGGTACGCCTCACTGTTGCCTTACCTTCGAAATGTGGTCGTCGAGTACAAGACGTTTTAGTAAGTCCTTATGTCCATGATCCAGTCGCCTCGAAATGGTCGCCTCAGATTAAAAAAGGATCAATGGCATAAGGGTAGCTTCTAAGGTGTCCTACTATTGCTCCGGTGACCACACTGTCCCTACAAACGAATTGACCCGAACACCTCCAACGGTGGTGCTACCTACCTCTCAATGGTGGGATGGCACTACCTTAAGGACATTTACACAGCCTAATTCCTTAGGGTAGGTAGATGACTCGTAGATACTTGCTCTATTAAAAAACAAATCAAAACTCTTTTCACACCGACAATTTCAAAAAAAGCTTTCAAAACAATTTTTCAAACACTCTTGAGGACTGATACAAGAGTCGATCTGAAATCTTTAAACGAAACTTTTTCAAACCCACTCACAATTGAAAAGCAAACACTTTTGAAAACATAAGAGCAAGTATCTAAGAGCCCATGGATAACCATGGATAGAAAGGGTGCTAACACCTTCCCTTTCTATAAATCTACCTCCCGAACCGAGAAACTATCTCATAAGGAATTTTGCTGTGCTTTTGTCCTGTCCATGTTGGAGAAAATAAAAGACGGTGGTGAATCTTGCTTACCGCGACATTTCGCGATCCAGCATTAAACAGTAAGTTCTAAATCCACCGATCACAAACACCAAACATCCTAATCTTATCCCATACAAAGAACGTGTCTTGACATTGTTGCCTCATTTCGAGCAGATTACCTTCGAGCATTTCCCGCGAGAAGAAAAAATGTTAGTCGATGCTCTGGCTACAATGTCTTCCATGTTTAAACTCAACTGGGATAACGAGGTTCCCTAAATTACCATCGAGCGAATGGATGAACCTGCGCACTGTCATGAGATTAACACCGAAGAAGTAGTGGAACAACCCTGGTTTCCTGAAATCAAAAGGTATCTCCAGACTCGAGAATACCCTGAAGGAGCTTCCGTCAATGACAAAAAGTTCTTAAGGAGATTTGCTACCAAGTTCTTCCTAAGCAATGGCATCCTTTATAAGCGCAACCATGATTGTGTTCTACTTCGTTGTATGGATAAGGTTGAAGCAGAGTTGATCATGACCGAGATACATAGTGGCACATTTGGCACCCACTTGAGCGGACATACAATGGCTAAGAAGATTCTAAGGGCAGGCTACTATTGGTCTACCATGGAAGCTGATTGTCATCAACATTCCCGTACTTGCCACAAATGCCAAGTCTACGCCGACAAGGTACATATTCCTCCCGTTCCTCTCAACGTTCTGACAGCTCCTTGGCCATTCACAATGTGGGGAATTGACATGATTGGAGAGATCAAACCCACGACATCCAATGGACATCGCTTCATCTTGGTCGCTATTGATTATTTCACCAAGTGGGTCGAAGTAGCTTCTTATGCCTCTGTTACAAAAAATGTGGTTGCCCGCTTCATCAAGAAGAACCTCATATGCCGGTATGGTATCCCCGACAGGATCATCACAGACAACGGTACAAATTTGAATAACACCATGATCACCGCTCTATGCGAACAGTTCAAGATTTATCATCACAATTCATCTCCCTATCGGCCGAAGATGAACGGTGCTATTGAAGCCGCGAACAAAAATATCAAGAAGATCATTCAAAAGATGACAGTCACCTACAAGGACTGGCACGAGATGTTACTGTTTGCTCTACATGGATATCGTACCACAGAACGTACTTCAACAGGGGTAACCCCTTTCTCTTTGGTATACGACATGGAAGTTGTTCTACCTATGGAAGTTCAGATTCCTTCCTTAAGGATTATGAAGGATTCCAGTTTGAGTGAAGACGATTGGATTCAGACCCGGCTTGATCAACTTAACTTGATCGAAGAAAAGCGACTTACTGCTGTCTGTCATGGTCAGACGTATCAAAAACGGATGATCAAGGCCTTCAACAAGAAAGTCAGGCGTCAAATATATCAAGTCGGAGATCTTGTTATCAAGCGGATCATCTTGCCGCAAAGTGATCCCAGGGGCAAGTGGACTCCTACTTACGAAGGACCATTTGTGATCAAGAGCATCTTTTCTGGTGGGGCAATGATTCTGACCACCATGGACGGTGACGACTTGCCGCACCCTGCGAATGCAGACATAGTCAAAAGATACTACGCATAAAACGACCCGACAAGTTGAAAACCCGAAAGGGCGACTTGGGCAAAAGTGGGCATCCCGGTGAATCGAAAACCCGAAAGGGCGGTTCAGGAAAAAATTAGGGATAAAACAAAAAAATCTATACACCCGGCAAGTTGAAAACCCGAAAGGGCGGCTTGGGAAAAAAAGGGTTTCCCGATGGATCGAAAACCCGAAAGGGCGGTCCAGGAAAAAGTTAGGGAATCAAAGCGTATGACTATGTCTCGTCGGATCACTTCAAGAACAATCTCTTCACCAACAAGCTCCAAGCTACTGATCAATCCAATCATCGGCGGAAGAAGCAGCAAATGGACAAGATACTCAGAGTTCTGAAGGCTACAGCAGAATGGGAATCCCATGGAATTATTACACATAGCCATCTTTCTCTTGTATAAAATTTTCTCAATTTTTACGACAACATTCTCTTACTAGGATGTCTGTCTCCTTTGTACAAAGATACTCACAAAAGTTAATATAAAGATACTTCAAAGTGCAGAAATTTGTTTACCTTTCTTTGCCTTTTTACACTTATGTTTTATTTGAAAACGTCCAATGTTTTGTTAAATAGGCATATGCATTTGAATTTAATCACTGCTTACAAATAAAACGGAATTGAGAAGGGATAATTACTGATAGGTTGAAGGTGTAGGAAGATGTCCTTGTGCTATTTCAGAAGAAATCCCTTGTAATACTTTGTTCAGATCCTCAACAAAGCTAAAACCTCGGAGTACATGTCCCCAGCGGAGTTAAGCTTCAAGATCCCCAGCGGAGCCAGTACATTCTAAACTGGATTCCCTAGCTGAGTTAAGTTTCAAAGTTCCAATCAGAGTTCAAACTCCCCATCCCCAGCGGGGCCGGAATATTTTAAACCTTCTTCCCCAGCGAAGTCAAATTTCCAACCACCAACCCCCGGTGGGAACTGTTCAACTTCCCCCAATTTCCCCAACAGGCTATCTTAACAGTTTGAGAACCAAGCAAATAACAGTTAACTTCTTGGCTTATCCCCAGCTAGGATGATTCCCCAGTAGTTTGGCATACAACCCAAAGCTTCTGATTTCACCGGCCGAGTAAACATTCTCCCCACAGAGTTATCTCCTAACAGATCGAAGATTCTCGGTCTCATTTCTCCAAGTAGAAGCCTCCCAGGTGTTAACTCCCCAGTAGAGATTTTCAGAACTTCCCTTATTTTCCAGGAAAGTCATGAAGGATTCTCATTCCCTGCAGAATTCGTCAAAATCCCTATTAATCCCCACAAATCGCCAAGGATTTTCAATCTCCAACAGTGGTCCCAGGATTTCTCCTTCTCAAACAATCAGAGATTCTTTAATCCCCAAGCAGTCGGCAAGGATTTCTCATCTTCAGCAATCAAAGTCTTTTGAATCCTCAGCATTGGTCAAAGATTCACTTTCCCCGGCAGCAATCAAGGATTTTATTGTCTCCAATCATCAAGGATTTATTTTCCTCAGCAAGACATCTACTCAACTTACATGAACATCCATTACATTCATATGTCATAAACATTGATGAAATACAATTCATTGCATCATACATATCATGCAACATAACTTTGTGTTTTAGCTAACATTTTACCCTTTTTCAGGATAAGATTAAAAAGCTATTATCAATAATTTTCCTGATACAGTATGGATACACCCCAGACACGGCGGTCATTCTATTGCTCATTCAGAATTTCAAGTCAAAATACAGTACAGATACACCCCAGACATGGCAGTCATTCTACTACTCATTCAGACTTCAGCAACCCGATACAGACTAGATACACTCCAGACACGGCAGCCATTCTATCTCTCATTCAGATTCAACTATCGACTACAAGTTCAGATACGCTCCAAACACGGATGCCATTCTGGACTTTACACCAGCAGTTTGATTCTCTCCAGTGCAGTCGCCACAAAAGTCACTATGTTACTTATTCAGATCCCAGTTACAATTTCATATACACTCTAGACACGGAAGTCTTTCTTCTACTCATACAGATCTCAACTTCAGATACAGTCCAGATACGCTCCAGTCACGGTTGCCATTCTGTCACTCATTTGGAATTTATCCCCAGCCCAGAGATGCTCCGTACACAGATGTTTCTCTGTCGCCTATTCATAATTCAGATACAATACAGATACACTCCAGACACGACAGTCATTCTGATATTCATTCAAAGAATCAAATACAATTACAGCTCAGATACGCTTCAGACACGGACACCATTCTTTTGCTCATACAGACTCAGTCTCCAGATACAATTCAAATGCATTCCATACATGGATACCGTTTTGATGCTCATTCTTCTGACCTACAACATTGCAATTCAACAAACATTCTTGGATGGCATCTTTAAGCCCATCTCCAGCAAGATTCTACCATCTCTAAATGGCATCTTTAAGCCCATTTCCTCAGCTATATTTTGACGAGTGCAAATTTACGGGCACTCTTGTGTCCAATCCTCTTTTACCTTTGAGTCGCGAAAGGCAAACTTGCCAATCTAACTCTTCAGGTTCAAGAAGATTGAACAGGGACAACTGTTGTACCCCAAAATTTTCCCTCTCATTTCATCAACATTTTCTCATCACAAGACTCTTGGAGCTCAAGATCAAGCTAGGGTTTGCTCTACTCAAGACACCTCTTTGCACTGTTGACCTAAATTAGGTTTTGAGTTTGCACAAGGATGTTTTGACCTACAATTCCCAAAATTACCTTCATACTTCATGTTGGACTCACAAGTTTGTCCATACCAAGTTTCAAGCCTTGATTCAAATTTTTGCCCAGTCAATTGGACAGTTGACCTAGAAATCAGCTGTATTGGGGAAAAAGTCAATTGTGGCCAATTGACAGTCAAGTCTCATGAATTTTGACCCACATCAACATTATGAACTCATATGAACCATTTGATCAAGTTTGGATCACAATTCCACAAGAAATTTGATCAGATCACCAAAAGGGCAAAATGGTCATTTTTAGGGTTTTGACTATACAAAGGCAATTTTTGACTGTTTGACCTAGCCAATGGAAAATTAAGATCAACCATAGACTCAAGGACTCAATGACATTGTCTTGACCCATTCTACAAGTTCAAAAGGTCTTAAATGCATGGGATTGACAGATGAATTTTTCAGTAAACTGATCAAAATTTGACTGTATACTAAAAAGTCAAACTTTGACTTTTTGGTCAAAATCAAGTGCCAAGAGTCATTTTCCATCAAGACATGTCAAATTATGAAACTTGTTCATCAAGAAACCCAAAATTGCAAATTAAGGTTTAAAATGGAAAAATTTCATAACTTAGAAATTTTCTAAGTTATGAAATTTTCTTATTTTTTCCTAACTTTGCCCCACATTTTCACCAAGATGCAAATGAATTCAAACAAAACTTGCAACATGAAATTTGTAGTCCATCACAAAGTATACAACTTTGATTCACAAAGTTTTCTCAAAATAAGCTTGGATCTCAAGTTATGATTTTTGGAACAAGGGTCCCTAAAACTTTTAACTTAGAGAAATTTTGCCCTAGTTTAGGCAGGATTTTGACCCATCTTCTTGGCCATTTTTCACATAGTTCCACTTGGAGTTTCAAGTTGCATTTCAAAGATGGATTATAGTACATATTGCAAGCTTTCCAAATTGTCCAAGAACTCCTCAAACACATTTGTGGTTAGGGAGAATCGAATTCTTGAAGTTAGCAAAAACTCACTTTATATCCATGGCAAATACATGTTCATACAAGTTGCATTTTCAAACCAGCATGCTTTGTACTTGTTTGCAGGCCTCTAAACCATTTTACACTCCTTAATTGAATGCAAATACACTGAGCTAATGCATTATCTTGTCCATTTGGACATTGCACACAAAACTAATCCCTATTTGGAAAAAGGTACATTTCCATTCTTGAAAAGTTATGCTTTATGTCAAACCATGATCTTTGAAGCATATGGCCATATCTCTGAAGCCAAATCAAATCCACAAATTGCAAGTATCAAGAGGATTGTATGCAGCATAATATAGGGTTGGTACATGCCTGTATTCAGAAGTTACACATTCTTGCTTCACAAAGAAGAAATTGGTCCAAATCCTCCCAACTCAAAAACCAGCCATAGTCAGCTTACACAAAGATTGCAAACAAGTTTATCATACCCTAGCAAACAAGAAGCACGGGCCCTTGAACCCTCAAACCTCCTTGTACATAAAATCTCCATTTTTATGCAAAACAGGGCAAGCCCTGCAGAATCACTTCCATCTCCACTTTGCCTCGTGCGTTTTGCCTAAAACTTGTTCCAATACCTTCCATTCAACTCACCTAAACTATTCCAGACCTCCATTGCCAACTGTAACTCCATTAACACACATTGCCATTTTTGTTTGGAATTTTTGCAGGTTGAGTTCTGTAGCACGATTCAGGCTACTTCAAAACAAACTAAGCATTGGGAAAGCTTCAGTGGACATCAGGCAAGCTCAAAAGAACCTCAAGCACCATTGAAAGTTGCTACATTGTCCAGCTCGAACTCAACTGAAACAGGTATTTCACGAACTTCTATCTCTCTATTTAGGAATAGTTAGACTTAGGTTTGTGAATGAAAGATGTTATATTCATAGCCCTGAAACCATACATGTGCTTAGTTTTCATTAATATTAATCGTGCTAGGAGAATTTCATCCATGAACTTTCTGAAAAAACTAGGTTAGAAATTAGGGCCATAGAAATTCTCTCTGGTCTTTGAGAGTTAGCTTAAGTTTTTTATATGGTTAGATTCGTTGTTTGATGCTCTACAAGTTTCATGTTATGAGTTTTGTAAAAAAAACATAGAATCAGGAGATACAGGTTTGTGTGGAAAACACACGTTTTTTCAAACTTCTGGAGGTTGAAGATGAAGTCTGGGCTGGGCCTGGATTTCTTTGCTTTTGACACCTCCCAATCTACTTTCAGCACCCCCTGGCCCATTTCTTTGTTTTTTTTATTATTTTTGCATTTTTATTTCATTTTTGACTTTGATATTTTATTTTTTAATATAAAAAATACTTAAAAAATATTTTCATAAATTTTTATATTTATTTGTTATTTATTTTAATTATTTCTAGTATTAATACATTAAATACTTTATATTTATTTTGTTTAAATTTAAAAACAATGTAAAAACACTTCTATTTTTATTTATTATTTTTATTCACATTTGAAAATATTTTCTTGAAATATATATATTTTTGTAAATAATTTATTTTATTTTTCACACACTTAATATATTTAATATATATATATATATATATATATATATATATATATATATATATATATATATATATATATATATATATATATATATATATATATATATATATATATATATATATATATATATATATATATATATATATATATATATATATATATATATATATATATATATATATATATATATATATATATATATATATATATATATATATATATATATATATATATATATATATATATATATATATATATATATATATATATATATATATATATATATATATATATATATATATTATTAAATAATTAGAACAAAAACACAAAATAATACATTTTTATTTTTATTAATATTTTATACTAAAAATACCTTTTTTTCAATATACTTTTATTTTTTTTGTACAAATTGATGCATTATTGTCTATAAATAATAAATAATACTATTTAAGAAATTAGGGTTTTTGCCCTAAAAATAAAAAATAACTAAAATTGACTCTTTTTATTTATTTATTTACATTTCTTGTACATTAAAAATACTTTTTGCATACATGAACAAATAAAAACCTTTTTGCATAATACATTTATTTAAATATTTGTTAACCTTGTTTAAATATTGTACATTTAAATTTTGATTGCATTTGATATTCAATTTGGATGTAATAGTAATTAGGGTTTTATATTTCTTGCAAAATAATCCCCTATTCAAATTTGTACCCCCTCCCTATATCATGTTGTAATAGTGTAGAATTTAAATTCTCGCACCTTTAAATGCTTTCAATTATGCCATGATTATACTTAGGGTTTGTATGCAAAATCAAATCAACAAATAGTTTGACCTAATCAAAGACAAAGATGCATGAAAAAACAAACACAATGCACACTTGCACCCCTAGGGTTACAATCCACTTGTTGCCTTCAAAAATGGGCCATGATATGCATGTAAAGTACTTTGGCAAGACAAAAACAAAACAAAGATCATAGTCCCTCGATGACGCTATCTGAGTTGCCTAAACAAAATGATCAAATCCCTCAAGAAAATTGCCAAAGATACTTGATACTATTGCTATCATGGTCTATACGATGACCCGCGCCTGTCCCGTTTAACATCCTAACACAAGGTTGTTCATCAAACACAATGGTGAAACAACACTATTAAAAGGGTTAAAAACATAAGAAAGAACTTTGAGTAAAATAGGGTAGACAACTCTTAGTTACTTGATCAAAACTTGCAAAAACATCCTTGCTATCTTCAAAACACACTTCACTACACAAATTTCAAAACCCTACTTTCAAACATTGAAAACTTTTCAAAAGACAAAAACACCTTTGTATACATTCAAACAAGAATCATTACAAAGGTTGCCACAAAGATGGCCTCTTTTCAAAACATCCTTCCAAATCACACACAAAGCACCATTTCAAACAATTGAAAAGCACCATTTCAAACAATTGAAAAGCAAAGCAAGTGACCTAAGCAAGTAACTAAGAGCCCATGGATAACCATGGATAGAAAGGGTGCTAATACCTTCCCTTTCTATAATCTACTCCCCGAACCCAAGAAAACATCTCAAAGGTCTTTCCTGTGCTTTTTGACCTTTCCTTAGGATAAAATAAAAAGTCGGTGGCGACTCTTGTTAAACCGAAACATTTGCGAACACAAACGCAAAATCCCAAGTCAGTTCTCCCACCGTATCATAGTCACCCATAATAATTTTTCCCCACAATCAGTGCAATCTTGAGGAACAACAGGACCGAATCTGGGAAAATATCTAACACTAGCATTATGAAAGAACAAAAGAAAATAAGTTAAAATGAAAATAACGCCGCACTACAAAAATCACTAGTATTATAGTCAATCAAAAATAAAGCAACACTTAAATGTGTTTCCCTGCTTGGACAAGCAACTTAATTAAAAACGTAAAGCATACACGTTTATCTTGAATAGGTCATAAGTCGAATGTGGTGCCAATTAACAGACTAGAACATGATAGATACCTTGGTGGAGGCCCTTCCAAGAGGTTGAAGGTGGAAAGAATCCCAACCAATGCATTGATAAACATATGAAAGCTTTAGCGGAGTATTTTTCATAGCACTTGGAGAACTGCAACCATGTAATTCAACATTCAGTTAGAAACAAAATTATATGACTATGAAATATTATGGAACTGCCATTTGATAAAATACACCAGCATAATATATCCTAAAATACATGACTTCAAAACTAAGAGGACTTACGTGTATATGCAAACAAAAACACGAAGATAGAAGTCTTTTTGAACACATAACACAAAATCAATTTTAGAGGCATAACCAATTATACTTTATAAGAACCAAACACCTTAAAATCATTCCAAAATCATTTTTATACCTCTCGAATTCCAAAAGCTAAACCAAACATACACTAAGCATCACAAAACTCACGGTGCTAACGTGATCTGATAAAATTCACATTGATTCCAAACATAACCTAAGTGAATAATGATTGTATCTAATAAAACCTAATCAGAAAACTCCTTAAAAATTTAATTGACAAATCCCAAATCCAAAATCATAAACAAAACCCATCTAAATAAATTCACAAAACCTTTAAAATCGGCACCACCCCGTTACACAAGTTTCAATTTTGTTCATAACCTATCACTTTTTTCATCCTAAAACAAACATTGAATTAAAAAAAACACAAAACCCAACTAGGGGTTTTCATCAAAACCACAATTCAAAAGCAAAACATCATTAACGGTAATAAAAAAAGCAAATTTTTTTGTTACCTTAGCTTTGTTAAAAAAGACTGTATTATTCTTATGCATAAGTGTTGTACCCCAATTTTTGCCCCTAAGATCCCTTCACCATACCATATTGATTCAATCACAACAAGATCACATTAGGGCTTTTGGTTCTCCTTCCTATATTTAGCTTTTCTCTTTGAGGAATCACCAAGCACCTTGACTTGTTTTTCTTGTATAATCATTCATGTTTTTGTTTTGACTTTCCTTTTAATTAATAAAATGCAATGTTGGTTTAAATTTCCTTATAATCAGTGAAAGTTGGTGTTTGTTATCTTTTTGCTACCCTTAGTGAACGTTGGTAGTTCATCATCAGTGAACGGTGATGCTATGATATATTTTCTCTCTACCTTTAGTGAAAGTTGGTAGGTCATTGGCAGTGAACGTCGATGATTGTCATCTTTTTGATACCCTCAGTGAACGTTGGTAGTTCATCGTCAGTGAATGGCGATGATATGATATTTCTTTTCCTTCTACCTTCAATGAACGTTGGTAGCTCACCGTCAGTGAATGTCAGTGTTGATATTTCTATTCCTTCTACCTTCAATAAACGTTGGTAGCTTTACCTCAAGTAGGAGTTGGTATATCCTGTGACCATTTTACCATCCTCTCTTGCTCAGGTCTTTTGATCCACCAGTGATTTATTTTCCTGGTCGGATCGCTCCCTTGTTTCTTTATTATTTTTACATCCCCAGTAGTGTTTTGCATCCCTTTGGATTTGTCCATGTGCACTCATATCCATAAGCATTGCAAGGCATCTTAGGGTCAAAAATAGGGTTTGTTTTATATTTAAGTATCTTCGACCGCGTCTACACGAATATTTTTAACCTTCGTATCTCCGGATAGAAGAAACTTAAATAAGGGCATCTGTTATACCCCAATTTTGCCCCTAAGATCCCATCACCATACCATATTGATTCAATCACAACAAGATCACATTAGGGATTTTTGTTCTCCTTCCTATCTTTAGCTTTGCTCTTTGAGGAATCACCAAGCACCTTGACTTGTTTTTCTTGTATAATCATTCATGTTTTTGTTTTGACTTTAATTTTAATTAATAAAATGCAATGTTGGTTTGTCTTACTTGTCAACAATGCAGGTAAAGGCAACGAGGCTTAGCAAGTTGATCCATGGGTTCATGAGTTTATTTCCATGATCTAGTCAATGAATCTTGAGAAGTTCAAACCTTACCATGGAAGTTGTTTTGGAAGGGATGGCATGGCAAGGTTACTTTGGTTCACTACATTTCCAAATTATCAAGGTTGATTCAAAAGTACAAGGGGTTAATTGAAGGAGTTATCATGTTTGGACAAGGCCTTGTTCCCATTGATCACAAGTGCATATTTCTCTCAATTCTCAAGATATAGAAGTGGTTATGGTTGCTATGAGTTCTCATTATCATCCTCAACAACTTATATTTACAAAGCATTTGTTTTGGTACAAGAAGTTTGTTTAAAATTGTCAAAGTTCCTCAAAGCATTTTCTTGATCTAGGAGTTAGGGTTTTGAACTTCAAAGAAGCATATCTTGCTCATATTTTAGTATTTTTGAGTGATTCCAAATAAATCCTTATCTTCAAAGGGTTATCAACAAATCACTTCAAAAGTTCCAAGGAGTTTTCATGTGGAAGAAACTTGATGAAGAAGAAAGATTACAAGCCCTCCAGATGAATCCCCAATTTTCCATGTGTGACTTCAAATGATCATAACTTGGTCAATTTTTATCACCTTGAGCCCATTATTTTTCCATAATGATCTTGAAGATGTGAAATTTATGCCTTCTTTTATGTGCAAAGTGATAAAATGGATGAAAATTGCCTTAAGGATACAAAAGATTATAGGTCATTTCATAATTTTTTGCCCACTTCAACAATTCATAACTCTCTCAATTTTTGGATATTTTGAATGGTTAAAGTTCCAAAATGTCATTCAAGAGATCTACTTCATTCCATATTTTTTGGTCAAATGCAAATTCCTAGTAGAAGGCTATGTTTGGATGAAAGACATTATAGGTCACTTTTGAAGAAGAATTTGAAATATTTCTAAGTATGGAAAGTCAACCCTTTTTCTCCAACTTTGACTCAACACAAATTTCAGCTCAAGGATCCATTTGACTCCATTCTTTTCCATTGCAAAGCTTGTAACCTCATATTTCTAAAACATCAACAATCATGCCTTAAGACCCCTTGAGCTGAGAATGCCATTGGATTGAACTTGGTAACTTGGAACTGAAGTTTTCCCATAAGTCATAATTTGAAGTATTTGTTTTGGCTTCTAATCACAAGTTTTACACGCGTTTTTGCCTCTAAACATGTTTAATGAAGTTCCAGAATTGATTTGCACAACAAAACACGCGTTTTGGATGAGTTTTGATCAAATTGGAAGTCACACTTTTCTTGTTTGCAACTTCACACAATTTACCTTCAAACTTCATCATTTCACACGCTTGGACATTCCATTTGATTCCCTATAAATAGAGGGTCATCCCCCATTCATTTTCTCAAGCTTAGATAGCCAGAATCACCCTGCCAAACTTGTTCCCTAACTCAGAATTCAGCAACTTCGAAATCCATTCTCAACCCTTTTTCAATCCAATTTTTTCATCAATTCACCTTCCTTGATTTTCCCTGAAGCTAACCATATAATTACATTCAAGAATCGTGCCCTATATTGCTCCATAGAAGTCTAGTTTCAGAGCTCTGCAACTCAACTTCAATAGGTAGATTCCTTCATCAATTCTTCAAAACTTTGATATCATTATGATGCTCTCATTGCCCTGGTTCTAGTCGCAACACTTACTTCTTACTGGAAACACATTTTAACCATGAAATTTCAAATCCCTTTCAAAACTTTCTTTCCAAATTGCTTGAGCTACAATTTATAAAAATTTGGCGCGAGGGTGTGGTTGTCTGTGTCTTGAAGAGACGAAGCGAATGACATATGTCTGAGCTTCTGATTTTACAGTTTGAGATACCTGCAATTCACGTTGGCTGGAGGTTGAAGATGACCGACGTGTCGTCTTCCAAACAATGATGGCACGCCACTTGTTATTTTTGCATTCTGATTTTATTTCTGATTCAGTGCTTTATTCACTAATGACCATGATATGCACAGCGCCAAATCCCTTGGATTTGATTACTAACGCGTTTTGACTCTCATCCAATGGTCCACATATTTTTTACTTTTATTTTCTTTTCTGATTTTTATATTTAATTGTTTTAAACTTCAAAAAATCATAGAAAATTCATTTTTAGTCAGAAAAATCTGAATTTTTTTTTTGATTATTCTCTTTCTGATTTTTATTTTTTCACAATTTAATTTTGTGTTTTGATTTTTTTTAAATTTACACTTTATTGGAATTGTTTTAAATGTTTAAAAATACTTTTATGCATTTTTAAATTCTGAAAAAATTATAGAATGATCCAATGATATTGTGTCAAATATTGGTGACCTTATTTTATTTTTGTTTCTGACTTTGCTATTTTTTTTTTATCATTTTTGGTTTATTTTACCCTTTTCTTTTAATTTTAAAAATAGTTTCTGACTTTAAAAAATTTCCAAAAAATTTATAAAATTATTTTAGTTCATTTCTGATTTTTCTAGGGTCTTACTTTTATTTCTTGATTAATTTGAACGTAGTTGATATTTTTCTCTTTATTTCTATTTTTAAACATTATTTTTAAACCTTTTTGTATATATTAAAATGTAATATTATTTTGTGATTATTTTCTGGTTGATCTTGGATTAAATTTTTAATCATGAACTTTATTAACATCATTGGATCCATGGTGTTGAGTATAACTCTACAAAAATGGATGAATACTTTTAATAATAGTTTGATTAAATTTAATCCAAAAGTGGTTTGTATATTTTCTCCCATCCCTCTTCATCTCATCCCCTTCTTATTGCACTAAATGTTATTGGAGCATGATCTCTATATCATGTCTCAAAACAAATGGTGCATAGATTGCTATTGACCGACCTCAAAATAGGTGCGACTTCTATATAAGTCCACTTACGATTGCTTAACATAGTGCTAAATTTTGTCCCGATTCGAATAAATGATCATTCGTGGCCCAAACTTATGTTTGCAAGCCCAAGTATGTCAATTTGATCTCTTTTGATCCAATAACCTTGAGATTCATTGTGTGGAGGCTTTGGTTCTACCAATCCTCTAATGGATCTACAATACCTTTGGTCAATGCAGATCACTTAAACATCGTTGATCATTAAATGATACTCATAAGGATTCCAAATGGATGATATACTTGACAAAAAGCAAATGCAACTTGTTGTGTGGAGGCTTTGGTTCTACCAATCCTCTAATGAGTTCCAAATGCAAGTTTCAAGATGATCATCCAACTAACCACTAATCACTAATAATTGATTTTATTTTGTGTTTTTATTTTATGTTCTTTACTCTATGCACCATTTACTTTTAGCATTTACATTTCATGCTATTTTTTATCTTTGCTCATTTGAGCCCCTTTATATTCTTGTCATTTTTTATTTTGCTCACTTGAGCTTTTCTTTTCTTTTAAAGACACCTAATAATCAACATAAATCCTAAAAATCTTTAATGAAACTTGGACTATTTGGTTACTACCCTTGGCATTATGGAGCATTAGACTTTTTGGACTTAGGATTAGAAACTTTGGCCTATGATTGGAGACCTTGTGATCTTATCTGATTATTTTTTCTGGAGCTCTTGAGGTTTACCTCAAGACATTGGGTTATTTGTTTGTTTTGTGTGCAGGTTATTGTGATTACACTCTTTGTTTGTAATCTGGAATTTACCCGTATACAACCGTTACTCTGTCCAATTTTTGTGAAGGTTTAATACACTTGAAGTTTGGTTCTCTCAAGAGGTCTAGTACATTTGCTTGTTTGGTTTCAATCCAAAGAATGGAAATTCTATTTTGGCTTATAATGTCAAGTATTGGCTTCTTGTTGGTTAGATGGTTCTTATCCCTAGCTTTTACCTTATACTTTAGGATAGCCTCTTCTTCTCTTCCCATCTTATTTAATTTCAAAAATCTTCTCCCCCCTTTTGAAAATTCTTCTTGTTTTAAACTTGAATTACTTTTATAATAAACTTGGACTTAGGTCCA
Organism: Vicia faba; assembly: GCA_948472305.1. Lineage (NCBI taxonomy): Eukaryota > Viridiplantae > Streptophyta > Magnoliopsida > Fabales > Fabaceae > Vicia > Vicia faba. The sequence continues at coordinate 885,328,007 of OX451735.1, forward strand.
TGCATTTTCAAACATTTTCATAAATAAACTCCAATAAACTTAACAATACTTTGACATTTTTGTGAGAAGACTAAAAGTCAATCAATCTCATTTCAAACCATTTTGCCACTTTGGCTTTTATCTTTAAACTTTTATCAAAAGATTGAACTCTTGTTAATCCTTGTAGTGATGTAAACAACTATACTTCTACAATATGTAGTAAAGAAAGATATTTTCCACTTGGGTGTTGAGTGAGGCATTGTTGATTTTAAAATCCGAGCCATATCCTCCACTTTGAGATAATTCAAATTCTCCTTTCTCGTGATTGTGGGTAGTAGGTATGTTTTCCACACAGACAATGACGATGATGTTTTATATCATAAAATTGACCAACACATTTGTGTTTTAAATTTTTTAAAAGATGAACTACATGTACCCTGATCCCCTATTGCACGAAAAGATGGTACGTAGGCACTAAAGGTTCACAACCGCCACGGGTGCTAAAATAATAAATATATTTCTTTTCTCACCTCCAACATCTATTTTATACAACATATTTCATAGAAAAAATATACAAATTTTTCAAAGAGGTTCCTGCGGAGTACCGTAGATGTTTAGGGTGCTAATACCTTCCCTTTGTATAACCAACCCCCTTACCTTGAATCTTTCCCCCTCTTTTTGGGTTATTCGCTCTTTTCCCATTCCTTTGGAAACAATAAAGCACAGTGGCGATTTTTATTTTGATTTGTATAAGTCTAGTCAATCCAATGGCTTAGTCTTGAACATTTCTACCGCTACAATAAGAATCTCAACTTCTCTTTCCTTGATAATTTTGAAATCTTCAATATTTAAATCCATTGTTTGTTCCTTTTTCTTCTCTTTCTCCTCTTCTGGTTCTCTGGGGCAAGAAGAACACAAAGAGTTGAACACAAAAAGGGGCTTGAGACAATTCGAGTTGCTGCACGAACTAGCTTCAGTTGAAGTTTGAGAGTACGGGATTCTATAACCAACAACATAAGAAACCATTTTTATACTTAGATTTTAAAATATGTAAATTCAAAACCCTACTATCAATCAATTTTTTTAGATATCTCTTAGTCAAAAATAAAAATCTAAATCGTCAACATTTTATCTTTGATAACAAAAACCCTAATTGTATGTTATTTTAACTTATTTTCCAATCAAACTTTTAGATTATAAACATAATTTTATCATAAAGTTAAGATCTAAATATCTCAAATAAAATTCTAAAATTTGTTAATGATTAAAACATTTATAATTTAAATTTTAGTTAAATTGACTTTCATATTCGGGATATGATTATTTTTGTAATATGTATGAATGAGAGCATATGTTATATGATTTGAATTTGAATACTTGAAATTTTTGTGTGATTTGACAATAAAATAGAATAATAAACAAAATGATATTCATTGATATTATTCATGTATATCATAAAATTTTATTACCAGGGCGAGATCTTAGTTGATGTGGCATACAATAGGTCGTCCATCGATTAAGCGATGATGATTGAACTTTTTGAAACAATGTTGAGGATGAATCTCACGAGGGGTTCATAGTGTCGTTAAAGTTTGAGTAATAAAGAATTATAAAAATTTAGAAATTTAGAGAATTTAATGTGTTATTTAAATTATTTTTATTTATCAGTTTTTTGGTTGAGATAAATTGATTAAAATTTATTATTCACTGTATTTTTATATGGTTATTTAATTAAACATTAATTTTTTTATTTTGTTATGTAGCCTAGTGACTGGATTTCACCCTTTAAAGATAAACAATCGTGATGTCGTGGGTTCGAACGTGCGACTCTGCACCTGATGTTCCTGCACAACCATCAACTGAGCTTACTTAACGAGACTACTTTTTGTTTTTGATAAGCAAACTTTTTATTGATACATATTAAGTTTGTGCAAAGCTACTATAAATTATTTATACAAAATAATATTACTCCCTGCAGTGTTAAGTCTACTAAAAGGTGGGCAAGGGCAGAGGCACCCTCAAATTTTAAATTTTTTTAAAGAATATTAATAAGGTGTTCAAGCTGTAAAAATCAAAAGTGAAGAAGATAAGAGAGAATGAAACTTTATGACTAAAATATATAAAACTCAATATTGAGGAAAAGTCATAAAAAATAAAGGAAGTATGTGTTAAACGAAGAAAATAGAATACAGAGATAAAAACCCATAACATAAGAAAAACAGAGAGAGGAAAAAATGTGAGTGTGAGGCGGCTCATTACAAGAGATGCAATATATTTGACAGCTAGAGTTAGTTTATAATAATGGTCTTTAATTTATTTTACCCAACATCTTTGGACTATGTGCTTACTAAAAGTACAATGAGTGACAATACACAGATGCGAAGGGTTGTCAGAGGGTTTTAGAGTTGTTGTGGTGTTATAGCAAGCTTACGCGGGGATGATGAGAAGTTCTGTATACTGGTATTTTATGAGTGAATTAAATGTTTTTATGAGTGAATTAAATGTCCCCTCAATTAAAGGTTTGAGGTCTTTATATGAATCCCCTGGGCCTGGATCTGAAGACCCAAGAAAGTTGATACAACATTATCTCTCTCAAAAGTGTGGGAAGTAGAATTGTTATTCCCTTATGATTCTATAGAATGTGGCTTGCTTAACCATATTTTATACCGTTATGAAATATAAATACATGTCATTTCCCATGTTTTCATAAGCGTGCAAATATTTTAGACGATGGATGCGCATTATGATAAATGGGCACACAAATCAATAAATGGACGCCTATTAGCCTTACTTTAGGGAAACACAAAGTATATGTCAACCCTAGGTGAATCTTGTTGATGGGTCATCATGAGGGAGAAACATTAAAATTGGATCAAACATCCACCTAAAGATCAAAGATTCAGCCAAATAAGTGAAAGAGACACCACATATTAAACCAAAACCTTAAGGTGATAGAGGTACGAGTCCTCTCACTTATAAAATGCTCAACCTTCACTTTTCTAAGCAATGTGGGACTTAAAACTCACACTTGTTTCTCCATACATATCACACTTATTTCTTAATAATATCCTCCTCAGGTGTGAGTCCATCCACTATGCCCCCCTCCCCCAAGAGAAAGATCTTTTATCCACATATTTATACTGCCATTGAGAGACACCCTTATCTCGTCACGGGCACTTCAATAGGACACCCCGCTCAACCACCATGCCAAGATGACTTTCAATACAAGGAGTTGATCCCTTACTTAAACCGAGCTCTGATACCACTTATGGTTCATTATGAGGGGGAAACATTCATATAGGGTCAAACATTCACCTAAAGATCAAAGACTCACCCAAACAAGTGAGAGAGACACCATATATTCACCCAAAACCTTATAAAATGCTCAGCCTTTACTTTTCTAAGCAACGTGGGACTTAGAACTCACACTTATTTCTCCATACAACTCAAACTTGTTTCTCAACACTTGCATTGTCCTGAATGAATCTTCCACACACATACCAATACATAATCCCTTAAGCAAGATATCTAGTAACAGAAAAAGTGATTTAATCTGATAACTACTTCATATTTAAACGAGTCCCTGAAGAATTATTGTAGAATAAAAGTAAGTGTATTTTATCGTCTATATAGGGAATAGGTTATGTTTTAAAGGCCGTTCAATAATTTCTACTATTTTAAGAATGATTTATCAAATGGTTATTGTTGGGAATAATGAAATGTAAAATAACAAAATATAAAGTGAACGTTGGTGTTTAAGAGTTGAGAAAACTTGTTAGGGTTAGATTTCATTTACCTATTCTTATATAGCATCCTAGACCAGTAATATGTAATTCTAATGAGCTATTAATATCACCGTCCTAAGCTCTCATCGCAACTCATGTCTAAGTCAACAACGTGAGATCAGTCATATCACTTAATAAACAATCTCTCAGCCTATTAACTAACATGATAACATTAATAGAAAATTAGCTATGACAACTACATCTAACCCCCCAACAAAAGATAAAATTAGCCACGCTTACTCAACGTAGCCTTACACTTAAGCCCCAGGAGAAAGATGTTGAAAATCGTTTATTAACGATTCCTCAAATAGTGTTTTTTCCAAAATTCTCCTTCTCATATTGTGTTTGCCACTCCCTAATATGCTAATTATATCAAGCCCTAACAAGACTTCTAAACCCTATTTATAGTGGTTTAATTTGCCATTCTCACTAAGCGAGCTCTAATCCTTGCTTAGAGCGCCTATATTCTTCTTAAGTCAAGTCAAGTCATCTGTAAGTTGTCTTGGTCTCGTTAATCCCGCTTAGCGCATATCTAGCTTGCTTAATGAGATAACCCTGTATTTACCCAAAAGAAACTTAGCCTTGAAGCTTTTTGACACACCATATCTCGCTTATCATTCCTTCTAGTGAGTTTTCATGTCTGGCTAAGGTTTGATTGGTCTTTTTGTTGTCTACATCTGGCTTAGTGAGGTTGTTCCTTGGCTAAACGAGCCTTGGTGTCTGAAAGATGTGTTTTGTCTGATTTGGGTGCTTTCTTGGTCCTTTTTTCTTGTTCATGATAAATATACTAAAATTCTGGCACACACAATATAGATGTCAAGACTGATGTCTCAACGTACACGCACAATGTCATGACAAATGTTGCGACATCTACTGACAGAACAACAACAAGACAATAGAAATGCAAAATTTAAAACTTGAAGAAGTAAAAGAACAAAATGATATATTAACCCAGTTCAGTGAAAAGTAACATATTTTGGGGGCTACCAAGCCAGGAAGGAAATCCACTATCAACAGTACTAGTTCAAAGCTAAACTCCTCCGTTTACAACTTCTCGCCTAATCTCTACCCAATATAACTTCTACCTAGGCACCTCCTAGATATGAGAAATATCTATCTCATTTCTAATCACCATAGTGATAAACAAACAATCTCAGCCCCAGGGAATGTCTCAAGAAACCAAAATAGGAAGAACACACTTCCAAATTACAAATACTTAGTTTTCTTAAAAGCTTTACTAAGAACAATACTCAACTCTTGCTTCACAACTTCGAGGAGAACAATATCTTTATGAACAAGCAATAACCAGTCAACTCAAATGTATCAAAGATACACGAGGACATATAGAATAAACACGAAGAACCTAAGGAACTACCAACCCTAAACCCTTATTTCTTTACAAGGTTTTATAGTAAAAACTATGCTTAAAAACTAGGTATTGGACGACTCCTTATATAGGCTTATGCAGTTGGGCTAGGACTGGCTTGAATTCTTCAATCAACTCCAATCTTCAGTTGAAAAACCTCTGCAGAGTATTCTCCATAAAAATTGAAACAATCATCATAAAAAGTTTCCTAAAAAGTCTCAATCGATCCTTTTTAGTAACCAATCAAATCTGCACTTATTTCTAACAAAATCCTTGATTGGCCTGTACCTATAATGAGTACAGAATATTCCAAATACTCATATCTTCAAATTAAATCTCAAGGATATCCAAAAGCAGCGCCTACTGCATCAGACTCGGAATGTCACAACATCTTTTGTGACATCTGGTAGAAAAACTCATAACAACAAAATTGTTATGACAATTGATAAAGATATTGCACCATATTACTCAACATCAAAATATAACCATGTTTAGAACCATGCTTAGCCAAAATTTAGCCAACCATTAAAACATGGAACTAACAATCTCCCCCTTTGGTAGATTTTGGCTAAAATAACCAAAAACCAAATTCAATTGGAGAGAGGAATAAAACCACAACAAAAGCTACATGCTGATCATGTAAATTTTGTAAAAAAACATAGCTTATAAATATTGTACACAAAGACAGGTCCAATACTCTCCTTGTCACACATAATAAGTTATCCCTCTCAAGATAAAAACCTACATCATAGCACCTGCAGTAGAACAACAGAAGCAGCAACAACAACTTCAGAACACATACAAGCATGAACACTCATGCTCCCCCTAAATAGTTGCAAGAGAAACCACACAAACACAAACAACTACCCTCTCAAAAGAAGTAGCACACAGTCCTATCACAATGCTAGATCAACATGTCAAGACATGTGATGTAACATCAGGACACAACACTTTACTCCCCCTTTAAGCCAAAATATTGACAAAAAGAAACAGAGTAAATATACATAATGGAAACACGAGCACTTCATAACATATTTCACCCAGGCAATACAATAGATGGAAACACATATATGGAAACATGTTACACACAAGCAACAACACATATCAGTCAGATCTGCACATATGCAGATACACAGATGGAACCACAAATGGAAATATAACTTCTTGGCTAGCTTCAGGTGGTCTTCCACCTCTTTCCTCTATCAAAGAGACTCTTGCCCATATCAAAGAGCCTTATGTATTCCTTGGTGCTGCAACCAGCCCTACTATCTTGCAGAACACATTCCTTACAATCCTTCTCAACAGTAATTTGTCCAGGCATGTCATGCATCAGATTATAGAGGAGATATGTAGTAACTAATGCACTTCTCCATCTCTGTAATTGCTATAACTCCTTAATAATACAAGTTCCAATCCCACTATTTTTGATACCAGTAAGTTGTTCTTTGTTATCCATAAACTCTGGAGTATTATCCTTCCATTCAACGAGATTCTTGATCAGTTGCTTACCAAGATCCTTACACCAGTCATGTTGAATAAGATATTTGAAAGAATTAAGATCTTTAGTATGAAATGTCATGACATATCTCTTGCCATTATACCTCTTCAACATCAGTTCAGAGAAACTTCCTCTTGTTTACCTCAAGGCAACACATTCATTTGTATTTGATATCTTCTATTTAAATTCAGTGATGTTACCTTTATCAGGGTAACTTGCAATTAGATCCCTAAATTGTTCTATTTGTCCCTCAGTAGACATACCTGTGCTGGATTGAGAATTCATTGGCTTAGTGTTTGTGAATTTACAAGTCTCCTCCCCTAGTTCTACATCAGTTTGCACAAAGGATGTTCCAACATCGTCTCTGACATCCTCCTTATATTCAACAATTGACTCATCAACCATTATATTGATAGGTTCCAAAGAAGTTCCAGTTTTGAAGTTGAAAACTCTATGAGTCCTGCTCTTCAAGGAATATCCCATAAAAATCCCTTTATCCCTTATGGGATTCTTCTTACCTTTCTGACCTTGGTAAGTAATGTAGTAGCACTTACTTCCAAAGATATGAAAGTAATTAACTCTAGGCTTCATTCCTTTCCATAACTCATACAAAATGGCTGAAGTATCTTTCCTCAAAGTAACCCTATTGTGGATATAACAAGCAGCACTCACGGCTTATTACAATAAGTATAAAGGCAAACCCTTAGCACTAAGCATGCCTCTAGCTGATCCAAGAATCTCCTTGGTCATTTGTTCAACCAATCTTCCTTGCTGAAAACACTCATAACGAATATTGTTAGAAGTACAAAATTTAGAGAATTCTACATTCTCAAATTCTTTATCATGTTCACTTTTAATTTTCACAATATCATCATTTTTATATTCTTGAATACTTTGACACAAGTCCTTGAAGATCTCAAAAGTATCTAACTTTTCTTTAAGAAAGTTTATCCAAGTATATTCCGAAAAATCATCTATGAGTACATAAACATACCTCTTACCACACATACTTTCAACCTGCATGGGACCCATCAAATCCATATGAAAGATTTCCAATGGTTTTGAAGTGGTTACATGTTGAAGCTTTGGGTGTGACATCTTTGTTTGCTTCCTAATTTTACAATCCATACATACTCTTCATTCTTCAATTTTGAGATTGGGAATCCCTCTGATTGCTTCCCTGGACATAATCTTCTTCATACCTCTTAGATGCAGATTACCCATTTTTTGGTGTCACAGATTGAACTCATCTTCTTTGGACAACATACATGTGGATGTGCAACTAACTCCTTTAGGTGTCCATAAGTAGCAATTATCCTTAGATTTATCTCCTTTCATCAGAACTTTATTCTCTTTGTTAGTGACCATACATTCAGATTCTGTGAAGTGAAAGCTGAGACCTTGATCACATAGTTGACTGATGTTGATTAGGTTGGCATCCAGTTCTTTTACAAACAGAAATCTATCAAGTTTAGGAGATCCTTCACAAGATAGTCTTCCAATACCTTTAATCACTCCCTTAACACCATCTCCAAAGGTAACATAGCTAGTTGTATGAGGTTTAACATCTACAAATTGGTTCTCCACACCTGTCATATGTCTAGAACATCCACTATCAAAATACCAGTCTTCACTATATGAGACTTTCATAGAAGTATGCACAATGAGACTCTTGATAATATCTTTAACTTTTCACTCCTTCCTAGTTTTGATTATAAACATATTCAAACTGAGTTGAGACAAATTTTTGTGATATACACGAAGCCTATCACGAATATGCTTTGTGTGACCATATCTTCCACAAATAAGACCTCTCAATGGTTACATATGGACTTTTGTCTGAGCTTCCCGTGGTCTGGCTGAATGTTGTAACATTTGATCAGACATCTTGCGTTCTTCCTTCCTTCTAGATGGGACAAATATTGTCTCAAAATTTTTTCCTTTGTTTTTCAAGGATTGATAGTTAAACCATATGCCAGTATGTCTTATGCCTTCTTCTACTTCTTGCAGGGTTTCATTCAGCACATCAGATCCATTGTTTAAAATTCTAACACATTTGATTAAGTTATCAAGTTTATATGTTAACAAGGTTATCTCTTATTAAAGGTTAGCAATGTCAGCTAGGTATTCATCCCTTTCATTCTAAAGTTTGGCTATCACCATTCTTTGCTTCACTTCTATTTGACAGACTTCCTCAACCCTCTTGTATAGATCTTTGTAGGACGCCAATAGTTCAACAAAAGAACTATATTCTATCATAGAATTGCACCTTCCTGTTAGGGTAGTAACATAATCGACAAGCTATTTCATAGAGGATTCATCACCTTCATAGTTAGTCCTGAGAATATCTAAGGCATCTTTAGTAGTAGTGCATATAACTATCTGTAATACGGTGGGAGAACTGACTTGGTTGTTTTGCGTTTGATCGCAATTATTGCAGATAGCAAGAGTCGCCACCGACTTTTCTTTTATCCAATAAGGAAAGGGTGAAAAGAACAGGAAAGACCTTTGAGATATTTTCTTGAGTTCGGGGGGTAAGTTATGAAAAGGGAAGGTGTTAGAACCCTTTTCATCCATATTTATCTATGGGCTCTTAGTTGCTTGCTAGATCACTTTTGAAATTGCTTTGTTTGAAATGTGTTTATGATGGGTTTTGAAAGTATTTTTGAAAAGCGCCTTCGTTTAGGAAAACTTTGTAATGATTCTCGTCTCTATAAGAATGCATACAAAGTGTTGGACTTTTTGAAAATATTTCATGTTTTGAAAGTGTTTGGTGTGTTTGAAAAGATGTTTGTTTTTAAAGATGGATTGTGAGCAAGCAACTAAGAATGTTCTACCTACTCAAAAGTCTTTTGTTCATTTCTCCCTTTCTTTGACATTGCTATCTCACCATTGATTGGTAAGTAGCCCTATCTTTGGATGTGAAGGGACGGGTGTGGGTCATCGTATAATCATAAAATGCAATGTTATGAGACACCTTAGCATTTTTCTTAAGGGTCTAAGATCATTTTGAAGGCAACATTCAAAGCGTCATCGAGGGACTATGATCTTGTATTTTTTATTGTTTTTGCTAAGATGTCTCACATACAAATCATGGCCATTTTCTCAAGGCAACAAATTGGAGTTAACCCTAGAGGTGAAAAGTGTGCAAGTGCTTGTATTTCATGCTTGGTTTATCTTGAATTAGGGTTTTCTAAACATTGATTTTATCTTGCCATACAAACCCTAATTTACTAGCTTTCATATGAAAGCGATAAATTGCGAAAAAATAAACATCATACGCTATTACATCATTTTGGGGATAGGGGGTACAAATTTACAAAATGGGGATTGCAAGAAAATAAACCCTAATTATCTATTACAACCATATTGAATAAATGTACAAGAATTGAAATATATAATGTACAAGAGATGAAATGAATATACAAGAATATAAATGGAGAAGGAAATGAATTTTGTTTTGGATTTTGTTTTGTTAAGAAATATAGTTTTGACCTAATTAACCTAAAAGAAAATAATTAGCTAAAAATAAGAAAATTAAAATTAAGTTAATAAAAGAAATTAATTTATTAAAGAAAAACAAGTATTTTAGGGTTTTGTTTATGAAAAGAGTTTTAATTAAATTAAACTAGTATAAAAATTAATTAAATAAAAGTTCTAAGTTCTAAATTAATTTTAATTAAAAATAAAAATAAAATAAACCTAAGTCTAATATTTATTTAAAACGAAAAAGAATTAAGTTTGTATAAGAAAATATTTTTGTCTTTTTGGTTTAAAAGAAATAAAATAGAAGAGGTACTAAATAATAAATATAGAATATTTTTAGTATTTGGTTAGTAAAACTAATAATAATAATAATAATAATAATAATAATAATAATAATAATAATAATAATGATTTTAATAATAAAAATAAAGATAATAAAAATAAAAATAAAATTGAGTTAGGGGGTTGGAAAATGGTAAAATGGGGGTGTTAGTAAAAACAAGTTTGGGCTTGGCATGGTTTTGGATTGGGCTTTGTTAGAGTTTTTGGAAGCATAGCAAAACAAAAGGGTGGTGAAATAGAGAAGAAGAATGGGGGGTGCGCTAGTAGAATGAGGTTGGGCTTGGCATTGTTATTTGAGGAAGGCCCAGAATCAAAGTGGTGTGGAAAAGAAAAATAGGGGGGGCGTGAGTGGGTCCTGAGTTTGGGCTTGGAGCAAAAAAATGGACCTAGCCCATTCTGAAAACAAAACAACATAATGTAAAATGTTGTTTCATTCTACTGAAAACGACTTCTCTCTCTTTTGTTCTCTATCTCTCGTTCTCTCTATCTCTCACCAGAGAGGAGAAAGACGCTACGCCGAAAATTACCCTCCCAACGACAACGGCGGTGGCGTGTCTCCGATCATGTTTTTTTACCTCAATCTCTTCCTCTCTTCCTCCCGATTACGGTAGGAGAACTGACTTGGTTGTTTTGTGTTTGATCATAATTGTTGCGGATAGCAAGAGTCACCATCGATTTTTCTTTTATCCAATAAGGAAAGGGTGAAAAGAACAAGAAATACCTTTGAGATGTTTTCTTGAGTTCGGGGGGTAGATTATGAAAAGGGAAGGTGTTAGCATCCTTTTCATCCATAGTTATCTATAGGTTCTTAGTTGCTTGCTAGATCACTTGAAAATTCTTTGTTTGAAATATGGTTGTGATGGTTTTTGAAAGTATTTTTAAAAAGCGCCTTCGTTGAGGCAAACTTTGTAATGATTCTCATCTCTATAAGAATGTATACAAAGTGTTGGACTTTTGAAAATATTTTCATGTTTTGAAAGTGTTTGATGTGTTTGAAAGATGTTTGTTTTTTGAAGATGTTTTGAAAGTGTAAGTGTGGAAATGGTTTTAGTTTGGGAGCAAGCAACTACGAGCGTCCTACCTACTCAAAAGGTCTATGTTCTTTTCCTCCTCCTTTAGATGTTATTATCTTACCATTGATTTGGTAAGAAGCCCCATAGTTGGATGTGAATGGACGGATGTGGGTCATTTGTATAGTCATAGAAGGCAACCTATGAGACGTTTTAGCAATTTTCATTAGGGACTAGATCGTTTACTGAAGGCAACATCGAGGGACTACCATCTTTTTATCGAGGGTCTTTGCTAAAACGCCCATATTCGAGGGACATGACTATTTTCCAAGGCAACAAGTGAGATTACCCTAGAGGTGCACGTGTGTGAATAATGTGTTTGTTTTCATGCATTTTTGTCTTTAATTTAGGATTGTCTACTTGTTGATTTTATCTTGCCATACAAATCCTAATTACTAGCATTTATATGAAAAGCAGTAAATTGTGGAAAGTAAATTTACTATGTTATTACATCACTTGGGGATGGGGTGTATAAATTTACAAATGGGGATTGCAAGAAATTAAACCTAATTATCTATTACAACCATATTGAAATTTAAATGATGTGCAAGAATTAAAAGGATTATAATGTACAAGACATGAATGAAAAGGAAAAGATTTGTTTTGTTTTTGTTGAAGAAATTTAATTAAATTAAAGAAAAGAAAATAAATAGGAAAATGTTTTTGGTCTTTTTCATTATAAGAAGTTAAATAAAATAAACTAAATAATTTAAATATATTTTCGGTGTTTTCATGTAGAAAACAATTTTTGTGTTTAAAACAGTTTTTGTGTAAAAATACAGTTTTGTGCTTGGGCAGTTTTTGTGTTAGTAAGCAGGGGGTCATAAACATAAAAATGTTGAAGCCCAATTGGGGAGGCCCGGGTGTGCTTCCTGCAAATAAAACAAAGAGAGAAAATATGGAAAATGAACAAAAGGTCTCACTGGATCTTGAACCCAGGACTTTCTACATGGAAAGGCTTTAGCGCATGCTGTTTGTACCACTGGGGTGGTCTATTTCATCTATTTACAAGATAACTTCGATTAGGTACAAACTGAACTCGTTTCTAAATGTTTGCAATGCCCAGCTTCTTCCTTTGAGCGCAGGGATACAAAACTCTAATGTTAAGCTTCGAAAAGCTTCATTCTTCAGCCAATCGAAAGATATAAAAACCTGCCTAAGATCTTAAAATGAATCTAACCACATGACTTTTAAAAAGCTATGGGTTGAAAGTTAGCATGAAACACCAAAACTAAGACCTAGTTATTCAGAGATGAAATTTTTAATGTACAAGCAATGATAATCAAAACTATGGGAATGGTCAGCTTCCTAGACATGATGTCTACATTTTTTCTTTATAACATATATACAAATGATGTTTGAATGAAGAGTTCTACGTTTTAGAAAACTTACCTCTTGGAGTGAGACTTGAGGGACTTCGACAGAACCTCCAGGAACAGTTTGATGATGAACTAAGCCTGCTTCGACCTCTCTGAAGCTATTTCAGTTGCTGCTTTATTTTGATAGTCACTGAATCGAAGGTTGGTTAGGAGTGAATCGAAGGACTCACTAACTTCCTTGAGTGGGTTTTTAAGGGCTTTGGAAGTGTTCCAAGGCTGGTATATGGAAGTTGGGGGTGAATCGAAAGGCTGATAAATGGGAGCTAGGGGGTGAATCGAAAGGCTCACTAATGCATGAATGAGTTTGAGATTTTTTGAGAGTTTGAGAGTGTTTGATGATTTTTTCCATCCAACAAAAGTCTGGCCCTTTGATTTGCAAATGGTCTCTCTATTTATAGAGAAAAGGTTAGAGATGTTGGAGTAACCATATTTGTAAGATAACAAACCATGGTTTGGTTGAAACAAAAGAATCAAGTTTTATGGATTTTCATAGTTCCCAAGTTCAAGTACAAGTGTGGCCTGATGTTTGCAAGATATTTGACTTATGCTTTTGACACTGCTTGTGTTAAAATAAAATCAGGTTGGGAGCTCAAAAAACTGACTTTGTGATTTAAGTAATCTTTATGAAAAAAGGATACGTAGCTTTTTTCCATTTCATCCAAAAATGGTATAATCCAGTGGATAAAGCTTTGAATCTTTGTGTAATGTATTACAAATTTATGTAAGCCCCTGATTATGTAAAGATTTGGAAGCAACATAGCCTGACAAGTGAGATTTGGAGGATAAGGCTATGATATTTGATCAATGTTCTTCAACCAATCTTGCTCGAAGGGTTTAGAGTTGGATTCGAAGTATGTTGCTTCGAAGGAAACTAATACTCCAATCAAAGCTTTGTGGATTAAACTTGCTCGTAGGAGGCCAAATGCCTAATCGAAGCTTGTATAAAGATAGCCATTATCTAAATGAAGCTTGTATGAAGATATCCGTTGCTTTGTGAATCGAAGCAAGCATGTAGGAGGTCACTGCTTTGTGAATCAAAGCAAGCAAGTAGGAGGCCACTACTTTGTGAATCGAAGCAAGCATGTAGGAGGCCACTGCTTTTTGAATTAAAGCAAGCCTGTAGGAGGCCATTGCTTTCTGAATTGAAGCAAACCTGTAAGAGGCCATTGCCTTATGAATCGAAGCAAGCCAGTAGGAGGCCATTGCCTTCTAAATCGAAGCAATCCAGTAGGAGGCCATTGCCTTCTGAATCAAAGCAAGCCAATATGAGGCCACTGCCTTCTAAATTGAAGCAATCCAGTAGGAGGCCATTGCCTTCTGAATCGAAGCAAACCTGTAGGAGGCCATTTCCTTCTAAATTGAAGAAAACATGTAGGAGGCCATTGCCTTCTGAATTGAAGCAAGCAATGAAGGAAATCATTGCTTAATCGAAGCTTATGAACCAAGCTTTCTCGAAGGAAGTCAAATTCCCAATCGAAGCTTATGGATCGAAGCAAACTTGCTCTTCTTTGATTTGATGCTTAAGAGCCCAATAGTGATCCATGGAAACTACATCTGGCATTAAAAGTCCAATTGTACTTTGCAAATTCAAACTCTAGTTTTGAGTCATTAGTGTTGATGAAGTATCTTGAGCTGATCAAACCTTGTGCATTCTTGACCCAATAGAAATCTTGTGAGAAAATTCTTGATAAATGAGAGGGAAAATTTTATGGTACAACATTATGGTATGATGTCATGATGTTATGTACAAATAAACATATACAAGAAAAAGCAAACAAGTCGTTATGTAAAAACAAAGAAAACAAGTCCTTAGGTTTAGGCTTGCATGGAGTTTATAAGTAAGTACCCTCTTGAAGTTTAGTTGGTTCAACCTGTCCTAGAAAGTAATCGGATTCTAAGGAATCTCAATAACACTGATCTTTCTTCATCGGGCATTGTTTCAGCGCAAGCCTCTTTATTGGAGACCGAAATATCTCGGAAGTCCAATCTCAATGAGCGCAACATTGAGTATCAACCAACCTCGTACTGCACCAAAGCCGGCTATCTCACTACTTCCTAATGGCCAAGTTGTTCGATTAAAGGTTCTAAGGTTCATTAGTGCTTCGCGACACCACACAGCAGCCCCGTGTTCTCCTTGACTAGACTCAAGGGATACCGGGTACCAATAAATGTGTCACACTAACATAGCCATCGCTTCAACCATGTCGATATACACCGCACAATCCCCACGATCTATTGCTACTTACCTAATGATGTCCCCAGATTCGGGTAGAGGATCAATACAAACCCAAACAAGGACCCATAAATATAAAGCAAACAAATTAAACAATGAAAGCATTTAAAGGTGATCTAGATCTAAGGTAAACCCACTTTTAAGTATGTCCCTAACAGAGTATCCAATTCTGTAATACGGTGGGAGAACTGACTTGGTTGTTTTAGGTTTGATCACAATTGTTGCAGATAGCAAGAGTCGCCACCGACTTTTCTTTTATCCAATAAGGAAAGGGTGAAAATAACAGGAAAAACCTTTGAGATATTTTCTTGAGTTCGGGGGGTAAGTTATGAAAAGGGAAGGTGTTAGCACCCTTTTCATCCATAGTTATCTACGGTCTCTTAGTTACTTGCTAGATCACTTTTGAAATTGCTTTGTTTGAAATGTGTTTGTGGTGGGTTTTGAAAGTATTTTTGAAAAGCGCCTTCATTTAGGCAAACTTTGTAATGATTCTCGTCTTTATAAGAATGCATACAAAGTGTTGGACTTTTCGAAAATATTTCATGTTTTTAAAGTGTTTGGTGTGTTTGAAAAGATGTTTGTTTTTGAAGATGGATTGTGAGCAAGCAACTAAGAACGTTCTACCTACTCAAAAGTTTTTTGTTTATTTCTCCCTTCCTTTGACATTGCTATCTCACTACTGAGTGGTAAGTAGCCCTATCTTTGGATGTGAAGGGACATGCGTGGGTCATCATGTAGTCATAAAATGCAATGTTTTGAGATACTTTAGCATTTTTCTTAAGGGTCTAAGATCATTTTGAAGGTAACATTCGAAGCGTCATCGAGGGACTATGATCTTGTATTTTTGATTGTTTTTGCTAAGATGTCTCACATTCATATCATGACCATTTTCTCAAGGCAACAAAGTGGAGTTAACCCTAGAGGTGCAAAGTGTGCAAATGTTTATATTTCATGCTTGGTTTATCTTAAATTAGGGTTTTCTAAACATTGATTTTATCTTGCCATACAAACCCTAATTTACTAGCATTCATATGAAAGCGATAAATAGAGAAAAAATAAACATCTTACAATATTACATCATTTTGGGGATAGGGGGTACAAATTTACAAATGGGGATTTCAAGAAAATAAACCCTAATTATCTATTACAATCATATTGAATAAATATACAAAAATTAAAATATATAGTGTACAAGAGATGAAATGAATATACAAGAATATAAATGGAGAAGGAAATGAATTTTATTTTGGATTTTGTTTTGTTAAGAAAGATACTTTTGATCTAATTAACTTAAAAGAAAATAATTAGCTAAAAATAAGAAAATTAAAATTAAGTTAATAAAAGAAATTAATTTATTAAAGAAAAACAAGTTTTTTAGTGTTTTATTTGTGAAAAGAGTTTTAATTAAATTAAACTAGTATAAAAATTAATTAAATAAAAGTTCTAAGTTCTAAATTAATTTTAATTAAAAAGAAAAATAAAATAAATCTAAGTCTAATATTTATTTAAAACAAAAAGAATTAAGTTTTTATAAGAAAACATTTTTGTCTTTTTGATTTAACAGAAATAAAATAAAAGAGGTACTAAATAATAAATATAGAATATTTTTAGTATTTGGTTAGTAAAAATAATAATAATAATAATATTAATAATAAAAATAAAGATAATAAAAATAAAAATAAAATTGAGTTAGGGGGTTGGAAAATGATAAAAGGGGAGTGTTAGTAAAAACAAGTCTGGGCTTGGCATGGTTTTGGATTGGGCTTTGTTAGAGTTTTTGGCGGCATAACAAAACAAAAGGGTGGTGAGATATATAATAAGGATGGGGGGTGTGCTAGTAGAATGAGGTTTGGCTTGGCATTGTTATTTGAGGAAGGCCCATAATCAAAGTGGTGTGGAAAAGAAATATGGGGGGGGGGGGGGGGGGGGGCGTGAGTGGGTCCTGAGGTTGGGCTTGGAGGAAAAAATGGATCTAGCCCGTTATGAAAACAAAACAACATAATGTAAAATGTTGTGTCATTCTACTGAAAATGACTTCTCTCTCTGTCTCTTACCGGAGAGGAGAAAGACGTCGCACCGGAAATCGCCCTTTCGGAGGTGACGTGTCTCCAATCACTTTTTTTTTACCCCAATATCTTCCTCTCAGTTACTAATCTCATGCTTGATTTTTGCTGATTTTGCTTGGTTTGGCGTAGATCTAAAAGGGGATGACCGGAACCCTAAGGGTTCCGATTTGCTTTTTCTACATGATTTTGGTGAGATCTTTCCTTCTCTTACTCTTTTATGAACTCTGAAGGATTAGTTTTTTTGGAAAATGACGATGAACAAAACTGTTAGGGTTTTTGTGTGTTATTTCAGTTTTGCTTTGATTCTGTACCTCTATATATTTGTGTTTCTGTGTTTTTTTTTTTGGATTTGCTGGAAAATGGTTTTTGATGGAGAAGACAACGTTGCTGTTTGGGGCTCGACTTGTGTATTTTGTGAACAGACTTTTGGGTTTGTTTTGTTCTGTTACGATTTGTTTTTTTGCCTCTGTATATTTTTCTGTGGATCCTCTCCTTTCTCAGAATAGTCTTGCTGCCTTTTTATATTGTGGTTGACTTTGCTCATTTTTCTGTAATTGATGCTGACTTTGAGAGTTTCAGCTTTGATTTGATTGTTCAACTTTTTACTTGTTTGCTTGTTGAATTTTTGTACAAGTTATTTGTGATAAAAGGCTGGCTCTTGTACTTGTTGTACTAGCTTGCTTGTTGGGTATGCTTGATGGCCGGTTGCTTGCTTTTCTGTACAAGTTTTTGTACTTGTGGATGACTTTGAATTTTGTACTTTTCTGGTTTTTTCTCTTTTGCTGTAAACCAAAAGATTTCTTTCTATATTTTGTTTGAGATTTGCAGCATAATTACGTTGGCCCATGATTTGACTTTACAAATTCTAAGTTTTCTTTTGATATGAAATCACATGAGGCTTTGCTGTTTTTGCGTGAAACATGATGTTTTCTTTTGAAATATGATTTGATTCTTCTTTGTACTTTTTGTGAACCAACTTTGTCTTTGTGATTTACAAAAAGTAACATTTTCTAAGCTAATGATATATGTTTTGATTTTGTGAAACAACATGTATGCGGCTTTTTTCTGTTGGGCTTGAATGGAAATTCTGTTGGGCTTATTTTCCTCTATTGTGAACCAACATAGTTTGTGATTTAAAATAATGTTGGCTTATGATAGAACTAAATTTTTGAGGCCTTATCACATAAAAACACCTTATTTTCTGATTCTTAAAACCACCCTAATGATGAGTTCAACATTGTTTGTAGTTTTGTTCTTTTTGAATTGCTTGATAAACTAACTTTTGCTTGATTTTTGTTTCATATGCAAAAATGGAAAATGGCGAGAAGCTTGAAGATGCTTGAGGATGGAGACACCTTTTGCCTTGTTTTGTAATATAAAATAGAAAAAAGTAGTATTCCTTTAAATGTATTTGAACTTCTTTTCTTGAAATTATTTGAATTTGAATTTTGAATCTTGTAACAATTTGGAATGTAATTTAAACAACAATTTTGAGGAATGTATGGTTTTGAAAATGGTGAAGAAAACTTGTAGCAATTGTTTGAATTGAATGAAAGAATTTGAAAAGAAAGAATGATATGGGCTTTTATCCCTTGAACTTTAGAATTGGATTTTTAAGGCACAAGATCAAATGAAACTCAAACCTCAAGTCTTATTCACAAACTTAAGATTTCTTAAATCTTTAATTTCAAATCCTCATAACCCGAAATGTGTTGCAATTGAAATGAAAAATCCGTATTGATCATAACATTGATCCACACTTTCCTCTCTTTTGAAATGATGCTTTAGATGATTGTCCATGAAAGTAAACCAACAGACGAGCAAACCCCTGATCTCAAATCCAGATTCAGTTAACTTTCTTTACAAGCAAGCAAATGTATTATTAAAAGATCCTTTAACTCCATATATTTTTATCATGAATCAAAACCTTAATTCAAATAAACTCAAACACAATCCTTAATATTGCACAATCCTTGAAATCATGAATCTTGATCCCAACAGGTGTCACACACTCAAAAACCCTAGTATAAAACCAGCGGACAGAAGAAACTTTGAGCATTTGCAAACTCGAACCCTTGGCGAATTAATTGACATGTTTGGAGGTTTGAAAAGCTTTGAACATTTGAGAAACCCTAGAAGAGGATTTTTTTTAAAGGAGAGGGAGGGCAAATTTTGGGGTACAACACTATCCTTTTGAGATCATCCTTGTCTACTCCATGAAATAGAGCATCTAATACTTTCGAGTTTGCAGAAGCTAGCTCGTTTTTCTCTTTGGACTAATCCTCCTTTGAATTCAAAGATTCAATCCCATATTTGTCTTTCACTACAGGATGACTCTATCCTTTCATTATAACCTTTTGAAATTCTGGCTGTCAGATCTCGGATGTCTTAAGAAATGTCGAGACACCGGATCTGACTTCACACACAATAAAAAGATATATAGGAAAATTTAAATAGTACTGAAAGTAAATAACACAAGATATGTTTACCCAGTTCGGAACAACCTTCCTACTCCGGGGGCTACCAAGCTAGGGACGAAATCAATTATATAGTATCAATTTGTAGACCACACAAAAACATGCCCTTTTACAATCTACACACTTAATCACTACCCTTTGCTTGACTTCTACCTAAGGCACATCTAGGCGTGAGGCCCTCATCAAATCCCTCTTCAATTACACTTAGCAATTGGAGCAACTCTAAACGCAAGTAGAGAACAAAACTGGAAGTCACTCTTCCAAGACGCACAAAACTCAATGCTTAAAATCTTATGAGAATTGACACACAAATACTTAATACTTAACAACTTATGAGTACCTGACACACAAATGTTCTATACTTAAAAGCTTAAGAACATCTGACACAAAACTTACAACCCAGCAATAAGGATTATAAAACCCTAACAAAATACACACATAAGTTCCACCTAATACTAGGTATACACCAATCTATTTATAACATTATTCTGGACTGGGTTGGGTTTCAAAACCGCAACAATGAGGTTGCACAAAGACTACACATTCTTCTCCAAGATAATAGGTCTTCAATCATTATTTTCCTAAAATGTCTCCATATTTAGAAGCTATGAAATCTTCGAAAACCAACAAAAATATTTTGATTTGTTAATCTTGGATGCCATATAAGCTAACTTAATATTCCCCAAATATTCAGTAACTTAATAAATCAGCTGAAACATAACTAACAGTTGCTGCAGATGCGATGTCCTATCTCTAGGTTGGGACATCTTCTTTGACATGTTGAAAACAACAAGTTGGAACTTCTTTATTCAAGATGTTTCTTCCAAGTTGATTTTACCAAAATGTATGTCAATCACAATTTCAGAGAAATAAAAATCTCCCCATTTGGCACATTTTAACTAAAACAACCAAATAACCCTTGCACATAACACACCAAAATATGTTTGAAAATAAATCAAGCACACACATCAGAGGCACAACAGCAGAAAATAAACAAGTAAGGTTAGCAGCATAAAACAGGTTAGCAACATAAAACCAAAACAAAGTTAATAGTTAGGAGATCTACTAACAAAGTTGTAACACAAATAGAGAAATTAAATTCGCAAAACCATGATGTCAAGACATCATGTATGATGATAACGAGAAATTATACCGTATATTTAAGCTTATTGTGCATATTAATTATCCGTGTTTTATCTTATTTATTTGTATTTTACCTTCTTTTCCATTGTTTTGCAGTTACTAGGTTAATCTGGCGCGAATTCAGAAGCATTTCAAAAAAGGAGTGAAAGAAGAGCAGAGTGCAGCAGAAAAGCCTAATTCTTCCGTTCTGCCTGATATGGCGTTCACCATAGAGAAAAGGCGTTCACCATTCCCCCTACCACGCGTTTAATGAATCCAGGCAATGGCGTTCTCCATTTCCATGATGGTGATCGCCATGTGTTCACACAAACAACTTTTCAGTTTTTAAAGAGGCAGTTGATGGAAGTTTTTGGAGTTTCGAATTTCCCTCCTTCCAGTCACGACCAGAGGCGGTTACCAGGCCTTGATTCTCTATATATAGGCCCTCTGTGTCAGTTTAGACTATCCAAGTTTGTGCAGAAGCTCTGGAGATTTAGTTTTAAGCATAAAATTACATGTAAAAAGTGACAATAACTCACATCGAGGGATTGTCCCACCTGTTTCTCTTTCTCTGTATTGTACTCTTGGATCGAAAACAAGCTTGTCATCATTTTATTAATCAATTCAAGTCTCGTTTCTTTAATTTCAGGTTTAATATTGTTTACTTACTTATACTTTCTATTGTTATTATTATATTGCATAATATGTTAATCTTACACATAATTACCCTTGCATTTTTACTTCAATCATAGTTATGTCTTGGTAATTTTGTTTGAGACCGGTGTATGAGGACCATCGTAACCGACGAGACTCAGTAGAAAACATTAGGTGCGAATTTATGAATAAATAATTTTTTTGTTTTAGTTTCCATATTGTATGTTTATTATTTCGACACGAGAGTGAGGAATATGTTAAGGTTTAATCCGATAGCGCGAGAGTGTGAGGAATGAACCGGATAGTGGAAACTAGGCATCGATCATAAAAACAGCGAGAGCGCTTTAGGTATCCTCTATAATTTTGTTGACTTTAAAAATATGTTTTCTGATAAACGGGAGAGAGAGAGAAATATCCAGTGGTTAGTAAGTGTGGTTCTTGTCTATAGCGTGAGAGTGTGAGACGGAGTCTTTGAGTCAACATTTTCTACGAAACTAAGTTTTATTCATAATTAACACCCGTATTCTACTTGTCCCTTAGGCATGTGGAATCCATACTCCGGACTCTACTTGTCATTATTTTCAAACCTTAAGTATTTTATTTTCTATTCTCGTCATCACCGTTTAACCTCTCAGCCTTAGCTGTGCAGTGCAACATATATAACATTAGTTTAATTATTAGTCTTTGTGGGTTCGATAATCTTTTAAAACTACGGGATAGACTATATACTTATAATTACACATTTTAACAGATATATAAAGTCGCAATCAAGTTTTTGGCGTCGTTTACGTGGACTAAGTAATTCAATATTATGAATCAATTATTGTGCAGTATAGACTAAGGCAACTATTTTCCTTTTTACTCACCAATTGTATGCCAAGCACTCGCTCACAAAGCGAAGAGTTAGAGCGGCCAATTGCCGAAATTGAGCATTTTGCTAACTTAGGATGCTGAATTAACGAATTTCGTATTAGATATACTCTTCCCGATCCCATTATCCCAGTTCCAGAACTAGAACCAATCATGGCCAAAGGAACTCAAAACCATCCTTTGAAGTATTATGTTGTTCCATCGCAAGAAGAACCATATAACAACATTATTTCCCCTGCTATCAACATAAACGATTTCGAGCTGAAACCTTTATTGTTTTCAGTTGTTCAACAAAAACAATTTTTAGGAAGTCCTACAGATGACCCAAACTTACATTTTCCAATATTCGTACAATACACAGACACAATAAAAGCGAATGGTGTCAGTCAAGAAGCGATAAGACTGTGTCTCTTCCCATTTTCATTAAGAGATGAAGCTAGAGCTTGGCTCCAGTCTCTACCATCAAATTTTGTCACAACATGGGATGAACTAAAGAAAGTCTTCTTAGCACGATATTTCCCACCAAGTAAGACAACTATGCTAAGAGCTCAAATTAACAGATTTAAGTAGAAAGATAATGAATCTCTTTTAGACGCTTGGGAAAGATACAAAGACATGATGAGGCTTTGCCCGCACCATGGACTTGAGAAGTGGTTGATCAACCATACCTTCTACAATGGTCTATTGTACAATACTAAGATGAATCTGAACTCCGCAGCTGGCAGAGCTCTTATGGATAAACCGTATGACGAAGCCTATGAACTCATCGAGATTATGGCTCAAAATCATTTCCAACGGAGAGGTGAACGAACTGCTGTAAAAAAACCAACTTCAAAAGATGGAATGCATGAAGTCAGTAGCATAGACCGTGTCAATGCTAAAGTGGACGCGCTTACTCAAGGGATTGAAAGCTTAACCATAACACCACATGAAGCTATTGTAGTTCCTGTGACACCAAACTGTGAATTATGCGGAACCCATGGGCACACTAATGCTGATTGTCAGTTATTAGCTGGTATTCCTACCGACCGAGCAAACTAGGCCCAAGGAAACCCGTATTCAAACACTTATAATCTTGGTTGGAGAAATCACCCGAATTTTTCATATAAGAGCAATAATGCTTTATATCCACCAAACCCAACACCTACTATTCCACCTGGATATTATAGAGGAGCATCATCTGCTCCACAAGCACCTAAAAAGTCAAATGTGGAGATCATGATGGAAAACTTTATGAATACTCAAGTCCAACAAAACAAAGATTTCGCAAATCAAAATGATCATACGAGTGAACTGATGAAGCAATTGTCAAGTAAACTTGATGCTATGGCTACACATAACAAAATGTTAGAAACCCAAATTTCTCAAGTAGCCCAACAACAAGCAAAAATAGCAGTCCCAACTGGAACATTTCCCAGGAAATCACAACCAAACCCAGGAGGACATGCTAACGCTATTCAGTTACGAAGTAGAACCAAACTAGATGGACCAGTAGAACCGAGACTCAAAAATTTGTCCATGTATAAAAACTCTGGTAAGGAAACTGAAAAGGTGAACACACTACGGGATGATGGAAAAGAGGATAAAAGCAAAGACGCCGTAGAGAAAGAATCACCTTATGTGCCTCCACCACCATATAAACCACCTATAACTTATCCTCAAAGATTAGCTAAAACTAAAAATGAAGGACAATTCAAGAGATTTATAGAACTTCTGAAACAGCTGAACATCACCATACCATTCACAGAAGCTATTACGCAAATGCCTTCATATGCTAAGTTTCTTAAAGAAATCCTATCCAACAAGAAAAAAATTAAGCATAATGAAACAGTTATGTTCACTGCTGAGTGTATCACTATAATCCAAAACAACATGCCTCCTAAGCTGAAAGATCCAGACAATTTCTCCATACTCTGTGAAATTGGAAAATATATCATAGACAATGCATTATGCGACTTATGAGCCAATGTCAGTTTAATGCCCTTATCCACATGCAAGAAACTTAATTTAGGGGAACTTAGACCAACAAAGATGTCTCTACAACTAGCTGATTGTTCTGTTAAATATCTTGTAGGCATGCTAGAGAACATTCCCATGCGTATATGTCAATTTTACATCCCTACTGATTTTGTGATAATGGACATAAAAGAGGATTCCAACATAACCATTATTTTAGGAAGACCCTTTTTATCCACAACCGGAGCTATCATAGATGTGAAGAAAGGAAAGATAACTTTTGAAGTTAGTAAAGAGAAGGTCGAATTTATTTTGGCTCAATTCCTGAAAGCTTCATCTATAGAAGATACATGCTGCTTCCTAGATGTCATTGATGAATGTGTGAAAGAAATGGAGATGGGACCATCCAAGTAAACCGAAGTACTAAAGATTCCATCACCTCCTATATTCAAAGACGATAATTGGCGGGGGCCATACATAGATGACAATCAGAGAGAATGTCTAGCACTAACACCAGATTCAACGCCCAACCCAAAGAAACCTTCAGTAGAACTTAAAACACTACCCAAAAACCTAAGGTACAAATTCCTAGATACAGAGCTTGAAAGACCAGTAATAGTCAATGCTGATTTGGGACAGATAGAAACTGAAAAGTTACTACATGTCCTGAGAAAGTATCCTACAACTCTAGGGTATAACATCTCAGATCTAAAAGGAATAAGTCCCTATATATGTATGCATCATATTATGTTAGAGGATGACTATAAAACCTCTATAGAGCATCAATGAAGGATAAATCCCATTATAAGAGATGTAGTAAAAAAGGAGGTGCAAAAGCTATTAGAAGCAAGAATCATATATCTAATATCTGACAGTACTTGGGTTAGCCCAGTACATGCCGTACCAAAGAAGGGAGGTTTTACGGTTGTTAGTAATGAAAAAGGCGAGACATTGGCAAAGCGAATTCACACTGGATAAAGGATGTGCATAGACTATAGAAAGCTGAATAAAGCCACTCGAAAGGATCATTACCCTCTACCATTTATTCTCACTTCTGCTATTTAGACGGATACTTGGGATTCTTCCAAATTCCCATTTATCCAGATGACCAAGAAAATACCACCTTTACATGCTCTTATGGTACATTTGCCTATCGACGAATGTCATTTGGACTATGTAACTTTTCCGCAACTTTTCAGAGATGCATGATGGCCATATTTGCTAATTTTATAAATAACATAATGGAAGTATTTATGGACGACTTCTCTGTTTATGGACAAAGTTTTGAAGGATGTCTTTCGAACCTGGAAATGGTATTAGAACGACGTGTTAAAGTTAACTTAGTGTTTAACTCAGAAAAATGACATTTCATGGTCCAAGAAGGGA
The DNA here is from genome assembly GCA_948472305.1 of Vicia faba. Lineage (NCBI taxonomy): Eukaryota > Viridiplantae > Streptophyta > Magnoliopsida > Fabales > Fabaceae > Vicia > Vicia faba. The sequence goes on from OX451735.1 coordinate 885,353,676, forward strand.
TTGTACTTGGACATATCATATCGATAGAGGAATTGAAGTGGATAAAGAAAAAATAGAAATCATAGAAAAATATTCAACCTCCAAAAACTACTAGAGAAGTTCGTAGTTTTTACGACATACTAGTTTTTACCGACGATTCATTAAAGATTTCTATAAGATAACCAAACCACTGACTAGTTTATTGATGAAAGATGCTGAATTTATATTTGATGAGGACTGCTTGAAAGTGTTTGGACATATGAAAATGATCTTATTACCGCAGCCATTATGCAACCACCTGATTGGAGTAAACCATTTGAAATAATGTGTGATGCTAGTGACTATGTTGTAGGCGCTGTATTAGGACAAAGAGAAGATAAAAAGCTTCATATAATCTACTATGTAAGTAGAACCTTGGACAGTGCGGAGATGAACTATGCTATCACATAGAAAGAACTCCTTACTGTTGTGTTCGCTTTAGATAACTTTCACTCTTATTTAGTAGGGGCTAAAATAATTGTCTATACTGATCATGCTGCAATTAGGTACTTGTTGAATAAGAAGGATGTTAAGCCCATGCTTTTAAGATGGATTTTGCTATTGCAAGAATTTGATTTAAAAATCAAAGACAAGAAAGGTACTGAAAATTTAGTAGCAAATCATCTTTCTAGAATCGAGTATTTAGAACCTGAACAAGTCCCCATCAATGATGATTTTCCTTACGATCGACTTATAGCCCAATTAGAAAATGAGAGTCAAACAAGTGAATGCTCTTTAATTTATCATGATGTAGAGACTTATGAAATAGTGGAGTCAATTTGCACCAAAACCACATTGCCATGGTATGCTGACTTTGTTAACTACCTAGCAGCTAAGGTACTTCCCCCATACTTAACATACCAACAAAAGAAGAAATTCTTCCATGATCTTAAACAATATTATTGGGATGAGGCACTACTTTTCAAAAGAGGAGCATATGGTATTTTCCACAGATGTTTCCACGAATCATAAATAAATGATATCATATCTCATTTCCATTCTGCACCATATGGAGGGCATGCGAGCATTTCAAAGACTTGCGTAAAAATATTGTAACCTGGCCTCTTTTGGCCAACTCTATGGAAGGATGTACACTCAGAAGTTATAAATTGCGACCGGTGTCAACACTCCGGTAATATCTCTAAAAGGGACGAGATGCCACTAAAAGGTATATTAGAAGTGGAAGCATTTGATGTATGGGGTATAGATTTCATGGGGCCATTCCCGTCTTCTTTTAGCAATAAATACATACTAGTTGTAGTTGATTACGTATCTAAGTGGATCAATACAGTAGCTTTTCCTACTAATGATGCACGAGTAGTCATCAAAATCTTCAAGAAATGAAGATCATGTTTTGAGTTTGAGCAACCTTCAAGGTGTTGTAATGATCTGGTTAGCTTCCTCGAACCTCAAGAAAGCTAATGCAATGCTTAGCTTGAGCTGAGAGTGCCTGGAATGTTCTAGATAAGTCAAGTTGCAAAGAGCTATTTTTGAAAATGGAGTTACAGAAGTTATTTAGGTGTTTGAATCACTTCTATATAGTGTATTGATGATGTTTGAAGGGTTATAATGAAAAACTCACAAGGGAAATTGAAGCTTGGATTTCAAAACCAGAAATGACAAGTTTTGAGGTATTTTTGGTGATTCTGTGTTTGAGGAAGTTTGAGAGATTTTTCAGGCTAGCAAAACCGTGTCCTTTGCTTGTAAATGAAGGCTCAATTTATAGGCAAATGTTTGGAAGCTTGGAGGGATCAGAAACAAGAGTTCAGATGTTATGGCCATTTGACTTGTTTTTGAAGCAAGCTTGACAAGCATTGTTCCAAGCCAAGGTACATGGATTGTAGGGGGGCTAGTAAACTTTAAACATGTTTATATGACTTTTTAGATGATGCTTGTGAAGAAATAACAAGTGCAATGCTTAAGACAAGTAGACTTTGTGATTAAAGCAACTTTTCAAGAATGGCAATGGTGCCTTTGTGCCATAAATGGAAATGCAACTTGGATAATGGTTCAAATGCTTGGACAATGGTTCTAACAGTTGCGTAATAAATTAATTATGGAGTGAAACACAAGTTAGAATCCGTCAAAGTGGAGTTATGCGGCATAGGCTAGGGTTTTGATCAAGTGTTCATCACAAAAATGACTTGTAATTCAAGAATGGATGCCCAACTTCTTCTCTTCGATTCTCTTAGCTCAAAAATGATTTATTCAAGTTCTTGGACATTTTGGAAAACTTGAAAAATCCTATACAACTTTCATGATTTCCACTTTTGCTAAATCAAATTGGAGCTCTGTGAAAAATGGCCAAGAAGTTGGGACAAAAATCTGTCTAAACTAGGTCAAAATTTCACTAAGTGTTTTAGAAATAAGTGCATGACTTCATGGGCCTATAACTCAAAATATAAGAATTTTTTGGACATGAACCCTCAAATACAAAGTTGTAGATTTCATCAAGATATACAACTTTCATGATAAAATTTTTCTTTGAATCATCTTAGTAAAAAATTGGCATGAAGTAGTGAAATTATCATGTACAAAAACACTTAGAAAAATTTCTAAGTCTTGAAAAGTTTGACTTTTTAAATTGACTTTTGAATTTATTAACTTCTTGATGATAAAGCTCCATATTATTGAATGTCTTGATGAATATTGACTTTTGAAACTCAGTTTTGATCAAAAAGACAAATTTTGACTTTTGGTGTATCAGTTGACTTTTTATCAGTTGACCAAATTTCATCTATTAATTGTTTGATCTTGAGAGATGAATTGAGTCATGCAATTAGGTCAAACTGATGTACTTGAATCCTTGAGATCATATTTCAAACTAATAAGTTATGTATTAGCTTAAAAGTAAAAAATCAGTCATTCTAGTCAAAAACCCTAAATTTGATCATTTTGCCCTTTTGATGATTTGCACACTTTTCTTGAGGAGTTGTGGTCCAAACTTGATCAATTGATGAATATGACTTCAAAATTTTGATATTGGTAAAAAATATTGAATTTTGACTGTAGGTTGACCATAATTGACTTTTTACCAAATACAGGTGATTTTCAATCATTTGATTAATTGACTGAGCAAAATTATGATCTAAGACTTGAAACTTGACATGAGTATTCTTATAGGTCTATAATGAACCATGAAAATAATTTAGGGCATTAAAAGTTCAACTGTCCCAGTGAAAATCAAAACCCTAATTTGAGGCCTCCGTGTTTAAGAGGTGATTTGACTTAGCCAACTCTTGTGCAAGCTTGAGCTATTGAAGATCTTGTGAGAAATGTCTTGAGAAAAAATAGGGAAAATTTTGGAGTACAACAGCTTCCCTTGTTCAATCTTATTAAACCTAAAGAGTTATATTGGAGTGTCCGCCATTCGTGACTTGAAGGTGGAAGATGATTGAACACTAGAGTGCCCAGAAATTTGCACCCACTGATGCATGGGGTAATGTGTTGGTTGATTGTATTGGGAATGGGCTTGAAGATGCCATTTGGAGAGGTGATAAAGAGTTATAAGAGATTGGCATATAGATGCCATCCATAGGTGACAGAATTTTTTTGGAGATGGGCTTATAGATGCCATCCATAGCGATTGTTGGTAAAAATTGGAAGAAGTACCAGAATAAATCTTTGGTCGATTTATACTGAAACAACAAATGTGCTTCGTCTGTTTTAACTGGAAGAAATAAATCTAGCCAGAAGAGGTCTTTAGTTCGTCTGTCTTTAACTGGAAGAAGTAAATCTAAACCAGAAGAGGTCTTACATTTTCCTTTCATTAACTGGAAGAAGTAAATCTAAACCAGAAGAGGTCTTTCGTTCGCCTGTCTTTAGCTGGAAGAAGTAAATCTAAACCATAAGAGATCTTTCGTTCGTCTGTCTTTAACTGGAAGAAGTAAATCTAAACCAGAAGAGGTCTTTCATTCGGCCGTCTTTAACTAGACGAAGTAAATATAAACTAGAAGAGGTCTTTTGTTCGCCTGTCTTTAACTAGAAGAAGTAAATCTAAATCAGAAGAGGTCTTTTGTTCGCCTGTCTTTAACTGGAAGAAGTAAAGCTAAACCAGAAGAGGTCTTTCGTTCACCTGTCTTTAACTGGAAGAAGTAAATCTAAACGAGAAGAGGTGCTTCATTTTCCTATCTTTAACTGGAAGATTTACTAAACTAGAAGAGGTCTTTCATTAGCATGTCTTTAACTGGAAGAAGTAAATCTAAACCATAAGAGGTATTTTGTTTAATGATTGATTTTTCCTAAAAAGGAAGAGAATTAGTTGTATGCAATGTTATGATGCATGCGTTGCTTAATGATGTTCTCAAAATAAATGAGATTGTGCTATATGCATTTTGTATGCATATGTCAGTCATGATGTATGAATGTGTAATGTTATTGAAATGTGTCCTAATCTAGGAAAATAAATCCATGACTACTGCTGAGGAGTTTCAGAAAGCTAAATCCCAGACTTCTGCTGGAGATGAAGAGTCTGTGTATCTTCAACTTTGTTCCGATTGTTTCCGCTGGGGATTCCTGCTGATTTGTTTGAGTAAACTCTGTAGGGGATGTTGATTTCTGCTTGAGGAGTAGGGTTCAGGAACCTTGGTTGATCATTACTATAATGGGGAATTCTCAAATACCCTGACTGGGGATAAAAGAGATGACTAAACTTCCGATTTGTCTGGGGAGGATTAAGTTAACTGGTATCTGGTTGGATCCTAGGCTTTTCTAACTTTTTAGGGATAATATCAACTCTACTAGGGAAGAGGAGTTTTGTCAGTTAATCCGTAGTAGTCTCAGGAGTAAACTCAAGCTGGGGGAGATTGTAGTCCATTGAGGAAGGTATTCTGAAGACCTTACTGGGGAAATGAATTCATCAGAGGGAGAACTTTTTGCAAGGTTTCTTTCTCAGCTTTGGAAGACCAAACTCGGTTGGGAAAGAGAATTTCTAGGATATATGCGGATCGGAATTCTGGATGGAGAATGTATGAATTCACTCTGTAGGGGATAATCTCGTTGAAGTGACTCTGAGGACATCCCAAATCTTTAAGTAAATGCTTATTATTGTTCTTGTGCGTACATTTGTTAACAGTTAATTATGTTCATATGCATATCTTCATTCAATTTTAGTCATTGGAAGTTTTTGCACTCAAAACAGAAAAACAAAAAGTTTACACTTCAAAGTATATTTGTATTGATAATTTTCCTAAAAATAGGCGTTTTTGTACAAGGAGACAGAAATCCTAGTAAGAGGAAGTCGTCGAAAAAATTAAAAGAATACAAAGTGAAAACAAAAATTGTATAGCCATGTGGAAGTGATCTCATTGGGTTCCGACTCCGCTATTTCCCCTATGTCTTCGAACATCATCCCTTGCCGACGAAAGAAGTTGGTTGAATTGATCTCATACCATTTGAACTTTTGATCTTGGTAATAAAGCTGGCTGTTAGTGATGCAACGGGACATAGTCATACGCTTTAATCCTTAACTTTTGCCTGGACCTCCATTTCGGGTTTTCGGTCCACCGGGATACCCTTTGTTGCCCAAGCCGCCCTTTCAAGTTTTCGACTTGCCAGGTGTACAATCTTTTGTATATATCCCTAATTTTTTCCCGAACCTTTTTTGGTTCGCCGAGATTCCCTTATTTTTTCCTAGGTATGTCAACCTAGCGGGTCGTTCTTTATGCGTAGTATTTTTTGACTATGTTCGCGTTCGCAGGATACAGGAAATCTTCGCGGTCCATAGTGGTTAGCATCATAGCACCTCCAGAGAATACTTTCTTGACAACAAATGGCCCTTCGTAAGTGGGAGTAAATTTTCCCCTGGGATCTCCTTGTGGTAAAATTATGCGCTTTATTACCAAGTCGCCAGCCTGGTATACTCGAGGTTTGATCTTCTTATTGAACGCCTTGATCATACACTTTTGATACATCTGACCATGACAGACAGAAACCAGTCTCTTCTCATCAATCAAAATCAACTTATCTAATCTAGTCTGAATCCATTTGTCTTCACCTATGTTTTCTTCTTTCATAATCCTTAAGGAAGGAATCTGAACTTCAACAGGCAGGACAACTTCCATGCCATAGACTAAAGAGAATGGGGTTTCCCCACTTGATGTTCGTGTCGAGGTACGATAGCCATGAAGAGAAAATGGTAGCATCTCATGCCAGTCTTTATAGGTCACCACCATCTTTTGCACAATCTTCTTTATATTCTTGTTAGCATCTTCCACCACACCATTCATCTTAGGTTTGTATGGAGAAGAGTTGTGATGCTTGATTTTGAATTGTGTGCAGAGTTCCGTGATCATGGCATTGTTCAGGTTAGTTCCATTGTCAGTGATGATCCTTTCAGGGTTGCCATACCAACAAATGAGGTTATGCTTGATAAATCGGGCTACAACATTCTTAGTGACTGAGGCAAATGAAGCAACTTCGACCCATTTGGTGAAGTAGTCAATGGTGACGAGGATGAAAATATGTCCACTGGAGGCAGTGGGATTGATTTCTCCAATCATGTCAACGCCCCACATTGCAAACGGCCACGGAGCAGTCATGACGTTCAAGGGTAATGGAGGCACATGAACCTTGTCGGCATAGATTTGACACTTATGGCAAGTCCTCGAGTGGTGGTGACAATTAGTTTCCATAGTTGTCCAATAGTATCCTTCTCTTAGAATCTTCTTGGCCATAGTGTGTCCACTAGATTGAGTCCTGGAGATACCTTCATGCATGTCTTCCATGATATTTTCTGGTTCCTTCTTGTCCATGCAACGGAGCAAAGTAGAATCATGGTTGTGCTTATACAGGATCCCATTACTTAGGAAGAATTTGGCTGAGAACCTCCGCAGGAATTTCTTTTTGTTGATTGAGGCTCCCTCAGGATATTCTTGTGCTTCAAGGTACCTCCTCACTTCATGATCCCAAGGCTTCTCCTTATTAGTTCCGATCTCATAACAGTGCTCAGGTTCGTCAAATCTTTCTATGGTAATTCTGGGAGCTTCGTTGTCCCAATTGACCTTGAACATAGACGACATAGTTTCTAAAGCATCTGCCAACTAATTTTCTTCCCTCGGGATATGTTCAAAGGTGACCTCATAGAAGTATGGGATCAAGGTTAGCACAAGCTCTTTGTAAGGGATCAAGTTTGGATGTTTGGTATCCCACTCTCCTTTAAATTGACTTACCACCAGGGCTGAGTCTCTGTATACACTCAAGAATTTGATTCTTAGGTCAATGGCAACCTTTAGACCCAAGATGCATGCTTCATACTCGGCCATGTTGTTCGTACAGACGAAGCAAAGTATGGCAGTGAAAGGTGTATGGGTAACCTTTGGGAGAAATGATCATAGCACCAATTTTGTTACCCAATGCATTGGAAGCTCCATCAAAAACCATAGTCCATCGGGATCCTTGTTCAGGTCCTTCATGCAGTCCATGCTTTTCACAGTCAGTTATCAGCATCATGTTCTCATCCGAGAATTCAAAGTTCATAGATTGGTAGTCATCAACAGCCTTATGGGCCAAATGATCCACCAGCACACTTCCCTTGATTGCTTTTTGTGTAGTGTACTGGATGTCATATTCAGTCAAAAACATTTTCCATCTAGCTATTCATCCAGAGAGAGCTGGCTTATCGATGATATACTTGATGGGATCCATCTTAGAAATCAATAAAGTGGTGTGAGTCAACATATACTATCTTAGCTAGTGAGCATCCCATGCCAAAGTGCAACAAGTTTTCTAGAGCAGTCAATATCTGGTTTCGCAGTCGGTAAACTTTTTGCTAAGGTAGTATATTACATGCTCTTTTCGGCCAGACTTGTCATGTTGGCCCAACACACACCCCATTGAATTAACTAATACAATCAAGTACATAATCAGAGGTATTCCTTCAACTGGAGCCATCAGGATTAGAGGTTCTTGTAAGTACTCCTTAATCTTGTCAAAAGCTGCTTGGAAAACGTCGTTCCATCTAACTACTTGATCTTTCTTCAATAGTTTGAAGATTGGCTCATAAGTAGCAGTTAAATGAGATATGAACCAAGAAATATAGTTGAGTCGACCCAAGAAACCCCTGACCTCCTTCTCAGTATGGGGAGCTGGAATTTCTTGTATGGCTTTGACTTTTACGGGGTCGACTTCAATACCTTTGCCTTCGACAATAAACCCTAGGAGTTTTCCAGACCCTACCCCAAAGGTGAATTTGTTGGGATTTAGCCGTAACTTGTATTTCTTCAACCTTTCAAATAGCTTGTGTAAATGATCAAGTTGTTCTTCCTCAGTTTACGACATTTCAATCATATCATCAACGTGCACTTCTATCTCATGATGGATCATGTCATGAAATAGAGCTACCATAGCCTGTTGATAGGTTGCACCTGTATTCTTCAAACCGAAAGGAATGACCTTATAACAAAAGGTGCCCCACTGTGTGATAAATGTGGTTTTCTCCATGTCTTCGGGCGCCATTTTGATTAGATTGTAACTGGAGAAACCATCCATGAAGGAGAAAACTTTGTATTGAGCAGTGTTGTCAACCAAAACGTCAATATGTGGTAGTGGGAAATCATCTTTGGGGCTCTCCCTATTCAAATCCCTGTAGTCTATGCACATACCTACTTTTCCATCCTTCTTCGGCACTGGAACAACATTTTCCACCCATTGGGGATATAACATCACTACCAAGAAACCTGCATCGAACTGTTTCATTACCTCAACTTTGATCTTCTCAGACATATCTGGCCGTATGCGACAAACCTTTTGCTTGACTGGAGGACAATCTTCTTTCTTGGAAGACGATGAACTACGATATCAGTATCAAGCCCCAACATATCTTCATATGACTAAGTGAACACTTCAACATAGCCGTGCAACATCTGGACCAATATGCTTTTGACGTTGTCTTCTAAGTTGGTGTCGATCTTGACTTCTTCCTTGTCTGCCTCAGTACCCAAGTTTATCACTTCAACTGGTTACACGTGTGGTTGGATGTACTTTTACTCTTGTATCAGAAGTCTAGCGAGTTCCCCAAGTATTTCACAATCTTCTTCACCTTCATCTTTGGCTTGATAGATTGGATGTTCAAAGTCATAGATGGCAATAACAAAATTATTGTTAATGAGATCCAGAGTGGATATGGATTTGTAAATGTGTGTGTGTGCATGTAAGGTCACATGGCTATTTTGAAAATGCAATAAAGTAAAGAAAGACAATGAGCGCAAAACTTGAATACAAAATAGTCCAATGTTTTTTATTAAAATGAGCATATGGCATATGAAAATGACAAACCCTTAACAAATAGACCATTGTGCCCCGGGCAAGACATATGGTTTAAAGTCATTGTTTTAATGGAAATTACAAACAAATTTCTCAAAGTAATAAAAACGGGAAATGGTAGTTACTCCTGGCTGAAAGAGATTGGAATGAATTCCTTGGTATTCCAGTTGTTGAGTTCTCCACCAGCAGTCGAGTAAATCCAGTCGTCAAAGTCACAATCAACATCAAAGTCTTCAAGAGCATTAACCTCATGATCACTAATGCGGAGAGGTGGTTTCCCTGCACGAGCACTTTGAACATCCTTTTGAGCCTTGAAAGTGAATCACAATCCAAATTTGTCTGACTTAAAAGGTATATCAGGGAGTTGTCCCCAAATGGTGCAACCTCCGTCTTCAACAACAACACGAGCATCTTTGAGAGAGGCCATCCTCGGTGTATCTTTAGCAGCTTTGAGAGTGTCAGGAATGGCCTTGGAAACAACAACCATGAGAGAGACCACTTCAAAGGCTTGACAAGTAGTTTCAATGAACTCGCCATCCATTTCAACATACTTGAATGAATTTAGATGATTGGTCATAAACTCTTCTTCTCCACATATAGTGACAATTTTCCCCTTGACCGGATACTTCAGCTTTTAATGTAGTGTTGAAGTCACCGCACTGGCCCCATGTATCCATGGGCGCCCAAGCAAGAAAGAATAAGCAGGACGAATATCCATCACATAGAATGTTTAGTTGAAGACTTTAGACCCATCTTTGATAAGGAGATCAACCTCTCCATGGACCATTCTCTTTGATCCGTCAAAAGCTCTCACCACAATGTCACTGGGATTCAGCACCAAACCTTCACGGTCCAACCTATCTAGAGCACCTTTGGGTAAGACATTCAGGGATGACCCAATATCTATCAATACGTGTGCTAAAGTGGTTCCCTTACACTCGATGGAAACATGCAGAGCTTTATTGTGATTCTTCCCAGTCGGGGTCAAATCTGCATCCGAAAATCCCAATCCATTGTCAACAGTCAAACTGGCTACACAGTTTTCAAATTGGTCAGCCATAGTTTCTTGTGGGACATGTGCATTTTTCAGGAATTTTATCAATGCTTGAGCATGTGCCTCAAAGCATAGCACCAAAGACAACATAGAAATCTTCAAGGGTGTTTTCCCCAACTGTTCCACTATCTTGTAATCACTTTTTCTAATAATTTTTAAAATCTCCTCCATCTCTTGGGTAGATGGGTCCTCAACTACAATATCGTTTGTGGGAGGTGAAATTTCTGGAGAAAAGATCCTCCCCGTTCTAGTGACTTTAATTGATCCAGCAATGCTTGTAACGTCGGCAGTTTTATCTTCATCAATCCACGAATATTGTTTGGTACCATGGTAATACACTCACACCCCATAATTCTAGGGCACAACCTTATCAGAAGAGTAGAAAACTGGCCCAGTGTAGTGATAATCGATGGAGCTATTCTTGGTTCAACAAGAATCTTAATAGGACCTTTGGAGGTGATCCAAATAAGTTTGTTTGAGATAGTAATGATAGACACGTCTTCAAATTCTTGAGATACACTTTGGGTCAAACTTTTCACAGATGGAGTTCTTCCAAATATAATCTCATGACTATCCATTAGGTGTTGGACACCTTTCTTTAGCCATTCACAACCATTAATTTATACAACATAGCAGCAACAGTCTTCAAGGCAGCAAGGGAATACCCCGACTTTCAACAAATTCTATTTAACAATCTTCAAAGGAGGGCAAATCATTGATGGAGGAAACAAAAGAAGCATCTTCAATATCATTGACACCCTTACCATGATTTGGCATGGGTGCAGTGATCACATTGGGAGTTGGAAGAGGGTCGAATTCAACTGTCTTGTTATCAATTATGTCTTAGATTTTGCATTTTAATGCCTAACAATGGTCAGTGTCATGTTCGGGACTATTGGAGTGGTAAGCACATTTTGCATTCGGGTTATATTTTGGAGATGAAAGATTGGGATTTGAAGGGGGATCCCGCAATGTTAACAAATTGGCCTTCAATAGGTGTTGTATGGCTTGAGGTAGTGACATGTTGATTAAGGTAAATTGTCTGCTCGGATGTCTGGTCTTTGTTGATTAGCTTGTTGTTGTGGTCTTTGAGTAGAAGTTGGATTGGAGATTAGAACTACACTTACTGACTGATGACGGCCCTTCCTAGCATGACTCCTTGACCCATACACAACATTAGTCTCTTTTTTACCAATAAATGGCTTTTTCATAACATTTTAGGTGGAGGCCATGGGTATCTTCCCGCTTTTAATCCCGCTTTCAACCTTCTCACCAGTCAAGATCAATTCAGTGAATCTGGATGATGAACTTCCAATCATTAAGTTTAAAAATGGTCTAGTCAATGTTCCTATAAACATGTCTACCAACTATCTATCAGTTAAGGGTGGATGCACCCTACCAGCCATGTCTCTCCATTTTTAAGCGTATTCTTTGAAGCCCTCGTTGGAACCCATGGTCATTCCTTGTAATTGCACCCTAGTTGGCACAAGATCAGCGTTATATTGATATTGGTGGTAAAAGGCAGTGGCAAAATCCTCCCAAGTATAAATGTTAGTCCCTTCCAATTGGTAAACCACTCCAACTGCATCCCAGATAGACTTTCTTGAAAAAAGTGCACCCACAGTTTCTTATCAGCGGCATGCGGCTGAATTTTGCGGATGTAAGATCTTAGGTGAAGCTTCGGACATGAGACACCATCGTACTTGGAAAAAACAGGGATCTTGAATTTTTGGGGAATGATTACCCCAGGAAACAAACACAAGTCACCAAAGTCTAAGCCAGGCACAACTTGAAACTCCACAGCTTTTAGTATGTCTTCTAATTGCTTATATTTGTCATCGGCCGACGGGTATTGCTCATCCGAATAATCCTCGTCTTTAGATATTTGATTGTTTCCACCCCTAGCCCGGGTGCTTCTAGCATCTTCATCTTGATTCTCATCCTCCTCGGAGGATTCTTTTTCAACTTGAACTTGTCGGACGGGGCCTTTGAATCTCTTCCTCATGTTGATTACAACTTTATTCTTGGTCTTCTTCTTCGTGACAAGAAGTGTCATCATTTCTTGCTACCCCTTTGCTAAGTTGAGAAGAGTATCTTGGAATTAAGAGTGTTGAGTCTGCAAGTCCTTGACGGTTTTCTTGAGATCCATCTTATACTTAAATAAATATTAGAAAGATAAGGAAACCTATGTCAGAAAACCTGCTTATGATATGATGCATGTTATGTGAATGCAATGTTTTCAAGGACTTTTAAGATTAAAATTTGCTTAACCAAAGAGGAAACAAAAAATCAATTGTATTAATAAGTTTAAAGGTTACAAATGCCTCTTGGGCTTACAATGAAAAAAAAGAAGACAAAATAAGCTCCTAAAACAAAAAGCTCAGGTTTCCTACTAGCGCATCCTTTTTGGTGCAATGTAAGCATCCAGGCTTCGCTCCTCGTGAAGTTGCCTTGTGAGCTCCAACACTTTCTTCTCGCTTGAGTAGAATTGTACTTTAAAGGTGTCTCTCTCTCCCTTTATTTGAATCCACGATCTTTGTAATTACTCGAGAGTAGTAGGCATGTCAGGATAAAGAACGGTGTAAGGAATACCCCCCTCGGTGATAGACTCCATAATAATTGGTAAGATGGCCACATACGACATCATGAGATTTTAAGCGCGAGCTCGCACCCACTTGAGATAAGGCTCTAATGGAGTGGAGTTCTTATGCCCCAAAGTTTTTCTACCAACCTTGTTTACCATGCCCCAGGTTCATACAAATCTTTGACGATAACCTTGGACATTATTTTCATAACAAATACAATACCTTAGACAAGCACGTCATGAGGGCCATCCCTCCAAACATAACCAAACTGTCGTAGAGCCAAGAAAGGATTATAAGTGATACCTCCCCTAATTCCAAGGAGTGGGACATTAGGGAATTTCCCATAGCAGTCAGTGATGGTGACATCCTCCAAAGATCAAGAACACCAATGAATATCTGAATACGAGAGTGACATTAACCTTTAAGACCACCTCATGCCTTGTTCATTTTTCAAAATTGATCGAGGAAGTTGTAAAATAAACCACCTAGACAGAAAAGGAGTGCAACACATAAGAATCCCTCTTCTCTTTATTATGCGAGCGTGAAGAGAATGCAAAATATCTCCGAGTAAGGTCGGCACCGGGTTATGAGATAGGAAGACTTTGACCGCATTTACATCTATAAGTTGGTCTGGATTAGGGAACAATACCATCCCATAGATTAGAAGAGCCAAAACTTCTTCAAAAGCTTTCAAATCCAGATCATCCCGAACAGTTGAGACTTCTCAAACAAAAACTTGGCTAGAAAACCCTTAACACCACTTCTTGTTTCCCAGTTAGCCACAATGTCGGACTATTGCAAATGCAAGGCTAATGCAATCTCCTCAGGTCATAGATCTTTCTTAATACCAGTGAAAGGTATTTGATCAAGAATGGGTACTCCCAATAGTTGAGGGAATTCTTCCATGGTGGGCACCAGTTGGTAATCAGGAAATGTAAAACAGTGATGTTCAGGATCAAAGAATTGAAAAAGCACATGTACCGTGTCTTCTTCAAAGTTTGAGGTAACCAAGTTAAAGAGTCGACCATACTTCTTAGTGAATAGATAATTTTAAGGGACCCTTGATGTTAAATCTTTGAGTTAAGGAGGAACTTTCACAAGGTTGATTCGGACGGTATTTCTGCGATTGGAAGCCATATCCTGCAAAACAGAACAACGATAAATCTCTAGGTCCTTGAAATGGTTAGTGCAAATGCTATGGCATGATGTCATGATGTTATGTACACATAATCATATACAAACAAAATAAACAAGTCCTTAGGTTTAGGCTTTCATGGATTCCATAGGTAAGTACACTCTTGAAGTTTAGTTGGTTTAACCTGTCCTAGAAAGTAATCGGGTTCTAGGGAATCTCAATATGATTGATCTTTCTTCACCGGGCATTATTTCAGCGTAAGCCTATGTTTTGGAGACCAAAATATCCTGAAAGTACGATCTCAATGAGCGTAGTATCGAGTATCAACCAACTTTGGACTGCACCAAAACCGGATATCTCACTACTTCCTAATGGCCAAGTTGTTCAACTAAAGGTTCTAAGGTCAGTTAGTGCTTTATGACACCACACAGCGGTCCCGTATTCTCCTTGATTCACCACAAGGGATACTGGTACTCACAAATGTATCACACTAACGTAGCTATTGTTTCAACCATATCGGTCTATACCGTACAGTCTTCACAATCTATTGCTACTTACCTAATAATGTTCCCATATTTGGGTAGAGGATCTATACAAAACCCAAACATGGACCCAAAATGTAAAGCAAACAAATCAAACAAATGAAAGCATTTAAAGGTGATCTAGTCTCTAAGGTGACCTCACTTCTAAGTTATATCCCCAACAGAGTCGCCAGTTCTATAATACGGTGGGAAAATTGACTTGGGTGTTTTGCGTTTTATCGCAATTGTTGCGGATAGCAAGATTCGCCACCAACTTTTCTTTTATCCAATAAAGGAAAGGGTGAAAAGAACAGGAAATACCTTTTAAGAATTTTCTTGTGTTCGGGGGGTAGGTTATGAAAAAGGAAGGTGTTAGCACCCTTTTCATCTGTAGTTATCTATGGGCTCTTAGTTGCTAGCTTACTTTGAAAATGCTTTGTGAAATGTGTTTGTGTTTGTTTGAAAGTATTTTTGAAAAATGCCTTCATTTAGGAAAACTTTTTAATGATTCTCGTCTCTATAAGAATGTATACAAAGTGTTGACTTTTGAAAATAATTCATGGAAAAATGTTGGTGTGTTTGAAATATGTTTTGTTTTGGAATGTTTGTGAGAAAGCAACTACGAGCGATCTACCTACACAAAAAGTCATTGTTCTTTTCCTCCTCCTTTAGATAGTGTTATCTTACAATTAGTTAGTAAGCAACCTTATCATTGGATGCGAAGGGACAGATATGGGTCATTGTAGAATCATAGAAGGCAACATTGTAGGATACCTTAGCAATTTTTTGTAAGGGTCTAAGATCGTTTACCGAAGGCAATATCGAAGGGTCATCGAGGGACTACGATCTTGTAATCGAGGGTCTTTGCTAAAGTATCCCACATTCGAGGGACATGACTATTTTATTCTAAGGAAACAAGTGTGGGTTAATCCTAGAGGTGCAAGTGTGCAAAGTGTTTTGTTTTCATGCAATTTGTCTTGAATTAGGATTGTCTACTTATTGATTTCAAGTTTTGCCATACAAACCCTAATTACTAGCAATAATATGGAAAGTGATAAATTGCGAAAATTAAAAGTCCTATGCTATTACATCACTTTTAGGGGATGGGGGTACAAATTACAAATGGGGATGATAAGAGAAAATAAATCTTAACTATTACAAGGATTTGACAATTACATTATAAGGTGCAAAATAATAAAATGTGCAAAGAAATATAGAGAAAAGAAATTAAAGAGAAAATTGTTTTTATGTCTTTTTGTATGAAAAGATTAGTTTAACTAAATTAGATGGAAATAAGTTAATTAATTAAATTCCTAAATTCTAGGTTAATTTAATTAGAAAAGAAAATTAAAATAAATCTAAGTCTAAATTAATTTAAGAAAGAAAAGGTTTTTTTAGAGTTTTTGTTTAAAAGAAATGAAATAAAGTGAAAATAATAATTTTTAATCTAAGTATTTAATAAAATATTTTTTTGGTATTTTAATTTAAAAATAATAATAATAAGATAAAATAAAATACAGAAAATAAAAAAATAGAAAATAAAAGTATAAAAATTTAGGTCGGGGGGGGGGGGGGGGGGGGGGGGGGGGGTTAAAAGTGAAAAGGGTGTTATAAAGTAAAAAAAGTTTTTGTTTATTTTAGGTCCAAACCCTTTTTGTAATCAGAAATAAAAACAAAATAAAATAAAAAGGTGGACTGTGTGTTATATAGAAAATGGGGGGTGATGTTGAAGAAAATGAAACAAGCCCAATGCTGAAGAGCCCAATGCGCTGCCAAACAAAAAAATAACAAGGAAAATGTGAAAAATGCAAAAGGTCTCGTTGGGGCTTGAACCCAAGACCTTATAGAGGTATGCCTTATGCGCGCGCTTCCTGCCACTGGAGTGGCTGTTTCATCCAGTTATAAAACATATTGTAATAAAAATTAAAATAAACTAAGTTTATGATGTCAACTTCATCTTCTTTCTCGCGCCAGCCATAACTCTGTAACTTTCTCAACTCTCAACCATTTCAGAAATTATAAACATCAAACTTGTTAAAAATTTCACTATGATTTCAAATATATAAATAACTTAAGCAATGGATAAAAGATGAGCAAAAATTTTAAATGGTACCAAATTTAACCTAATTTTTTCAGAAAGTTCAGGCTCAAAATTCTCACTACTCAGGCAACATAAATGAATTCTAAGGACATGGTTAGTTTCAGGGCTATGATGCCTACATTTTATCTTTTAAAATGGAAGGCAAATGATGCTTGTATGAAGAGTTAGAATTTCAGAAAACTCACCTTGCAGATGGAGATCGTGTTTTGAGTTTGAGTAACCTTCAATGTGTTGTAATGATCTTGTTAGCTTCCTTGAACCTTTAGAAATCTAATGCAATGCTTAGCTTGAGCTGAGAGTGCCTGGAATGTTCTGGAGAAGTCAAGTTGCAAAGAGCTATATTTGAAAATGGAGGATGGTGAAGATGGAGTTACATAAGTGATTCAGGTGTTTGAATCACTTCTCTATAGTGTATATATGACGTTTTAAGGGTTAGAATGAAAAATGCACGAGGGAAATTGAAGCTTGGATTTCAAAACCAGAAATGACTAGTTTTGAGGTATTTTTAGTGATTCTGTGTTTGAGGAAGTTTGAGGGAGTTTCAGTCTAGCAAAATCGTGTCCTTGGCTTGTAAGTTAAGGCTCAATTTATTGGTAAAGGTTTTGAATCCTGGAGGGATCAGAAACAAGAGTTCAGATGTTATGGCCATTTGACTTGTTTTTGAAGCAAGCTTGACAAGCATTGTTCCAAGCCAAGGTACATGGATTGTAGGGGGGCTAGTAAACTTTAAACATGTTTATATGACTTTTTAGATAATGCTTGTGCAGAAAGAACAAGTGAAATTCTTAAGACAAGTTGACTTTGTGATTAAAGCAACTTTTCAAGAATGGCAATGGTGCCTTTGTGCCATAAATGGAAATGAAACTTGCATAATGGTTCAAATGCTTGGACAATGGTTCTAACAGTTGTGTAATAAATTAATTATGGAGTGAAACACAAGTTAGAATCCGTCAAAGTGGAGTTATGCAGCATATGCTAGGGTTTTGATCAAGTGTTCATCACAAAAATGACTTGTAATTCAAGAATGGATGCCCAACTTCTTCTCTTCGATTCTATTAGCTCAAAAATGATATCTTCAAGTTCTTGGACATTTTGGAAAGCTTGAAGCATCTTCTACAACTTTTGTGTTTTACACTTTTGCTAAATCAAATTAAAGCTATGTGAAAAATGGCCAAGAAGTTGGGACAAAAATCTGTCTAAACTAGGTTAAAATTTCACTAAGTGTTTTAGAAATAAGTGCATGACTTCATGGGCCTATAACTCAAAATCTAAGCATTTTTTGAACATGAGCCCTAAAATAAAAAGTTTTAGATTTCATCAAGATCTACAACTTTCATATTGAAAGTTTTCTTTGAATCATCTTGCATCTTGGTGAAAAATTGGCATGAAGTAGTGAAATTATCATGTACAAAAACACTTACAAAAATTTATAAGTCTCGAAAAGTTTGACTTTTTAAATTGACTTTTGACTTTCTTGATTTCTTGATGATCAAGCTTCATATTTTTGAATGTCTGGATGAATCTTGACTTTTGAAACTCAATTTTGACCAAAAAGTTAAAGTTTGACTTTTGGTGTATCAGTTTGCCAAACTTCATCTATCAATCGTTTGATCTTGAGAGATGAATTGAGTCATGAAATTAGGTAAAAATGATGTAATTGAATCTTTGAGATCATGTTTCAAACCAATAAGTTATGTATTAGCTCAAAAGTAAAAAATCAGTCATTCTAGTAAAAAACCCTAATTTTGACCATTTTGCCATTTCGATGATTTGCACACTTTTCTTGAGGAATTATGATCCAAACTTGATCAATTGATGAATATGACTTCAAGGTGTTGATATTGGTCAAAAATCTTGAAGTTTGACTTTAGGTTGACCATAATTGACTTTTTACCTAATACAATTGATTTTCAGTCATTTGATTAATTGACTGAGCAAAATCATGATCTAAGACTTGAAACTTGACTTGAGTATTCTTGGAGGTCTATAATGAACCATGAAAATAATTTGGGGCATTAAAAGTTCAATTGTCTTTGTGAAAATCAAAACCTCAATTTGAGGCCTCAGTTTTATGAGGTGATTTGACTTAGCCAACTCTTGTGCAAGCTTGAGCTATTGAAGATCTTGTGAGAAATGTATTGAGAAAAGTGAGGGTAAATTTTGGGGTACAACACCAGGAAATGTCTCAAGAAACCAAAATAGGAAGAACACACTTCTAAATTAAAAATACTTAGTTTGCTTAAAAGCTTCACTAAGAATAATACTCAATTCTTGCTTCACAACTTTGAGGAAAACAATAACTTGATGAACAAGCAATTATCAGTCAACTCAATGTATCAAAGATACATGAGGACGTACAAAATAAACACGTAGAACCTAAGGAACTACCAAACCTAAACCATTATTTCTTTACAAGGTTTTACAATAAAAACTATGCTTAAAAACAAGGTCTTTGACGACTCCTTATATAGGCTTCTGCAGTTAGGCTTGGACTCTTCAATCAACTCTAATCTTCAGCTAAAAAATCTTTGCAGAATATTCTCCAAAAAAATAGGAATAATCTTCATAAAAAGTTTCCTAAAAAGTCTCAATCGATCCTTTTTAGTAACCAATCAAATCTGCATTTGTTTCTGACAAAATCCTTGATTGGCCCGTGCCTGAGTATAGAATATTCCAGATACTCATATCTTCAAATTAAATCTTCAAGGATATCCAAAAGTAGCGCCTGCTGCATTAGACTCAATGTCACAACATCTTCTGTGACATCTGGCAGAAAAACTCATAACAACAAAACTTCTATGACAATTGATAAAGATGATGCACCATCTTACTCAACATCAACATATAACCATGTTTATAACCATGCTTAGAAAAAATTTAGCCAACCATTAAAAACATGTAACTAACATATACAGTTAAAAAGTACTCACAAACATTTTATCATATTTTTCTGATAAGTTGTGGTGTTTTTTTATCGACTAATTGCAAAAGAATTTAATAAGTTATTAATAATTTTACGTATTTTTAGCACTTATTAGGAACGCTTTGGGTGCATCCTTCAAGCATGTTTGGGGTGAGTCCATCAAGTATGCAAAAGGCGTGAGTCTCATGCATGTTTGGGGTGAGTCACTCGAGTATGTTTGGGGTGAGTCCCTCGAGTACACTTAGCGTGATTCCCTATATTATACTTAGGGTGAGTCACTCAAGTATGCCTTGGTTGAGTTCCTCGAGCCTGTTTTGATTAATTCCCTCAAGTATGCTTGGGGTGAGTCCTGAAGAAGTGAAAAACACAAGAAGGGGGGTTGAATTGTTAAAACTTGAAATCAAATGCAGACAACACGTTATTTTTATCCTGGTTCGTTTGATATCAAACTACTCCAGTCCACCCGTCAAGGTGATTTCTCCTCTCTCCAACGAGGTCTTAATCCACTATATTCAACTGAATACAAACTGCTTTAACAACTGCTAAAGCCTTCTTTAGTCTAACCACATACCGGTTTCTCAAGGAATTTCTCTTACAGATAAATGAACAATTATGTGTGTTTGATGTTTTCTAGAAAAACTATATATCACAACTGTGATAATACACAAATGAAGCTTATATGAAACTAGAATGCTATAACTATAGAGTAAGTAATTTGAGAGCTTTAGCAAACTGAGTGAGTGAGGACGAAGATAATTGGCTTATGCGTGTAGGAGAATTGTAGAGTATTAGCCATTTCCTTTCTCACTGATTTGTTTAAATAACCTTGGAATAGATACGTTGCAGTCCATAATTCCATTTCAATGCTCATTACGTTCTTTCCATTTTGAGAAGATCTTTGTCTTGGAATAAAGTCGTTGGTAATTAATCTGCCTTGAATGCAGTACCGTTGACACTTCAGAATGTTCTGCTTGATTAAGATCAGAGTGTGTTGGCTTTAGCTTATTCTGATTGCTTCTGAGTACTGATGACATGGTTAAGATCTTGATTAGAGTCAGAGTTATGTTAAGCGCAGATTTTGTTCATCAGACTTCAGCGTAGCACATGTTTGATCTTCTGATGTGACATTACTTCTGATGTTCTGATGCTGATTCCATCAGAGTTTCCTGCAAATATACAACATATTTTTAGGTAGCATCTATGTCATATATAAATATTATAATTCATTTAATCTTGTATTTTGTTATCATCAAAACTCTAACTGAGGGTTGTAGAATCAAACTATGTTCTAACAATCTCCCCCTTTTTGATGATGACAAAAACTAGATTTTTTCAATTTAAATAAAATGATGAAAGTATCAGAGTTTAAGAATAAAGAGGAAACGATATCAGAGATAATCAGATAATGAGTACAAAGTATCAGAGCTAAGAGGGTAAGGAATAAAAAGTATCAGAGTGATGATGAGAAAAAATCCCCCTGAGTTGATTATTTCCCTTTGATTCCTTGAGACCTTGAGCATCAGAACTTTACTGAACTTTCTTGGAGCATCAGAATTTTACTTTATCAGAGTTCATCAGATTCTTGTACCTATAAGCTTTTCAGAACAGCAAACATATAAGGATGTTAGAATGTTTGAGACTTTTGTCTCAGTAAGCCATTATTGAAAAAATATCATTCTTTCTCCCCCTTTTTGTCAGCGATCAAAAATCATATATAATCAGAGTTAAACAGATTAGAGTAAAAACACGTTTGTATTAAAACAGAAGCAATGATAGTTTAGAATAAGTAAAAATATTACAGACAAACATGTAAAGAAAGCAAGAAAAACATAAGAAAAATCTAAGAAGAAGGAGGAAGTCGTGTGAACAGAGCTTCCAACATGCTCTTGATTTGTTCGCTGGTTTCGTTTTGCTTTGCTACCATGCTTGCTATAGATTCAATCTTGATATCCTGCTTGTCCATCCGTTCATTCATCAGCATGTCTGATCTCTTCAAATCTTCCAGAGTCTGCCTGTCAAGAGAGGAACCTTGGGGATCTTCAGATACAGGCTGCTTCTCAGAGCTTTCTGTAGTTTCTTCTGCTTGACCCAAGTCTTCATCTTGAATTATCTGTTCTTCTGTAGGTTGAACTGTAGATGTTGGATGCTTTTCAGACCAAGGCTCACTGTCCAGATGGAGAACTTCTTCCTTCAGAAGCTTGCTCAGAACTGGACCTTCCATTTCCTTCAGCAGTTTGTTGAAGTTCTGTTGAGCCTGTCCATAACTCTGGTCTTGCAGCTTGAAGGTTTCAGCGCATACCCATCTTCTGAATTGAGTCCAGAGATGATCTGATACAGCAGGATCAACCACTTCCAGACTTGCTTGTTTCAAAGAAGTGATCCACTTCTTCATATCTGATTCAAAGTTCAAAATGCTGGAACCAACATCTGGTTGTTTCGGTTTAGGGATGGCAGTTTTCTGGTTTATTGCAGCAAGGCGTTCAAGGATTGTTAGGTCAATGACTGTCTTGCTGTGGTTCTCTGTATTTTTCTTAGGTGAGGGAGTGGGAGAGTCAGAAATAACTATTGGACTAGCTGGGGTATTTGGTGGAGTTGTTTCTGGTGAAGATGGTAGTTGAGACATATTAACAGTTGTACCACAGGGCAATTGAATGGCCAAAGGTTGTGGTTTAGGAGATTCAGAGGTTTGAGCCTCAGAGTTTTGAGTCTCAGGTTGTGGAGTTTGTTCATGTTGAGGAGAGGGTGGATTACTTTCTGGTTGAGGAGAGGAAGGTTGTGGGATTTCTGGTTCTGGTATTGGAGAGAGTGGAGTTTCTGGTATTGGTGAAAGTGGAATGCCAGGTTGTGGAGAAATGGGAATTTCTGGTTGTGGATTTGGATTGATTGTTTCAGGAGCGGAAGAGTGTTGTTTTATATCAGAAAGAACTTGAGCAAGTTCTGGTTCTGGTATGGTTGCAGTGTTTTGATTTTGTGGTTTGGAGCGGGATCTTCTGAGGGTTAAGGACTCAGAAGGGTCAAAATCAATGTCAAAATCTTCAAAGGTTTGTGGTGTTGGGATATCAGCTGGTGTTGGAATGGGAGTAGGAATAGATGTGGAAACAACAGTTGAATTTAAAACAGAAACATGATTACCTCTTTTCTTTGGAGTCTGTTGTGATGATCCTTCTGGAGCAGCTTTTCTCTTCTTAGTCTTCTTCAGAACAACCTCTGGTGCCTTCTGCTGAAGATCTTGAATATTTAGATTAGGTGTTGTACCATCAGCTTTGCACGCATCCAAATATCTCAGAATGATTTGAGGCTTAGAGTCAATCTCTGAGAACATAGGAAAGTCGTCCAGAGGGACTCTTCTGCTGGAGATATCAACAAAAGGAGTGACGTTGGGCTCCTTCTTAATGTTCTCTATCAGCTTCATTTTCTTTAGATTCTTGGCATTCAGCTGCTTGCCAACAGAAGGTTCCAGGGTGCTAATCTCTTGTGCCTCTGTCAAGTGTTCAATCAGCCTATTCTCAGTCAGAATATCTGATATTAATCTTCCCAAGGGTATCCAATCCCTTTTAGTGTGTTCATCTTCTCTTGTCTCCTTAATGCTTGTTCTCAGATGGTTGAACAGAAGATGAGCTAGATTAATCTTTACCCTCTGAGAAATAAAATAGATCAGAAACTGCTGATCTATGTTTATGTAATCAGGAGAGCTGGTAGGCTTCCTGTGGTTGAAACATCCCAGAATAATCTTTGCCCAAATTATATGCTTATCTCTCAAATCCCTTATCTTGCTGGAGGGAAGCCCCAGCGTGAAAATTTCCCTTGCTATAACAGCAACATCTGAACATCTTTCTGCCATATCTGTACAGCGAATACCACCACCATTGTACCCAATGAGTTTTGCTATTAGGTCTTCAGTAATCACAATCTTCTTCCCCATGATATAAGAAGTGACTTGGTGATTTGAGGAAGAGGCGTGAATCCAGAATTCCTTAACCAAGATAGGAAAAGTTGGACCCACCAACCTGTCAAAATACCTTTCCCATCCTTGAGCTTGAATCTATTCTGATAAATCAAAACCATTTTCCTTCAAACTGTTGAAATCCACTATAATCTCTGACAGAACTTCAAGATTCTTGACTGGAGTGAGAAGTGTTCTGAGAGGAACCTCATATTGCTCAGATGATGCATCTTTCTGGGAACCTGATGAAAGATTGCTGCTAGAAGCCATGTTCACACGAGGATTTTTTTGAAAAAGCTTTAAGGGGTTTCTTGAGAAAGAAGAACACAGAAAACATAAGTATTGATTGAAAATGAAAGTTAGGGTAAAAGTTGTGAATGGTGTGAATGGTGTTTAAATAGATTTCGAAAAAGTTTTTGAAAACATAAACGATTAAGAGAGAGAAATAAATCATGATTAATAGCATTTAATGATGGCTGATTTTAGGGGATTTCAGAAAGATACTTAAACGGTTACCAATGACATGTGTCTCAATGCATCCAATCAGCGCTTTGCCTTTTCAGAAGCGTGAACGCGTGTTCAGCCTAAGGAAACAGCTGATGACTGGATGACACTTGTTTGCTTGAGTGAACAACACACCTATCCTTGAACTGAAGTGCTCAGATCTTCATGGATAGATTCTGATACCATATGTATTTCTAAAAATTTTGAAAGAGGATTGATCAGAAGTTCATAGAGAAATAAACATAATTCTGAAGGTTAATATATAAAATTAAAACAGTTTTATTCTGGACAGAGCTTCATGCTGAGATGATTCAGAATGAAGTTGAACCTATCTTCAGAAAGTGGTTTTGTGAAGATATCAACCCATTGATGGTCTGTATCAATAAATTTTAAGTTTAAGATTCCTTTCTGAATATAGTCCCTAATAAAATGATGTTTTATTTCTATATGCTTAGCCCTAGAATGCAAAATTGGACTTCTACTTAAGCAAATAGCAGAGGTGTTATCACAGAGGATAGGAATGTTACTCTCATAAATCTGGAAGTCTTCAAGTTGACTTTTCATCCAGAGCATTTGTGTGCTGCATCCAGCTGCTGCTATGTATTCAGCTTCTGCTGTTAATAGAGCAATAGTGGATTGTCTTTTGCTGGACCACGAGATCAGATTTTCTCCCAGTAACTGGCAGCTTCCAAAAGTGCTTTTACGTTCAACTCTGTCTCCAGCAAAGTCAGCATCACAATAACCTACTAAGCTGTAATCACTAGATTTTCTATAAAATAGACCCAGATTAGTAGTACCTTTCAGATACTTGAAAATTCGCTTAACAACTGTTAAGTGAGATTCTCTAGGATCTAATTGGAATCTTGCACAAATGCATACACTAAATAAAATATCAGGCCTTGAGGCTGTCAGATAAAGAAGAGAACCAATCATACCTCTGTAAACCTTCTATTCTACCATTTTGCTTACCTCTTCTCTTTCCAGAATGCACGTGGGATGAATTGGAATCTTTGATGGCTTACATTCTGAGAGATCAAATTTCTTCAGAAGTTCTCTGACATATTTGCTCTGATGAATGTAAGTTCCTTCTAGGGTTTGATTGATCTGAATGCCCATAAAGAATTTCAGTTCCCCCATCAGGCTCATCTCAAATTCTGCCTGCATACACTTAGCAAACTTTCTTCCCATAGAAGGTTTAGTAGATCCAAATATTATATCATCAACATAAATCTGACAGACTAAAATGTCATTCTTAACTGTTTTACAAAATAAGGTTGTGTCCACCTTCCCTCTGGTGAATTCCTTTTCTAACAGGAAGTTACTTAGTCTTTCATACCAAGCTCTGGGAGCTTGTTTCAGACCATACAGTTACTTCTTTAGTTTGAAAACATATTCTGGATTTTTTGAACTTTCAAAACCAGGGGTTGGTGCACATATACCTCTTCTTCTATATAGCCATTTAAGAATGCACTCTTGACATCCATCTGATACAGAGTGATGCCTTTATTAACAGCAAAAGAAATTAAAAATCTGATAGATTCTAACCTGGTGACTGAAGCAAAGGTTTCTGTATAGTCTATCCCCTCTTGTTGACTATAACCTTATGCTACCAATCGTGCCTTGTTTCTGATGACTTCACCTTGTTCATTCAGTTTGTTTCTGAATACCCATTTTGTTCCAATGATGTTGAATCCTTTTGGTTTAGGAACTAGATACCATATGTCATTCCTTGTGAATTGATTCAGCTCCTCTTGCATTGCTAGAATCCAGTCATTGTCCAGAAGTGCTTCATCAATTGAAGATGGTTCAATCAGAGAGACAAGTCCCATGAGGGATTCTTCAGAGTTTCTGAAGCTGGCTCTTGTTCTGATTGGATCTTCCTTTCTTCCTAAGATTGTTTCTTCTGGATGATCCATGCTGCTTCTGGATGGTCTTTTCTGAGGTTGATCAACAGAAGATGCTGGATTGCTTGAAGAGCCTCTTTCTGATGTTGAGGGAGTGTCTCTGTTAAGAGCTTCTGATGACTTGTCTTCAGTACCTGTGAATTCAACTTCCATACCTGCAAGTAATTCATTCTGCTTTGACTTCTGAGAGTCAAGCTTATCATCAAAACGAACATTGATTGACTCTTCCACAATCTGTGTTTCTGTATTGTATACTCTGTACCCTCTTGAGCGTTCAGAGTATCCTAACATAATACACTTCTGTGCTTTAGAGTCAAACTTGTTCAAATAATTTTTAGTATTCAAAATAAAGCAAGTACATCCAAATGGATGAAAATATGAAATGTTGGGCTTTCTGTTCTTCCACAATTCATATGGAGTCTTTTCCAGAATAGGTCTTATGGAGATTCTATTCTGAATGTAGCACGCTGTGTTTATTGCCTCTGCCCAGAAGATCTTAGCAACGTTAGTCTCGTTGATCATGGTTCTGGCCATTTCTTGCAATGTTCTGTTCTTTCGTTCTACAACTCCATTTTGCTGGGGAGTTCCAGGACAAGAGAAATCATGCAGAATGCCTTTGTCATTAAAAAATGATTCAAAATCTTTGTTTTCAAACTCTCCACCATGATCACTTCTGACTTTGACGATTCTAAGATCCTTTTCATTCTGAACTTGGTTACAGAAGGTGACAAACACAGAGTGTGACTCGTCCTTGTGTCTTAAGAACTTTACCCATGTCCATCTGCTATAGTCATCTACGATTACTAACCCATACTTCTTGCCACTGACTAAAGCAGTTTTAACTGGTCCAAATAAGTCAATGTGCAGAAGTTCTAATGGCTTAGAGGTGGAAACAACATTTTTTAGATTTAAAAGCAGGTTTTGCAAACTTGCCTTTCTGACATGCTTCACACAGAGCATCTGAATTGAACTTCAGGTTAGGAAGTCCTCTGACCAGATTGAGTTTGTTAATCTGAGATATTCTTCTCATACTAACATGCCCTAATCTTCTGTGCCAGATCCATTGCTCGTTGTTAACAGACAGAAGACACTTTACATTCTGACTTTTCAGTTCAGAAAGTTTGATTTTGTAAATGTTGTTTCTCCTCTTTCCATTAAATAGGATAGTCCCATCTTTCTGACTAACAGCTTTACATGAATTTTGATTAAAGATTATATCATAACCGTTATCACTTAATTGACTTATGGATAACAGGTTATGCATTAATCCATCTACTAATAAAACATTGCTGATAGAGGGAAGATTTCCGTTACCTACTGTTCCAGAGCCAATGATCTTTCCCCTCTGATTGCCTCCAAAGCCTACATGGCCTCCGGGCTTAAGTTCCAGGCTTTGGAACATATGCCTTATTCCCGTCATGTGTCGTGAGCAGCCAGAGTCCAGGTACAATGAATGGTGTTTCTGCTTTGCTGCTAAAGATATCTGCAACATGTATTATTTAATCCTTAGGTACCCATATTTTCTTGGGTCCTGATTTGTTAGTTTTACCAAAACTCTGGTTGAATTTTGGTTTGACAGAATAATTACTACTAGTATATTTGATGTCATATGTGTGCCCATATACAAAGTGTGACTTAAGAGGAGTTCGTTTAATAACTAAGTCCATGGCATTCTTTGGTGTAGGTACCTTACCTTGGTATCCTATTCCCTTTCTGCCATTTCTGCTAACTCCATAGATCATTGAAGCCATTTTGCTTCTATCTATGCTTTTAGCTAGAAACTTCTGAAAGCTGTGATCATACTCCTTGATGATCTCATCAGCACTACTGGGAGTTTCAAGAATTGTTTCTTTCTGAGAGTTTTGTAATATATTTTCTAATTTTGAAACTTTATTTTTCAACTCAGAATTTTCCAACTTGAGACTCTCAGTTTTATCAGAGTCAAGCAAGATCCCTTTTCAGGTTTCTGAACTTGACTCTGATCTGCTGATATCTTTCCAGAATCTCATTAAGGCTTTCAGCTAGTTCAGCCTTAGTAAAATTAATAGCAAAGTCAGGAAATACCTCTTCTGTGTCTGATTCAGAGTCTGATTCAGAAGCTTCACTGTCTTCTGATATGTTTTCCATGAGAGCTATATTTGCTCTCTCATCATCTGATTCCGAGTCAGCTTCAGATGTGTCAGAGTCATCCCATGTGGCCATGAGACTTTTCTTCTTTTCCTTGCCAAACTTTCTTCTAGGCTTTTCCTTCGAAAGCTTTGGGCAGTCACTCTTGTAGTGTCCTTGCTCGTTGCATTCATAGCAGATGATGTCCTTGTTATTTTGCTTTCTGCTTCCTGAAGAGCCTTCAGATCTTCTATGTCCAGAGGAGGATTCTGACCTTCTGTATCTGGAGGAGGATTCGTTCTGGTTCTCAGATCTTCTGGGATTCCTGAACTTCCTTTGCCTCTGCTTCCACAGTTGGTTCACCCTTCTGGAAAGGAGAGACAGTTCATCTTCTTCTGATGAGGACCCATCAGAGGTTTCTTCAACAGCCTACAAAACCTTAGAGTCAGATTTTCTGTTAGATTTTAGAGCTAAAGGCTTACCTTGATTTTGAGGTTCATCAGCTTCTAGCTCTATCTCGTGACTTCTGAGGGAGCTGACAAGTTCCTCCAGAGAGATTGTATTGAGATCCTTAGCTAGCTTCAGTGTTGTGACCATTGGCCTCCACTGTTTTGGCAAGCTTCTGATGATCTTCTTAACATGATCAGCAGTAGAATACCTTTTGTCCAGAACTTTGAGACCAGCAACCAGAATCTGAAATCTTGAGAACATTGTTTCAATAGATTCACTTTCTTCCATTTTGAATGCCTCATACTTCTGAATGAGCGCAAGAGCTTTAGTTTCTTTAACTTGAAGGTTGCCTTCATGCGTCATTCTCAGCGAATCAAACATATTCTTTGCAGTGTCTCTATTTGATATCTTTTCATATTCAGAGTAAGAGATAACACTGAGAAGAATAGTTCTGGCTTTGTGATGGTTTTTGAAATCACGCTTTTGTTGATCAGACATTGCTATCCTGTCAATCTTCTGACCGTTTGCATTCACTGGGTGTGTGTATCCATCTGTCACCATATCCCACAGATCAACATCATGGGCTAGAAAGAAGCTTTCAATTCTGTCTTTCCAGTAATCAAAGTTCTCTCCATCAAAGACTGGAGGTTTGCCACTGAATCTGTCTCTTTCTTCATTGTTGTCATTGCTGATGTTGTGATGTGTTCCTGCCATAGTGTTTTTCAACGCTGGATCTTGTACTGACACGGTTAAGTGTTATGAACTCAGAACCAGGCGCTCTGATGCCAATTGAAGAAGTGAAAAACACAAGAAGGGGGGTTGAATTGTTAAAACTTGAAATCAAATACAGACAACACGTTATTTTTATCATGGTTCGTTTGATCTCAAACTACTCCATTCCACCCGTCAAGGTGATTTCGCCTCTCTCCAACGAGGTCTTAATCCACTATATTCAACTGAATACAAACTGCTTTAACAACTGCTAAAGCCTTCTTGAGTCTAACCACAGACCAGTTTCTCAAGGAATTTCTCTTACAGATAAATGAACAATTATGTGTGTTTGATGTTTTCTAGAAAAACTATATATCACAACTGTGATAATACACAAATGAAGCTTATATGAAACTAGAATGCTATAACTATAGAGTAAGTAATTTGAGAGCTTTAGCAAACTGAGTGAGTGAGGACGAAGATAATTGGCTTATGCGTGTAGGAGAATTGTAGAGTATTAGCCATTTCCTTTCTCACTGATTTGTTTAAATAACCTTGGAATAGATACGTTGCAGTCCATAATTCCATTTCAATGCTCATTACATTCTTTCCATTTTGAGAAGATCTTTGTCTTGGAATAAAGCCGTTGGTAATTAATCTGCCTTGAATGCAGTACCGTTGACACTTCAGAATGTTCTGCTTGATTAAGATCAGAGTGTGTTAGCTTTAGCTTATTCTGATTGCTTCTGAGTGCTGATGACATGGTTAAGATCTTGATCAGAGTCAGAGTTATGTTAAGCGCAGATTCTGTTCATCAGACTTCAGCGTAACACATGTTTGATCTTCTGATGTGACATTACTTCTGATGTTCTGATGCTGATTCCATCAGAGTTTCCTGCAAATATACAACATATTTTTAGGTAGCATCTATGTCATATATAAATCTCATAATTCATTTAATCTTGTATTTTGTTATCATCAAAACTCTAACTGAGGGTTGTAGAATCAAACTATGTTCTAACAAGTCCCTCAAGTATGCTCGGGGCGAGTCTCTTGTATGTGGCATGTGGTAAATTTCTATGTGTCATTGAGGTGGATTCTTAAATATGAGGCTAGATAAACCCTCAAACGTTAGTTGAGGTGGATACGCATGCATAATTAAATGTTATCAATGATGATTTATCCTTGGGAAGTCAAATTCTCATTAACCCCTCACACGTGTCAGAAACACGAGGAATCTTTTATGACTACTGGACAACCTAGTGAGAGGTTCTTGATTACCCCTATAACTAGTCTTCAAATCCATATTAAAGGTATTCAACCCTAACCATTTTATATTTTTTCATATCTCCATCTCAAAAGCTTCAAAGTCCTTCAAGCGTATAAATACTCATTTTCTAGTGTTCTCAATCTCAAGCTCTTAACCCATATTTACAGGTACATATTGTTGGAACAAGTTTGGTTCTACATATACAATCCTTAAGTTTTGATGATAATAAAGTATAAATAATAATTGTTTACACTAATCGGTTTATTAAGTGTGCATAATCTGAAAAAAATGAAAGCAAATTCTAGACTCTAGACAAAGCTGGACAAATTAGACTTTGGATACTGGATAAAACAAATTCTGAACTCTCGATAAAGCAAACTCTGGACTTTGGACAAAGTGACTATGGGATCTGAATAAACAAAGTTTAAATATGAATAAGTGTTTCTCATAGTCAATCGTCTAGATAACCAAGACAATGCATCTGCATCAAATAATCCAGATTTACTCTGATAACTCAAGCCTCATTTACACTAGACTCTAAAGTCTAAATCTACAAGACTCAGAACTTGGACTAATATTCAAATCATGTTAATTACAAAGCCAATGATTGAGAGAGTAATGATTGAACGAATATTCTTGGAGATAGTACATTCAAGTGACTAAATCAAATATACCTTAAAAAGGATAAATATGATGGAAATCTTAAAGGACTATACTACCATCATATCTATTAGACTTGAGACTTCACACACAAGAGGGGGTGAATTGTGTGATTTGGAAAAATATGGTTTTGAAAACTTTTGAAGATTTATATCAGAGTTTGAAAAACATTTTTATAAAAACTAAGCAGCAAAAATTAAATAATAAAGTGCAGAAATAAAAAGTTTAAGGGAAGAAGAAAGACACCAAGAATTATAGAGGTTAGGTCAAAAATGAAAATAAGCTACTCCTCTCCACAAGACTTATTCTTGAGAGTTTCCAATATTACTTGAGAGATTTTAGTTGGAAATGCTCACGAACCCCCTTATACAAGGAAATGGTGGTTGTTCTTAGACTAAAATATTACACGATGAAAGATATGAATATTTGCGTCTTCTCCAATGAAATGCTGAGATTGAAGTAACCAAACTTCCTTCCCAACTATATATTAAAGCGGTTAGTCTTCTCTCCATAAAAATAACTGAGCTCAATTGGTTTAAAAGGATAACCAATAATATCTTGAGTCTTAACAGGGTGACCTTTTAAACAGGTTAACCATGAAGTTATGGTAATTTCATCAATATTGATGATCTTCAACCTATAAACAAACAAGTCTAACTAAGATCCAAGGGAAGTTCATCAATATTGACGATCTTCAACCTAAATAAACATAGGAACTGATGACACAATCCCTAACCAAAGCTTTTAACGAGTTTAGCTTTTGAACCACAAATAAAAAATCCCTAATTGGATAATATTAAATCAAAGGTTTATAATATGAATACCTTGGTGAATTTAAACATTTCTATTAGTACTATGGTTTTGTGGATTGACAACATT
This sequence comes from Vicia faba, assembly GCA_948472305.1. Taxonomy (NCBI): domain Eukaryota; kingdom Viridiplantae; phylum Streptophyta; class Magnoliopsida; order Fabales; family Fabaceae; genus Vicia; species Vicia faba. Next base: position 885,385,701 of record OX451735.1, read on the forward strand.
TTTCTAAAACATGGTTCTGACCAGATGTCGAACAAGATATCGTGACATCATGTTCTGTTATGCAGCAGGCTTGCGTTGTTGTTCTTAAATCTTGGCAGATTTGATTTGATTCTATTATATTTTCCTTTGAATATATATCAGAGATTTTTGGAGGTCAAGAATATTTTTTTTGGAACATATTTGTATCTCCAGTTGTGAAAAAGCTACTAAGTTGGGCCTTGAGACACTTTAGGAAACCATGTATTGGTTGTTCTAAGATTTAAGGAGATTTTCTACACAATTGGTGCATCACTCAGCTTATGGATCAAGAAACTTTTGGACTCAGAATATCAAAGCCCATGGACTACAAAGTTGTATTTAAAGGATAATCCTAACCTAGTGTAATTTAATTTTTCAACAATTTTAAAATTAAGGGAAGCATAAGTCTTAGGTTTTGAGAGTCTCTTGTGTAGTTTGTAAGTCACCCATGTATCTTTTGATACTATATGGATGGCTGATTGTTACTTGACTATTAGTAAAGTTATTATTCTCACTCAGAATCCTTTAGGAAATTAGTTGCGTATTGTTCTCACTCGAAGCTTTTAAGCAAGAGTTTGAGTTATTATAATGGAAGTATGATCATCTAAATTGAGTTGTATTTGTTGCAGCAACTGGGATTACGATTGTTAAATATCACTAGGGTGATTTATGAAGTGAGATGGAGATTACTCATATTTATGGAGGACCTAGGTAGAAGTTACATTGGGTAGGGATTAGGTGAGAAGTTGTAAACATGGGAGTTTAGCTTTGAACTAATACTGCTGATAGTGGACTTCCTTCCTGGCTTGGTAGCCCCTATAGTAGGTGATGTTGCACCTAACTAGGTTAACAACTCATTGTATTATTTATCATTCTATAGTTTTTTTCTATATTACTTATAGCTTAATTGATCTGGTCTGCTGCCAGATGTTGTAACATATTTCATAACATCGTGTTCTAATGTTGGGATGTTTGTAAGTTTCACGTACCGAAATTTCAAATGGTACCAGAGCAGGCACCACAGTCTATTGGGTGAGTTTTCAGAGAGATATATTTCTGGTACTATGTGTCTTTTGAGAAAGCTAGAGTGATACCATTTTGGTGATCAATGGACTAGAGGACTATGGAGTTTATCAGATTGTAAGAATCCTGGTGTTTTAGAAGACTATACATCACTTGTATATGGCCAAAGATACTTGGGAAATTTCTCAAGTCTACTCATAAAGGCACATCTAAGTGTGTTTAGAAGAAAAGACTTTAGATGTAAACATGATCAAGAAGAAGATTCTTAGGTCTCTTCTCTAGAGGTTTGGCATGAAAGTGACAAGCCATTGAAGAAAGACAAGAGAAATCTATTTTTGCTTTCAACTCTACATAATCTTGGTTTCTGGTCTCTAATAAAGGTTTTATTATTTTTATTGTGTTCCTTGGAAAGTGATCCAATCAGGAGTTGAGGAGATTGGACAAATTGTCTAGACTAAATGTCAAAGGCATCTGTACTGAATTTAACATGTCTGTGATGCTAAAATGAATGCTAGAACTAGAGTAAAGATCTATCAATGTCAAAGCATTCATATGGATGTAGAGGTCTTGGATCTCTGTGAAGTAGAATGCACTACTTATCTCAAGGACAAGTATGTAGTTTTTATATGCTTGGCTTAATTAGGAATGTGATCCTGATTATGATTTCCAAGGATATTACTAGTTTGACTGGAAGATGGACTTCTTATGAAGATTTATGAACTAAAGATTTGTATCATAATGAGCTGGAAGTTTGTTTCTATGATTTGTATCTAGAATGAAGAGAGTTTTCAACTGTGAAGATATAGGAGGTGATTTATTGTCTTAAGAGAATGAAGAAGTATCAACTATCTATGTTTTTGCAAGGTGAAGTGACTCTATTTAATCCTAGAGTTTGATGTCTTGATCGAGTTTGTAAGGATAATCCAGATCAGTTGGAGGAGTTTCTTCAAGAGGGAAGATGATTGGAAGTTTAAGGAGGATAAGTTTTCTTCTAAGCTAATTACCAAAGAGAGAACTCAAAGTGATAAAAGGTTGTTTTTATCAAAAGGAATGCTGAGTAAAGTATGTCATAACATTATACTGGACATTCTTCTTACTAATGCTAAAAAGGATTTACTTGCACTGAAGATATCTCTTCTGTGTTGAGTTGATTTTAACAGTTTTGGTTATTTTCTCAAAGGTCAAGTTCAACGTTGTTTAACCAAGCAGTGGTTAATACTAGGGGAAGATGATTATTTCCTTATCTCTCATACCTTTCTTAGGTCTCCAACTAAGATGATTGGTATTTTAACACTAATTGTTCTAGACAGTTAACTACAGTAAAAGTGTTCCTGGTGGTTTGTTTAAGTCTCATTCTAATCAAATGTTACTTTGTGGATGATTCTAAAAAGGAAGTTTAAGGACATTGGATAACTAAAAAATTCAGGATGGATTCTCTAAGTTTTGGTAATTGGTTTTTCTTCTTACTTAAGGATTGATGACTGTGTTATCAAAGTCTGAAGGTATATTCCATCAAGGAAGAATGTTTTGTCACTAATGGGGTGTAGGAAGCTCCTCTGAGGATTTAAGAACAATTGCTATATATGGAATCTCACAAGTATTTAATTGTTTATCCTTTTACTTGGTGTTCAATAAATAACAAGTCAAGATGTCACACCTGAAGGTGCAACATCATACAATTGAAAAATCTCTAGAACCCGTTCTATATTTAGATTAGTTCAATGCAAGGTGAAGGTCCTCGTGGATATAAGGATATATATGGTTTTTATTTTGTGAATCTATTTCTGTAAAATCTTCAAAGGGTATTATCTACTCCTTTTATGAGAACGAGGTATGTTTTTGAGTTACATTATTAAGAGAAGTACTTTTAATGATGAGTGTGATACGGTGGGAGAACTGACTATGGTTTTGCGCTTGTTTTCGCAAATGTTTCGGTTGAGCAAGAGTCGCCACCGACTTTTTATTTTATCCTAAGGAAAGGTTAAAAAAGCACAGCAAAAACCTTTGAGATGTTTTCTTGGGTTCGGGGAGTAGATTATAGAAAGGGAAGGTATTAGCACCCTTTCTATCCATGGTTATCCATGGGCTCTTAGTTACTTGCTTAGATCAACTTGCCTTAATTTTCAATTGTTTGAAATGGTGCTTTATGGGTTTGAAAATGTTTTGAAAAGAGGCCAATGTGGTGGCAACCTTTGTAATGATCCATGTTGGGATGTATACAAAGGTGTACGTCTTTTGAAAAGGTTTTCATTTGTTTTTTGAAAGTTTGTTTTGAAAGTGTTGTGAGGTGTGGTTTAAAAATAGGCAAGTGTTTTGTTTTACAAGTTTGATTCAAGTAACTAAGAGGTTATCTACTCCTAAATTTCTCAAAGATTACTCCTATGTTTTTTAACCCTTTAAACAATTTTGTTCCACCATTGCATTTGGTGGACAATCTTGTGTTAGGATTTGAAAGGGACGGGCGCGGGTCATCGTTTAGACCATAATTGCAATGGTGCCAAGTATCTTTGGGCAATTTTTCCTTTAAGGGACTTGATCATTTTTAGGCAACTTTTGAAAGCGTCGTCGAGGGACTCTGATCATTTGATTGTTTGTTTTGCCCAAAGAGACCTAACATGCAATATGGCCCATTATTGAAGGCAACAAGTGGAATACCCTAGGGGTGCAAGTGTGATTAGTGTTGTCCATTTTCATGCTTGTTTATCTTGAAATTAGGTCAAACTATTTTTGTTACTTTTGATTCGCATACAAACCCTAATTCTAGCATGGTATAATTAGAAAGCATTAAAGCGCGAAAAATAAAGTTTCTAAGTTATTACAACATAATATATGGGAAGGGGGGTACAAATGTTCAAATGGGGGTATTTTGACAAGGAATTTAAACCTAAACTATTACATCAAAATTGGGAATTATACAAATTAATTAATGTACAATAATTAAATAAAATGGAATAAATATGCAAGATGCAAAAAATGTTTTTTATGTGTATGAAAAAGGTATTTTTTATGTGTCAAATAAACAAAATAAAAAGTATTAATTTTTGGATTTTTATGTATTTAGGGCAAAAACCCTAATTTATTAAATAAAAGGTATTAATTATTTAATATATACAATATTTATTTATTATATACAAAAATAAAATAAAAATGAAGTATATTTATAAAAAGGTATTTTTAATGTTAAATGTTAATAAAAATAAAAAATGTGTATATTTTGTATTATTTACTAAATATGCTAATTAATATGTATGTATTTGTATAATTTACTAAACATATATTATATATCCAAAATAATAATATTTAATATTTATAAAAAAAAGTATATTTTATATAAAATATTTTCAGAAGATAAAATAAAATAAAAAATGGAAAATAAAATGTGTTTGCATTATTTTTTAGTATTTTTTTTAATAAAAGTATGTAAGTATTTATTTATGTACAAATATTAATCTAAACAAATAAATGCCTAATAAATATAAAAATGGTTAAAAAATATTTTTTTATATTTTTAATATTATTATAAAAATAAATAAGTCAGAACAAAAAAAAGAAAAGATCAAAAAATCATAAAAATAAGCATAATGGGCCAGGGGGTTCAAAAGTAACAAAAGGGTGCAAAAAGAAATGTGAAACAGAGCCCAGCCCAAAAAGTCCTTCTTCAACCTCCAGACTGTATGAACAACAATCAACACGCGTTTTCTATCTTCCAATTCCTGGACTTTCAAGCAAAACTCACAACATGAAAAATGTAGAGCATTAAGAGACGAATCCAGACATATAAAGAACTTGACTTAGCTCTCTAAGATGAGGGAGAATTTCTTCTCCCCTAATTCCTGACCTAGTTTTTGTTCCATGTTCAGACATTAAATTCTCACAGCACACATAATATAAATGAAAACTAATTACATGGGCATGTTCAGGGCTATGAATGTGACATTTTCTTCACAAACCTAAAGCTAACAATGCCTGGATAGAGAGATACGAGTTCATGAACTTACCTGTTCAGTTGGAGTTGTATTTGGTGATGGAGGTACTTTCAGTGCAAGGTGATGATTGGTACAGCTTCCTTGATGTCCAGGGATGCTATTCCAAGTTTTACTTTGCTTTGAAACTAGCTGAATCGAGTTATAGAACTCCACCTGCAAAACAGAAAAATGAAAATGGTGATGTTGAATGGGAGTGTTACAGGTCGTGTTTGAGGTTTGGAATAGCTTCAAGGGATGTTGTGGGATGTGTTTGAAGTGATTTTAGCAGGAATGCATGAAAGGATTGAGCTATGGAACTCAATCTGCAGCAGATACTCTGTTTGGGCAGTTTGAGGGTGATTTTGTGTTTTAGAAGGCAATGGAGATGGTTGGCTCGTGTTCTAGCTCAATTAGGATGTTTAGAAAGTGTACAAAGTCTTTGCTTCAGGCTTGGTTTACAGGAACGATAGTTGTGTGATGTTATGCTAGGTTTCTTCAACTTTAAGCAAACAATGTCCACTTGAGTTTTTAGACAGGTAGAGGCCCCCCTAATGTGCTGCAAACCTTGGCCTTGATCAGTGTAATTAGCTCATAAACTTGTGCCAAAGAGATTTGCACTGTACTTGCTTGGATTGTTAATTGACATAAAGTGCAACTTTTCTAAAATGGATATAATGCTTTATCTAAAAATGGCTTAATCTTGCATACAATGTCCAAACTCATAGAACAACACCTTGGAACAAAGGATTGGCATTAAATTATGGAGTGAAAAAGGGACAAAGGACCTGTAATCAAGTTATGCAAGCTGATTTCAAAATGGCCTAGATGTATGAACATGTAACTTGGCCAAATCAAAAGTGAGTTTTTCCCAACTTGCCAAATTCGATTCTCCCTAACCATGAGGTTGTTTGATGAGTTCTTGGACATTTTGGAAAGCTTGGAATGTGTAATACAATCCATCTTTGAAATTCAAATTGAAATTCCAAGTGGAAGTATGTGAAAAATGGTCTTGAAGTTAGGTAAAAACCTTGCCTAAAATAGGTCAAATTTTCTCTAAGTTAAGAATGGTTTGGTACCCTTGTTTCAAAAATTGTAACTTGAGCTACAAGCTTCTTTTGGGAAAACTTTGTGAATCAAAGTTGTAGATTTTGCAATAGGCTACAACTTTCATGTTTTGACTTTTCCTTGAATCCAAATGCATCTTGGTGAGAAAGTGGGACAAAGTTAGGAAAAAATTAGGGTTTTTCATAACTTAGAAAAATTCTAAGTTATGAAAAATCTTCATTTCAAACCCTAATTTGCAATTCTTGATTTCTTGATGAACAAGTTTCATGATTTGGCATGTTTTGATGAAAAATGAATCTTGACACTTGATTTTGACCAAAAAGTCAAAGTTTGACTTTTTAGTATACAGTCAAAATTGATCAATTGAGTGGGAAATTCAACTGTCAATCTTGTGCATTTGGGATCTTTTGAACTTGTTGAGTATGTCAAGATAATTCCATGGGGTCCTTGAGTCCATATGTGAGTTTGGTTTGCCATTGGCTAGGTCAAACAGTCAAAAATTGCCTTTGTGCAGTCAAAACCCTAAAAATGACCATTTTGCCCTTTTGGTGATCTGATCAAATTTCTTGTGGAATTGTTATCCAAACTTGATCAAATGGTCCATGTGAGTTCATAATGTTGATGTGGGTCAATTTTCATGAGATTTGACTGTCAATTGGCCACAGTTGACTTTTCCCCCAATACAATTGATTTCTAGGTCAACTGTCCAATTGACTGGGCAAAATTTGGAATCAAGACTTGAAACTTGGTATGGATAAACTTGGGAGTCCAACATGAAGCATGAAAGTCATCTTAGGCATTTTAGGACAAAATATCTTTGTGCAAACACAAACCCTAATTTGGGTCAACAGTGCAAGGAGAAGTCTTGAGCAGAGGAAACCCTAACTGGACCTTGAGCTCCAAGGGTCTTGTGATGAGAAAATGTTGAGGAAATGGGAGGGCAAATTTTGGGGTACAACAATGAGTAACTTCAGGATCACGATTAGTGATGTGTTCATTGAGAAAGGTACTGATGTTCAACCAGATGTTGGAACATCATCCCAACCGTTTGTTACTCCAGTGTGTGGAAGATTCTAAAGGGCCATAAGGTACTAAATAAGGAAGCTCTCAAGAAATAATTTAAGAGGGAGTTCATTATTTGGAGTTTGTTTTAGTCTATGATCATCAGATGTTTCAGAGATGGAATTTTGAATGATTGTGGGTCTTAGGGTAAAAAGCTATTTGCTAAGTCTGAAGAAGATCGTATCATTGGATGATATTTTGATCTCTGAGATTAAAATTAATTGAGTCTTGGTATGTATTTAATATTAGGTACATTGCTGAAGATAAATGTTTTCTATATTGGGTTGATTACTAAAAGGGTACAATATCTAACCGGATGTCATGACATTGTAGTGTAACATTCTGCTGCAACTAAGGGACAAGTTTTTTATTTTGCTTGTAGAACAAAGTCATTGGATATGTCATCATTATGTCAGAGATCTTGCTACAAAATATTGAGACTACTATGCTTGATCTCACTAAGGAGCTTTGGGAAGGATTTTATCATAATTTGAGGTGCAAAATATTTTGAGTATACAAGGGGTATTTTTAGAATTGCACTGTGGGAGAATTTTTGGTAGTAAGTGTTTGGTCGGGGTTGCCAACTATATTCCTCCTTGTGTTTTGTGTAGTCTTAGAAGAAACATTTTCAATGGCATGAAGAATGTCATTTCAAATGTTGTAACATTTTCAACAATTAAAGTTTTGAAAAGAGGTAAGTTTGAACAGAGGCGTGTCTCTCTCTCTCTCATTGAGTGGTACACTGTTTCTAAAGAAGATTTTATCTCCTTCTAATAACGCTTTCATTGATTGATTTATCATTACAAGCAAGGTTTTTGTTACAATCAAAGTAACTCACCTTGTATTTATATGCTTTTCTTCCTCACGTTTCTCATATATTGTGTTTTAACATGAGTAAATCTTCCAAAGATACTGGTGTCAAGAAGGTTCATTTGCTAGAAACCAACAAGGATAAGGGTAGTGATCCTAAGAAGGCTAGGTTCAACATTACAACAAATGTTGTGACATCAACTAGAACATCCTAGATAGGGAGAACATCTGTGACAAAGATGAAATCCTTGAGGAAGAATCATGTTCATTTGCATGATTCAAATTCAGATACTGATGAAGACTGAGTCAATTTCATTGACTCAGAAGGGAGAATTGGATAGCTGGTGACTGCTATCTTCTACATATTTAAAATAAAACAAAAAAAAAGGTATGTTTTTATGTTTTTGAGTCAGTCCTGCTTTGGGGAGTTGGTTTCCCTTAAGTCAACTTGATGCTTCTAGTCTTGCATCAAGTTTTGAGTCTTATTTGTTTTTGGGGAGAAACTTAGACTTACTCTTTGTTTCTGAGGGATTTTTCGGGTCTTTCTTGGTTGAGGGATGTGGTACAGTGGGAGAACTGAATTGAAGGTTTTACGTTTGATCGCAAATGTTGTAGTTAGCAACAGTCTCCACCGACTTTTCTTTTATCTAAAGGGAAAGGTGAAAAATCACAGGACAGACCTTTGAGATTATTTCTTGGGTTCGGGGGGTAGATTATGAAAAGGGAAGGTATTAGCACCCTTTTCATCCATGGTTTTCCATGGGCTCTTAGTTACTTTCTAGATCACTTGCTTTTGTTTTAAATTATGCTTAGTGTGGTTTTTAAAAGTATTTTGTAAAGAGGCCTTTGTTTAAGAAATCTTTGTAATGATTCTCGTTCGTAAGAATGTATACAAAGATGTTGATCTTTTGAAAATGTTTCCAAGTTTGTAAGATGTTTTGAAATGTGTAGGTGTATGTTTTGAGAATAGAAAGGATGTTTTGTTTGAAATTGAGCATGTAATTAGGAGCATTCTACCTACTCAAAAGTCTTTCTTGTACATTTCCTTTCCTTTGACATTGCTATCTTACCATTGATTTGGTAAGTAACTCTATCTTTGGATGTAAACGGGACGGGCGTGGGTCATCGTATAACCATAATTAGCAATGTTGCAAGGCATCTTAGCATTCTCTTTTAGGGACTAAGATCATTTGTAAGGCAACTTAGATAGCGTCATCGAGGGACTATGATCTTGTATTCGTTTGTTTTTGCTAAGATACCTCACATGCGTAATATGGCCATTTTGTAAGGCAACCAAGTGAATTTTACCCTAGGGGTGCTTGTGTGCAAGTGTATTGTTTTCATGCTTGTTTTTGTCTTGAATTAGGGTTTTCTATTTGATTGATTTTTATTATTTCCATACAAATCCTAATTACTAGCATGTAAATATAAAGCATTTAAATTGCGGAAAATAAAAATACTAAGCTATTAGATGATTTGTGGGAAGGGGGTGTACAAAGTATAAATGGGGATTGCAAGAAATTAAACCCTAATTAAGTTATTACAACCATATTGAATTGAATAAATAAATGTACAAGATATGAAAAGGAATAATGTATAAATTAATGAATAAAAAAAAGGAATGGATTTTATTTGGTTTTGTCCTTGTTAAAGAAAGTTATTATTTTTTAACCTAATGACCTAAAAAAGTTTTTTAAAAAAAAGATAAACTAATTTTAATTTAGAAGAGAAAATATTATTAAGTTTTATGAAGAAGATTTTAACACTAGACTAAATAGTATGAAAATTGATTAAATTAGGAAAAGTATAAATTCTATGTTTATTTTAAGAAAATAAAATAAGCCTAAATCTAATTAATTAAAAAAAATTAAGTTTATAACAAAAATATTTTTTATGTTTTTTAGTCTAGAAAATAAAATAAATATATATAGTATGAATAAAAATATATTTTTTTATCTCTTTTTTTTGTCAATAAAATAAATATTAATATTAATAATAAAAATAATAAAAAAAGAAAAATAAAATAAAAATAAAGTAAATAAAAAAGTCAGGGGGGGTTCATTAGTAAACAAAAGAGTATTATGAGCAAAAATGAACTAAGCCCAATGAAGAGCCCAAATGCTACCAAAAAAGAACAAAAAAGAGTCAGAAAAATGTGAAAATAATAAAATGGTCACGTTGGGGCCTGAACCCAGATCCATGAGGTGAACAGACGTGCGCTTTACCACTGGGGTGGCTATACATCCGTTAACTTGTATGAAATGATAAATACATAACACAAAATGCGCCATGACTGTACTTCATCTTCAACCTCCAGCCAAAGGATTTGTAACTTGCTTATTTCTCAACCATTTGCAAAAATGTAAACATGAAAATTGCTCCATTTTGTCACACGAATCCAACCATATAGATATCATAAACTATAAATCAATGATGAATGAGAATATCTAAAAGTAAAAAATTCTGACCTAGATATTTCAGAAATTTCAAACTCAAAATTCTCCTAGCTCAATCAAAATAAATGAAATCTAGGGACATGTACAGCTTCAGGTCAATGATGTCTACATTATATCTTCACAAATGTAAGCCTAACAATGCCTAAGTAATGAGATAGAAGTTCAAGAAAAATACCTTAAAACTGGAAATCGTGAAATGGATTTGAGCTTGTTTCAGGCAGTGCTGATGATCAGGTTAGCTTCCTTGGACTTCTAGGAAGCTAATGCAATGGCTGGCTTGAGCTGAGGGGGGCTGGAATGGTCTGGAGAAGTCCAACTGTGATGCTCTGTTTTTGGTTATGGAAGAGAGGGTAAATGGTATTACAGAAGTAAAACAGGTACAACTATGAGTTACCCTTGATGCAAGGAAGCTTTAGAAACTAAAAGGCCAAAAAACGCACGAGGGAAATGTGAGTTTAAGGTTCAAGGTCAGAAACTATGCAACAATGGAGTTTTTGGGCAATTTCTGATTTGAGAGAGTTTTGGTGTATTTCAGGGTGCTCAAGCTCGTCCTCTAGCTCACGAATAGTTCCTCTATTTATAAGCAACAAGTTTGGAGACTTGTTGTTGATCATAATTCAAAATCACAAGTTTATGCATAACATGTAATTTTTGAGAATTTCAAGTTTCCAAGCATTGTGTACTTGCTAAGATAGAGTGGTTATGCTTTAAACAAGCTTGCTTCTGACTTTGTGGATGGAGTGTGATCAGAGGGAACAAGTTAGAGGCTCAAGAATTGACTTTACACAAAAGCTTGCTTTTCTAAAATGGAAGTGTTCACTTTGTGCCATTAATGGAAATATGGATTGGATAAAGCTTAAACCACTTGGATTAAAGCTCAAAAATTTGTGCAATCCATTAATGATAGATAGATACACAAGTTAGGAGTCCTGAAAAGCAAGATTATGCATCCTAGGTTTGAAATTTGATTCTTGTTCATCACAAAATGCCTTGTAATTCAAGTGACAAAACACCAATTTCATCTCTTTGATTATCCCTACTCAAGAATGATCTCAAGGAGTTATTGAACATTTTTGAAAGCTTTCAATGTGCTATACAACCCATCTTTTAATTTATTTTGAAGATTAACCTTGGAACTATATGAAAAAGTGTCATGAAGTTGAGTCAAAATCCTGACCAAATTAGGGCAAAATTTCACTAAGTGTTTAGTTTCATGACCCTATGTTCTTGAAATTATAACTTGAGATCCAATCATTTTTAGGAGAAGTTGTGTGAATAAAATTTGTATATTTCATGGAGATCTACAACTTTCATGTTGGAAGTTTCTCTTGAATCATCTTGCATCATGGTGAAAATTTGGCTCAAAGTTATAAAAAAACATGAAATTTCCAACACTTAGAAAAATTTCTAAGTTTAAAAATTTTGACTTTTCAAAATGAAATCTTTAGTTTTTGATTTCTTGATGAATAAGTTTCATATTTTGACATGTTTTGATGAATTATGGTCTTTGGCACTTGAATTTGTCCAAAAAGTCAAAGTTTGACTTTTCAGTATACAGTTAACTTTTGATCAGTTGACTCCAAAATTCATTTGTCAATCCAATGGACTTGCAATGTTTTGAAACTTATCATTAGGTAAAAATGATGCAATTGGACTCTCGAGATCATGCGTTAAACCAATTGATCAATTGCTAGGTCAAAAATCAGAAATTGCCCTTTCCTAGTCAAAACCCTAATTTGGACCATTTTGCCCTTTTGGAGATTTGATCAAATTTCTTGAGGAATTGTGGTCCAAACTTGATAAAATGATACATATGAGTTTAAAATGTTTATGTGGATAAAAAATTATGGGGTTTGACTGTAAATTGGCCATGGTTTATTTTTTCCCAATACAGTTGATTTTTAGGTCAGCTATTCAGTTGACTGATCAAAAGTGTGATCCAAGGCTTGAAACTTGACATGAGTAATATCGGGGGTCCATAATTATCCATGAAAGTCATATGGGGAATTGGAAGTTCAAAAATCCTTGTGCAAACTCAAACCCTAATTTTGGTCATTAGTGTTTAAGGAGATGTCTTGAGCTGATCAAACCCTAGTGCAGTCTTGAGCCCAAGGAGATCTTGTGAGCAAATTCTTGATAAGTGAGAGGGAAAATTTTGGGGTACAACAGCTGCCCCTGTTCAATATTCTTAAGCCTGAGGAGTTAGATTGGCAAGTTTTGCCATACGTGACTTGAAGGTGGAAGAAGATTGGACATTAGAGTGCCTAGAAATTTGCACTCAGCAATGTGATGGTAGAGGGAATGGGCTTAAAGATGCCACTTGGAGAGGTGATAGAAAGTTGTAGGAGATGGGCTTAAAGATGCCATTCAAAAGTGATTGTTTGTGTTGTAATTTGTAAGCTGAAAGGATGAATATCAGAATTGCGTCCGTGTCTGGAGCGTATCTGAACTGTATCTGGGAGCTGAATTTGAATGATTATCAGAATGGCATCCGTGTCTGGAGCGTATCTGAACTGTATCTGAAAGCTGGTTTTGAATGAGTGTTAGAATGGCATCCGTGTCTGGAACGTATCTGAAATGTATGTGAGAGTTGAATTTGAATGAGTATCAGAATGGAATCCGTGTCTAGAACGTATCTGAACTGTATCTGAAGTTGAATCTGAATGAGTACCAGAATGGCATCCGTGTCTGGAGAATATCTGAATTGTATCTGAGAACTCTGAACATTGTTAATGATAGCTGTTAATCTTATCCTGAAAAGGGTAAAATGTTAGCTAAAATGCAGGGTCATGTTGTATGAAATATATGATATAATGCATTCGTTTTATTGATGTTTATGATATATGGATGCGATGTATGTGCATGCGAGATAATCTGCCACACTGCTGTTGGATTGGGGAAAATAAATCCCTGACTACTGTTGAAGTGTTGATGAATTTCTGCTTAGAGAAACAAACTCTGTTGTAAGGGAAATGTCGTGTACTGCTTGTAAAATCCTGTTGGGAAATCCTGAGAAATTGAACGACTTCTATTGGGGATTGATGATTGGAAGCTTGTTCCGCTGGGAATTAAACTGCAAATTGTGGGGGATTTATGGAAATAGCTTAGACAGATTTCCCTACCTCTTAAAGCCATTAGTAATTGCCTTTTATTTTGTTTATTTGTAAACAGTAATTATGCTCAAATGCATATGTTCAACAATGAATCATTTGACGTTTTTGTAAACAAAACACAAGAGTAAAGACAAATAGATAGTTTTGCACTTTCAAAGGAATATCTTTGCATTGACTTTGAGTAAGTGTTTTTGTACAATGAGACAAACATTCTAGTAGGAGAACGCCGTCGTAAAAAATGAAAATTTTAATACAAATAAAAGATAGCTATGTGTGATAATTCCATGGGGTTCCCATTTTGCTATAGCCTTTGTATCTCTGAGCATCTTGTCTGTTTGTTGCCTTGTCAGAAGATGATTGAATTGGTCAAAAATGTCGAGTTTGCGAGTTGTTCGTAAGGTGATCCAACGGGACATAGTCATACGCTTTAATTCCCTAACTTTTTCCTGGACCGCCTTTTTGGGTTTTCAGTCCACCGGGAAACCCTTTTTTGCCCAAGTCGCCCTTTCGGGTTTTCAACTTGCCGGGTGTACAGATTTTTTGTTTTATCCCTAATTTTTTCCCGAACCTTTTTGGTTCGCCGGGATGCCCTTGTTTTGCCTAGGTATGTCAACCTAGCGGGTCTCTTATGCGTAGTATCTTTTTACTATGTCTGCGTTCGCAGGATGCGGCAGGTCGTCGCCATCCATGGTGGTCAAGATCATTGGCCCACCAGAGAAAATGTTTTTGATTATAAATGGTCCTTCATAGGTAGGAGTCCATTTGCCCCTGGGATCACCTTGTGGCAGTATGATGCGTTTGATCACTAGATCCCCAACTTGATACACTTGGCGTCTGACCTTCTTGTTGAAAGCCTTGATCATCCGTTTTTGATACATTTTACCATGGCAAATAGTAGTAAGTCTCTTCTCATAAATCAAGTTCAGTTGATCAAGTCGAGTCTGGATCCAATCGTCTTCGTTCAGCCCTACATCCTTCATAATCCTCAGAGAGGGGATCTGGACCTCGATAGGCAAGACATCCTCCATGCCATAAATCAGAGAATAGGGTGTTTCCCCGATTCATGTGCGAGCTGTGGTACGATACCCGTGGAGAGCGAATGGTAGCATCTCATGCCAGTCTTTGTATGTGACGGTCATTTTTTGTATGATCTTTTTAATGTTCTTATTTGTAGCTTCGACAACACCATTCATCTTCGGTCGGTAAGGAGAAGAAATGTGATGTTGAATCTTGAATTGCTCGCACAAGGCGGTGATCATAGTGTTGTTGAGATTTGTACCATTGTCAGTGATGATCCTCTCCGGGATACCGTACCGGAAAATGAGATTTTTCTTGATGAAACGGGAAAAAACATTCTTGGTAATGGAGGCAAAGGAGGCTGCCTTAACCCACTTTGTAAAATAGTCAATGGCTACTAGGATGAAGCAGTGTCCATTGGAGGTTGTTGGCTTGATTTCCCCAATTATATCAATCCCCCACATAGCAAAGGGCCAAGGAGCCGTCAAGACGTTCAGAGGAACTAGAGGTACGTGCACCTTGTCAGCATAAATTTGACATTTATGGTAGGTTCGAGAGTGTTGATAGCAATCTGCTTCCATGGTAGACCAGTAATAGCCTGCCCGTAGGATTTTCTTTGCCATCGTATGCCCACTGGAATGGGTGCCAAAAGTTCCTTCATGCAATTCATCCATGATCCTTTCAGCTTCAACCTTATCTACGCATCGAAGTAACACAGAGTCATGATTGCGTTTGTACAGGATGCCATTACTAAGGAAGAATTTAGCATAGAATCTCCTTAAGAACTTCTTATCATTAACTGAAGCTCCTTCCGCATATTCTTGAGCCTCGAGATACCTCTTGACTTCGTGAAACCAGGGTTGGTCCACTACTTTTTCAGTATTAATCTCGTGACAGTGTGCTGGTTCATCCACTCGTTCGATGGTGATTTGGAGAGCCTCGTTATCACAATTAAGTTTAAACATGGATGACATTGTGGCTAGTGCGTCTGCTAGCTGATTTTCTTCTCGCGGGAAATGCTCGAAGGTAATCTTCTCAAAATGTGGTAGCAATGTCAAAACATGTTCTTTGTAAGGGATCAGGTTAGGGTGTTTGGTGTCCCATTCCCCTTTTATCTGACTGATGACCAAAGCTGAATCTCCGAACACACTTAAAGATTTGATCCCTAGGTCTATGGCAGCTCTGAGGCCAAAGATGCACGCTTCGTATTCCGCCATGTTGTTTGTACAATTGAAGCAAAGTCTGGAAGTAAAGGGAGTATGACACCCTTCCGGAGATATGAGTACAGCACTGATACCATTTCCAAGTGCGTTGGATGCCTCATCAAAGAACAGGGTCCATCGGGATTCTTGTTCAGGTCCGTCACGTGGCCTGAATTCTTTACAGTTGTCTAACATCATGATGTCTTCATCCAGAAATTCGAACTTCATGGATTGGTAGTCTTCCACGGCTTGGTGAGAAACGTGATCCGCTAATACACTGCCCTTTATTGCCTTCTGGGTGGTATACTATATGTCATACTCTGTTAGGATCATCTACCATCTCGCTATTCTCCCGGAGAGAGTAGGTTTCTCGAAGATGTATTTTATCAGATCTATTTTAGATATCAATAAGGTAGTATGGGTCAGCATATACTGTCTTAGTCGGCGAGCAACCCATGCCAGAGCGCATCAAGTTTTCTCGAGCAGTGAATATCTTGTTTCACAGTCGGTAAAATTTTTGCTCAGGTAATAAATAGCATGCTCTTTTCAACCAGACTCGTCATGCTGCCCCGGCACACACCCCGTTGAATTTTCCAAAATAGTCTAATACATGATCAATGGTCTTCCCTCAACTGGTGGCATCAAAACAGGAGGCTCTTGTAAGTATTCTTTGATTTTGTCAAAAGCAACTTGGCACTCGTCATTCCATCTGACTACTTGATCTTTCTTCAATAATTTGAAGATTAGTTCACAAGTAGCTGTCAGGTGAGAGATGAATCTGGAAATGTAGTTCAAATGCCCCAAGAATCCTATGACTTCCTTCTCAGTACGAGGAGCATGCATCTCTTATATTGCTTTAACTTTGGCAGGATCTACCTCGATACCTTTGTTGCTGACGATAAAGCCTAGGAGTTTACCAGATCGTACCCCAAATGTGCATTTGTTTGGATTCAACCTCAGCTTGTACTTCTTCAGTCTCTCAAAAAGTTTTTCTAAGTGATCAATATGCTCTTCTTCTGTTTGAGATTTGACTATCATATCATCCACGTATACCTCTATTTCGTGATGCAGCATGTCATGAAATAAAGCTACCATGGCACGCTGATAGGTTTCCCCAACATTCTTTAGTCCGAATGGCATCACCTTATAGCAGAAAGTGCCCCACTACGTGACAAACATTGTTTTCTCCATGTCCTCAGGCGCCATTTTGATTTGATTGTAACCTGAGAATCTATCCATGAAGGAAAACACTTTGTGTTGTGCCGTATTGTCAACTAGAATATAATATGGGGGAGTGAAAAATTATCCTTAGGGCTTTCCCTATTCAAATCTCGGTAGTCCACACACATTCGCACTTTGCCGTCCTTTTTGGGCACGGGAACAACATTGGCAACCCATTGGGGATAAGAGGTGACAACCAAGAATCCAACGTTGAATTGCTTCATGACTTCTGCTTTAATCTTTTTTGACATATGAGGCCTCATGCGGCGAACCTTTTGCTTTACTAGCGGACAATCCTCTCTTGTAGGCAAACGATGTACCACAATGTCTGCATCAAGTCCCTGCATGTGTTCATACGACCAGGCAAAGACTTCAACATAATCGTGTAACAACTGAATCAGACGCTCCTTGACATTGGGTTCCAGATTGGCACCCATCTTGACCTCTTTTTTGTCTTATTCTGTACCTAGGTTGATTGTATCCACAGGTTCATCGTGAGGCTGAATGGTTCTCTCTTCTTGTTGTAGTAGTCTGGCAAGTTTCCTTGGTACTTCACAATCTTCCTCACCTTCGTCTTAGGCTTGGTAGATGACATTCTCAGAGTCACAAAAGGCCATAGCAGTATCGTTACCCATGGGATCCCGAATGGATGTATACCTGCATTGTGAGTGTGAGTGTGTGTAAGGGTATAACTATCTTTGAAAGAAATGAAAATGTAAAAAGAAAAATAATGAGCACAAAAGTTTGTATGCGAAAACGTCCATGATTCATTGATTTCATATGAAAATGAGATAATAACCCTTACAAATGGATCATTGTGCCTCGGGTAAGACACGAGGTTTTAAGAGTGTGAATTGTTTTAATATTACAAATCCAACAAAATGGAAAGACAGATTACTATGGGATAAAAGTGGCCGGGACAAAATCTTTAGCCTCCCAGTTGTTGGGCCCTCCACTGACAGTTGGGAATATCCAGTCCTCCAAGTCACAGTTATCTTCATCATCTTCTACGGTGTTGACCTCGCGGTTGCTGATCTTCAGGGGTGGTCCTCCGACACAAGCGCGACGTACAACCTTCTGAGCACTTGAAGAGAAACCCAAACCAAACTTATCTGACTTATATGGGATATCCGGGAGTTGTCCCCAGATAGTGCACCCACCTTCTTCTATTACTGCCTGGGCATCCTTCAGAGATGACATCCAGAGTGGAGGCCTTGTAATCTTGGGAACCTGAGACACATCCTTGGTCACTGCCACATCTTGGGGGACTTCTTCAAAGTGTTGAAATGGAGTTTCAATAAATTCACCATCTAATTCCACATATCTGAAGGAATTGAGATGGCTGATTGTTGTACCCCAAAATTTTCCCTCCCATATTCTTCAAGATTTGCAAAGAGCATGCTTCAAAATCTCTCAAGGGTTGCACAGTTCAATGACCTCCTAACAGTCAAAAAAACTAGGGTTTTGATTCTGGCAAAGAAGTTGAAGTTTCCAAGGGTCCAATCAAGTCCCACATGCCTATAAACATTGTCAAGCATCCATATGTCAAGTTTCAAGACTCACAGCACAAAATTGCACAGTCAAAAACCCTAATTGCTCAACAGTCAACTGCAAGGGCAAAATGGTCATTTGACAGTCAAAAGTTCAAATTTTTGGTCAACATCTTATTTTGAAGCCACAAACATCATTTGACCAATTCTTGATCATGATTCTCAAGGCATGGCTCAAAAAGTCTCAAGATGCAAAAGTTTCCATATTTGGACAGTTGAAAAAGTCAACTGTAACTTGACCAAGGCATAACTTCCACATGGTTTATCAGAAAAATTCCATCCAAAGCTCATTTTGAAGAGAAAGACATTTTCTACAACTCCTCTTCACACTTCAAGTCCAAGAAATGCTCTCACAAAAAGTTATCAATCTCAACATTATAGGTCATTTTCAAAAGTTAACAAAAAGGCACTTTAAGTCAAAGACCATAACTTGAGATTGGTAAATCAAAATGACATGGTACCAAAGGCATTGGTTAGAGGAATTCAAGACCTTTCCAAAATTTCCAAGAACATGATCAAAGCTTAAAAATTGAGCAAGATATGCCTTGTGGAAGTTGGGAAATTTTTGGGAATTTTGAAAAGTCAACTTTGCTTCAAATGCCTCAAAATTGCTAATGGGCCACATTTTCTTCCAAGAATCATCATCCAAGAGCTATGCACGACCATTTGACCCAAAGTGGATTTATTTCATCATTTTTTATTATTTATTTGAATTTTTATCACCATTAATTCATTTAATTAAATAAAATATGACAAAAATACTCAAGCATGCATTTTAAATCTTGTTATGCAGCTAATAGGTCTATCATAACTCCAAGATTTCGTGCACACTCAATTTGGAAAGATTTGGCCATGATTGATATCAAAAGGGCATGGAAAATATTGAAAAAGATCCATGGAAATCAAATCTCAAAAGCATTGAATGCAAAGGTTTTTGGTTGAAATTTCTACCCTAATTCATTCCTCACATAAGTAGAAACCGAAACCTAATGCTCAGAACCTTCAAGCTGCGCCTCAAACCATAGACAAACTTGGCATTTTTGCAAGAAAATTTCAAAACTGAAAACACAGTTACAGCGCAATTCAAAGCAAAATAATCATTCCAATAACTTGCCAAGGCCTCAAGGAAACTTTCTGGATCAAAACCACAGCTTCTAACCTCAAGAAACGGTAGAACGAAACCGTCCTGTTCTTAATTTTTCTCATATTCGTGTTTTGAATTATACGCATCATCCTTGCATTTTTCTTGTTGATTCGTACTAATATGGTTGTTCTAAATCTGTTGGCATTATTTAATTGAGTTTTTGTGCCCTGTACGAGAATCTGCCATGGAAGTTTTCTAGGTTTTCAAAGATGTGAAATTGGGGACTTTTGCATATGGTAAAATCAGACCATGAGACCAGGACCATTGAATTCGTAGCATTCCAACGAATCTAAAGCACCCATCGCGCTCAATTTATCATTGGCCAATTTCTAATCGCTATTTTCATGTTCTTCATTTAGTGGGGGTTTAAAACCCCCGCTATCCTTTCCTTTTTTTTCAGGCCAAAACGAAGAAGTGGAGAAGAAGATGAGTTGTAAGCGTGTGATTGGCATATTTGAAATTCAGCGCGTTTTTATTTGGTTTCAGCATAATGTTTATTTGTTACATATATTAATTCTATCCTATTATACTAACGAATACGCGTGCATAGCTCAATTGGTGGAAAGTGATGTCTGCAAGCCTTGGGACCTGGGTTCGATCCCCAGGTCCCCCATATTTCTTTCTATTTTTTCTTGCAACGTGATCAGGTAACCAACATGTCCAGAAGTCCACCAAACATCCAGCGCTGGAGCTTGCCACGCGTCTCAGGAGATGAATCCAAGGGCCAACACAAGATCTCCACTATGCACCTTGGTCAGCAGATCCACACGCGTCCTTGAAAAGTCAACCAAAGGCTTGAATTCATTGGGCCTGATTGCTCAATTTACCTCCAAAATTGGGGTCAACACCCCCCATTGGTTTGCATTTTATTTTCTTTCTTTTTATTTTTTCTATTTATTTGTTTTATTTATTTTAGTTAATTCATCAAAATTAATTTTCATAAAATATAAAAAAAATCAGAAAATCATAAAACAATAAAAAAATATGCTTTGTTAATATTAATTAATATTATTTTGTAAATAAATTTTGCTAACTAATTTAGTTTTAATTTTAGGTTGAATTTTAATGTTTTTTTTAATAAACTAAAAAATGTAGAATTAGGGTTTTAATACTTTTATTCTTTTTCTTTTCTTTTGCCATTATTAAGTATTAATTATTATTTTTTAAAATAAAATTGTCATGTAAATAATTAATGTAAATTAGGTTACAACTTAAACTTTTTTTAACAAATTAAAAATAGTTTAGAATTAGGGTTTTTAATTCCATTAATTTTCTTAATTTCATAAAGTACAAAAAATATCAAAAAAATAAGTCTTTTTCCTTTATTTAATTTAATTAATTTCATAATTTTAATTTAATTTCTTTAAAAGGGTCCAACGCCCTCGCTTTCGATTATAATTTCGTTTCGCGCGCTTATTTTATTTCTTTTCTTATAAATTTCATGTAATTATTCCAAAGCCTTGTAATAGATTAATTAGGATATTTATTTTTCCGCATTTTTATTTTATTCAAATCGGATCTTGGATTAATTTGGCGATGTAGACCCGCGCCTTTGTAATAGCGTAGGACTTTTAATTCCGCATCTTTTAACTGTTAATAACTTGCATGAAAGAATGAATGCCAAAAATAAAAACAAAGCGTAGATCACCAATGCATGAACAAGACAAATATAATTGAAAATGACACACAAACCACACACCACCCCTAGGGTACGTCTCACTGTTGCCTTGCCCCTCGAAAAGTGGTCGTCGAGTAGAGGACGTTTTAGTAAGTCCTCATGTCCATGAACATGGCATGAGGGTAGCTTCTAAGGTGTCTTCCTATTGCTCTGGTGACCACACTGTCCCGAACCCTCGAATTGACCCGAACACCTCCAACGGTGGTGCTACCTACCTCTCAATGGTGGGAGGGCACTACTTTAAGGACATTTACACAGACGAATTCCTTAGGGTAGGTAGACGACTCGTAGATACTTGCTCTGATTTCAAAAACAAATCAAAAACTTCTTTTCACACCGACACCTTTCAAAAAGCTTTCAAAAGCAATTTTTCAAACACTCTTGAGGACTGATACAAGAGTCGAACTGAAATTTTAAATGAAACTTTTTCTAAACCCACAGTTGAAAAGCAAACAAACAATTTTGAAAACACAAATGAGCAAGTATCTAAGAGCCCATGGATAACCATGGATAGAAAGGGTGCTAACACCTTCCCTTTCTATAATCTACCTCCCGAACCGAGAACTAATCTCAATAAGGAATTTTTCTGTGCTTTTGTCCTTTCCATTTGGAGAAAATAAAAGACGGTGGCGACTCTTGCTTCCGCGATATTTTGCGAACTAGCTTAAAAACAGTAAGTTCCAGATCCACCGATCACAGAACTGGCGACTCTGTTGGGGATTCTTTTAAAGTGAGGTGTACCTTAGGATAGTTCATGACTGTGTTTTCAATTGTATTGACTTGCTTGCTTTAAATTGTGGGTTGCATGGGAGTTACATAGATCCTAACCCGGATCTGGGGATACCCTGTTTAGGTAGCATAAGTTGTGAGGGACCTGTCCGGCGTAGACCGACATGCGTGAAGCAGTGGCTACATTGGTGTGGCACCTTGGTCTGTACCGATATCCCTTGTGTTGCAACGAGGAGAATATGGGTCTTCTGAGGAGTCACTAAGCACCAACAGACCTTAGAACCTTAAATGACACAACTTGGCCATTAGAACAGTAGCAGTATGCTACGCCCATTGAGGCTAAACTCTCATGATGGTTCTGGCTGCAAGAAAAGATTGCGATGCTGGAGTTATGACCGATTGAGGGTAGTCAATGATATTGGGATCCTCTAAGAACCCGGTTACTTTTGATAGGACAGGTATAAACCAACAAACTGAAAGAGGGTAATACCTAGACCTCATGCTGGCCTAAACTTTAGGGGCTTGCCTTGTGTGACTTGTGTGCCTTACATGTGTGCCTTTGTAAATATTTGTGGTGTGCTTTATCATAACATCATAACATCATGAGCATTGCATGCATCCTGCATAAGGACTGACCATTTCAAAGACAAGAGGGTTTCACCTTTGCTCTATTTTGTAGGATATCATGATGCCTATGCGAAGGAATACCATCCGGTTCAACTTTGTTCACCCACCTGAGTTGCTTGAAGAGTTGGTTAGCAGAATTCCAAATACCACTTCCTTCATCTAGAGGCATGGTTCTCTTCTCAGTTTAGTCACTGCAAAGCGGGATCAACAGTTGATGAGTGTCCTGACCCAGTTCTATGACCCTCTGTACCAGTGCTTCACCTTTCAAGACTTCCAGCTGGTCCCTACCCTGGAAGAGTTCTCTGATTTGCTTGGCATCCCTATCTTGGATCAGACTCCCTTCACTGGTTGGGAAAAGACCCTCAGGCTTGAAGAGGTTGCTGCAGCTCTTCCCTTGACACATCAAGAAGTAATGGACAACTGGGTGACTAGAAGCGGAATTAAGGGTTTCTTGGCCAAGTTTCTGGTTGGTAAAGCTAACAGTTTCTGGAATGACTTGGACTTTAGGGCGTATGAAGATATCTTGGCTCTCTTAATCTATGGGCTAGTCTTGTTTCCTAATCCTGACAACTTCATCAACGCCACTGCCATAAGGATCTTTATGTCTCAGAACCCGGTGCCCACTCTCTTGGGTGACATCCTGCAACAACTTTATGCTCGTACTGCCCGAAGACGAGGAACTCTATGGTGTTGTATCCCTTTGTTGGTGAGGTGGTTTATTTCGCACCTCCCTAAGTTCGTGCTGAAGAATCAAGAAGGAAGAGGTTGGGCTCATAGGTTAATGTCTCTCACTGATAAGGACATCATTTGGACTTTTAGAGGTTTGGATGAGATAGCAGTTATTGATCGTTGCGGAGAATACCCTAATGTTCCTTTGATTGGTACTCAAGGAGGAATCTCTTACAATCCATGTCTAGTGCTCCGTCAGTTTGGAAAAGCCAGAAGAGCAGGGCCTCATGAGATGTTGGTGCCTCACATCAGTTTTGAGTTTCAGGTGGATAGTGACGAGCTGCGTCGTAGGTTCATCAAGGCTTGGGACAGAGTTCATAAAGCTGACCCACAAGAGTTGGGGCCAAAGACTTCTCTACCTATGGAAGCCTACTACAAATGGGTTCGCATCCGTGCTCAGAAGTTAGGTATGCCATACGAAGCTGTCAGACCCGTCATTCTTGAGTATCCTGACAAAGATGGGGCTCCTCCAACTGTCCTCCCTCCTCAGATACCTACTGATTATGAGACATTAAAGAGGTCTTGGTCGCAACTGCGAGAAGAGCGGGATTCTTACCGGGAAAAGTTCAATGAGCAGGAATTGAAGATCCAGAAGTTGACAAAGATGCTGGAGAATGAGCGAGCTCTGAATGACTACATCCGTACTGAGAAGAGGAGGCCATGGGATCAATAAGGAGCTCTGGATGTTCTTTTACAATTTTATTTCCCTTTTCAGTATTTCCATTTTTTATGTAACACCTAAGGGCAACCTGTTGAACAATTTAAGTTTCAAAGTTGAATCCAATGAAGTGTGTTCCTTTTTGTTTACAAAGTTGATTCCCGATTGTCTTTGAAAACATAAATCATACACATTCCATTCATCATGTGCATAGCAGGTTTTCTTCTTTTCAGGTTGCTTACTATTCTTCGCTGTTTATTTCAGCATCATGAACCCTGACTCATCATCAACCGAGATGTCTATCAAGGCCCTTCAGGCGCAGAACACGCAATTTCAGGAGTTGATCATGGGTTTGGCTCAAGGCCAAGAAGAGCTGAAGGCTTTGCTCCTGAAGAAGGAGAAGAAGAAGAAGAAGAAGAAGAAGAGAACTGTTCTTTTCAACTCGGGCCGAAGGTTTGGCAACACTCTGCAGAATGAAGAAGTTGGTTCTTCTATAGGCAAAGGCAGTCCCCAGGGGGGAAAGGCTTCAAGTCCAGTAGTCTGTGACAACGAGACTGACTTTAATGAGGAACAGTATCCTCCTGCTGAAGACCGGTATAAGCAGTTGGAAGACAGACTGAATGCAATGGAGATCCAACAAGTGTCTGGGCTGGATTTCAGAGACTTGGGCTTATCTACTGGTGTGATTATTCCTCACAAGTTTAAGGCACCATCTTTCACCAAGTATGATGGGGCGTCTTGTCCCAAGCTACACCTTAGATCTTATGTGCGGAAGATTCAACCGTACACAGTGGACAAGAATTTGTGGATCCACTTCTTCCAGGAGAGTCTTTCAGGGACTCATCTCGAATGGTTCTATCAGCTGGATGGGACCAAAGTTCGTAACTGGGAGGAGTTGGATACTGCTTTTTACAAGCAGTATCAATATAATTCCGACCTTGCTCCTACACGTACCCAACTCCAGGGTATGTCGCTAGGGTCAAGCGAAGGTTTTAAAGAGTATGCACAGAAGTGGAGGGATCTGGCTGGCAGGGTGCAGCCTCCGTTAACAGACCGTGAGCTAGTGGATATGTTCTTGGGGACCCTCTCCGGGCCATTTTTCAATCATCTTATCGGTAATTCATCTGCAGGGTTTACTGATCTTATTCTGACTGGGGAGAGAATAGAGGCTGGAATGAAGTCTGGTAAAATTCAGAAGGGTGCGTCTTCAAGTACTGAGAAGAAACCCTTTAAGAAGGAGACCAGTGCTGTATATGGGCCTAGGAGGCAAGAGAAACCTGAGCGTCGCCAATCTGTCAACGCGGTAATGATTGCTAAACCTGTTGTCGCTCCTCGGCAAACCAATCCACAAAGGGCTGAAAGACCCAGAAGAGAGTTTACCCGTCTAAGCATGACCTTGTCGCAAATCTTGCCGCAGTTGCTATCCACCAATTTGGTGACTGTTAGAGAGGCCCCGAAGGTTGTGAACACTGCCTCTCCCAAGTACAATCCAAATGCCCAATGTGCTTATCACTCCGATAGCCCGGGGCATTCCACTGATGACTGTTGGGCCTTAAGGAATAAGGTGCAAGACCTTATTGACGCAAAGGAGATACAATTTGAAGCGCCTGAGAGGCCAAATGTGGTAACTGCTCCTATGCCCCGGCATGGAGTGAATGTCGTTGATGAAGATGTGTATGCCGTTTCTGTGAATGATGTAGCTACTCCCTTAATGACTGTTAAGAGGAACCTACTGCTGGCCGGTTTATTTCCGGGTTGTAGCGAAGGTTGCCTTTTCTGTGCCGTTTCCCTTTCTGGTTGTCCTTTGCTGAAGTTGGGCATCCAAAGCCTGATGGACAACAAAGAGATTATGTTCAAGAAGACTGCTGTTCAGTTTGTTCCGGTGGAAGAAGAAGTATCTGTTGTTACCATTTTCAATAATCCGATCAAGGCTCTCCCAAGGAAGCCGGTTAAAATCATGACTGTCGCACCCATTGCGATTACTGTTCCGGGGCCTCTCCCCTATGAATCTGATAAGGCTGTCCCATGGCACTATGGGGCAGATGTATATGTACATGGAATAAAGCAAGAGTTCAACACTGGTACCAGCGTCAGCAATATCACTGGTCCAGCCAAAGTTACCCGCAGTGGCAGGCTCTTCTCGCCTGACATTGCGCCACCAGCTATTCGAAGACCCCTCACTATAACACCTGCAAGTACACATGTTCCCATTTCTGATCAAGTTGTTTCCCCTGTCGCCGAGTCATCTAATGCTCGGGGCAAAGGGATTGAAGATGAGCCTGCCCGGATGGAGGCACCAAAATCTGTGAATGCTGAGGCCTCCCAACAAGAGATGGAGGAAATTCTGAAAATAATCAAGAGTGACTTTAATGTTGTCGAGCAACTAGGGCATACACCCTCCAAAATCTCTATGCTCTCCTTACTACTGTGCTCAGAGGCCCATGTTAAGGCCTTGATTTCATTTCTCAAGACGGCCCATGTGCCACAAGAGACATCTGCGGTCCAGTTTACTGATTGCGTAGCCAATTTGACAGCCGACAATGGTTTGGGTTTCTCGGATGCTGACCTTACTGCTAAGGGAAAGGACCACAATGACGCCCTGCATGTCTCTATAGAATGCAGGGGCACTACTCTTGCGCACGTGTTGGTGGACACTGGTTCTTCCCTGAATGTGCTGCCCAAAAAGGCCTTAGACCGGTTGGATTGTGAGGGCCTGGAGCTGAAACCTAGCAACATCATTGTCAGAGCCTTTGACGGTTCTAAGAGGATGGTTCATGGAGAGGTAGACATTCCTATTCATGTGGGTTCTCAAGTATTCGACTCTACTTTCTATGTGATGGATATCCGTCCATCGTATTCTTGTCTACTGGGTCGACCTTGGATCCACAAAGCTGGGGCAGTGACCTCTACCCTACACCAGAAGCTCAAGTACCCCGTCAGAGGGAAGATTGTCACTGTGCAGGGAGAGGAGGAGTATATGGTGAGCCACTTGAATTCCTTCAGGTATATTGAGATGGACGGGGAGTTTATTGAAACCCCCTTTCAGCATTTTGAAGAGGTACCTCCAACTTTGGCAGCGGCAGAAACAGTGGTTGAAGAGGACTTTCCATTGAAGATGGCTTCCTTGAAGGATGCCCGGGCTGTAATCAAGAAAGGTGAATGTGCTAACTGGGGCAGGCTCCCTGATTTTACACCTAAAACTGACAAGTTTGGACTGGGTTTTACTGCAGAGGCTCAGAAGGTTGTGCGCAAGGCAAAAACCAGAAGACCTCCTGTGCTCATTACCAATCCAGGAGTGAATGCCATTGGGGATGAAGATGAGGTGGAAGAATCAGAGTTCGATAGCTGGATCTACCCGACGACTGATGGTGGATTGACCAATTGGATTGCTAAAGATCATACTCCTGTTACTTTTGTTACGCAGTAATAAACTCCTTTGTTCTTGTTATTTGTAATAAACAATGAATTGAAACTCTATGGCCCGGTGTCTTACCCGGGGCACCTTGGCTTCATTTGTGAGGGTATATTGATTGTCATTTCATATATCATGAATAAAGACCTTGGGCGTTTTTCACATTGCAAATCTTGTGCTCCTTTTCTTTCTTTCCTTTCTTTATATATTGCAAAACAGCTGTATTTACACACACTCGCTCATACAGGTTTCAATCCACTCTGGATCTCACTGGTAACGACTCTGCTACTGCCAGTTATGACTTCGAAAATCCGATCAACTTAGCCGAAGACGAAGGTGAAGATGATTGCGAAGTGCCTGGCGAGCTTGCAAGACTGTTACTCCAGGAAGAGAGGGCAATTCAACCACATGAAGAGCCGGTGGAAACAATAAATCTGGGTACTGAGACGGACAGGAAGGAAGTTAAGATTGGTGCCAACCTAGAGCTCAGCGTGAAGCAACGGTTGACTCAGATGTTACATGATTATGTGGAGATCTTTGCCTGGTCCTACGAAGACATGCCCGGGTTGGATACCGACATTGTGGTCCATCACTTGCCTACCAAGGAAGACTGCCCTCCGGTCAAGCAAAAGGTCCGTCGTATGCGTCCAGAGATGTCTGAAAAGATCAAAGCCGAGGTTATGAAACATTTCGATGTCGGGTTCCTTGCAGTGACTTCTTACCCTCAGTGGGTTGCTAATGTGGTGCCAGTACCAAAGAAAGACGGTAAGGTCAGAATGTGTGTCGATTACAGGGATCTGAACAGGGCCAGCCCCAAAGATGATTTCCCCCTACCTCACATTGATGTCCTTGTTGACAATACTGCTCAGCACAAGGTGTTCTCTTTCATGGACGGTTTTTCAGGTTATAATCAGATCAAGATGGCACCTGAAGACATGGAAAAAACTACCTTTGTTACTCAGTGGGGCACCTTCTGCTACAAGGTCATGCCTTTCGGGTTGAAAAATGCTGGGGCAACCTACCAACGTGCCATGGTTGCTTTATTTCATGACATGATCCATCATGAGATAGAAGTGTATGTTGACGACATGATCGCAAGGTCCCAAACTAAGGAGGAACACCTTGACCATCTGCAGAAGTTGTTTGACCGTCTGAAGTTGTATAAGCTGAGGTTGAACCCGAACAAGTGCACCTTCGGGGTAAGATCTGGAAAGTTGCTAGGCTTCGTTGTAAGTGACAAGGGTATTCAAGTGGACCCTGCCAAGGTTAAAGCTATTCAAGAGATTCCAGTTCCTAAGACAGAGAAGGAGGTCAGAGGCTTTCTAGGACGCCTGAATTACATTGCCCGATTCATCTCCCACCTAACTGCTACTTGTGAACCAATCTTCAAGCTGCTGAAGAAAGATCAGGTAGTACGTTGGAATGATGAATGTCAGGCCGCTTTTGACAGAATCAAAGAGTATCTCCAAGAACCACCCATCCTTATGCCACCGGTTGAGGGGAGACCTCTGATATTATACCTGGCAGTACTTGACAACTCAATGGGGTGTGTGCTGGGGCAGCATGACGAGTCTGGCCGAAAAGAGCACGCTATTTATTACCTTAGTAAAAAGTTTACCGACTGTGAGGCCCGATACTCACTGCTCGAGAAAACTTGTTGCGCTTTGGTATGGGCTGCTCGCCGGCTGAGACAGTATATGCTGACTCACACTACCTTGTTGATTTCAAAGATGGATCCTATAAAGTACATATTTGAAAAGCCTGCTCTGTCTGGGAGAATAGCAAGATGGCAGATGATCTTGACGGAATACGACATCCAGTACACGACTCAGAAAGCCATCAAGGGAAGTGTATTGGCAGACCACTTGGCACATCAGGCAGTAGACGACTATCAGTCAATGAACTTCGAGTTTCCAGACGAGAGCATCATGATTGTGACTGATTGTGAAGTACCTGGACCGGATGAAGGACCTGAGGAAGGATCTTGATGGTCTATGCACTTTGACGGAGCCTCCAACGCTTTGGGTAACGGCATCGGCGCTGTGATCATATCTCCTCAAGGCACTCATACTCCACTCACTGCCCGACTATGTTTCAACTGCACCAACAACATGGAGGAGTATGAGGCATGCATCATGGGTCTCCAAGCTGCGATCGACTTAAGGATCAAGTTTCTGAGTGTCTTCGGAGATTCCGCTCTCGTGATCAACCAGATTAAAGGAGAGTGGGATACGAAACATCTGAATCTTATTCCTTACAGAGAATGTGTGTTGACCTTGATCCCCCACTTCACAGAGATAACCTTTGAACATTTCCCGAGAGAGGAGAATCAGCTGGCGGACGCATTAGCTACGATGTCTTCCATGTTCAAAGTCAAATGGGATAATGAGGCTCCCCAGGTCACTATCTGGAAACTGGACGAACCGGCATACTATTGTGATCTTGAAACTGAGTTGGTGACTGAGAAGCCTTGGTACCATGAGGTGAAGAGATATTTGGAAGCTCAGGAATACCCTGAAGGTTCGTCTATCAACGATAAGAAGTTCTTGAGAAGGTTCGCAGCGAAGTTCTTCCTTAGCAACGGCATTCTGTATAAACGAAACCATGATTCGACCTTACTGCGTTGTGTGGATGAGATAGAAGCAGAAAGGATCATGGAAGAGCTGCATGAAGGGACCTTCGGAACACATTCCAGTGGACACACTATGGCGAAGAAGATCCTACGGGCAGGGTATTTCTGGTCCACAATGGAAGCCGACTGCTATCAGCACTCTCGGACATGCCATAAATGCCAGGTATATGCAGACAAGGTGCATGTTCCCCCAGTTCCTCTAAATGTTCTGACCGCACCTTAGTCTTTTGCAATGTGGGGCATAGACATGATCGGCGAGATTAAACCTACGGCATCCAATGGGCACCGCTTCATCCTGGTGGCAATCGATTACTTCACGAAGTGGGTTGAAGCAGCTTCCTACGCTACGGTAACCAAGAACGTTGTGGCACGGTTCATTCGGCATAACTTGATCTGTCGATACGGCGTCCCTGAAAGAATCATTACAGACAACAGTACCAATCTCAATAACAAGATGATCACTAAGCTCTGCGAGCAATTTAAGATACAGCACCACAACTCTTCTCCTTATCGGCCGAAGATGAATGGGGCTGTAGAAGCAGCGAATAAGAATATCAAGAAAATTGTGCAGAAGATGACAGTGACTTATAAAGATTGGCACGAGATGTTACTGTTTGCTCTACATGGATACCGTACCTCAGCAAGGACGTCAACCGGGGCAACTCCCTTCTCCTTGGTCTATGGTATGGAGGCATTCTTACCGATCGAAGTGCAGATACCCTCTCTCCGGATAATGAAGGATGCAGATCTGAGTGAAGATGATTGGATCCAGACACGACTTGATCAGTTAAATCTAATTGATGAAAAAAGGCTTGCTGCTATCTGTCATGGTCAAACATACCAAAAACGGATGATCAGGGCATTTAACAAAAAGGTCAGACCACAAGAATATCAAGTTAGGGATCTGGTAATCAAACGCATCATCCTTCCTCAGAGCGATCCAAGGGGCAAATGGACCCCTACGTACGAAGGGCCATTTGTGGTTAAACATGTGTTCTCAGGAGGAGCCATGATTCTAACCACCATGGATGGTGACGACCTTCCTCACCCCGCCAATGCAGACATAGTAAAAAGATACTACGCATGAAAAAAAGACCCGCTAGGTTGACATACCTAGGCAAAAATTAGGGCTTCCCGGCGAACCAAAAGGGTTCGGGCAAAATGAAGGGATGAAATGAAAAAATCTGTACACCCGGCAAGTCGAAAACCTGAAAAGGCGGCTTGGGCAAAAATGGGTATCCCGGTGGACCGAAAACCCGAAAGGGCGGTTCAGGAAAAAGTTAGGGATAAAGCGTAATACTATGTCTCATTAGATCACTTTGCATCCAGAATCCGGTATCTACATCAAGTTCAGACGGCATCGATCAATCAGCTTCATCTTCGGTTAGGTCATCAAGTGATGAGACGCTCGGAGATATAAAGGCAATAGCAGAGATGGAACCCAGTGGGATTATTCTATACACACAGCTGTTTTGTTTCCCTTTTGTACAAATTGTAAACTCTTTTGTTCGGCGGAGTTCTCCTACTAGGACGTCAGCCTCTTGTACATAAAAACGCCTATTTACAGGCAAATTCAATATAAAATCACTTTTCAAGTTAAAATTGCCAATTGTTTTCCTTTTCTGTTTTGTTTTGCGAAGAACGTCCAAGGTTCAATTTGTGATATATGCATTTGACACTAATTGCTAAACTCATAAATATTTGCATACGAAACAAAGGATTGATTACAGGTAACATTAGAAACAGGGGCAATAAAGAGTTGTCTAAGCGATCTAGTTGCTCAGTCCATCAAGATACCAAGGTAGGTTCAACTAAAGAACGTAACCAATACATCTTAATTCCCCAGAGAGTGAGGCAGCAAGTCAGTGCACTCTCCCCAAGCAAAGTTATACAATCAACCTTAAGGAAGTTGGGTATCCTCCAGCAGATCTCAACATTCCCCAGCAATATACAGGCATTCTTAACAAGCATCCCCGGCAGTCTTAACCTAAAGATTGTTCCCGGGCTGTATATCAAACATTCAATGGAGTCACTTCCCCAATATAGTTTGAAACTTCCCCAAGAGAGTCCAATCCAGTTTCCTCAGGAAAGTTGGAATCCATCTCCCCAAGCAGTAAGCTTATCCCCAGTAGATTCTGGAAGCTTATCCCTCGCAGAACACGAACGCGTCCCCCGACTTTATTCAAAGGTTATTTCCCTACCGGGATATAACTGGGTTATCCTCAGCCAAAAGCCACGGAAAGATCGTCCTCGGCGAAGTCTTCTTATCCCCAGCAAAGTCTATTAACACTTCCAACATAACAATGGTATCCCCAGCGAAGCTACCATCAACATTCCACAGCATACCTCTCTCCCCACAGAGTATTGTTCCCCAGCAAGATTGCTAGAGTACTTTTCTCCCTGCAGAGTAATCCATTCGCCAAGTTTATCCCCCAACGGAGTTATCTTCTCCTACCGGTATTCTTGCAACTATCATCCCCAGCGGAGACAACAAAGCACTATTCTCCAACATCAGCCCAGGATATGACTTCCCGGCATCCGTCAAGGATTTATTTTCCTAGGACGAAAACATACGTTCATAAACATCACATTTCCATACATTATAGCATGCATATACGCATCATATCTTACAAATCTCATTTATGTTGAGAACATCATCGCTTGATTCATATCATGCCTTGCATATGACTGACCTTTACCTTTCAGGAAAGATCCAGTTAAGTTCTCAGCTATATTTCAAGACTTTAGTCTGGTTCAGTTAAATCGACCCTAAGATTTTCCTGATTTTTATCCAGTCAAAGGCCTTCTCTGGTTCAGTCAGATCGACCCTAAGATCTCCCTGATTCTTATCCAGTTGAAGATTTCAAGACCTTGCTTGGTTCAGTTAAATCGACCCTAAGATTTTCCTGATTCTTATCCAGTCAAAGGCCTTCTCTGGTTCAGTCAGATCGACCCTAAGATCTCCCTGATTCTTATCCAGTTGAAGATTTCGAGACCTCGCTTGGTTCAGTTAAATCGACCCTAAGATTTTCCTGATTCTTATCCAGTCAAAGGCCTTCTCTGGTTCAGTCAAATCGACCCTAAGATCTCCCTGATTCTTATCCAGTTGAAGATATTCCAAGACCTTGTCCGGTTCAGTTAAATCGACCCTAAGATTTTCCTGATTCTTATCCAGTCAAAGGCCTTCTCCGGTTCAGTCAGATCGACCCTAAGATCTCCCTGATTCTTATCCCAGTAGAAGACATCCAAGATTCTCTCAGCGTTACTGTTGAGGTTGAAGTCGCCCAAGATTCTCTCAGCGTTCCTGTTGAGGTAGTAATCATCCAATATTCTCTCAGCGTTCCTGTTGAGGTAGTAATCGCTCAAGGTTCTCTCACCGTCCCGTTGAGATAGTAACCATCCCTGGTTCATTCATCACCTTTTGAAGCTCCAGATTCAACTCATGTAACCAGTCAGGGCGTATCTATACAAAGAGTTTGAAGACCAGCTCCTGTAACAGGCCAGGTAATCATCTTCTTTTTCAGGT
The DNA here is from genome assembly GCA_948472305.1 of Vicia faba. Taxonomy (NCBI): domain Eukaryota; kingdom Viridiplantae; phylum Streptophyta; class Magnoliopsida; order Fabales; family Fabaceae; genus Vicia; species Vicia faba. Next base: position 885,419,338 of record OX451735.1, read on the forward strand.
ACGCAAGTTCTCGCTAAGGAAACTCTTACGCGATTGACACCCAGATGGAATCTATAAGCCCATCATCCTATCCATCAATCTCCAAATGGCAACTATAAGCCCATTCCCCCATCACACTGCTAACATGTGAGCGCAAATTTCTGGGCACTCTAGTGTTCAATCATCTTCCACCTTCGGATTACGAAAGGCACGTCAGCCAATCTGCATCCTCGGGTCTAAGAAGATTGAACAGGGGCAACTGTTGTACCCCAAAATTTTCCCTCCCATATTCTTCAAGATTTGCAAAGAGCATGCTTCAAAATCTCTCAAGGGTTGCACAGTTCAATGGCCTCCTAACAGTCAAAAAAACTAGGGTTTTGATTCTGGCAAAGAAGTTGAAGTTTCCAAGGGTCCAATCAAGTCCCACATGCCTATAAACATTTTCAAGCATCCATATGTCAAGTTTCAAGACTCACAGCACAAAATTGCACAGTCAAAAACCCTAATTGCTCAACAGTCAACTGCAGGGGCAAAATGGTCATTTGACAGTCAAAAGTTCAAATTTTTGGTCAACATCTTATTTTGAAGCCACAAACATCATTTGACCAATTCTTGATCATGATTCTCAAGGCATGGCTAAAAAAGTCTCAAGATGCAAAAGTTTCCATATTTGGACAGTTGAAAAAGTCAACTGTAACTTGACCAAGGCATAACTTCCACATGGTTTATCAGAAAAATTCCATCCAAAGCTCATTTTGAAGAGAAAGAAATTTCCTACAACTCCTATTCACACTTCAAGTCCAAGAAATGCTCTCACAAAAAGTTATCAATCTCAACATTATAGGTCATTTTCAAAAGTTAACAAAAAGGCACTTTAAGTCAAAGACCATAACTTGCGATTGGTAAATCACAATGACATGGGACCAAAGGCATTGGTTAGAGGACTTCAATACATTTCCAAAATGTCCAAGAACATGATCAAAGATTAAAAATTGAGCAAGATATGCCTTGTGGAAGTTGGGAAATTTTTGGGAATTTTGAAAAGTCAACTTTGCTTCAAATGCCTCAAAATTGCTAATGGGCCACATTTTCTTCCAAGAATCATCATCCAAGAGCTATGCACGACCATTTGACCCAAAGGGGATTTATTTCATCATTTTTTATTATTTATTTGAATTTTTATCACCATTAATTCATTTAATTAAATAAAATATGACAAAAATACTCAAGCATGCATTTTAAATCTTTTTATGCAGCTAATAGGTCTATCATAACTCCAAGATTTCGTGCACACTCAATTTGGAAAGATTTGGCCATGATTGATATCAAAAGGGCATGGAAAATATTGAAAAAGATCCATGGAAATCAAATCTCAAAAGCATTGAATGCAAAGGTATTTGGTTGAAATTTCTATCCTAATTCATTCCTCACATAAGTAGAAACCGAAACCTAATGCTCAGCACCTTCAAGCTGCGCCTCAAACCATAGACAAACTTGGCATTTTTGCAAGAAAATTTCAAAACTGAAAACACAGTTCCAGCGCAATTCAAAGCAAAATAATCATTCCAATAACTTGCCAAGGCCTCAAGGAAACTTTCTGGATCAAAACCACAGCTTCTAACCTCAAGAAACGGTAGAACGAAACCGTCCTGTTCTTAATTTTTCTCATATTCGTGTTTTGAATTATACGCATCATCCTTGCATTTTTCTTGTTGATTCGTACTAATATGGTTGTTCTAAATCTGTTGGCATTATTTAATTGAGTTTTTGTGCCCTGTACGAGAATCTGCCATGGAAGTTTTCTAGGTTTTCAAAGATGTGAAATTGGGGACTTTTGCATATGGTAAAATCAGACCATGAGACCAGGACCATTGAATTCGTAGCATTCCAACGAATCTAAAGCACCCATCGCGCTCAATTTATCATTGGCCAATTTCTAATCGCTATTTTCATGTTCTTCATTTAGTGGGGGTTTAAAACCCCCGCTATCCTTTCTTTTTTTTCAGGCCAAAACGAAGAAGTGGAGAAGAAGATGAGTTGTAAGCGTGTGATTGGCATATTTGAAATTCAGCGCGTTTTTTATTTGGTTTCAGCATAATGTTTATTTGTTACATATATTAATTCTATCCTATTATACTAACGAATACGCGTGCATAGCTCAGTTGGTGGAAAGTGATGTCTGCAAGCCTTGGGACCTGGGTTCGATCCCCAGGTCCCCCATATTTCTTTCTATTTTTTCTTGCAATGTGATCAGGTACCCAACATGTCCAGAAGTCCACCAAACATCCAGCGCTGGAGCTTGCCACGCGTCTCAGGAGATGAATCCAAGGGCCAACACAAGATCTCCACCATGCACCTTGGTCAGCAGATCCACACGCGTCCTTGAAAAGTCAACCAAATGCTTGAATTCATTGGGCCTGATTGCTCAATTTACCTCCAAAATTGGGGTCAACACCCCCCATTGGTTTGCATTTTATTTTCTTTCTTTTTATTTTTTCTATTTATTTGTTTTATTTATTTTAGTTAATTCATCAAAATTAATTTTCATAAAATATAAAAAAAATCATAAAATCATAAAACAATAAAAAAATATGCTTTGTTAATATTAATTAATATTATTTTGTAAATAAATTTTGCTAACTAATTTAGTTTTAATTTTAGGTTGAATTTTAATGTTTTTTTTAATAAACTAAAAAATGTAGAATTAGGGTTTTAATACTTTTATTATTTTTCTTTTCTTTTGCCATTATTAAGTATTAATTATTTTTTTTAAAAATAAAATTGTCATGTAAATAATTAATGTAAATTAGGTTACAACTTAAACTTTTTTTAACAAATTAAAAATAGTTTAGAATTAGGGTTTTTAATTCCATTAATTTTCTTAATTTCATAAAGTACAAAAAATATCAAAAAAATAAGTCTTTTTCCTTTATTTAATTTAATTAATTTCATAATTTCAATTTAATTTCTTTAAAAGGGTCCAACGCCCTCGCTTTCGATTATAATTTCGTTTCGCGCGCTTATTTTATTTCTTTTCTTATAAATTTCATGTAATTATTCCAAAGCCTTGTAATAGATTAATTAGGATATTTATTTTTCCGCATTTTTATTTTATTCAAATCGGGTCTTGGATTAATTTGGCGATGTAGACCCGCGCCTTTGTAATAGCGTAGGACTTTTAATTACGCATCTTTTAACTGTTAATAACTTGCATGAAAGAATGAATGCCAAAAATAAAAACAAAGTGTAGATCACCAATGCATGAACAAGACAAATATAATTGAAAATGACACACAAACCACACACCACCCCTAGGGTACGTCTCACTGTTGCCTTGCCCCTCGAAAAGTGGTCGTCGAGTAGAGGACGTTTTAGTAAGTCCTCATGTCCATGAACATGGCATGAGGGTAGCTTCTAAGGTGTCTTCCTATTGCTCTGGTGACCACACTGTCCCGAACCCTCGAATTGACCCAAACACCTCCAACGGTGGTGCTACCTACCTCTCAATGGTGGGAGGGCACTACTTTAAGGACATTTACACAGACGAATTCCTTAGGGTAGGTAGACGAATTGTAGATACTTGCTCTGATTTCAAAAACAAATCAAAAACTTCTTTTCACACCGACACCTTTCAAAAAGCTTTCAAAAGTAATTTTTCAAACACTCTTGAGGACTGATACAAGAGTCGAACTGAAATTTTAAACGAAACTTTTTCTAAACCCACAGTTGAAAAGCAAACAAACAATTTTGAAAACACAAATGAGCAAGTATCTAAGAGCCCATGGATAACCATGGATAGAAAGGGTGCTAACATCTTCCCTTTCTATAATCTGCCTCCCGAACCGAGAACTAATCTCAATAAGGAATTTTTCTGTGCTTTTGTCCTTTCCATTTGGAGAAAATAAAAGACGGTGGCGACTCTTGCTTCTGCGACATTTCGCGAACCAGCTTAAAAACAGTCAGTTCCAGATCCACCGATCACACTGATCATATACTCTTCTTCTCTATGAACGGTGATAATCTTCCCTTGAATTGGATATTTTAGCATTTGGTGCAATGTAGAAGTAACGGAACCGGCATTGTGAATCCACGGTCGACCTAGCAAGCAAGAATATGAGGGGCGAATATCCATTACGTAAAAAGTTGAATCAAATGTTTGTGTTCCACCTTTTATGGGAATGTCTACCTCCCCATGTACCATCCTTTTCGAGCCGTCAAAAGCCCTTACTACTATGTTACTTGGCTTCAATGTCAATCCCTCACAGTCAAGCCTATCAAGAGCCTTTTTAGGCAATACATTCAGGGATGAACCGGTATCAACTAACACACGATCCAACGTCGTGCCCCTACATTCAACTGAAACATGCAATGCATCATTATGCTTCCTTCCCCTTGGAGTTAGATCAGCATCTGAAAAACCTAAGCCATTATCTGCAGTCAAGTTGGCTACGCAGTCTTGGAACTGATCGGCAGATGTCTCTTGGGGTACATGGGCAGTTTTCAGGAATTTTACCAAGGCTTTTGCATGCGCCTCGGAACATAGTAGTAAAGCTAGCATGGAAATTTTAGATGGAGTTTTCCCCAATTGCTCAACTACATCGTAGTCGCTTCTTTTTATGATTTTTAGAATTTTCTCCATCTCCTTCTGGGAGGTCTCAGGGATAGCCAATGATTGTGTCTTCGTCTTGACAGACTCAACCAAAACACCTTTTCCTTGAGTCTCAGTTAACTTGGCACCATGAGTGTCAATAGGAATGATAACAGGGATTGTAACAGCTTTGTCAGTTGGAGTATTAGTGGAGACGATTGTAGGACTGAGAATAGCCTTTGGGGGAGCAACAACATGAATGATTACGGGTCCAGAAACTGCTTTTGGGGGAGCAATTTCTGGAGAGAATATCCTTCCACTTCGCGTAATCTTGCTAGTTCCTGCAATATTACTGATGTCGGAGTTGACTTTCTCAGAACTTGAATCTTCGGCGGCTGGCCAATCTTGCTTAATATCGTGGTAGTAGGCATCCCCTCCATAATTCCATGGTACGGTTTTGTTTGACGTATACGGGATTGGTCCAGGCATTGTGATTATTAAAGGAGTTGCTTTCGAAACTGATGTAATTCTAACGGGTCTTTTGGTGGATACCCTGGAAGAATTGGCGGAAATGGTAATGATAGAGATATCTTTAAAAGGAAGAGGTGGAACAGAAGTCTTTTCAAACAAAATTTCTTTGTTATCTATTAGGCACTGAACGCCTGTTTTCAACAAACGACAGTTGGTTGGTGAGGAAAAACAAAAATGACAGCCTTTATCACATCCTGGGAACACACTGGAATTCAATAAGTTCACTTTAATGTCAGGAGTGGGGTCATAAGTTCATCAACTGAAGTAACAAACATTTCTTCTTCAATGGCATTGGTATTATGGCCATGTTTGGGCATAGGGGCAGAAATGACATTTGGCTTTTCGGGCGCATCAAATTCAATCTCTTTTGCTTCAATGAGGTCTTGTATTTTGTTCTTTAGAGCCCAACAGTTATTAGTGTCATGGCCGGGACTTTCAGAGTGATATGCGCAACGGGCATTAGGATGATAGTGAGGAGAGGTTGTATTGGGGTTTTTCGGAGCTTCTTTCAAGGTCACCAAATTGGATCTTAGTAGATGCGGTAATACCTGAGATAGGGTCATGTTAATTCTGGTGAACTGCTTGATCGGTCTTTCCATCCTCGGTTGATTTTTTCTTTATTGATCAGGCGCAGGTTTAGGGATCATCACATCCCCCACCATTGGTCGGCGCTCGGCCCTATCTTGATTTCTTTGCAGATATACAACAACCACCTCTTTCTTTATGATGAAAGGCTTCCTTACAGCTACAGAAGAGGATGTATCTTTTTGGATCTTTCCATTCTTTATACCGGCTTCTACCCTTTCTCCGGTCAATATCAACTCAGTAAAACCTTCTGATGAACTTCTAATCAAGTGATTGAAGAAGGGACCAGCCAAGGTGCCCAAGAACATGTCTACCAACTCTCTCTCAGATAGATGAGGTTGAACTCTTCCGGCTAAATCTCTCCATTTTTGCGCATAGTCCTTGAAGCCTTCATTTGAAGCCATGGCCATACTCTGAAGTTGAGTACGGGTAGGTGCAAGGTCAGCATTGTATTGGTATTTTTTGTAGAAGGCTGCAGCAAGATCTTCCCAGTTGTGAATTTTAGCTCTTTCTAGTTGGTAAAACCAGTCAAGTTGAGTTCCAGACAGACTATCTTGGAAGAAGTGTACCCATAAGTCTTTGTCAGCGGTATGGGGTTGGATTTTCCTCACATAGGATCGGATATGCATTTTTGGACATGAGACTCCGCCATACTTGGCGAACACAGGTGCTTTGAATTTCGGGGGAATGACAATCTCCGACACCAAACCAAATTCCTCAAAGTCCAAGCCAGGAACTTTTTGGATTTCCATTGCACTCAATCGCTCTTCGAGATGTTTATACTTGTCATCAGCTGGAGGGTATTGTTCTTCAGAATAGTCTTCTTCTTCCTCTTCCTCTTCTGATTCTGATGGGACAACTGTTTCCTTGCCTTTCCCATCTTGATTGTCTCTTTCACCGGATGTCATTGCAAAATCTAGGGTTCTTCTTATCTGCCCATGAAATCTTCTTCCTATGTTTAGGACTCCGGTCACCTTCTTTGTCTTCTTTTTCTTCTCCTCAGCGAGCAAAGTCTTCAACTCTTCTTGTCCTTTGGCTAGGGTCAAGAGCAACTGTTGAAACTGTGCATTCTGAGCTTGGAGGTCCTTCACTGTTTTCTCGAGATCCATCTCACTGAAATAAACAGTAGAGAGATGAGGAGACTTGTTCCGATAAACTTGCTTATGTTATGATGAATGGTGAATGCGTATGTAATAATTTCAAGGATTTTAAAATTCAAATTTGTTTTAGACAAAAAGAAAACACATGTTATATTAATAGATTAAAGATTGAGTACATCAATGCCTTCTCGGGAAAAATAATACAAAAACTCTAAGATGAAAAGGTAGTTCGCATCCTCTTTGGTGTGATGTAGGCATTCAGATTCTGCTCCTCATGAAGTAGTCTAGTGAGTTCCAAAACCTTCTTCTCGCTTGCGTAGAATTGGGCTTCGAAAGTATCTCGCTCTCCCTTGAGTTGTATCCAATCTCTTTGTAGGTCTTCAAGAGAGGTGGGCATATCATGATGTAGGAAAGTGTATGGAACATCTCCCTCCATGACAGGCTCAATGATTACCGGGAAAATGGAGGGGTAAGGCATCATAAGACTATGAGCACGAGTTCGTACCCATTTGAGGTAAGGCTCAAGAGGGATGGAATTCTTTTGCCCCAAAGTCTTTCTATCCACCTTATTCAACATCCTCCGAACTCGGATAAATCTATGGCTGATCGTTGTTGTCGTAGTCAAATACCAAACCTTGAATCAGCATCTCATGCAGGCCATCCCTTCGGGCGTAACCAAATTGTCTTAAGGCAAAGCATGGGTTGTAGGTGATACCTCCCCTAATTCCAAGTAAAGGGACATTAGGTAATTCTCCACAACGGTCGACAATGATAACATTCTCTTTGGATCGGGAGCACCAATGAATGTCCGAATGTTTGAGCATTATCAACCTTTGTGACCACCTTGGACCTTGCTCATTTTTTAATACGGACTGGGGAAGATGAGAAATAAACCATCTTGCCAAGAGAGGAGTGCAACACATAAGGACACCTCTTTTCCTCATTGTGCTAGTGTGAAAAGAGTGTAAAAAGAGTGTAGGGTATCTCATAGCAGTGTAGGCACCGGGTTGCGGGATATGAAGATTTTGACGGTGTTGACATCTATTAGTTGGTCAGGATTTGGAAACAAAACCATCCATAGACGAGGAGAGCCACAATTTCCTCAAAGACTTGCAAGTCCAAGGAGTTCCAACAGCTTTGGGCTTTCTCGAACAAGAACTTTGCTAAGAAACCTTTGACACCACTCCTTGTTTCCCAATGAGTTGTGATATCAGATGGGTGCAAGTGTAGAGCTTGAGCAATCTCTTCTGGATTTGGGTCTCTTTCTGTACCATTGAAAGGTAGTTGATTGAGAATGGGAATCCTCAAGAGTTGGAAGAATTCTTCCAAAGTAGGCACAAGTTGATAGTCGGGAAATGTGAAGCAATGGTGTAAAGGATCAAAGAACTGAAAAAGCACCTTCATCGTGCCCTCGTCTGTGTTGGAGGTGACCAAGTTGAGTAGGCGACCATGTCTCTCAGTGAATGGAGAGTTTTCAGGAATCCTTGAAGCTAGATCCTTGAGTTGTGGAGGGATCCTTACAAGATTGACTTGAATAGTTTTCCTACGAAGTGAATCCATATCCTACAAAACAAGAACAAAGATGAATCCCAAAATCCTTGAAATGGATAGTGGATGTATATGATGTTCATGATGTTCATGATGTTCATGATGTTCATGATGTTCATGATGTTTATTTACAAGTATGCATATACAAACAAAACAAACAAATCCTTAGGTTTAGGCTTGCATGGAGTTTTATAGGTAAGTATCCTCTTGAAGTTTAGTTGGCTTAAACCTGTCCTAGTAATAGTAACCGGGTTCTAAGGATCTCAATATCACTGGTTTGTTTCCTTGGTCATTGTTTCAGCACAAGCCTCTTTAATGGCGACCGAAATATCCCAAGAAACCAAACCTCAAGGAGTGTAGTATCGAGTATCTACCAACTTCGGACTGCACCAAAGACGGTCATCTCACTACATCCTAAAGGCCAAGTTGGTCAAGTAAAGGTTCTAAAAGTTCATTAGTGCTTTATGACATCACTCAGCGGCCCCGTATTCTCTTTGATTAACTTAAAGGCTACCGGTACCCACAAATATGTTGCACTAACATAGTTATTTCTTAGACCATGTCGGTATATCCAGCATAGTTTCCACAATGTATTGCTACTTACCTATAAGGTATCCCAAATCCGGGTAGAGGATTCAAACCCAAACAAAGAACCATAATGTAAAGCATACAAATCAAACAATGAAAGCAAATATATGTGATATAGCCCTAAGGTAACCCCACTTCCATAAAATTCCCCAGCAGAGTTTCCAGTTCTGTGGTACGGTGAGAGAACTGACTTGAAGGTTTTGCGTTTGATCACAAATGTTGCGGTTAGCAAGAGTCGCCACCGAATTTTCTTTTATCCAAAGGGAAAGGTGAAAAAGCACAAGTAAGACCTTTGAGATTATTTCTTGGGTTTGGGGGGTAGATTATGAAAAGGGAAGGTATTAGCACCCTTTTCATCCATGGTTTTCCATGGGCTCTTAGTTACTTGCTAGATCACTTGCTTTTGTTTGAAATTGTGCTTAGTGTGGTTTTTGAAAGTATTTTTTAAAGAGGCCTTTGTTTAGGCAATCTTTGTAATGATTCTCGTTCGTAAGAATGTATACAAAGATGTAGATCTTTTGAAAATATTTCCAAGTTTGTAAGATGTTTTGAAATGTGTAGGTGTTTGTTTTGAGAATAGCAAGGATGTTTTGTTTGAAATTGAGCAAGTAACTAGGAGCATTCTACCTACTCAAAAGTCTTTCTTGTACATTTTATTTCATTTGACATTGTTATCTTACCATTGATTTGGTAAGTAACCCTATCTTTGGATGTAAACGGGACGGGCGTGGGTCATCGTATAACCATAATTAGCAATGTTGCAAGGCATCTTAGCATTCTCTTTTAGGGACTAAGATCATTTGTAAGGCAACTTAGATAGCTTCATCGAGGGACTATGATCTTGTATTCGTTTGTTTTTGCTAAGATACCTCACATGCGTAATATGGCCATTTTGTAAGGCAACCAAGTGGATTTTACCCTAGGGGTGCTTGTGTGCAAGTGTATTGTTTTCATGCTTGTTTTTGTCTTGAATTGGGATTTTCTATTTGATTGATTTTTATTCTCTCCATACAAATCCTAATTACTATCATGTGAATATAAAGCATTTAAATTGCAGAAAATAAAAATACTAAGCTATTACATGATTTGTGGGAAGGGGGTGTACAAAGTATAAATAGGGATTGCAAGAAATTAAACCCTAATTAAGTTATTTACAACCATATTGAATTGAATAAATAAATGTACAAGATATGAAAAGGAATAATATATAAAGTAATGAATAAAAAAAAGGAATGAATTTTATTTGGTTTTGTCCTTGTTAAAGAAAGTTATTATTTTTTAACCTAATGACCTAAAAAAGTTTTAAAAAAAAGATAAACTTATTTTAATTTAGAAGAGAAAATATTTTTAAGTATGAAGAAGATTTTAACACTAGATTAAATAGTATGAAAATTGATTAAATTAGAAAAAGTATAAATTTTATGTTTATTTTAAGAAAATAAAATAAGCCTAAATCTAATTAATTAAAAAAATTAAGTTTATAACAAAAATATTTTTTATGTTTTTTAGTCTAGAAAATAAAATAAATATATATAGTATGAATACAAATATATTTTTTATCTCTTTTTTTGTCAATAAAATTAATATTATTAATAATAAAAATAATAAAAAAAGAAAAAGAAAATAAAAATAAAGTAAATAAAAAAGTCAAGGGGGGTTCATTAGTAAACAAAAGATTATTATGAGCAAAAATGAACTAAGTCCAATGAAGAGCCCAAATGCTGCCAAAAAAGAACAAAAAAGAGTCAGAAAAATGTGAAAATAACAAAATGGTCACGCTGGGGCCTGAACCCAAGACCATGAGGTGAACAGGCGCGCGCTTTACCATTGGGGTGTGAAATGATAAATACATAACACAAAACGCGCCCTGACTGTACTTCATCTTCAACCTCCAGCCAAAGGATCTGTAACTTGCTTATTTCTCAACCATTTGCAAAAATGTAAACATGAAAATTTCTCCATTTTGTCACACGAATCCGACCATATAAATATAATAAACTATAAATCAAGGATGAATGAGAATTTCTAAAAGTACCAAATTCTGACTTAAATATTTCAGAAAGTTCAAACTCAAAATTCTCCTAGCTCAATCAAAATAAATGAAATCTATGGACATGTACAGCTTCAGGGCAATGATGTCTACATTTTATCTTCACAAATGTAAGCCTAACAATGCCTAAGTAATGAGATAGAAGTTCAAGAAAAATACCTCAAAACTGGAAATCGTGAAATGGATTTGAGCTTATTTCAGGTAGTGCTGATGATAAGGTTAGCTTCCTTGGACTTCTAGGAAGCTAATACAATGGCTGACTTAAGATGAGGGTGGCTGGAATGGTCTGGAGAAGTCCAACTGTGATGCTCTGTTTTTGGTTATGGAAGACAGGGTAAATGGTGTTACAGAAGTGAAACAGGTACAGTGATGAGTTACCCTTGATTCAAGGAAGCTTTAGAAACTAAAAGGCCAAGAAACGCACGAGGGAAATGTGAGTTTGAGGTTCAAGGTCAGAAATTATGCAACAATGGATTTTTTGGGAAATTTATGATTTGAGAGAGTTTTGGTGTATTTCAGGGTGCTCAAGCTCGTCCTCTAGCTCACAAATAGTGCCTCTATTTATAAGCAAAGAGTTTGGAGACTTGTTGTTGATCAGAATTCAAAATCACAAGTTTATGCATAACATGTAACTTTAGAGAATTTCAAGTTTCCAAGCATTGTGTACTTGCTAAGATAGAGTGGTTATGCTTTAAACAAGCTTGCTTCTGACATTGTGGATGGAGTGTGATCAGAGGGAACAAGTTAGAGGCTCAAGAATTGACTTTACACAAAAGCTTGCTTTTCTAAAATGGAAGTGTTCACTTTGTGCCATTAATGGAAATGTAGATTGGATAAAGCTTAAACCACTTGGATTAAAGCTCAAAAGTTTGTGCAATCCATTAATTATAGATATATACACAAGTTAGGAGGCCTAAAAAGCAAGATTATGCATCCTAGGTTTGAAATTGGATTCTTGTTCATCACAAAATGCCTTGTAATTCAAGTGACAAAACACCAATTTCATCTCTTCGGTTATCCATACTCAAGAATGATCTCAAGGAGTTCTTGAACATTTTGGAAAGCTTGAAATGTGATCTATAACCCATCTTTGAATTGCTTTTGAATATTCACCTTGGAACTATATTAAAAAGTGCCATGAAGTTGAGTCAAAATCCTGACCAAATTAGGGCAAAATTTCACTAAGTGTTCAGTTTCATGACCCTGTGTTCTTGAAATTATAACTTGAGATCCAAGCATTTTTAGGAGAAGTTGTGTGAATAAATGTTGTATATTTCATAGAGATATAGAACTTTCATGTTGGAAGTTTCTCTTGAATCATCTTGCATCATGGTGAAAATTTGGCTCAAAGTTATGAAAAAACATGAAATTTCCAACACTTAGAAAAATTTCTAAGTTTAGAAATTTTGACTTTTCAAAATGAAATCTTGAATTTTTGATTTCTTGATGAATAAGTTTCATATTTTGACATGTTTTGAGGAATTATGATCTTTGGCAGAATTTGACCAAAAAGTCAAAGTTTGACTTTTCAGTATACAGTTGACTTTTGATCAGTTGACTCCAAAATTCATCTGTCAATCCAATGGACTTGCAATGTTTTGAACCCTATAATTAGGTAAAAATGATGCATTTGGACTCTTGAGATCATGCCTTAAACCAATTGATCAATTGCTAGGTCAAAAAATCAGAAATTGCCCTTTCCTAGTCCAAACCCTAATTTGGACCATTTTTCCCTTTTGGAGATTTGATCAAATTTATTGAGGAATTATGGTCCAAACTTGATAAAGTGATACATATGAGTTTAAAATGTTTATGTGGATAAAAAATTATTTGGTTTGACTGTAAATTGGCCATGGTTGACTTTTCCCCCAATACAACTGATTTTTAGGTCAACTGTTCAATTGACTGATCAAAAGTGTGATCCAAGGCTTGAAACTTGACATGAGTAATATTGGGGGTCCATAATGATCCATGAAATTCATATGGGGAATTGGAAGTTCAAAATTCCTTGTTCAAACTCAAACCATAATTTTGGTTATCAGTGCTTAAGGAGATGTCTTGAGCTGATCAAACCCTAGTGCAGTCTTGAGCCCAAGGAGATCTTGTGAGCAAATTCTTGATAAGTGAGAGGGAAAATTTTGGGGTACAGCAAGGGAGTTTCTTTTCCCTTGATATAGTTTGTGTTTTTATTGTGTCAGTTTCTTTTTTATTTAATTATTTTTGTGTCTTGAACCAATTCTTACCTGTTTTGATTCCTTTCTTTTTGTCAAGTTATTTTCAACCTAATTTTGTCAATTTTTGGCTAAAAAGGGGGAGAAAAGTATTAGTAGGTCTAGTTCTGAGTCAAGTGTTGTTGCTTGTCGTATACAACACTTTAGGGGAGCATGATTGTCCATCATGTGAGTCTTGAGTATGTTCTTGCAGTTGTTTTGCAAGAATATTTCATAGGATGTTCTAACATCATGTATGAGTCTGTAGTTTGTGTGTGAGTCTTTCTGTTGTGTCTTATGTTCTGAGTTATAAGCATGGTTGTGTCATGTACTTTGAGTTATCCATAGTTGAGGTACGATCCTGTTAGTCTTCACCTGGAGAGTTCAAGGTGGTGTTGGAGTTCTATGTTTGAGGGAAAGTATCATTTATATTCTTCCTCATGTACAAAGTTTACATGTTTAGCATGTAGCTTGTGTTGGCGTTATGTGGTTTTATTCCTCTTCCTATGTTATTAGGTCTTTGGTTGTTTTAGCCAAAAGTTTCCAAAGGGGGAGATTGCTAGTACCATGGTTTTGTGGATTGGCAACATTTTGATAAAACATGGTTCTGACCAGATGTCGAACAAGATGTCGAGACATCTTGTTCTGTTATGCAGAAAGCTTGCGCTGCTATTTTTAAATCTTGGCAGATTTGATTTGATTCTGTTATATTTTCCTTTGAATATATATTAGAGATTTTTGCAGGTCAAGAAGATTTATTTTGGAACAAATTTGTATCTCTAGTTGTGCAAAAGATACTAAATTGGGCCTTGAGACAATTTAGGAAACTATGTATTGGTTGTTCCAAGATTTAAGGAGATTTGCTACACAATTGGTGCATCACTCAACTTATGGATCAAGAAACTTTTGGATTTATAATATTGAAGCCCATGGACTGTAGAGTTGTATTTAAAGGAGAATTCTAACCTAATGTAATTTAAGTTTTCAACAATTGTAAAATTAGGGGAGCATAAGTCTTAGGTTTTGAGAGTCTCTTGTGTAGTTTATAAGTCACCCATTTATCTTTTGATACTATATGGTTGACTGATTGTTACTTGACTGTTAGTTAAGTTATTATCCTCACTCAGAAGCCTTGAGGCAATGAGTTGAGTATTCTTCTCACTCGAAGCTTTTAAGCAAGAGTTGAGTTATTATAATGGAAGTATGATCTTCTAAATTGAGTTATATTGTTGGAGTCACTAGGATTGGGACTGTTAGATATCACTAAGGTGACTTAGGAAGTGAGATGATGATTTTTCATATTTAGGGAGGACCTAGGTAGAACTTGCATTGGGTAGGGATTAGGCAAGAAGTTGTAAATGAGAGAGTTTAGCTTTGAACTAATACTGCTGATAGTGAACTTCCTTCCTGGCTTGGTAGCCCCCAGAGTAGGTGATATTGCACTGAACTAGGTTAACAATTCATTATGTTATTTATCATTCTGCAGTTTTATTTATGTATCACTTATAGCTTGATTGATCTGGTCTGTTACAAGATGTTGTAATATTTGTGTTAACATCATGTTCTGATGTTGGGATGTTTGTTTGTTGCCTGTACTAGAATTTCAGTTTCTACCCTTCCAGAATTACAATAACAACTCACTCACAAAAGATCTTTCCTCACAAAAGCATTTGGCTATAAGAACTAGTGAGAGAAAGTGAAAAAATTAGGGAGATAAAGAGTGTGCGTAAGTGTCAGTACACAAATCAAATTATGTATTAAATGAAACGAGGGATGAGATATCTATTTACATGCTTGAGATTACCCAAAAGAGGAAATAGCATTAAAGCAAATATGGTTTCTACTGATCGATTAGCTCTTTTAAATATAACTGCTATGAGTTCCAAAATAGGAAAGAAGTGAAATATAGTCGTTGCATAGGATCTGAGTGCATTCAAATTACCGTTATCCTCAAAAGCACACTAATCTAATCGATTGACATTACGCTCTAATCGATTAGACTCAGTCAACAAATATTTTTTGGCTTTTCGAATGCTCTCATCCTTTTCTATGCAATTTCTATATACTTCTCAAGGCCTTTTCTTTTATAAAAATATTTTATAAAAAGATTCTAAGTGTGTGTGTGTGTGTGTGTGTGTGTGTGTGTATGTGTGTGTATGTGTGTGTGTGTGTGTGTGTGTGTGTGTGTGTGTGTGTGTGTGTGTGTGTATGTGTGTATGTTTATAGCCATATACCTCTATAAATAAATAACTTTTGCTTTTACAAAGTTTCACTCACTTACTAAATTAGGAGATTAGCTCCTCTAAGCCTTGTCTGATAGATTCTTTTGTGTTGAAACTTGTTTAAGATTTCTTTCAAGGCTCTTGATGTAATATATTTGTTTTCCTTTGTTTAAAACTTTGTCGATGTTTTAAACTTTGTCGATCCTTATCAAACCTCATGGCTTGCATCTTTAACAATTTAAGTACATTTATTGATTTTTTTAATGGTTACATCTTTGTCATGTTGAAAGTCTATTATATTCTTCATATTTGTCATCATGTTTCATATTTATCATGTTGAATATCTGTTATGTTCTTTATAGTTGCCATCATCAAAAGATGATATCTTAGTTTGAAGGTTTTTCTGTAAGACGCCTACAAAACAGGATTCCACCTACAAAATAAGTTCTAGATTCTCCCTCTTTTTGATGATGAAAACACATCTCTCAGGGGAGGTGGTAAAAGAAATAAAGTAATATATTTTAGAGTGATAATACTCCCCCTGAGTTAGATAGAATATACACTCTCCTCCTGAGAGTATATTTCTCCCTCTTTGTCAAAATAAAAAAGACAGTTAAAAGATGTAAATATGCAATCATGTTTTATCAATGTATAGCTCAAAATATCATGTCATGTTTGAAGGAAAATCTATGTAACAATACATGGCATAATGCATCACAGTAAATAGAGATTATGATAAGCAACAATAGATTTTTTTTCATGTGACAAGCTATCATATTTCTTTGTAAGCAAAACAAGAATATCATAAGTTTTGAACCATTTATTGAATGCAAACAAACAAGTAGTGATGAGAGAAACTCATACATATCAAAGATTTGAATTTTATCATGTCATATCACGAAGCATGTGTTTGCCATAGAAGGTATCACACTTGATGATAAACAACATATTTTCTTTCTAAAGAAAATGTCCAAAATAAGATTTCCTAATAATGTGTCAAGGTTTTTATCATGTGAAAAACATGTTTAAATTAACATATTTTCTCATACAATTATGAGCACACATGTGATATATTTCTTCATTTAAAGTAAGGGATTTAGTTCATGTCATGTTAAAGGAACTATAATCTCTCTCTCTCCTCTCTCTCTCTCTCTCTCCTCTCTCTCTCTCTCTCTCTCTCCTCTCTCTCTCTCTCTCTCTCTCTCTCTCTCTCTCTCTCTCTCTCTCTCTCCTCTCTCTCTCTCTCTCTCTCTCTCTCTCATCCTCTCTCTCTCCTCTCTCTCTCTCTCTCTCTCTCTCTCTCATTCTCTCTCTCTCTCTCTCTCTCTCTCTCTCTCTCTCTCTCTCTCTCTCTCTCTCTCTCTCTCTCTCTCTCTCTCTCTCTCTCATCTCTCTCCTCTCTCTCTCTATATATATATATATATATATATATATATATAATATATATATATATTATATATATATATATATATATATATATATATATATATATATATATATATATATATATATATATTATATATATATATATATATATATAATATATATATATATATATATATATATATATATATATATATATAAAGTGTGTGAAATAAGTTTTTTCTAAAATGAATTTAAGAATGGCACAAGATATCTAATGGTGTGCCTAACATAAGTATTTTATGCCAAAACAAGGTTGTAAGCATAAATTATTCTTTGTTTTAGTCATAGCCGTTATTTAATTTTTGTAGAGAAAATATATTAAGCAAGTAACGGTACACCCCATCATTTGGAAAAGGAAAAAACACACTTATATTCATTGAAAGGAAAATACATTACAAGAACACAAATGGAAAGAAACACACAAGAAAGGAAATGAATGCATACAAATTCTTTAGTTCATCTCATCATCATATTCGCTGAGAGGCTAGTGGAGGGATGATATTTTTCCTAGCCATTTTCTCAATGAACAAGTTTAGTTTTTCATTCATTTTTCTTTGTTCTTCAAGGATGTTGGTGTTTGAGCTAGATGGGAAGAGAGTTTCTTTGTTCCCTTCTTCTTGATTGATGGGAAAAATTCCCTTTAATAAATGGTAAAGCCCATTTTGCTTATTATAGTTTGTCCCATCTTTATATGTTCAAAGATAGATTCTTCTTCTCCAAAGGGATAATCAGTGTTTTGGAGATTTTGGTAATAAGTCCAGCATAGGGCAAGACGTTATATTCTTTCTTTTGCTTTCAAACATTTCATGAAGAACTGCCATCTGCCCAATTCTTAGGAATTTTGTTATGAATAAACTAGACAATAGGTATGTTTGATCTTGAAAATATGCTATAGTTTTCCCTTTCTTACAAACAAGATCTGGCCATAAGGTGTAATGAAATAACCTAATTTTTTGGATGAATGACTCTGACAATGAATGGAGAAGGGACAGGGGTAGGATCAGTGATGAATGAGTGAGCAATGTTATCAAGATCAAGTTTATTACCTTCATAATTTTGAATCATACTCTTTCTCTAAGTAGGGTAGGTTAAAAATATTTGCAAATTCAGAGAGCGAGAGAGATAGATAGATAGATAGATAGATAGATAGATAGATAGATAGCATAGATAGATAGATAGATAGATAGATAGATAGATAGATAGATAGATAGATAGATAGAGAGAGAGAGAGAGGGTGAGTGAGATGCTTTTTGACTTCAGAGTAGATATTCTATAATACCCAGAGTTTTCTAAGCAGGAGTTATGAAAAGCTAAGAGATAAATCTCTACTTTATGAACCTAATGGAAATTAAGAAAAAATAGTAGAGATGTCAAAATGAATTAGTTAAAATGCAACTAAATGGCAAACTTATAGTTTTACATTTAGTTTAATGGAATTTTGGTTACTTTACCACTTAATGACAGACTTAAGGACTTGCTTTGGATATATCCCTCATTAAAAACACTTGCCAAAGCAGATTTTTGGATAGAGGAAAGGAAGATGTGTAAAAAGGAACAAGGGTAGAAAGGTAAAGCAAGAGGAAGGTCAAGCAACAACTTCAACTTATTCATCTTGCATGTTCAAGGAAGCCAATCCCAACCTGATTTCTCTCCTTATCATCCTTCTTTGGCAACATCTTCACCATCTATGTGAGTTTCATAGTTAGAACTTGGGTAGGAATTGAGAATGATGCATGTTAAGGGTTTAGGTTGTGATTAAATCATTGAATGCTTGATTAATTGCTGTAAAATATGTTCTTTTGATGTCATTATATGTCTTGGATCATTATTACATGTTGAGGTTTGATTGGGATGGATTGGGATGCAAAAATAGGTGTTAGCACCCTAAAATTTCTGTTATAGTCTGTCAAGTTCGCTTAGCGATAATCTGCAACTGAATGAGAGTTGTGTTTCACCAAAATAACCATAACTTGAGTTTTACAACTCAAAACGAAGCACGGTAGGAAGCGTTGGAAATGTCTTTTAAATGCTCCATGTGGCTATTCTTAGATATCATGCTTTTAGATTAGTTAAAGAATATGGAAAATGGATTTTTAATTGCATGATGTTGAATTAACATTAATGGAATTAAGAAAGGGTTATAGAAATGCAACTCCTTGTATTAATCCCATTCCATGTTGTCAACCCTAGGTATATATGATGTATATGGCCTACTAAATTGATCCATGATTATAATAGTCATGTGTATTAAGCTCTGAAGCATTTTTGGAATATTCTGAGTTTCACACTTTCGCTTAGCGAGCTCATGTTTGCGTAGCAAACCTCCCCATCCAGAACTTGATAAAGTCTCTGACTTAGTTCGCTGGGACTTTGCTTAGCAAAGTACCCTCGCTACTAGTTCGCTTAACAAACTTTCCTAGGAAGAAATGTATGTTTTTCCCCCGAGTACAGTTCCGTTCCGTATTAGGAACCAGACGCCTCCTTTGTCTGTTATGACTAGTACTATGGATTGTGTAATGCCATGACATGATCACCTATTCTACTTGTATGCATGTATGCTTAATAAATGCATTATATTGGAAATGCATCTACTATCAAGCCACTAAAATACAAGGCTAGCACACTTCCAATATTACCCTTTCCTTTAGAATAAATTCCAAAGCAAAAACGTTAATTTTGTCTATTCATAAACCAATCAATTTATACACTTCATAGCAAACCCTCCATTGTCACGTGTCCTCACCTTTTCAATTTATATACACCTCTCACTCTCCTAACCCTTGCACTCTCTTCTCTCTTTTTTTTCCACAAACCCTAACACAATGCCATCATCCCCCTTTCTCAACCAAATTTGTGGTCACCAAACCAAATCCATATTTGTACTTCTCATCTCACGATCTACCTAACGTACCGGTTGGAGTTTTTCATTTCGAACAATTTCGCTGTCGAAAACAATTTCTCTATCTCCGGCCAATTAGTTAAGAACGACCATCGTGAATTGTATACTCTTCATCTCTGCTAAACGTATTTTTTGATTCATTTTGCACCGTTTTTGATTCATTTTTATTGTGTGTGTGATGCAGAATATTTGAAAGAAGAAAATGCTCAAATCTTACAACAACAAACAGATTACATGAGTTTCGATTTTTCGATTTCTTCTTATTGTTGATTTTAGGGTATGTCATCACATACCTTACTAATTTTTCGATTTCATATTGTTTATTTATATTTTTCTATTTCATTATTTGATTGTTCTTCCATTTTTGTAGTTGTCTTTGACTAAACCATGAAATTTCTCCATCAAAATATGTTATTTTCGTATTTTTGAAACAAATCTACAAATTTAGTTTGAGACAATATTGTAGATCTAGGGTTGAAAATTAATATAAAGAGAAAGAAAATTAAAATATAACTCATTCTTGTGTTTTAACTTCATAGATTGCAGTCATTGGTGTTGGGACAAACTTCATAGATAAAGCAGTCTAGAAGCCCTTACTTTTCGTAAAGCCTTTCCTTCATTGGTATTCATTTGTGTTAAATATATTAACCACTATAGTAGGTTCCATTTAAAAGTGATAACTCCAATATATTTAAGGTTGTAAGTTTAATCTCACCTAATGTGAAAAGGTTTTAATGGTTCTTGATAAATAAAAAAATGGCTTCTATTCCATTTTATTCTTACAATATTAGATTTTTCTTTCTTTCTATTATTTGCTTCAAGAAATGCGTTCAGTTTTTCTTGACATAGTAATACATTGGTTGTGTGTAGAATGAGTGATCGGTAGAATGAATTTATATTTAATAATAAAAAGTGAAATAATATTTTTGTGCCAATAATTTTATGATGCTACTTTTGTATGGCCAAAAGTAAACTGCTTTCCTAGGATTTGGAGGGTCCAGATTTTGAATTATTGATTGGTGTGTCTGTTTTAAATTTAAATTTTTTCCCCAAGTTTTAATTATGTTAGTATTTAAGTTTTTTTTTAAATAAATTGTTAAGAAGTTATTTGTATGTTGAAAACGAAAAAATTATTTTAATATAAGAGAAAAATATAATTTACGGCATCATATCAATAATAAATTATTTTAATAGATTGTTTTATCCAGGATTTATATTTTTTTTCTCAAGTTTTTAAGGTAGTTGTTTTCAATCAAAATTATGGACATAATTTAAGTTTATGGGCAGTCGTGTACAGTCTAAGTCTAAGGCGCCAACATCCTTTCTTATATTAAATTGTGTCATGTATATTCTTTTCATCTATTTATTCACTATCGATGTCTATTTTTACGCGTGGTAAATGTATTCGAGTACAAATTTACTATACAAAATTAGTTTAACCTATACAAATGTATGAATATCATTATTCTTTATACAATTATATTTATTATTTAATATTTATAAATATTTAAACAAATTATATATATAATATCAAATAAATGTACTCGTGAGGAAGCACATGTAGTTTATTGGTTATGATGATAAATGCTATTATGTCATCATTTGTTTGTTTTCCCGTTTGGAGATGTTTGCTCGTGAGTTGATGCGTACTGTGATGATGATCCCTTGTTTTCCCGTTTGTTCCGGTTGAACATTCGGATGTGGATTTGATGTATGCTTGAATCAAAGTAGGCCTAAGCTACTAGGTGGTAAATCACATACCATGGACTGGATCCAACTTATTACCGTTGCGATGTGTTGAGCGGCTCTGAAAAGGCGTTTCCACCAGCAAGTAAACATCAGCGTTCTTGGTACGTCATACACACCTGAGCTACCATTGCGATGTGTTGAGCGGGACTGAAAAGGCGTTTCCACCAGCAGGTAAACATCAACGTGCTTGGTATGGTGAGGTTGTGATGCCATGTAGGCGATATCACTTCGGTTACTCGCCTCTAGTGGTGCTACATAGGTATCATCACTAGACTTTCGCCCAGTGGGATTGTGTAGTCATTATGTCGTATTTGCACTAACAATCACACATTCGTATTTGGATGATTGACGGAGTCGTGACGCCACATAGGAAATGTCACTTTGGAACCTTACTCGTCACAGATGAAATTCCACTTAGGAATAATCTGATTCATCTTGTGAATGTGCTTGTGCAAGTCTTTTGACGCTAGACACTTGGTTACTCATCGAGAGTGTGGTTGTGTGGCCTAAGTAGAAAAGAAGAACTTACTTATGGATTCCTCGTACACGAGTACGAGTTTGCATACTTGTTCGTGATTGATTGTATGCTTGATGTTAACTTATTGGTTAGTCAAGAGACTTCTGATGGAGATACTACCTGTTGTTGAGTATCTTTGTAGCAGACCGTAAGAAAACCTCAGATCTATGTTGGATCCATTTGATTGCATGCACCTTGTAGAACCGAGTGAACCTATAAGATAGGGGAACTCACTGAGATTTAGTAATATCACCCCAATCCTATTATTATTTTTCAAGAACAGGTTAGAAGTAGAAGAATTGCTAGATGGTCTGCATTGAAGACTGTGGATGAGCAGATGGCAGGAAGACCTCATCAGTTCTTATCTTTTTATTGTACATTGTTATAGACAAACTAATTGTATATATTTCATCTGAACAGTTGGATTGTATATGATTTTATTTCTTGTCATTTCCCGCTATTGTATGTTTCTATGTGTTGTACCCCAAAATTTACCCTCCCATATTTCTCAATACATTTCAAGTGAGATCCCCAAGTTGCTCAAGGAAGTCCAAGGGTTGACCAGACAAACTCCCTCCTAAGGCAGTCTACCTCAAATTAGGGTTTCATGTTGCACCAAGATACTTGAGTCCAGGGGATCCCAAATGCTCACTATTGTCCTAATATGTTCTCAAGATCATCCATGTCAAGTTTCAAGCCCTACAGAGATAGTTTGCTCAGTCAATTGCTCAAAGGCCTGAAAATCGACTGTGTTAGGGCAAAAGTAAACTGTGGCCCACATACAGTCAAACTTCAAGATTTTTGGTAAACATCCTCATTTTGAAGTATCATTCATCATTTGATCAAGGGTTGATCATGATTCATCAAGGATTGTTCACAATTCATCAAAACCCAAAAGTTGCTAAATTAGGGTTTTGTAGGAAAAGTCAACTCAACTTTGACCTAGCATAACTTTCTCATACTTTATGAGAAATGACCCATCAAAAGATCATTTTGAAGAGGACAAAATTCCCTACAATTCATCTTCAACTCTCAAGTTCAAAATATGCACTCACAAGAAGTTATGAATTTGGATATTATAGGTCATTTTGAAAAGTCAACAAAAACACCTTTTTGTCAAAGCTTCATACATGAACATGGAATACCAAATTGAGATGAGACCAAAAGGGTTGCTTAGGGGACATCTCAAGCTTTCTAAAAAGTCCAAGAACACCTTCAAAGATTCAAAGTTGAGGAAGTTGTGCATTGGTGAAGTTGGCCCTTTTTGAAAATTGTCAAAAGTCAACTATGCCTCAAATTGCAATTTTTGCTAAATGGGCCTGACTTTTTGCACTTGTTTTGAGTTGGTAGCATGGTTCACGAGCCCTAGCTCTTTCCACTTGTCTTTATCTTATTTTTTCTATTTATTTTGATTTTTTATTTCAATTAAATCATTTAAATCAAAACAAATCTTGAAAAAATCTAAATCATTGAAACCTCGAGATCTTGTGCATATTTCAGGTCCTATATACAGCTAGCAAGTGAATCAATTCGTGCAAGGCATAGGTGGGCATAAAAAGATTGATTTTGGCCTATTTTGGAAAGATTTTCAAGTGAATCAAATCAAGATCAAAAGCCATAATTGATAAAGATTGAGAGCATAATTTCAACCCTAATCTAATCCTTGGTATATAGTGAACATTTGCAGACCTAAAACACAAGGTTTTGGAGGCGCACAAAGGAAGAACGAAACTTGAAATTTTGATCAAAAAGTGCTGACTTGAATTTACACTTCCAGACGTTTTCAAGGTCCCCTAGCCATCTCATTCGATTCCTGGGATTGCAAGGAAGTTGTACCAATCAAGAACAAGCACTTTCCAGCGCTAGAACTCACTGTAAGTCAGCCACAACCATGGATTCTTCTTGAAATCGAATTGCATGATTCTGGCACTTATAGCATGAAATACTTACATATTATTATTCCTTGAAGCATTTGCAAACTATCTATAACATTTAATTGCGTTTTTGTGGACTGTATTAGAATTTGCCATTATTAGGGTTTCTGGACTCATTTTAGGGTCTTTGTGTACAGGTAAAATTAGCCCCCAAGAAGGGTACCATAATGCTCAGCAGGTCAAGACGGTTTGGTTCATGGCCTTAGACTCCATTTATCATGCCCATGAGAGATTTTGAAACAAGTCGGGGTTATAGTGACGGACGTTTGTCCGTAGGTGAAAGTCTCTGACTTTTACCAACGGAGAGAGGAAGAAGATGACACGCGTGGCATCATCCCATTCGCCTGTTTGAAATTTGGCACGTGTTTGGTAGTCAATTTCGCTTTATAAATTTTATTATTTTTGTTTTATATATTAACCAACTGAACCAAGTGGCCCAGTGGTGGCCAGGGAAGCGTTAAGGCATTGGAGGGCATGAGGTCAGGGGTTCGACCCTTGCCTCCAACATTTTCCATTTTTCTTGAGTTTCCTTTACAGATTCAATGTCTCACAAGGCAGGGAGACCACCATGGACCATCATCATCCAACCAACCAGATGTTCAGGAAGCTAGATCTAATGGCCATCATGTGATGATCTATCATACACCTTAGTCAACGTACAACAGGGGATCTTGGCAAGTCAACGTGGATCAATTCCTTTTGGGCCCAGAATTGCCATCCACACCTCCAAAATCACTTACAAGCCGGCCCAATTCTTCTTTTTTCTTTTTATATTTTTCTTTACTTAATTTATTTATTTATTTCAACTAACATAAAAATTAATTCTTTTTTTTATAAAATCACAAAAATAATATTTTCATCCAATTAGATTTAGAATTTATTTTTTATACAAAAATTAATTGAATTAGGTTATTTAATTTTAGGTAACTTTAATTCTTTTTGTAAATAAATTAAAATTAATTAGAACAATTAGGGTTTTTATTTCTAATTTAAATTCTATTTTCTTTTTCTTAAAAATGACCAAAAATACAAAATAGGCCATGTAAATTATTTTCCTTAATTTAATTTAAATACTAATTAGATTTGTATTTAGTTTAAAACACTATTCTTTTTTCTTAAAAATAATCAAAAACAACAAAAATATTTTTTTTCTTTTAATTAGGTTAGACGGGGTCAAAACCCTATTTCTCTCTCGTTCTCAATTCGTCGCGCGTTTATTTATTTTTACCATATTGATGTAATTGCTCACAAGTTGTAATAGATTAATTAGGATTCTTCTCCTTTTCATTTATCATTTTGACGGGTTGTTTTTGGCTATGTAATTAATACCCGAAGCCTTGTAATAGCTTAGCTTTACCTTCTGCACTTTAAATTCCGCAAAATATTAACTGTTAGATGTATGAATAATAGGGATGCATGACAAGAATGTATGTAAACTTTAAAACGGTTAGCAAACCCTAAATGTGCAAAGATAATAAACTTAAAATTGAATCACTCACACATGCGCACTCCTAGGGTATACTCTCACTTCGGTTGCCTTCGGTAAACGATCATTAAGTATAGGGTATTTTAGTGGTCGCTCTTTTGTCTCAAAGATCAAAGTTGCCTCGGAAAGGTTGCCTCGGAATTGTTGCCTCGAATATTGATCTTAAGACATTAGGGTTATTACTAAGACGTCCTAACATTGCTTTAGTGATCGTACGTCCCTTTCGAATTGACCCTCAAACTTCAACGATGGTGTTACCTACTCACTAATAGTAGGATAGTGTTGTCTAAAGGAAACAAGAACAAAAACATTCTTTTTTCCGAGTAGGTAGAATCTTAAGTACTTGCTCAAATCAAACTTTTTCACACTTACACTCTTTTCAAACAAAGTTTTCAAAAACACTTCGTAACATTCTTGAGGACTGATACAGGGGTTAAAACGAAGTAAAACAAAAACTTTTCAAAACACACAAACACGGAAGCAATTTTTTAAAATGATGAGCAAGTACCTAAGAGCCCGTAGAAAACTACGGATAGAAAGGGTGCTAATACCTTCCCTTTCTATAATCTACCCCCCGTACTCAGAAAATCTAGAAAAAGGAATTTTTCTGTGCTTTTTTCCTTTCCAGTTGGATAAAATAAAAGTCGGAGGCGACTCTTTCTTACCGCGACATTTTGTGAATACAAAACACAAAATGCAGACCAGCATCCAACACAGTCCGGTTCTGCCACCGTATCACAGAACTGGCGACTCTATTGGGGAATAGATAAGTGGGGTATACCTTAGGATTAGTTCATCATATTGCTTCTATTGTTTGATTTGATTGCTTTATTTTTGTGGGCTTTGTATTGGAGTTACTATAGATCCTAACCCGGATCTGAGGAACACCTTTTAGGTAAGTAGCAATAAATTGTGAGGGAACTGTACAACATAGACCGATACGGTTGAAGCAGTAGCTACGTTGATGTGGCACATTGGTTGGTATCGGTATCCCTTATGGAGAAACAAGGAGAATACGGGGCTTCTATATGGGTCGTTAAGCATCAACTGACCTTAGAACCTATAATTGACCAACTTGGCCATAAGAAGTAGTGAGATAGCCGGCCTCGGTATAGAGCTGAGAACTGGTTGATACTCGATACTACACTCATTGAGACCATACTCTTGAGATAGTTTCGGCCGCAAGGAAAGATTGCGTGAGATGAAACCATGACCGATGGAGGATGGTCAGTGATATTGAGAACCTCTAGAACCCGGTTACTATTATTAGGATAGGTTGAAACCAACTGAACTTCAAGAGGATAGTACCTAGACTCCATGCAAGCCTGAAACTTAAGGGCTCTTGTGTGACTTGTGTGCCTTTACCATGTTTGTTACCTGATATACCTGTTGTGTGTTTTATCATGACATCATGCATCATAACATAGCATGCATACCTCATTACGCTAACCATTTCAAAGACCGAGGGGATTTATCTTTGTTCTGTTTTGCAGATTATAGCTTCCATACGCAGAAATACCATTCGAGTCAACTTCGTGCAGATGCCTGCTCAGCTCAGAGAGTTAGTCTCAAAAGTTCCTGATACTTCTTCATTTGTTAGAAGACATGGTCATCTCCTTAGCCTGGTCACTTTAAAGTTGGATGAGTAGATGATGAGCGTCCTTTTCCAGTTCTTCGATCCGGTGCATCATTATTTTACCTTCCCGGATTATCAGCTAGTCCCTACTTTGGAGGAGTTTTCTGACTTACTAGGCATATCTATCCTCGAGCAGACAATCTTCACAGGTTTAGAGGAGGTTCCTAGACCTGAGGATATTGCTTCAGCCTTACATCTAAAAAGGGTTGATGTAGTATCCAATTGGGAGACACGGAGCGGGGTCAAAGGTTTCTTGGCTAAGTTTCTGATTGATCAAGCTCAACAGTTCTGGGATAAGTTAGATTTTCAAGCATTCGAAGACATCTTGGCTCTCCTCATCTACGGCTTGGTTCTTTTCCCAAATCCAGATTCCTTCATAGATGTGAATACGGTCAAGATCTTCTTGTCTCGTAATCCAGTGCCTACTCTTATGGGTGACATTTTACATGCTCTCTATACTCGTACCGTGCAAAGACGGGGGACCCTCATGTGTTGCACGCCGCTGCTGGCGAGGTGGTTTATTTCGCACCTCCCCAAGTCTGTATTGAAGAATGAAGAAGGGTTAGGTTGGGCTTAGTGAATCATGTCCCTTGCCCATACGGACATTCTTTGGAGTTCTAAGGATATGGAAAGAGTAGTTGTCATTGATCAATATGGGGAATACCCTAATATCCCGTTGCTTGGGATTATAGGGGAATAACCTACAGTCCTTGCTTGGATTTACGACAGTTTGGTCGCGTTCGGAGAGACGGTCCTCATGAGCTACTACTTACAGACATTCTCTTTAATTATAAGGGGGACATGGATGAGCATCACCGAAGGTTTATACGGGCTTGGGGCATGGTGAACAGGTCTGACCCTCACGAGCTAGGACCAACGACTTCTCTCCCTATGCAACCTTATCTCCAGTGGGTTCGAGCCCGTGCTCAAAAGATGGGGATGCCTTATGAGGCTGTTTTGCCAGTGGTTGTGGAGCATACTAATGAAGAAGGTGTTCCTTATACAGTTCTCTATCCCTACATGCCCACTGATCTTGGGGCATTGAAGAGATCCTGGATTCAGCTGAAAGAGGAGAGGGATACCTACCGGGAGAAGTATCATGAGCAAGAACAGAAGATCTTGAAGCTCACGAGGCAGCTTGAGAATAAAAGGACAATCAATGATTATGTCAGCACGAAGGGAAAACGACCATGGGATTTCTGATGTCTTTTATTGTTTCTAGTTTAGATTTGCTTTTCAGTTTATTTCTTTTGTAACGCCTTGAAGGAATTGTTAAACATTGTTACAAGTTTAATCTAATAAAGTGTGTTTTATTTTATTTTACAAATTTGAATCTCCCAAAGTCTTTGAAATCATTTCATACGCATTCCATTATCATACACCTCATTACAGGTACCATTACAGGTTTCTCATTTTCTTCGCTGTTTATTTCAGCACAAGATGTCTTCTGAAATACCTACCGATCAAGCCATCAAAGATCTTCAAGCACATAATGCTCAATTCCAAGAGATGTTCTTGAACTTGGCCAAAGGACAACAGGATTGGAAGACTCTCATCCTGAAGGAGGAGAAGAAGAAGAAGGTGGTTCTGCTGAATATGGGTCATATATTTGGGAATAGGTTGCGACAGGAAGCTGATTTGTCTCATTCATCTGGAGGACGAGAGAATCAAGAGGAAGGAAAGGGTCATAGTCTTGTGGTCTCTGATAATGATACTGATTTTGATGATGAACAGTACCCTCCTACTGAGGATAGGTACAAACAACTTGAAGACCGTCTAAGTTCCATGGAGATTCAGAAGGTCCCTGGTCTGGATTTTGGAGATCAGGGGTGATGATCCCTCACAAGTTTAAAGCTCCAGTTTTTGCTAAGTATGATGGAGTATCCTGTTCAAAAATCCATCTCCGCTCATACGTCAGGAAAATCCAACCCTACACTGTTGATAGGAATTTGTGGGTGCATTTCTTTCAAGATAGTCTGTCAGGGACTCAGCTTGAATGGTTTTATCAATTGGAAGGAGCTAATGTCTGCAACTGGGAGGACCTTGCTACTGCTTTCTACAAGCAGTACCAGTATAACACCGACCTTGCTCTCACTCGTACTCAGCTTCAGAGTATGTCCATGGGTGCAAGCGAAGGTTTTAAGGACTATGCTCAGAAGTGGAGAGATCTGGCCAGAAGAGTCCAACCCCCTCTGTCTGATAGGGAGTTGGTTGATATGTTTCTGGGGACCTTGTCTGGTCCATTTTTCAATCATCTGATCGGTAGTTCATCATCTGGGTTTACTGAATTGATTATGACTGGGGAAAGAGTAGAAGCTGGTATTAGAAGTGACAAGATACAGAAAGGTGCTTCATCAAGTACAGAGAAGAAGCCTTTCAGGAAAGAAGCTAGTGCAGTTTACGGCTCGAGGAGCCAAAGCAGACTTGAGCGCTGGCAAGCAGTAAATGTTGTAGTAATATCAAGACCTACAGTTGCCCCACAATGCAACAAACAGCAAAGATTGGAGAGGCTGCAGAGACAGTACACTCAGCTTAATATGAATTTGTCTCAAATTCTACCGCAAATGTTGAAGACCAACCTGGTAACTCTGAGGGAAGCCTCGAAGAATCCCAGCACCACATCTTCGTTGTATAATCCGAACGCCCGTTGTGCCTATCACTCTGATAGCCCTGGTCATGATACGAACAACTGTTGGGCCTTGAAGAATAAAGTACAAGATTTTATTAAAGCTAAAGAGATTGAGTTTGACGCTCCAGAGAAACCCAACGTCATAACTGCTCCTATGCCCAAGCATGGTAATGGAGTAAATATTGTGGACAATGATTCATTTGTGACCTCCATGGAAGACATTTCTACTCCGTTAATGACAGTTAAGAAGAATATATTGTTGGCCGATTTATTTCTAGGCTGTGGTGAAGGTTGCCACCTATGTTCCATCCTGCCTGCTGGTTGCTATTTACTGAAATCAGGTGTTCAGCGCCTGATGGATAACAAAGAGATCTTGTTCGAGAAAACTTTGGTTCCGTTGATCCCTATTGAAGATGTTTCCATCATAACCATTTCCTCCAATCCTTTAAAGGCTTCCTCGAGAAATCCTGTTAGGATTACATCTGTTCCGAGAGTTGCTCCATTAATCATTATTGTTCCTGGTCCTATCACATACACTTCGGATAAGGCTGTCACGTGGAACTATGGGGCCGATGTGTATTATCATGGGATCAAACCAAACTTGAAGATTGAAGAGGTTGATGCTGATGTCAGCAATATTGTCGGGTATAGCAAGGTCACCAGAAGTGGAAGACTCTTCTCTCCTGAGATTTCCCCTCCGACTGTTCAAAAGCCTGTTGTCATTCCATCTTCCAGTACATCAACTATTGTTCCAATTCTTACTCCAGTTATCACCCCTATCGTTGAGTCATCTGACACTCGGGGCAAAGAGGTTACAGGTGAGCCTGCCCGGATGGAGGCGCCTAAGAAGATCATTATGGAGACCTCTAAGCAGGAGATATAGGAAATTATGAAGATTATCAAGAAGAGCGACTATAATGTAGTCGAGCAACTGGGGCAAACCCCGTCGAAAGTCTCCATGTTATCCTTGTTATTGTGTTCTAAAGCCCATGCAAAGGCTTTAATTGCTTTCCTTAAAACTGCGCATGTTCCGCAGGAAACATCTGCTGATCAATTCAAAGACTGTGTGGCTAGTTTGACCACTGACAACGGGTTGGGTTTCTCCGACGTAGGTCTGACTGCCAAAGGAAGAAATCATAATGATGCTCTGCATGTCTCGGTCGAGTGAAGGGGCACTACTCTGGCCCACGTACTGGTGGATACTGGGTCCTCATTAAATGTTTTACCAAAGAAAGCACTAGACCGTATGGATTGTAAAGGTTTGGTTCTGAAGCCAAGTAATATTGTGGTTAGGGCCTTTGACGGGTCCAAAAGGATGGTGCACGGGGAGGTGGATGTCCCTATTAAAGTTGGCTCTCAGACTTTTGCATCTACCTTCTATGTGATGGATATCCGACCATCTTATTCTTGCTTGTTGGGTCACCCTTGGATTTATAAGGTTGGGGCAGTGACTTCTACGCTCCATCAGATGTTGAAATATCCAGTAAAAGGGAAGATTGTTACGGTGCAAGGTGAAGAGGAGTACATGGTGAGTCATCTTAATTCCTTCTGGTATGTGGAGATGGATGGAGAGTTCATTGAAACCCCGTGTCATAACTTTGAAGAGGTTCCTCATACTTTGACGTCGACTGAAGTTGCTATTGACAAACCTCCAATGAAGATGGCTTCCCTCAAGGATTCCAGGGTTGTGATTGAAAAAGGTGGGTGTGCAAATTGGGGTCAGCTCCCTGACTTTGCACACAAGATTGACAAGTTTGGTTTGGGTTTTACTGCAGAAGCTCAAAGGGCTATTTGGCGTGCGCGAATTGGAAGACCTCCTTTGCGCATCAGTAATCCAGGAGTGAATGCAATTGAAGATGATGAAGAAGAGTCACATATCGACAGCTGGATTTACCCGACTACCAGCGGTGGCTTGAATAATTGGACGGCGAAGGACTTCGTGCCTGTTTCTTTTATTACACAGTAATAGACTTTTGTTTTGAGAATTGTAACAGACAATTTGAAACTTTATGGCCCGGTGCCTTTCCTGAGGCACCTTGGCTTTGTTTGTGAGGGCTTATGATTTGTCATTTTCATATATCATCAATAAAGCATTAGATGTTTTCTTGCATTACAAATTTTGCGCCCCCTGTTTTTTATTTTCTATCTTGCACTTTATCAAAACAGCTATTTGTCTTACACACACTCACATATCATAATACAGGTCCACATCCACTCTGGATCCCATTGATAACGACTCTGCTACTGCCAGTTATGACTTTGAAAATCCGATCAACCAAGCCGAGGACGAAGGTGAGGATGATTGTGAAGTGCCTGGAGAACTTGCTAGACTATTACTTCAGGAAGAGAGGGCCATACAACCGCATGAAGAGCCAGTGGAATCAGTGAATTTGGGTACCGAGGAAGACAAGAAAGAGGTCAAGATAGGTGCAAATTTGGAGCCTAGTGTCAAGCAACGGTTGATACAGATGCTATGCAACTATGTTGAGATATTCGCTTGGTCTTATGAAGATATGCCTGGTTTGGACACTGATATTGTAGTTCACCGCTTACCAACTAAAGAAGACTGTCGTCTGGTAAAGCAGAAGGTTCGCCGTATGCGCCCCGAGATGTTTGAGAAAATAAAAGTTGAGGTCATGAAACAGTTTGACGCCGGATTTATAGCTGTTACTTCTTACCCAGTGGGTTGCCAACGTGGTTCCGATGCTGAAAAAGGATGGTAAGGTGCGTATGTGTGTAGACTATAGAGATCTGAACAGGGCGAGTCCCAAGGATAATTTCCCTCTGCCTCATATCGATGTTTTGGTCGATAACACCGCACAGCATAAGGTCTTCTCCTTTATGGATGGTTTTTCTGGTTACAATCAGATTAAGATGGCTCCCGAAGACATGGAGAAGACGACTTTCGTCACGCAGTGGGGCACTTTCTGTTACAAGGTAATTCCTTTCGGGTTGAAGAATGTCGGGGCAACTTATCAGTGCGTCATGGTCGCTTTGTTCCATGACATGATTCATCATGATATTGAGGTTTACGTTGATGACATGATTGTAAGGTCTCAGACTGAAGAAGAACACCTTGACCATCTCCAGAAACTATTCGACAGGTTGAAGATGTACAAGCTGAGGTTAAACCCGAACAAGTGCACCTTCGGGGTAAGGTCTGGTAAGCTGTTGGGTTTCGTTGTTAGTGATAAAGGTATTCAAGTGGATCCTGCAAAGGTGAAGGCTATACAGAAGATGCCATCTCCCCGAATGGAAAAGGAAGTTAGAGGCTTTTTGGGACGGTTGAATTACATTGCCCGATTCATTTCACATCTGACTGCTACTTGTGAGCCGATCTTCAAGCTCCTGAAGAAAGATCAAGTGGTAAAGTGGAATGATGAATGTCAGGACGCTTTCGAACGGATCAAGGAATACCTCCAAGAGCCACCTATTCTGATGCCTCCATTTGAAGGAAGACCTTTGATCTTATACTTGACAGTGCTGGATAATTGAATGGGGTGCGTGCTGGGGCAGCATGACGAGTCTGGCTGAAAAGAGCATGTTATTTACTACCTTAGCAAAAAGTTTACCGACTGCGAGACCCGATACTCGTTGCTCAAGAAAACTTGTTGCACTTTAGCATGGGCTGCTCGCCGGCTGAGACAGTATATGCTGACTCACACTACCCTATTAATATCAAAGATGGACCCAATCAAGTATATCTTCGAAAAGTCTGCCTTGTCCGGAAGAATAGCAAGATGGCAGATGATCTTAACTGAGTATGACATCCAA
This sequence comes from Vicia faba, assembly GCA_948472305.1. Classification (NCBI taxonomy): domain Eukaryota; kingdom Viridiplantae; phylum Streptophyta; class Magnoliopsida; order Fabales; family Fabaceae; genus Vicia; species Vicia faba. Next base: position 885,452,788 of record OX451735.1, read on the forward strand.
TACACGACCCAAAAAGCAATCAAGGGAAGTGTGTTGGCATATCATTTGGCGCATCAGGCCATGGATGATTACCAGTCTATGAATTTCGAGTTTCCGGATGAGAACATCATGTCGGTGACCGACTGTGAAGAACCTGGACCGGATGAAGGACCTGAGGAGGGATCCCGATGGTCTAGGTACTTTGATGGAGCCTCAAGCGCGTTGGGTAATAGCATTGGCGTTGTGATCATATCTCCTGAAGGATGTCATACTCCATTCACCGCCCGATTATGCTTTAACGGCACCAACAATATGGCGGAGTATGAGGCGTGCATCATGGGCCTTCGAGCAGCTATTGACCTAAGGATCAAGTTCTTGAGTGTGTTCGGAGATTCCGATCTCGTGATCATTCATATTAAAGGAGAGTGGGATATGAAGCACCCAAATCTTATTCCTTACAAAGAGTATGTATTGACATTGCTTCCACGCTTCGAGGAGATAACCTTTGAACACTTCCCTAGAGAGGAGAATCAGTTAGCAGATGTACTAGATACCATGTCTTCTATGTTCAAGGTCAGGTGGGAGAATGAGGCTCCCCGGATTACCATTGAGAGATTGGACGAACCCGCACATTGCTATAATATTGAGACTAAAGAGATAGCAGGTAAACCCTGGTTTCACGAGGTAAAGAGGTATCTTGAGGCTCAGGAATATCCCGAGGGTGCATCTGTTAATGATAAGAAGTTCTTGAGAAGGTTCGCGGAGAAGTTCTTCATCAGTAATGGAATTCTTTATAAGCGTAACCATGACTCAACCTTATTGTGATGTGTGGACAAGAACGAGGCAGAAAGGATTATGGCAGAATTACATGAAGGTACCTTTGGGACTCATTCTAGTGGACATACCATGGCGAAGAAAATCCTACAGGCAGGATATTACTGGTCTACTATGGAAGCCGATTGTTATCAATATTCTCGGACCTGTCATAAATGTCAAGTCTATGCTGATAAGGTGCACATACCTCCAGTTCCTCTGAATGTTTTGACGGCACCTTAGCCTTTTGCAATGTGGGGCATCAATATGATTTGTGAGATTAGACCTACTGCGTCTAACGGGAATCGTTTCATTCTGGTAGCAATTAATTATTTCACGAAGTGGGTTGAGTCAACTTCCTTCGCTATAGTAACCAAGAACGTCATGGCGCGGTTTATTCGACACAACTTGATATGTCGATACGGTGTACCAGAGAGGATCATTACGGACAATGGTACAAATCTCAACAATACAATGATCACCGAGCTCTGCAAACAATTCAAGATACAACATCACAACTCTTCTACTTACCGACCGAAGATGAATGGGATGTTGAAGCAGCTAATAAGAACATCAAGAAGATTGTGCAGAAGATGACGGTGACATACAAAGACTGTCATGAGATGCTACCATTCGCTTTTCATGGGTACCGTACCTCAACGCGGACGTCAACAGGGGCAACACCCTATTCCTTGGTGTATGGCATGGAGGCAGTCTTGCCCATTGAAGTTTAGATACCCTCTCTTAGGATTATAAAGGATGCAAGTTTGAGTGAAGACGATTGGATTCAGACCCAGCTTGATCAGCTGAACTTAATCGACGAGAAGAGACTTACCACTATTTGTCATGGTCAGACGTATCAGACACGAATGATCAAGGCATTTAACAAGAAAGTCAGACGACAAGAGTATTAAGTCGGGGATCTGGTGATCAAACGCATCATATTACCTCAAGGTGATCCTAGGGGAAAATGGACCCCTACGTATGAAGGGCCATTTGTGGTTAAGAACATTTTCTCAGGAGGAGCCATGATTCTAACCACCATGGATGGTAACGACCTTCCTCACCCTGTCAATGCATACATAGTGAAAAAAGACTACGCATAATCAAAGACCCGCTAGGTCGACTGGCCTAGGCAAAAATAAGGGCTTCCCGGCGAACCAAAAGGGTTCGGGTAAAAGTAAGGGATGAAAATGAAAAAATCTGTACACCCGGCAAGTCGAAAACCTGAAAAGGCGGCTTGGGAAAAAAGGGGTATCCCGGTGGACTGAAAACCCGAAAGGGAGGTCCAGGCAAAAATTAGGGATCAAAGCGTAACACTATGTCTCATTGGATCATCTTGCAACCAGACTTCGGTATCGACTATCAAGTTCGGACGGCGCCAATCAATCTGATCTACCTTCAACCAAGTAGCAAAGTGATGAGATGCTCGAAGATATAAAGGCAATAGCAGTGTTGGAACCCAGTGGGATTGTTCACATAGCTGTTTTTCTTTGTTTTTCACAAATTGTATAGTCTATCTTTCGACGGTGTTCTCTTACTAAGACGTCAGCCTCTTGTACAAAAACGCCTATTTACATGCCAACTTCAAAATCAATATAATTCATTTTCACAAAGAAATTTCAAATTATTTTCCCTTTTCTATTTTGTTTTGCAAGAACGTCCAATGATTCATTTTTTATATATGCATTTGACAATAATTGCTGCTCATAAATATTTACATGCGAAACAAAAGACGATTACTCGTAATTCCAGAAACAGGGGCAAACAAGAAATGTTTGAGCCTTATAGTTGCTCTATGCACCAGGTACAGGGATAAACCTAGCTGAAGAATATGACTAAAAATGCATACACTCCCCGTAGAGTAAAAGACACCCAAAAGACAGTGGTGTTAGCTCTCCCCAACAGAGGTTCGCAATCGCGGTTGAGTCGGTAAGATTCTCCCCAAGCAGAGTTCATCTTTCACCAACATGGAAGACCATCCCCAGTGGAGTTTATTTCTTCCACAAACAGAAACTTTATCCCCGACAGAGTTCATCATCGCCAACAACGATAATTCATCCACAACCGAGGTTATTTCTCCAAGTCAGCAGATCTCCTGACAGAGTATCTCTTCCCCAGAGTCATTCTCTCACCAGTTTATTCTCCAGCAGAATTATTCTCCTGCCAAATTATTCTCGAATCACCTTCGATCGTTATCCCCAGCGAGCGAAACTCTTTATATTCTCCATCAGCAGTCCGGGATTTATTTTCACCAACTAGAGAACATCATAAAAACATCACATTTCCATACATCATGACACATGCATATACGCATCATACAACACAGTTTCATTTATTTTAAGAACATCATTGCTCAATACATGTCATGCATCATGACATTACATACGACTAACCCTTTACTTTTCAGAAAAAGATACAATCAAATTCTCACAAAGTTCAAGCTATGAAGCCCGAGTACAACCGGATAGTATCTTGATTCCTACATCATATTGTGAAGCCGGGAGAATGATCGGATAACAGTATCAGAATATCGTGAAGCCTGGATTACGACCAGATATTGGTTTATCTCAGATTCAAGCTATGAAGCCTGGATTCGACCGGATAATAGTTTAATCCCCAGCAAGTTATTGTGAAGCCTGGATTACGACCAGATAGCAATACAAGACACCATGAAGCCTGGATTCGACCAGATAGTGGTATATCATAAACACAAGCCGTGAAGCCCAGAGTCGACCGGATAGCAGCTTAACAAGTTATTGTGAAGCCTGGATTAAGACCAGATAGCAATACAAGACCATGAAGCCTGGATTACGACCAGATAATGGTAGAAGACATTGTGAAGCCTGGGTTACGACCAGATAGCAGCCAAGAATACTACGAAGCCTAGAGTCGACCAGATAGTGGTATATCTTTAATGAAAGTTATGAAGCCCGAATTCGACCGGATAATATCTTGAATTCCCCGAACACCATGAAGCCTAGATTCGACCGGATAATGGTATAATACATCGTGAAGCCTAGATTACGACCAAATAACAGTATGATACATCGTGAAGCCTGGATTACGACCAGATAGCAGTAAAGAACACTAAAGCCTGGATTATGACCAGATAACAGTAAGGGACACTATGAAGCTTGGATTTCGACCAAATAGCAGTCTACCCGGCCAATTACTATGAAGCCCGGAGTCGACCGGATATTAGTAGGCCTTAAAATCAAATGGAAGCCCGGATGCGACTGGATAACCACCTGATTTTCTTCTGAAGCCTGGATTTCGACCAGATAAGAAGTGAGGTATTGTACAGACTAGATTCGACCAGATAATAGTACAAGACACCATGAAGCCTGGATGCGACCAGATAATGGTATGAAACATCGTGAAGCCTGGATTATGACCAGATAGCGGTACAAGACATTGTGAAGCTTGGGTTTCGACCAAATAGCAGTTTACCTGGACAAACACTAAGAAGCCCGGAGTCGACCGGATATTAGTGTGCCCTAAAGTTAAGTTGAAGCCCGAATGCGACTGAATAATAACTTAATTCCTTCTGAAGCCTGGGTTACGACCAGATAAGAATTGAGAAATTACGAAGCCTAGATTACAACCGGATAGCAAGTTTAATCTCATCTCCCCAGTAAGTCACTACAAAGCCTGGAGCACGACCAAATAGCAGTCGATCTTATCACTATGAAGTCTAGATCACGACTAGATAGTAGTACATTTTCACCTTGAAATTCTTGCAGCAGATACTCAATGTCACAGTGAATGTTATGACACCGTATCTGACTTTCTATAAGACAGTAAATCAAAAAGCAGTAAAGAACACAATCAATTGTTTACCCAGTTTAGTGTGAAACAACACCTACTCTGGGGGCTACCAAGCCATGGAGGAAATTCACTATAAGAGATATTAATTCAGGAATAAACCAACCAGTTTATCTCCTTCACTTAAGACCTACCCAATGCAACTTCAATCTAAGTTCAACTTAAACCTGAGTTCCTACTCACTCCCCCTCAATCACAGCAGTGATACTAAACAATTGACTAATGAAATTATGAAGACACTCTTCAGAACATACACTTGATTATGCTTCACAGCTTTTAATCAAGTGACACAAACACTCGTGCTTCAAAGCTTTAAGTGATACATAAACCTAACTTGACCTTGCTTCAAAGCTTTAATTAAGTGACACAAACACTCATGCTTCAAAGCTTTGAGTGATACACAACCCTTACAATCAAAACCTACTCCAAGTCACTTATCACAATGATACTTGCTTGGATTACAGTAGTTAAAACCATACAACCCCTTGTTGATCTTCTGTCAAAAAGTTAAGTTCACCAACAGCCTTCCTGTTGAATATATAGGCAGTTGTTCTTCAGTTAGGGCTTCCACGAAAATAGCTAGGGTTAATTAGGGTTAACTTCAAGACTTGGTCACAAGACTTTATCAACCAGATTAGGGTTAAACCAAGTTAACCTAAAGTCCACGTGAGATTCTGTTCTGGAATGTATGAACCATATTCCTGAAAAATCTCAGAATTAACAAAACTGCATAACTGTTAGATCAGTACAGGATGTCTTAACATTGGTTATGACAACAAGAATCCTGTTTACTGATTTTGGTAGAATGTAATAAATGTGATCATTGCATAATGATCAGTTACACACTCATAATGAGCAGCTACTGTATGCCATTCTTTTTCTGCAGAAAGTACTTAGTAACCCAGAATGTTATGACATCAGTCATGACATTCACACACCTGGTTTTACCAAAAATACATGCCAATAACTAAACACTTATAAACTCCCCCTTTGGCAAATTTTTGGCTAAAACCCCTAAACAATCAGAGATTAGAGAGCAGCGGAAATAATATGTCTGCAGAAAAAATAATGTCTACCAAGTATAATTAACACAAAATCTTCTCCCCCTCTTTAGCCATAAATAGGCCAAAGATACATGTACTTTTAGGTTATACAGTCATCCAAAATGAAAAACAAAAAAATCTGAAATCACTTGCAGCAACAGGTACCAGCAGCAAGCTTGACAACTCCACTGATCTTCAAGCATTGTCATCTTCATAGGAGGCACTATCTTCAGCATTAAGTTGATCTTCAGCAGCATCTTCTTCCCTTCTTTGTCCTTCAGTCTCCTCCTGTTCTAGTCTAGCAATTAGGTTCTCAAGAGTCCTTTTCCTTGTCTCCAGCTCTTTGCAGGTTTCCTTCAGCACAACTATAACATCAGATTTCTTGGACTGAGTTTTGACAGTTGATGTCTCAGCTGATGTCATGACAATGTCAGGAACATGAGTTCCCTGAAATAGCTTATAGTGCAACCCAAGAGCAGGGGCTCTTTTGCATACAGTATCTTTTTCAACTAGAATGTCAGGATACTGAGCAAGGACAATACCACATAGGAGGGAGGGAAAGGCAATAGGGCCTTTAACAGCATAACTTCCAGCATGTTTTAAAGTTTGATCAAAGATATACCTGCCATAGTCAAATTCTGTCCTGGTTCCAACAGCATAAATGAATCTTCCCAATCCTGTGGAGATGGTTGATTTATGGTTGGTGGGAACCCAGTTGGCTGCACCAATCTTGTGCAGGATGGAAAATTTCATGCTTAGTTTGCTTGCATTCAGCTTGCCTTTTAAGGGCCAGCTCTTGACTTGATTTGCAGTGATGGTTTGGCATACTTAGTTGTCAGTAACCTCTAGTTCAGGGCAAGCCTCATTTGGTCTTCCTAGGAATTTGTTTATTTCAGAGGGAGAGAAATTTACCTTTCTTCCTCTCACATAGACACACTTAAAGTCAGCTGACCTTCCCTATTTGCTATTTCTGAGGGAACAGAAGATGATGGTTGAGAGAGATTACCAGATGAAGAAGCTTGAGTCCTTCCTGCATGCCTTGTTCTCAGCTTTTTAACCTTAGAGGGGTTAGCTGCCAGTTCTCTAAGAGGAGTAATCTCCAGAACATCAGAATCCATGCAGGTTGTGATTGCCCTAGGTTCTCGATCAGAGGATGCGGAAGAAACAGTCGTCTTTGAAGAGGATGATGTCATGGATAGTTGAGACATTTTGAGAGTCTTAGAAAACCAGTAACAACGAGAGTGAAATCTTTGATTGAGAGAATGGAGATTGTTGCAGAGCCGAGAGAGGAAGGAGGTAAATGAGTGTCTATTCAACTTCTTAATAATTTTGAAAGAAATAGGGAAACGTATGATTAACCCAATCAAAATAGACTTAACACAAAAATCTCCTTCATCCCTTGTTTTAAGCAAAATTAATTGCTACATTTCCTCATGTTGGCAAATACCCAACTTGCCCCTCAAATTTTCAAATTGATTTGCATCAAGTGCCTTGGTAAAAATGTCAGCCAGCTGTAGTTCAGTGGCAACATGTTCCAGTTTAATCGTCTTCTCCTCTACAAGATCTCTAATAAAGTGATGTATAATGTCAATATGTTTGGTCCTGCTATGCTGAATAGGATTCTTGGAAATGTTGATTGTACTCAGATTGTCACAGTACAATGTCATAACATCTTGTGTGACATTATACTCAGTAAGCATCTGTTTCATCCAGATCATTTGAGAACAGCTACTACCAGCTGCTATGTATTCAGCTTCAGCAGTAGAGAGAGACACACAGTTATGTTTCTTGCTGAACCAGGAGACCAGATTATTTCCTAAGAAGAAACATCCTCTAGAGGTGCTCTTTCTATCATCAGCACTTCCAGCCCAATCAGCATCACAGTAACCAGTCAGAGTTGGTTCACAACCATGTGAGTACAGCAAGCCATAGTTGTAAGTTCCACTTACATACTTCAAAATTCTCTTCACTTGGTTGATATGACTGACTTTGGGATCAGCTTGGTATCTTGCACATACTCCAACTGCAAAAGCAATGTCAGGTCTACTGGCTGTTAAGTATAGCAGATTTCCTATCATGCTTCTGTACAGGCTTTGGTCCACCTTAACCCCACTTGAATCTTTGGATACCTTTAAATGAGTAGGTGCAGGAGTCCTTTTATGACTGGAATTCTCCATACCAAACTTCTTGACAATGTTCTTTGCATACTTGCTTTGAGACAGAAAAATTGAGTCTTCCATCTGTGTGACTTGCAGTCCAAGAAAGTAGGTCAATTCTCCCATGAGGCTCATTTCGAATTCAGCCTGCATCTGGTCAGCAAAATGTTTAACCATTTTATCTGACATTCCCCCAAACACTATGTCATCAACATAGATTTGAGCTACCATTATCTTTCCTCCTTCATTTTTGACAAAAAGGGTTTTATCCAGCCTCCTTTTCTGTATCCTTTGTCAGAGAGAAATTTTGTCAACCTGTCATACCATGCTCTAGGAGCTTGTTTCAGGCCATATAAAGCTTTCCTCAATTTGTAGACATGATCAGGGTAGTTTGGATCCACAAATCCTTTAGGTTGTTCCATATAAACTTCCTCATTTAAGTACCCATTTAGGAAGGCACTTTTTACATCCATCTGAAATAACTTGAACTTCAGGAGACAAGCAATTCCCAATAGGAGTCTGATTGATTCCAGTCTGGCTACAGGGGCAAAGGTCTCATCAAAATCAACCCCTTCAACTTGAGTGTATCCTTGAGCAACAAGTCTTGCCTTATTCCTGGTGACAACTCCTTCAGCATCTGATTTGTTCTTGTAGATCCATTTTGTGCCAATGATGTTTGTTCCTTCTGGTCTAGGAACTAACTCCCATACTTCATGTTGCTTGAATTGGTTCAATTCATCTTGCATTGCTCCAATCCAGTATTCATCAGTTAAAGCCTCCTTAACATTTCTTGGTTCAATTTTAGACACAAAGCAAGAGTTTGAGATGATTTCTCTAGATCTTGTAATGACTCCATTGTTAGGATCTCCTATGATGAGTTCTTTAGGATGATCTTTCTGAATTCTGATGGAAGGGTTTTTGTTAGCTTCCTTTGATTCAGAGTCTGATGCAGTAGTGTTAGGTAGATCATTCTGTTGAGTTGAAGTCTCAAAGAATGTCTCAACATTACAAGGGACATCTGTTTCCTCATGATAATCATAAACTATGACATTTATTGATTCCATCATGACTTTGGTCCTGGAATTGAATACCCTATAAGCTCTGTTGTTGGTGGAGTATCCTAGAAATATTCCTTCATCACTTTTAGGGTCCAGCTTTCTCCTTTGTTCACGATCTGCCAGAATATAGAATTTGCTACCAAATACATGGAAGTACTTCACTGTTGGCTTTCTTCCTTTCCAGAGATCATAAATGGTGGATGAGGTTCCCTTTCTCAAGGTGACCCTGTTATGGACATAACAGGCTGTATTCATAGCTTCAGCCCAAAAATGAATAGGAAGTCTTTTGGCATGTATCATTGCTCTGGCAGATTCCTGTATGGTCCTGTTTTTCCTTTCTACAACTCCATTTTGTTGAGGATTTATAGGTGAAGAGAATTCATGATTAATTCCTTCTGAGGAACAGAACTCATTAAACTTACTGTTTTCAAATTCCTTGCCATGATCACTTTTGATTCTGACAATGCACCCTTATTTTTCTCTTTGAATTCTTTTGCACAACTCTTTAAAAACTTCAAATACATCATATTTTTCCCTAATGAAGTTAATCCAGGTGAATCTGGAAAAATCATCCACAACAACATAGGCATATCTTTTTCCACCAAGACTTTCCACCTGCATTGGTCCCATCAGATCCATATGTAGAAGTTCTAGAACCTTAGAGGTGGTCAGATGTATTGACTTTGGATGTGACATCCTAGTCTGCTTACCAGCCTGACATTCACCACAGACTCTCCCTTCATCAATTTGCAGTCTTGGAATCCCTCTGACTGCCTCCATGGATATAATCCTTTTCATTCCTCTTAGATGTAAATGACCAAGTTTTTGGTGCCACAGTTTCACTTCTTTTTCTTCTTTGGCAATAGAACACACAGTAAAGCAATTAGTGTTCTCAGACTCCCACAAGTAGCAGTTGTCTTTAGATCTGACTCATTTCATTACAACTTCTTGTTTCTCATTAGTTACAAGACATTCAGATTTGGAGAAGTTGACCTTGAATCCTAGGTCGCATAATTGGCTGATACTTATGAGATTAGCAGTCAAGCCTTTTACCAGCAATACTTTATTTAGATTTGGAACTCCAGGGCAGTCCAAGTTTCCAACTCCTTTGATTTCTCCTCTAGCACCATCTCCAAAGGTCACATAACTAGTGGTGTGAGGTTTAACATTATTGATAAGATTCTTGATTCCAGTCATGTGCTTAGAACATCCACTGTCAAAGTACCAGTCTTCCTTTGCAGAGACTCTAAGGGAAGTGTGAGCTATCAGGGCAGTAGCCTTTTTCTTCCACTGTGGAGTATATGGTACCTTGTTAGACTTAGGTTTGACACCTGGGTTCTGATTAGGATATCCATATAATCTGAAGCAGAATGGCTTTATGTGACCAAACCTCCCACAATGATGACATCTCCATCTTTGATACTTTTTCTTCATATTTCTCTGTTCTCGATGTTGAGTGCTATGTTGTGACATCTGCTTTGACATTTGTTTATCAGGCCTGATCTTCTTGTCTATACCAGATTTCTTTGTTGCCACAAATCCTAGACCAGACTTGTTTCCCACATTTTGTCCAACCTGGAGGATTTCTTCCAATTTATCAGTTCCATTTGTCAGCATCTTGACAGATTTGGTCATCTGGTCCAGTTTTGAGTTTAGCATTTGAACTTCCCCTTCTAGATGACTTATAGTATCTGTTGTACCCCAAAATTTTCCCTCCCATATTCTTCAAAAGTTTTGCCAAGCATCACCTCAAATGGTTCAAGGCTACTCCAAGGATTGCACAGTCAACCATCCTCCTAAGCCAGTCAAAATTAAGGTTTTGGTTCCTTCAAGGAAGTTGAGGTTTTCAATGTTCCAATCAAGTCCCACATGCCTATAAACATTGTCAAGCACCTACATGTCAAGTTTCAAGGCTCACAAGGTCAAGTTGCACGGTCAAAAACCCTAATTGCTTCACAATCAACTGTAGGGGCAAAATGGTCATTTGGCAGTCAAAAGTCAAAAAATTTGGTCAACATCTTATTTTGAAGCCACAATCATCATTTGGTCAAATCTTGATCATGATTCCTCAAGCATGGCTCAAAAATCATCAAGGTGTCAAAAGTTTCTATTTTTGGACAGTTGAAAAGTCAACTGTACCTTGACCAAGGCATAACTTTTTCATGGTTCATCAGAAAAATCCCATCCAATGCTCATTTTGAAGGGGAAGACATTTCATAAAACTCATCTTCACATTCCAAGTCCAAGAAATGCTCTCACAAAAAGTTATCAATTTCAACATTATAGGTCATTTTCAAAAGTCAACAAAAAGGCACTTTAAGTCAAAGACCATAACTTGATATTGGTAAATCAAAATTACATGGGACAAAAGGCATTGGTTAGAGGACTTCAAGACCTTTCCAAAATGTCCAAGAACATGTTCATAGCTTCAAAATTGAGCAAGATATGCATTGGAGAAGTTGGGAAATTTTTGTGAAATGGCCAAAGTCAACTATCCTTGAAATTTCATTTTTGACAAAAGGGGCCCACTTTTTCCACTTGTTTCAGCTTGGCCATGCCTCCCACGTGTCCCACAATTTATTTCAAGATTAAAAATTAATTTTTCCATTTTTATTTGATTTTATTTGATTTAATTCAATTTAAATCTTTAATATTCAAATAAAAATCAAGAAAATTAATGGGAGGATATTTTGTGGTTTGAATAGCTTTGATACACCATAAAACATATACCAAATTCTTTCAAGACCTATTTCAAGCAAAAAAATTCAAATTTGGAGCAAATATGGCAAGTTATTTCAATGGTGATTATGGAGAAAATCAAAACTTCATTGCAAGGCTTAAAAGCTCCTTAATGTGACTGATTCTCATCCAAGCCTATATATACAAGCCTTGCAAGCCTCATTCAGAGGCTAGAAAAAAAGGAGAGTGTGCACAAACGGCCAGAGGAAAAGTTCAAAATTTGTCCCAAAAAGTGAGAGATCTAAAGCGGTGTTGCAAACATTTTCAGATCAAAGCAATCACGTGGCTTTCTTCCTTGCCACTCCCTGAAGCCAAAGCAACCACAAACGCGTCCTAAGGTCCACTACCAAGCGCTGTAAGTTGTCTCAAACTCACCCCTGTACACGAAATCATGTTTCTCCATTCTTGCACTTTTTTTGGAAAATAATAGCATATTCATACTCCATGCCTAATTTCCAATGTAACTGCTATATTCAATTTCATTTTTAGGCTTCGTATAACAATACCCGTGCCTAGGGTTCGTTGGTTTTGTTTTTAGGTATTTTGTCTACAGGTGAAATTGGGACAAACCATAAGCATAGACGTGATCAGGAGACATGGACGATCACAACCATGGGCTTAGATGGAATTTTTGATGCCTAAGGATGATTTTGAGTAAAACCTCCAAAATCCGGCCTTCACCTCCTTGGTTTAGCATTTATTTTCTTATTTTCTTTCCTTTTATTAATTATTATTATTATTTAGTTAGTTCACAAATAATTATTTTCATAAATTCAGAAAAAAACAAAAAAAATGTAATTATTATTATTATTATTAATTTCACTTTAGTAATTATTTTTGTAAATAAAATACTAACAAATTAATTAGTTTAATTAGTTAATTTTAACCTTTTTTCACAATAAATAAAAACAAATTTAGACTTAGGCTTTTTCTTTTGACATTTTTAATTCTTTTTTTTTTATTTTATTTCATAAAAACATAAAAAAGGTCAAAAAAATATTTTCTTGTAATTAAAATAATTAATTAGTTTTCAATTTCATTTAATTACCAAAAAAAAGACAAAAAAATTAATTCCCTTTTCTTTATTCGCGCGTATTTAATTTGTTCGATTATTATGTAATTGCTCCGGATATGTAATAGTAAATAGGACCTTTTTACTGTTTTTTTATTTTCCGCACTTATTTACTTAAAACGGGTCTTTGTAAAGATTTGGCGATGTATAGACCCGCGCCTTGTAATAGCGTAGGATTTACGTTTTCCGTACTTTAATTTCCGCACCCCTTTAAATTGCTAATCACATGAAAGAATGTATGCCCAAATAAAATCAAAGCGTAGCTCACCCAATGCATGACAAGACAAATAATAACTGAAAATGACACACAATTGACACACCACTCCTAGGGTACGCCTCACTGTTGCCTTGCCCCTCGAAACGTGGTCGTCGAGTATAGGACGTCTTAGTGAGTCCTTATGTTCCATTGATCTAGTTGCCTCGAAACAAGTTGCCTCGAAACAAGTTGCCTCGGAATAGTTGCCTCGGAATAAAAAGATCAATGGCATAAGGGTAGCTTCTAAGGTGTCTTACTGTTGCTCGGTGACCACACTGTCCCTAAACTCGAATTGACCCGAACACCTCCAACGGTGGTGCTACCTACCTCTCAATGGTGGGATGGCACTACCTTAAGGACATTAACACAGCCTAATTCCTTAGGGTAGGTAGATGACTCGTAGATACTTGCTCTAATTCAAAACAAATCAAAAACTTATTTTCACACCGACACTTTGCAAAAAGCTTTCAAAACAACTTTTCAAACACTCTTGAGGACTGATACAAGAGTCGATCTGAAACTTTCAAAGAAACTTTTTCAAACCCACTCACACTTGAAAAGCAAACAAACATTTTGAAAACACAAATGAGCAAGTATCTAAGAGCCCATGGATAACCATGGATAGAAAGGGTGCTAACACCTTCCTTTTCTATAAATCTACCTCCCGAACCGAGAGCTAATCTCATAAGGAATTTTTCTGTGCTTTTGTCCTTTCCTTGTTGGAGAAAATAAAAGACGGTGGCGACTCTTGCTTCAGCGACATTTCGCGAACCAGCGTTAAACAGTCAGTTCCAGATCCACCGATCACAGAACTGGCGACTCTGCTGGGGATATCTTATAAAGTGAGGTGTACCTTAGGATAGTTCATAACTGTGTTTTCAATTGCTTTGACTTGTTTGCTTTAAGCTATGGGTACTGTCTTGGGAGTTCTATAGATCCTAACCCGGATCTGGGGATACCTTCTTAGAAAGTAGCAACAAGGCTGTGAGGGAACTGTGCGGGGTATACCGACATGGTTGAAGCAGTCTGCTACGTTGATGTGGCACTTTGGTGTGTACCGGTAACCCTTGAGTTCAGTCAAGGAGAGTACGGGGCCGCCGCGTGGTGTCGTGAAGCATCAACTGACCTTAGGAACCTTAATTGAACCATCTTGGCCTCTTTAGGGTAGTGAGATAACTGACTTTGGTGCAGTCTGAGGTTGGTTGATACTCGATACTACACTCAATTGAGGGTTGCTTTCCTAGAATATTTCGGTCGCCAGTTCAGTGGCTAAATCGAAACGATGAATAATGAAAGCAATCCAGTGATATTGGGACCCTTAGAACCCAGTTACTTCTGATAGGACAGGTTTTGAGCCCACCAACTTCAAGAGGGTAATACCCAGACCCCATGCTGGCCTAAACTCTAAGGGCTTCTCTTGTGTGACTTGTGTGCCTTCCAACTTGACTACTTGCATGCTTGTTATCTGACTACTTGCAGGTTTTGTTTATAGTCCTTAATTGGGACTCATAACAGGGTTACTAAGTTTCTTGCAGGTTTTATTTACAGTCCTTAATCTGGACTCATAACAGGGTTTACCTACATCACTCCATGCATAGCATAACATCATACCATTGCATACATCCTGCATAAGGACTAACCCATTTCAAGGATCTCAAGGGCTTGTGATGCAGGTCATGATGAATCAAACGTCTAGCAAAGGGCAAAGAGGATTTATTTTCCTCTAGCCAAAATTGTCAGGGGCTATGACCCACTTGATATGGTGAGCTTTGACACTTGAAGAAGGTTCCCCGAGCCAAAATTTTCAGGGGCTATGACCCACTCGATATGGTGAGCCTTGACCCTTGAAGAAGGATTCTCAGCAACGTGGAGTTCCTTCAATCAAGCTACAAATTCAAATGCTAACAATCTTCTTGTTTACCCTGCGAGGTCCTTGAAAACATTGCATACATATCATACATATCATTGCATTACAGGTACCCTCTTGACAGGTCACTCACCATCTTCGCTGTTTATTTCAGCGATGGCTTTCCAATCGGACAACCAGGATCTCCGGGCTCAGAACGCCCAACTGCAAGAAATGTTCTTGAACCTATCCCATGGGCAAGAAGAAATAAAGGATCTCCTCACAAGGAACTTGACCCTAGGGAATGCAGGGGGTATCAGGAACGATCAGCTGGAAGGGCTACAAATTGAGTTGGCAACCATGAAGATCCAAATGATGGGGCAGTTGATGGGCCAAATGACTCTCATTCAGGACTTAGCTCAAAAATAAGAAGAGCTCCGGGTCCTCGTCACCAAGCTGCTTCAAAATAATCCAGGGGGGCAAACAACCAAGGTTGAAGTTCCAGTCATCATTCAACCACAGGCGGGGCAGGAAGACAAAGGAAAATCTCCTCAGCGTGCTTCAGGGTCACGAGCCCAGCCTCAACGGGGTAGTCAGCATAAACGATATACGCCTGGAAGACATTTCTCGGAGACTGAGATACCATCGTCCTTTATACTGAAGCGCTTGCTGGAGGTCAATCTGATCACTCTAAAGGACCCTCCTAAGAATCTGAATATGACACCTTCAAGGTACAACCCCAACACCCGCTGTGCTTATCATTCAGACAGCCTGGGGCATGCTACCGACGACTGTTGGACCTTGAAGAACAAAATACAAGACTTGATTGACGAAGGGGTGCTGGAGTTCATGCCAGATGGCGAGATGAAAATCTTCCGCTGAGAAATGACTAGTTCAAACTAGAGGATTTTTGTTCATTAGAATTTTTCGAGTTGTAATTTTCTTTTGATTGTTCAAACAATTATTGTCATAGCAAACTTTGTTATTTTATCAATGCATCGCACATGTCTATTTTGAATCCATATACTCGCATTCGCTATATACAAACTGTTTTCATATTTTTGCGATGATCAATTCTCAATTAATAATTCTAAGCCTCTTGAGGAAGGATGACGAAAACGATACCGCAATCTACAGTATGCTTTTGAACAGACCCCGCTGATGAGGTACAAGCATTGTTTCAATCCCTAAACACTGGAGTTATAAGGAAGATAATCCCTCGTAAACCCCTCTGAGCCAAAGAAGTAGGAGTTTTTTTTCTTTTCAAAAATTAAAACCCTTTATTATAACCTGGGGCAGGGTAGTTCTCTCAGTTGATCCAAGTGCATAATGAATGGCACCAAAGAGGTCCTTACAAAACAAAAGACAATGATGGTTCTGAACAATCATAGAGACAGGCAGTCATTACTTCTCAAAATAAAAACTCATTAAGTCAAAACCTATGAAGGAGACTTACAAAGCTGGGGCATCCCGCTGACTGTAATTCCAAAAAGAAAATAGTTCAGGCAAAAGACCGGGATAATAAAATCAAAAAAGAAAGAGGTCATACAAACCCTCAACAAAAACCAAAAAATGACTGCCTATTCAGAATAAATCATCAATATCTGAACCATTATTGGAACATCAGGACCAAAACTCAAATAAGGTCTAACGCACGATCAGCTGAGTTTAGGATTGAAGAACATCACGAAGAGCGGGTGGGTACAAATAAAATTTGAGCCTTTATCCTTTGTTTCTTAAACCGTGAACCAGGCCACGTTATAACCCTTAAAAGTCCTAGCTGAAGCATGGGTTAGTTCGAAAGCATACTGTTACAAAGGTATCCTGACTCCTTAAGGCTTACGGTAAAATAACGAGTTGACATCACAGTTTACAAAAAATTCACTTGCTTTTATTGAAAAATGCATTTTCAAAAATTTCAAGACAGACATAAGCTTTGCATTCTTAAGATAACATTGTTCGCATATGATTATTTGTTTGAACAGCAGAGAAATTTGCGCAACGAATATCCGATGAACGAAGCTCTTCTCAACAAAAGAGTCACCTCCAGTGGAAGAAGCACTTCCAATCAAGGGGCATGGCCTGATCATTGGCCATCATCTGGGGCAGTCCAGTCAAGATTCAAGGAATCTCTCAAGATGCCAAACAGCCAGGGGCAAACCTCCGCCTGAGCCACTTGGGGCATTGGACATAAATTCCCAGCAACAAATCTTGCATCTTCTGGTAGCGTGCCAACACAATAACAGGGGCACCTCCCTACATCCTGAGAGCATGGACATAGTCGGAAAAAATACTACGCGTAATCAAAGACCCGCTAGGTTGACACACCTAGGCAAAAATTAGGGCTTCCCGGTGAACCAAAAGGGTTCGGGCAAAATGAGGGATGAAATGAAAAAAAATCTGTACACCCGGCAAGTCGAAAACCTGAAAAGGCGGCTTGGGCAAAAATGGGTATCCTGGTGGACTGAAAACCCGAAAGGGCGGTCCAGGCAAAAATTAGGGATCAAAGTGTACGAATATGTCTCGTCATCTCGTCACTCGCCTACCAGAAGAAGATTTGTCAATCGGCAGTCATCAAGCACCTCTACGGGTACCTTCTCTCGCAGAAACAGGGGCAATAATGAGTTGTCTAGGAAATCTAATTGCTCTGTCCACCAAGGTACCAAGGTGAGTTCGACTGAAGAATGTAATCAAGATACCTTAATTCCCCAGAGAGTGAGCCAAGGTTCAGCCATACTCCCCCCGAGTAGAGAAGGCACAGTATCTCCAGCAAGTCGGCAACACTTTCCCCAAGCAGAGTTAGCATACTGCCAGCCTTAAGGAAGTTGAGTATCCCCAGCAGATCTCAACATTCCTCAACGAAGTCTACAAACACACTCAACAAGCATCCCCGACAGTCTTGATCTAAGATTGTTCCTCGGCGGAATCTAGACATCCAGCGGAGCCCTTCCAAGTACAGTCCAAAGTCTCCCCAGGAGAGTTAAATCATCTCCCCAGTAGGAAGCTTATCCCCAGTAGATTCTGGAAGCTTATCCTTGGCAGAGCATATCTCTCCCCGTCTTTATTCAGAAGGTTATTCCTCGCCAGAGCTTATAACTGGGTTATCCTCAGCTAATTTCCACGGAAAGATCGTCCTCGGCGAAGTATTCCTATCCCCAGCGGAGTTCCTCAAACCTCCCAAACGTAACTCAACAATGGTATCCCCAGCGGAGTTCTCATACAACATCTCAGCGAAGTACCTCTCTTCCCACATAGTATTTTCCCCAGCAAGATCGCTAGAGTAATTTTCCCCGCAGAGTAATCTATTCGCCAAGTTTATTCCCCAACGGAGTTATCTTCTCCTACCGGTATTCTTGCAACACCAGCCAAGGATAAGCTCCCGGCATTTGTCAAGGATTTATTTTCCTAGACAAAAATACATTCGCAAACATCAAATTTTCATACATGATATAAACATCATATCACACAATCTCATTTCTCCCTGAGAACGTCATGACACCGCGCATTCCATGCACCATGACATTGCATATAACTAATGTTTTGCCTTTTTTCAGGAAAGGTCGATACAAAGATGATTACTATCAACTATCGTAATCCCAGATTCGATTCCTGTATCTAGCCAGGGCATGTCTGTGAGCGATTGATTGTGGATTCGATACCTGTATCCAGCCAGGGCATGTCTACGTTAAAAATATTAAAGAGATAGCTTGGAAATGCTCCAGATATGGATGCTGTTCTTTTGCTTATTCAAAATTCCTTTCTAGATATGGTTCAGATGTGACCCAGGCATGGCAACGTTCTGATACTTATTCCAGATTTCCTTTCAGAGATAGCTTGGAAATGCTCCAGATATGGATGTTGTTCTTTTGCTTATTCAGAGATTCCTTCTAGATATAGTTCAGATGTGACCCAGGCATGGCGACGTTCTGATACTTATTCCAGATTTCCTTTCAGAGATAGCTTGGAAATGCTCCAGATATGGATGCTGTTCTTTTGCTTATTCAGAGATTCCTTCTAGATATAGTTCAGATGTGACCCAGGCATGGCGACGTTCTGATACTTATTCCAGATTTCCTTTCAGAGATAGCTTGGAAATGCTCCAGATATGGATGTTGTTCTTTTGCTTATTCAGATATTCCTTCTAGATATAGTTCAGATGTGACCCAGGCATGGCGATGTTATGATACTTCTTCCAGATTTCCTTTCAGAGATAGCTTGGAAATGCTCCAGATATGGATGCTGTTCTTTTGCTTATTCAAGACTCCTTCTAGAGATAGTTCAGATGTGACCCAGGCATGGCGACGTTCTGATACTTCTTCCAGATTTCCTTTCAAAGATAGCTTGGAAATGCTCCAGATATGGATGCTGTTCTTTTGCTTATTCAAGACTCCTTCTAGAGATAGTTCAGATGTGACCCAGGCATGGCGACGTTCTGATACTTATTCCAGATTTCCTTTCAGAGATAGCTTGGAAATGCTCCAGATATGGATGCTGTTCTTTTGCTTATTCAGAGATTCCTTCTAGATATAGTTCAGATGTGACCTAGGCATGGCGATGTTCTGATACTTCTTCCAGATTTCCTTTCAGAGATAGCTTGGAAATGCTCCAGATATGGATGTTGTTCTCTTGCTTATTCAAGACTCCTTCTAGAGATAGTTCAGATGTGACCCAGGCATGGCGACGTTCTGATACTTCTTCCAGATTTCCTTTCAGAGATAGCTTGGAAATGCTCCAGATATGGATGTTGTTCTTTTGCTTATTCAAGACTCCTTCTAGATATAGTTCAGATGTGACCCAGGCATGGCGACGTTCTGATACTTATTCCAGATTTCCTTTCAGAGATAGCTTGGAAATGCTCCAGATATGGATGTTGTTCTTTTGCTTATTCAGAGATTCCTTCTAGATATAGTTCAGATGTGACCCAAGCATGGCGACGTTCTGATACTTATTCCAGATTTCCTTTCAGAGATAGCTTGGAAATGCTCCAGATATGGATGTTGTTCTTTTGCTTATTCAGAGATTCCTTCTAGATATAGTTCAGATGTGACCCAGGCATGGCGACGTTCTGATACTTCTTCCAGATTTCCTTTCAGAGATAGCTTGGAAATGCTCCAGATATGGATGTTATTCTCTTGCTTATTCAAGACTCCTTCTAGAGATAGTTCAGATGTGACCCAGGCATGACGACGTTCTGATACTTCTTCCAGATTTCCTTTCAGAGATAGCTTGGAAATGCTCCAGATATGGATGCTGTTCTTTTGCTTATTCAAGACTCCTTCTAGAGATAGTTCAGATGTGACCCAGGCATGGCGACGTTCTGATACTTCTTCCAGATTTCCTTTCAGAGATATCTTGGAAATGCTCCAGATATGGATACTATTCTTTTGCTTATTCAAGACTCCTTCTAGAGATAGTTCAGATGTGACCCAGGCATGGCGACGTTCTGATACTTCTTCCAGATTTCCTTTCAGAGATAGCTTGGAAATGCTCCAGATATGGATGCTGTTCTTTTGTTTATTCAAGACTCCTTCTAGAGATAGTTCAGATGTGACCCAGGCATGGCGACGTTCTGATACTTCTTCCAGATTTCCTTTCAGAGATAGCTTGGAAATGCTCCAGATATGGATGTTGTTCTCTTGCTTATTCAAGACTCCTTCTAGAGATAGTTCAGATGTGACCCAGGCATGGCGACGTTCTGATACTTCTTCCAGATTTCCTTTCAGAGATAGCTTGGAAATGCTCCAGATATGGATGCTGTTCTTTTGCTTATTCAAGACTCCTTCTAGAGATAGTTCAGATGTGACCCAGGCATGGCGACGTTCTGATACTTCTTCCAGATTTCCTTTCAGAGATAGCTTGGAAATGCTTCAGATATGGATGTGGTTCTTTTGCTTATTCAAGAGTTTCCTTTCAGATATAGCTGGGAAATGCTCCAGATATGGACGATATTCTTTTGCTTATTCAAAGTTCTTTTCAAAGACAACTTAGAGATGCTCCAGCCCGGATGCTATTCTATTGTTTAGTCCAGATTCATTCAAAAGACAGTCCAAATACGACCCAGATTCGGATGACATACTGTCACTCATTCAAACACAGACTAGATATGCTCCAGACACGGAGGCCATTCTATTTCTTATTCGGACGCAGCTATCCATTACAGTTCCAAATGGCATCTATAAGCCCATTCCCGACAAGGTTCTGTCACATCTTCCAGATGGCATCTTTAAGCCCATCCTCCTATCCACCAACTCTCCAAATGGCATCTTTAAGCCCATTCCCGCTATCACACTGCTGATACTCTACTATGTGAGTGCAAATTTCTGGGCACTCTAGTGTTCAATCATCTTCCACCCTCGGATCACGAAAGGCACACAAGCCAATCTACATCCTCAGGTCTAAGAAGATTGAACAGGGGCAACTGTTGTACCCCAAAATTTTCCCTCCCATATTCTTCAAAAGTTTTGCCAAGCATCACCTCAAATGGTTCAAGGCTACTCCAAGGATTGCACAGTCAACCATCCTCCTAAGCCAGTCAAAATTAAGGTTTTGGTTCCTTCAAGGAAGTTGAGGTTTTCAATGGTCCAATCAAGTCCCACATGCCTATAAACATTGTCAAGCACCTACATGTCAAGTTTCAAGGCTCACAAGGTCAAGTTGCACGGTCAAAAACCTTAATTGCTTCACAATTAACTACAGGGGCAAAATGGTCATTTGGCAGTCAAAAGTCAAAAATTTTGGTCAACATCTTATTTTGAAGCCACAATCATCATTTGGTCAAATCTTGATCATGATTCCTCAAGCATGGCTCAAAAATCATCAAGATGTCAAAAGTTTCTATTTTTGGACAGCTGAAAAGTCAACTGTACCTTGACCAAGGCATAACTTTTTCATGGTTCATCAGAAAAATCCCATCCAATGCTCATTTTGAAGGGGAAGACATTTCCTACAACTCATCTTCACATTCCAAGTCCAAGAAATTCTCTCACAAAAAGTTATCAATTTCAACATTATAGGTCATTTTCAAAAGTCAACAAAAAGGCACTTTAAGTCAAAGACCATAACTTGATATTGGTAAATCAAAATGACATGGGACAAAAGGCATTGGTTAGAGGACTTCAAGACCTTTCCAAAATGTCCAAGAACATGTTCATAGCTTCAAAATTGAGCAAGATATGCATTGGAGAAGTTGGGAAATTTTTGTGAAATGGCCAAAGTCAACTATCCTTGAAATTTCATTTTTGACAAAAGGGGCCCACTTTTTCCACTTGTTTCAGCTTGGCCATGCCTCCCACGTGTCCCACAATTTATTTCAAGATTAAAAATTAATTTTTCCATTTTTATTTGATTTTATTTGATTTAATTCAATTTAAATCTTTAATATTCAAATAAAAATCAAGAAAATTAATGGGAGGATATTTTGTGGTTTGAATAGCTTTGATACACCATAAAACATATACCAAATTCTTTCAAGACCTATTTCAAGCAAAAAAATTCAAATTTGGAGCAAATATGGCAAGTTATTTCAATGGTGATTATGGAGAAAATCAAAACTTCATTGCAAGGCTTAAAAGCTCCTTAATGTGACTGATTCTCATCCAAGCCTATATATACAAGCCTTGCAAGCCTCATTCAGAGGCTAGAAAAAAAGGAGAGTGTGCACAAACGGCCAGAGGAAAAGTTCAAAATTTGTCCCAAAAAGTGAGAGATCTAAAGCGGTGTTGCAAACATTTTCAGATCAAAGCAAGCACGTGGCTTTCTTCCTTGCCACTCCCTGAAGCCAAAGCAACCACAAACGCGTCCTAAGGTCCACTACCAAGCGCTGTAAGTTGTCTCAAACTCACCCCTGTACACGAAATCATGTTTCTCCATTCTTGCACTTTTTTTGGAAAATAATAGCATATTCATACTCCATGCCTAATTTCCAATGTAACTGCTATATTCAATTTCATTTTTAGGCTTCGTATAACAATACCCGTGCCTAGGGTTCGTTGGTTTTGTTTTTAGGTATTTTGTCTACAGGTGAAATTGGGACAAACCATAAGCATAGACGTGATCAGGAGACATGGACGATCACAACCATGGGCTTAGATGGAATTTTTGATGCCTAAGGATGATTTTGAGTAAAACCTCCAAAATCCGGCCTTCACCTCCTTGGTTTAGCATTTATTTTCTTATTTTCTTTCCTTTTATTAATTATTATTATTATTTAGTTAGTTCACAAATAATTATTTTCATAAATTCAGAAAAAAACAAAAAAAATGTAATTATTATTATTATTATTAATTTCACTTTAGTAATTATTTTTGTAAATAAAATACTAACAAATTAATTAGTTTAATTAGTTAATTTTAACCTTTTTTCACAATAAATAAAAACAAATTTAGACTTAGGCTTTTTCTTTTGACATTTTTAATTCTTTTTTTTTTATTTTATTTCATAAAAACATAAAAAAGGTCAAAAAAATATTTTCTTGTAATTAAAATAATTAATTAGTTTTCAATTTCATTTAATTACCAAAAAAAAGACAAAAAAATTAATTCCCTTTTCTTTATTCGCGCGTATTTAATTTGTTCGATTATTATGTAATTGCTCCGGATATGTAATAGTAAATAGGACCTTTTTACTGTTTTTTTATTTTCCGCACTTATTTACTTAAAACGGGTCTTTGTAAAGATTTGGCGATGTATAGACCCGCGCCTTGTAATAGCGTAGGATTTACGTTTTCCGTACTTTAATTTCCGCACCCCTTTAAATTGCTAATCACATGAAAGAATGTATGCCCAAATAAAATCAAAGCGTAGCTCACCCAATGCATGACAAGACAAATAATAACTGAAAATGACACACAATTCACACACAACTCCTAGGGTACGCCTCACTGTTGCCTTGCCCCTCGAAACGTGGTCGTCGAGTATAGGACGTCTTAGTGAGTCCTTATGTTCCATTGATCTAGTTGCCTCGAAACAAGTTGCCTCGAAACAAGTAGCCTCGAAACAAGTTGCCTCGGAATAGTTGCCTCGGAATAAAAAGATCAATGGCATAAGGGTAGCTTCTAAGGTGTCTTACTGTTGCTCGGTGACCACACTGTCCCTAAACTCGAATTGACCCGAACACCTCCAACGGTGGTGCTACCTACCTCTCAATGGTGGGATGGCACTACCTTAAGGACATTAACACAGCCTAATTCCTTAGGGTAGGTAGATGACTCGTAGATACTTGCTCTAATTCAAAACAAATCAAAAACTTCTTTTCACACCGACACTTTGCAAAAAGCTTTCAAAACAACTTTTCAAACACTCTTGAGGACTGATACAAGAGTCGATCTGAAACTTTCAAAGAAACTTTTTTAAACCCACTCACACTTGAAAAGCAAACAAACATTTTGAAAACACAAATGAGCAAGTATCTAAGAGCCCATGGATAACCATGGATAGAAAGGGTGCTAACACCTTCCTTTTCTATAAATCTACCTCCCGAACCGAGAGCTAATCTCATAAGGAATTTTTCTGTGCTTTTGTCCTTTCCTTGTTGGAGAAAATAAAAGACGGTGGCGACTCTTGCTTCCGCGACATTTCGCGAACTAGCGTTAAACAGTCAGTTCCAGATCCACCGATCATAGTATCAATGTCTGCCTTTTTCTCAGCCTCCAACTTTATTATGAGTTTTGTTTGTCTCTCATTTTGCTGACAGACTTCAGCACTTCTGATACATAATTTCTTGTAGGAATCAGCCAGTTCTTCAAATGTCACTTCCTTATCACTAGAGTCACTATCAGAGTTACAAATACCAGTTAGTGCAGTAACTAGTTTGGCAGATTCTTCTTCAGAATTACTTTCTGAATCACAGTCAGACCAAGTAACAGACATTCCTTTCTTTTGTTTCTTAAGAAAGGTAGGACATTCAGCTCGAATGTGCCCATATCCTTCACATCCATGGCATTGAATTCCTCTGCTTTGATTTCCCTTCTCTTCAGACTTTGGTCTTCTGCTGGAGTCATAAGATCTGTTAATGTCAGAAGGAATGTTCTTAACATTTGACCTTGACTTTGGATCCATTCTCTTGATGAGTTTATTGAATTGTCTTCCAAGCATGGCTATAGCTTTTGAAATATTTTCTTCTTCATCCTCCTTGTTTTCATCTTCAGTATTAGATACAAGTGTTATGCTCTTGTTTTTCTTGTCGACATTGTCACTGATCCCCGTCTCAAAGGTCTGAAGAGACCCAATAAGTTCATCCCCCTTCAAATTGCTGATATCCTGGGCTTCCTCTATAGCAGTTACCTTCATTGAAAATCTTTTAGGCAAGGATCTGAGAATCTTTCTCACCAGTTTTTCTTCTGACATCTTTTCTCCCAATGCTCCTGAGGTGTTGGCAATCTCCAAGATGTTCATGTGAAACTCATGAATGGTTTCATCTTTCATCATCCTTAGGTTCTCAAATTTGGTAGTCAGCATCTGAAGCCTTGACATTTTTACTTTGGATGTGCCCTCATGGGTAGTTTTGAGAGTGTCCCAAACTTCCTTGGCCAGTTCACATTGATGTACTAGTCTGAATATGTTTCTATCAATTCCATTGAACAAGGCATTTAATGCTTTGGAATTATCCAGGGCTAACTCATCTTCTTCTTTGCTCCATTCTTCCTCAGGTTTCAGACTGATTGTCCCATCTTTCTTAGTTATGGTGGGATGGTTCCATCCTTTGTCAGCAGCTCTCCAAGCCTTTTTGTTCGGTGATTTTAAGAAGGCAATCATACGAGGTTTCCAGTAGTCATAATTTGATCCATCCAGAATGGGTAGTCTGTTTCCAAAAACTCCTTCTTTGTCCATAGCGCCAGAAAGTGATATTCCTAGATCTCACCCAGTAAGACAGGCAGGGTGCCCGCTCTGATGCCAATTGAAATTCTGGCAGCAGATACTCAATGTCACAGTGAATGTTATGACACCATATCTGACTTTCTATAAGACAGTAAATCAAAAAGCAGTAAAGAACACAGTCAATTGTTTACCCAGTTCAGTGTGAAACAACACCTACTCTGGGGGCTACCAAGCCAGGGAGGAAATTCACTATAAGAGATATTAATTCAGGAATAAACCAACCAGTTTATCTCCTTCACTTAAGACCTACCCAATGCAACTTCAATCTAAGTTCAACTTAAACCTGAGTTCTTACTCACTACCCCTCAATCATAGCAGTGCTACTAAACAATTGACTAATGAAATTATGAAGACACTCTTCAGAACATACACTTGATTATGCTTCACAGCTTTTAATCAAGTGACACAAACACTCATTCTTCAAAGCTTTGAGTGATACATAAACCTAACTTGACCTTGCTTCAAAGCTTTAATCAAGTGACACAAACACTCGTGCTTCAAAGCTTTGAGTGATACACAACCCTTACAATCAAAACCTACTCCAAGTCACTTATCACAATGATACTTGCTTGGATTACAGTAGTTAAAACTATACAGCCCCTTGTTGATCTTCTGTCAAAAAGTTAAGTTCACCAACAACCTTCCTGTTGAATATATAGGCAGCTGTTCTTCAGTTAGGGCTTCCACGAAAATAGCTAGGGTTAATTAGGGTTAACCTCAAGACTTGGTCACAAGACTTTATCAACCAGATTAGGGTTAAACCAAGTTAACCTAAAGTCCACGTGAGATTCTGTTCTGGAATGTATGAACCATATTCCTGAAAAATCTCAAAATTAACAAAACTGCATAACTGTTAGATCAGTATAGGATGTCTTAACATTGGTTATGACAACAAGAATCCTGTTTACTGATTTTGGTAGAATGTAATAAATGTGATTATTGCATAATGATCAGCTACACACTCATAATGAGCAGCTACTGTATGCCATTCTTTTTCTACAGAAAGTACTTAGTAACCCAGAATGTTATGACATCAGTCATGACATTCACACACCTGGTTTTACCAAAAATACATGCCAATAACCAAACACTTACACACCTCTTCGACCAAGAGACGATTCCCCAGTAGAATAACGGACGACTGAACTTCCTAAAATTCAACTTTTCTCAAGACAGAGAACAACATTCCCCAGTAGAATCCTCCTCAACAACAGGTATACAAGCTCTCGCTAAAGAATCTCTTATGGGATCGACACTCCTTCGGATGGCATCTTTAATCCCATCTTCCATCATCAATCTCCAAATGGAATCTATAAGACCATTCCCGACATCACAAGACAAATACCACTTCATGCGAGTGCAAATTTCTGAGCACTCTAGTGTTCAATCATCTTCCACCTTCGGATCACGAAAGGCAGACAAGCTAATCTACATCCTCAAGTTTAAGAAGGTTGAACAGGGGAAGCTGTTGTACCTCAAAATTTTCCCTCCCATATTTCTCAATACATTTCAAGTGAGATCCTCAAGTTGCTCAAGGAAGTCCAAGGGTTGACCAGACAAACTCCTTCCTAAGGCAGTCTACCTCAAATTAGGGTTTTATGTTGCATCAAGATACTTAATTCCAAGGGATCCCAAATTCTCACCATTGTCCTAATATGTTCTCAAGATCATCCATGTCAAGTTTCAACCCCTACAGAGAAAGTTTGCTCAGTCAATTGCTCAAAGGCCTGAAAATCGACTGTGTTAGGGCAAAAGTCAATTGTGGCCCACATACAGTCAAACTTCAAGATTTTTGGTCAAAATCCTCATTTTGAAGTATCATTCATCATTTGATCAAGGTTTGATCATGATTCATCAAGAGTTTCTCACAATTCATCAAAACCCAAAAGTTGCTAAATTAGGGTTTTATAGGAAAAGTCAACTCAACTTTGACCAAGCATAACTTTCTCATACTTTATGATAAATGACCCATACAAAGCTCATTTGGAATAGGATGCAATTCCCTACAATTCATATTCATATCCCAAGTTCAAAATATGCACTCACAAGAAGTTATGAATTTGGACATTATAGGTCATTTTGAAAAGTCAACAAAAACACCTTTTTTATCAAAGCTTCATACATGAACATGGAATACCAAATTGAGATGATACAAAAAGGTTTGCTTAGGGGAGATATAAAGCTTTCTAAAAATTCCAAGAACACCTTCAAAGAGTCAAAATTGAGGAAGTTATGCATTGGTGAAGTGGCCCTTTTTGCAAAATTGTCAAAAGTCAACTATGCCTCAAATTACAATTTTTGCTAAATGGGCCTGACTTTTTGCACTTGTTTTGAGTTGGTAACATGGTCCAAGAGCCCTAGCTCTTTCCACTTGTCTTTATCTTATTTTTTCTATTTATTTTGATTTTTTATTTCAATTAAATCATTTAAATCAAAACAAATCTTGAAAAAATCTAAATCATTGAAACCTCAAGATCTTGTGCATATTTCAGGTCCTATATACAGCTAGCGAGTGAATCAATTCGTGCAAGGCATAGGTGGGCACAAAAAGATTGATTTTGGCCTATTTTGGAAAGATTTTCAAGTGGATCAAATCAAGATCAAAAGCCATAATTGATAAAGATTGAGAGCATAATTTCAACCCTAATCTAATCCTTGGTATATAGTGAACATTTGCAGACCTAAAACACAAGGCTTTGGAGGCGCACAAAGGAAGAACGAAACTTGAAATTTTGATCAAAAAGTGTTGACTTAAATTCACACTTCCAGACGTTTTCAAGGTCCCCTAGCCATCTCATTCAATTCCTGGGATTGCAAGGAAGATGTACCAATCAAGAACAAGCACTTTCTAGCGCTAGAACTCACTGTAAGTCAGCCACGACCATGGCTTCTTCTTGAAATCAAATTGCATGATTCTGGCACTTATAGCATGAAATACTTACATATTATTGTTCCTTGAAGCATTTGCAAACTATCTATAACATTTAATTGCGTTTTTGTGGACTGTATCAGAATTTGCCATTATTAGGGTTTCTAGCCTCATTTTAGGGTCTTTGTGTACATGTAAAATTGGCCCCCAAGAAGGGTACCATAATGCTCAGCAGGTCAAGACGGTTTGGTTAATAGCCTTAGACTCCATTTATCATGCCCATGGAAGATTTTGAAACAAGTCAGGGTTATAGTGACAGACGTTTGTCCGTAGGTAAAAATCTTTGACTTTTACCAACGGAGAGAGGAAGAAGATGACACGCGTGGCATCATCCCATTCGCCTGTTTGAAATTTGGCGCGTGTTTGGTAGTCAATTTCGCTTTATAAATTTTATTATTTTTGTTTTATATATTAACCAACTGAACCAAGTGGCCCAGTGGTGGCCAGGGAAGCGTTAAGGCATTGGAGGGCATGAGATCAGGGGTTCGACCCCTGCCTCCAACATTTGCCATTTTTCTTGAGTTTCCTTTATAGATTCAATGTCCCACAAGGCAGGGAGACCACCATGGACCATCATCATCCAACCAACCAGATGTCCAGGAAGCCAGATCTAATGGCCATCATGTGATGATCCATCATACACCTTAGTCAACGCACAGCAGGGGATCTTGGCAAGTCAACGTGGATCAATTCCTTTTGGGCCCAGAGTTGCTATCCACACCTCCAAAATTACTTACAAGCAGGCCCAATTCTTCTTTTTTTCTTTTTATATTTTTCTTTACTTAATTTATTTATTTATTTCAACTAACATAAAAATTAATTCTTTTTTTTTATAAAATTACAAAAATAATATTTTCATCCAATTAGATTTAGAATTTATTTTTTATACAAAAATTAATTAAATTAGGTTATTTAATTTTAGGTAACTTTAATTCTTTTTGTAAATAAATTAAAATTAATTAGAACAATTAGGATTTTTGTTTCTAATTTAAATTCTATTTTCTTTTTCTTAAAAATGACCAAAAATACAAAATAGGCCATGTAAATTATTTTCCTTAATTTAATTTAAATACTAATTAGATTTGTATTTAGTTTAAAACATTATTCTTTTTTCTTAAAAATAATCAAAAACAATAAAAATAATTTTTTTCTTTTAATTAGGTTAGACGGGGTTAAAACCCTATTTCTCTCGTTCTCAATTCGTCGCGCGTTTATTTATTTTTACCATATTGATGTAATTGCTCACAAGTTGTAATAGATTAATTAGGATTCTTCTCCTTTTCATTTATCTTTTGACGGGTTGTTTTTGACTATGCAATTAATACCCGAAGCCTTGTAATAGCTTAGCTTTACCTTCCGCACTTTAAATTCCGTAAAATATTAACTGTTAGATGTATGAATAATAGGGATGCATGACAAGAATGTATGTAAACTTTAAAACGGTTAGCAAACCCTAAATGTGCAAAGATAATAAACTTGAAATTGAATAAATCACACATGCGCACTCCTAGGGTATACTCTCACTTCGGTTGCCTTCGGTAAATGATCATTAAGTATAGGGTATTTTAGTGGTCGCTCTTTTGTCTCAAAGATCAAAGTTGCCTCGGAAAGGTTGCCTCAGAATTGTTGTCTCGAATATTGATCTTAAGACATTAGGGTTATTACTAAGACGTCCTAACATTGCTTTAGTGATCGTACGTCCCTTTCGAATTGACCCTCAAACTCCAACAATGGTGCTACCTACTCACTAATAGTAGGATAGCACTGTCAAAAGGAAACAAGAACAGAAACATTCTTTTTTTCGAGTAGGTAGAATCTTAAGTACTTGCTCAAATCAAACTTTTTCACACTTACACTCTTATCAAACAAAGTTTTCAAAAACACTTCGTAACACTCTTGAGGACTGATACAAGGGTTAAAACAAAGTAAAACAAAAACTTTTCAAAACACACAAACATGAAAGCAATTTTTTAAAATGATGAGCAAGTACCTAAGAGCCCGTAGAAAACTACGGATAGAAAGGGTGCTAATACCTTCCCTTTCTATAATCTACCCCCCGTACTCAGAAAATCTCGAAAAAGGAATTTTTCTCTGCTTTTTTCCTTTCCAGTTGGATAAAATAAAAGTCGGTGGCGACTCTTGCTTACCGCGATATTTTGCGAATACAAAATGCAAAACGCAAGCCAGCATCCAAAACAGTCCGGTTCTGCCACTGTATCACACTATGTACCATTTATAACATCACTATATATTATTCTAAACGTATATGTATGAGTTTTTACATTTGGTATCAGAGCAGGTCGATTCTTGATCCTACCATGAAACATCACTAGCAATTCTTTTCTCCCTCACACGTGTATGTTGCTATCTTGATTTATATTGTCATAGTATTCACTTGTTGAGCCTGATCACTTCACCGGATGCATACGTGATGGATAGGATCACGGTGGAGCCACCACGAGGATGTGTAAGAACCGAAGCAACTCGAGATGAAGTGAAAGAAGTCAATTAAGAAGGAGAATGTTGGGATTTCCAGGAATAAGTGGAGCGTTTGACGCATAATGGTTGACGACCCCAACTGTCATGGTAAGGTTTAAGACAATTGGTACTCCCAAGGTTTCAATTGAACACAGTGAACTTTCTTTAGGTCCCTGTAGCAGTAGAGGAAATTCACGAAACATTTGAGTAGGAATGCAGTAAGGGAATTCTCCAAAGAAGTAGAGCTTGAAGTCAGTAGGATTCACTGACCACTATGGTTTCTAGTGACAGATATGTTTAGAGAAACTTTTGGATGGAATACTTTTGGGAGTTTGGATAGAGGGACTATACTTTTCTGGTTACTCTGGCGTGGGCATTACTTAGATGGACGAGGTGCTAGGTTCTAACCGATTCATTATACCCTAAGCAGTGACTGGTTACCTAGTAAAGGATTGATAGAATGTGTGAAGGTGGTGATCTCTAATTGGAATAATTATTGGATCCCCAATTGGCGAAAAGGACTATTGTATCTCCATTATTTCCATTATCAGCTTAAGTTTTAGAACTACGCTAGATGGAAGCCGAATTGAGTTAAAGCGTGAAATGTAGTAGCTTGGGTTTCTTGCTAGTTATAGTTCATCTAACTCTGAGTGAGGCTGTAGAACTACACTTGGCATTAGGTGATTAGGTGAATAGAAGCTAGTGCCTATCCAGAGCATTAACGGGATGACCACGGTTGTGTCAGATGTTTCGAACCATGGTATTTCTATCTGGCAAAATTACCCTTGGAATCTCTTATGCATGCACTGTATGAGTGAGTACACCCCATAACATAAAAGTTGGAGCTGAACTCTTATCCAGTCTTACCTAGCTTGTTTCCTTCTGAGTAAGTGAACCATGAACGCGTGACACTCTTAGGTTTTAGCATCCTAAGGAGTGTGACTGGAAGAATTTGAGGAGAGATATAGAGACCTGTCAAATTATTTGTCGGTTGTGGGTATAAGATCCATATGAAGATCGTAATACACTACTGGGGTAAGTTACTTGAGTACATGGCCTTAGAGTTGGACCACCATGTTAGTACTACTGGCAGGTATAACGCCATAATATTGCTATCATGCACAAGATGCATGAGTCATCCTTTCTCGACAGACGTAGGAGAATGTTGATCTGGAACTCAAGGTAGAATTATGATTTGGTACTTGTAAGATGTGAACCTGAATTCTCACGAGGTAGGTGTGATAAGGATCCACATGTCGCGCTCGAAAATGGATAATTATTCAAGCGGGCGATAGTGGGATGAATCTAGTTCTGATACTACAATTATAAGGACCCTAAGTAGTATTGGCCTCGTGAGTAAATATCAGATTATACCTTGTATATGATCCTCGTTCCATTAAAGTGTTAGAGGATACTTGTGAATAGGTGCTTGGGATGGGCTTTAGACGTGAAAATTGTATCTTGGCCAACATATTGTGGGGCTATTCTTTGACATTAGCAGTGTGTTAGAATAGATGAGGTATATCTCCTGTTAGCTCGATGTGAGATGTATCTAGAGGAGTGTCTGTAGATCCTCGAAAGTGAAGTAACTCCAGTCTCGGTAAAGCAAAAACACACCCGGTTTTTGGGAGTGTTATGGAATTTCAAAGGGATATGTCCCAGGCATTGTAACTGCACTTTATCTGTTAGAAACACTACATTGAGGGGTGCAACCGAGGAAGCCAGTTTAGTGTCAGATTCGAAAACAAAAAGGAATTAGACGATTGTGTGAATGAAGAGTTATTGTGAAAGGATTGTTGTATCGGTTAAGTCACATGCGTTATTTGAGGTGTTGTCACACCAAAAGTATGAATTTGTATGGTTGGGAAGAAACCATGGAAAGGTTGGCTGGTTATCATAGCAGTTGTATGATGTGGAAATCGGTGAGGTAAGAGGAATTCCTATTTAGCGATTATTCGGCTTTAGACGTTCTAAATCTGAAGCATATGACAAAGGATGTGTTCAGATGGACCTAACCAAGACTGATGGAATCATTAGTGACCCGATCTTGGGGAAAATTCCTCAACCTCAAGGAGGAGTAGTTGATGAGTGTGTTTGAGATTCTAGCGCGTATCTTAAAAATGTGTTAGAGGATCTCTAAATCCATTCACATGCTTTTTATGATTTTTATTTCTTTTATTTGAATTTTTATTCATTTAAATGCAAGTAAATTAAATAAAATATAAAATCATTGGGCCAAGGCGCGTGATTGGTTTTTTGGATCAGTTAGAGACCCAAGACAACTCATGACAGCCATGAAAAACTGTGTGAGTTCAAAAATGACAAGAAATATCTCAAAAAGCTTAAAAACATGTTTGATTCTTGTCTAATCTTGGCCATGATTGCATGCTTTTGTACCATTTTGGTTAATCATTTCTTCCTCTATAAAAGCACAACAAGACCACTCTCAAATTGCAAAAAAACATTCCAAAACTTTTTTAAACCCTCGAGTTTCAAAACTCTTGTTACATGCCCTTTCATTCCAAACTTTCGACTCCATTCACTTCCTGGAATATTGAAGGGTAAGTTTGGATCAGTTACCATGATCCTAAGCACCTGAAGCATGCATACAAACCCTGGCCGATTTTTTGGATTTTTGTCATTCATGTATTTTTAATTTCACGTATTTTTGAAAATTTCTAACCATCCATATTAGTTTATATGAATGTTCAGGACAAATTGCAACCGTTACATGGAATTTTTGACGTCCAGATCTGGATTTGCCATGATTGAACCGAGCTAGGATCTTGGTTTCGAAACTTATGATATAAGGACCTATAGCCAAAACTAAGTGCAGATTCGGATTCAAAAGGGTCAAATTAGAGGGACTAGGAAGTTTTTAGATCACTAACTCTCTGATTTTACAGGTTTTGGTTTATGCTGGCCGTCGGAGAAGACGATCAGAGCTAGGGCTCTGGCGCTTCTCCGGTCACTATGTTCATTTATGTGATATTTTTTATTATTTGATTTGTGTTAACGAATGTAAAGACCTCCTCAGCGGTAGAGTCGAGCATTGTAAGGTGTTAGTATACCAGGGCACAGGTTCGATCCCTGCCCCTGGTATTTTGACATTTTATTTTTTATGTTTTCTTATTCACAGATCCAACACAGACATCCTCCACGCGTTCATCATGTGCTCTCACGTCATAATCATCAGATCTCAATAGATCCAGATCCAGCGCCCCAGACGAGTCCCCCTCACGGTGATCCTCGTGGAACCATCCTCACTGGATCCAGTGTTGGCATTCTAGACCTTGTCATGTTGGGCCTAACAAATTACTTTGCTATACCCCCCTTTGGTCTGCTATGTTTTTAGGCCCAATCTTTTTTTTCATTATAACTATTATTTCTTTTTAAGCATAATTAGATTAATAATTAATTTTAAAATTTTAAAATTAATTTAGACTTTAGTTTTTTAATTAACATAACTTTATTTTCAAGTTAATTTAACCTTTTTTGATAATAATTAAATTAATTAACTTAATTTCTTTAGGCTTTTATTATTAAACTTTTTTAATTAAATATAATTTAGGGTTTTATTCTAGGTTTTAATTAATTCTCTTTTCTCAATTAAAATTAATTAATCATTAGGATAAATCATCAATTATTTTCCATTAAATAATTTCTCTATTTCTTTACACAATCTTCGCGCTTTTTTTATTTTCACGTTAGTTTTTGCAATTATGTATCTGCTAAAGGTTGTAATAATTAATTAAGTTATTTTTACCGCTTTCTCTCTTTCCCCCAATTTTTTTGGTTTTGTACCCCTTTCCGTGAAGCATTGTAATAGCGTAAGATCTTTCTTTTCTGTTTTTTACTGCTTTGTACTTATTATTGTATAGTAACTAGGCTTGTATGGCAAGATATAAAAGAAATGCTAGAAAACTTAATCTCAAAACAAATTAACTGAAAACTAAATTATTATTCACACACGCACCTCTAGGGTGACTTCACTTGTTACTCTCAGATAAAACAGTCATGTCCCTCGAACGTGGGACGCTTTAGCAAATATCCTCGGTTAAAAAGATCATAGTCCCTCGATGACCTTCGATGTTGCCTTCGGTAAACGATCTTGGTCTCTTACGACAAATTGTTAAAGCGCCCTACGAGTTGCCTTTATGACTGTACGATGACTTGCGTCTGTCCTCAAACATCCAACGATAGGGTTTTCTACTAACTAATGGTAGGATAGCACTATCTAAAGGAAGAGGAAAATAACGCGAAAGACTTTTGAGTAGGTAGATAGCTCGTAGTCGCTTGCTTACAAACAAAAACATTTTTCACACGAAACACTTCTTTTCTGAAATATTTTCAAAACAAACACTTTGTATGCGTTCTCAACGATATGGGAATCATTATAAAATTTTCCGCACTTAGGCATTTTCAAAATATTT
Organism: Vicia faba; assembly: GCA_948472305.1. NCBI lineage: Eukaryota > Viridiplantae > Streptophyta > Magnoliopsida > Fabales > Fabaceae > Vicia > Vicia faba. Next base: position 885,488,292 of record OX451735.1, read on the forward strand.
TCAAACACATTCACAAAGAATTTTCAAAAGTGAGCTAGCGATTAAGAGCCCGTAGATAACTACGGATAAAGGGTGCTAACACCTTCCCTTTTCATAACCTACCCCCGAATTCAGAAAATTTCCAAAGGTCTTTCATATTCTTTTCACTCTTTCCTTTATTGAATAAAAGAAAAGTCGGTGACAACTCTTGTTATCCATAATATTTACGATAAAACGTAAAATCAAAAGTCAATTCTCCTATTATATTACATAAAAGATAAAAAGATAAAGAAGTCAACTGTAGGTAAGAGAGAAGACGTGTGAGGAAGAGAAAAGTTTTTAACCTAACACCATATCAGAAGTGGATAATTCCAATGTGATTAATCATTGGTTAGAAGTTGTATTCTCAACTTATACTTATTACATGAAAAGATACACCAATCACTCATATTAGAAAAGGAAAAATTGAGACTAATATTTTATTATCTCTTTTATATCATTTTCCTAATATATATATATAAGCTTTATTTATAAAAAAAATATAATCAACCGTTTCAATATGCAGGTTAAAATATATTATAATTAAATGCAAGATTTACCTAAGTTGAGTATTTAAATAAATAGTCATTTGCTTATGCATTTGCATATTGAATTTTCAATTTACAAAAAGTTTTTTTTTTGGTGTAACAACTAACAATGATGTGCAACTAATATAAGTACTATTAAATAAACCAAAGAAAGTACTATTTCTCCATTTCTTTTAGAATAATTGACTTTAAAAAAATATATTTTAAAATGACTAACCTCTTTTAAATTTTAATATAATAATAAACTTTTCTAATTGTACCATTAAATTTGTATTATTTGCTTCCTCTCGATTCACTGGATTTCACTAAATGAATATACTAACATATGATAGTAGTAGTTTAGTAAAAATATTTTTATTTATATTATTTTTTTAATATGGACAAAGTTGATAATTACATGTAAGAATATCAAATTATGAATTTTAATACGTGACATCTCATTTATTCACTTTTAAAATATGAAATTTAATCATTAGATTTATAAAAATATTAATATTTTTTTTTGTTTAATTAAATAAAATGAAAATGATTTTTTTATATATTTTACTAAAATTCATTATGGAAGCCCAAATTTATGAGTATGCAAAATAGACTTACAATAGAGGGTCTTAAAATTTTAAGTCTCTCAATATAGTTAGATTCATTTATATAATATGAAACTGTTTTTTTTTAATTGATTTTGGAATTGAGCATCATGTTTTATTTATACAAGAAAAGTTGAGCATTCAAGTTTTATATTAAGGATGATATTTCTTATTCTATTAAATAAAAATCGGTCTTATTTATTTTAATAAAATTCAGTGTATTTCAAAGGCCAACTTTACCAATAGAAGTTTAGTGCAAAATGTGATTTAGAATATTTCAAATGTCAACCTCTACTAATAGAAGTTTAGTTTTAGTGTAAAACGTGATTTAGAGATGAAACATTGTTCTAAGTTAATAATGATCTTTCATATCCTATATAACTGAAAATTAAATCCTGACCATTAAGATGAAGTAGCACTCATCATAGTTACATAGAAAAATCATATTAAAGTATAGTATAAATTTGAATCTTTAGCATACTCCAATTATTCCGATGATATTGTTAGTTGATTATTCTTGTTAGTTGTTATTTGAGCTTTAGTTTGTATTTGGACATGGGCATGTTGCCTATATAAAGGAACATTACTTTGTAATAAATACTGCAGTAACAATAATAACAATTTCAGTTTTAAGAGTTAGTTACACGAACTAACTCAACAATCTCTCTCTCTCTCTTCTTCTTCTTGTTTTTCACAATATTCATCTTTCTTGAATCCTTTGTTCCAACAAATTGGTATCAAGAGCTTGTTTGCGATTCAGAGAGAATCTAATGGCAAACGGATTAACACCCTCAATACAATTTCCAACAAATCTTCTGGTTTTCAAAGGTGAAAACTATCAAAGATGGGTGACACAAATTAAGGTTATTTTCAGATTTCAAGATGTTGTAGAAATCGTGAATGGTGGAATGTCACAACTGGAGGAAGATGCTACGGAAGCCCGGAAAGTTGCGCATAAAGATCAGAGGAAGAAAGATGGCAAGGTGCTGCTCTTGATTCACCTGTGTGTAGATTGTGATGTGTTTGAGAAGATAATCAAAGAAGAAACAGCAAAAGAAACTTGGGAAAAGCTGAAGTCGTTGTATGGTGGAGATGAGAAACTGAAGAAGGTGAAGTTACAGACTCTGAGAAAGCAGTATGAGATGCTGCAGATGAAAGAGAATGAATTTGTCTCAGCATATTTCTCAAGAGTGGTGATGCTAACAAACCAGATGAAGGCGTGTGGTGAAGCACTAACAGATCTGCAGAAGATAGAAGGGGTATTAAGATCTCTAATTGCAGATTTTGATTACTTTGTTGTAACAATCGAATAGGCCAAGAATATATCTGAGATGAAGTTGGAAGAACTTCAAGCTTCTTTGGAGGCTCATGAAATGAGGTTGCAGCAAAGAAACTCAGAAAGGGAGAAGACAGCTGAACAAGCATTACAATCAAGATTCAGTAAGAAAGCTGGAAAAGAGAAATCGAAGCAGCGTAAGAATCTCGTTGGTGATGAGAAGTCAAGCAAGAATATTGATTCGAAAGGAGTGGGTAACAAGTATTCTGGGAAGAAAGTTGACACGAAAGGGGTGCAATGTTACAATTGTCAAGGTTTTAGCCACTGTGCTAGAGATTGTCGAAGCAAGAAAGATGCAAGGTCGAAAGATAGTGATGAAGCTCAATATGCACGAGCTGGAAGTAGTGATTCTGATGATGTGTTATTGTTGGTGAACACTCAATTGAACACTGAGAAAAACAACATGTGGTATATGGATTCAGGCTGTAGCAACCACATGACTGGCAATAAAAACTGGTTTACCAAGTTAGATGAGTCAGTCGAAAAGGTGATAAAGTTTGCAGATGGCAGGCATATCAAATCAGGTGGTAAAGGAGACATTTCGATTATCAGGAAGGATGGTCAAAAGGCTATTATCATTGAAGTTATGTATGTACCTTCGATGACAAGTAACTTGATAAGTGTAGGTCAATTACTTGCAAAAGGCTTCAATATAAAGTTGGAGAATAATCAAATGAAGGTATATAGGGCTGCTGGGAGGCTAATCATGAAAGCACCATTGGCGGAGAACAAAACCTTCAAAGTTGAACTCAACACATCATATGACAAATGTCTTGCTCCAATTGCAGAAGAAGACAAGAACTGGCTATGGCATCACATGTATGGACATATAAACTTCACAAGTTTATGTATGCTCAATCAGAAGAAAATGGTGCTTGGGTTTCCGTATGTGAAGGAACCAAAGCAGATATGTGAAGAATGTTGCAAAGCTAAGCAGGAAAGGAAGGCATTCAAACGTGATTTTCCTATAAGGTCAAGGCAAAAACTGGAGTTGATTCATTCAGATGTGTGTGGACCTTTCAAAGTAAAGTCCAATGGAGGTAACATGTATTTCCTTACTTTCATTGATGAATTCACCAGACATATGTGGATTTACCTCATTGAAAGGAATAGTGAGGTATTCACACAGTTTAAGAAGTTCAAGTTGCACGCTGAGAAACAAAGTGGCTAAAATTGAAAAAGTTAAGAAATGATGGTGGTGGTGAATATACTTCAGCAGAATTTGCCAGATTTTGCAATGAGGAAGGTATGAAGCATGAGGTTGTTGCACCCTATACGCCTCAGCATAATGGCATCGTTGAGAGAAAGAATAAAAGTGTATTAAACATGACCAAATGTATGTTGAAAGCTAAGAATATGCCTAAGAGATTTTAGGCTGAAGCAGCTTCGACAGTAGTATACATTCTAAACAGATGCCCAACGAAGAAGATGGTCGAAAAGACACCACATGAGGCTTGGGCAGGGTCGAAGCCAAATGTAAGTCATCTTAGAATTTTTGGATCAATGTGTTTCAGGCATGTACCTGACAATTGAGAAAGAAGTTGGATGGTCAAAGTGAAGTCATGGTGCTCATAGGTTATCATTCGACTAGTGCATACAAGTTGTATTCACCAATCGAAGATAAACTAGTGATCAGTAGAGATGTTCTTGTAGACTAAAGCAAAGGATGGGATTAGAGTCGAAGTGCAATTCGACAAGAATCAGACACAGTCACAACTGTGTTCAAAGAAGATGAAGCTTCGACAAGTCAAAATGAACATGGTGATACTTTGACTGGTCGAAATGAAGAACCACCTGTGCAGAACGAAAGAAGATCCACAAGAACGAGAACTGAGTCAACTAGGCTGACTGGATATGAGAGGTTTCCAGATCAAGCAACAGATGCTGACGGTGACTTAATCAAAGAAGCCATGATGATGGCTGAAGCAGAACCAATTGACTTGGGTGAAGCCTTGAGCAATTCGAATTGGTGTGAAGCCATGAAAGAAGAACTTAGAGCCATTGAGAAGAACAACACTTGGGAACTTGTCGAAAGAACCAACAAGAAACCAATTGATGTGAAATGGATATACAAGGTGAAATGAAGGTCAGGTGGTGAGATTGCAAAGTACAAGGCAAGACTGGTGGCCAGAGGTTTTCTACGACAACCAGGTATTGACTTTGATGAAGTGTATGCGCCTGTTGCTAAGATCAAAATAATCAGGATTGTTGTTTCGATAGCTGCATATAGAGAATGGAAAATGCACCAACTTGATGTGAAGTCAGTATTTTTTGAATGGGCCTCTGGAAGAAGAAGTCTATGCCACTCAACCACCAGGCTTCGACGTCAAAGGGCAGGAGTCGAAGGTTTATAGATTGAGGAATGCTCTCTATGGCTTGAAGCAAGCTCCTAGAGCTTAGAATAAAAGGATAGATAGGTTCCTAATCGAAGAAGGGTTCATAAAGTGTGTCTCTAAACATGGAGTGTGTGTAAATGATGTCGAAAGTGCCAATCGAATCATTTTATGCCTCTATGTTGATGACTTACTCATTACTGGAGCAGATGAAGCTGAGATAATGAAGGTAAAATCAAAGTTAATGCAGGAATTCGAAATGTCCGATTTAGGGAATCTTTCCTACTTTCTGGGAATGGAATTCAAAGACATTGAAGGAGGAGTTTTCTTGCATCAAATGAAGTATGCTCGAGATATATTGAAGAGGTTCAATATGAGCAACTGTAAGACAGTTGTTATTCCATTAGAGACTGGAGCAAAGCTGAAGAAGGAATCAAATGATGAGTTTGTAAGTTCGACCATTTACAAACAAATCATTGGATCATTGAGGTATCTTTGCAATACTAGACCAGATATCTACCAAAGTGTAGGATTGTTGAGCAGATTTATGGAGAAGCCTCAGGAATGTCATCTCATTGCAGTAAAGAGGGTGTTGAGATACATCAAAGGAACTGTTGATCATAGTGTGTTGTTGCCAAAAGGATCGAAGAACAATATAGAGGTCGAAGTGCATGGATACACTGACTCAGATTTCAGTGGAGATCAAGATGAAAAAAAGAGTACTACCGGGTACATTTTCATGATCGAAGGAGCTCCAATCTCCTGGAGTTCGAGGAAGCAAAGCATTGTGTCTTTGTCTTCATGCGAAGCAGAATATGTGGCTGCATCATATGTCGCATGCCAAGCAGCATAGATCGAAATACTACTTGAAAAGATCAGAATAATGGAATCGAAGATGAAGCTGTTTACTGATAACAAGTCAGCAATAAATCTTACGAATCACCCAATGTGTCATGGTCGAAGTAAGCACATTGAACGAAGGTATCATTTTCTGAGAGACCAAGTAACAAAGAGAAGCTTGAAATAGAACATTGCAAGATAGAAGTGCAACTAGCTGACATATTCACCAAACCTCTGAAGAAAGTGAGATTCGAAGAGTTAAAGAAAGACATTGGGATGAGAAGTCTTGATAACATGAATTAAGGGGGTGTGTTAGTTGATTAATTCTTGTTAGTTGTTATTTGGGCTTTAGCTTGTATTTGGGCCTGAGCATGTTGCCTATATAAAGGGTCATTACTTTGTAATAAATACTGCAGTAACAATAATAAAAGTTTCAATTTTAAGAGTTAATTACACTAATTAACTCAACAATCTCTCTCTTCTTCTCTCTTTTTTTTCTTCTTGTTTTTCACAATATTCATCTTTCTTGAATCATCTATTCCAACAGATATCTCATTTATTTATTTGAGAATGATTAATATTTAACAACCAACTATCTATATGAGGAAATTAGTTAGGCATATAAAATATAATATGTTCTTCTCTTAAAGAAGTTTTTTATTCGATATTCAGAATTCAAAAGCTGGACCATTTTTATTCAGTGTAACATATATTGGTACCAAATGCCATATATGATAGAACAAGTGGCAAATGACTAGAAGTTATTAGGTACTTGAGAAAATTTCCTATTGAAGCATTCAATTTTGAAGCTGTTAGTGAGTCATTTTTTCTTCAGATAAGAACTCACTACCTGTCCCTACGTTGCTTGCTTCTTTTAAACTCTTTTTCAATACACAAAAAGCAAGCAAAACCATAAAGTTTACATTGCCAAATTGTTTGGTAAGTTTCAGAAAAGACTAAATGTTGTACATGATACACCATGTTGTTGTCACATGACGATAATTATTCAACATTTTGATATTAATAATCATTTTTTAAATGCATAAGCTAAGCTCTCTAATTTTTTTTAGTAGTTATTTTATCATATAATTAAAGGTGTTTTTTGTTTCAAGGATTAGAATTGTATTCTCGAAAATCTTATATTAGAAAAATAATAAACTAACATTTGTTTCAAGTTTTTAAAAATTATTCTAAAGTATTATTTATTCCAAAACATATTTTTATATATAATTTTTGTTTAAATTGTTCTCATGCTTAAATGCTTAATAGGTGAGAATCCAATATTTTCGTAGAAATAACATTTAACTAGTTATAATTTTTCACTTATTCACATTTACTTTAATTTTTATTTTTTTATAATTTTTAAATTAAATAATATTATAAACATTCTTATAAATTTTAGTTTTTAACCAAACACTTACTTTAAAAATATTATTCCTAAAAATAATAATCTTGGAAATAGAATTTTCAAAAATACTATTTTATCACTTGAAATAAATGCACCCTAATATCATTTTTAAAAATAAAATTCTAAGAAATACTATTTTATCACTTGAAACAAATACGCCCCTAATATCATTTATTTAATTAATATTTTCTCACCATAAGTCAACGAACAAATATTGTTAGATTGTTGATTTTGTATGCAAATTTTAGTTTAATAGACAAAAGTCGATATTATTAAATTGTTATTAGGCATGATAACAAAATAGAACGGAAACAAGTTGTTATTTTCCTCGAATCTAAATTTATATCTCAATTAAATATATGTTCATCTCTCTAAACTCAAACAAAGATAAACAATTGAACCAAAAACTCATCTCAAACGAGTTCAAGTATCTCCACCATGTCTCATCTCGCATCAAAATCAATTTTTTTTAATTGAAATAATTCATTGAATTCTAATAAATATTAAAAATAATAATTTAAATTTTTTTTGAAAATCTTTAAACACATATTTTAAATAATAAAATACAAACTAGTATTAATGTATTATCCAAATAACTAATATTCTAAATTATCAATTAGACGGATTCGAAAACTGGTTTGGAGTGGGTATTAGTATCCTCATTATTCGTTTCATACGTATATTTTGAAATCGAAAAAAACTCATGAAACTAAAAACACTATAACCAACTCTACCTTCCATTTTGTAAATAAACCTGAAAATTTATATCTTTTATGAACATGATTAACTTGTGTTCAAAAGAAAAAAAGAACATTGCATAGTTAATTTTCATTTTTCAAACAACTTTTGTTCTCCTTCAAACACAACAGTTGAAGTGTTACATTCACTCTAACACATCCCTTCTGTTCTAGTCTCTAGCTGTTGCTTTAAGATGTGGAAACTTGAACTGAAATCTTAACTATTAGAAAGTGATATATAGCAACAAAAATTTCCATATTTCTAACAACCATTAGGTAAGTGAAGACATATCTAGAATTCCGTAGAAGTCATTTTTTCTCTCTACAATACTACACATTCATTGTGCATAGCTTTTTCATTGAGCTTAAGATTGATAATAGCAAACACATTATTCAACAATGAGGTTTCTTATCTCATTTCTTTGTGTTCTTGTGTTGGTCTCTTATGCAGGTGAGATATAAAGTTTTTTCACTTGTGTATAATGTTCATTGTTCAACTAATTATTTAATTTTTTATGTTTTTTGTATATCATAGTTGCTTATGATCCTTTGGATCCAAATGGAAACATAACAATCAAATGGGATGTTATGTCTTGGACACCGGATGGCTATGTGGTAAGCGCACATTTCAACTTGTTTTTATAAGTTCTCTCAAAAGTCTGATGATTGTTTGTGTTTGTACGTTTTTATGATTATGCGACTTTTTTATGATTAGGCGACTAATGAGTGTTTGTGTTTGTACGTTTTTTATGATCAGACGACTCACGAGTGTTTGTATTTCTACATTTTTTATGATCAGGCGACTGATGAGTGTTTGTGTTTGTGTTTATACGCTTTTTATGATCAGGCGACGGTAACTGTCAACAATTTCCAAATGTTTCGACACATAATGAATCCAGGATGGACGTTAGGATGGACATGGGCTAAGAAAGAAGTTATATGGTCAATGGTAGGAGCTCAAACGACAGAACAAGGAGATTGTTCTAAATTTAAAGGCAACATACCTCATTGTTGCAAGAAAATTCCTACAGTTGTAGACCTTCTACCTGGTGTACCTTACAATCAACAGTTTTCGAACTGTTGTAAAGGTGGAGTTGTTGCGGCTTGGGGGCAAGATCCTTCGCAATCGATATCGGCTTTTCAAGTTAGTGTAGGACAAGGTGGAACCTCAAACAAAACGGTTAAACTTCCAAAGAATTTCACTCTTTTGGCTCCTGGACCTGGTTATACTTGTGGCCCTGCAAAGGTTGTTCCTTCCACAGTTTTTCTTACGACTGATAAGCGCCGAAAGACTCAAGCGTTGAGTAAGTTCTCTAACTAGACAATCTCAAATTTCTCACCATTATACACACATTGTTGTCAATCGTGAATCACAAAAAATAACGATTTGCTCAAATTTTGCTACACAATAGCTCTATAGCGCTGCTATAGCCGCGATTTGACAACATTTTGTAGTAGTGTCGTCATATAGTGGTGATGGATACCCTACAGAATACAGGTTTTAGAGTGAACTTGCTGGCTTGTTAGTAAAGATATCAGGTTCGAATTCCACTATGTACTAACAATTTATGTATTGGGTCCGTCTACACAGAGTTTTGTTGTCTTCAATTGAGACCCTCGCAAGTAGGCGGTGGGATTGGTCATCTGGATTAGTCGGTTCTAGGGCTAGATACCGATTTTTTCATAGACAATTATCAGGTTTACCTTTTGTTATTTTTATTATTATGCAGTGACATGGAATGTTACCTGCACATATTCACAATTTCTAGCAAGAAAGAATCCAAGTTGTTGTGTATCTTTATCATCATTCTACAATGAAACAATCACACCTTGTCCCTCTTGTGCATGTGGCTGCCAAAACAAGAAGAACTGTGTAAAGTAAGTCTTACATATTCAAAGAAAAGAATTTCAAATTTCAAATTATTGCATCGCCGCTAACGATACGTTATGCAGGAGTGACTCAAAAATTCTGAGCATGGTTGGAGCTCACACTCCAAAGAAAGACAATGAACCATTGATGCAATGTACTCATCATATGTGTCCAATTAGGGTTCATTGGCATGTGAAAACTAACTATAAGGACTATTGGCGCGTCAAAATCGCGGTAACAAATTTCAATTACAGGATGAATTATACTCTCTGGAGTCTTGCTATTCAACATCCAAATCTTAACAATGTCACACAAGTTTTCAGCTTCAATTACAAGCCACTTCTTCCCTATGAATCCATAAGTGAGTATCAACATATGATATCAAAGTTTTTACTATAACTCACTAACTATCTATGAAACACGGACACCAGAAACATGATACAAACACTGACACATCGACACTAATAATAATTTGATAAAATGAATAAGCTAAACATAATCACAAATGTAAGTGTCAATTTTAAACACCGACACTTACACGCCTTTTTTCAGAGGTGTTAGTGCTACAGAGATAACTATTTAAGCATGTTATGATTATTTTTCATGCAGATGACACAGGAATGTTCTATGGAATGAAATACTTCAATGATCTACTAATGGAAGCTGGACCAAAGGGAAATATTCAATCAGAAGTATTACTTCAAAAAAACAATAAATTCACATTCAAACAAGGATGGGCATTTCCTCATAAGGTTTACTTCAATGGCGATGAATGCATGCTTCCTCCACCTGATACATACCCTTTTCTCCCTAATTCTTCACCTGCAACCATAGTTACCTTCAAGGCACTCATCTTCTCATTACTTTTACTCCTAGCAGTTTGGTAGAACATTTTGAAGCCATGTATATTTAGAGATAGCGTGCCGATAGATATGAAAAACGCAAATCATTCATCGAAAACACTACGCCAGACTCAAGGGCTGTGATTTCTTTATACACAAACACTAAACGGATGTTAGGGGTGAATCTCAACAATAATTTTGTCTGAAACACGAAATCAATCAAGATGTTATTGCAATGCCATAATTGATAATTCATGTTTAACATTGAAGATGATATTCTATTTGAGCTCTTGTGTGTATTTCTTATAATTACAGCACAAAATACACTATTGATATAAAGCCGAAAAAATACATCATTACTTTCGAAGTTAGAATACACAAAAGTAACTAAAAATAGATAATTCTTTAACTGTCAATGGATGTCATACTCCGGCTTGGTTTGAATTCCGAATTGGCATCCAAAAACGAGTCAAAACTGATCCGAATGCAAATTTTAGACGACGGAGTTGAGAGTTCCAGATGGATACACAATTTAAGAATGTGCATGAAGTACTATTGCCACCAAGGATGCCATTATCAAAGCAAGGAGGGAAACCTCTTGTTTGGAACCAGTATTAGGTAACCATGGATATGCGTCAGGCGGTGGCATCACACAGTTGTCGCCGTTGAAATAGATTCTCCGAGGAAACGCCCAACCTTTTTCGAAAGTAAAAGTTGTGAGATTCTTTTGGAAAAGTAGCTCGGATTGTACATTACCGATTGGACCAGCTTGCATGAGGAAATCATTGTAGAATTTAACTCCATAAAGCAGGGCTGTATCATCTGTTCAAAGAGACATAATAAGTTGTGCCGATGAGTTTTTTTGGTTCTATGGTAAAAATGGAATATTACATAAATTTACTACTCAAGATTTTTGAAAACATTTTCATAATTTTAAGAGTTTTTTTAGATCGACTTATTTGAGCTTATCTACTGACATAAGCCCTTGCAAGACTGTTTGGGAGAGTTTATGAAAAACAACTTATGCCTTGCCCATAAGCTCTTCAGAATGACTTATGAAAACTGCTTATAGCATATATAAAAACGTTTCGACTATTTTATCTTTGGGTATATAAGTAGCTTATACATAAGTACTTGAAATGCTTAATTAAGTTGTTTATCCAAACAAGACATAAGAATAGTTGTCAGGTATACACAAACTTACTTATTGAGCCGTAGGGATTTATTGATTTGTAGTTGAAACTGAAAATTTGAGTAAGATTGTCGAAGTTTGGATGTTGAACAACCAAGTTCCAATTCGAGTGATTCATCCTGTAATTGAAATTAGTAATAGTGACCTTTACGCGCCAATACAACTTGTAGTTGAGCTTAATGTGCCAGTGAACTCGGATTGGACACATATGACTAGTACATCGAACCAAAGGTGTAATATTATTCTTTTCGTGGCTGGAAACAACCGAGGCCAAATGTGACGCTGACGCACTTGGACTGTAACCACACAGAAAAAGAAAATGTGAGTGTATAGTATTAATTTCGGTTAGAATGAAATCCTAGTGTCGGGAGTAATGAAATCTTACTCTACGCAGCTTCCCGTTTGGGCTGAATTCCCTTGGCAGCCGCACGAACATGTCGGGCACGGTACAATAGTATCGTTATAGAAAGATGAAAGAGCGACACAGCAAGTGGGAGTTTTCTGAGCAAGAAACTGTGAATATGTGCATGTCACATTCCATGTCACTGCAAAAATATCGGAGTAATGATAAGGTTTAAGAAAATCATAATATCTTGCTAAGTGCTTAGGAAATGAACATTAACGATGATTAACTTACTAAGTGCTTGAGTCACTCTCTTTTTGTCCGGTGTTATGAATCTAGTAGGTTTCACAAGTTTCGCTGGCCCGCATGTATATCCCGGTCCGGGTGTATTCAAGGTGAAATTCTGCGGCAATCTGACGGTTTTTTTAGAGCTGCCAGCTCTACCAACGCTGAGTTGAAATGCCGAAACAGCGTTTGCTGGATCCTGAGCCCATGAGGTGAGTACACCGCCTTTGCAGCAATTAGCAATTTGTTGATTATAAGGCACTCCGGGAAATAAATCTACGACCGTTGGATTTCCTTTACAGCAATGCGGGATGACTCCCTTAAATTTTGAACAATCTCCTTGTTCAGTTGTCTGCCCTCCCACCATGGCCCATATTACCTCTTTCTTTGCCCATGTCCATCCTAATGACCATCCAGGTGCCGGTATATGACGATACAGTTGGAAGTTGTTCATTGTAACGACAGCCTGCACATTCATATCGTTTCTTAGACATCAACACAAGTAACAAACAAATTCAATTCATTCTAAATGGCCATTGAAATTTCTAATAGGCAATAAAGTAAAAGAATATATTGTCTCGATAAGCCAGCTCAATTGGTAGCTTTGCAAAGACATCAAATTGCAACATTGCGGATTCCAACCCAAAACCCACAACACGCCACTTATTCACCTTTAAGGGGTGAAACTCTCACCATTAGGCTACTAGACCAAAAAATGAGTAAAAGAATGTACTCACAACATAACCATCAGGTGTCCAGTTTATAATATCCCATTTCACCGTGATGTTTCCGTCCGGGTCGAGTGGATCATAAGCTTCTGGAAAAAGAAAAAAACAAATTGAAAACAAGCAACAATAAAGTACAAAACATCATGTTTCCTCCTAAAAACATTGAATCAACACCAAAAGCTGACAGATGTTAATAAAAGGAAAAATATCTAACTTTTTCCTAAGAATCACCAACTAGGTTTTAAATCACAGTCGCGGTTTAGTCACGTTCGTGTTCCTTGATACTAATCTACTTCAGAGAATCGTCTGTAGATTATGCTAATACAACCCTAATCATGGTAACATTAGGCCGGTTTTAAATAACAGTCTGCAACCTCAATTGGGGCTGCAATATAACAGTTTTTCTTGGGGAACCCACAATTCGGCCACAATTGAAGCCACATTTGAGCGCAATTCTCCACAATATCAAAGATTGTGACGCAACGGCTATATAAAACCCTGATACCTTTGTATCATGGAGACAAAAAAAAAACATATGGGCCATCATCTCTAACCATGGTCACATGACAGAGACATCAAAAACCATTACATGCCAATCACAATTAACCCTTTTCTAAAAACCCTTTTCCACCACCTTTTTGAACAACTCGAAAGAACAAAACTTTCCATCAATCTCAAACAAACAGTAACGTTTCACATTCACAACATTAGGAATAAAACACAGAAATGCAATCATGCAAACAAAAAGAGGAAACAGTTTCAGTACCGAAACAAAATAAAACATGACAACCCCATGAAACAAAAACACCGAAACAATAAAAAGTTCAAAACTTTAATGAAAAAAAATCACAAGAAAAAAAGAACCTGTTGAAGTGTAAAAGAAAGTAAACAGAAGGAAGAGAAGAATGCATGGACAATGTTTAAGGAAATGGAAGAACATCATGTTTTGTTTGACGGAGGTTTGTGACAGTCTCTCTCGTTTCAAACAGAAGCAGAATGTTGTCCGATGAAAAGACTTGAAGAGTAAAAACAAAACAAAAAACGAGTAAATAGGAGAGAGGGAGAGAGAGAAAGATACGCGGGGATGCTGCTGAATCAGAAAGAGTGTGTTGTTGTGTACAGTTGGCAATGTAAGTGAAAGTGGTATTTGAATTTGACGTGTAACAAAAATCCATTGGAACTAAGTTACTTACTTATCTAGAAATTTCAACAAACTTTCCTAGTTCAATATATTTGTCTAGGAAGTCGAAAATATCCAAGATAAGTGTATGTAATTATATTTAATTTACTACTAATTTTAAAATTTGTTTAATTTTTTATTTTAGTGTTGTAACTTAATTTGATATTATTTTGGTCTCTTAATTTAAAAAATATTTATATTGATCTCTTAAATTTTTAATATGGTGTTTATCCTAGAATTTGGTAAACAACCGTTGATCCTCTAAATCCTTTAACAGGTTCAGTTACTCACGAGATCGACCAGATTGATCTCAGGACTATTGTGTTCTATTATTTAGAAAGTATGTTTTGATGATAATCTCTTTAAATAAAAAGAATCACTTCGCATGTCGAAGTGAAACTTCTTTATAAAAGTAATGAAATATAAATATTCTAGACTGAGAATTGTAAAGAACGTAAATCACGTAAAGAAACTTCATTGAATGTAAATGACATTGAATATAAAATATGGTGCATAATACGTACATTCTCGTTAACTCTTTTCTCGAACACTGGTACTTTGAGTATTTTGTACAAAGATGTGAACACACTAAATCGAAATACAAAAGCTACAATTTATAGAACTTTGACCCTAACGGTCTCCTAACAAACTAATGCCACGTTTCCACTGGCATGTCCTCGACAATCCAAGAGATTCCATGCGTCCTTCTGGATAAGAATTAATATTCGAATTCAAACCCTTCGCTATCCGTCTTGAGCACCAAAACCAATAAAATCTGATAACAGTCGAAGTATAAAATCTTAAACCATGTTTCGAATAATAATTTTATTTCGCAATTCGAATTATAAACTATCCATCAATCTCTTAACGAATTTCGAATTCGAATCTTCATGGATTTTAACAAACAAAATAGTCAAACAATTCTCTAAGTATATTCAGACCATTGACTCAACTCAATTTCTCCTTAGTCGAAATTTCCAACCAATAAACTGCCCCCGAGAAATATTCATTTTGAAACCAGAAATGCATATTTTTTGTAATCTCCTCAAATTTCAACCTTCTGAATAACTCATCAACCGCTTCAACTATTATGACGTCATTATCATAATGACTTTTGATTCCGAAACGTCTAATCGCAGTATGGGTATCTATAAATCTCATCATTAGCTATGATGAATAGTCTTAACTTTGAAACTTACAAAAATCGTTCATCAAGCAAAGGATCACCTTACACGTGCTCCACTACTCAAAAAGTTCAACTTCTCTCTTTCTATAAAAAACGGGTCAATTTCCCTTCATATAAATTAACACCATTCATTTTATTTTGCAGTTGTCGAAAGAAAACACACCAAGACAGTGAAGCCTACCACGTCTACTGGGTCTGCAAAAGCAACCCCACAACCTCAACCTTCGACAACCAATGCCTCTGAGGAAGCTAAAGAAACACTTAAAGTAAACAAGGTAAAAATTTTGTTACTCTTTTACCTGTTTTATCTTTCGAATTATGTAATTTACTTGTTTACATTTTACTTTGAAGGATAGCGGGAAGCCACCTCTCACTCCCAAGAAAAGAAAACGTACCAATGATGATTCGATCACTGCTACAGAAAAGGCTGATGCAACGCCTTCCAAAGTCACTGCAAAGAAGCTTAAGAAGAAAAAGAAGTTGAAGCCTTCTAGTGCAGGTTCTCCTTCACAGGGAACTTGTACAGTCGAAAAACTTCCCCCCAGACCAAAGAAAAAGAAAGAAAGTTTGTCCTTGAATGTGGCCCATATCTTGGAGCAAATCGAAAGTGACAATTCGAGCCCTAGGGCGAAGGGAGCAAAGGTAATAATCTTCCACTAAAGGAAGCCTTCTATTTACTTTAAATCTTCTCATTGGTGACTAACTCTTCACTTCGCAGGATCAACAACTTCAAGTTACTGAATCTCCAATTCACTATGAAGTACTTCATAGCAGCAGCACTCCATCAACCCATCCTTCCTCAACGAAGGATTCCAATAGGGGCTCCACTACTGACGCTTACATGCAAGATCTTTAGCAAGAAGTCCCAACTTCACCTTATTCCTCCCAAAAGTCAAAGACAAAGGAGTTTGATAATGATCAGGCGGACACTGTTGTCCAAAAAGAACCTAATAACGCAAGCTTAGAAGAAAATCATTCTGATGATTCTTCCTCAAAAGAAAATAGAGGGGTTTCTGATGAAGATGGGGATTCTACGAGCGAAGCCAACAAAAATTTTGTTGAGAAGGAAGATCCACCAAAAGATGATACAACAATGAAAGGCAATGATAAAAACAATGATCAACCCCAACAAATTCCACATCAAATCGACAATCCTGAAGTGGCACGGGCTCAAATGTTCATTCCTATGGTTACTGAAGATACACTTCCTTCACTCGAAGAAATGGAGCTTCTTAGAAAGACTAAGCCTCTGGAGTACATCAAACTTTTCAAAGCTCGAAAAGAGTCACTTGCACAAAGTACTTACCCCAGTCTAACCACTACTTCAAGTGGCACTTTGTCTGGTGAAACGAATGAAGCACTTCTCCAAAAGATTAAGGAAAAAGTCTTTGGGGTCGACTTGTTCTCACTTGCGAAGACGATGCTACTGCTGGCGTCTCTTTGAGGAAGATAATTAACAGGATTGATCTGGTTAATTACCCCCCTACAACAGCTGAGTTTTTGATCGACATGACCACTCTCATCGATAATCTGGAAGCGGTTTTTCTCAGGGATAGGGCTGTTGATTCGAAGATCACAAAAAAACAAACCCTTCAAGAGACTAAGTGGTCCAAGGCCTTCGAATTATCATAGAAAGATGAAAAACGCGAAGAAACTCTCAAGCTTGTCCAAGAGGAACGTGATAAGAATGCTAAATCCATCATGCTCTGGAAGAAACAAATCGAAGAGTTGTAGAAACAAATTTCTCAAGCAGAGGATCATCAGAAAGTTCTCGAAGCCATGAACAACAATGAGGCTAATGAAGAGCTGACTCAAAGTGTTCAATTCATTGATGAAGCTAGATGCTTAGAAGATGAGATCACCTCTCTTAGCACAACCAAAGCTTCGATTGACTGCAGGCTAGGATTCTTGAAGGCGAAGTATGACAAGATGAAGGATAACTTGCCTTTCTGAAATTTGTATTTTAATGTTTTTCTCCATTATGCATTAGCTTTTTCATAAAGCCCTTTTATAATATTTTGACAGAGCCATTTTGTCACCATTTTAATTTATACCATGTTGGTTTCGTTATTTTATTACTTTATTACTCTGTCGTAATTTTTAAATCTTGAAGAAAAGGTTTATATTTTTTCAAATACTTACCGTTAATTTTCAAGACTCTTCGATCTTCTGCCAGTTCTTCGATTTTGTAGGCATTGTTAGTGAATGTTTGAATGATTCGAAAGGGGCCTTCCCAATGTGGGGACCATTTTCCTAATAACTTATTCTTTCGATCCATTGGCAAAATCACTTCCAAACTAAATCATCATTTGAGAAGACTTTGACCTTAACTCTCTTATTATATGCTCTGGCTACTCTTTCTTTTTATCTTCTTAGAACTTCCAAAGCATGTAACCTTTCTTCATCCAAATCCACCAATTCGTTCATCATCATCTCCCAATAGATATTTATGGGAATTTCGTTTTTCCTTTGGATTCTGACTAACTGTAAGTAAATCTCCACTGGAAAAACTGCATCGTGTCCAAACGTTAGACGAAATAGAGTTGTGTTTGTTGCCTCTTTGGGGGATGTTCGACAAGCCCATAAGATTTGCTCTAAGGTTTTGTGCCAATTCTTTGGCTTTCTGCCCACATGTCTCTTGATTAGCCCAATGATTACCTTATTAGCTGCTTCGACTTGTCCATTTTCTTGTGCATAATAAGGCGTAGATGTTAGTAATTTGAAACCCATATCTTTAGTGAACTCTTGCATCTTTCGACCAGTAAATACTGATCCTTGATATGTTGTAATGGTTTCTGGAATTCCAAATCTATAAACAATATGCCTCTGGATGAATTCGATGATGCTATCTTGATCAACATTCACCAAAGGTATTGCTTCTATCCATTTTGTGAAATAATTTATTCCCACTAAAATGTATTTCTGATTCTTTGAAGATGATGGTATAATTTCATCAATCAAATCCAATGCCTAACCTCTAAAGGTCCATGGCTTGACAATTGAATGTAGTTCACTTGCAAGAGCGTGCTGAATTCCTGCATGAATCTGGCACTCTTGGTATCCTTTGGAAAAATTTATACAATCTTTTAAAATTGTAGGCCAATACATGCCATATCGAAACAAAAGTCACTTCATCTTGTGACCTGCTTGATGTGCTCCACATGCCCCATTATGCATGTTTTCTAGTGCTAAATAAGCTTCACTTTCTCCTGAGCATTTCAACAAGACTCCTTCTGGAGTTTTCTTAAACAATTAGTTGCCTACTAGCACATAACTTAAGGCACGATATTTTACCTTTCTTTCAGTATTTGCGGTTGGATCTTTCAAATAATTTATTATTGGACTTCTCCAATTTGTATCTACTAAGCTATCTATGGCTAATATTTCGAAATGTACTTTGTTTGCATAACCTAGACTTGAATTTTTTAAATCTACTAGAGAAAGTTTAGTAGCTAGTACCTTGCCACGTACTTCGATCAAATCTTCCAATATTTCTTTTGATACTTTATATCCTGAAGCGATATGAGCCAAATCATTTGCTTCTTGATTCTTCAACCTGGGGATGTGCTTGATATCTACATACTCAAACTTTCTAAGAAACTTGTTTGCTATCACGAAGTAAAATATCAAGTTTTCTTTTATGCACTTGTAGTCTTTAGTAATTTTTTTGATTACTAATTCAGAGTCGCCCATTATTTTGACTCTAGTTGCCCCTAATTCCAATAAAGCTTCAAGTCCTGCTATCAATGATTCATATTCTGCCTCATTGTTCGAACAAGGGGGTCCTTCTATTTTTTACTTAAGTTTTGTTGGAATTTTATCTGGAGAAATAATTAGAATTCCAATTCCACTTCCTTCCTTATGTGTAGAACCATCAAAGAACAACTTCCAAGGTTCTAACTCCACAAGATTCTGGGATGCTTCGACTAATGCATGGTAGACAATGAAATCAGAGACTACTTGCCCCTTCATTGCTTTTAAAGGCATGAAAGTCAAAGAGTACTCTGTTAGATCCAATTCCCATTTACGAATTTGATATGTAAAATTGGTTTAGACAACATATGCTTAATAACATCAAAATGTGAGGAAACATAAACATCGTATGGTTTTATATAACATTTCAATTTGGTACATGAGAAGTACAAGCAAAGACATAGTTTTTATATTATACTGTATATAGTCTTTGCGTTATTCAGTACTTTACTTAAGTAGTAAATGGCCCTTTCGACGCCATTTTCATCTTCTTGAGCCAGCATGCTTCCTATAGTTTTATCTGACACAGATATGTATAACCTCATGCACTTGTCTCTTTGAGGAGGCGACAGAATAGGTGGATGCACCAAGTACTGTTTGATTTTCTCGAATGCCTCTTGATGTTATGCATGCAAAGTCTCCTTGCTTCAGCCGCAAGAGTGGAAAGAAGGCTTGAGTTTGACCACTTAGGTTTGATATAAATCTTCGCAAGAAGTTTATCTTTCCCAACAGCGATTGCAACTATTTCTTCGTTGATGGCGCTTTCGCTTCCATTATTGCCTTCGTTTTGTTTTGGTTGATTTCTATGCCTTTCTTATGGACCACAAAGCCAAGAAAATTACCAGTCTGCACAAAGAATGCACATTTAAGGGGATTCATTTTCAGGCCATGTTTTCTCATTCTTCCGAATGACTGGCGAAGGTGATCCAAATGACTAGATCCTGATATAGATTTTACAAGTATATCATTAATATAGACCTGCATGAAAGTCTCAATGAAATAGTGGAATATAAAGTTCATTGTTCTTTGATAAGTTTCCCCACTATTTTTTAAACCAAATGGCATAACCACCCATTTATAGGTGCCTATTGCCCCAGGGCATCGAAATGTTGTCTTTGGCACATCCTCTTCTGCGATAAAAATCTAATTGTATCCTGAATATCCATCAAGCATACTAAGATATTCGAAACCAGCAGTAGAATCTACTAACATTTCAGCCACAGGCATTGGATATTCATCTTTAGGAGTTGCAGAATTTTAATAACAAAGGTCTATGCATACTCTAAGATATCCATTTTTCTTAATTACCGGTACTATATTTGCAATCAATTCGACGTACCTTGAGGTCCGGATGAACTTGCAGCACAAAAGTCTTTCAACTTCTTCCTTTATCTTCGAGATAATCTCTGGTTCAAATCTTCTTGGCGTATGCTTGATGAGCTTCTTGCCATCCTTTATGGGCAGCTTCGATTCGACCAGGTCCCTGTTCAAACCAGGAATTTCGTTGTAGTCCCAGGAAAAACAATTTTTGTGCTCCTTAAGCAACTGGATCACTTTTGTTTTTACTCCTGGACTAAGCTTCGAACTAACATACATGGGTCTTTTTACAGTCCCATCTACTAGATCCACTTCTTCAAGAGGGTCTTGTGCTAGCATCTTCGTGTTCGACGCCACTGGATCCTTCTCAAATCCCAAAGGCCCATCATCGTATATAGCATCTAGCCTTTGGTCTTTTTCTTCGACGGACTTCTATTTGTCGGGGGAGTTTGGCTTGAAGAACACGCCAGGTCCTTTTGTATGATTTGTTTCTTCATTGGCCTCCATAGCCATAATCTTCACTTCGACTTCCAAAGCTGATTTTAATCTATTTTCAGCCAAATAGGCCGAAATCTTTTCGAAGAAGGAGGACTCAGACATGATCATTGTCATTGATATCCCAGCCTGTAGGTCCTATTCCTGGGAGTCCAAGTGTATCATCATCTTGCCCCGGAGTCTCCCTATCCCAGCAAAATCCATGCCTTGGATGTAGGGTAAGAAAAATACATAGAATTGTTGTTTGGTACATATGCGCCATCTGCAACACTGCAAGTCCCTATGTTGGCCAGATTTCGATCAAAATTTCTTCGATCAACTTGATTCACCTCCGCCATATAATAGATTTGGTCAGCTTCGATATTTTCTACAATTCCATCTTCTCTCCAAATTTCCACACGTTGGTGCATTGAGGAGGGAACTGCGTCTATTCCATGAATCCACTCACGACCCAAGAGTAAGTTGTAATTTATCTTGGCCGCTATGACCATGAACACAATTGGTCTTGTAATGGTTCCTATAGTGAGATCAACTTGAACTACACCGAGAGTATAACCAATCTTCCCTTTGTAGTTAGATAATACCATATTATGGGGTTTTATATTTGTATCTGTTGTACCCTAAAATTTTCCCTCTCATTTCTCAAAAGATCATCCTGGACACTCAGGTTTGCTTCTATCAAGTTTCAAGTCTTGGATTACAATTTTCCAAGAAAGTCATTCACAAGGGCAAAATGGTCAATTGCATACTAAAAAGTCAAACTTTGAATTTTGGATCAAAATCAAGTTTCAAGAATCATACTTCATCAAGGCATGTTAGAGTATGAAGTTTGTTTCATCAAGAAAATCAAAAGTCAAGATTATGTTGAAAAAGTCAAAATTCTAAATACTTAGAAATTTTTCTTAGTGTTTAAGAAATATGATAAATTCAGAACTTCTGGCCATATTTTCACCATGATGCAAGTTGATTCTAGAAGAACTTATAACACAAGAGTTGTAGATCTCAATGAGATATAAAACATTGTAGAACAAAACTTCTTCTAGGAATACTGGGATTTCAAGTTATACATCTTCGAAGACACGTCCCTGGAACTTAAACTCTTAGTAAATTCTGAGCATTTTCAAATCAGAATTTGGTTACAATTTCTGGGCTAGTTTTCATGTAGGTTCAGTTAGAATTTGCAAGAGTAATTCAAAGAGGGCTTACAAAGCGTGTTATAAGCTTTCTGGAAAGTCTGAGAACTCACTCAGAACATGTTGGAGCAAAGAGATTCAAAGATCATAATTTGGATGTTTATTCTAAGTTATGCTAATGTTAAACTTCTGACCTAGAATTAAGCTATGATGCATAATCTCATATTGCAGGATTTTTGGTTTGATAAATCTCATCATCATTTAATGCTCACAACCACTTTTGAGTTTTTTTATCCAAAGGATTTCCCCACGTATGAGATAGAAGTACCATTATTGTCCTTGAAAAGCAAACTTTTGTACAAGTTTATGCTGGGCCCATACTTTGCTTTTGCCTCTGAGGGTACTTTTCCTTAATTCATGCTTACAAATCCAGCTTAGGCACGACTAAAAGCTGCTAACCACCATACTTGTTTAACTTGCTTCAAGAACAAGTCAGCGCCCTAGCGTGATGGTTATACTCTTGACTTATCCAAGCTACTAAACCTTTGCCTATAAATTTAAATCCATTTGCAACTGTAAGGAGGTCGAATTTTTGAAAAGAAAAATCCTTGAAACCTTGCTAAAAATTCTAGAAATCTGAAACTGCAAACACAAATACAAAACCTGCTAGTTTCTGATTTTTGCTTTCAAACTCCAATTTCCCTTAAGTGTTTCTTGACCAAATCATCCATACAGCTTCTGATATACATTTAGAAGTTATCCTAACTTCTGTTTTCAGACTGTAACACGTTCTCCATCAGTCTCCACCTTAAAAAGTCAGAACTTTGCTTCTTGCTGTTCCAGAATTTTCTAGCCATTCATAGCCCATGATAAAGGTTGTTCCAGCCTGCTGAGCACGTGAGGAAGCTGATCAGAACATTACAAGCATTCAGAACCAGACTCTAGTCCACATAACCTTTTCCAGCTGCAAGGTAAGCTTCTGCTGACTCTCATCATATCACTTAGGCATTTTTAAGCTTGCATGTCCAAAATATAATGTAAACATCCTGATTCTGATGTTGTACATATTCTGAGGTTACATGTATTTTCTGCCTAAGTAGGGAGAATATCAGTTCAGAACTTCTTAAAGGAAATTAGGATTAGTTGATACATGTTTGTTTCTGATTTACAGTCCTGATGTTTTTATGTTTCTGAAATCATGATGGAAACCTGCCATAACTACTGTGTTTGCATTTTCTGTTTTGTTGAGAAATGATTAAGTTGTAGATGTTCTGATTAGCACGGGAAGGGAGATGAAGCTCATCATCAGAACTTACTTTGTGTTATATGTTTATGTATTTTCTTCTAATCCCGGATGTATAGCCACCCCAGTGGAAGATAACATGTGCATAAGACGTCAGTGTTAAGGGTCCTGGGTTCTAGCCCCAGAAACAACTCTTTTTATGTTTATTTCCTGACTTTGTACCCCATTAATTGGATCAAAAATTCTAGATCAATCCCTTTAATTGCTTATCAAAACATTGA
The DNA here is from genome assembly GCA_948472305.1 of Vicia faba. NCBI lineage: Eukaryota > Viridiplantae > Streptophyta > Magnoliopsida > Fabales > Fabaceae > Vicia > Vicia faba. The sequence continues at coordinate 885,511,944 of OX451735.1, forward strand.
TCCTAGACCAAAACATCTAGATATCTTCACCCAACATAATTATCACCTCACTCTCTCAAACAACTAGAACTTCTGACTTGCCAGTGATATTAGAACTTCTAGGTTCCCAACTGCACTAGAGCTTCTAAACTCCTTCAACAATCAGAACTTCAGCAATTAAAACTTCTAGGCTTTCCTTTACTCCCAGCAATCTCAGAACTTCAGTATACCCAGACCCAAATCTTCTGACCTTCCCTATTTATGCTAACATGTTATTTCTGATTTTGGCAGCGCATCAGAGTCAGAGTTTCTGCCTTTTATTTCTGACCCATTTTCCTCTTATTATTTAATTTTATCTTTAATTATCAAAACACCAAAAATATTCTTTTTATATTCACATACTTTGTTTTATCTCTTTTAAAACCAAAAGATCCAAAATATTTTCTTAAGCAAATTTATTTTCTTTTCTTAATAAAAATAAAACAAGTCCATTTTACATTTCTTGTACATTATTTCAATATGGTTGTAATATATAATTAGGACCTTAATTTCTTGCAATCCCCATTTGTAAATTTGTACACCCCATCCCCTTAATGATGTAATAACGTAGGACTTTACTTTTCCGCACTTTTATTGCTTTCATATATTATTAGTAATTAGGATGTGTATGTCAAGACATGAAATCAACAAATATATAACCCTAATCAAGACTAAATGCATATAAATCAAACACACTTTCACACTTTCACACTTGCACCCTTAGGGTAATCCCATTTTATTGCATATCGGAAAATAGTCATGTCCCTCGAACATGGGCGTTTTAGCAAAGACCCTCGATAAAAGATCGTATTCCCTCGATGACCCTCAACGTTGCCTTCGGTAAAATGATCTATTCCCTAAAAGAAATTTCTAAAATGTCCCATAGGTTACTTTCTATGACTATACAAAAACGTCCCACGCCCGTCCCTTCACATCCAACGATAGGGCTTCTTACCAAATCAATGGTAAGATGGCAACATCTAAAGGAGGAGGAAAAGAATATTAAGATATTTTGAGTAGGTAGGATGCTCCTAGTTGCTCGCTTTCTCACAACAAATACATTTTATACACCAACACTTTCCTTTGAAACATTTTCAAAAGACAAAACTTTTTGTACGTGTTCTTATAGAAACGAAAACCATTACAAAGATATTTTTAAAATACTTTCAAAAAACCACATCACAAACACACTTTCAAACAAAAGCAAGTGATATAGCAAGCTGTTGTACCCCAAAATTTTACCTCCCATATTTCTCAAAACATTTCAAGAAAGATCCTCAAGTTGCTCAAGGTAGTCCAAGGGTTGGCCAGACAAGCTCCCTCCTAAGGCAGTCTACCTCAAATTAGGGTTTCATGTTGCATCAAGATATTTGAATCCAAGTGATCCTAAATGCTCACAAATGTCCTAGTATGCTCTCAATATCATCCATGTCAAGTTTCAAGCCTTGCAGAGGAAGTTTGCTCAGTCAATTGATCAAAGGCCTGAAAATCGATTGTGCTAGGGCAAAAGTCAACTGTGGCCCACATACAGTCAAACTTCAAGATTTTTGGTCAACATCCTCATTTTGAAGTATATTTCATCATTTGATAAAGGGTTGATCATGATTCATCAAGGATTGCTCATAATTCATCAAGACTCAAAAGTTGCTAAATTAGGGTTTTGCAGGAAAAGTCAACTCAACTTTGACCAAGCATAAATTTCTCATACTTTATGAGAAATAACCCATCCAAATATAATTTTGAATAGGATGAAATTCCCTACAATCCATATTCATCTCCCAAGTTAAAAATATGCACTCACAAGAAGTTATTAATTTGGACATTATAGGTCATTTTGGAAAGTCAACAAAAACACCCTTTTTAACCAAAGTTTCATACATGAGCATGGAATATCAAAATAAGATGAGACCAAAAGGTTTGATTATAGGACATCTCAATCTTTCTAAAAAGACCAAGAAAAACTCTAAAGAGTAAAAATTAATGAAGTTATGCACTGGCGGAGTTGACCTTTTTTGCAAAATTGCCAAAAGTTAACTATGCCTAAAACTTCAAATTTTGCCAAATGGGCCCAATCTTTTTCACTTGTTTTGAGTTGGCAACATAGTCCACGAGCTCTATCCCTTTCCACTTGTCCTTATCATGTTTTTATTATTTATTTTGATTTTTATTTAAATTATTTCAATTTAAATCAAAACAAATCATATAAAATCCAAATTATTGAAAGCAAGAGATCTTATGCTTGTTTCAGGTTTCAATTACAGCTAGCAAGTATTCAAACTCGTGCAAGGCATTAGGGTGGACAAAAAGATTGGATTTAGTCCATTTTTGGAAAGATCTAAAGGAGAATCAAATCAAAGATCCAAATCAATGATGGAGGAAGATTGAGAATAATTATCAACCCTAATCCCTTCATTGATACATATAGAGGGCGTGCAGACTCAAAAAGAAGGTTAGAAACAGGCGCAACAAGCAAAGCAACATTTGAAAAAAATCAAGAAAAGTGTCAGATCGAATTCCTATTTCCAGGCATTCTCAAGGCCTTCTAGCTATCTCAATCGACTCTTGGGACTCTCAACAAGCTAAAGCAATCAAGAACCAAGCCTTTCCAGTCCCAAAAAGCTTTGTAAGTCCATCATGAAACTCATGAAATCTTGAATTCGGTTAGCATGATTTAGGCGTTGTTAGGATGAATTAACCACATATTCTTGATCTATGGAACATATGCAAGCTTTCTGTGTTGTTTAATTTCATTTACATAGCCTGTGTTGGAATATGCCATTGTTAGGGTTTAATAGCTCGATTTGGGAGTTTTCTGTGCAGGCTAAATTAGACCATGAAAGGGCCACCATTACACTCAAGAGGTCCAGACGAATCGATTGGTGGCCCTAGTTTTTATTTATTTTGCTCACGGTTGATTTTGAGAATGCACAGGTCTGTAGCGACGGACGTTGTCCGTAGGTATAGGTTCCCAAACCTTTAGCCACAGAGAGAGGAAGGAGACGAAGATGTGGCCTCGTCTGATTTGGCTATTTGAATTTTCGCGCAAAAATTTCATTGCTTCGCTTGTTTCGTATATTATTATTATTATGTATATTATGTAAAACAAAAACAAATGGTGCAGTGGTAGCCAGGCAGACATTAAGGCATTGGAAAGCTGGAGGTCAGGGGTTCGACCCCTGCCTCCAACATTTGTGTTTTTCCTAATTTCTTTCAGGTTATCCAGTGCATTTGCAAGCCTAAGGACCATCATGTGTCCTCATCACTCAGCCTGCCAAATGGCCAGATGGCCAAATCTAAAGGCCACCACTGGAGGAGTATAATAGACCAGGGTCAACGCATGGCATGGGATTACAAAGTCAGCGTGGATCATCATCTCTTGGGCCCAAAAGCTGATATTCACACCTCCCCAAAGTTGCTAAACTCAGGCCCAATTTCTTTCTTCATTCTTTTTTATTTGTTTTATTTAAATTATTTATTTATTTACTAACCAATTAAATTATTTTCTTTTTATAAAAAAATCACAAAAATATTATTTTTCACCAATTAGATTTAGGTATATTTTTTATCAATAAATTAATTAATTTAATTAGGTTTATTAATTTAGATAACTTTTATTTCTTTTTGTATATAATTAAAAATAATTAGAATAATTAGGTTTTTATTCCAAATTTAATTTTTTCTTTTTGTTTTTCCTAAAATAATCAAAAAAACCAAAAATAAGTCATGTAATTATTTTTCATTAATTAATTTGTTCACTAATTAATTTAGCATTTAATTTTTAAAAACCTAATTTATTTTCTTAAAAAATATTAAAAACAACAAAAACATTTTCTCTTTTCACTAGGATAGAAGGGTTAAAACCCTAGTTCGCATTCGATCTAATTTGTCATCGCGCGCTTTATTTTTACCCCAATTATTGTAACTGCCCACAATTTGTAATAATTTTAATTAGGACGTTTATTTACATTTATCGCTTTAATTTTCAAAGGGTTTGTTTTTGGCTATGTAAATACCCGAAGCCTTGTAATAGTGTAGTTTAATTTCCGCACTTTAAATTTCACAAAATATTAACTGTTAGATGTATGATATTAGGATGCATGACAAGAATGTATGTTTAATTTTAAAACTGTTAGATAACCCTAAACATGTGCAAAGATAAATAATCTGAAATTGAATCACTCGCACATGCGCACTCCTAGGGTACACTCCCACTTGGTTGCCTTCGGTAAACGGTCATTGAGTATAGGATGCTTTAGTGGTCATCCTTTTGTCTAAAGATCATAGTTGCCTCGGAAAGGTTGCCTCAGATATTGTTTCCTTGGATAATTGATCTAAGACATTAGTGTTATTACTAAGACGTCCTAACATTGCTTTAGTGATCGTACGTCCCTTTTCGAATTGACCCTCAAATCTCCAACGACGGTGCTACCTACTCACTAATAGTGGGATAGCGTTGTCTAAAGGAAACGAATACAGAACGATTCTTTTTTCGAGTAGGTAGATTAGTTCTTAAGTACTTGCTCAATCAAAACAAACTTTTTTCACACTTACACTCCTTTACAAACAAGTTTTCAAAAACACCTCATTACACTCTTGAAGACAGAAGCCAGAGTTAAATAGAAGTTAAAACAAAAACTTTTTCAAAAGCCCACAAACACAAAGAATTTTTTTTTTGAAAATTATGAGCAAGTACCTAAGAGCCCGTAGATAACTACCGATAGAAAGGGTGCTAATACCTTCCCTTTCTATAATCTACCCCCCGTACTCAGAAATATCTCGAAAAAGGAATTTTTTTGTGCTTTTTTCCTTTCCTTGTTGGATAAAATAAAAGTCGGTGGCGACTCTTGCTTATCGCGACATTTTGCAAACACAAACGCAAAACGCAAACCAGCAATTCCTTAAAAAATAGGGAAACACGTCCCAGTTCTGGCCACCGTATCACAGAACTGGCGACTCTGCTGGGGATATATAAGTGGGGTGTATCTTAGGAATAATTCATTATATTGTTTTCAATTGTTTGATCTGTTTGCTTTATCTTTGTGGGATTTGTATCGAAGTTACTATAGATCCTAACCTGGATCTGGGGAATACCTTTTAGGTAAGTAGCAATAGACTGTGAGGGAACTGTACAGCATAAACCGATACGGTTGAAGCATTAGCTACGTTAGTGTGGCACATTAGTTGGTACTGATATCCCTTGTGGGGGAACAAGGAGAGTATGGGGCTACTAATGGGTCATTAAGCATCAACTGACCTTAGAAGCTATAATTGACCAACTTGGCCATAGAAAAGTAGCAGTATGCTACACTCATTGAGACCATACTCTGGCGATGATTCCGACCGCAAGAAAAGGTTGCTAAACTGGAATTATGACCGATCGAGGATGGTCAGTGATATTGAGAACCTCTAGAACCCGATTACTATTGCTAGGACAGGTTGAACCAACTAAACTGCAAGAGGGTAGTACCTAAACTCCATGCCAACCTGAAATTTAAGGGCTATTGTGTGACTTGTTCGCCCTTACCATGTTTGCTATCTGTGATACCTGTGGTATGTTTTTATCATGACATCATGCATCATGACATCGCATGCATATTTCATTAGACTAACCATTTCAAAGACCAAGGGGATTCATCTTTGTTCTGTTTTGCAGATCATGGCTTCTATGTGCAGAAATACCATTCGGATCAGCTTCGTGCAGATACCTGCTCAGCTTAGAGAGTTGGTTTCAAAGGTTCCTGATACTTCTTCCTTTGTTAGAAGACATGATCATCTCCTTAGTTTGGTCACTTTCAAGTTGGATGAGCAAATGATGAGCGTCTTGTTCCAGTTCTTTGACCCGTTGCATCACTGTTTCACCTTCCCGGACTATCAGTTGGTCCCTACTTTGGAGGAGTTTTCTGATTTACTTGGCATATCTATTCTAGAGAAGACACCATTTACAGGTTTGGAGATAGCTCCTAGGCCAGAGGATATTGCTCCAGCCCTCCATCTAACAATGGCTGATGTAGTATCTAACTGGGAGACTCAGAGTGGAATGAAAGGTTTCTTGGCTAAGTTCTTGATTGATCAAGCTCAACAGTTCTGGGATAGTTTGGACTTTCAAGCATTTGAAGACATCCTAGCTCTCCTTATCTATGGCTTGGTTTTGTTCCCTAATTCAGATTCTTTTGTCGATGTGAACGCAGTCAAGATCTTCATGTCCCGTAACCCAGTGCCTACGCTCTTGGGTGATATTCTGCATGCTCTTTATACCCGTACTGTTCGGAGACATGGAACTCTCATGTGCTGTACACCGCTGCTGGCGAGGTGGTTTATTTCTCACCTTCCCAAATTTGTATTGAAGAATGAGGAAGGTATGGGTTGGGCTTACAAAATCATGTCCCTTGCTCATACGTATATCCTTTGGAGTACTAAAGATATGGAAAAGGTAGCTGTCATTGATTGCTGTGGGGAATACCCCAATGTTCCATTGCTGGGAATTAGAGGAGGAATAACCTATAATCCTTTTTTGGCCTTACGACAGTTTGGACGAGCTCGAAGGGACGGTCCTCATGAGCTGCTGCTTCCAGACATTGTCTTTGACTTCAAGGGGGATGTTGAGGGACATCGCCGCTGATTTATACGAGCTTAGGATAGGGTGAATAGGTCTGATCCACATGAGCTAGGAATGAAGACTTCTCTCCCGATGCAACCGTATCTTCAGTGGGTTCGAGCCCGTGCTCAAAAGCTGGGGATGCCATACGAAGTTGTTTTATCGGTGATTGTGGAGCATACTGATGAAGAAGGTGTTCCTTATACAATCCTCCATCCTCATATGCCTACTGATTTGGGGGCATTGAAGAGGTCTTGGATCCAGTTAAGGGAAGAAAGGGATACCTACAGAGAGAAGTATCATGAGCAGGAACGGAAGATCCCGAAGCTTACAAGGCAGCTAGAGACTGAGAGGACAATCAACAATTATGTCAGCACGGAAGGAAAACGACCATGGGAATTATGATGTCTTTTTTTGTTTCTAGTTTAGATTTGCTTTTAGGTATTTCTTTTGTAACGCCTTAAAGGCATTTGTTAAACATTGTTTCAAGTTTTTAATCTAATAAAAGTGTGTTTTATTTTGGTTTACAAATTTGAATCTCCCTAAGTCTTTGAAATCATTTCATACGCATTCCATTCCCATGCACCTCATTACAGGTACCCTTACAGGTTTCTTATCTTTTTCACTGTTTATTTCAGCACAACATGTCTTCTGAAATATCCACTGATCAAGCCATCAAGGCTCTGCAAGCTCAAAATGCTCAGTTCCAGGAGATGTTCATGAACTTGGCCAAGAGTCAACAAGATTTGAAGACTCTTATCTTGAAGGACAACAAGAAGAAGAAGAAGAAGAAGGTGGTCCTCTTGAATATGGGTCACTGGTTTGGGAACAGGTTGAGACAGGAAGCTGATTTATCCCATTCATCTGGAGGGGGAGAGAATCAAGAGGAAAGGAAGGTTCCTAGCCCTGTGGTTTCTGAAAATGACACATACTTTGATGAAGACAAGTATCCTCCGGCTGAGGATAGGTATAAGTAACTTGAAGACCGGCTAAGCGCAATAGAGATCTAGAAAGTCCCTGGTCTGGACTTCGGAGATTTGGGTTTGGCATTTGGGGTGGTGATCCCCCACAAGTTTAAAGCTCTTGTCTTTGCTAAGTATGATGGGGTATCCTGTCCGAAGTTACACCTCCGCTCGTATGTTAGAAAGATTCAACCATATACTGCCGATAGGAGCCTCTGGGTTCATTTCTTTCAAGATAGTCTGTCAGGGACTCAACTTGAATGGTTCTACCAACTGGAAGGAGCTAATGTCAGCAACTTGGAGGACCTTGCTGCTGCTTTTTACAAGCAGTACCAGTATAATGCCGACCTTGCCCCCACGCGTACTCAACTTCAGAGTATGTCTATGGGTACGAGCGAAGGTTTTAAGGACTACGCTCAAAAATGGAGAGATCTCGCTGGAAGAGTCCAACCCCCTCTGGCTGATAGGGAGTTGGTGGATATGTTTTTGGGGACTTTGTATGGTCCATATTTCAATCATTTGATCGGTAGTTCATCGTCTGGGTTCACTGAATTGATTATGACTGGGGAGAGAGTTGAGGCCGGTATCAAGAGCGGCAAAATACAGAAAGGTGCTTCGTCAAGTACAGAGAAGAAGCCTTTCAAGAAGGAGTCTAGTGCAGTTTACAGCTCGAGGAGCCAAAACCGACCTGAGCGCTGCCAAGCAGTGAATGTGGTGGTAATATCAAGACCAACTGTTGCCCCACAACGCAACAATCAGAAAAGAGTAGAGAGACCACAAAGGCAGTATACTCGGCTCAGTATGACTCTATCTCAAATTTTTCTGCAACTGTTGAAAACCAACCTGGTAACTCTGAGGGAAGCCCCCAAAGAATCCCAGTACCACCTCTCCGCTGTATAATCCCAACGCTTGCTGTGCTTATTACTCCGAGAGCCCGGAGCATGATACCAACAACAGCTGGGCTTTGAAGAATAAAGTGCAGGATCTGATTGAAGCTAAGGAGATTGAGTTTGAAGCGCCAGAAAAACCGAATGTCATAACGGCTCCTATGCCAAAACATGACGCAGGAGTGAATGCGATTGGAGATGATGATGAAGAGTCAGATTTCGACAGCTGGATTTACCCGACTACCGACAACAATTTAAGCAATTGGACGGAAAAGGACTTCATGCCCATTTCTTTTATTACACAGTAATAGACTTTTGTTTTGAGTTTGTAACAGACAATTTGAAACTTTTACGGCCCGGTGTCTTACCCGAGGCACCGTGGCTTTGTTTGTGAGGGCTTATTATGTGTCATTTCCATATATCATCAATAAAAGCATTGGACGTCTTTCTTGAATTACAAATTTTGTGCTCCTTGTTTTTCTTTTCTATCTTGCAAAACAGCTATTGTCTTACACACACTCACATATACAGGTCCACATCCACTCTGGATCCCACCGATAACGATTCTGCTACTGCCAGATATGGCTTCGAAAGCCCGATCAACCAAGCCGAGGATGAAGGTGAGGATGATTGTGAAGTGCATGGGGAACTTGCTAGACTGTTACTTCAGGAAGAGAGGGCCATACAGCCGCATGAAGAGCCAGTGGAAACAGTAAATCTGGGTACAGAAGAGGACAAGAAAGAGGTCAAGATCGATGCAAATATGGAGCCTAGTGTTAAGCAACGGTTGATATAGATGCTGCGTGACTATGTTGAGATCTTTTCCTGGTCTTATGAAGATATGCCTGGGTTAGATACCTATATTATGGTTCACCGCCTGCCCACCAAGAAAGACTGTCCTCCAGTGAAACAAAAAGTTTGCCGAATGCGCCCAGAGATGTCTGAGAAAATCAAGGCTGAGGTTATGAAACAGTTTGATGCCGGTTTTCTAGCTGTCACTTCTTACCCGCAGTGGGTCGCCAATGTGGTTACAGTGCTAAAGAAAGATGGTAAGGTTCGAATGTGTGTTGACTATAGGGATCTGAACAGGGCAAGTCCCAAGGATGATTTCCCTCTGCCTCATATCGACGTGCTGGTTGACAACACCGCATAACATAGGGTTTTCTCCTTTATGGATGGTTTCTCTGGTTACAATCAAATTAATATGGCTCCCGAGGATATGGAAAAGACAACCTTTGTTACACAATGGGGTACCTTTTTCTATAAATTCATGCCTTTTGGATTAAAGAATGTTGGGGAAACGTATCAGCGCGCCATGGTCGCTTTGTTCCACGACATGATTCATCATGAGATTGAGGTATATGTCGATGACATGATTACGAGATCCCAGGCTGAGGAAGAACATCTTGACCATCTTCAGAAACTATTTGACAGGTTGAAGTTGTATAAGCTGAGGTTAAACCCGAACAAGTGCACCTTCAGAGTGAGGTCTGGTAAGCTGCTGGGTTTCGTCGTTAGTGATAAAGGTATTCAGGTGGATCCTGCAAAGGTCAAGGCTATACATGAAATGCCAGCTCCCCGAACAGAAAAAGAAGTCAGAGGATTTTTGGGACGTTTGAATTACATTGCCCGATTCATCTCACACCTAACTGCTACTTGGGAGCCAATCTTCAAGCTACTTAAGAAATATCAAGTGGTAAAATGGAATGATGAGTGTCAGGATGCATTCGAAAGGATCAAGGAATATCTCCAAGAGCCACCTATTATGATGCCTCCAGTTGAAGGGAGACCTCTGATCCTATACTTGACAGTACTCGACAATTCAATGGGGTGTGTGTTGGGGCAGCATGACGAGTCTAGCCGAAAAGAGCATGCTATTTATTACCTTAGCAAAAAGTTTACCGACTACGAGACCCGATACTCGTTGCTCGAAAAACTTGCTGCGTTTTGGCATGGGCTGCTCGCCGGCTGAGACAATATATGTTGACTCACACTACCCTATTGATATCAAAGATGGATCCAATCAAGTATATCTTGGAAAAGCCTGCCTTATCCGGAAGAATATCAAGATGGAAGATGATCTTGACCGAGTATGACATCCAATACACGACCTAAAAGGCAATCAAGGGAAGTGTGTTGGAAGATCATTTGGCACATCAGGCAGTGGATGATTACCAGTCTATGAACTTCGAATTCCCGGATGAGAACATCATGTTGGTGACTGACTGTGAGACACCTGGACCGGATGAAGGACCTGAGGAAGGATCCCGATGGTCTATGTACTTTGATGGGGCTTCAAACACTTTGGGTAATGGCATTGGCGCCGTGATCATATCTCCTGAAGGCTCTCTGTTGCACCCTAAAATTTACCCTCTTGATTTAGGCTTATGTTTCATCATGAATATCATATTGCGTTGCATTCATACATTGTGATGTGGTCAAATTACTTTGGTTATCAAGTCTTTCTTAAGCTTTGAAGGTTGGTTGCTTTGACAAGTTGCTCAATTAGAACCTTGTCATCTAAACCTCTGGATCTTTCAAGCTCAAATTTATTTGTATATCTCAAGATGTTTCATCCATCTCTTTGGATCTTCAGAGGATTGGATTTTGTATTTGATTATGTGAGGGAACCACTCCTTTGATTCACCAGTCAAATTGGGGTTTTGAAGCTTGATCTGCTTTCTCCAAGCACTTTGGTTGTGTATTTCGTATATGTTTTATTGACTAATTTCTAATCAAAATAAAAAAAATATTGGTCTTTGTCTTTTCAAAATTGTGTTTTAGGTACCAAGTATCCAAAAAATAAGCTCATGCAAAGTTGATTTGATTTTGTTTGTGGCAAAAGAAGGTATGCATCGACCCATAAACCTATGTATCGACTCATTTTGTTGTGCATAACTAGCATGTGTCGACACATGTATGTATGTATTGACTCATCCTGCTTGAATAACTAGCATGTGTCGACACATGCATGTATGCATCGACTCATCCTGTATGAATAACTTGCATGTGTCGACACATACGTGTTATATATCGACTCATGTAGTTTGTGTGATTCTGTAATGAGTTGGATTAACAGTATGTATCGACACATAGAGGCATGTATCGACACATGCTGTGTTATACAGCCAGGATGTATCGACACATACCACCTATGTATCGACACATAAAAGCAAAATGCACGTGTTTTTTTGAAAAAAGCCAGCAAATTCAAACTGTTATCATTTTGGCTCCAATTTTTTCTGCATTATTTGAAATTATATCATTAATTCAAATTTGGCTCCAAGAATCAATTACCAAATTACCACTAATCCCAATCCTAAAACTCTATAAACATAGCCCTCATTTCATTCAAATTTCAAGCTTTTGATAGCCAAAATCACTTTGCTAAAAAATCTCTCAATTCTCTCCATCTACCAAATTCACTCAAAGCTCCATTTTCAAGAGGACAGTAAGCTTTGCATTGAAGCTTACTAATATTTGAGCTAAACCTTCATCCAAACATTTTTTCTCCATCAATTCTCTACATCCAAGCTTGATTAATTGATTCTTGTGGTTGAATTGAAGCAAATTCTGAAGTTGTTTGATAATTCTCAAATTCTACCTTTGGTAAGTTGGATCATCATCTTTCATAATGTGATCTCTTATGGATTTCTGGTTTTGATTCATTGAGCACTGCTTTTATGTCTCCATTAATGATATTTTCTCAAAATTTGCTGGAATTTTCATGCTCAATTGAATCCATGATCATAAGGTGTTTGATGAAAAGTTGGAACAAGAATTTGATCCTTAAAATGTTGTTTTCCTACTGGTTTTAATAGGTTGCAATCAATTGTTGTAAAATTGCAATTGATTGTCACATAAAATTGATTTGATAAAAAAAACTGCACTGATGCATTAGGTTGCTGTCTAGGCACAATTGATTGCAACAGTGCCAAAAATACTTTTGCTGCCTTATTTTGGGGCTGTTTTGACTCAAATATTTTTCTGCACACTCTCTTTGATGGACAATTTGGATTGCAATTTTAAATGTTCAATTTGTTTTTAAACTCAATGGACTTTGTGATGTAGATGAAGTTGGATAAATGTTCATCAATTCAAATCTACCTAAGAGTGAATTATTTAATTTATTCTTGGTGCTTTGGATTAATGATATGTTTAGTGCTTTAATCCATCTAGAGGAGTGGTTGAATTTAAAGATGAAAGAATTTTGAAATGGTGATCCAAATTATCTTATCATTCCCCTCCCTCTTCATCTTATCCCTTTCTTTTTTTAATTGTGCTACATGTTAATGGATGGTGATCTATATATCATTTATCCAAACATGAAGCACATAGATTGCTATTGACCGGCCTCAAAATAGGTGCGACTTCTACATAAGTTCACTTACGATTGCTTAACATAGCGCTAAATTTTGTCCCGATTCGAATAAATGATAATTCGTGGCCCAAACTTATGATTGCAAGCCCAAGTATGTTAATTTGATCTCTTTGATCCAATAACCTTGAGATTCATTGTGTGGAGGCTTTGGTTCTACCAATCCTCTAATGGATCTACAACACCTTTGGTCAACGCGGATCACTTAAACATCGTTGATCATTAAATGTTACCTTTTGAGAATTCCAAAATGGATGATATACTTGACAAAAAGCAAATTGGAGGCTTTGGTCCTACCAATCCTCTAATGAGTTCCAAATGCAACTTTCAAGATGGTCATCCAACTAACCACTAATTTCTAACAATTGACTTTACTTTGTACTTTTCTTTTTATGCTTTATGTACCATTTACTTTTAGCATTTTACATTTCATGCTATTTTCATCTTTGCTCACTTGAGCATTTACTTTTATGTCATTTTTATTTTGCTCACTTGAGCTTTTCTTTTCCTTTTAAAGACACCTAATAATCAACATGAACCATAAAAAGCTTTAATAATACTTGGACTATTTGGTTACTATCCTTAGCATTGTGGAGCATTAGACTTTTTCTTGGACTTAGGATTAGAGACCTTGGCATATCTTGGAGACTTTGTGACAATGTATAACATCCCACTTTTGGCCTGAGGCTACTGTGTTCCATTTTATTTGTGGAACACAACTTATTACACTGACACTGTTTTTGTATTTGGCATGTTTGATATTCCATGCAGGATATATACATGATATTGTGAATACTATACATTGCCCATGGGGATCTGTTCATATCTGATAATCTCATTACTTACATCCTTATGGCATAATTTCTGACTTTATTCGTCTACTGATGCCAGCTTGCTTGAAGTTCTCTGGGTTTCTTTTTATTCTTGCTCAGTTGCTACGGATAGTTATCCGTTTGGTATTGCACTATATCCTTTCTTCCATTTTCATTTTGCATAGTTCTCTGATTGCATGATGGGACCTGTGTTACTGATATATGTCAGGAGGCCCTCTGTTTTTTTGTTTTATACCTATGTTGTGTTTGTGTTGATCGATGAGTCACTCAATTTAGAAATTGAGATCACGACTTCGCTCTTATTGCATGTTCCCTATAGGATGTTTATTGCTTTTCTTCTTTAATTGTTGATCGATGAGTCACTCAATTTAGAAATTGAGATCACGACTTCGCTCTCATTGCATGTTCCCTATAGGATGTTTATTGCTTTTCTTCTTTAATTGTTGATCAATGAGTCACTCAATTTAGAAATTGAGATTACGATTTCGCTCTCATTGCATGTTCCCTATAGGATAATTTTGTTAAGCTTCCTTTAACATGTTAATTAAGGTAGGGTTTTCCTTTATCCTCAACCTTAGGATCAATCATTGTATGATAACACTAGGGACAATACTAGGATAGTTTCCCTGAGTTGTTTTTCTCTCTTTGCATCTTGCATCTTAAAACAAAAATTGTTTTCTTGGCAAATCATAAGACACCTCTAATGAACCCAAACTCTTCTTCAAAGTAAAAGATACAAACCAATCTTACTTTGTTTATGTTGAAGCCGATGTTTCGCCATCGCACATGTTTGTTATCCTACTTTGATTCTCAATATCATTATTAGGTGTGATGTTTTGTCATCTATTTTATCGATGTTTCGTCATCTTTTGCCATGATATCTTGTTATCTTAAAGCCGATGTTTTGCCATCGCACATGTTTGTTATCCTACTTTGATTCTCAATATCATTGTTAGGTGTGATGTTTTGTCATCTATTTTATCGATGTTTCGTCATCTTTTGCCATGATATCTTGTTATCTTGAAGCCGATGTTTCGCCATCGCACATGTTTGTTATCCTACTTTGATTATCAATATCATTGTTAGGTGTGATGTTTTGTCATCTATTTTATCGATGTTTTGTCATCTTTTGCCATGATATCTTGTTATATTGAAGTCGATGTTTCGCCATCGCACATGTTTGTTATCCTGCTTTGATTCTCAATATCATTGTTAGGTGTGATGTTTTGTCATCTATTTTATCGATGTTTCGTCATATTTTGCCATGATATCTTGTTATGTTAAACCCGATGTTTCGCCATCGCACATGTTTGTTATCCTACTTTGATTATCAATATCATTGTTAGGTGTGATATTTTGTCATCTATTTTATCGATGTTTTGTCATCTTTTGCCATATATCTTGTTATCTTAAAGCCGATGTTTCACCATCGCACATGTTTGTTATTCTACTTTAATTCTCAATGTCATTGTTAGGTATGATGTTTCGTCATCTATTTTATTGATGTTTCGCCATCTTTTCCATGATTTCTTGTTATCCTTTAATCAATGTTTCGCTATCGCACATTTGTTTGAAGTCGATGTTTCTCCATCGCACATGTTTGTTATCCTACTTTGATTCTCAATATCATTGTTAGGTGTGATTGTTTTGTCGTTTGTTTCATTTGATGTTTCGCCATCTTTGACATGTTATCTTGTTATTATTTAGCTGATGTTTTACCATCTCATTTGTTTGTTGTTTTACTTGATGTTTTGCCGTCTTGATTATCTTTGTTTGTTCTAATTAAAAAACACGAACCAACCAAAACACTTAAGCCGAACTACGACTGCTCTGATTCCTTAAAAGGGATACGTAGGCATTGGGGTAGGGCCCAACCGATCACAACTTTTATTTTCCCTACATTATTTTATTTTCTTTCGCATGCATTCCCTTTTCAGTTGTAAGCCATAGACATAGTGTTGTACCCCAAAATTTACCCTCGCGCTTTTCCATAAGAAATCTCAACTTCAGACATTTCCTGACTTTTCAAACTGGCTCAAGAATCGGACAAATGGACTTTTCTTGACAGTCAAGCAAAATTAGGGTTTTTACTGATTTTCAGAGCCTTGGATTGTTTCATACAGTTGGCTTAGGGTTTTGATGGATTTTGGCTCAATTTTGATCAAGCGAACGCTATTTGGCATTTAATCAGGAATTAAGGGTTTTATGGGCATATTCTCAGAAAGGTTGAAATTTCACAGTACTTTGCGGTTTATTCCGAGATTCGGGTTGAATTTGCATTGTTCATAATTTAATCAGTAAGAGGAGGTAATTGGTTTGAATTCACCAGTCAAAAGATATGAGTAGTATTGGATTCACAGTGTTTATGGCAAATCAGTGAAGAAGGAATGCGTTTGATCAGTCTATTTGGGTTAACTACTGCTTTATTTTGGATATTGGAAGAGACAGGTTTAATTGATCAATATTGATTTTATTTAAGTTATTTATTATTCTAAAATTGAATGATTGAAATTTATTTTTCAATTGTTTTAATTCAAAGAATTTTAAATAAATAAATAAACAATAAAGAAAATTAGAATTAATTGGATAATTTAGATTTTATTGATATTTGAATTATTTGTACAAATTGTTGTTTATAATTTAAATTATGAACAATAATATACATTAATTTAAATATTACATAAAATAAAAACTATCCTATTCCTAATATTCTTCATTCTTCACTCCGCTCCGGTGCTCCATTTTTTATCTGCAAAAAAAGAAAAGAAAGTCAGAAGGCAGTTAAATTAAAAGAGACAGTTAAATTTGCTCATCATTAGGGGCCACTGACTGAGATCAGTTGACCCTCTCTGCAAATCACGGGATTTCTCCCGGTTCACAAAGAGGGAAGAATTCTATTTTTTATTCATGAATGTCAAATGCATAATTTCTAAAAATTCAAACTGCAAACTTCCAATTCAAACTAAACTGAAAAATCCAATTCCACTTTCTATCCAAAGCAAAAGGGAAGTTACTGTCAAAATGCCTAAGTTTACTCAAAGATTACCCAAAAGTACAATTGCTGACAAAATCTATCCCAAGCTGTCAAAGAAGATATAGAAGATATTACAAAATCCCAAGATATCAAGGAAAAGTCAGCACACAAAGCACAAAAGCTGGATAAAGATGCAGAGAAGTGGTATGCAAGTAACTTAAATCTTTTTCATCATTTCCCACCAGTAGGGCCCCTTCAGAGAAAGTACAAGAAATAAAATTATATAAAATTCTTTACTGTACTATAGAGTCAGAAGAAGAGAGAAAGAAGCATAGGCAGGTTTAGGCTTAGGAAAAGACAACAAAGATATAACACAAAGAAAGGAACTCAGGTCAGAATATAGAAGAAAAAGATACAAACTAAAGCCTCTGAGTTTCAAGACTAAAAAAACCTGCATCAGTCTCACAAAACCCATCCTAAAACCTAAAAAAAAAGTTCAAATCTGAAGTCAAGCATAACAACCCTGTTTCACATTAATACCTCATAAACCTGCATCAAGCCTCGCCCTCAAGGTCATCAAAACACCTTTCAAAACTCAAAACTGAACATACAAACACATAACCTGAAAATGCCTTAACCTGCCTACTGTCAAGAAAAGAGACAGAACTTCAAACCCATCCAAGCTGATAAACCAAGTTCACACACAACCAACCAAAAACTTCATACTAGCACCATGCCTATCAAACTCAAAGCTATAACATCTCTAGCCTAAGCCCTCAGTAAAACATCACTGGGCAACACAAACAAGCATACAGCCACACGAGAGAAGAAGAAGAAAGAAGCAATTCAAGGGCCTCAGAAGCAAACAACATCATAGGCAAAGCAACAACTCGAAGCAAGTTTTAGGCAATCCAGAAAGAAGCTAATCAAAACAACACAGTTGTTTCAACCATAGCACATCCAGCAACAACAATTCAAAAGCATAAAGGGCCTCAGAAGCAAGCTTCATCATAGGCAAGGCAACAAATGTTCCAAAGCATTCAAAATCATTCAGAACATCATCATTAAAATCATAGCATCCAACATAAGCAACAAGCACGCAACTATAGAGAGAGCAAAGAGAAGAGATAAAGTATTGAAAGGGTTTTCAGGGCAAAGGTCTATCATCATCAAACCCTAGAAAAATGGCGAAAAGATAAAAGTACCAAACTTTCCCAAGCTAACTTCCAGAATCGTCACATTTCTCTCCGCCGTACCGGCCTCCTAAAGCGTCACTCCTCCTCTCTCCTCCTTCTCCAAGGCCAGGTAACGAGCTTTCTACCTCTTCTCCTTCACCTCATAATAACGAAAAATCAAGTAAGAACTCAAATCAAAAACATGCAATTCGTAAAAAAGAAAAGAGATAAGAACATAAAATGTTGGAACGAACCCTAAATCAAGAGGACGCGAAGCTTACGCCTTGGAGGGAAGAAAGGTCTGGAGGGCGACGCTGGTGGCCAGAATGAGTTGCTCAGGAAGCTCACAAGGATGAAGAGGAACGATGAACCTCAGTGCACGAACGCGCCGTCTCGAACCCTAACCTTCGTTCTGAATGACGAAATGCCAAACAACCCTAAACATGACTGACCCCCCAAACCTGGGCCTGACCCGTTTCACCCTCTCTGAAGCCCATTAAACACTTCTTTCCTTGTTTAACAAAAAAGTTATACTAACCATATATCTCTTACTAACCTAAGTTAATATTTCACAATTAATCTTTTTTTTATAACACTAACTTCATTTCTTTTTTTACATTAGTAAAAACTTCTTATACTAATATAATCAAGAAAAGATAATTAAAATGTTAAACCCTTTTTTTTATGATTTATTCTTATTATTTTATTTTTATTAAAATACTTTTTTTACAAACTAATACTTTCTTTTTTCTAAGTTAATCTTTTTTTTATATACTTTATACATAAATTTCGAAATATTAATTTTGTACCTATTATACATTTTTTTATCATATAGTCAAAATATCTTTTTAAATGTATATTTGTATATAAAATAATAATAATAAAATGTTTTTTTTCATATAATTAAAAATTGAAAATACTTCTTTTTATTCTTTTTAATTAATATACATATTTGTACATAATAATAGAAATACATTTTTTCTCTAATATTAAAATTCACAAATATTTGGTTAGAATACTTTCCTTTTTATACATAATACAATTTAATTAAAATTTGAACATACCATTTAATTAAAACATTTTTCCTTTATACATAATTAAACATATAAATCAAAGATTCATTTAAAAACATTTCTCTAGGTCAAAAACCCTAATACGCTTCAATTTCACATATCGCGCTTGTAAATAATTACACATACTCATATACATCTTACACTTACACTTACACAATGCAAATCCATTCATATTGCTCCTATACACTCTTTTATCTCATATTTGTATATTCGATATTTACATTTTGATCGCACATTCGATTTGGTTGTAACTTATTGGATACTATAAGTCTCATCCCCTTTGTACATTTATACCCCCACTCCCGGACACTACTTTGTAATAGCGTAGATTTTACATTTCCGCAATTTACAGTTTTCCAATTATACCATGGTTAGACCTAGGGTTTGTATGTACATAAAATCAAATGCTAGATAACCTAATACAAGACAAATACATGTAATCAATACACAATCACACTTACACCCACTAGGGTAATCCCACATGTTGCCTTCCAAAATGGGCCATGCTTGCACGTCGAGTATCTTTGGCAAAACAAAATCAAATGATCATAAGTCTCAAAGTGTTGCCTAAACGGAATGATCATAGTCCCTTCAAAGCGAATTGCCAAAGACACTTGGCATCATTGCATTCACGGTCCATACGATGACCCGCGCCCGTCCCGAATAAACTTCCTAAACGCAAGATTGTCCACCAATTTCAATGGTGGAACAAAATTGTTAAAAGGGGTTAAAACATAGCAAAAACCTTTGAGTACAATAGGGTAGACAAAACTCTTAGTTACTTGAGATCAAACTTGCAAAAACACTTGCCTTCTTTTCAAAAACCACAATCCACAACACTTTCAAACAAACTCTCAAAAACATTTGAAAACATCTTTTCGAAAAGATTCACACTTTTGTAAAACACTCAAACACGAGTCAAATACATTAGTTGCCTAAGACAAGGCATCTTTCTCCAAAACATTTTCAAAAAGCACCCACACACACACCATTTTCAAAGCAATCGAAAAACAAGGCAAGTGATCTAAAAACCAAGTAACTAAGAGCCCATGGATAACCATGGATGAAAAGGGTGCTAATACCTTCCCTTTTCATAATCTACCCCCCGAACCCAGAAAACATCTCAAAAGGTTTTTGCTGTGCTTTTTAACCTTTCCTTTAGGATAAAATAAAAAGTCGGTGGCGACTCTTGCTCAACCGCACAAGTGCGAACACGAAAGCAAAACACTAGTCAGTTCTCCCACCGTATCACAGAACTGGCGACTCTGCTGGGGAGTTGATTTTAAAGTGGGGTTACCTTAGGGTTTAGATCACCTTTACTTTCAATTGATTGCTTTGTTTGCTTTACATTTGTGGGCTTTGTATCGGAGTTTTATAGATCCTAACCCAGATCTGGGGAAACCTTTTAGGTAGCATAATCTGCGAGGGACCTGTCCGGGGTATACCGACATGGGTGAAGCAGTGGCTACGTTGGTGTGGCGTCTTGGTCTGTACCGATATCCCTCGTGTTGAAACGGGGAGAATATGGGTCTTCCAAGGAGTCATTAAGCACCAACCGACCTTAGAACCCTAATTGACCAACTTGGCCATTAGAACAGTAGCAGTATGCTACACTCATTGAGGCTAAACTCTCGAGATGGTTCCGGCCGTGAGAAAAGGTTGCGATGCTGGAGTTATGACCGATTGAGGGTAGCCAACGATATGAGATCCTCTAGAACCCGGTTACTTTTTATAAGACAGGTTTTAACCAACAAACTGAAAGAGGGTAGTACCTGAACCTCATGCAAGCCTAAACCTAAGGCCTTGTGTGCTTTGTGTGAATATTGTTTGCCTGTATATACACTCACTTGCTTGTGCATACATGTACATAACATCATGACATCATACCATAGCATTCTAGCATTTTCAATAACCATTTCAAGGATCTCGAGGGTTCTGTTGAAGCAGGATTACGTTGAGCCAGACGTCTATCAAGGGGCAAGAGGTTTCTCCTCTAACCAATCTAGTCAAAGTTCAAGCACAACAACTTGAATCAGTGGCTATGACCCACTCGACATGGTGAGCTCGATTCTCGTGGAAAGACATCCACCGATACAAAGCTCTCCAATCAAAGATCAAGTGCAACAACTTGAATCAGTGGCTATGACCCACTTGACATGGTGAGCTTGATTCTCATGGAAGGACGTCCACCGGTGCAGAGATCTCCAATCCAAGAGCAAATTTTAACCTCTAACACCTTCTTGTGTTTACCCCAAGAGATCCTTGAAAGCATGCATCCACATATCATGCATTGCATTTTGACAATCTTTCCTTTTTCAGGTTTCCTTACTCTCCTGCTGTTTATTTCAGCAAGAGATGGCTCTAGAACGGTCTGTCAAAGACATCCAAGACCAGACTGCTCAGCTGCAGGAGATGTTCCTGAACTTGTCTCTGGGGCAAGAAGAGATGAAAGATCTCCTCACCAAGGGCTTGGGGAATTCCAACAATGCCAGGAGTGATCAGATTGTGGAGCTGCAGTTTGATCTGACAACACTGAGGACTCAAGTGATGGGACAGTTGGTGGGCCAGATGGCCCTCATCCAAGACCTATCTCAAAGACAAGAGGAACTCAGAGTTCTTGTCCGCCAACTGCTTCCAAACAACCAACTGGGGCAAACATCTGAGGTCGAAGAGCAAGTCACCGCTCAACTTCCATCCACTCAAGAAGACAAGGGGAAAGCTCCTTTGCTTGCTTCAGGGTTACAATCCCCTCAACAACCTCGCCAACATCAGAGGGGCAATCGGCGTAAGCAAGAAAAGTCGGGAAGACGGTTTACGGAGACTGAAATACCATCATTCTTCATACTGAAGCGCCTGTTGGAGGTAAATTTGCTCACTATAAAGGACCCTCCTCAGAAGCTCAATATCTCCTCTCCTCACTTTAACCCCGACGCATTCTGTGTTTACCACTCCTATAGCCCGGGACACAGCACCAACGACTGTTGGGCCTTGAAGAACAAGATTCAAGATCTGATCGACATTGGGGTGCTGGAATTCATGCCAGACGGCAAGATGAAAATCTTCCGTTAAAGGGTTCTCCGCTTGAAGTGACGAAGCTCGAGCTGAAAGACTTTTGTTTCTTTCTGAATTTTCAAAGTTGTGATTTCTTTTGCTGTCAAACAATTATCTGTTGATGTTAAACTCTGTTTTCATTAATGCATTGCATATGTTTGTCTTGAATTCATCCATTCTTTTCACTACTCTTATGCTTTTCTTTATGATATTTGACTCTTGATAAAAAGCTGCAAGCCCTTAGAGGGAGGATGACGAAACAATACCATAATCTTATACAGTATGCTTTTGAACAGACCTTGCTGATGATGTACAGGCATTTCTTTCAATCCTCAAACACTGGAGTTATAAGGAAGTTAATCCCTAGTCAACCCCTTCGAGCCAAAGAAGTAGGAGTTTCCTGTTCTGATACAATCAAAACCTTGATATAAACCCGGGGCAGGGTAGTATCTCAGTTAATTCAAGAGAAGATGCGCATTGAAGTCGCAAACTCTCAGTTCGTAATACGACGAACGACGTCAAAAAAAGAGAAAGCATCCCTTTGGAATCAAAAGACAAGGGCGGTTCCCTATCACATAGACAGTCAATCGCTCAAAAGAGAAAAGCCCACCAAGCCAAAACCTATCAAGGAGGCTTAAGAAAGCTGGGGCATCCCGCTGACAGTAATCCCGAAAACGATAACAGTCAGGCAAAAGTTAGGGATAACAAATCAAAATCAAAATAGTGAGGTCATTACAAAACCCTCAACAACATGAAAAGTGTTGAAAAAAAGAAGAAGGAGATGATGACTGTCTCCCAAAATTCAAACTGGTGAACCATCGCCCAAAAGTCGTTCCGAACTCAAAACAGAGTGCGACGCACAGTTAACTGAGCTTAGGTTGAAGAACATCACGAAGAGCGGGTGGGTACAGATATACTTTGAGCCTTTATCCTTTGTTTCTTAAACCGTGAACCAGGCCACGTTACAACCCTCCAAAAGTCCTAATTGAAGCATGGGTTAATTCGAAAGCATACTGTTACAAAAGGTATCCTGACTCCTGTAGGGCTTTGCTTTAAATCTTGTGTTAACTTGTCTTGTGAAAAGTTTTCTGCTAAAAACGCATTTTTTTCAAAACGAAAAAAAAACTTCAAGACAAACATAAACTTTGCATTATTCGAATATCACTGTCTGCATTTGACCCCTTTGGTTTGACAGCGAAGAAGTTCATACAGCGAATGTTCGGAGGAAATGAAACTCTCTCAGCAAGTCAAAATCACTTCAAGAGGATAACACTTCCATCAAATCTCCTATCAACAGGGGGCATGACATATCACAGTTCAATTAAACTGGGGCAGTCCAGTCAAGGTCCAACAGATCTTTCAAAGTACAATTAACCTGGGGCAGTCCAGTCAAGGTCCAACAGATCTTTCAAAGTACAATTAACCCGGGGCAGTCCAGTCAAGGTCCAACAGATCTTTCAAAGTACAGTTAACCTGGGGCAGTCCAGTCAAGATTTCAAGAAATCTCTCAATATGCAGAGTAATCCGATTCAAGATTCCTTCATCACCACTTGGGGCATTCGAATGTCAAAAGTGTCCAACAAATCAACTACCACATTTCCAGACTCGATTCCTGTATCTAGCCAGGGCATGTCTGAAGAGTTTGAAGATTCGATTCCTGTATCCAGCCAGGGCATATCTACCAACTATTACATTTCCAGACTCGATTCCTGTATCCAGCCAGGGCATATCTGTTGACCACATTTCCAGACTCGACTCCTGTATCTAGCCAGGGCACGTCTGAAGAGTTCGAGGATTCGATTCCTGTATCCAGCCAGGGCTTATCTGTTGACGACTATTTCCAGATTCGATTCCTGTATCCAGCCAGGGCATATCTGTTGACCACATTTCCAGATTCGATTCCTGTATCCAGCCAGGGCATATCTGTTGACCACATTTCCAGACTCGATTCATGTATCTAGCCAGGGCACGTCTGAAGAGTTTGAAGATTCGATTCCTGTATCCAGCCAGGGCATATCTATCAACTATCACCTTTCCAGATTCGATTCCTGTATCCAGCCAGGGCATGTCTGAAGAATTCCAGATCAACACCTGCAACAACCCAGGAAACATCTGTGAACGACCGATTGTAGACCAACACCTGTAATAAGCCAGGATTTATCTACATCACCACTTGGGGCATTCGAATGTCAAAAGTGTTCAAAACCCGATGCAGTTTTACACAAGCTCATCTTCAGGGAGCCCTACACCGGTCCCTCTTCAAGACTTCTGAAACAAGTTTACGGATTCTTCCCAACAACGAATGTTAATCTACCGACTTGTTCAGACTCTTCTCAAACCTTTGAAATTAGTTTACGGACGCTTCCCAACAACGGATGCGGCTCTATTGCTGATTCAACTTCAAGATTTCTGAAAATAGTTCACGGGTTCTCCAAGTAAACGGATGTTAACCTATCACTTGTTCAGACTCTTCTCAAACCTTTGAAATTAGTTTACGGACGCTTCCCAACAACGGATGCGGCTCTATTGCTGATTCAACTTCAAGATTTCTGAAAATAGTTCACGGGTTCTCCAAGTAAACGGATGTTAACCTATCACTTGTTCAGATTCTTCTCAAGACTTATGAAAACAGTTCATAGATTCTTCCCAAGTAACGGATGTTAATCTATCAGCTTGTTCAGATGCAACCTCTGAAATTAGTTTACGGACGCTTCCCAACAACGGATGCGGCTCTAGTGCTGATTCAACTTCAAGATTTCTGAAAACAGTTCCCGGGTCCTCCAAGTAAACGGAGGTTAACTTATCGCTTGTTCAGATTCTTCTCAAGCTAACCACCACGGAAGATCGCGCTCGCCAAAATTCTTCCCATCCCCAGCGGAGTTCATCAAAATTCCCCAACAGTAACTTATCTTTGCAAATCCCCAGCCAGAGAATCCTCCGGAATTCAATTCCCCTCAGAGTTTAAGCTTCAGTATCCCCAGCGAAGCCAGACCATTGAACCTTCTCCCCACAGAGTTTTAGGAAGGCAAATCTTGAGTTCCCCGGTGAGGTCGCCAGGGTTACTTCCCATCAAACCGAAGATTCTTAATTTGGCCTCCCCAGCATGAGTCTACTAGTTTGGAACCCCCCAGTAGAGGTCATCAGCAATTCTCTTCCCCAGCGACAGCCAAGGATTTATTTTCCCCGGCAGCAGTCAAAACGCTTTTATCTTCAGCCATCTCGGATTCATGTATCCTTGGCAAGATTAGCTCATCAGCTTACATGCGCATTCATTACATTCATATCATAAATATTGATGTCACGTACATTGCGTCATGCATCATAACATTGCATACAACTAACCCTTTGCCTTTTCAGGAAAGATCAGTCGACAGACAAAGATCATCTTCCGAGATTCATCCAGAAATAGTTCAGATGCGACCCAGACACGGCGACATTCTGATACCTATTCCAGATTCATTCAGACGCATCAGCAGAAACCTTACACCGGTTCCTCTTCAACTTCTCAACTTCTGAAACAAGTTTACGGACGCTTCCCTACAACGGATGCCAATCTACCGACTTGTCCAGACTTTGCTCAACTTCTGAAACAGTTTACGGATTCTTCCCAACTACGGATGTCAATCTACCAACTGATTCAGACTCTTCTCATTTCCTGAAACAGTTTACGGATTCTTCCCTACAACGGATGCCAATCTACCGACTTGTCCAGACTTTGCTCAACTTCTGAAACAGTTTACGGATTCTTCCCAACAACGGATGTCAATCTACCAACTGATTCAGACTCTTCTCATTTCCTGAAATAGTTTACGGATTCTTCCCTACAACGGATGCCAATCTACCAACTGATTCAGACTCTTCTCAACTTTTGACAACAGTTTACGGATTCTTCCCTACAACGGATGCCAATCTACCAACTGATTCAGACTCTTCTCAACTTTTGAAAACAGTTTACGGATTCTTCCCTACAATGGATGTCAATCTACCAACTGATTCAGACTCTTCTCAACTTTTGAAAACAGTTTACGGATTCTTCCCTACAACGGATGTCAATCTACCAACTGATTCAGACTCTTCTCAATTTTTGAAAATAGTTTACGGACGCTTCCCAACAAAGGATGGTGCTCTATCTGCTTATTCAATCTCAACTCCTGAAATAGTTTATAGATTCTCCAGACATGGACGTCAATCCGTTGCTTGTTTGGACCCCGATTCAGAGATGTTCCGAAACATGGATGCCCTTCTAATACTTGTCCACTCACCATTGACATACAGTTCAACATGTCCAGATGGCATCTATAAGCCCATCCTCCTACCAGCAGTCGCCGAATGGCATCTGTAAGCCCATTCCTAGATGGCATCTCTAAGCCCATCCCCCGACAAAATTCTCTCGCACCAGATGGCATCTTTAAGCCCATCACCAAATGGCATCTTTAAGCCCATTCACCTCCACCATCAGATCGCCGAGTGCAAATTTTCTTGGCACATTAGTGTCCAATCTCCTTTTACCTTCAAGTCGCGAAAGGCAAACTTGCCAATCTAACTCTTCAGGTCCAAGAAGATTGAACAGGGGCAACTGTTGTACCCCAAAATTTGCCCTCGCGCTTTTCCACAAGAAATCTCAACTTCAGACATTTCCTGACTTTTCAAACTGGCTCAAGAATCGGAGAAATGGACTTTTCTTGACAGTCAAGCAAAATTAGGGTTTTTACTGATTTTCAGAGCCTTGGATTGTTTCATACAGTTGGCTTAGGGTTTTGATGGATTTTGGCTCAATTTTGATCAAGCGAACGCTATTTGGCATTTAATCAGGAATTAAGGGTTTTATGGGCATATTCTCAGAAAGGTTGAAATTCCACAGTACTTTGCGGTTTATTCCGAGATTCGGGTTGAATTTGCATTGTTCATAATTTAATCAGTAAGAGGAGGCAATTGGTTTGAATTCACCAGTCAAAAGATATGAGCAGTATTGGATTCACAGTGTTTATGGAAAATCAGTGAAGAAGGAATGCGTTTGATCAGTCTATTTGGGTTAACTACTGCTTTATTTTGGATATTGGAAGAGACAGGTTTAATTGATCAATATTGATTTTATTTAAGTTATTTATTATTCTAAAATTGAATGATTGAAATTTATTTTTCAATTGTTTTAATTCAAAGAATTTTAAATAAATAAATAAACAATAAAGAAAATTAGAATTAATTGGATAATTTAGATTTTATTGATATTTGAATTATTTGTACAAATTGTTGTTTATAATTTAAATTATGAACAATAATATACATTAATTTAAATATTACATAAAATAAAAACTATCCTATTCCTAATATTCTTCATTCTTCACTCCGCTCCGGTGCTCCATTTTTTATCTGCAAAAAAAGAAAAGAAAGTCAGAAGGCAATTAAATTAAAAGAGACAGTTAAATTTGCTCATCATTAGGGGCCACTGACTGGGATCAGTTGACCCTCTCTGCAAATCACGGGATTTCTCCCGGTTCACAAAGAGGGAAGAATTCTATTTTTTATTCATGAATGTCAAATGCATAATTTCTAAAAATTCAAACTGCAAACTTCCAATTCAAACTAAACTGAAAAATCCAATTCCACTTTCTATCCAAAGCAAAAGGGAAGTTACTGTCAAAATGCCTAAGTTTACTCAAAGATTACCCAAAAGTACAATTGCTGACAAAATCTATCCCAAGCTGTCAAAGAAGATATAGAAGATATTACAAAATCCCAAGATATCAAGGAAAAGTCAGCACACAAAGCACAAAAGATGGATAAAGATGCAGAGAAGTGGTATGCAAGTAACTTGAATCTTTTTCATCATTTCCCACCAGTAGGGCCCCTTCAGAGAAAGTACAAGAAATAAAATTATATAAAATTCTTTACTGTACTATAGAGTCAGAAGAAGAGAGAAAGAAGCATAGGCAGGTTTAGGCTTAGGAAAAGACAACAAAGATATAACACAAAGAAAGGAACTCAGGTCAGAATATAGAAGAAAAAGATACAAACTAAAGCCTCTGAGTTTCAAGACTAAAAAAACCTGCATCAGTCTCACAAAACCCATCCTAAAACCTAAAAAAAAAGTTCAAATCTGAAGTCAAGCATAACAACCCTGTTTCACATTAATACCTCATAAACCTGCATCAAGCCTCGCCCTCAAGGTCATCAAAACACCTTTCAAAACTCAAAACTGAACATACAAACACATAACCTGAAAATGCCTTAACCTGCCTACTGTCAAGAAAAGAGACAGAACTTCAAACCCATCCAAGCTGATAAACCAAGTTCACACACAACCAACCAAAAACTTCATACTAGCACCATGCCTATCAAACTCAAAGCTATAGCATCTCTAGCCTAAGCCCTCAGTAAAACATCACTGGGCAACACAAACAAGCATACAGCCACACGAGAGAAGAAGAAGAAAGAAGCAATTCAAGGGCCTCAGAAGCAAACAACATCATAGGCAAAGCAACAACTCGAAGCAAGTTTTAGGCAATCCAGAAAGAAGCTAATCAAAACAACACAGTTGTTTCAACCATAGCACATCCAGCAACAACAATTCAAAAGCATAAAGGGCCTCAGAAGCAAGCTTCATCATAGGCAAGGCAGCAAATGTTCCAAAGCATTCAAAATCATTCAGAACATCATCATTAAAATCATAGCATCCAACATAAGCAACAAGCACGCAACTATAGAGAGAGCAAAGAGAAGAGATAAAGTATTGAAAGGGTTTTCAGGGCAAAGGTCTATCATCATCAAACCCTAGAAAAATGGCGAAAAGATAAAAGTACCAAACTTTCCCAAGCTAACTTCCAGAATCGTCACATTTCTCTCCGCCGTACCGGCCTCCTAAAGCGTCACTCCTCCTCTCTCCTCCTTCTCCAAGGTCAGGTAACGAGCTTTCTACCTCTTCTCCTTCACCTCATAATAACGAAAAATCAAGTAAGAACTCAAATCAAAAACATGCAATTCGTAAAAAAGAAAAGAGATAAGAACATAAAACGTTGGAACGAACCCTAAATCAAGAGGACGTGAAGCTTACACCTTGGAGGGAAGAAAGGTCTGGAGGGCGACGCTGGTGGCCGGAATGAGTTGCTCAGGAAGCTCACAAGGATGAAGAGGAACGATGAACCTCAGTGCACGAACGCGCCGTCTCGAACCCTAACCTTCGTTCTGAATGACGAAATGCCAAAGAACCCTAAACATGACTGACCCCCCAAACCTGGGCCTGACCCGTTTCACCCTCTCTGAAGCCCATTAAACACTTCTTTCCTTGTTTAACAAAAAAATTATACTAACCATTTATCTCTTACTAACCTAAGTTAATATTTCACAATTAATCTTTTTTTTATAACACTAACTTCATTTCTTTTTTTACATTAGTAAAAACTTCTCATACTAATATAATCAAGAAAAGATAATTAAAATGTTAAACCCTTTTTTTTTATGATTTATTCTTATTATTTTATTTTTATTAAAATACTTTTTTTACAAACTAATACTTTCTTTTTTCTAAGTTAATCTTTTTTTTATATACTTTATACATAAATTTCGAAATATTAATTTTGTACCTATTATACATTTTTTTATCATATAGTCAAAATATCTTTTTAAATGTATATTTGTATATAAAATAATAATAATAAAATGTTTTTTTTCATATAATTAAAAATTGAAAATACTTCTTTTTATTCTTTTTAATTAATATACATATTTGTACATAATAATAGAAATACATTTTTTCTCTAATATTAAAATTCACAAATATTTGGTTAGAATACTTTCCTTTTTATACATAATACAATTTAATTAAAATTTGAACATACCATTTAATTAAAATATTTTTCCTTTATACATAATTAAACATATAAATCAAAGATTCATTTAAAAACATTTCTCTAGGTCAAAAACCCTAATACGCTTCAATTTCACATATCGCGCTTGTAAATAATTACACATACTCATATACATCTTACACTTACACTTACACAATGCAAATCCATTCATATTGCTCCTATACACTCTTTTATCTCATATTTGTATATTCGATATTTACATTTTGATCGCACATTCGATTTGGTTGTAACTTATTGGATACTATAAGTCTCATCCCCTTTGTACATTTATACCCCCACTCCCGGACACTACTTTGTAATAGCGTAGATTTTACATTTCCGCAATTTACAGTTTTCCAATTATACCATGGTTAGACCTAGGGTTTGTATGTACATAAAATCAAACGCTAGATAACCTAATACAAGACAAATACATGTAATCAATACACAATCACACTTACACCCCCTAGGGTAATCCCACATGTTGCCTTCCAAAATGGGCCATGCTTGCACGTCGAGTATCTTTGGCAAAACAAAATCAAATGATCATAAGTCTCAAAGTGTTGCCTAAACGGAATGATCATAGTCCCTTCAAAGCGAATTGCCAAAGACACTTGGCATCATTGCATTCACGGTCCATACGATGACCCGCGCCCGTCCCGAATAAACTTCCTAAACGCAAGATTATCCACCAATTTCAATGGTGGAACAAAATTGTTAAAAGGGGTTAAAACATAGCAAAAACCTTTGAGTACAATAGGGTAGACAAAACTCTTAGTTACTTGAGATCAAACTTGCAAAAACACTTGCCTTCTTTTCAAAAACCACAATCCACAACACTTTCAAACAAACTCTCAAAAACATTTGAAAACATCTTTTCGAAAAGATTCACACTTTTGTAAAACACTCAAACACGAGTCAAATACATTAGTTGCCTAAGACAAGGCATCTTTCTCCAAAACATTTTCAAAAAGCACCCACACACACACCATTTTCAAAGCAATCGAAAAACAAGGCAAGTGATCTAAAAACCAAGTAACTAAGAGCCCATGGATAACCATGGATGAAAAGGGTGCTAATACCTTCCCTATTCATAATCTACCCCCCGAACCCACGAAATATCTCAAAAGGTTTTTGCTGTGCTTTTTAACCTTTCCTTTAAGATAAAATAAAAAGTCGGTGGCGACTCTTGCTCAACCGCACAAGTGCGAACACGAACGCAAAACACTAGTCAGTTCTCCCACCGTATCACACATAGGATTTGACTACACCCATTTAGATTAGACAACAAGAGTGGATACCGTAGAGTACTACGGGCGCGTGGGGTGCTAATACCTTGCCCTCGCGTAATAGACTCCCTTACCGGATCTCTCGGTTGAAAGACCGTGATTTCTCCCTTTTCAGGTTTTTCAAGATGTTTACCTTTCCCTCTCGGCGGGATAAAAGACGTTCGGTGGCGACTTCATTGATGTTTCATTACATCCAGATGACAGGTTCCAGCCGCGTTGTTTCACTCTCATACTCCATTTACCGCCCGACTATGTTTCAACTGCACCAACAATATGGCGGAGTATGAAGCGTGCATCATGGGTCTTCGAGCAGCTATTGACCTAAGGATTAAGTTCTTAAGTGTATTCGAAGATTCCGCTCTCGTGATCAGTCAGATCAAAGGCGAGTGGGATACGAAGCACCCAAATCTTATTCCTTACAAAGAATATGTATTGACGTTGCTCCCACACTTCGACGAGATAACCTTTTAACACTTCCCTAGAGAGGAGAATCAGTTAGCGGACGCGCTAGCAACGATGTCTTCTATGTTCAAGGTCAGGTGGGATAACGAGGCTCCCCAAATTACCATTGAAAGGTTGGACAAACCCGCATATTACTTTGACATTAAGACTGAAGAGGTAGCAGATAAACCCTGGTTTCACGAGGTAAAGAGGTATCTTGAGGCTCAAGAGTACCCCGAGGGCGCATCTGTTAATGATAAGAAGTTTCTGAGGAGGTTCGCGGTGAAGTTCTTCATTAGCAATGGTATCCTTTACAAGCGTAACCATGACTCAACCTTACTGCGATGTATGGATAAGAACGAGGCAGAAAGGATTATGGCGGAGTTATATGAAGGTACTTTCAGAACTCGTTTCAGTGGACACACCATGGAAAAGAAAATCATACGGGCAGGATATTATTGGTCCACCATGGAAGCCGACTGTTATCAGCATTCTCGGACCTGTCATAAGTGCCAAGTCTATGCTGATAAGGTACACATACCTCTAGTTCCTCTGAACATCTTGACAACTCCTTGGCCTTTTGCAATGTGGGGCATCGACATGATCAGCGAGATCAGATCTACTGCGTCCAACGAGCATCGTTTCATCCTGGTAGCAATTGATTACTTTACAAAGTGGGTTGAAGCATCTTCTTTTGCTACAGTGACCAAGAACGTCGTGGCATGGTTTATTCGGCATAATTTGATCTGCCGATACGGTGTACCGGAGAGGATCATTACGGACAATGGTACAAATCTCAACAATACGATGATCACCGAGCTCTGCAAGAAGTTCAAGATACAGCATCACAACTCTTCTCCTTACCGGCCTAAGATGAATGGGTCTGTTGAAGCGGCTAATAAGAACATCAAGAAGATTGTGCAGAAGATGACGGTGACATACAAAGATTAGCACGAGATGTTACCATTTGCTCTTCATGGGTACCGTACCTCAGCACGGACGTCAACAGGGGCAACACCCTATTCCTTGATATATGGCATGGAGGCAGTCTTGCCCATTGAAGTTCAGATACCCTCTCTTCGGATTATGAAGGATGCAGGTTTGAGCGAAGATGACTGGATTCAGACTCGGCTAGATCAGTTGAACTTAATCAATGAAAAGAGACTTACTGCTATTTTTCATGGTCAGACGTATCAAAAACGGATGATCAAGGCATTTAACAAGAAAGTCAGGAGACAAGAGTATCAAGTTGGGGATCTGGTCATCAAACGCATCATACTACCTCAAGGTGATCCCAGGGGCAAATGGACCCCTACCTACGAAGGGCCATTTGTGGTTAAGAACATTTTCTCAAGAGGAGCTATGATTCTAACCACCATGGATGGTGACGACCTTCCTCACCCCGTCAATGTAGACATAGTGAAAAAATACCACACATAATCAAAGACCCGCTAGGTCGACTGACCTAGGCAAAAATAAGGGCTTCCCGGAGAACCAAAAGGGTTCGGGCAAAAATAAGGGATGAAAATGAAAAAATCTGTACACCCGGCAAGTCGAAAACCTAAAAAGGCGGCTTGGGCAAAAAAGGGTATCCTGGTGGACTGAAAACCCGAAAGGGCGGTCCAGGAAAAAATTAGGGATTAAAGCGTAACACTATGTCTCATTGGATCACCTTGCAACCAGACTTCGGTATCAACTATCAAGCTCGGACGACACTAATCAATCTGATCTACCTTCAACCAAGTAGCAAAATGATGAGACGCTTGAAGACATAAAGGCAATAGCAGAGTTGGAACCCAATGGGATTGTTCACATAGCTGTTTTTATTTGTTTTTCATAAATTGTGTAAATTCTATCATTCGGCGGTGTTCTCTTACTAGGACGTCAACCTCTTGTACAAAAGACGCCTATTTACAGGCCAGACTTCAAAGTCAATACAATTCATTTCACAAATAAATTTCAAACTGTTTTCCTTTTTCTGTTTTGTTTTGCAAGAACGTCCAATGTTCATTTTTGATATATGCATTTGACAATAATTGCTGCTCATAAATATTTACATACGAAACAAAAGATGATTACTCGTAATATCAGGAACAAGGGCAAATAAGAATTGTCCAAACCGTACAGTTGCTCTGTCCACCAGGTATAGGGATAGACCTAGTTGGAGGAAACAATTGAAAGTACACTCATTCCCCGCAGAGTAAGGAGAAAGATAATGGTGTTAGCTCTCCCCAGCTGAGGCTCGCAACCGCAAATGAATCGGTAATATTCTCCCCAAGCAGAGTTTATCTACCATCAGTTTGAAAAAATATCCCCAATGGAGTTTGAAAAATTATCCCCAGTGGAGTTTGAAGAATTATCCCTAGTAGACTCTGGAAGATTTTCCCCAATAGAGTCTAAAAGATTATTCCCCGTGAAGTCGCAACTGGAAAATCATCCCCAGCGGAGTTCATTCCTTTTACAAACAGAAACTCAATTCCCAACAAAGTTTATCATCACCAACAACGGTAATTCATCCCCAGCCAAGGTTATTTCTCCAAATCAACAGATCCTCCGGCAGAGTATGTCCTCCCCACAGAGTCATTTCCTCATCATTTTATTCCCCAGTGGAGTTATCCTCTCCTGCAGGTTTATTCTCACAATCATCTTCATTCACTATCCTCAACGGAAACGAAGAATTCAACTCTTTTCTCCAGCAGTAATTCGGGATTTATTTTCCCCAGCTAAAAACATCACATTTCCATACATCATGACACATGCATATACACATCATAAAAATAAAATCTCATTTATTTTGAGAACAACATTTCTTGATACATATCATGCATTACATACAGCTAACCTTTACCTTTCAGGAAGGATACAATCAAATTCTCACAAAATTCAAGCTATGAAGCCTCTACCTCAGTTGAATAATGGACGACTGAAGTTCCTAAATGTCAACAAAGATGATTCCTCAGTTGAATAACAGACGACCGAAGTTCCTAAATATCAACAGAGATGATTCCCCAGTTGAATACAGACGACCGAAGCTCCTAAAATTCAACTTTCCTCTTTAATAGAGATGATTCCTCAATTGAATACGGATGACTGAAGTTCCTAAATGTCAACAAATATGATTCCTCAGTTGAATAACGGACGACCGAAGTTCCTAAATGTCAACAGAGATGATTCCCCAGTTGAATACGGACGACTAAAGGTCCTAAAATTCAACTTTCCTCTTTAATAGAGATGATTCCTCAGCTGAATACGGATGACTGAAGTTCCTAAAATTCAACAGAGATGATTCCTCAGTTGAATACGGATAACTGAAGTTCTTAAAATTCGACAGAGATGTTTCCTCGGTAGAATACGGAAGACTGAAGTTCCTAAAATTCGACTGGAGATGTTTCCTCGGTAGAATACAGATGACTGAAGTTCCTAAAATTCAACAGAGATATTTCCTCAGTAGAATACGGATGACTGAAGTTCCTAAAATTTGACAAAGATGTATCCTCGGTAGAATACGAATGACTGAAGTTCCTAAAATTCGACAGAGATGATTCCTCAGTAGAATACGAATGACTGAAGTTCCTAAAATTTGACAGAGATGTTTCCTCAATAGAATATAGATGACTGAAATTCCTAAAATTCAACAGAGATGATTCCTCAGTAGAATACGGACGACCGAAGTTCCTAAAATTCAACAGAGATGATTCCTCAGTAGAATACGGACGACCGAAATTCCTAAAATTCGACAGAGATGATTCCTCAGTAGAATACGGATGACTGAAGTTCCTAAAATTCGACAAAGATGTTTCCTCGGTAGAATACAGATGACTAAAGTTCCTAAAATTCGACAGAGATGATTCCTCAGTAGAATACGGATGGATGAAGTTCCTAAAATTCGACAGAGATGTTTCCTCGGTAGAATACGGATGACTGAAGTTCCTAAAATTTGACAGAGATGATTCCTCAGTAGAATACAGATGACTGAAGTTCCTAAAATTCGACAGAGATGTTTCCTCAGTAGAATACAGATGAATGAAGTTCCTAAAATTTGACAGAGATGATTCCTCAGTAGAATACGGATGACTGAAGTTCCTAAAATCCGACAGAGATGATTCCTCAGTAGAATACGGACGACCGAAGTTCCTAAAATTCAACAGAGATGTTTCCTCAATAAGAATACAGACGATCGAAGTTCCTAAAATTCAAACAGAGATGACTCACCAGCAGAATACGGACGACCAAAGTTCCTAAAATTCTACTTCCCTCAACAAAGATCAGCCTTCCCCAGCGGAATCTTCCTCAACGACAAGTATACCATCTCTTGCTAAGGAATCTCTTATGCGATCGACACTCCTTCGAATGGCATCTTTAAGCCCATCTCCTGTCATCAGTTTCCAAATGGCATCTATAAGCCCATTCCCGACATCACAAGACAATTACCACTTCATGCGAGTGCAAATTTTTGGGCACTCTAGTGTCCAATCATCTTCCACCTTCAGATCATGAAAGGCAGACAAGCCAATCTAAATCTCCAGGTTTAAGAAAATTGAACAGGGGCAGCTGTTGTACCCCAAAATTTTCCCTCCCATATTTCTCAAAATATTTCAAGAAAGATCCTCAAGTTGCTCAAGGTAGTCCAAGGGTTGGCCAGACAAGCTCTCTCCTAAGGCAGTCTACCTCAAATTAGGGTTTCATGTTGCATCAAGATACTTGAATCCAAGTGATCCTAAATGCTCACCAATGTCCTAATATGCTCTCAAGATCATCAATGTCAAGTTTCAAGCCTTGCAGAGGAAGTTTGCTTAGTCAATTGCTCAAAGGCCTGAAAATCGACTGTGCTAGGGCAAAAGTCAACTGTGGCCCACATACAGTTAAACTTCAAGATTTTTGGTTAATATCCTCATTTTGAAGTATATTTCATCATTTTATCAAGGGTTTATCATTATTCATCAAGGATTGCTCATATTTCATCAAGACTCAAAAGTTGCTAAATTAGGGTTTTGTAGGAAAAGTCAACTCAACTTTGACCAAGCATAACTTTCTCATACTTTACGATAAATGACCCATCCAAAGCTCATTTTGAAGAGGATGCAATTACCTACAATCCATCTTCAGCTACCAAGTTCAAAATATGCACTCACAAGAAGTTATGAATTTGGACATTATAGGTTATTTTGGAAATTCAACAAAAATACCTTTTTTGCCAAAGTTTCATACATGAGCATGGAATATCAAAATAAGATGATACTAAAAGGGTTGATTAGAGGACATCTCAAGCTTTCTAAAAAGTTCAAGAAAACCTCTAAAGAGTCAAAATTTAGGAAGTTATGCACTGGCGAAGTTGACCTTTTTTGCAAAATTGCCAAAAGTTAACTATGCCTAAAACTTCAAATTTTGCCAAATGGGCCCCATCTTTTTCACTTGTTTTGAGTTGGCAACATAATCCACGAGCTCTATCCCTTTCCACTTGTCCTTATCATGTTTTTATTATTTATTTTGATTTTTATTTGAATTATTTAAATTTAAATCAAAACAAATCATATAAAATCGAAAATATTGAAAGAAAGAGATTTTATGCTTGTTTCAGGTTTCAATTACAGCTAGCAAGTATTCAAACTCTTGCAAGGCATTAGGGTGGACAAAAAGATTGGATTTAGGCCATTTTTGGAAATATTTAAAGGAGAATCAAATTAAAGATCCAAATCATTGATGGAGGAAGATTGAGAGCAGTTATCAACCCTAATTCCTTCATTGATACATATAGAGGGCGTGCAGACTCAAAAAGAAGGTTAGAAACAGGCGCAACAAGAAAAGCAACATTTGAAAAAAATCAAGAAAAGTGTCAAATCGAATTCCTATTTCCAGGCATCCTCAAGGCCTTCTAGCTATCTCAATCGACTCCTGGGACTCTCAGCAAGCTAAAGCAATCAAGAACCAAGCCTTTCCAGTCCCAAAAAGCTCTGTAAGTCCATCACGAAACTCATGAAATCTTGAATTCGGTTAGCATGATTTAGGCATTGTTAGGATGAATTAACCACATATTCTTGATCTATGGAACATATGCAAGCTTTCTGTGTTGTTTAATTTCATTTACATAGCCTGTGTTGGAATGTGCCATTGTTAGGGTTTCATAGCTTGATTTGGGAGTTTTCTGTGCAGGCTAAATTAGACCATGAAAGGGCCACCATTACACTCAGGAGGTCCAGACGAATCGATTGGTGGCCCTAGTTTTTATTTATTTTGCTCACAATTGATTTTGAGAATGCAGAGGTCTGTAGCGACGGACGTTGTCTGTAGGTATAGGTTCCCAAACCTTTAGCCACAAAGAGAGGAAGGAGACGAAGACGTGTCCTCATCTGATTTGGCCATTTGAATTTTCGCACAAAAATTTCATTGCTTCGCTTGTTTCATATATTATTATTATGTATATTATGTACAACAAAAACAAATGGTACAGTGGTAGCCAGGCAAACATTAAGGCATTGGAAAGCTGGAGGTCAGGGGTTCGACCCCTGCCTCTAACATTTGTGTTTTTCCTAATTTCTTTCAGGTTATCCAGTGTGTTTGCAAGCCTAAGGACCATCATGTGTCCTCATCACTCAGCCTGCCAGATAGCCAGATGGCCAAATCTAAAGGCCACCACTGGAGGAGTACAATAGACCAGGGTCAACGCATGGCATGGGATTACAAAGTCAGCGTGGATCATCATCTCTTGGGCCCAAAAGCTGATATTCACACCTCTCCAAAGTTGCTAAACTCAGGCCCAATTTCTTTCTTCATTCTTTTTTTATTTATTTTATTTAAATTATTTATTTATTTACTAACCAATTAAATTATTTTCTTTTTATCAAAAAATCACAAAAATATTATTTTTCACCAATTAGATTTAGGTATATTTTTTATCAATAAATTAATTAATTAAATTAGGTTTATTAATTTAGATAACTTTGATTTCTTTTTGTATATAATTAAAAATAATTAGAATAATTAGGTTTTTATTCAAAATTTAATTTAATTTTTTTCCTAAAATAATCAAAAAAACCAAAAATAAGTCATGTAATTATTTTCATTAATTAATTTGTTCACTAATTATTTTAGCATTTAATTTTTAAAAACCTAGTTTCTTTTCTTAAAAAATATTAAAAACAACAAAAACATTTTCTCTTTTCACTAGGATAGAAGGGTCAAAACCCTAGTTCGCATTCGATCTAATTTGTCATCGCGCGCTTTATTTTTATCCCAATTATTGTAACTGCCCACAGTTCATAATAATTTTAATTAGGACGTTTATTTACATTTATCGCTTTAATTTTCAAAGGGTTTGTTTTTGGCTATGTAAATACCCGAAGCCTTGTAATAGCGTAGTTTAATTTCCACACTTTAAATTCCGCAAAATATTAACTGTTAAATGTATAATATTAGGATGCATGATAAGAATGTATGTTTAATTTTAAGACAGTTAGATAACCCTAAACATGTGCAAAGATAAATAATCTGAAATTGAATCACTCGCACATGCGCATTCCTAGGGTACACTCCCACTTGGTTGCCTTCGGTAAATGGTCATTGAGTATAGGATGCTTTAGTGGTTATCCTTTTGTCTAAAGATCATAGTTGCCTCGGAAAGGTTGCCTCGGATATTATCGCCTCGGATAATTGATCTAAGACATTAGGGTTATTACTAAGACGTCCTAACATTACTTTAGTGATCGTACGTCCCTTTTCGAATTGACCCTCAAATCTCCAACGACGGTGCTACCTACTCACTAATAGTGGGATAGCGCTGTCTAAAGGAAACAAATACATAACGATTCTTTTTTCGAGTAGGTAGATTAGTTCTTAAGTACTTGCTCAATCAAAACAAACTTTTTCACACTTACACTCCTTTACAAACAAGTTTTCAAAAACACTTCATTACACTCTTGAAGACAGAAGCAAGAGTTAAATCGAAGTTAAAACAAAAACTTTTTCAAAAGCCCACAAACACAAAGAAAACATTTTTGAAAATGATGAGCAAGTGCCTAAGAGACCTTAGATAACTACGGATAGAAAGAGTGCTAATACCTTCCCTTTCTATAATCTACCCCCCGTACTCAGAAATATCTTGAAAAAGGAATTTTTCTATGCTTTTTTCCTTTCCTTGTTGGATAAAATAAAAGTCGATGGCGACTCTTGCTTATCGCGACATTTTGCAAACACAAATGCAAAACGCAAACCAGCAATTCCTTAAAAAATAGGGAAACACGTCCCGGTTCTGGCCACCGTATCACACAAGCGACTAAGAGCCCATAGATAACTATGGATGAAAAGGTGTTAACACCTTCCCTTTTCATAATCTACCCCCCGGACTCAAGAAATAATCTCAAAGGTATTTCCTGTTCTTTTCCACCTTTCCTTTTGGATAAAAGAAAAGTCGGTGGTGACTCTTGCTAATCACAACAATTGCGATAAAATGCAAAACATCCCAAGTCAGTTCTCCCACCGTAGTACAGAACTGGCGACTCTGCTAGGGATAGGAACTTAAAAGTGGGGTTACCTTAGGGCTAGATCACATTTTTTTGCTTTCAATGTTTGACTTGCTTGCTTTACATTTTGGTTCCTTGTTTGGGCTTGTTTTAAATCCTCTACTCGGATTTGGGATACCTTATAGGTAAGTAGAAATATGTTGTGGAAACTGTGCGGGGTATACTGACATGGTCTAAGCAATAGCTACGTTAGTGTGACACATTTGTGGGTACCGGTAGCCCTTGAGTAGTCAAGGAGAATACGAGGTCGTTGTGTGGTGTCATGAAGCACTAACTAACTTTAGAACCTTTACTTGACCAACTTGGCCATTAGGAAGTAATGAGATAGCCGACTTTGGTGCAGTCTGAAGTTGGTTGATACTCGATACTACATTCATTGAGGTCAGACTTCTCGGGATATTTCGGTCGCCATGAAAGAGGCTTGTGCTGAAACAATGCCTGATAAGAAAGATCAATGATTTTGAGATCCCTTAGAACCCGATTACTATTTCTAGGACAGGTTTGAGCCAACTAAACTTCAAGAGGGTACTTACCTATAAAAATCCATGCAAGCCTAAACCTAAGGAATTGTTTGCCTTTTTTGTATATGCTTACTTGTACATAGCATCATAAACATCATAACATCATACCCATTATGACTAACCATTTCAAGGATTATTGGGATTTATCTTTGTTCTGTTTTGTAGGACATGGCTTTGATCCACAGGAATACTATCCAAGTCAATCTCGTAAGAATTCCTCCCCAACTCAAAGAGTTAGCATCAAGGGTCCCGGAGAATTCTTCATTCTCCAAAAGACAGGGTCGCCTCCTAAACTTGGTTACCTCTAGCACTGATGAAGATGTGATGAAGGTGCTTTTCCAGTTCTTTGATCCTCTACACCATTGCTTTACTTTTCCCGATTATCAGCTCGTGCCTACTATAGAAGAATTCTCTCAACTCTTGAGGATTTCTATTCTCAATCAACTACCTTTCAATGGTACGGAAAGAGATCCAAGATCTGAAGAGGTTGCCCGAGCATTACACTTGCAACAATCTGATGTCACGACTAATTGGGAAACAGGGAGTGGTGTCAAAGGGTTCTTAGCCAAGTTCTTGTTTGAGAAAGCTCAAGATTGTTGGAATTCTTTGGATTTACAAGCTTTTGAAGAAATCTTGGCCCTTCTCATCTATAGGACGGTTTTGTTTCCAAACCCTGACCAACTTATAGATGTAAATGCTGTCAAAATCTTCATGTCTCACAATTCAGTGCCTACTTTGTTGGGAGATATCCTACATTCTTTTCACTCTCGCACTATGAGGAAGAGAGGGATCCTCACGTGTTGCACTCCTCTCTTGGCTAGATGGTTTATTTTGCATCTTTCCCGGTCTGCGTTGAAGAACGAGCAAGGCTTGAGATGGTCCCATAGGCTAATGATGCTCAGACATTCAGATATTGATTAGTGTTCTCGATCCTTAGAGAATGTTACTATCATCGACTGTTGTGGGGAATTCCCTAATGTCCCTTTGCTTGTAACTAGGGGGGTATCACTTACAACCCTTGCTTAGCCTTAATACAATTTGGGTATGCACAAAGAGACGGCCCGCATGATGCGCTCATTTAAGGTGTGGTGTTCGACTATAAAAGTGATGATCAAGGCTACCGTCAGAGGTTTATACGAGCTTGGAGGATGGTAAACAAGGTGGATAGTAGGACATTGGGACACAAGAATTCCATTCCACTTCATCCTTACCTTAGGTGGGTACGGGCTCGTGCACAGAGTCTTGCAATGCCTTATTCTTCTATCCTCCCTGTTATCATAGAGCCTGTTGTTGAAGGAGATGTCTTGTATACTGTCCTTCATCAAAACATGCCTACCTCTATCAAATATTTTTAAAGAGATTGGGTTTAGCTAAAGGAATAACGAGACACCTCCGAGGCCCGATTCTACACCAATGAGAAGAAGGTTCTGGAACTCATCGAGCAGCTTCATGAAGAGCGGAGTCTGAACGCCTACATCGCGCCAAAGCGGATGCGTTCAACCTTTTTGTCTTAAGAGTTTTTGTATTTTATTTCTTTCTTTGTAAGCCCAAAAAGGTATGATGTACTTAAACTTGGATTTATTAATGCAAGGTGTGTTCCCTTTTTTGTCTAAAAGCAAATTTAAATCTTTAATTTCCTTGAAATCATTTGCATATGCATCGTTATTCATCATAACACAAACAGGTTTCTTACAACAAGTCTACTTATCTTTCTACTATTTATTTCAGTGAGATGGATATTGAACAAACAGTAAAAGATCTCCAAGCATAGAACACTCAATTCCAACAAATGTTCTTGACCCTGGAAAAAGGACAAGAGGATTTGAAAACTCTACTGATCAAAGAAAAAAAGAAGAAAGCGAAGAAAACAGCTGGTGTTTTGAATCTGGGAAGAAGGTTCAAAGGACCAGCCAAATGAAATCTAGACTTCGCAACATCATCGGGTGAAGGGGATAGTCAAGAGGAGAAAAACAAGGAAGTGAATGTTCATCCAGATTCCGAAGAAGAAGAAGAGGTTGATTACTCCGAAGAGCATTATCCTCCAGCTGACAATAAATACAAACAGTTGGAAGACCGCCTCAATGCTATGGAGATCCAGAGGGTACCCGAATTGGATTTTGAAGAACTAGGACTTGTCTCAGGGGTCGTCATCCCACAGAAATTCAAGATCCCCACTTTCGCTAAATATGACGATGTCTTTTGTCCGAAGCTGCATTTAAGGTCATACGTCAGGAGAATTCAACCCCATACTGCGGATAGGAACCTATGGGTGCATTTCTTCCAAGAAAGCATGTCAGGGACGCAGTTGGATTGGTTCTATCAGTTGGAAGGGACCAATATTCGCAATTGGGAAGATTTTGCTGCTGCTTTTTACAAGCAATACCAGTATAACACATACTTAGCTCCAACTCGGACACAGTTGCAAGACATGTCTATGGGTGCAGGTGAAGGTTTCAAAACCTATGCCTAAAAATGGCGGGATCTCGCGGGAAGAGTCAAACCCCCTCTATTTGACAGAGAATTAGTGGATATATTCTTAGGCACACTATCTCGTCCATTCTTCAACCACCTAATTGAAACATCCTCGGCTGGATTTACCGAATTAATCATGACTGGTGAACGCGTAGAAGCGGGTATAAAAAGTGGAAAAATTCAAAGAGATGCATCCTCAAGCACGATGAAGAAACACTTTTCTGGAAAGAAGGAAGTCAATGTTTCATACGACCATAGGAATCAAAATAAAACTGAACGTCGCCCGTCGATATGGGCTGCTATGATTTCTAATCCTACACCAAATCAGCAGAGAAATTATCAACGCAGGCCAGAGGTGCTCATGAGACGATTCACCCGAATCAACATGACCTTGTCCCAAGTTCTATCACATCTTTTGAAATCCAATCTGGTGATCCTAAAAGAAGCTCCCAAGAACCCCGATACAGGTTCTCCTCGCCACAATCCGAATTCTCGATGTGCCTATCATTCTGAAAGCCCTAGACATGATACCAACGACTGTTGGGCCTTGAAGAATAAGGTACAAGACCTTATTGAGGCAAAAGAGATTAAGTTTGATCCCCCAGAAACACCTAATGTGATAATGGCGCCAATGCCCAAACACAGTCAAGGTGTCAATGCTGTTGATGATGAGTGTTTTGTCTCCTCTATAAATGATTTAACTACTCCTCTTTTGACCATTAAACATAATCTATTATGAGACGGTCTGTTTTCGGGTTGTGATGAAAGTTGTCAATTATGTATGACTCTACCAAATGGATGTTTGTTACTGAAGGTGGGCGTCCAGCGCTTGATGGCTAACAGAGAAATCCTGTTTGAAAAATTCCTCTTATCAGAAACTCCTGTGAAGATGTCTCAATAATCACCATTTTCGACAATCCTCCCAGGGTCTCCACCAAAAGACCCGTTAAGATTACATCTGTTTAAAAGTCTGCTCCCCGAATCATCACCGTGCCAAGGCCAATACCATATTCTTCGGATAAAGCTGTTTATTGGAACTATGGGGATGGCGTCTATTACTACGGTGTCAAGAAAGATC
Source organism: Vicia faba (assembly GCA_948472305.1). Taxonomy (NCBI): domain Eukaryota; kingdom Viridiplantae; phylum Streptophyta; class Magnoliopsida; order Fabales; family Fabaceae; genus Vicia; species Vicia faba. The sequence goes on from OX451735.1 coordinate 885,556,051, forward strand.
TGTTGGTTGTCCAAGATAAAGTTGAGAAAGACACTGATCCTGACATCGTCAATATCATTAGGACCAGTAAGATAATAAGAAGTGGAAGGATCTTCTCACCTGAGATGTCTCCAAAGACCATTGCTACTCCTGTAATTATTCTCGCTACCGCTCCTACCTACATTCCCAGTAATACTCCTGTTGATAAACCTACTGTTATTCCTCCAACCAAGACAAAGGGAAAGGAGGTGTTATCTGAGCCTGTCCAGACGAAGGCACATCCAGAGGATATTCCTGAAGCTTTCAGAAGAGAGATAGAAGAAATACTGAAAATAATCAAGAAAAGTGACTACAACGTCATGGAACAGTTGGGACAAACCCCCTCGAAGATATCAATGTTGGCCTTACTCTTGTGTTCAGAGGCCCATGCGAAAGCCTTGATGAGGTTTCTAAAGACCACCCACGTGCCCCAAGATACTTCCATTGACCAATTTGAGAATTGTGTGGCCAGTCTAACTACTGGCAATGGATTGGGCTTTTCTGACACCGACTTGACTCCCAAAGGAAGGAAACACAACAATGCCTTTCACGTCTCCATTGAGTGTAGGGGAACTAAGCTAGCCTATGTTCTGGTGGATACGGGCTCATCGCTGAATGTTTTGCCCAAAAATGCTCTTGACCGGCTAGACTGCGAGGGACTCACTTTAAAGCCTAGCAGCATTGTAGTGAGGGCCTTTGATGGTTCTAAGAGGACAATGCACGGAGAAGTTGACATCCCCATAAAGGTTGAAACTCAGACCTTTGATTCAACTTTCTACGTGATGGATATCCGCCCTTCATATTCCTGTCTTTTGGGCCGACCTTGGATTCATGGCGCTGGTGCCGTCACCTCTACATTACATCAGATGTTGAAGTACCCGATCAAGGAAAAAATAATCATTGTCCATGGGGAAGAGGAATATATGGTCAGTCACCTGAACTCTTTCAGGTACATGGATATGGACGGTGAGTTCATCGAAACTCCATGTCAGCATTTCGAGGAGGTCCCGCAAACAGTTGCGGCAACTAAGACTACTACCCAGACTCCAAAGGCTACCATACTGCCATTGAGAATGGCCTCTTTAAAGGATGCTAGAGCAGTGATTGAAGAAGGTGGATGCACTATCTGGGGTCAACTTCCGGATATTCCCTACAAATCCAACAAATTTGGTTTGGGTTTTACTTCGGAAGCACAAAGAGATGTTCGATGAACTCGCACCGGGGGCCACCTTTATGTATCAATAAGCAATCAGGGAGTCAACACAGTGGAAGACAATGATGGCAGTTGTGACCTGGATGAGTGGATTTTTCCAACTACCAGCGGAGGATTCAACAACTGGGAAGCCAAAGAATTTGTCCCTATTACATTTATCCAATAGTACTTGTCTTTAAATTTTTGTCAGATTTGTAATAATTAAACAATTTAGACTTTAAAACCTTGTGTCTTACCCGAGGCACAATGGTCCATTTGTGAGGGTTGTTACTTCATCTTCATATGTCATAAATAAATCATGAACGTTTTTGCATGCAAACTTTGTGCTCTTTGTTCTTATTTTTCTACCTTTTATTTGTTCAAAGATAGCTATGCTCTTACACACACTCACATATCAAAATGTAGATCCACATCCACTCAGGATCCCATGGATAACGATTCTGCTATGCCCTATCATGACTTTGGAAATCTGATCTACCAAGCCGAAGACGAAGGTGAGGAAGACTGTGAGTTACCAGGAGAGCTAGCCAGGTTATTGCAATAGGAAGAAAGGATCATACAACCCCACAAAGAGCCATTAGAAACAGTTAACTTAGGTACTGAAGAGGACAAGAAAGAAGTCAAGGTAGGTGCCAACCTGGAGTCTAGTGTCAAGAAACGCTTAACTCAGTTACTATATGGCTATGTTGAGGTCTTTACTTGGTCGTACGAAGACATGTTAAGACTCGACATTAACATCGTGGTCCATCCTCTGTCGACAAAAGAAAATTGCCCTTCGGTAAAACAGAAAGTCCGTCGCATGCAACCGGAAATTTCAGAGAAAATCAAGACTGAAGTCATGAAGCAGTTCAACGCCAGATTCTTAGCCGTCACCTCCTATCCACAATGGGTCGCCAATGTTGTTCCAGTTCCTAAAAAGGACGGTAAGGTACATATGTGTATGGACTACAGGGACTTAAATAGAGCAAGCCCCAAGGATGACTTCCCTCTTCCCCACATTGATATTCAGGTTGACAACACCGTATAACATAAAGTATTTTCCTTTATGGATGGTTTCTCCAAATACAACCAGATCAAAATGGCACCTGAGGACATGGAAAAAAAGACCTTCGTCACAGAGTGGGGTACATTCTTTTACAAGGTTATACCATTCGGGTTGAAGAACGCTGGGGAACCTATCAGCGTGCCATTGTAGCTCTGTTTCACGACATGATCCATCATGATATATAGGTCTATGTGGATGACATGATAGCCAGATCTCAAACTAAAGAGGAACACCTTGACCATATGCTGAAACTGTTTGAAAGACAGAAGAAATATAAATTAAGGCTGAACCCGAATAAATGCACTTTTGGAGTGAGGTCCGGCAAACTCTTAGGCTTCATTGTTAGCGGTAAAGGTATCAAAGTGGACCCTGCGAAGGTAAAAGCAATATAAGAAATGCCTGCTCCTCGCACTGAGAAGGAAGTTATGGGATTCTTAGGACGGCTAAACTACATCGCCCAGTTCATTTCCCATCTAACCGTTACTTGTGAACCAATCTTCAAAATACTGAAGAAAGATCAAGTGGTGGAATGGAACGACGACTACCAGACTGCCTTCGATAGGATCGAAGAGTACCTTCAAGGGCCTCCCGCTTTGATGCCGCCAATCGAGGTAAGACCTTTAATCATGTATCTAACTATCTTGGAAAATTCAATGGGGTGTGTGTTGGGGCAGCATGACGAGTCTGGCCGAAAAGAGCATGCAATATACTACCTGAGCAAAAAGTTTACCGACTGTGAAACCAGATATTCACTGCTCGAGAAAACTTGTTGCACTCTGGCATGGGCTGATCGTTGGCTACGACATTATATGCTGACCCACACTACCTTATTGATATCCAAGATAGATCCATTAAATATATATTCGAGAAGCCCTCCCTCTCTGGAAGAATAGCGAGATGGCAGATGATCCTGACTGAATACGACATTCAATACACTACCCAGAAAACAATAAAAGGAAGTGTGTTAGCCGATCACCTTGATCACCAGGCTATGGATGACTATCGGTCCATGAAATTCGAGTTCCCAGATGAAGACATCATATTGGTAAACAATTGTGAAGAACTCAGACCATATGACGGACCTGAGCAACGATTCCAATGGACCCTGGTTTTTGAAGCAGCTTCCAACGCACTCGGCAACGACATAGGCGCTGTGATCATATCCCTTGAAGGATGTCATACTCCCTTCACTGTTAGGCCGTGTTTCAATTGTACCAATAATATGGCAGAATATGAAGCACGTATTATGGGTCTCAAAGCTGCCATAAATTTGGGAATCAAGTCCTTAAGTGTATTTGTAGATTCATCCTTAGTCATCAGTCAGTTCAAAGGAGAATGGGACACAAATCACCCTAATCTCATCCCTTACAAAGAACATATGTTGACATTAATCCCATATTTTGAGGAAATTACTTTTGAGCATTTTCCACGAGAGGAAAATCAACTAGCGGACGCGCTAGCCACCATGTCATCCATGTTAAAAATCAGGTGGGATAATAAGGCTCCTCAGATCACCATTGAGAGGATGGACGAACCAGCTTACTGTCATGAGATTAATACTAAAGAATTAATGGACAAGCCTTGGTTCCATGAAATTAAGAGATATCTCGAGGCCGAAGAGTATCCAGAGGAAGCTTCAATCAATGACAAGAAATTCCTGAGAAGATTCTCTGCTAAGTTCTTCCTCAGTAACGGAGTTCTCTATAAGCGTAACTGTTGCACCCCAAAATTTACCCTCTCATGTTTTCCAAAGTCTTCCCCCTGCATGGTTGATCACAAACCCTTGCCTAAGGAAAAAGAAAATTTTTGAGTGGTGCTTTAAGTATCTTTCAATTGGCATTCTGAAAGACCCTTCGATTAGCATTCTGAATGAGCATTTCGATTGGCATTCTGAAGGAGCATTTCGATTGTCATTCTGAAGGAGCATTTCGATTGGCATTCTGAAAGACCATTCGATTGGTATTCTGAATGAGCCTTTCGATTGGCATTTTGGACAAGCACTTCGATTGGCATTCTGAAAGACCCTTCGATTGGTATTCTGAAGGAGCACTTCGATTGGCATTCTGAAAGGCCCTTCGATTGGTATTCTGAAGGAGCACTTCGATTAGCATGAAACAACACCTTTCGATTGGCCTGCTAACAAAGCCTTTCGATTGAAATTTTAATTAGTACCCTTCGATTGATCTTTGGGCAAGGGCCATTCGAAGGAGGTCATCAAGAGGGCACTCAAGTCAAAAGCGTCCAGGTTCATTCAAGAGACACAAATGTTTCAAAAAAGGAAAACTTTTAATGTGTCCGTTTCTTGTCTCATGGCATTTAATGGCATGTTTAATGGTTGTCTCTTGCCATTACTGCACCCTCACACCCCTATAAATACAGAGGCCAGCATACAACCAAACACACAAAAAACTCTGCAGGAAAACAAAAGACACAAAAATACACACAAAAACTCTACACGAAAATATACAGAAAAAATAGAGAAAAGAAACAGGGAGAACTTGGAGGTACGCTGCCAAAAATCATCAGCACTTCCAGGAAGCCATACCCAATCCCTGCACCAGCCATTCCACGCCCAAAAATCCCAGATTGAAAGTGCCTACATCCATTTAGTGCCCAGATCGAAGGTGCCTACATCCAGGAAGCGCCCAAATTAAAAGTCCAATCAGCTGGTAAGAAAGGGTAAACTATCCAACCTCATATTTGCATAATACATCCATACTGGTTGTTACCTTCGATTTTCTATCCTATATAGGATCAAGAGGCCTGGGTTTGGCCCCAGGTCATGTTCTTCGTTTGCTAACATTTGCTGCAGATTTAGCCTGAAGAGACCCAACAAGTGCAGGATCGAAGGGCCTGAGGTTCGATACAAAGGCCCTGCATTTTATTTCGCTAACATACTTTTGCAGGTATAACATTCCAGAGTGAAGGAGACACCTTCTCTGGATCAAACTCATTAGCATGCTGGATCGAAGGAGGCATCTCATTCCTGGATCGAAAGCCATGACCTCCATGATTAAAAGATAATCCTCTTCCCTGGATCGAAGGCTTTTCATGCCCACTTCCTGGCCCAATCGAAAGAGCCATGACCCTGTCTGGATTGAAGCTTCCATTCCCTCCCTGGGTCGAAACTCCCTTTTTTCCCTAGATCGAAGGATCCCCCCTTGTATTTTATTTTTGTTTTCATTGCCATCTTTTTATCTTTTTTAATTAACATTAAAATCAAAAACCACAAAAACATTAGGCTAGTTTTTTCTATTAAATTAACTTGGTTAATTAATCTTTTAATTATCTTAACGTTTTCTCGAAAACTAAAATTTAGTAGATTTAGATCATATTTCTCAAAACAACAAAAAGATTTTATTCTTAGAATTTTTAGAGTTTATTTTCAGATTCGCGCGCGTTTATTTTATTGTAACTGCCTACTGGTTTGTAATAACTTAGCTAAGACTTTTACTTTACTGCTTTTATTTCCCCAATTTTTGGACATGTAAATAATCCCCCTCCCCGAAGCTTTGTAATAGCGTAAGATTTACAATTCCCGCACTTTAAATTCCTGTACATATATTAACTGTTTAGATGTATGCTAACTAGGCTATGCATGACAAGATTAACTCTTAACTTAAAATCAATCGTAGCTCACCATAACATGTGCAAAGATAATATAACTGAAAATTGACACACTTGCACATGCCACTCTTAGGGTACGCCTCACTTGGTTGCCTCAAACGTGGTCATTGAGTATAGGAAGTCTTAGAGGTTGCCCTCCTGTCCAAAGATCAAAGTTGCCTCGAAATGGTTGCCTCGATAAAAATGATCCAAGACATTAGGGTTACCACTAAGGCGTCCTAACATTGCTTTAGTGACCACACGTCCCTTAAACCGAATTGACCCGAAAAACTCCAACGACGGTGCTACCTACTCCTCAATAGTGGGATAGCACTGTCTAAAGGACATTCACACAGTCTAATTCCCTTTTGAGTAGGTAGAGGTTCTTAAGTACTTGCTCCTTTTTAAAACAAAAACAAAAAACTTTTCAAACCCACAAACACAAAGAAAAAGCAAACTTTTGAAAACATAGTGAGCAAGTACCTAAGAGCCCGTGGATAACCACGGATAGAAAGGGTGCTAACACCTTCCCTTTCTATAATCTACCTCCCGAACCCGAGAAACAATCTCGAAAAGGAATTTTTCTGTGCTTTTGTCCTTTCCTTGTTGGATAAAATAAAATACGGTGGCGACTCTTGCTTACCGCGACACTTTGCAAAAACAAACGCAAACGCGAACCAGCATTCCAAAAACAATCAGTTCTCATTCCTACCGATCACAGAACTGGCGACTCTGCTGGGGATTATTATAAGTGTGGTGTACCTTAGGATTAGATCATTTGTGTTTTCAATTGTATGCTTTGTATGCTTTAAATTTTGTGGGTTTGTATCGGAGTTCTATAGATCCTAACCCGGATCTAGGGATGCCCTTTAGGTAAGTAGCAACAAACTGTGAGGGAACTGTGCGGGGTATACCGACATGGTTAAAACAGTAGTTACGTTGATGTGGCACTTTGGTGAGTACCGGTAACCCTTGAGTTAAGTCAAGGAGAGTACGGGGCCGCCGCGTGGTGTCGTGAAGCATCAATTGACCTTAGAACCTTACTTGACCATCTTGGCCTTTTTTAGGGGTAGTGAGATGACCAACTTTGGTGCAGTCCGAAGTTGGTAGATACTCGATACGACACTCATTGAGGATTGTTTTCTTGGAATATTTTGGTCGCCAGTAAGTGGCTAAACCAAAACAATGAACATAGAAAATAATCCAGTGATATTGAGCTCCTTAGAACCCGGTTACTATTTATAGGACAGGTTTTGAGCCAACTAAACTCAAGAGGGTACTTACCTATGAAACTCCATGCCAGCCTAAACTTAAGGTTGTTTGCGTGACTTGTGTGCTTTCAAACTTGAACTACTTGCACATACTTGTTATTTGACAACATGAGTTCTTTGCAGGTTTTGTTTACAGTCCTTATCCAACAATTTGGATTTGTTGCAGGGCTTACTTACATCACCTCACACTTGTGCACGCATAGCATACACATCATAGCATCATGCCTTAGCATTTCTTTAACCATTTCAAGGATCTCAAGGGTCTGTGATGCAGGTTATGGTGAATCAAATGTCCAGCAAGGGGCAAAGGGGATTTATTTTCCTCTAGTCAAGGTTGTTTAGAAATCAAAACACGATAACTTGAGTCAGAGGCTATGACCCACTCGATATAGTGAGCTTGAATCTTGAAGAAGGACTCTCAGCAACATGAAGTTCCTTCAATCAAGCTACCAGATGCAAATTCTAACAAGTTTCTTGTTTACCCCGCGAGATCCTTGAAAACATTGCATACATATATCATACATATCATTGCATAACAGGTCTCTCATGTTCTCGCTGTTTATTTCAGCAATGGCTCTCCAACAAGACAACCAGGATCTTCATACTCAAGAGACTCAGTTCAAGGAAATCTTCCTAAACCTATCCAAGGGGCAGGAAGAATTGAGAACACTCCTCATGGGGAATTTGGTCAAGAAAAGTCCTGAAGACATTAAGGACGAACGGCTGGAACAACTACAAGCTGAGTTCAATGCCATGAAAACCCAGATGCTGGGGAAGATGGCTCTTATCCAAGCCTTAGCTCGGGAACAAGAAGAGTTGAGAACTATTATCAACCAGCTTCATCAAGACATATACAATAGTATGAAGCAAATGGTCAAGGCTGGGGATCAAGTCATTAATCAACTTCCGAGAAGTCAAAGGTTTGGTTTGATGAAGAATAGACCTCTCCAAGTTGTTACTACCTCACAGGTCCAACAACAACCTCACCAAAAACAACAGGTTGATCAGAGTAAGCCCAGAAGGCAATTTACCAAGCTCAACGTGTCGTTGTCTCAAGCTTTACAACACCTGTTAAGATTGAATCTGGTGACGTTAAGGGACCCTCCTAAGAATCCCAACACAGCCTCCCCAAAGTACAATCCTGATGCAAGGTGTGCATATCACTCCAACAGCCCGGGGCATGATACTAACATCTGTTGGGCGTTGAGAAACAAAATTCAAGACCTGATTGATGAAGGAGCATTGGAATTCACACAAGACGGTCAGGCTGAGTTCTTCCACCATCCCTCCAAGGTTCACCATTTGAAGTGACAAGTATTGAGACGAGAAGACTTTTGTTCATTTGAATTTTCAAGTTGTAATCTCTTTGTTATTCAAACAATTATCTATTAATGTCAAACTCTGTTTCATTAATGCATTGCATATGTTTGTCTTGATTTGATCCAATCATTTTAATTACATTTAAACTATGCTTTTTACTCACTTTATGACGTTCAACTCTTGCTAAAAGTTACAAGCCTTTAGAGGGAGGATGACGAAACAATGCCATAATCTCATACAGTATGCTTTTGGACAGACCTTGCTGACGATGTACATGCATTTCTTTCAAATCTTAAACACTGGAGTTATAAGGAGGATAATCCCTAGTCAACCCCTTCGAGCCAAAGAAGTAGGAGTTTTCTGTTTTAAACACAAATTGAAACCTTCAATTTAAACCTGGGGCAGGGTAGTCTCTCAGTTAATTCAAAAGTTGCGCATTAAAGTCGCAAAACTCTAAGTTCATAATCCAACGAACGACATCAAAAGTGTTCCTCTGGAATCAAAAGACAGTGGTGGTTCCTTATCTCATAGGCCGTCAATCTCTCAAAAGAGAAAAGCCCACTAAGCCAAAACCTATAAAGGAGGCTTAAGAAAGCTGGGGCATCCCGCTGACTGTAATCTCGAAAACAGGAACAGTCAGGCAAAAGTTAGGGATAACAAATCAAAAGAACGAGGTCGCTAAAAATCCTCAACAACGTGAAAAATGTTGCAAAAATGACTGCCTTCAAATTCAACTTGTGTGAACCATCACCAAAAACGTTGTTCCAGACTCATTTGGAGTTCAAATGCACAATTAACCGAGTTTAGGATTGAAGAACATCACGAAGAGCGGGTGGGTACAAATATACTTTGAGCCTTTATCCTTTGTTTCTTAAACCGTGAACCAAGCCACATTGCGACCCTTCAAAAGTCCTAACTGAAGCATGGGTTAGTTCAAAAGCATACTGTTACAAAAGTTATCCTGACTCCTGTAAGGCTTTGCCCTAAATCTTGTGTTGAATTTGTCTTATAAAAAGTTTTCTGCTAAAAAACACATTTTTCAAAACTTCGGGACAAGCATAAACTTTGCATTATTTGAATATCACTATTTGCATTTGGCTATTTGTTTGACAGCGGAGAGATTCACACAACGAATATCCGATGAACGAAAGCCCTCTCAGTGAACAAAATCACTTCAAAAAGGATGACACTTCCATTGATAAATCTCCTTCCAATCAAGAGGCATGGCATGATCATTGTCCATCACCTGGGGCAGTCCAGTCAAGATTTCAAGAAACCCTGAAGAAGTACAGAGTAACCAGGGGCAAGTCTCCATCTCCGTCACTTGGGGCATTGAACATCAATCTCAGTGAAGGGTTACGTACAGTCAAACATTTTCTGGCAATGTCACAAACACTTGCTACTAGGGGCAATGACAAGTCTCCCCCAAAATCCTTCTCATAGGATGACTCCCAGCAAGGGTTTAATCTCTGAAAACCTTTCCCCAACTGAATCAACCTCAAGAATCCTCGAGGACTTCCCTCAACAAAGATGTCACCTCTCTAGCGGACTGACGACAGGGTTTATTTCCCCAACAACACTAGGATTCCCCAGCTTGGGTTGCCTCTCCGACTACTACAAGTCAAAGGACCACAACTCCTCTTCCCCAGTAGACTCTGGAAGCTTGTCCCCTGCGAAGCACAAATAAGTCTCCTCAGCCAAATTAAGAGGTTATCCTCACAAAGAGTCTAACTGGGTTATCCTCAGCAAGTGGCAACTGAAAGATCATCCCCATCGAAGTTCTTTCTATCCCCAACAGAGTTCATTCCTTTCACAAACAGAAATTCAGTCCCCAACAGGGTTCACTGTCACCAGCAACAGTAATTCATCCCCAGCTGAGTTGTATTTCTCCAAATTGGCAGATCTTCCAGCAGAGTATATACTCCCCACAGAGTCATTTCCTCGTCAGTCCATTCCCCAACGGAGTTATTCTCTACTGCAGGATTATTCTCCCAATCATCTTCGGTCGTTATCTCCAGCGAGTGAAACTCTTTATTCTCCAACAACAGTCAGGGACTTATTTTCCCAAACTCGGATGTACGACAATAGCATTTCATGTTCATGCATCATGACATGCGCATACATATTGCATACAACATAATCTCATTTATTTTGAGAACATCATCATACAATGCATGTCATGCATCATATACTATTAATCATGTACCTTTTCAGGAAAGATGGTTATCATCAATAACTTCCAGCAAGTTCATGATTAACTCTGGAAACTAAACAGACTTCACACGGGTCTATCCTGAAAAATCCTACACGGGTCCTTTATCATATATTTCTGAATGAAGTTTTACACGAACTTATCACAAAATAACCTTACCCAGGTTCCTCCAGAAGTTTCACACAAACTCATCCCAAAGTAACCTTACCCCGGTTCGTCCTGAAGTTTTACACGAACTTATCATAAAGTAACCTTACCCAGGTTCCTCCAGAAGTTTCACACGAACTTATCCCGAAGTAACCCTACACAGGTTCCTCCTTTCAAGATAAAGTTTAACACGGACTCATCATCAGGCAACCCTACACAGGTTCCTTCTCAGGAAATTTCAGATGCAGTTTTACACGGACTTGTCATCAGGCAACCCTACACCGGTTCCCTCTCTTTCCAAGATGATGTTTTACACGGACTCGTCATCAGGCATCCCTACACCGATTCCCTCTCTTTCCAAGATAAAGTTTTACACGGACTCATCATCAGGCAACCCTACACAGGTTCCTTCTCAGGAAATTTCAGATGCAGTTTTACATGGACTCGTAATCAGGCAACCCTACACCGGTTCCCTCTCTTTCCAAGATGAAGTTTTACACGGACTCATCATCAGGCAACCCTACACAGGTTCCTCATTTCTAGATGAAGTTTTACATGGACTCATCATGAAGTAACCTTACCCAGGTTCCTTCTCAGTCCAGATATGTAGTTCACCTCCAGAGTTAATTCCCCAGTAGAGTAACGGACAACTGAAGCTCCTATTTCTCTCAAGACAGCTACCAAAAATCTCCAAATGGCATCTATAAGCCCATCCTCCTACCAACAATCTCCAAATGGCATCTATAAGCCCATCCTCCTCCCAACAATCTCCAAATGGCATCTGTAAGCCCATTCCCGACATCACAATGCTGATACCACACCATGCGAGTGCAAATTTCTGGGCACTCTAGTGTTCAATTATCTTCCACCTTCGGATTACGAAAGGCTAGAAAGCCAATCTATATCCTCAGGTTTAAGAAAATTAAACAGGGGCAACTGTTGCACCCCAAAATTTGCCCTCTCATGTTTTCCAAAGTCTTCCCCCTGCATGGTTGATCATAAACCCTTGCCTAAGGAAAAAGAAATTTTTTGAGTGGTGCTTTAAGTATCTTTCGATTGGCATTCTGAAAGACCCTTTGATTGGCATTCTGAAGGAGAATTTCGATTGGCATTATGAAGGACCATTTCGATTGGAATTCTGAAGGAGCATTTCAATTGGCATTCTGAAGGAGCATTTCGATTGGCATTCTAAAAGACCCTTCGATTGGTATTCTGAATGAGCCTTTCGATTGGCATTTTGGACAAGCACTTCGATTGGCATTCTGAAAGACCCTTCGATTGGTATTCTGAAGGAGCACTTCGATTGGCATTCTGAAAGGCCCTTCGATTGGTATTTTGAAGGAGCACTTCGATTAGCATGAAACATCACCTTTCGATTGGCCTGCTAACAAAGCCTTTCCATTGAAATTTTAATTAGTACCCTTCGATTGATCTTTGGGCAAGGGCCATTCGAAGGAGGTCATCAAGAGGGCACTCAAGTCAAAAGCGTCCAGGTTCATTCAAGAGACACAAATGTTTCAAAAAAGGAAAACTTTTAATGTGTCCGTTTCTTGTCTCATGGCATTTAATGGCCTGTTTAATGGCTGTCTCTTGCCATTACTGCACCCTCACACCCCTATAAATACAGAGGCCAGCATACAACCAAACACACAAAAAACTCTGCAGGAAAACAGAAGACACGAAAATACACACAAAAAGTCTACACGAAAATATACAGAAAAAAATAGAGAAAAGAAACAGGGAGAACTTGGAGGTACGCTGCCAAAAATCATCAGCACTTCCAGGAAGCCATACCCAATCCCTGCACCAGCCATTCCACGCCCAGAAATCCCAGATTGAAAGTGCCTACATCCAGGAAGTGCCCAGATCGAAGGTGCCTACATCCAGGAAGCGCCCAAATTAAAAGTCCAATCTGCTGGTAAGAAAGGGTAAACTATCCAACCTCATATTTGCATAATACATCCATACTGGTTGTTACCTTCGATTTTCTATCCTAGACAGGATCAAGAGGCCTGGGTTTGGCCCCAGGTCATGTTCTTCGTTTGCTAACATTTGCTGCAGATTTAGCCTGAAGAGACCCAACAAGTGCAGGATCGAAGGGCCTGGGGTTCGATACCCAGACCCTGCATTTTATTTCGCTAACATACTTTTGCAGGTATAACATTCCAGATTGAAGGAGACACCTTCTCTGGATCGAACTCATTAGCATGCTGGATCGAAGGAGGCATCTCATTCCTGGATCGAAAGCCATGACCTCCATGATCAAAAGACAATCCTCTTCCCTGAATCGAAGGTTGTTCATGCCCACTTCCTGGCCCAATCGAAAGAGCCATGACCCTGTCTAGATCGAAGCTTCCATTCCCTCCCTGGGTCGAAACTCCCTTTTTTCCCTGGATCGAAGGATCCCCCCTTGTATTTTATTTTTGTTTTCATTGACATCTTTTTATCTTTTTAAATTAACATTAAAATCAAAAACCACAAAAACATTAGGCTAGTTTTTTCTATTAAATTAACTTGGTTAATTAATCTTTTAATTATCTTAACATTTTCTCGAAAACTAAAATTTAGTAGATTTAGATCATATTTCTCAAAACAACAAAAAGATTTTATTCTTAGAATTTTTAGAGTTTATTTTCAGATTCGCGCGCATTTATTTTATTGTAACTGCCTACTGGTTTGTAATAACTTAGCTAAGACTTTTACTTTACTGCTTTTATTTCCCCAATTTTTGGACATGTAAATAATCCCCCTCCCCGAAGCTTTGTAATAGCGTAGGATTTACAATTCCCGCACTTTAAATTCCTGTACATATATTAACTGTTTAGATGTATGCTAACTAGGCTACGCATGACAAGATTAACTCTTAACTTAAAATCAATCGTAGCTCACCATAACATGTGCAAAGATAATATAACTGAAAATTGACACACTTGCACATGCCACTCTTAGGGTAAGCCTCACTTGGTTGCCTCAAACGTGGTCATTGAGTATAGGAAGTCTTAGAGGTCGCGCTCCTGTTCAAAGATCAAAGTTGCCTCGAAATGGTTGCCTCGATAAAAATGATCTAAGACATTAGGGTTACCACTAAGGCATCCTAACGTTGCTTTAGTGACCACACGTCCCTTAAACCGAATTGACCCGAAAAACTCCAACGATGGTGCTACCTACTCCTCAATAGTGGGATAGCACTGTCTAAAGGACATTCGCACAGTCTAATTCCCTTTTGAGTAGGTAGAGGTTCTTAAGTACTTGCTCCTTTTTAAAACAAAAACAACAAACTTTTCAAACCCACAAACACAAAGAAAAAGCAAACTTTTGAAAACATAGTAAGCAAGTACCTAAGAGCCCGTGGATAACCACGTATAGAAAGGGTGCTAACACCTTCCGTTTCTATAATCTACCTCCCGAACCCGAGAAACAATCTCGAAAAGGAATTTTTCTGTGCTTTTGTCCTTTCCTTGTTGGATAAAATAAAAGACGGTGGCGACTCTTGCTTACCGCGACACTTTGCGAAAACAAACGCAAACGCGAACCAACATTCCAAAAACAGTCAGTTCTCATTCCCACCGATCACAGTAACCACGACTCTACTTTGCTTTGGTGCATAGACATGAGTGAGGCAGATAAGGTCATGGCTGATTTACACGAAGGTACCTTTGGCACTCATTCTAGTGGATATATGATGGCTAAAAATATCCTAAGGGAAGGATACTATTGGTCCACCATGGAAGCGGATTGTTATCGACATTCACGAACTTATCACAAGTGCCAGATCTACACTGACAAAGTACATGTGCCTCAAGTTCCTCTAAACATCCTTACTGCTCTCTGGCCCCTTGCAATGTGGGACATTGACATGATTAGAAAGATCAAACCCACAACTTCTAATGAACACTGCTTCATCTTGGTTGCCATTGATTACTTTACAAAGTGGGTCGTGGCAGCTTCATTCGCTTATTACCAAGAACGTTGTGGCCCGATTCATCAAACATAATCTTATCTGTCGGTATGGTATTCCTGAGAGAATCATTACAAATAATGGTATCAATCTCAATAATACTATGATCACTGCACTATACGCACAATTCAAGATCCTACATTATAACTCTTCTCCTTATCGGCCGAAGATGAATGGCGCTATAGAAGCCATTAATAAAAACATCAAGAAGATCATACAAAAAATGACATTGACCTATAAAGACTGGCATGAGATGTTACCATTTTCTCTCCACGGTTACCGTACCACGTCGCGCACATTAACATGGGAAAATCCTTTCTCTTTGGTATACGACATGGAAACTGTCATACCAATTGAAGTCCAAGTACCTTCTCTAAGAATCATAAGGGATGCAGGATTGAATGAAGACGAATGGATTTAAACTCGACTTGACCAGTTGAACTTGATTGATGAGAAGAGGCTTTACAGTTGTCTGCCATGGTCATATGTACCAAAAAAATATGATTAAAGCTTTTAACAAGAAAGTCAGACATCAGGTATATCGGGTTGGAGACTTGGTAATCAAACGTATCATACTACCACAAGGTGATCCCAGGGGAAAGTGGACTCCTACATACGAAGGACCATTCATGATCAAAAACATATTTTCTGGTGGAGCAATAATCTTAACCACTATGGATGGTGACGACCTTCCGCACCCTGTAAACGCGGACATAGTTAAAAAATACTACACATGAAAAAAGACCCGTTAAGTCGACTGACCTAGGCAAAAATTAGGGATAAAAAAAATCTGTACACCCGACAAGCTGAAAACCTGAAAGGGCAGCTTGGGCAAAAAAGGGTATACCGGTGGACTGAAAACCCGAAAATGTGGTCCAGGGAAAAGTTAGGGATTTAAAGCGTATGACTATGTCCCATTGGATCACCTTACAGACAACCTTCAGTATCTACTGATAAACTCAAACGGTTCTAATCAATCCAATCAGCTTCGGACAAAGCAACAAGTGGATGAGACGCTCAGAGACATGAATGCTATAGAAGAGTGGGAACCCCATGGGATTATTTCACATAGCTATCTTTTCTTTGTATCAATTTTCATTTTTACGATGACATTCTATTACTAGGATGTTCGTCTCTTTGTACAAATATTTATTCAAGTTAATACAAAGATATTCCTTTGAAAGTGCAAACTTATTTGTTTCTCTTTTACTATTCCAGTTTTGTTTGCGAAAGCGTGCAGTATTTATTTTTTGAACATATGCATTTGAATGTAATTACTGTTTATAAATGAACGCATAAAAGGAAAAAAGTAAACAGAAAGACAATCACTAATGACTTTAAGAAACAGGACAACATCTATGAGCTATTTCACAAAACCCCCGCAGGTACTCTCTCCAACAAAGCATAAGTAAGAACATCCTGTTATAGGATCATTGTCATATCCCCAGTAGGTAGCCTAATGGTTCCTTTTTCCTTCATATCCTCAACGGAGCAAAACTCCCAGTTACCGCTCCAAAGATTCCCCAGTGAAAGTCGCCCAGCTTCTCAGGATTCCCCAGCAGGATTTCATAAAGCCCACATGCAATACACGACATTTCTCTTCCCCAGCAGAGTTTATTTTTCTAATTATGGAAACCAATCCTTTAACACTTCAACTTAAACAAAATATGAAGATCTACACTCCTCATTCCCATCCAGTCGAGAATTTATTTTCCCCAATACCAACAACACTGCAGCAGAACAACGTACATGTGCATACAATGCATCCAACATCATAAACATCGATGACAAAAATGCATATATCGCAATCTCATTTGCACTATGCATTTCATGCATCATGGTATCACATACAACTAACTCTTTACCTTTTTCAGGAAAGATTAATCAACAAAAATGACTATCAAATTTTCAACAAGACAAGGCAAATATCCATGAACAAATCAATCGTAGATCAATTCCCAAAACAAGACGGGGTGACTATATACATGATAATTACTTCCTTCAAACTCCTGCTGGTTCAGTTTAAATCTCTCAACGGTTTATCCTGATTCTTTCCCGTAGACATTTTCTCTGGTTCAGATAAGTCGCACCAAGATTTATTCTGATTCTTCTCCAGGGGTTGGTTCAGTTTAAACCTCTCAATGATTTATCCTGATTCTTTCCCGCAGACATTTTCTCTGGTCTAGATAAGTCGCACCAAGATTTATTCTAATTCTTCTCCAGACCCCTGCTGGTTCAGTTTAAACCTCTCAATGGTTTATCCTGATTCTTTCCTGCAGACATCTCCTCTGGTTCAGACAGGTCGCACCAAGATTTATTTTGATTCTTCTCAAGACCCCTGCTGGTTCAGTTTAAATCTCTCAATGATTTATCCTGATTCTTTCTCGCAGACATCTCCTCTAGTTCAGACAAATCGCTCCAAGATTTATTCTGATTCTTCTCCAGACCCTTGCTGGTCCAGTTTAAACCTCTCAACAGTTTATCCTGATTCTTTCCCGCAGACATCTCCTATGGTTCAGATAAATCGCTCTAATATTTATTCTAATTCTTCTCCAGACCCCTGCTGGTTCAATTTAAACCTCTTAACGGTTTATCCTGATTCTTTCCCGCAGACATCTCCTCTGGTTGAGATAAGTCGCACCAAGATTTATCCTGATTCTTCTCCAGACCCCTGCTGGTTCAGTTTAAATCTCTCAACGGTTTATCCTGATTCTCTCCCCATTAGACACTTTCTCTGGCTCAAATAAATCGCTCCAAGATTTGTTCTGATTCTCTCCAGTTAAAGAATATCCAAGACCTCTTTTGGTTCAGTTTAAACCTCTCAACGGTTAATACTAATTCTTTCCAAATAAGACACTTTCCCTGGTTTAGATAAGTTGCTCCAAAGATTTATCCTGATTCTTCCCAGTTAAAGATTTTTCAAGACTTCTGCTAGGTTCAGTTTTAAATCAACCAAAGGTTTATTCTGATTCTTTCCCCAGTTGAGGTCAATTTTAGACTTAGTCTAATTCCTGTTAATGGTCACCTCCGGATGGCATCTTTAAGCCCATTCCTTACACTTTAATCACAATATCACCAAGTGCAAATTTCTGGGCACTCTAGTGTTCAATCATCTTTTAACTTCAAGTCACGAATGGCAGATTCTCCAATCTAACTCTTCAGGTTTAAGAAGATTGGACAGGGGCAGCTGTTGTACCCCAAAATTTTCCCTCTCATTTCTCAAAAGATCATCCTAGACCCTCAGGTTTGCTTCTATCAAGTTTCAAGTCTTGGATTACAATTTTCCAAGAAAGTAATTCACAAGGGCAAAATGGTCAATTGCACACTGAAAAGTCAAACTTTGACTTTTGGATCAAAATCAAGTTTCAAGAATCATACTTCATCAAGGCATGTTAGAGTCTGAAGTTTGTTTCATCAAGAAAATCAAAAGTCAAGATTATGTTGAAAAAGTCAAAATTCTAAATACTTAGAAATTTATCTAAGTGTTTAAGAAATATGATAAACTCAAAACTTCTGGCCAGATTTTCACCATGATGCAAGTTGATTCTGGAAGAACTTCTAACACAAGTGTTATAGATCTCAATGAGATCTAAAACATTGTAGAATAGAACTTCTTCTAGGAATGTTGGGATTTCAAGTTATACATCTTCAAAGACACGTCCCTGGAAGTTAAACACTTAGTAAATTCTGAGCATTTTCAAATCAGAATTTGGTTACAATTTCTAGGCCAGTTTTCACGTAGGTTCAGTCAAAATTTGCAAGAGTAATTCAAAGAGGGCTTACAAAGCATGTTATAAGCTTTTTGGAAAGTCTGAGAACCCACTCAGAACATGCTGGAGCAAAAAGATTCAAAGATCAGAATTTGGATGTTTATTCTAAGTTACGCTGATGCTGAACTTTTGACCCAGAATTAAGCTATGATGCATAATCTCATATTGCAGGATTTCTGGTTTGATAAATCTCATCATCATTAAATGCTCAAAACCACTTTTGAGTTTTTTATCCAAAGGATTTCCCCACGCGTGAGATAGAAGTACCATTGTTGTCCTTGAAAAGCAAACTTTTGTACAAGTTTATGCTGGGCCCATACTTTGCTTTTTCCTCTGAGGGTACTTTTCCTTAATTCATGCTTACAAATCTAGCTTAGGCACGGCTAAAAGATGCTAACCACCATACTTGTTTAACTTGCTTCAAGAACAAAGTCAGCGCCCTAGCATGATGGTTATACTCTTGACTTCTACAAGCTACTAAACCTTTTCCTATAAATTGAAATCCATTTGCAACTGTAAGGAAATCAAAAAATTGAAAAAATAAAGCCTTGAAACATTGCTAAAAATTCTAGAAATCCAAAACTGCAAACACAAATATAAAACCTGCTAGTTTCTGATTTTTTCTTTCAAACTCCAATTTCCCTCAAGTGTTTCTTGACCAAATCATCCATACAACTTATGATATACATTTAGAAGTTGTCTTAACTTCTGTTTTCAGACTGTAACACGTTCTCCATCAGTCTCCACCTCAAAAAGTCAGAACTTATCTTCTTGGTTGTTCCAGATTTTTTTAGCCATTCATAGCCTAAGATAAAGGTTGTTCCAGCCTGCTAAGCACGTGAGGAAGCTTATCAGAACATCACAAGTAGTCAGAACCAGGCTCTAGTTCATAGAACCTTTTCCAACTGCAAGTTAAGCTTCTGCTGACTCTCATAATATCACTTAGGCATTGTTAAAATTGCATGTCCAAAATACAATATAGACATCCTGATTCTTATGTTGTACATATTCTGAGGTTTCATGTATTTTCTGCCTAAGTAGGGAGAATATCAGTTCCAAAATTCTTAAAGGAAATTAAGATTAGCAGATACATGTTTGTTTCTGATTTACAGTCCTGATATTTTTATGTTTCTGAAATCATGATGGAAACCTGCCATAACTTTTGTATTTGCATTTTCTATTTTGTTGAGAAATGATTAAGTTGCAGATGTTCTGATTAGCACAGGAAGGGAGATGAAGCTCATCATCAGAACTTACTTGATGTTATATGTTTATGTTTCTGCTTCAAATCCCGGATGTATATCCACCCCAGTGGTAGATAGCATGTGCATAAGACGTCAGTGTTAAGGGTCCTGGGTTCTAGCCCCAGAAGTAACTCTTTTTATGTTTATTTCCTGACTTTTTACCCCCATTAATTGGACCAGAACTTCTAGATCAATACCTTTAATTGCTTATCAAAACATTGATCCTGGACCAGAACTTCTAGATATCTTCACCCAACAACATTATCACCTCACTCTCTCAAAAAACCAGGACTTCTAACTTGCCAGTGATATTAGAGCTTCTAGGTTCCCAGCTGCACTAGAGCTTCTAAACTCCTTCAGCAATCATAACTTCAGCAATAAGAACTTCTAGGCTTTCCTTTATTCCCAGTAATATCAGAACTTCGGTATACCCAGACCCAGAACTTCTGACCTTCCCCATTTCTGCTAACATGTTATTTCTGATTTTGGCAGCGCATCAGAGTCAGAGTTTCTGCCTTTTATTTGTGACCCCTTTTCCTCTTATTATTTTATTTTATCTTTAATGATCAAAACACCAAAAATATTCTTTTGTTTTATCTCTTTTAAAACCAAAAGATTAAAAATATTTTCTTAATAAAATTTATTTCCTTTTCTTAATAAAAACAAAACAAGTCTATTTTACATTTCTTGTACATTATTTCAATATGGTTGTAATAGATAATTGGGACTTTAATTTCTTGCAATCTCCATTTGTAAATTTGTATACCCCATCCCCTTAATGATGTAATAGCGTTGGACTTTACTTTTTCGCACTTTTATTACTTTCATATATTGTTAGTAATTAGGGTGTGTATGACAAGACATGAAATCAACAAATAGATAACCCTAATCAAGACTAAATGCATGTAAATCAAACACACTTTCACACTTGCACCCTTAGGGTAATCCCATTTTGTTGCCTATCGAAAAATAGTCATGTCCCTCGAACATGGGCGTTTTAGCAAATACCCTCGATAAAAGATCGTAGTCCCTCAATGACCCTCAATGTTGCCTTCGATAAAACGATCTAGTCCCTAAACGACATTGCTAAAAAGTCCCATAGGTTGCTTTCTATGACTATACAAAAATGTCCCACGCCCGTCCCTTCACATTCAACGACAAGGCTTCTTACCAAATCAATGGTAAGATATCAACATCTAAAGGAGGAGGAAAAGAACATTAAGATCTTTTGAGTAGGTAGGATGCTCCTAGTTGCTCGCTTGCTCACAACAAAAACATTTTATACACCAAAACTTTCCTTTGAAACATTTTCAAAAGAAAAAACTTTTTGTACGCATTCTTATAGAAACGAAAACCATTACAAAGACATTTTCAAAATACTTTCAAAAAACCACATCACAAACACACTTTCAACCAAAAGCAAGTGATCTAGCAAGCGACTAAGAGACCCTAGATAACTATGGATGAAAAGGGTACTAACACCTCCCATTTTCATAATCTACCCCCCGGACTCAAGAAATAATCTCAAAGGTCTTTCTTGTTCTTTTCCACCTTTCCTTTTGGATAAAAGAAAAGTCGGTGGCGACTCCTTCTAACCGCAACAATTGCGATAAAATGCAAAACATCCCAAGTAAGTTCTCCCACTGTATTACAATATAATACATACCTATCCTCTTCAGCAATAACTGAGGCATTAGGTTGACATCAACACCCCCATCTGCCATCACTTTGTTGATCCCCACTTGTTCGATCTTTCCTCTAATAAATAGAGGCTTCAGGTGATTCTTCATACCTTGGTTTGGTCTTTCAAAAAACACATTATGTTTTTCGACTGCTATGTTATTCATAACATAATAGCATACATGCTTGTGCTTCTCCATTTATAATTCATCTGCTTCTTCAGAATCTTCTATCTTCGTCACTTGGTCATATTCATGTGGTAGTACAAAAACTATATTGCATTTGATATTCAAAGAGGACTCCCCATCTGACTCGAATTTGTCAGTAAGCATGTCCTCATCATTGGTTGGTTCTTTGTTAGTTGGTTCCTTTATAGTCCTTTCAATGGACACCTTCATCTTTTTTGGGGGAAAAAGCCTCCTTTGTGCTGGGGACTTCTCTTCGACAGGTGCAGCAGACGAAGTCTGATTCGTACATGATTCCCCTACTTCGTTACTTGTGAGTTCTTTTTGAGCCCTCTTGATCCTCTGGTATCTTCTCCATTAGGACCTTGTCATTGGGTTTTTCCCCTTATAGTTATCAAACACATAGGCTTGTTTCTTAGTTGACTGGAACAACCTTCGATATGCCAATGTTGATCTTCCACCTTCCTCAAAACTCTTCCATTTCCCTTTTCCTTTTCCTTCCCCCTTGCTTTGACTAAACTTAAACCACTTGTCTGTTGGGATGTTGGCTGGTGGCTTGAAGGTGACTTGTCGATTCACTTTAGGGTGTGGGCTATATTCCCTTTTTAGAATTCCTTTTGCATTGGTTACATACCTCTCCATGCTACTCCTTTGATTGTTCCAACATTGAGCATACAGAACTCTCTCAAATGCTTCTTGGTACACTTTCTGGTATGTTGTCGCAACGCCTCAATCATTCATAATGCTGCACCTAGGACACACTAGTCCTTCATGATTCTTCGTATGACAATGAAAAAGATACTCGACCAGGCTTACTTTTTGGTGCCCAATTCGCATCCTATCATTGTCCATCTTCAAACGTCTTTCGATCTCCTCCATTTTTGGGGACAACTGGTTCAGATCCACCATGTTTACCTCGAACTTGGGACCTTCAGCAATCTCAAGCTCTTCGAATCTGACTTTAAGACCCTCAGTAGTCTTGGCCTTTCCAGCAACTTTGGAATTGCCATCAGTAGCATTTACTTCTTCCTGGCCCATGAGACCCTCAACAGTCTCTAGCCGCTGAGTATCTTCAGATACCTTGTCTGTGTCGAGTTGACATCCTTCAATTTCGACAACATCAACCATGTTGATATCTACATGATCTGCAAAGTTTGTCTCAACAATCTGAAGAGGATCTGTGTCGACCTTCATCGGGTTCTTAGGCTTCTCTCTGAACTTTAGCCTTCCTTCCTTGATAGCACTCTGTATCAAGTCCCTAAAAAGATAACATTGTGAGGTTTTATAGCGTAATAAATTATGATACTTACAAAAGCCCCTTTTCTTTCGTTGTTCTAACGGAGGAATTTTAGCACCAGGGGGAACTATCATCTGGCCATCTTTTACTAACAAATCAAATATTTCATCACACTTGGTGATGTCGAAAGTATAGGTTTTCTTTGGGAATTTGTCATTCCTTTCTTGTTCGAAGGGATTTTTCCCGTTCGCAGGCGTTAGCACTTTGTAAGGATATGGTGGTCCTTGCTTTAACTCTCCAAGATCTATCTTGTGTTCTTCAACATTTGAAAAATCATCTTCGACATCTCTTTTGTCTTAGTAGGCTTCGATATAAGCCACTCTTTCTTTCCCGTGGCTTTTGTTAGCCCTTGCTTTTTCGATCTTCAAACGCTCCACCCGTCGAACCCTATCAGCTAGTTGTGCCATATCTCTCAGATACTGGGGATCTAACTTCTTCCTGATAGAGAAAGCCAATCCTCTTGCTGTCATTTCGACCAACTCGTGTTCAGGCACTTGTGTGAAACATCTTGCCTTCAACAGACGGAACCTGTTAAGATAATCGTCTATAGGCTTGCTAAATTTGTGCTTAACATTTTCCAATTCGCTCAGGCTGATTTTGGTTTAACCTACACAAAATGTTTCATGAAATAATCTCTCTAAGCGAGTCCAATCATGGATGGAGTTTGTTGCAAGAGTAGTAAACAAAGTAAAAGCATTTTTGTTTAGTGAACTAGGGAAATACTTAATCTTTAGATTCTTATTGTTTGCTATATCCCCTGCTTCTGTAAGATATCTAGCAACATGTTCTATGGTTGACTCACTAGTGTCACCATAAAACTTTGTAAATTTTGGTACTTTCCATCCCCTAGGCAACTCAGTTTGCTGAATGTATTCAGACAAAGGGGATGTATAATTTGGCCTTCGCATTCCAATATTTACTCTATTTCGTGCCATGATTCTTTCGACTATGGCTGCTAGATTATTATTTCCTACCATATCATCTTGCCGGAATCCTTGGAGAACTTCATCAACATCTTGGTTTCGATTCACCATGACTACCCTTCTTCATGGTTCCTCCCTGGGAATAGCCTGTTGAAATCTGGGTGGTTCTTCCCTTCGAACTGGTTGTTCAATTTCGACTTCTGGGTGTATCACTGGTTGGGCCTGGTCAATGGTTGGTTCTTCTTGAAACATGATGCCTTGATTATCCCTTATTCATATAGGTTGTGGTTGTCGAGTTGGTTCTCTGGGTGCACCAAAGAAATCGGCAAGGCACCCAATTTGTGCTGCCACTTGTTGGTTTGCTTGGGTATTCTGCAAGTTTGTTTGTGTGGTGCTTTGGATTAAAGGGTTAAAAATTATACTCATTTGTTGGGCGAGTACTCCCACCATTTCATGGTTACTATCATCCATCTGTTACCTCAAGACTTCCTGCGTATTTGTGGTAATAGGAGGCAATTGAGCAACATATCATGGCTGTGAATTATTTCGTGCCATATGGTTTACCCATTAACCTGATCCTTGTAATGGCGAAAAGGAAGATGTTAAAGGACGTGTATATGTCGAAGTGTTATTTTAAAGTCCTTCCACGAACGAAGTTGGCATGCCATATATTGGATCTGATGTTGGGATTGTGAACCCTGGTAGATGTGTTCTAGAGACACTTCCTACTGAAGGTCTGGGGGTTACAGATGGAATTTGACTGGGCACAAACATTATAATAGGTTCATTTTGTGTGTTTGATAATATGGCTGAAGCATTTGTATTTGGGGGTATGACTGTAGCTTTTGTATTCGAGGGGATAACCGTAGTCCCTTGACTTGTTGCCATGGCTTCAGTTGTATTCGAAGCGCTCGTATTCCCTCCTGTGGGAGGAGGAACTTGTTATGCATCGCTAACGGGTGGGTTAGCCATTTTCCTATTGTATTACCTTTTTGGTCTAGGATCTGTGGTATTGGCTAATTTTCCACTTCTTAATATCATGCAACAAAACAAGTTAGGAAAAATAGATTATCGAGAAAAAAAACTAAATACTAGACACAGAGTCCCACTGGGCGTGCCAATTTTTTACCCTGGAATTTGGTAAACAACCACCGATCCTCTAAATCCTTTAACAGATTCAGTTACTCACGAGATCGACCAGATCGATCTCAGGACTATTGTGTTCTATTATTTATAAAGCATGTTTTGATGATAATCTCTTTAAACAAAAGGAATCACTTCGCATGTTGAAGTGAAACTTATTTATAAAAGTAATGAAATATAAACTAGTCTAGACTGGGAGTTGTAAACAACATAAATAACATAAAGAAACTTCATTGAATGTAAATGACATTGAATATAAAATATGGTGCATCATACGTACATTCTCGTTAACTCTTTTCTCGAACACTGGTACTTTGAGTATTTTGAGTATTGTATACAAAGATGTGAACACACTAAATTGAAACACAAAAGCTACAATTTATAGAACTTCGACCCTAACGGTCTCCTAACAAACTAATGCCACGTTTCCACTGGCATGTCTTCGACAATCCAAGAGATTTCACGCGTCCTTCTGGATAAGAATGAATATTCAAATTCAAACCCTTCGCTATCCGTCTTGAGCACCAAAACCAATAAAATCTGATAACGTTCGAAGTATAAAATCTTAAACCATGTTTTGAATAATAACTTTACTTCACAATTCAAATTATAAACTATCCATCAATCTCTTAACGAATTTCAAATTCGAATCTTCATGGCTTTTAACAAACAAAAATTTAGCGACCGATTTCTGAATATTTCTGTCGCTAATTAGACAAAAAGGACCAATATGAATATTTTTAAGTTAAGAGAGAAAAATGAACTCTGAGGTTAAGATACGGGACTAAAAATGGTATTTCTCCAAAACTTAATTAGTATTGATGTTTTTGATCTTATCGATGATCAGAAAATATGTGTGGCAAATGACGCGCCAGTGAGCTTGAACGATCAACGAATGATGGAGGTGTACCTGCAGACACTCTGATGCTTAAGTCAGTTCGGGTGAAGAGGTAGTGAGAAAGGATTAAGAATTGAATACCTAACCCTCCTACATAGAAGGGTATTTATAGTGAGCTCTCATCATTTGGCCAATGGTCTCTGTTATGGACTGAGAATCCAGGCTCATAATGGATGACTCCAGGGTTCCCACGTGAAGGTGGGGATGAGCAGAACACGATCATCATCATTGGTCAACTTCCCCGTAACTCCCGGGTTATGGATGGACTTGCCCGTTACAAAGGGCAAGACAGTTTTTCCATACATGCGAAGCGTGGGGTGTAGTTAGTGACGTGTTCTCGGGTGAGTAGCACATGGGAATGTGCTCTCCATTGGCCCCAACAGATTGGGCTAGCTATTTGGACCATCCCTGACATAGAGTTGGATTGGGACATGTTGAACAGTAGGCCAGCCACAGGCCCAGTCCAGAACAGGAGCCCCTTAAGCCTGCTCCTAGGAAAAGGAGTAATGACCTATAGTTAGTTTGTGCACCAAGGAGGAGAAAGGGACTCTGTGTGAAGCGAGTTTTCATTTGGGCTCTTGATGGAGATCTCATGTTGCCGTAGACGTTGCTCACCATGGATTTCTTGTTTGTGAGTTTGTGAACACATGGGTAGTATTTTGCTCGTAACTTTTTGGATTTTGCTTACGAGGATGATATGTTCGTGTTGAGCATTTGGCTTTGCTCCCGGGTCATCATGCTGCCTGAAACTTTTCTTCAAGTTTTCCTCCAAAGTCGTGCTCGTGAGAAAACACTGAAGTTTATCATTTGTGTCCGTCAAGGGGTGCCCGACGTCCCAGACTCCAGAAGGTAGATGGGACTTGAAGAGACAAATGATTTGTCCCCTAGAGCCACTTGTTATAACTATTAAATGTGTCATAATTAGGGCCTATGCATATGGCTAATCATGAGTCAGGCGACGACAGGTTTTCCCAAGCGGTGTCATGCTTTCTCGTGCAAGAGGTTTGGCTTATAAATGTGGAGAGTGGAGGGACATTTGCAACGTTCGCTCATTTTGTAAAGTTTCGCTCTCTTCCTTCCTCCATTTTTCCTCTGAGTTATGGAGCATTATTGTTGTTGTCGTTGTCTCCAGAACGTCCTCAACCTTCATCTCTTTTCCAAATCCAGTAAGTTTTCTCTCTCCCTAGTTTGCATTTCCTTGGTTTGCATGTCGATTTTAGCTTTTAGAATGTTGGTTTCTTTGGTTCCGGTGAGTGTTTGTGTTTGGCGGTGGTTTTTTCATTCCCAAACGCCGACGGCGATGAGAAATGCTAGTATTTTGAGTAGAAAATTAGGATTTTGCATGATCTTTTCTCTGGCGCTGCCCTTACGACGGTGAATAGACCTTGAACCGGTGAGATTTATAAGTTTATAATGAAGTTCATGTGTCGGGGAGGTTCTTCCCCGTGAAATTCGTGATTTTTGATGAAACTCAAGTGTCGAAGAGGATCTTTCCCGCGAAATTCGTGAGTTTACAATGAAACTTAAGTGTCGAAGGGGTTCTTCCCTGCAAAATTCATGAGTTTTATGATGAAACTCATGTGTCGAGGAGGCTCTTCTCAGAAAGGCTCGTTTGTTGAGATTTCTTGGGGGAATTCTCCCCATGGTTTTGCTATAGGGTCGGTTGAGCCCTCAGTCGAGGAGAATATCATCGCAACTTTGTTGTTGTTGAATAAGGGTTTTGGTCGAGGGCAGCGTCCTCGTGCCCTTCTATGCCCTTTCACTTGATTTGTGGTGGAAGGGTGGATTTGATTTGACCGTTGAATTCATTGTTTTCCTCTGCTTTTCAGGTTTGAATGACTCGAAGCGCCGAGGGTCTTTGTCTACTCGACATGATCATTGATCCCGAACTGGCTTGGATCGGGCTGGAACCTCGAGGGATATCATCGTGTTTCGCTGAAGCCCTAGAGGATGCGTTTGTGATCGTCAAAAAAGGCGTTGGCCAACGGGGGTTCAAGAGAATTGGGTGGTTTACAAAACTTACCCGGATGAACGGATATGATCTCCTTTCTCAAAGAAGCATTTTGTCATGTATAAGTATGTCTTCAAATAGCTGGGGATTCGGATGTCGTTCAATGATCTTCAATTGGGCATTTTCAACCATTTTCAATTGGCGCCTTCCAAGTTTCACTTGAACTCGATCAAATTTATTCGGGCCTTCAAGATTATGTGTTAGTATCTTGAAATTGGCACCATGATTTTGTTGTTCTTCCGCTGCTTCCATCTTCAACGACAAATATAAAATGGGAAACATATTTAGTTCTCCCTTAAGCATGCGAAGAAGTTGTTCAAAATGTTTACGGACTTCGTTCGTACGTTTAAGGACAAGCATTACCAAATCGAACATGTGTCGCAAGCAACTCTCAATTATGTGTTCGAGCAGGAGGTCGTGATTTAGGTGTTGGTGTAAGCCCTAGAAGCCAATACTTTTGGTACTTGTATTGAATTATTTATTAATAATAAAAGACATTTCTTTATTATGTTTGTTTTTCCAAAATAATAAAGTCTCTAGAATAGTTTGTCCGTTTAATGAAATGTTAAGTGTGACTTAATCATGAGATCCCATTAAACATAAAGACATTATTCTTAAAGTATTAGTAGTCAAGCTTTATTGTGAAGTGGGATAAAATAAAAAGCATTGAGATTATTATGTAGATAAAGTGATGATCACATCTCATGGATCATGGATAAAGAGTTATCAAGTCTTGACATAGGTATGAACATTAGGAGTAATATATATACTGGATTGACCCTCTATGAGAATACCACATAAGATATTATGCAAGGTGTCATAATTTATTCTCATGGTGATAACGGGGTATACCACCCTTCGACCTGAAACCACTATGGACCCTAGATATAGAGTTACATACTTTATTACTGATCAAACGTTATTCGTAACTGGATGACCATAAAGATAATTGATGGGTACTTCAAAAAGCATGTTGAGGGACACGAGTGACCTAGATGGAATTTTCCCATCCTGCATGAAAATTCTGGCTACAGATACTCAATGTCACGTCCAATGTTATGACACCGTATCTGACTTACTATATGACAGTAAATACAAAAGCAGTAAATAACACAGTCAATTGTTTACCCAGTTCAGTGTGCAACAACACCTACTCTGGGGGCTACCAAGCCAGGGAGAGAATCCACTATAAGAGATGTTAATTCAGGAATAAACCAACCAGTTTATCTCCTTCACTTAAGATCTACCCAATGCAATTCTAATCTAAGTACAACTTAAACCTGAGTTCCTACTCACTCCCCCTCAATCACAGCAGTGATACATAAACCAATTTGACTTGAGAATTGATGAAGACACTCTTCAAAACACACACTTGATTAAGCTTCACAGCTTTTTAATCAAGTAACACAATCACTCGTGCTTCACAGCTTTGAGTGATGTACACAACTAACTTGACTCTGCTTCACAGCTTTAGTCAAGTAACATTCAAACACTCTTGCTTCAAAGCTTTGAGTGCTACACAACCCTTACAATTGAAACCTATTCCAAGACACTTATCACAATGATAATTGCTTGGAGTACAATAAACAAATCTATACAGATTACAAACTTGATCTTCTAATCAATCAGCAGGGATCTCTTCAAAAACCGCAGCTCTGTTGAATATATAGCAGCTGCAACTTCAGTTAGGGTTTCCAAAAACCTAGGGTTGATTCCTCTTGACCTAATGACCAGGTCACAGTACTTTGTTGATCAGGTTAGGATTGAGCGAGGTTACTCCTCAGAAAACGCAGGATTCTGTTTAAGAAGGACTGAGTTATTTCCTGAAAAAACTCAGACTTATCCAATCCTGTAATCCTGCTAGTTCAGAACAGGATGTCATAACATCTGTTATGACATCTGAGAAAACCTGTCTACTGATTAGCTAAATGTGATCATTTTGCAAACATGCTCAAATACACACTTATAAACATCAGTATTTGAGTTACAATATTTTTCTGCATATGTACCTAAAGAGTTAGTACAACCTGAACTAGAATGTTATGACATCAGTCATGACATTCACACATACACTTGGAATTTACCAAAAATGCAAGCCAATACCTAAACACCTACAAACTCCCCCTTTGGCAGATTTTTGGCTAAAGTCCCTAAACAATCAGAGATAGATAGATAGCAGCAGAAATAAATGACGACAGCAGAAAAATATAGTGTTAAGTACTAATTAAGCAGTACCAAATATTCTCCCCCACTTTAGCCACAAATGGGCCAAAGATTACATGTTTATAAAGTTATACAGTTATCCAAGACAAAATAATGAGATCAGCAGCAGACAATAGCAAAACATACTTCCAAACTCCACCAGCAACACCACCAAGCAGCAATCATCCTTCAAGTACTGTCATCAGACTCAGAGGAGCCACTTTCTTCAATGTTGAGCTGTCCTTCATCTTCTTCCCTCATGCTTGCTTCAGCTTCTTCCTTTTCTAGCTTGGCAATTAGTGCTTCTAGGGTCCTTTTTCTAGCATCCAGATCTTTGCAAGTTTCTTTTAAGACAGCTATGACATCTGAAGTTTTGGACTGGCTCTTTGCAGACGATGTCTCAGCTGATGTTATGACAATGTCTGGAGCATGGGATCCCTGAAACAGTTTGTAGTGCAGGCCAAGGGCAGGGGCTCTTTTGCAGTATGTATCTCTTGCTACAAGTATGTCAGGATATTGTGCAAGGATGATTCCACAAAGGAGGGAGGGAAAGGCAATTGGTCCTTTGACAGCATAACTGCCAGCATGCTTCAAGGTTTGTTCAAAAATGTACCTTCCATAGTCAAAGGCAGTCTTGGTTCCTACAGCATAGATGAATCTCCCCAATCCTATGGAGATGGTTGATTTGTGATTTGTAGGCACCCAGTTTGCTGCACCTATTTTATGCAAGATGGCAAATTTCATGCTGAGTTTACTAGCATTTAACTTCCCTTTCAATGGCCAGCACTTTACTTGCCTGGCAGTGATGGTCAAGCATACTTCATTGTCAGTTGCCTCTAGATCAGGACAGTCCTTATTCGTTCTTCCAAGAAACTTGTTGATTTCTGATGGAGAGAACTTGACCCTTCTTCCTCTCACAAACACACTCTCAAAGTCAGCTGACCTCCCATCAGCACAATCATTGGATAAGTTCACTACAAACTCTTTAACCAGATTTTCATAACATTTGCCAAACTTCATCACAGTCTTTATTAGCCCAGCATTCCTGATCAGCTCCATGATGTCTTTGCACTCCAAAGCATCATTGTTGAGTTCTCTCTCCAAGGCTATTCTCTTCAAGCAAACATACTTCCACCTGTTTGCATTATCAGGATGATGAAAGGAGATGTTGTCAGTTGGCACTTCAGGCACTCTAGCAATCTTGCTGGAAGGGAGCTTCCTTCTGATGGGAGCATTGTCAATGTCAATCTCAAATTCTAATTCATCATCAGAGTCAGAAGTTTCAGGTTCTTTTCTTTTCTTGGAGATTGGTTGTCTAGCATTCAGCACCTGTGCCTTCTTCCCTTTAGTCTGAATTTTTTCAGCCATCCCTTCAGCCTTGGACTTCTTAGGTTTAACAGTCTCACTACTTTTTCTTTTCATCAATCTCCTAGCAATGCTAGGGTTCACATTTGCAATCAGTTCATTATCTGAGTACTCTTCATCCACATCAATGATAGGTGGATCAGCAGCCTTTTCAGAGGGATTCTGAATGTTGTCTTTTGGTGTCACAACATCCTCAGTGACATCTATATTTTCAGAACCTTCCACATTTGGACTTTCAGATTGATTCAAAGGAATAGAAATCCCCGGTACAGATTGGTTGCCACTCAGAATGCTAGTAACCAATCTAGCAATAGCTTGGTGTACTTGAACTGTTCCTTCTTTATTAGGTATAGTAGATGAAGGAAGAGAAGAATTACCAGAGACTGCAGCTTGAGCTCTTCCTGCATGTCTGGTCCTGAGCTTCTTGATTTTGGCTGGGTTAGTTGCCATCTCCCTGAGAGGAGTGACCTCAAGTACTTCAGATTCTATGCATGTCGTGATTGCCCTAGAATCTTGATCAGATGACGATGATGATGAGTGAGACGAAGCCGCCATAGTGGAAGATGATGTCTGAGACATTGTGTTTAACGTTGAGTAGCAGTAGCAATTTGAGAAAGCTCTTTGATTGGGAGGAGAAAACAGGTTGCAAGGATGAGAGAGATAGGGAGTACAAGGGAGTCTTTTCAACTTCTGAAGGCTTTTGAAGGAATTGTGAATGAATATGATCAACCCACTAAATATAGACTTAATAGAATTAATCCCTTCAACCCTTGTTTTCAGCAAAACTAATTGCTATAATTTCTCATGTAGGTGAATACCCAATTTGCCCTTCAAATTTTCAAGTTGATTTCCAACAAGCGCCTTGATAGAAGAATCAGTTAGCTGAAGCTCAGAGAACCTATGTTTCAGTTCAAATGATTTCTTCTCTCCAAAGTCAATAGGGTTTAAGGAAATGTTGAATGTTTTCAGATTATCACACCACAATGTCACAACATCTAGTGTAACATTGTCTTCAGGTAGCATCTGTGTTGACCAGAATTTTTGAGAACAGGATTTATGAGACTTGTTCTTTGCCACATCACATATATTATCAGCCTGTAGTTTAGGAGTTCTTCTGACATCTTCCATAGGAATAGCTCTTTTCATTCCTTCAAGTTTATGCTGCCACTGTTTCATATCTTTTTCTTCTTTGATGATTTGACTCCAAGTGTGGATATCAGTGTTCTCAGGCTGCCACACATAACAGTTATTTTTGGATTTTATTCCTCTCATTACAATATCTAGTTTTTCATTAAACACTAGACATTCAGATCTTGAGAAGTTGACCATGAATCCTAGATCACATAATTGACTGATGCTGATGAGATTAGTAGTCAACCCTTTTACCAGCAGTACCTTATTCAGACTTGGAACTCCAGGGTAGTCCAAATTACCAACTCCTTTGATTTCTCCTTTAGCACCATCTCCAAAGGTCACAAAACTGGTGGTGTGAGGCATAACATTATTGAGGAGATTTTTGAATCCAGTCATGTGTCTGGAACATCCACTGTCAAAGTACCAATCTTCCTTTGCTGAGATCTTTAGGGAAGTGTGTGCTATCAGTGCAATAGCCTTTTTCTT
Source organism: Vicia faba (assembly GCA_948472305.1). Taxonomy (NCBI): domain Eukaryota; kingdom Viridiplantae; phylum Streptophyta; class Magnoliopsida; order Fabales; family Fabaceae; genus Vicia; species Vicia faba. The sequence goes on from OX451735.1 coordinate 885,589,179, forward strand.
CCATTGAGGAGCGTGTGGTACCTTTTTAGACTTAGGTTTGACATCTGATTTTTGATTAGGATATCCATGTAGTCTGTAGCAGAAGGGCTTTATGTGACCATATTTCCCACAATGATGACATCTCCATCTTTGGTACCTCTTCTTCATGTGTCTCTGTCCCTGATGTTGAGAGTAATGTTGAGACATCTGGTTTGACATTTGCTTCCTGGTAACAACTTTCTTTGTTTCCACAAATCCTAGCCCATATTTATTTCCCATATTTTGTCCAGTCTGAAGAATCTCTTCCAATTTGTCTGTTCCATTTGTCAACATCTTGACTGATTTGGTCATTTGATTCAGTTGTGAGTTCAGCAGTTGAACTTCTCCTTCTAAATGACTTATAGTTTCAAGATTTGCTTTCTTTTCAGCCTCCAGCTTTACAATGAGTTTTGATTGTTTCTCATTTTGCACACAGACTTCACCACTTCTGATACACAATTTCTTGTAGGTATCAGCCAGTTCTTCAAATGTTACTTCTTCATCACTGGTGTCACTTTCAGAAGTACAAACACTAGTTAGGGCAGTAACTAGTTTGGCAGATTCTTCTTCAGAATTGCTTTCTGAATCATAGTCAGACCAAGTAACAGTCATTCCTTTCTTTTGCTTCTTAAGAAAGGTAGGACATTCAGCTCGAATATGTCCATATCCTTCACATCCATGGCATTGAATTCCTCTGCCTTGGTTTTCCTTATCTTCTGATCTTGGTCTTCTGCTGGAACTGTCAATGTCAGAAGGAATGTTATGAACATTTGACCTTGACTTTGGGTCCATTCTTTTGATGAGCCTGTTGAACTGTCTTCCAAGCATGGCAATGGCTTCTGATATGTTTTCTTCTTCATCCTCCTTGTGTTCAACATCAGTGTTGGTTACAAGTGCTATGCTTTTGTTCTTCTTGTCACCATTATCAGTGATCCCCATCTCAAAAGTCTGAAGAGACCCAATAAGTTCATCCACTTTTAACTTGCTAATGTCCTGGGCTTCCTCTATGGCAGTTACCTTCATTGCAAATCTTTTAGGCAAGGATCTGAGAATCTTCCTCACCAGTTTTTCTTCTGACATTTTTTCTCCCAGTGCTCCTGAGGTGTTGGCAATCTCCAAGATGTTCATGTGAAATTCATGGATGGTTTCATCTTCCATCATTTTTAGATTCTCAAACTTAGTGGTCAACATCTGAAGCCTTGACATCTTTACTTTGGAAGTGCCCTCATGAGTAGTTTTGAGGGTGTCCCAAACTTCCTTGGCCAGTTCATATTGATGTACTAATCTGAAGATGTTTCTATCAATTCCATTGAACAAGGCATTTAAGGCTTTTGAATTTCCCAGAGCTAACTCATCTTCTTCTTTACTCCAATCTTCCTCAGGCTTCAGACTGATTGTCCCATCTCTTTCAGTTATGGTGGGATGAATCCATCCTTTGTCAGCAGCTCTCCAAGCCTTTTTGTCCAGAGATTTTAGGAAGGCAATCATACGAGGTTTCCAGTAGTCATAATTAGTTCCATCCAGAATGGGTGGTCTGTTTCCAAAAACTCCTTCTTTGTCCATAGTGCAAGAAAGTGATATCCCTAGATCTCACCCAGTAATACAGGCAGGGTGCCTGCTCTGATGCCAATTGAAAATTCTGGCTACAGATACTCAATGTCACGTCCAATGTTATGACACCGTATCTGACTTACTATATGACAGTAAATACAAAAGCAGTAAATAACACAGTCAATTGTTTACCCAGTTCAGTGTGCAACAACACCTACTCTGGGGGCTACCAAGCCAGGGAGAGAATCCACTATAAGAGATGTTAATTCAGGAATAAACCAACCAGTTTATCTCCTTCACTTAAGATCTACCCAATGCAATTCTAATCTAAGTACAACTTAAACCTGAGTTCCTACTCACTCCCCCTCAATCACAGCAGTGATACATAAACCAATTTGACTTGAGAATTGATGAAGACACTCTTCAAAACACACACTTGATTAAGCTTCACAGCTTTTTAATCAAGTAACACAATCACTCGTGCTTCACAGCTTTGAGTGATGTACACAACTAACTTGACTCTGCTTCACAGCTTTAGTCAAGTAACATTCAAACACTCTTGCTTCAAAGCTTTGAGTGCTACACAACCCTTACAATTGAAACCTATTCCAAGACACTTATCACAATGATAATTGCTTGGAGTACAATAAACAAATCTATACAGATTACAAACTTGATCTTCTAATCAATCAGCAGGGATCTCTTCAAAAACCGCAGCTCTGTTGAATATATAGCAGCTGCAACTTCAGTTAGGGTTTCCAAAAACCTAGGGTTGATTCCTCTTGACCTAATGACCAGGTCACAGTACTTTGTTGATCAGGTTAGGATTGAGCGAGGTTACTCCTCAGAAAACGCAGGATTCTGTTTAAGAAGGACTGAGTTATTTCCTGAAAAAACTCAGACTTATCCAATCCTGTAATCCTGCTAGTTCAGAACAGGATGTCATAACATCTGTTATGACATCTGAGAAAACCTGTCTACTGATTAGCTAAATGTGATCATTTTGCAAACATGCTCAGATACACACTTATAAACATCAGTATTTGAGTTACAATATTTTTCTGCATATGTACCTAAAGAGTTAGTACAACCTGAACTAGAATGTTATGACATCAGTCATGACATTCACACATACACTTGGAATTTACCAAAAATGCAAGCCAATACCTAAACACCTACACTGCATAACAGGATAAATGTCTAAGGGCCCAATATTGAACTAGACAACGTTAGAATATAATTTGGTTCTACATCTTAGTAATAGTTTTGATGATAACAAATACATGATATATATATATAAAGAACAAATATGCTCTCCCAATAAATTATTTAAATATGCATAAAAGTTATGACAAAAGAGCATAAAAGATGATGAGATTATTTACATTTTGAAGTTCTGATTAGACGAAACATACAGACTTAAAGCAAACCTGTGTAACATGCTCAATAGAAGAAGTTCTGATGTTATAACTTTTGAAGCACCAAAGCTGCAAGCTAAATTCTGATACTTTGATAAGTAAAGTTCTGGAAGAACAAAGGAAGTCTCAACACACTCATCTATTCTAAATTTCTAAGGCTCAACACTTAACTCAAGCTATACTCTGATAAGTGAATATTCTGAAAGTACAAAGGAGTTTCAACATGTCAGCCTCATCCAAGTTCTGGTCATATGAATCTCAAGAAACTCTGATTATCTAAAGTCTCAACGTTAATATTCTTATTCTGATCGGATTTAAAAGAAGAAAAGTTCTTATGCATTACAATTCATTCATTACAAATCAAAGAGTAACGGCTAGAACAAGACAAGATTTGTATTTTGAAAAGTGAATTAACAACATTTTATCAACCTTCCAAAGATAATTTTATGTCTCCAACGATTCAATTCACTTTCTCTATATAAAGAGACTATGAAGATGGATCAAAGTGTGAGCACATACAATAGAAATATTCAAGAGAATCACACACGCATATCAAACAAGAGCGATCAAATTTTCTATTTTATCATTGTGTTTTAACCTTTGTGTAAACATCACAGTTGTGATATAGCTTTTTAGAAGCATTTGTAAAACACATTATTTTTGTAAGAAAAGCTGTAATTTCTTAAGAAACCAAGTTGTGGTTTAGTTTCAAGAAGACATTGACAGTAGTCTTTATGAGTTGTAATTCCTTGAGAAACCAAGTTGTAGTTTGATCTCAAGAAGACGTTGACAATTGTCTTCGTAAATTGTAATCAAGTCTTGATTAGTGTATTAAGACCTCAATTGAGAGAGGTGAAATCACCTTTGCGGGTGGACTGGAGTAGTTTGAGTTCAAACGAACCAAGATAACCAAATGCATCATATTGTTTTTAATTTTTGAAAACCCCAATTCAAACCCCGCTTTCTTGTGTTTTTATATCCTCCAATTGGTATCAGAGCGCCTGGTTCTGGGTGCTAACACTTAAATGTGTCAGAAAAAGATCCTAGAAAGAAAAACACTATGGTGGAACAATTTTAGAACAACAATGATGATAAAGACAAAATCAGTGGAAGACCCCCAATGTTTGAGGTGAAAATTTTGATTACTGGAAAGACATAATTGAAAGTTTCTTTCTAGCTCATGATGCTGATCTCTAGGATATGGTGACTGATGGCTACAACTATCCTAGTGATGAAAATGGTCAGAAGATTGATAGAAAGAAAATGTCAAATCAACAAAAGAAAAAAATCAGAAACCATCACAAAGCCAGAACAATCCTTTTGAGTGTTATCTCATATATTGAGTATGTGAAGATCATAAACAGAGATTCTGCTAAAAACATGTTTGACTCTCTGAGAATGACGCATGAAGGAAACACACAAGTCAAAGAGACCAAAGCTCTTGCACTCGTCCAGAAGTACAAATCTTTCAAAATGGAAGAAGAAGAAACTATCGAGACAGTGTTCTCAAGGTTTCAAATTATGGTTGCTGGGTTGAAAGTTCTGGACAAAGGATACTCCATAACAGATCATGTAAAGAAAATCATCAGAAGCTTAAAAAATAAATGGAGACCCATGGTCACATCCTTAAAGCTTTCCAAAGATCTGAACAATATATCTCTTGAAGAACTTATCAGCTCTCTGAGAAGTCACGAGATAGAACTAGAAGAAGATGAGCCCCAGAAGAAAGGTAAGTCTCTTTCTCTTAAATCTAATAAAAAATATGAAACTAAAGCTTTTCAGGCAGAAGAAGAAAGCTCTAGTGGATCCTAATTAGAATAAGACAAATTATCTCTTCTCTCTAGAAGAATCCACCAGTTATAGAAGCACAGACAGAGGAAATTCAAAAACCCCAGAAGAGCTGGTAATCTCTCTGAATCATCCTCTAAATACAGAAAGTCTAGCAGCAAAAATGTTGTCTGCTACGAATGCAAATAGCCAGGTCACTACAAAAGTGACTGCCCCAAACTTCAGAAAGAAAAGCCTAATAAGAAGTTCTTCAAAGAAAAGAAGAAAAGTCTTATGGCAACGTGGGATTACTCAAAATCTTCTGAAGTAGAATCAACATCAGAAGATGAACGTGCAAATATTTCTTGAATGGCCAACATATCAAATGACACTGGTTTATCTGAATCAGAATCAAACTCAGAAGCAGAAAAGGTATTCTCTAAATTTCTAGATATTAATTAGAAGATAGTCTGTCTGAAATTCTTGAATGATATCAGCAACTTTGAGTCAAAAAACAAAAACATGAAACACGTTCTAGTATCCGACTCTGAAGAAACTCCGAAACTAAGAGACTTTCTCTAAACTTAAAAATGAAAATTTTGTTATTAAAAACGAGTCACAAAAGCTCAGAAAGAATCTGTCTCAGAAGTTTCAACTAGTTCTGATAATATCATAAAAGAATATGATCATAACTTTTAAAAATTTCTAGCTAGAAACATAGATAGAAGCAAGATGGCATCTATGATCTATGGATTAGCATAAATGGAAGAAAAGATATAGGATATGTGAAACCAAAAGGGGAAGAACCATATCAACCAAAACAAGTTGATAAAATGGTCAGAAAATACACACCCCTAAATTCACATTTCACATATGGACACACACATGACATAAAATACACTAGTGAATCTTATTTTGTGAACTCTTATAAACCAAAATTCAATCAGATTTCTAGAAAGTCTAACAAACAAGGACCCAAAAAGATATGGGTACATAAGGATAAAATCATCTATGTTACAAATGTCTTTAATAGCAAGGTCGAAACACCAGTCTTGGAACCTGGACTCTGGATGCTCTCGATACATGAAGGGAAGAAAGCATATGTTCCAAAGCCTAGAACTTAAAACTGGAGGATACGTAGGTTTCGGAGGCAATCAGAAAGGAAAGATCATATGAACAAGTTTGATTCTAAGGCACAAAAGTGTCTCATGTTAAGATACTATGAACGTTCAAAAAGGGTATAAAGTATATAACACTGAAACACAAATTGTGGAAGAATCTATTAGTGTCAAATTTGATGATAAGCTTGGCTCTCAAAAGTCAAAGCATGGTGAATCTTTTGAAGATATAGAAGTTCTAATTACAGGTAATGAAGACAGATATTCATAAAATAAAAGTTCATAACTTCATCTAAATACAGAAGAAGACATCATAAATATTGCAACAACTTCTGAAGAATCCATCCAGAAAAGACAATCTAGAAGCAGCTTAGCACATCCTGAAAACATGATTCTGGGAAAGAAATATGATCTAATCAGAACAAGATCTACATTCAGAAATATTGAAGAGTCTCTCATGGGATTAATGTCTCTGATAAAACCTACATACAACAAAGCAAGTATGTTAAAGAACTTCTGAAGAAATTTGATATGTTAGAAAGTAAGCCATCTAAAACTCCTGAGCATCCTACATGTATTCTGGAAAAGGAAGAGGTAAGTAAGAAAGTAGAAGAGAAGCTCTACAGAAGCATGATTGGTTCTCTCCTATATTTAATAACTTCAAGAAATGATATTCTATATAGCGTTTGTCTTTGTGCTAAATTCCAATTAGATCTTAGAGAATCTCACTTAACAACAGTTAAGCAAATTTTCAAGTATCTGAAAGGTACTACTAATCTTGGTCTTTGTTATAGAAAATCCTGAGAATATAAATTAGTAGGATACTGTGGTGCTGACTTTGCTGGAGATAGAATAGAAAGAAAAGTACTTCTAAAAGCTGCCAATTTTTGGGAGATAACTTAATCTCATGGTCCAACAAAATACAATCCACTATTGCACTATCAATTGCTGAAGCTGAATATATAGTTTCAGCTGGATGCAGTACTCAAATGCTCTGGATGAAGAGTCAGCTTGCAGATTTTCATATCTATGAGAGTAACATTTCTATCCTCTGTGATAATACTTCTACTATCCGTCTTTCTAAAAATCATATTTTACATTCGAGGGCTAAACATATAGAAATTAAACATCACTTCATTAAGGACTATATTCAGAAGGGAATGCTTTTCTTAAAATTTATAGACACAGGCCATCAATGGGCTGATGTTTTCATAAAACCCCTTGCTGAAGATAGATTTAATTTCATTCTGAAACACCTCAGTATGGAATTATTCCCAGAATGAAAGTGTAGTTTATGTATATTTAATCCTTAGAACTTTTTGATTTGTTTTTTTGAACATCTGAACAATAGTTCTTCAAAAGTGAGAAGGAAATTGTCTCAGAAACTATCCAGAAGATCTGAATGTTTTTCCGAAAACGCTTCATTTTAAAGATAGATGCAAGCTGTTTACCACATTAACATATGTCAACCCTAAATGCTCACTCACTCTCTGAGGTTGAACACATGTTCAAAATCTGAAGGGCTGAAACATTTGAGTTGATGCATTGAGGCGCGAGTCACGTTGGTAACTGTTTTCAAAATCTTCGCCATCCCTTTGTCGGAAATCATTATTGATGTTAATCATTTTGGTTATTTGTTAATTAAAATTAATTTCATGGTTCTCTTTGTTGGATATTTATACCTCACTCTCACCAAATCACTTTCACACCTTCACTCTCACTCACCCTATTTTCTCTGAATTTGCTCTTTTTCCCTTTTGTGTGCTCTCAAACCATAAGTCTGTGAACAATGGCTTCTTCTCAACAACAAAAGTATTCTCAAGATCCTGGTCCTCAAATCAACATTCTTGGTTCATCCTCTACTCTAAACGAAGAAAGGTACATTGAACCTATAAGAACTCTCCTCACTCCGGTTGACACTCTTGAAGTTCTCTATGAACTTATAGTTAACTTTGAAAGCATGAAAGAAAATGGGTATGATCTTACTTCCGATGTTGAGTTTCAAGGATGGAAAAATACTTTGATCGTCATCATTGAAGATATCATTGGAAAGCTCATTGGTCACGATGGAAGCGGCATAAGGTGCGATGAAATGGCACAAAAAGGTTCTAACCTAACAATTGTATCTAAAGAAATCTTCTCTTCTGGATAACCCTCCAACAGGACCAAATATCTGAAAGACTATCTCAGAATTTGGTCTAGGATAATTCTGGGATGTATCAATCACAGAAAACCAACAAGTTCTTCTGACTACATTGTTATACCCCAAAATTCGCCCTCTCAATTCTCAAGGCATCTCTCACAATGACTCTCAAAATTCAAGCTTGCACAAGTACATTGGGATTTTCCAACACCAGAATTAAAAGGAAACTGCCAAAAAGGGAGAAAATAGATGAAAATAACATTTTGACAAATTTGGAGGAAAATAGGTCTCCTTTGATTCAACCCCCTTCGATTGGACTTTGCACCTCCTTCGATTGCTCAAAATTTGCTGCTAGCGTGCCTCTTTCGTCTGGGCATGTGACTTCTTGTTGTAGGCTTTGTTTGTGTCTTCCACTGCCTGCATGTTTTCTTTGAGTACCAAATTTTCTGCCACATGTGCCCCCTGCAAGGCAAATTCTTCGATTGGACCAAATAGCTGCTTACAAGTCTACTTCGATTGGGCATATGCTGCCTGCATGTTTGTTTCGTTTGAACAAGCTTAGATGGGATAAAATAACCATCTCTATGCATCCTTCGAATCCACTTGCACCAAGGGCCTTTTGCAGACTTTGCCTCTCACGAGTTTTATTTGAGCCAAGAGATGTCTTCATACAAGATTTGACTAAGTTCTTGCTTCCTTTGAAAGAACACCCTTCGAATCAGAAATCAAGAACTTCCCTCATGCTAAAAAGAAATGACTCCCCTTATGTTTGTTTTGATCTATATGCTTCGATTGGGCAACATACTTCCTTTGAACACGAGCTTTCGATTGGGCGATATGTTTGCTTCAATCCAAGCTTCGATTGGGCATTAGCTTCATTCGAGTAAGCTTGTTTCGACCACAAGCTTCGATTGAGGCAAAGGATTCCTTCGAACAAATGCGCTTCAATCTCATTCCTGCATACAAGCCTTCGTTTGGGCATTCATCTCTGGCCATGCCTTCATGCAAGCTTCAGTTGAGCAAGGGCTTCATGCCACTTGGGTTACATATTTTGTTTGGGTATTGAAAGCTTCCTTCGATTCAGAAGGAAATGATCTCCATACAAGCTTCAATTGAGTTTTTTACCCTTTGAAATAGTGTCCTCCGACTCAGGAAGTAAAGGCCTTCTTTTGGTTTTCTTCAATTCAAAAAGTCAATGATCTTCTGAAAGCTTCCTTCAATTCAGAAGTTAATAACCTTCTGAAAAGTGTCATTCGATTGCACCATTCGCCCCTCACCTGTTTGCCTTGGATTCATAAGTTATCGATTGGATGAATGGCTAACTTCCTGTGACTTTCAAATTCATCTTCATGTATGATTTGAATGCGCCTTCATATCACCTTCGAATCCATCTGTAAACCCTTCAATACGCCATAGTTCTGCATTATGACACACAACTTGGTGGTCCATTCGAAGGACTTGCCATAGTTGGGGAATAATTATTCTCTTACTTTGGAGTCTGGTCGAAGGTTTGGGCCTAAGTTATTAAAAGCAAGAAGACTCAAAATGGCATATTCAGCTAAAAAGGGCCATTCGAAGAACACACAGTTGGTTCATTCGAAGGACACAACTGGTTAAAATGAATGTTGTGTTGTTCTAGTTTGGTCGAAAGGTGTAGAAAGATGGAGGATTTGACTCAAAAGATCAAGTTGAACATTTAGACCCATAGGCTAGGCTACGTGTTTTCCCTTTTCAGGCCTCAAACCTATGACTCACCCTATACTTAATTGTTTATGCAAGCTAAAATAGGCCTTTACCCATTTGTTGTCCAAGACCACTCGCACTTAATAGCATAATACTACCTTTTAGAAAAGTTTGTCTTGAGTCTTGCGCCTATTTTTCCTTCCGAAAGAAGCAACCCATCAGAACCATTCATCTTGCTTTTATGGCACAAGTGGACACTTACTTTCCAGCTGAGCCTTATTTTATTATTTTTGCTCCCCAAGCTTCCCAAAAGACTTTCTCTATAAATAGAGAGTTCATTTTCACAAAGAAAAGGAGAGGGAGAGAAGAGGAGGGGAATGTATCTTAAAAATTCTCACACACCATAAAGTTCTCAAACACTTCAACATTTGTGAAATCACAAAAAACCAGAATCATCATTACCTCCTTCAATTCTGAAGAACAACACATTCCAGTTTCCTTCGACTCAAGGAGCATCCCACTTGTTCTTTCCTTTGAATCCAGCAAAGAAGGATATTTCACTTGTTTTGCTCTTTCGAATCCAGTGTCGAAGGCCTACCCTGGGTCTTTTCCTTCGAATCCAGAGGCATTCAAAGCAACTGCTTCAAAGTCCAGAACACGCTCCAACCTCCAGCAAGGTAAGTCATTTTTAACCTTTGTCCCTTCGTTTCTAGAATAGCATGTAAATAAGTTTTCTTTTTCATTTAAAATATGTACATACTATTTTCTTCTTTTTGTTTTGTTTTCACTCTCTTAATATGTGTCATGGTTAACAATCTTCTTGGCTTTTGCTCTTGGTACATTTAAATACGCTTTAAAGAACTAATCTAGTATTAAGGTGATGTTGGCATGGCCTTTGGCCATATTGCTATTCAAACTCAAATGAAAGAAACAGGAGACAGAAAAGTTAGAAACGAAGCCTCTGGCTTCCATACTAACCTTTAGGCCAAATGAAAGAGTCATTCGAAAGGCACAACATGCTGACCTCCAGGCCCCAATCGAAAGCCAAAATATGCTGGCTTCTAGGCCCCAGTCGAAACTCATTCTTTCACCCCTTTTCAGGTAAGGTCGAAGAGGACCAAAAATGGCAGAATCGAAGGGATGCTGCCCTAAGTCAAAAGATCCATTTTTCTTGCTTTTACCTTATTTTTGCCTTTATATTTTCATGCAATTCAATATGGTTGTAATAATGTAGGATTTATTTTTTGCACTCTTTTATTACCTTCATATAAATGTTAAGTAATTAGGTATGTATGGCAAGATAAAATAAACAAGTAGACAACCCAAAAATCAAAGACAAAATACATGCAATCAAACACACTTGCACACATGCACCCTTAGGGAAATTCCACTTGTTGCCTTACAAAAATGGCCATGTTATGCATGTGGGATGTCTTAGCACAAACAAATCAAAAAAGATCATAGTCCCTCGATGACGCTATCAAAGTTTCCTTTCAAAATGATCTTAGTCCCTACAGAAAAGTGCTAAGTCATTTCACAACATTGCTATCATGATTATACGATGACCCACGTCTGTCCCTTCACATCCAACGACGGGGCTTATTATCAAATCAATGGTAAGATAGCAACATCTAAAGGAGGAGGAAAAACACATCTAAAACCTTTTGAGTAGGTAGATTACTTTTAGTTACTTGCTCAATTTCAAAACAAACATCCTTGCTATTTTTAAAACAATCACATACACTTTCCAAACATTGAAATATTTTCAAAAGCTCAACATTTTGCATACATTCTTACGAACGAGAATCATTGCAAAGTTCGCCAAAACGATGGAACCTTTTCAAAATACTTTCAAAACCACACAAAAGCATAATTTTCAAACAAAAGCAAGTGATCTAACAAGTAACTAAGAGCCCATGGAAAACCATGGATGGAAAGGGTGCTAATACCTTCCCTTTTCATAATCTACCCCCCGAACTCATGAAAACATCTCAGAAGGTCTTTCCTGTGCTTTTTCCACCTTTCCTTATTGGATAAAAGAAAAGTCGGTGGCGACTCTTGCTAAACCGCGACATTTGCGAACACAATCGCAAAACCCTCAAGTCAGTTCTCCCACCGTATCACATACATCAATATTGATCAACAATACATGTTGTACTTCATCAAAACTAAGGCCAAATTCCACCTCCATCATATTCTATTCAATCATCTGAAGACCAGTGTTAAGGAAACAAGAGAAGAAGAAAGAACTAAAAGAGATTGGATTTCACTGGGAAGGTTGATCTCAAATATTCTGATAGAGAATAAGCTGATAGAACATCTGAGTGAAGCACAACAAGCTAGTGTTCTAGAACCTTGTGCTGGAAAGCCTTTCAACACCAAGAACCTCAAGAAGATGAAAGTTATAGAAACCATTAAGAAGGATCCTACACTTACTTCAACGGAAGTCATCACCACCAGAAGAGTCCCTCTGAAGGATTTTCCTCTCTTCACTAAAGCAGATTCATCTCCAGAAATTGTCCTCAGATATCTGGAAACTTGCAAAAGTGATGGTACAATTCCAGATGTCAATATCCTAGATCTCAGGCAACAACCTCTAGAAGTGGCTACCAGAATGTCAAGGAAAAGGAAAGCTGGTGGAGAAGGAACTTCTCAGAAAATTCCTAAAGCTGCTAAAAAGAAAGGTAACTCTTCTTTTGTTTATGTTGTCGAATAAGTTTTCTTATCAACATCTGAACCCTCATCATCTCTAAAACCTTCTAAAAATCCCTCACCACAAACTATTGATGACTTTGACATAGAAATTGACACCACCATAACCACTAATCATCATGTGATTAATCCCCTTTCTACCTAATTTTCTCAAACTCAGCAAGAACTTACACAAGTTCTATCTGATATTAATCAATTTGATTCATTATCTGAAGCTCCCCAAACAAAAAATCCAAATACTACCTCTAAACAAATACCCAAAACCACACCAGCCATTCCAGGCATCATCTCCCCTCTCAACACCTCTCAACCACCAAACCTTCACAAGAATTTTTCCTTCCAGATATTCCTTCTCCTTATGATTCAACACCACCTAACACTCCTATTATCATTTTCGACTCTCCAACTCCCACTGACTCCTCAGAAGATCCTCTCAGAACCATAATTGATCTAGAAGCATGAGACAAACTTATCACATCTTCTAAGAAAATAGCCATTCCAAAACCAACCCTAAAACCATCCAAATTAGATGTTGGTAAATCTCTGCCGTTTTTCGAGACAAAAATGCAGGAATGGGTTAACTTTCTGAAGCTAACTTGCATGGATAATCTTAATCCAACTGCTTCTGATTCTCTCTAGACTCAGCTCAGAAAATGGTTTAATTTTGAATCTCTGAAGATGAAGGAACTTAGTTATGAAATTGCTCAACAGAACTTCTGTGATCACCTGAATATCTTCAAGGATTAAGTTATACGTCTATGGGTAAGGAAACCCCTTCGTCTTCTAGATAACACTCCTTAGGAAGCTCCACAAGAATCATAATTTTAGGAACCATCTAAACCTCAACCTTTACCTCTAGTCGTTTTTAAAGACAAAGGCAAGTCAGTTGAAGAATCTTATGAGAAAGAATCTGGTACGGTAACTTCTGAGAATATGGCTTCTATTGTTGAAACAACTATATATTCTATAGAGTTAAAAACTCTAGATGAGTTGAATAAAGAGAATGAAATTGTCATGGAAAGGCTCGATAAACAGGATGAAACCAATAAAGTGATTAAGGGGATTCTAGGAAAGCAAGAAGAATCAAACAATCAGATCAAAAGTCTCTTGGAAGTGTTATTCACACAACTTCCACCTCCTTCACAACCTTAGTTCTGATCTTTTGCTTGTTTATGCTATGCTTTATGATTAAACTTTTGTTATGTTTTCTTTTGTTTGTATTAATCTCTATTTTTGAATGCATCATATTTTTGTTCTCTTTACGTGTTTTTATTGATTTTAATTAATGACAAAAAGGGGGGAGAACGTAAGATATTTTGAATATAACAGTGTCGGGACTTAGTCTCAAACATTTTCGATAACATAACCTCTGTTTTAATGTTTCTGAAAGCAAACATGAAAAGTATCTCTTAAAAGTAACTTCTGCCACATGGACTTATTAAAACTTCCATCAAAAACTCTAATCAAACATCTTTAGGGAAGTATCTATTTTTCTTTATCTAAGTATTCAACTCAGGGGGAGACCCTAATGCTTTATGTTCTTACTTGTTCATCAAAATATACAAGTTTTTGTCATCATTAAAAAGGGGGAGATTGTTAGAACATAGTTTGGTTATACATCTTAGTAATAGTTTTGATGATAACAAATATATGATATATATAAAGAACAAATATGCTCTCTCTAATATGGTGGGAGAACTAACTTTTGGTTTTGTGTTTTATCGTAAATGTTACGAATAGCAAGAGCCGCCACCGACTTTGCTTTTATCCAATAAAGGAAAGAGTGAAAAGAACAGGAAAGACCTTTGAGAATTTTATTGAGTTCGGGGGGTAGGTTATGAAAAGGGAAGGTGTTAGCACCTTTTTCATCCGTAGTTATATACAGGCTCTTAATTGCTAGCTCACTTTGAAAATGCTTTATGTTTGTGTATGTTTATAAATATTTTGAAGATGCCTAAGTGCGGCAATTTTGTAATGATTCTCGTATCATTGAGAATATATACAAAATGTTTATTTTTTGAAAAATATTTGTTTGAAAAGAAAGTATTTGTTTTGTGGAAAGATGTTTTGAAAATTCTAATGTAAGGCAATTTTCTTTATAATGACCCTTGTATCAGTCCTTAAGAGTGTTTATAAAGCATTTTGAAAGTAGTTGTTTTGAAAGTGTAAGGTGGAAATTATTTTAGTTTATGAGCAAGAGATTACGAGCGATCTACCTACTCAAAGAGTCTTTGTTATTTTCCTCCTTTTCTTTAGATAGTGCTATCCCACCATTAGCTAGTAGTAAGTCCTATCATTGGAAGTAAGGGACAGACGTGAGTCATCGCTCAGTCATATAAGGAAACTTGTAGAACGTTTTAACAATTGTCGTAAGGGACTAAGATCGTTTATCAAAGGCAACATCGAAGGGTCATCGAGGGACTACGATCTTTTAACCGAGGGTCTTTGCTAAAACATCCCACGTTCGAGGGACATGACTGTTTTATCCGAAGGCAACAAGGGAGGTTACTCTAGAGGTGTAAGTGTGCAAAGTGTGTTTGGTTCGATTATTTTATCTTGAATTATGGTTTTGCTATGATTGATATTAATCTTATCATACAAACCCTAATTACTAACAGAAATATGAAAAGCGATAAATTACAGAAATTAAATATCCTACGCTATTACAATGCTTTGGGAATGGGGGATACACATTTGTGAACGGGGAGGAAAGCAATAAACTCTAATTATCTATTATAGACCATTTACATAAATGATAATGCGAGATAATGTAATGCACAAAAAATGTAAAGTAGAGATGGGAGAAAGGAATTGTTTTGGTGATCTTTGATAGAAAAAGGGTTTGATGATTAACATAACTATTTAATTGTTTCTTTATTAAAAAGGAAGTTAATTAATTAATCAAACAAAACCTAAAAAATCTATGTTAATTTTAATTAATTAAAACCTAAGAATCTATATTAAATTAACTTAATTAAAACCTAAGAATCTATGTTGAATTAACTTAATTAATTTAAAAGGGAAATTAAATAAACAAAACCTAACTCTAATTCTTTTTATGATTTTTTTCTTAGAATAAAAATATATTTTTTTTCTATTTTTATTAAATGAAATAAATAAATAAGAGTGGGAAAGAAAATATAAAGAAATAAAAGATTGGGCCTGGTTCTGAAAAAAGAAATTAGGGGGTGAAAAGGAAAAAAGATGTTAGGCCCAAAACAATTTATTTGAATCAGGAAAATAAAAAAAGAATGGGCCTGTGGTGTGAAGTAAAAAAGGGGTATGGAAAGAAATGTACAAGGCTCAAAACAAGAAGGTCCAGGCACCTGTTATAGTTCACTGTGGAATGTTCCTTGAAGTGTACCATGGGGAAGTAATGTTGGGCACTGGATAACGGCCTTGTGATGATCAAAGGGTGATTGAGAGAAGTACACCATGCGCTTGTTGAACTTGCTTGTATTAAATCTGAAATAAGAAAATATGAAACAAATAAAAGAGTACCGCTGGGGCTCGAATCCATGTCCCTATAGTCATACACACACTTCCTTTACCATTGGGGTGGCTGTTTCATCCGTTCATAAAACAACAACTATTAAATATATTACAAACTCATTTCTAAATGTAACTTCATATTTTTCCTCACGCCAGTAGCCATGAACATATTTTTGAATTTTGTAAAATGCTTATTTCTCAACCTAATCAGAAAATGTAAACATCAAACTTGCTTGAAATTTAACCATGAGTCCAACCATATAAATTTCAAAAGCTATAGATCAAAGATGAGTGAAATTTTACTTGGTACCAAACTGAACCCTAAAATTTCAGAAACTTCAGTTTCAAAATTCTCATCACGCAGGCAATATAAATTAAAAGTAAACACATGGTTAGCTTCAGGGCAATGATATCTACATTTTTTCTTTAGAAACTGTGATACGGTGGCAGAACCGACTGTTATACTGGTTTTGCATTTGTATTCGCAAATGTTGCGGTAAGCAAGATTCGCCACCGACTTTTCTTTTATCCAACAAAGGAAAGGGTGAAAAGAATAAAAAAAGACCTTTCGAAATTATTTCTGAGTAAGGGGGGGTAGATTATGGAAAGGAAAGGTGTTAGCACCCTTTCCATCCGTAGTTTTCTATGGACTCTTAGATAATTAGCTTATTTTTGAAATACCTTATGCTTTGTATGTTTTTGAAAAGTATTTTGAAATGCCAATAGTGAGGCAGTTTTCTTTATTATAACTCTTGTATCAGTCTTCAAGAGTGTTAATAAAGCGTTTTGAAAATATTTTTGAAAGAATTTTGTGTATGTGTAAAAATTTGTTTTGTTTTGAACAAGCATCAAAGAACTATCTACTATACTCAAAAGGGTCGTTCTTTTCCTCCTTTCTTTTAGACAGTGCTATCCTACTATTAGTGAGTAGGTAGCCCTATCGTTGGATTTTTGAGGGACATTCAAAGGGACGTTTATAGTCACAAAGACAACTGGGCAAGAAACCTTAGTAACTACCCTAGAGTTTTAAGATCACTTTATCGAGGCAACGTCGAGAGGGTCATCGAGGGACTTGTGATCTTTAAACTGGAGGGTAGCCACAAAAATCTCTCACGTTTCGAGAGTTGTGACTATTTTCCGAAGGAAACCAAAGTGGGGATACCCTAGAGGTGTATATGTGAGAGTGTGTTGTATTCAATTATTTTGTCTTTGCATTAGGTTTGCTAGCGTTTTGTTTTTAGTCTTATCATGCAATCCTATTAACATACATCTAATAATTAATATATGTACAGGAAACATAAAGTGCGAAAAGTAAATCCTACGCTATTACATCCCATGAGCTGTTACAATATTTAGAAAAAAATACGGAAAAATAAACTAAACGAGTACAAAATTTTCCATGCAACCTATACATTCTTTCTAGAATTTAAATGGTAAATAAATAGAAAAATGACAAGAAAAAAATACAAAAAATGTCTTGAAACCTTAAGCATTAAGAACAAAGATTTTTTTTTGGTATTTTTTGAGAAATAGAACTAAAGTTTATTAGAACCTTAAGTCTATTGATTTTAGTTAAACAAAATGTTAAAGTAATTAATTAATTAATTTACAAAATTAGCTTAATTAATAAAAATACTAACCTAATGTTTTTTTGTGATTTTTTATTTAATGTTGATTTAGAGAGTAAAGTCAATAAAATAAATGAATAAAACAAAAAAAAATGCAAATGGTCCTTCGATCCAGGGAAGGAGATTGTCCTTCGATCCAGGGAAGGATGTTATTTTTCGATCCAGGGAGGGATGTTGTTTTTCGATCCAGGGAGGGAAGTCGCCTTTCGATCTGGATCTGCAAGACAAATGTTAGAAACAATAAAGATGCAGGACCTGGGTATCGAACCCAGGTCTTTTCCCTTAATTCGAACCTTCCCCTAATTCGAACCCCTTGTGTTCGAATCTGGATTGTTTTGGCTTGAAACTGCCTATATCATGAGCTTCGAAGGCAAATTCAGATCATGCCTTTCGATGGTACGATCTTATTCCTGCATGTTATCTTACATGTGGTATGTTCATATAAACACAAACAACATTAGTAGTGAAAATATGCAAACAATATGTATTTAAATGGCCTGGAAATACAATTTTGATTTTGTAAATCCTTACCAACCAGAGATGCTTCGATCTGTGAACCTGGGGGTGGAATTGCTAGCGTGAGGGCCTGGGCGACTTCCTGGGAGTTTTCAATGTTGGTTTGGTATTTAGGAAACTTTGATGTATTTGTATGATTTTTGTGGCTCTTTGAGGTGGTCTCTTTCCTATGTGGGTGCAATGCGTGTGTGTCTAGGCAATTTTTATTTTATTTTTTTTCGTCCTTGGCAATATGTATTTAGCTCTGTATTTATAGGAGGTGGAGGAGACAAGGAAATGTGGAAAGAAACATGGAGTTAAGGATCATCCATTAAACATGGATTTGAAAATAGAATAAAAAAAAATTAAAGGATTTCCATTTTGAATTATTCATGCCATTTTGAAATTTTGAGTGAACCTGGACAAGTCATGGTTGGTATCCTGCTCGAACTTGAGCCTCAAGCTAACCAATCGAAGTCCACTTCATCCCATTGGTTTTATTTTTGACTTGCATGGGTCTTTCGACAAGCTCACCAAACTTTGTTCTTCGACTGGCCTTGAATTCCAATTCGAATGGCTTCAGGCCTCATTGTTGTAGCCTCTTCAATTGAGCCCACTATCTGCCTTAGTTACTTGATCTGAAACTATCCAACAAGCCCAATCGAACACTTCATTCTGGCCAGTCGAAGCTTTTTCTGTTATTTCCTTCGAATGTAATTGTGTAGGAGGCTTGGGCTTGGCAACATGTAGGACTTTGGCCAGCAAGCATCTTGAACCAAGACTCATCAAAAGACAAAACAAACTTGTTTCCAACAATTATGTGTCCTTCAAATGGACCAATTGTATGCCCTTTAAAGGCATCACTTGTATGTTCTTCAAATGGGCCACCAATGTATGTACTTTGAAGGAACCACTTGTGTGTTCTTCAAATGGACCAATTGTATGTTCTTCGAAGGCACCACTCGTGTGTTCTTCGAATGGGCCACCAATGTATGTCCTTCGAAGGCACCACTTGTATGTTTCTTCGAATGGACCAATTGTATGTCCTTCGAAGGCATCACTCGTGTGTTCTTCGAATAGCCCACAAGCACCCCTTGTGCGTTCTTTAAATGGGCCACCAATGGGTGTTCATAATGTAGAAATTATGTGTTGGAGGGTTCAGAGAAGGAGTCAAATCTAGCATCAGGGAAGTCACTGCTTTGTGAATCGAAGCACACATGAAAGAAGTTCTTGCCTTGTGAATCAAAGGCAAGCCTGAAGGAAGTATCTGCCTAGTGAATCAAAGGCAAGCATGAAGAGGCCTTTTCCTTGTGGATCGAAGGCAAGTTGAAGGAGCCTTTTCCTTGTAGATTGAAGGCAAGCACAGAGGAAACCTTTGCCTTGTGGATTGAAGGTAAGCATAGAGGAAGCCTTTGATTTATGGATCGAAGGCAAGTTGAAGGAGCCTTTACCTTGTGGATCAAAGGCAAGTTAGATGAGGCCAAAATCCAATTGAAGCTTAGGAAATTGAAGAAAACTTGAAGGAGACCAAAGTCCAGTTGAATCTTGGGAAATCAAACAAGCTTGCTTTTTCTTTGATTTGATGCCTGAAGGCCCAATGTGATCCATGGAAACTATATGGGGCATCAAAAATCCAATTGTATTTGTGAAAAATTGGACTTTTGAAAATCCTTGTGAGAAAATGTCTTGAGAAAAGTGAGGGCAAATTTTGGGGTACAACAGAAAGCAAGTGCAAATGATGCTTGAATAAGAATTTCAAAGTTAGAAAAACTTACCTCTGAAGTGAGAATCAAGTCTGGAGTTTGAGCACTTCTGGAGGTGTTAGGATGATTTGGATAACTTCACTGAACTTCTAGGAAGCTTTTGCAATGCTTACTTTGTGCTGAAAGTGTCTGAATTCTTCTGGACAAGTCAAGTTGCAAGGCTCTGTTTTTGAAAATGGAAGATGATGAAGATTATGTTACAATGATGAAACGGAACTTTGGATAGGTTCTATATGAGTTATAGAAGCTTCTTGAATGATTTAGAATGAAAACACACAAGTGGATTGGGTGTTTGGAGTTTAAGGTCAGAAATTGCAACAAATGTAGTTTTGGATGCAAATTCTGATTTTAGAGAGTATGAGGGTGTTTTAAGGCCTCTGAACTCTTGTCTTATCTTGCAAATGACATCTCTATTTATAGAGAAATTATTTTAGAGGACGAGAGGGATTGGTTTACAAGATCACATGTTATGGCTAGGTTACTTAGTTATGAAGCAAATTTGAAGAACATGGTTCCAATGTCTTGTACCATGCCTTCTAGAGTGGTTGAACACTTTAAACATGTTGCTTCTGATTTTTTACGTTAAGTGTCATCAGAATAAACAAGTGAGGAGCTCAATGCATTGACTTTTGCAAAAAGCTTTCTTTATGTAAATGGCAATGGTGCCTTTGTGCCATCAATGGAAAATTATCTTGGACAAAGCTTGAATCAAGTGGATAATGGTTAGAAAGTTTGTGTAAACATTTAATTATGGTGATATTTGCAAGTTAGAATCCTGTAAAGCAAGATTTATGCAGCATGGCTTAGAGATTTGATCTCATGTTCATCATAAAATGACATGTATTTCAAGAATGGATGCCCAACTTCATCTCTTCGAATCTCCTTGCTTAAGCATGATAAAATTGTGTTCTTGGACATTTTGGAAAGCTTGGAACATTGTCTACAACTTTCATATTGACCATTTTGGCTAAATTAAATTGGAACTTGGTGAAAATTTGCCAAGAAATTGGGATAAAAATCTGACCAAACTTGTTGAAAAATTCTCTAAGTGTTAGATAAAATCATCATGATTTCATGGGCCTATATCTCCTAATCCAAGAATTTTTTGGACATCAACCCCCAAGGTCAAAATTTTAGAATTCCTCATTCCCTACAACTTTCATGTTGAAAGTTTTCCTTGAATCATGTTACATCTTAGTGAAAAATGGCCATGAAGTATTGACTTTATTAAGAATAAAACATTAACACTTAGAAACTTTTCTAAGTATTAGAAAATTTTCTATCTTTAACTTTTGTTGACTTTGTTGATTATTGATGATCAAGCTTGATAAATTTTAATGTTTTGATGACTCTTGATCTTTGAAGCTCAAAGTTGACCAAAAAGTCAAAGTTTGACTTTTGTGTGACAGTTGACTTTTCATCAGTTGATCTCAATTCTTCAACTATCAATCACTTTCACCTTTAGGAATGTCTTGAGCCATGTAATTAGATTAATATTTTGTATTTGATCCATTGAGATCATGCTTCAAGCCCTTAGGTCATGCATTAGGTCAAAAGTCAATGATCAACCATCTTCAATCAAAACCCTAATTTGGATAATTTTTCCCCTTTGATGGTTTGAGTGCTTTCCTTGAGGAATTATGATTAAACCTTTATCAAAGGATGATTATCATTTAAAAATGTTGATGTTGACAAAAATCTTGAAGTTCGACTATATATTGACTACATTTGACTTTTTACCCAATAGAGCTGATTTTTAGTCATTTGAGTAATTGACTGAGCAAATTTATGATGCAAGACTTGAAAATTGGTATGGGAATTCTTGGAGACCTATGATGAACCATGAAAGCCACTTGAGGCATTAGAATTCCAATTTTCCTTGAGAAAACCAAAATCCTAGTTGTGGATTCTTGCTTAGGAGGAGGTTTGACCAGTTAACTCTTGAGAATCCTTGAGTATGTGAGAATCTTAGAAGAAGGTCTTGAAGAAAATGGGAGGGAAAATTTTAAGGTACAACAACTTCCCCTGTTCAATCTTCTTAAACCTGAAGAGTTAGATTGGCCTGCCCGCCATTCGTGACTTGAAGGTAGAAGATGATTGAACACATAAGTGCCCAGAAATTTGCACTCGCTTGTGCACGAAGTAACACTATTGGTTGATTATACCGAGAATGGGCTTAAAGATGCCATTTGGAGAAGTGATGGAGAATTATCGGAGATAGGATTATAGATGCCATCCATAGTAAATATTAATAAAAATTAGACTAAGTCTACGCTCGACTTTAACTGGGAGAAGTATCAGAATAAATCTTTGGCCGATTTAATCTGAGCCAGAAAATGTCTACTGGAAGAAGTATCAGTATAAATATTTGGTCGATTTAATCTGAGCCTGAAAATATCTACTGGAAGAAGTATCAGAATAAATCCTTAATCGATTTAATCTGAGCCAGAAGATACCTACGTCTGTCTTTAACTGGAAGAAGTATCAGAATAAATCTTTGGTCGATTTAACCTGAGCCAGAAGATATTTGAAGGAAGTGTTTTTCATATAGATAGTCATCCCGTCCTATTTTGGGAATTGATCCATAATCTATTTTTGTTGGTAAATACGTCATGTTTCAGGAGTTCACACCAATGGTGATAAAGATAGTCGCCCCGTCCTGTTTCAAGAATTAATCTTTACCTGACCATAAAGGAAGAAACATAGTTTCCCCATTCTGTTTCGGGAGTTAATCTTCAACTTGTTCATGTAGATAGTCGCTCCGTCCTGTTTCAGGAATTGATCTACAATCTATTTTTGTTGGTAAACTCATCCTGTTTCGGGATTTCATACCAATGGTGATAAAGATAGTCGCCCCGTCCTGTTTCAGGAATTGATCTTTATCTGACCATAAAGGAAGAAAGATAGTTTCCCCGTCCTGTTTCGGGTATTAATCTTCAACCTTCTCATGTATATAGTCACCTCATCTTGTTTCTAGAATTGATCTACAATTTGTTTTTCACAGATAGTTGCCCTGTCTTGTTTCAGTGAATTTGTGGCTGGTCATCCAGATAGTTTCCCCGTCTTGTTTCGGGAATTAATCTGGAACCTTCTTTTTATTGGCCGTAGAGATAGTTTCCCCGTTTTGTTTCGGAAATTAATCTCTGACCTGGTCACGTAGATAGTTGTCTCGTCTTGTTTCGGGAATTAATCTTGGACCTATTTGAGAATTTGTTGATGATATTCATCTGTTGATTAATCGTTCCTGAAAAGGTAAAGAGTTAGCTGTATGCAATGTCATGATGTATGACATGCATTGCATAATGATGTTCTCAAAATAAATGAGACTGTGCTATATGCGTTTCGTATGCATATGCTATGATGTTTGTAAATGGTGTATGAATGTGAAATGTTGTTGAAATGTAATTGTAAACCTGTGCGGTATCTTTGTTTGGGAAAATAAATCCTTGGTTGTCGTTGGGGATGAAAAGCATGTGTATCTTCTATCTTGTCCAGAATGCTTCTACTGGGGATTCCTACTTGCTTTTTGAGGAAACTCTGTCGGGGGATGTTGAGTTCTGCTTTGGGGAGAAGAGTTTAGGAACATTGGTCGTTCATTGCTCTACTGGGGAGTTTAATTCTTATATACCCTTACTGGGGATAAGAGAGATGGATAACCTTCCGACTCGTCTGGGGAGTATAAATCTTATATAGCCTTAATGGGGATAAAAGAGATGGATAAGCTTTTGACTCGTCTGGGGGGGGGGGGGGGGGTATAAAGTTGACTGATATCTGGTCCAGTTCCAGGTTTCGTAGCAACTCTCTAGGGATAGTGGTGACTTCACTGGGGAGAGGAATTTTGCCGGTGATTCGTAGCAATCCGGGGAGACCGTAATCTATTGAGAAAATAAACCCTATTGGGGAAATAAACCCTGTTGACGGAGAAATACTCTGCTGAGGAAACAAATTCTCCTGCGGAAATTGAATTTTGCTAGAGAGAAGAAATTTACAGGGGTTTTTCAGTTTTGGAGGAATAAACTCAGCTGGGGAAGAGAATTTCCATGAATTGTACTTATTAGAACTCTGTAGGTTGGGGAAATTATGGGGAATGTATCCTTGTTGGGGATGAATTTGTGAAGATTGCTATGTGGGGATAATCTCATAGAAGTGGCTCTGTGGGGATTTATGGACAGCTTGAATGTCATCCCAACTCCTAAAATCTTGAGTAAATGCTTATTCCTGTTCTTATGCATATATTTGTTGACAGTTAATCGTGTTCATATGCATATGTTTATTCAATTTTAGTTATTGGGCGTTTTTGCAAGAAAAACATAAAAAACAAAAAAGTTTGAACTTTAAGGTGTATTTGTGTTGATAATTTGCCTATAAATGGATGTTTTTGTACAAAGAGACATAAATCCTAGTAAGAGGAAATTAACG
Source organism: Vicia faba (assembly GCA_948472305.1). Classification (NCBI taxonomy): domain Eukaryota; kingdom Viridiplantae; phylum Streptophyta; class Magnoliopsida; order Fabales; family Fabaceae; genus Vicia; species Vicia faba. Next base: position 885,613,386 of record OX451735.1, read on the forward strand.
TGAAATGAAAAGAGTACAAGGTTAAAACAAAATATATAGCTATGTGGAAATGATCTCGTTGGGTTCCAACTCTGCTATTGCCCCTATTTCTTCGAACATCTCATCCCTTGCTGTCAAAAGTTGATTGATCTTGTACTATTTGAACTTTTGATCTTGGTAACAAAGCTTACAGTAAGTGATCCAACGGGACATAGACGTACACTTTTAATCCCTAATTTTTGTCTGGACCGCCCTTTCGGGTTTTTAGTCAACTGGGATACCCTTTCTTGCCAAAGACGCCTTTTCAGGTTTTCGACTTACTGGGTGTACGATCTTTTATATATATCCCTAATTTTTGCCCGAACCCTTTTGGTTCTCCGAGATGCCCTTATTTTTTCCTAGGAAAGTCGACTAGTGGGTCTTTTTTATGCGTATTTTCTTTTGACTATGTTCGCATTCACAGGGTGCAAGAAATCTTCACCGTCCATAGTGGTTAGTATCATAGAACTGCCCGAAAATAGTTTCTTGACAACAAATGGCCCTTCGTAGGTGGGAGTCCATTTCCCCTGGGATCACCTTACGGTAGAATGATGTGCTTTATTACCAAGTCACCAGCCTAATATACTCGATGCTTGATTTTCTTGTTGGACGCCTTGATCATATGTTTCTGATAATCTAACTGTGACAGACAACTGTAAGACTCTTTTCGTCAATGAGATTCAATTGGTCTAGTGTGGTCTGGATCCACTCGTCTTCATCTAAGTTTACATCTTTCATAATTCTAAGAGAAGGAATTTGGACTTCGACAGACATGACAACTTCCATGCCATAGACCAGAGAGAATGGGGTTTCCCCAGCTAATGTTCACGCTGAATTGCGATAGTCGTAAAGAGAAAATGGTAACATCTCGTGCCAGTCTTTGTAAGTCAAAACCATCTTCTGTATGATCTTCTTAATATTCTTGTTGGTGGCTTCCACTATTCTGTTCATCTTTTGTCTATACGGAGAATAATTATGGTGCTTGATCTTGAACTGCATGCAAAGTTCAGTGATCATAACGTTGTTAAGGTTGGTACCATTATCCGTGATGATTCTCTCGGGGATACCATGCCGGAAAATGAGGTTGTGCTTTATGAAACGGGCAACCACATTCTTAGTAACAGAGGTGAACAAAGCTGCTTCAACCCTTTTTGTAAAGTAATCAATGGCGACGAGAATGAAGCGATATCCGTTAGAAGCAGTAGGCTTGATTTCTCCGATCATTTCAATGCCCCACATTATGAATGTCCAAGGAGAAGTCATGACGTTCAAAGGAATTGGAGGCACATGAACCTTATAAGGATAAATCTGGCATTTATGACAAGTTCTCGAGTAGTGGTGGCAATCAGTTTCCATGGTCTACCAATAGTAACCCGCTCTCAAAATCTTCTTAGCCATAGTATTCCCATTGAGTGGAAAATACGCCTTTATGCACATCCTTCATGGTTTTGTCTGCTTCCTTCTTATCCACATAACAAAATAGACTTGACTCATGATTACACTTGTATAAAATTCCAATGCTCAAGAAGAACTTAGCCAAGAACCTCCATAAGAACTTCTTGTCATTGATGGATTCCCCTTTAGGGTATTCTTGAGCTTCAAGGTACCTTTTCACTTCATGAAACCAAGGTTTTTCTTCTACTCTATCAGTGTCAATTTCATAGCAGTGTGCCAGTTCGTAGAATCTTTCAATGGTAATTCTGGGAACCTCATTGTCCCATCTAAGCTTGAACATGGATGACATTGCAGCTAAGGCATTTGCCAACTGATTTTCTTCCCTTGGGATATGCCCAAAAGAAATCTCTTCAAAGTACATAATCAAGGTTAACACATGTTCTCGATAAGGGATAAGATTCAGATGCTTTGTATCCCATTCTCCCTTGACTTGACTGATTACTAAGCCTGAATCCCCATATACGCTCAAGAGTTTGATTCTTAGGTCAATAACAACTTTAATTCCCAGAATGCACGCTTCATATTCAGCCATATTGTTGGTGCAATCAAAGCAAAGTTTGGCACTGAAGGGTGTATGGCAACCCCGAGGAGAGATAATTACAACACCAATTCTGTTGCCAAGCACGTTAGAAGCTCCATGGAAAACCATAGTCCATTGGGGTCCTGGCTCAGGTTCTTCACAATTTGTAATTAGCATGATGTTCTCATCCGGGAATTCAAAGTTCATAGATTGGTAGTCGTCTACAGCTTGATGTGCCAAATGATATGCCAGTACACTTCCTTTGATTGCTTTTTGAGTTGTGTATTGAATATCGTATTCTGTCAAGATCATTTTCCATCGGGCTATTCTTCCAGAGAGAGTCGGCTTCTCGAATATGTACTTGATGAGATCAATTTTAGATCAATAGAGTAGTATGAGTCAACATATATTGTCTTAGTCGACGAGCAGCCCATGCCAAAGCGCAACAAGTTTTCTCGAGCAGTGAATATCTTATTTCACAGTTGGTAAACTTTTTGCTAAGGTAGTTTATTGCATGCTCTTTTTGACCAGACTCGTCATGTTGCCCCAACACACACCCTATTAAATTCTCTAACACAATTAGGTACATGATCATATGTCTTCCTTCAACTGGTGGCATCAAAATCAGAGGTTCTTGTAAGTACTCCTTGATTTTATCAAAGTATATTTGACATTCGTTGTTCCATTTTACTACTTGATCTTTCTTCAGCAGCTTGAAGATTGGCTCACAGGTAGCAGTTAAATGAGAAATGAATCGGGAAATGTAGTTCACTCATTATAAGAAACCTCTAACTTCCTTCTCGACCCGGGGAGCCGACATTTCTTGAATAGATTTTACTTTTGCGGGATCAACTTCAATACCTTTTCCACTGACGATGAAACCTAGGAGTTTTCTGGACCTCACCCTAAAGGTGCATTTGTTTGGATTCAGCCTTAGTTTGTACTTCTTCATCCTTTCAAATAACTTGTGCAGATGATCAAGATGTGCTTCTTCAGTTTGTGACCTGGCTATCATATCATTGACATAGACTTCTATCTCATGATGAATCATGTCATGGAATAAAGCTACCATGGCTCGCTAATAAGTTTCCCCTACATTCTTCAACCCATAAGGCATGACCTTGTAATAGAACGTGCCCCACTGTGTGATGAAGGTAGTTTTCTCCATTTATTCAGGCGCCATTTTGATTTGATTATAACCAAAAAACCATCCATGAAGGAGAGTACTTTGTGTTTAGCGGTGTTGTCAACCAGGACATCAATATGTGGAAGTGGGAAAACATCTTTGGGGCTTGCCATGTTTATATCACTGTAATCTACACACATACATACCTTGCCATCTTTTTTCTATATTGGAACAACATTAGCAACCCATTGAGGATATGACGTCACTGCTAAAAAACCTGTATTGAATTGTTTCATAAGCTCAACCTTGATTTTCTCTAACATTTTAGGATGCATGCGACGAACCTTCTGCTTAATTGGAGCACAACCCTCTTTCATCGGCAGACGATGAACCACAATATCAGTATCGAGCTCTGGCATGTCTTCGTATGACCAAGAAAAGACCTTAGCATATTCGTGCAGCATCTGAGTCAATCTACTCTTGACACTGTCCTCCAGGTTGTCGCCAATCTTGACTTCCTTCCTATCTGCCTCAGAACCCAAGTTTACCACCTCGACCGACTCTTCATGTGGTTAGATAGCCTTTTCTTCTTGTATTAAGAGTCTGGTAACTTCTCCAGGTATTTCACAATCTTTCTCACCTTGGTCTTTGGCTTGGTAGTGTGTGGGTGTGTGTAAGAACACATAGCTATTTGAAAGTGTAATAAAGTAAAAGAAATACAGAGAGCGCAAAATTTGAATGTAAAACGTCCAATATTTTCATTAAATGAAAATATGACATATGAAATGATAACCCTTAACAAATGGACTATTATGCCCCGAGAAAGACACAAGGTTTAAAGTCATTGTTTTAAAAGAAATTACATAACCAAACTTCTTAAAGAAAATAAAAAACAGAAATAGATATTACTCCTGACTGAAGGAGATTGGTACAAAGTCTTTAGTCTTCCAATTGTTGAGTACACCGCTAATGGTAGGGAATATCCAGTTGCCCAGGTCACTGTCACTATCAGTGTCTTCTATTGCATTGACTCTATTGTTGCTCATACGGAATGGAGGTCTTCCAGCTCAAGCGCGAAGAACATCCCTTTGACCCTCTGCAGTAAAGCCCAGACCAAACTTGTCAGATTTGTAAGGGATATCAGGAAGCTGACCCCAAATAGTACAACCACCTTCTTCTATCACAGCCCTAGCATCCTTCAGAGAAGAAATTCTTGGTGTGTCTGTAATAGGTGGGAGAACTGACTTTACTGGTTTTGAGCTTTCATCACAAATGTTGCGGTTAGCAAGAGTCGCCACCGACGTTTCTTTTATCCAACAAAGGAAAGGGCTAAAAGAACAGGAAAGACCTTTTTAAAGATTTTGAGTTCGGGGGGTAGATTATGGAAAGGGAAGGTGTTATCACCCTTTCCATATGTATTTATCTATGGCCTCTTAGTTGCTAGCTCACTTTGAAAATGCTTCCTTTTTGCGTAAGTGTATTTGAAAATATTTTTGAAAAGATGCCCTAGTGCGGAGAACTTTGTAATGTTTCTTATATCGTTGAGAATGTATAAAAAGTGTTTTGTCTTTGAAAATATTTTTGAGAAGAGTTTGTGTATGTGTGAAAGATTGTTTTGTTTGTTTTTGTGAGCAAGCAACTACGAGCTGTCTACCTACTCGAATGGTCTTTATTCTTGTCCTCTTTTCCCATAGATAGTGCTATCCTACCATTAGTCGGCAGGTATCCCTATTGTTGTACCCCACAATTTTCCCTCTCATTTCTCAAGACATTTCCCACAAGATCTTCAATAGCTCAAGCTTGCACAAGGACTGAGTAGGCCAAGACATCTCCTCAATATTGATACCTCAAAATTAGGGTTTGAGCTTGCACAAGGACAATTGGATTCTAATACTTCAAATGACTTTCATGGATCATTATGGACCTTCAAGAATGCTCATGTCAAGTTTCAAGTCTTGTATCACAAATTCTGCTAAGTCAATTGACCAGATGCCCAAAAATCACCTGCACTGATGAAAAGTCAACTTATACGCCAAAAGTCAAACTTTGACTTTTTAGTCAATATTAAGTCTCAAAGGTCAAAATTCATCAAGAAATTCAAAGATATGAAACTTGATCATCAAGAAATCAAGAAAGTCAAAAGTCAATTTGAAAAGTTAAACTTTTCAAGACTTAGAAATTTTTCTAAGTGTTTTCATACATGATAATTTCATAACTTCATGCTAATCTTTCACCAAGATGAAATATGATTCAAAGAAAACTTTAACCATGAAAGTTGTAGATCTTGATGAGATCTATAACTTTGATTTTTTGATGAATTCCTAGAAGTGCTTGGATTTTGAGTTATAAATTCACGGAGTCATGACATTTTCATCTAACACTAAGAGAAGTTTTCAACAGATTTTGGTCAGGATTTTATCCAAGTTCTTGGCATTTTTGCATATAGCTCCAAGATGATTTTGTCAAAATGTCCAACATGAAAGTTATAGAGGATGTTTCAAGCTTTCTAAAACATCCAAGAGCATGAATTTATCATACTTGAGCTAGGAGATTCAAGGGCATGAAGTTGGGCATCCATTCTTGAATTGCAAGTTACTTTGTTGAAGAACACATAACAAAACCCTTATGCTATGATGCATAATCTTATGTTAAATGCCTTCTTTATTGCAAATCTCATCATAATTTAATGCTTACACCCACTCTTGATCTATCACCCAAGTATTTGAGCCATTATCCAAAATATCTTATCATTTATGGCATAAAGTTACCATTGCTATTCTTGAAAAGAAAACTTTTTGGTACAAATTTGTCTTGAGCCCATACTTTGTTTGCTTTTAATTTTTCTCCACCATAAATCATGTAAAGTAACCCCTCTAAACAAAAAACTTTGGTACTTCATCTTGGGACCATGACATAACTTGATATTTGTAATCCAACCTAGCCATAACTCTATAGTTTGTAAACCAAATCAGCTTGTTCACAAACCTCTTCGCTATAAATAGGAGAAGAATTTGCAAGAGAAAGAGGTCAGAAAAATAGAGAGAAAAGCCAGAAGTTTTGTTGTGTAGACAAGCCCTTAAAATCCCATACTCTTAAAAAAACATAATTGTCCACAAAGCTCCCACTCTTGAGTTTTGAAGTCCTAATCTTTGAACCCTTCATACCTTACAAGTTATATCTAAACAAACCATCTAAACACCTTACATACATCATATAGGGGTTGTTCAAACACAAGAACAACTTCTGTTACATCATCACCATTTGCCAGAAAAAAAAGTCACTTGCAACTTGGTTCTTCCAGCTCTAAATCAAAGCACATATTTCAATCTCAAAGTAAGCCTTCTTGACTTTAAACTCTTAATTTCAAGCATCATTAGTGATTGATTTTTGAAGATAAAATATAGTAACCATTTCCCTTGAAACTAACCCTTTGTTTGTGTTCCATTTTTGTCAATTATATGTTAAGAACTGACTTGTACAAACATTAAAACAATGTTAGAGTGAAAACATTGCAACATGAGTCGACACATACTCACATGAGTCGACTCATTTTAGTAACAGAACAGGCTATGAGTCGACACAAAGCCTCATGAGTCGACACATACTGCTATATAGGCACAAAACAGAAAGAAAAAAGGTGCATGAGTCGACACAAAACACGTATGTGTCGACACAAACAAGGAATGAATCGACACATACCATTATGCATCGACTCATACTGAGTTAATTTGGTTTTACAGGGGAAATGAATGGTTATGTGTCGATGCATAGAAGCATGTGTCAACACATAAATGTTAAAAAATATTTTTTTCTTTCTTTTACACTATTTTTACATATTTTACATACTTTCTTCATTGCTATTCAATATGGTTGTAATATTTAAGCTCCTATTTCATCCCTATTTGTAAATTGTATCCCCACCCCCTAATGATGTAATAGCGTAGGATTTTAATTTTTGCAAATTTATTGTTTTCATATGATCGTTAGTAATTAGGGTGTGTATGGCAAGATAAAATCAATGATTAGAAAACCCTAACCTCAAGACAAAAATGTATGCAATCAAATGCACTTTTCACACAAGCACCTCTAGGGTAACCTCACTTGTTTCCTCAAAAAATATTCACGTCCCTCTGTTGTACCCTAAAATTTTCCATCTCATTTCTCAAGATATTTCCTACAAAGATCTTCAATGACTCAAGTTTGCGTAAGCATCGACTAGGTCAAATAATCTCCTCAACACTGATGCCTCAAATTAGGGTTTGAGTTTGTACAAAGGCAGTTGGATTTCTAAAGTTTCAAATGACTTTCATGGATCATTATGGACCCTCAGGATTATTTCTGTCAAGTTTCAAGCCTTGGATCATGATATTCCAAGAAAGTCATTCAAATTATTAAAAGGGCAAAATGGACAAAATTAGGGTTTTAACTAGAAATGACCGAACTTTGATTTTTGACCTAATACCTGACTTATTGGTTAGAAGCATGATCTTAAGGATTCATGCCTATCATTTTGACCTAATCGCATATTTCAATTCATCTCCTGAGATCAGTGGATTGATAGACGAAATTCGGTCAACTAGTGGAAAAAGTCAATTGTACACTAAAAAGTCAAACTTTGACTTTTTAACCAAAATTGAGTCCCAAAAATCACATTTCATCAAGACATCCAAAATATGAAATTTCATCATCAAAAATCAAGAGAGTTAAAAATCAAACTTTGCAAGACTTAGAAAATTTTCTAAGTATTTTCTATACTTGTTAATTTGATTGCTTCATGACATCTTTTCACTACAATTCAAAATAATTCAAGATGTTACAAATAATTTAAGATATTACAAATAATTCGAGTTATTACAAAGTGGCATTTTTGCAAGATTACAAATCCTAAACTTTGTCTTGGTTGAACTTTTCCCTTTGACTCAAACCTTGCCACTATTTTGTCATTAAAACTAAACTTATGTCATGCTACAAACAATGTTGTCCAAACTACTGCTGAACAAAGCCATATATGCTGCCAAAAGCAATGGTGTTTAGGGTCAAAAATTGGAATAGCACTTTTAACCATAAACACCATTGCTTTACCTTTCCCGATTACCAACTTGTGCCTACTATGGATGAATTCTCTCAACTCTTATTCCTATTCTTGATCAACTACCCTTCAACGATATTGAAAGAGACCCGAGACCTGAAGAGATTGCTCGAGCTCTACATTTACCTCGGTCTGACGTTGTGGATAATTAGGAAACAAGAAGTGGTGTCAAAGGGTTTCTATCCAAATTTTTGTTTGAGAGGGATTAATATTTTTGGGATGCTCTGGATTTACAAGCCTTCGAAGAAGTGTTGGCTCTTCTCATCTATGGGATGGTCCTATTTCCCAATCCTGACCAACTCATAGATGTGAATAAAGTAAAAAACTTTCTATCTCGCAATCTGGTGCCTAATTTACTTAGGGATATCTTGCATTCTCTTCACTCTCGCACCATGAAGAGAAGAGGACTTCTCATGTGTTGCACTCCTCTGTGACTCGGTGGTTTATTTCTCACCTAGCTCGATCTGTTATGAAGAACGAGTAAGGCTTAAGATGTTCTAGTAAGTTGATGTCGCTCACACATTCTGATATTTATTGGTGTTCTCGATCCGTGGAGGATATTACTATTATTGACCGTTGTGGAGAATTCCCTAATGTCCCTATACTTGGCACTAGGGGAGGTATTACCTACAATCCTTGTTTGGCTTTACGACAGTTTGGATATGCTAGGAGGGATGGCCCTCATGATGCACTTGTCTAAGGAATTACATTCGACTACGAGAACAATGTCCAAGGTCATCGTCAGAGATTCATACGAGCTTGGGGCATGGTTAACAAGGTTGATAGCAAGACGTTGGGGGCATAAGAACTCCATTACTTTGGAGCCTTATCTCAAGTGGGTGAGAACTCACATCCAAAACCTCATGATTCCTTATGAAGCCATCCTACCTATCATCGTGGAGTATGTTACCAAAGGAGATATTCCATATACTTTCCTTTATCCTGATATGCCTACTTCTCTTGAAGATTTGCAAAGAGCTTGGGTTCAGCTAGAGGGGGAGCGAGACACCTTTGAAGCCCACTTTTATGCAAGCGAGAAGAAGACATTAGAGCTCACGAGACAACTTCATGAGGAGAGGAGTCAGAATGCCTATATCGCTCCAAAGAGGAAGCATCCATAGGAAATTTGGGCCATTGTTATTGTGTTTTAGTTCATTTTGTTTTTTTTATTTCAATGTAAGCCCAAGAGGCATGTTGTAATCAATTTGAACTTATTAATACAATTAATGTTTGTTCCATTTTGTCTTTTTTTTTTAAATCTTCTAAGTCCTTGAAATCATTTGCATACACATTTTAATGCATCATAATATAAATAGGTTTTCCATAACAGGTTTCCTTATCTTTCTACTGTTTATTTCAGTAAGATGAATATCGAACAAACAATAAAGAACTTGCAGAAACAGAACTCCTAGTTCCAAGAGACCTTGCTGACCATGGTTAAGGGGCAACAAGAGCTGATGACTTTGCTGGTAGCCAAGAAGAAACCCAAAAAGAAGGCCCTCATCAACATGGGTAAAAAGTTCAAAGGTCTGGTTCGTCAGGTACAGATAGTCGAAGATTTGTCTGAGGAGGATAAAAATCAAGACAAAGAGGCAAGGAGCACCCATACTAGGGGTGCCAATGATCAAGCTTCCGAAGACGAAGACTACTTTGATGAACAGTATCCTCCGGCTGAGGATAAATACAAGCAGTTAAAGGATAAACTAAAGGCTGTTGAAGTTCAAGCCGTGCCTGGTTTGGATTTTGGTGAGTTGGGATTAGTACTTGGGGTCGTCATTCCCCGTAAGTTCAAAATACCGGTCTTCACCAAATATGACGGGGTTTCCTACCCGAAACTTCATCTAAGGTCTTACGTGCGCAAGATACAGCCGCACACTACCGACACAAAGCTTTGGGTCCATTTCTTCCAAGAGAGTCTAGTTGGGACTCAACTAGAGTGGTTCTATCAATTGGAGGGTTCTCGCATCTATACATGGGAAGATCTAGCCACTGCTTTTTATCACCAGTACCAATACAATGTTGACCTCGCTCTAACCCGTACACAACTTCAAAGCATGTTTATGGGTTCTAGTGAGGGTGTTGTACCCCAAAATTTGCCCTCTCTTTTATCAAAGCTTTTCTCACAAGGATTCTCAAAATTCAAGCCTACACAAGTACAATTAGATTTTCCAGTATCAAGTTAAAAAGGAAACTGTTAAAAAAGGGGGAAAACAGATAAAAATATTTTTTTGACAAAATTGGAGAAAAACAAGTCTTTTCGATTCAACTCCTTCGATTGGCCTTTTGGCCTCTTTCGATGCACGCTTGGCTTTCATCCTTCGAATGAGCGTTAGACTCTGGCCCTGGCTGGGATTCACAAGGCAGAAGATTCCTGCATGCCACCTTCGATTGCATCTTTGGCCTCACAGGGTTCACAATGAAATGGTTGCCCATGTGCCTGCTTCGATTGGATGTTTGATGCATGCATCCCTGTGTTGACTGGATAAATATTCCCACATACTTGCTTTGATTCACAAGTTGGTGACTAGCTGCACACAAGCCTTCGTTTGAGCCATAACTTCTTTCTTACGCGTAAAAGTCTTCCCCCATGCTAGCATGCATAAGGCACAAAGCTTCCTGTAGCCTCCTTCGATTCCAGGTCAAAAAGCCTCCTTTTGGCATCCTTCGATTGTACAATTTGGTCCCTGCATGCCTCTTTCGTTTGGGCATGTGGACCTCCTTTAATGCCAGCCTAACATGCCTCTTTCGGCCAACTGGTGGAAAAAGTCAATTGTACACTAAAAAGTCAAACTTTGACTTTTGGACCAAAATTGAGTCCCAAAAATCACATTTCATCAAGACATCCAAAATATGAAATTTGATCATAAAAAATCAAGAGAGTAAAAAATCCAACTTTGCAAGACTTGGAAATTTTTCTAAGTATTTTCTATACTTGCTAATTTCATTGCTTCATGACATCTTTTCACTACAATTCAAAATAATTTAAGATGTTACAAATAATTCAAGATGTTACAAATAATTCAAGTTATTACAAAGTGACATTTTTGCAAGATTACAAATCCTAAACTTTGTCTTGGTTGAACTTTTCCCTTTGACTCAAACCTTGCCACTATTTTGTCATTAAAACTAAACTTATGTCATGCTACAAACAATGTTGTCCAAACTACTGCTGAACAAAGCCATATATGCTGCCAAATTCAAGCTTACTATACTGTCCACATAATAGCCTAAAACCATGTCAAAAACAGTCAGTTGTACTGCTATGAAACAGCCATATACCAAGCTGCAACAACACTTCAAAACTGATGCAAAACAGCCCTGCTATACTACCAACCCAGTTCAAGCCTGCATTATCTCAGTCCCATGTTTGCACTAAATTTTCATATGAGAGCTGCATCTAAAAAGCTATGAAGACAATTGTGATACGGTGGTAGAACCGACTATTTTTACTGGTTTGAGTTTTGCATTTTTTGTTTGCAAATTGTCGCGGTAAGCAAGAGTCGCCACACACTTTTATTTCATCCAATCATGGAAAAGGAAAAAGAACAAAAAAAACATTTTTTCGAGATATTCTGAGTACGGGAGGTAGATTATAGAAAGGGAAGGTTTTAGCACCCTTTCTATCCATAGTAATCACTGGCTCTTAGGTACTTGCTCATTTTTCAAATTGCTTGTGTGTGTTTATCTTGAAAATGTTTTACTTCGTGATAACCCTTGTATCAGTCCCCAAGAGTGTGACGAAATTTGTTTTGAAAATTGTTTTGAAAGGTGTTTGTGTGAAAAGTTTTCATTGAGCAAGTACTTAAGATTCTACCTACACGAAAAAAGATTGTTTGTTCTCGTTTCCTTTAGACAATGTTATCCTACTATTAAGGAGTAGGTAGCACCGTCGTTGGAGTTATAAGGGACATTCGAAAGGGACCAGTACAATCACTAAAGCAATAGTTAGAAAACTTGTGTAGTAACCCTAGAGTTTTAAGATATTTTCGAGGCAACATTTTCGAGGCAACATTCGAATGAGACATTCTGATCTTTTTAGACTGGAGGGAGACCACTAAAATCTCCTATGCTTAATGATTGTTTACCGAAGGAAACCGAAGTGAGGTAAACCCTAGGAGTGAACATGTGCATGTGAATTGTTTCAATTATTTAATCTTTGCACATTTAGGTGATCTACCGTTTTAATTTCAGATATTCTTGCTATACAATCCTATTAGCATACATCTAGACAGTTAAATATTTGCAGGAATTAAAAATGCGAAAAAATAAACCTAGCTATTACAAGGCTTCGGGGGATGGGGATTAATTACATAACCAAAGAATCGGAGATTAAAACAGTAAATAAAACCATAGTTTAACTATTACAAACCATTGGCAGTTACAAAAATAATGGAAAAGAAATAATTAAATGCGCGGCAAATTAAATACCAGGGAAGTTGAAAAATAACCTAAACCCTAATTGAAAAATAATAAGTTATTTTTGAGAAAAGAATTAATTAAATTATGTACAATAAAACCCTATTTCTAATTATTTTTATTTACAAAAAAGAAGTTGAAATTAACCTAATCTAGCTAAATTAAATAATTTCAAGAAAATAAAATGTTTTGTACAAAAAGATTTTGTGTATTTTTGGGTTTTTTTTTTATTTGAGAAAAGAAATTTAATTGTAAAATTAAAAAAAAACCTAGTTTCTATTTGATTTTAATTATGAAAAAGAAATTAAATTTACCTAATTTACTAATTATATTAAATAAAATATTATATATAAAAAAAAGCTCCTTTTTTATGATTTGTTTATTTTATAGAAAAAATAATATTTTTTGTGTTAATTAATTAAAACAAATAAATAAAACAATTAAAGAAATTAGAAAAAGAAAATAGAAAGAAACTACAAACTAGGCATGCATGGTTACAAAAGGGGGGGTGTCAATCTGAAATCTTCAAGCCCAAAAGCACTTCAGGACCGGTTGAAACAACCGGCTGAAAATCATCTAACAATGAAGTCGCCATCGAACATCTTTTATCCCACATGTAGGGAAAGGTAAACATCGAGAAAACTTGAGAAGGGAGAAGTTACAGTCTTGCGACCGAGAGATCGGGTAAGGGAGTCTATTATGCGAGGGGAAGGTATTAGCACCCCACACGCCCGTAGTACTCTACGGTATCCACTCTTGTTATCTATCCTATCTGTGTGTTTAATCTATGCTTACTGTTTATTACGGCTAAAGGGAGAATGCATGCTAAAGAAAGGGGGTAAAAATGTAGGGAAAATAAAATTGTGCTCGCTTGGAGCCTACCCCAATGCCTACATATCCGTTTTAAGGAATCAAAGCTACCGTAGTTCGGCTCATATGTTTTTGTTTGTTTGTGTTTGTTATGGACGAAGTTAATTCCGCCTTCTGCCGCAGCTCGACCTTTGGAGACTTATGCTTTGGCACAGAAGTAAATTAATCATGTCCTTACCTGAAAAGGGTTTCTTAGAAACAGGTTCTTGAACGCACAAAATGGTTTGAGTTGATTTGTATTTTGTTGCAGATAATGACTAGTTGACCTCAAGAGAGAGATATTAGCCACTTTTCTAGTTAGCTATGAAAGGAGTCTTTGAGAATTGAACCACACCTAAACTTGAGATGAAGAACAATAAGATCGAGAAGAGACCCGCTTATCATTTCCCATACTAAGCAAAGGCATGGTTCTCATAAGTGGTTTTTAAAGTTTTTTGAATTTTGAAAGAAAAAGAAGTTTTTATTTTAAATGCATATGCAAAAAGGGAAAGAAAAGTCACAGGGAGACTAGTCTATTTCTAAACCTAATTTTATTATGCGTTGTTAGACCTAAAGTTAGAATTTTGAGGGAATTCTACCTAATGTTTGCATGCTTGGATTTATAATCCTAACGTCCAATTTTGGTTCAATTGAATCGAAGATTAAATTTGAACGAAATATCCTAAGGGATCATGACAGACTATACAAACAAGTGAAATTGGTAGCAAGTATTAAAGTATTACATACGATCCATACTCAAAAATCGCAAACAAAATAAATGATATAAAATGAATAAAACTAATGATTAAAATTGACTAAAAAGTTAGCAAAAAGAAGAAATATATTCCTAATTAATTTCTAAAATGCCTTATAATATTTTTACCATTTTTTATTATATATTTTGTTATTAAAAAAAAATGAAGGAGAGCATTTAAAATTAAAAGGAGACTAAGAGAATCAGGGGGGTGTCAGGACCAAACAGAGGTGTGGATAGAGATTCGATGGTAAGCCCAGGCACATCCGGCCCAATCCGATTTAGTGACAAAAACAAAAGAATGTGTCGTGATGGACCAAACAGGGGTGTGGATAGAGATTCAGTGGGCTAGAGTGATATTAGAGCCCAAACGCTAAACATCCATATTTTCAATGGAAACGACGCTGTTTCAGACGCTAGGGTTCAAAAAAGGGTATCGTCTCATCTTCCTCTCTCACACACAGCGGCGCGACGAAGAATCCCTCCCTGTACTCCTTCTCTGATCAACCTTCCTCATCTACAAACTCAACTCGCGATGGTCTCTATCCTCTCCCTCAAACGGCCACGAAGGCCTCTCCTCTTTCGTTTCCTCCCTTAATCGCTAACCTCAATACTCAACACTAATTGCCACCCTCAACCACGACGGGCCAGCCTCAACCGCGAAGGTTCAATTTCTCCCTTATTATCTTCAATCTTCCTGCATCAATTCTGCTTATCCCTCCTAAATCTCATCAAATAATAGAAAACCCTAGGGGCTTCAAGATCCAATTGAATGGTGGTAAATTCGTTTAGAGAAGACTTAAGGGTGGCCTTGCACTTACACTATCTATTATTCACATATGTATCAATAGTTAAGCGAGAAGATGAAGGAGAGAAGGGGTTTGCAATGACTTACCCGTCAGAGGCACTCCGGTGATGATTCAATAGTGACGAAGGTGAGAAGGCCAGAGACGAAGCTTGCGAAGCCCAGGTAATCGTTGTTTTCTTCCCTTCTCTTCTTCTATACTTTGTCTACCTTCTTCTTTTCCTTTCTTTCGTGACTTCTCAATCTTTGATTTCCGCAGTTTCAGTTACATCGTCATTACCCAGAAAGATTGAAGGTGCGAAAGATGATGATATTCATGGATCAATGCTGATGGCGATTGATGTAGATCATTGTTGATTGAAGGTTGACGCCGAAAAGTTATTCTGGAAGATCGAAGATCACGTGTTGATGATGAACATTTGAGGATGCGCAGAGATGATGAAGAAGAGTGGAGTTGCAGAAGATTTCAGAAGATGGTTGAAGCTGAAGATGTCGAGAGTTTTTTTTTTATTCTTCTCTCAGAGTGAACCGGTTATGAAGAGAGCATTACAAGGTGAGTTTCTCTTCTGTTTTTATGATTCTGTTAGAGACTTTGTCATCTGTAACTGATTTGATTAGAGTTAGTTGGGAATGGAAATTAGTTGGAATTCGTTAGGAACTGTCATTTTGTAAAACTGAGATTCTATCAAACTGTTAGAGGTTGGGAAGTTGGTTAGTTAGGTAGTTAGAAATGGTTGGGGAATGTGTTTGACAGTTGGTTGAAATTTGTTAGTTTGGATCTGCTACTTCTATTAAGCAGTTAGGAGGTTATAGGTAAACTGGACTGGAAGTTAGAATTTTTGTTTTGGGATTTTGAAGTTTTTTAGGGCTGTTATGAGGGTGGTTTAGAAAAATGGTTAAGAATCATGTTAGGCTAGGAGTTTGTTATTCAGTTTGTTATTCAATTATAGATTGTGTTGCTGTAAGTTGGTTAGAAGTTAGGGAAATTAGTTGGGTTAAAAGGAGTTAGTTATTCAGTTAGGAGATGAGGAAGTTATTTAGGAGGAGTTTAGAGTTTGTTGTGGAATTGGTTAGGTGGTTAGGATACAGTTACAGTTGATTATGGAGAGGTTTGTGAGAAGTTCTGTTAGAAATTGGTTATATGTTTGTGAATTCTGTTTTGGTTTTTTGTTTGACAGTTGGTTTAATTCTGCTAGTTTTGATCTGTTATGGAGGGTTCCCTTTGAATCGGTTAGGAGGTTATATGTTCCCTTTGAATCGGTTAGGATTGGAGGTGAGAAGAATAATAGAGTTAGTGTTTTTGTTAATTTGATTTTGATATTTCAGCAGTTTTTTTCTTGAACAGGGTGTCTTCTCTAGGCTGCTTTGGAGCAATTTCTTGATTGCAGGTTTGGAATTCGATGGTGCGAGGATGAAAAGCCGAGTTTGATAGAATTTGGTTGGCTTGAAAGGTGGCTGTGAGAGCATATGGAAGCTCTCTGAACAAGACAAGAATTCCAAGACAGATTTGAATGACATAGGTTTGGGACAATTGATGCAGCTACATTTTTTTGTGTAATGTACCCTTATGTACTTGTATAGAATTTTGAAATATGATGGGATTAGATGGTGTAATGTAAAGGCTGAAATTTTGTAATAGAAACACTTTCTTTGTAATATTCGTAATAGAATGTAATAAGTTTTGAATAGTCCTTGTATATGAAATGTTTCAGACTTTAATTGGACTTTGAATGAATTTGGATAAGATTTCATCAATACTTGAGTAACATCACGAACGAAACTTTCAAGTTTGAAACTTGTCATGACAAAAGGATCCACACTTTATTTCCATCACTCAGAAATCCATGTTTATTATTCCTTAATGTTCGAATGAATAATGAGAAATTTGAATGGGGTTTGCACAACCTTGCGAACTTTTGTTGAATGATAATGATGAATGATGGATTTGGAAATGATTTAGCTTGGATAAACTTGGATAATGGATGATGAAATTTACAGATGAAGAGTTTGAACAATGTCAAATGCCTTTTTGTCTTAGCCCCTTAAATTTCGTATCTTGCTTTCAAAAGTATCTTTATGATTGAATGCTTACCAAATTTTCATAATGGAACCACTTGAATCGACTTCAAATCCAAATTATCTTGCATTCTCAATGAACCTCTAATTTTAACTCTCCAAATTCGAGCCAGACTTAGCTTGTATGACAAGTAATTGATATCTTAAAGAGTGATGATGTTTTGAATCCATAAACCATATCTTGTACCCTGTATCCTAAGCAACCAAAGTACTACCCAAGCATCCTCAAGCTCATAGACTCCCATCAGGAATCTAACCCTTGCAACGATGAAGATAAGTACAAAAACCTTAATTCAAAGCATTCTCGTTTGAATCTGAGTCATTGAGAAGATAGTAAACACTTGATGCTTTTGAAGGGACCTTAAATATGGATGTCTTGTAATATCCCTATGCAAGAAATTCTCAATGAATCATGCACACAAAAACCCTAGCTCCTCAAACCAAAGATTGTTAAGTAAATAACATGAATCAACTTTGAATGAAAGTGGGACTCTTGAAGCCAAAGAGAAACTGTACACCTCAAAATCTTTGATCCCATGCCAAGTTTTGTTGTTAGCGAATGTATGCAATGTTAAATGACCTAATAGAGTTATGTACATGAGAGAAGCGCGACAATGCATAAACCAGATAAAATTAAGAGGGTAGGGCAAATTTTGGGTATTACAGCTGCCCCTATTTAATTGTCTTATACTTCAAAGTACGATTGGCGCGTGCCTTTCGGGATTTCAAGGTTGAAGATGATTAAATACCAATGCCAAAAATTTGTCCTGAGAGAGAGTAAGTGTTTTCTTTATTTATTTTGTGATATCTGCTGGGGGGAATTTTTTTTTTGTTTTTTCAATGAAGAGACGGAGAATGGACTTGTAACGTGGAGCAATGCCAATACAAGACAAATGGTTGGTATGAAAAGACAGCGGACGAGGTCTACGAGTGACCTACGATCCTAAGATGAAACAATGAGGGTGATTTGACAGAGAACCTATCATAAGGGCGATCTCAGGTTCTAAGACAAAATATGGAAAGAACCTAGCCAAGAGGCGATCTCAGGTTCGACAATGATGGTATTGGGAAGAACCTAGCCAAGAGGCGATCTCAGCTAAGAAGGTGATCTAAGGAGGAACCTAGCCAAAAGGCGATCTCAGGTTCGACGGTGATCTATGGGAAGAACCTAACCTACGGGCGATCTCAGGTTCTAAGATAATCTAAGGAAGAACCTAGCCTACAGACGATCTCAGGTTCGACGGTGATCTATGGGAAGAACCTAGCCTATAGGCGATTTCAGGTTCGAAGATGATCTAAGGAAGAACCTAGCCTACGGGAGATCTCAGGTTCGACGGTGATCTATGGGAAGAACCTAGCCTACGGGCGATCTCAGGTTCGACGGTGATCTATGGGAAGAACCTATCCTACGGGCGATCTCAGGTTCGAAGATGATCTAAGGAAGAACCTAGCCTACGGGCGATCTCAGGTTTTAAGATGATCTATGGGAAGAACCTAGCCTACGGGCGATCTAAGGTTCGACAATGATTTGAGGGAAGAACCTAGCCAAGAGGCGACCTCAGGTTCTAAGATGATCTAAGGAAGAACCTAGCCTACGGGCGATCTCAAGTTCGATGGTGATCTATGGGAAGAACCTAGCCTACGGGCGATCTCAGGTTCGGAGATGATCTAAGGAAGAACCTAGCCTAGGGGCGATCTCAGGTTCTAAGATGATCTACGGGAAGAACCTAGCCTAGGGGCGATCTCAGGTTCAACGATGATTTGAGGGAAGAACATAGCCAAGAGGCGACCTCAGGTTCTAAGATGATCTATGGGAAGAACCTAGCCTACGGGCGATCTCAGGTTCTAAGATGATCTAAGGAAAGAACCTAGCCTACGGGCGATCTCAGGTTCTAAGATGATCTATGGGAAGAACCTAGCCTACATGCGATCTTAGGTTCGACAATGATTTGAGCGAAGAACCTAGCCTACGGGCGATCTCAGGTTCGACGGTGATCTATGGGAAGAACCTAGCCTACGGGAGATCTCAGGTTAGAAGATAATCTAATGAAGAACCTAGCCTACGGACGATCTCAGGTTCTAAGATGATCTATGGGAAGAACCTAGCCTACGAGCAATCTCAGGTTCTAAGATGATCTAAGTAAGAACCTAGCCTACGGGCGATCTCAGGTTCGACGATGATCTATGGGAAGAACCTAGCCTACGGGCGATCTCAGGTTCGAAGATGATCTAAGGAAGAACCTAGCCTACGGGCGATCTCAGGTTCTGAGATGATCTATGGGAAGAACCTAGCCTATGGGCGATCTCAGGTTCGACGATGATTTGAGGGAAGAACCTAGCCAAGAGGCGACCTCATGTTCTAAGATGATCTATGGGAAGAACCTAGCCTACGGGCGATCTCAGGTTCTAAGATGATCTAAGGAAAGAACCTAGCCTACGGGCGATCTCAGGTTTTAAGATGATCTATGGGAAGAACCTAGCCTACGGGCGATCTCAGGTTCGATGATAATTTGAGGGAAGAACCTAGCTAAGAGGCGACCTCAGGTTCTAAGAAGGAAACATGGGTTATGACATGACGATTTTTTAGATAAGCGACACGGACGAGCATCAAGAAAGGTTAAACACGGACGGGTGTTTGAATCAATACGGACGAGTATTGAAAGAAGATACAGGCGAATATCAAAGGTTAAACACGAATGAGTATTTGAAAGGAGATACGGACGAGTATCAAAGGTTAAATACGAATGAGTGTTTGAGAGACTGACATAGATGAGTGCTTAGGAATGGACACAGACGAGTGTTTAGGGAACTGACTACCAGACAAGAACTGGGTTTAGAACGACAAAGTGTATTGATTTTGCTAGGCATTGAAAAGGTGAAAGTCACTGACTAGGGACTTTGGGCATGATACCCTTCTGTAGGGATGTATTATTGTCCTTGAATAATTCAGGTCTTTCGTGTAAGGTACATGATCTGGCTTATGCTTCATATGCATGTTTTAATTTCTTTTGCCGCAAAGATCCATGCTGATGGATCGGCTACGCGCTTTTGAGGATGTAATGTTATGCAGTGATAACTATATGCAGTGCGAAGAAATAAACTTCATGGGGATAAGAGAAGGCTTATTGGGAACCATTGCTCATCACTGGGGATGTCAATATATATCGACGTTGGAAGCCTGCAGTATCAAAGGTTGTTGGGGATACTGATAAATTTTTTCCCTGGGGAGCCCCTGATACCAAAGATCGTTGATGACTTTGCTAAAGATTAAATTGCTGACGAGGCGAGTCTTCAGGTACGATGCTAGATTCTAAATCGTATCGTTGGGGAAGAGATAATCTGGCTAGGCTCCCATACTTCCTGAACCGTTGAGAGGATGATAGAACTGAATATGCCGAAGAATGGATACTGAACACCATATGAATCTATTTGAATACATGCCCCAAGTTTACGCACACTGGGGAATTATCTCTTGAATCACTTGGGGGGTAAGATATGGGCATTGACACCTATGAGTGCCCCGGTTTAACTCGGTGAATGCCCCGGTTGAGCTCTACGAATGCCCCAGTTTAGCTCCACTGGGGATGTTCTTGATTAACTTCACCGAGGATGCATTTGCGCGTGCTGAGTCAAAAGACGATTCTAGACTTTCTGAATTCACTTGGGGAATCAGACTTGAAGTTGTCTGTAGCAGATGAAGGCAGCTTCGTGTGCTGGCTAGGTCAGGGTGACTGTTACAAATTGCTACCTGCAAGGAAAAACAACATTTGGAGTGCATATGACATCCCCACATGGTTATACATTGACGTAAAGTCAAGTTTTATCTCGGCTTGAGAATTTTTATTCCCCATGTTTCTAATGCCATGTTTAATTAACAAATAAAACATATTCTGCATATGAAAACATTTCATGGTAATAAGAGACAACTTTGATGAAAACAGATTTTATTGATTGGCATGTGAATAGACATTCGTACAAGGAAGCAACTCCTATATGAGGTAGCTGCGAAACAGAAACGAAAGAAATACAACAGGCATAAATGGCAACGAGAGATGCTCGAATTTCCATTAAAACCGGTATTGCTACAGTTCCCATATCCTAAGTAGTCTCAATGCCTTGCCTCTGAAGAGTAATAGTTGGACCGGTCAATTTGCTGTCAAGGTGCTATAGATGTGCATGTGTCACTCGTGAAGACCATTCATACTACAGTCTCTCGCTTAAAATCCCTAGATTTTGCTTGGATCGCCCTTTCGTGTTTACGACCTAGCAGGTCTCTTCATGCGTAGAATTTTTTGACTTAGTCTGAATTGACTGGGAGTGGAATGTCTTCCCCATCCATGTCTTTCAGGATCAAGGCACCTCCTGAAAAATCTCTCTTCACGATGTATGGTCCCTCATAATTGGGGGTCCATTTTCCCATTGGGTCGGAATGGCTTTGTATGATGACCCTTCTTAGGACCAGATCACCAGGATAAAACTTTCGAGGATGAATCTTTTTGTCAAATTCTCTTTTCATCCTCTGTTGGTACAAATAGCCATGACAGATGGCCGTCAGCTGCTTTTCATCAATCAGATTGAGTTGGTCGTACCTTGTCTGAACCCATTCCGCCTCATCAAGCTTGGTCTCCATCAGAACTCTCAACGAAGGAATTTCTACTTTGACAGGGAGCACGACATCAATGCCATAGACAAGCGAAAATGGGGTTGCCCCTGTTGAAGTGCGCATAAATTTTCTGTAACCATGTAGAGAAAAAGGTAACATTTCATGCCAATCTTTATACGTTCTGACCATCTTCTGGATGATCTTCTTTATCTTCTTGTTCGCAGCTTCGACTGCACCGTTCATTTTTGGTCGATACGGCGATGAATTGTGATGTTCAATCTTGAATTCTTCACACAATTCCTTCATCATGTTGTTGTTAAGATTAGAACCATTATCAGTGATGATTCTATGAGGGACTCCGTAACAACATATGATTTCCTTCCTGATGAAATTGGTGACGACCTGTTTGGTTACATTCTTGTAAGAAGCTGCTTCTACCCATTTGGTGAAATAGTCAATAGCCACTAGGATGAATCTATGACCGTTCAAAGCACTTGGTTCAATTCTTCCAATCATATCAATTCCCCACATCGGAAACAGCCACAGGGAGGTCATAACATTCAGCAGGGTTGGAGGAACATGAATTCTGTCTGCATATACTTGGCATTTGTGGCACGATTTTGCATATACACAACAGTCACTTTCCATTGTCGTCTAGAAGTATCCTGCTCGTAAGATTTTCTTCGCCATAGAATGCCCGCTCGAATGAGTCTCGAAAGAACCCTCATGGATTTCCTTTATGATCGATTCTGCTTCGTGTCTATCCACGCATCTGAGAAGAACCGAGTCATAATTTATCTTATATAGGACGTCTCCTGATCAGAGGAACTTGGATGCTAATCTTCTAAGCGTATGCTTATCACAAATTGTAGCATTTTCGGGATACTCTTGCTTTTCAAGGTACCATTTAATGTCGTAATACTACGACTTCTCATCAGTCATATCTTCGATTGAGAGACAATGGGCAGGAAATACATATGCCGGCTCTTTGTACCTGAGGATGCGTATATTAGGTGCCTGATTTGGAAAGCTCACCGAAAACATAGATGCTAATGTGGCTAGAGCATCGGCCAACTGGTTTTCGTCTCTGGGAATATGCTCAAAGGTGATTTCCTCAAAAGCGGGTATTAACTGCAAGATGTAATCTTTGTATGGAATCAAACTGGGGTGTTTTGTCTCCCAATCACCTCGTACCTGATGTATGACCAAAGTGGAGTCTCCAAAGACCTCCAAGATCTTGATTTTAAGGTTGATAGCTGCCTCTAGACCCATTACACATGCCTCATATTCTGCCATATTATTTGTACAATCGAAACATAACCGGGCTGTAAACAGTGTATGTATATTATGTGGAGAAGTCAGTACTGCCCCAATGCCATAGCCTGCAGTGTTCGAGGCTCCATCTAACGTAAGAGTCTATCGTTCTTCCGGATCGACCCCATCATAATCATCAAGCTTCATAACATCTTCATCAGGGAAGTCGAATTTCATTGATTGGTACTCCTCCAACGACTGATGAGCAAGATGATCCGCAAGAATGCTACCTTTGATAGCCTTTTGTGTAACATACTGAATGTCATATTCAGATAAAAGCATCTGCCATCGAGCAAGTCTGCCTGTGAGTGCTGGTTTCTCAAAGATATACTTTATCGGATCCATTTTGGATAGTAGAAAGGTCGTGTATGTCAGCATATACTGCCTCAGACATCGAGCAGCCCAAGCGAGTGCACAACAGGTTTTTTCAAGTAAAGAATGTCGGGATTCGCAATCAGTAAACTTTTTACTCAGATAATAAATGGCGTGCTCTTTACGTCCCGTTTCATCCTGCTGCCCAAGCACACAACCCATGGATCCTTCTAGCACCGTCAAGTACATAATGAGTGGCCTCCCAGGCACTTGAGGGATAAGGATTGGTGGCTCTTGGAGGTACTATCTGATTTTTTCAAAGGCTTCCTGGAAATTAGCATCCCATCGGACATCTTGATTCTTACGCAGCAATTTGAAGATGGGCTTTACAAATACCTGTGAGATGAGAAATGAACCTGGCTATATAGTTCAATCTCCCAAGGAACCCTCTTACTTCTTTTTCATTTTTTGGTGCTGGCATATTCTGTATTGCTCTTACTTTGTCGGGATCTACCTCGATGCCTCGTTGACTTACGATAAAACCGAGTAATTTGTCGGATCGCACACTGAAGGTGCACTTATTTGGATTAAGTCTTAGTCTAAAATTTTGCAGACGCGCAAATAACTTTTGCAGATGGACTAAGTGTTCGTCCTCGTTTTGTGATTTTGTGATAATATCATCAACATATACTTCGACCTCTTTATGAATCATATCATGGAAAAGCGTCACCATGGCACGTTGATATGTTGCACCAACATTTTTGAGGCCAAAAGACATGACCTTATAACAATAAGTACCCCATGGAGTAGTGAATGTCGTCTTTGTCATGTCTTCCGGGGCCATCTTTATCTGATTGTATCCCGAAAAACCATCCATGAAGGAGAAAACCGAGGACTGAGCCATATTATCAACCAATACGTTGATGTGTGGTAATGGGAAGTCGTCTTTTGGGCTTGCTTTGTTCAAATCTCGATAATCTACACACATGCGCACCTTCCCATCTTTCTTAGGGACAGGTACGATATTGGCAATCCAATATGAGTATTCACATACCAACAAAAAGCCCGCGTTCAACTGCTTTTCAACTTCTTCTTTGATTTTGAGAGACATATCTGGACGAGTTCTCCTCGGTTTCTGCTTTATTAGAGGACATTCTGGCTTGAGTGGCAAGTGGTGCATGACTATATCCGTATCTAGACCAGACATATCTTCATACGACCAGGCAAAGATGTCGGAGTACTCTCTGAGAAGCTCAATCAACCCCTTCTTTATGTTATCTTGCAAAGCGGCCCCTATCTTGACCTCCTTTTTTATTGCGTCAGTGCCGAGATTTATGACTTCAATGGCTTCTTGATGAGGCAAGATCATTTTCTCTTCTTATTTCAATAGCCTTGCCAATTCCTCAGGAATTTCACAATCTTCCCCACTACCCTCATTGGCTTGGTCATTCGGATTTCCAAGGATATTGGTGCAAGGAACTGTAACATCACCATTTTCTATGGAATTTGAGGCAGACCTGCATGATTTGATGAATCATGCCTTATTTTAGAATATGGATGCGAATTGGAAAATGGTTAAAGAGTTAGAAAAAACATTGCCATTTTATTTTACGAAAATAAGAAAAGATAGAGAGCAAAAATTGTATGCAAAAATGACATTTTATTCAATTTTTAAACAAACATAGAAACATGAGGGGCCCTTTTCACAAGCCGTCAACATGCTTCGGGCAAAAGCATGCGAATTATTTAAAACAAGAACATTACATGTCAAAGAAAACCACTTCGAGAGTATCAGTGGCAGTCCAATTGCCGAGCTCTTGATCAGGCACAATCTGGTAGATGTACTGAGCCATATCTGCATCATCTTCATCATCAATTGCATGGATCTGTCCCTGAGCCTCCGGACCGGCCTTAACAAATACCTTTGAAAGCGGAGGAACTTGTTTTCCCTTGAGCATAATTGGAATCGTACCAACATGGTCTGAAAACGGGGACCTGAACCCAAGTCCAGACTTGTCCTGCTTTTCGCGCACCTCTATCACTTTGCCCCAGTCTTTGTTAGGGACCCCAGATTCCACAATAGCCTTGGCATCTCTCAAGGAAACCATCGGAACTCCAGACTTCTGTGTATTTTCCAGCATGGTGGGGACTCTGTCAGCAGAAACGATTTCCAAGGCCTGAAAAGGGGTTTCATGAACTTCCCCGTCTACTTCGACATAACGAAAGGAAGTAACATTGTTGATCACGACATCTTCCTCTCCGCCAATAATGACGACCTTATCTTGGACAATGAACTTCAAAAGTTGATGCAGGGTTGAAGTAACGGCCCCTGCCACATGGATCCACGGGCGTCCTAGTAAGAAAGTGTAAGATGGACGAATGTCCATGACATAGAACGACAGGTAGAACACGTGGGGGCCGATTTTGATGGGTAAGTCAACTTTTCCTTCTACAGATCTCCTCGGCCCATCAAAGGCTTTGACTGTTAGCATACTGGGTTTCATCATCACCCCGTCCATGTTTAGCTTGAGTAGAGTATGCTTAGGCATCACGTTCAAAGAAGACCCAGTGTCTACTAAAACTCGAGACATTACAGTATCTAAGCACCTGATGGAAATATGCAGCGCCTTATTATGAGCTTGGCCCTCAGGAGGGAGCTCGTCATTACTAAAACCTAGACAGTTTCCTGCGGAAATAATTATAACAACCCCTTCAAATTGGGCCACAGAAATTTCAGGATTCACATGGGAACCGTGTAGAATTCTCATCAAGGAGGTTCGATGAGCTTCAGAGTACATGATGAGGGATATGATTGAGATCTTTGCAGGCGTTTGATTCAGCTGGTCAACCACCTTGAAATTGCTCTTCTTGATTACCCTGATTAACTGCTCCACTTGTTGTTCAAAAGACGTCCCAGGAGAATCAGTAACTGCCTGTTTCCCTTTATCTTTCACGGGAATCTCTTCGATAACTTCCTCAGGAGGCAGTGGAGTAGGAGCGAAGACTCTCCCACTTCGAGTTATTCTACTAGTCCCGGTAATGTTGGTTACATCCTTATTTTCAATCGGTGGACAAACAACTTTCTTTCCCCGAATGTAAACGGCATTATATTCCCATGGCACTGCCCTGTTATCAGTTAACGGATCGAGAACAGAACTTGGAATTGTTGATGCTTGGGTTGACAGGAGAGCAACCAGACTCAGGTTTTGCGTAGGGAGCGTTGGAACCTGTATAACTAATGGAACTCTTGAAGTGTTCCTTTGAACATTGGTCGAATAATACGGAATTTCCAGAATAGCGACATCACCTTCGGGAATGACTTTCTCAATTCTAACAACCCCTTCGTCTATCAGTTTCTGAATGGAATTTTTCAAATCATCACACTCGTCCGGATTGGATGAGCATTTCAAACAAAAACCATGAAGCTCTTGTAGAACTTTCTGCTGCATAAGATTCTCTCTTAGGATTACCATCGACATCTGAATCTCTTCAACCTGAGTCATTAAGTCATGGTCATTTTCAAACCCAATAGCATTGGCAGCAGCCCCTTGGTGGGGAGGCATAGGATTATTTTGAACATTAGGGCCTATAGGAGCGAAGCTTAACTCCTTGGCATCTAAAAGAGATTGCACCTTGTATTTTAAAGCTTTGCAATTTTCGATCGAGTGGCCTGGAGCGCCTGAATGGAATTCACAACGTGCATTAACATCATAACCCCTTGGGAGTTCTGCTGGTGGAGGAGATAACTCTCGAAGTTCCACTAACTGACCGGCTAGCAATTGTGGAAGAAATTGAGCATACGACATCGGGATTGGATCGATCCTCCTTTTGGGATACCTTTGCTGCCTTTGTTGACCCCTCTGCCCCTGGGGCCTTTGGTTCTGTTGATAGTTTTGCAGCGGTGTATACTGTTGTTGTGGAGTAACAGCAGGGGTTTGGTAATATGGAATCTGTACAATAGCTTTCCCTTTATCATCAGAGGTATTGCTCACTTTTCCCTATTTTTTCTTGACGAAACCGCTAGAGTACGGTTTCTTCCAACCACCTGAGTTGTTGTTACCATTTGTGCCAAATGCACCTGAAATAGTCCATACCTTAACACACATTTCAACCCGTTCCCCGATGATGACCATATCTGAAAACGAGTAAGAAGTACTACTGAGTATATGTTGCAAATACAGGCCTCAGAGGGTACTCATGAACAAATCCACTAGTTCCCGATCTAGGAGAGGAGGTTGAACTCTTGCAGCCAAACTGCGCCATCTCTGGGCATACTCTTTGAAAGACTCACCAACCTTTTGAGACATACTCTGCAGCTGCGCACGGCTAGGTGCCATGGCGGTGTTGTAGTGATAATGTTTTAAGAAAGCATCAAAATGCTCACTCCAATTACTAACATGAGTTTGCTCCAACTGCATGTACCACTATAGTGGAGCCTCAGCAAGACTGTCCTGAAAGAAATGCATGAGCAATGGTTCATTGCTAGCATAAGCAACCATCTTTCTGCAGTAAGATCTGAGATGAGTCTTTGGGCATATAACCCCCTTATACTTGTCAAAATCAGGTACCTTAAACTTTGGCGGAATCACAACCCCTGGAACCAAACACATAGCAGCAGCACTGGATCCCGGTTTCTTAGAAGTCTCGATAGCCTTTAAGCGTTCTTCCAGAGCCTTGTACATCTTAGCAGTTTTAGACAGATCAGCCGTAGAATCCTTTGGAGGGTCGTCGAGATCAATGACATCATGGTGGTCATCCATAATCAGTCATGGATTCCCCCCATGGTCATTCTTGGGTCCACCATTCTTGGATGTGGAGGCACCGTCTACCAGTTTAGTAACGCTTATTCTGAGCTCTTCCTGCCCTTGGATGACGACATGAAGAGTTTCCATGAGCTGATTCATTCGGTCACCCATGGTGTCCATGTCTTTGCGGAGAGCGGCCTGGTTCTGCTCAATCTGTTCCATAATCCTCAACTTGTTGGCTCGAGTGCGATAAGGATGTAGGAAGTCGTCTTGTAGATTCTCTAATAAAAAGGAAAAACCATCAGATAAGAGTTCCTGCCAGAAAACATGCAATTTATGAAATGTATGATATGTATGATGTATGAAATGATTGTCCACTCCGGTTCTCCATGGTTCAATTACCGTCAGCAGTAATCAAGCAACATGATGACAAGAATGACCATATGAAGAAAACATCCAAAAATCAGAGAAATTCCCACAGAATTGAATATGAGAAGGTTATGGGAGTATAAGATGAGCAACTCTGTTTATTGGCAATAATAATGATCAGTTTGGGGGTAGGTTACTATTCTTCTCCCATTTATATCGCCAAGGCCCAAATAAAGTTCCTTAGCGATAGTTTCAAAATTGTGCCCATCCGGACTTGGCAACAGGTAGGTGCTCAGCAAAAGGGATCGTCCTTCCGAAATTGGAACAATTTGATAGTCCTGGAATGTGTAACTTGTAGCTGTAAGACTGAAGTAGGGTCAAAATGAATAAAATGATCCTTTAGACTCTTCAAAGAAGGCCGAGAACTTGAGCAGAAAACTTGAGTAGTACAGATAAGTATGATTGTCTCCCTTGGTTCTCTTGAGAACATCACTGTTGCCAAATGTTACTGACAGAAATTATGGCAGAGAGGTATCCAAAGTGGACATGCATATGCAAGGTTGATACATTTCATCTTTTTGACATTTCTTTTTGAGAAATAAACATGTTATGATGTAAATGCAAAGTGATCATGGGGTTACTACTTCCACGATACCAATTTCTGTTGTACTGCCTCTGCGTAGTCTGTAAGTACCAGGATCGTAGGTCCGAAACATAAGCCACATAATCTTATGAATAGATTTGGGACTCATAAAATAAAGCTGAGAACCTCCTAATCATTGACAGAGTTCCCGGTATATCTATTAGAACCGGTAGTCACCGTCTGGGTACAATCATTATAACCATCTGAAAATAGTCACCATCTGTACCTGTAATAATGATCCCCTCCCCACTCACAGGTGAAGACTAGGTCAGGGTAAGACGATGGTAACTCGAAAATCACAGGCTTGCTCCAAAGTAAAATCATCGCAACACAGACGTGCATGATGAAAATACCTCCAATTGAACCTCATCTGAGCGTGGTATATGACATGACCGCACTAATCGGACCACGTCCTATATCCGTCATGCCCCCACTCTATTCCTAGTGTCCTAGTGCACTCTGGCCTGGGCACTGGGCCTTTTACCTCAATAGTAACATCTCAACCCAATAAGAAGCAGATCGTGTACAACAGTGGTATATGGAAAACAGTAAAATGAAATGCATACGTATGCTCAAGTATATACAAAATGAGTGAAATAACTGAAAGCGTGAAGACAAACACCCAAAGAAAAGAAATAAGAGCTAGGAGCGACTCCGAGATGGACCGGCATTTGGTCGACCTGTCCCCAATGAAGTCGCCAACTGAAACAACCGGCTAAAAATCATCAAACAATGAAGTCGCCATCAAACGTCTTTTATCCCACATGTAGGGAAAGGTAAACATCGAGAAAACCTGAGAAGGGAGAAGTCACGGTCTTGTGACCGAGAGATTGGGTAAGGGAGTCTGTTACACGAGGGGAAGGTATTAGCACCCCACACGCCTGCAGTAATCTATGGTATCCACTCTTGTTATCTATCCTATGGGTGTGTTTAATCCATGCTTACTATTTATTATGGATAAAGGGAGAATGCATGCTAAAGAATGGGGGTAAAAATGTAGGGAAAATAAAATTGTGCTCGCTTGGGCCCTACCCCAATGCCTATGTATCCGTTTTGAGGAATCAGAGCTACCGTAGTTCGGCTCATATGTTTTTGTTTGTTTGTGTTTTTTATGGACGGAGTTAATTCCGCCTTCTGCCGCAGCTCGACCTTTGGAGACTTATGCGTTGGCACATAAGTAAATTAATCATGTCCTTACCTGAAAAGGGCTTCTTAGAAAAAGGTGCTTCAACGCACAAAATGGTTTGAGTTGATTTGTATTTTGTTGCAGATAATGACTAGTTGACCTCAAGAGAGAGATATTAGCCAATTTTCTACTAGCTATGAAAGGAGTCTTTAAGAATTGAACCACACCTAAACTTGAGATGAAGAACAATAAGATCGAGAAGAGACCCGCTTATCTTTTCCCATACTAAGCAAAGGCATGATTCTCATCAGTGGTTTTTAAAGTTTTTTGAATTTTGAAAGAAAAAGAAGTTTTTGTTTTAAATGCATATGCAAAAAGGGAAATAAAAGTCACACGGAGACTAGTCTATTTCTAAACCTAATTTTATTATGCGTTGTTAGACCTAAAGTTAGAATTTTGATAGAATTCTACCTAATGTCTGCATGCTTGGATTTATAATCCTAACGTCCAATTTTGGTTCAATTGAATCGAAGATTAAATTTGAACGAAATATCCTAAGGGATCATGACAGACTATATAAACAAGTGAAATTGGTAGCAAGTATTAAAGTATTACATACGATCCATACTCAAAAATCGCAAACAAAATACATGATATAAAATGAATAAAACTAATGATTAAAATTGAATAAAAAGTTAGCAAAAAGAAGAAATATATTCCTAATTAATTCCTAAAATGCCTTCTAATATTTTTACCATTTTTTATTATATATTTTGTTATTAAATAAAATGAATGAGAGCATTTAAAATTAAAAGGATACTAAGAGAATCATGGGGGTGTGAGGACCAAACAAAGGTGTGGATAGAGATTCTATGGTAAGCCCAGGCACATCCGACCCAATCCGATTTATTGACAAAAACAAAAGAATGTGTCGTGATGGACCAAACAGGGGTGTGGATAGAGATTCAATGGGCTAGAGTGACATTAGAGCCCAAACAATAAACATCCATATTTTCAATGGAAACGGTGTCGTTTTAGACGCTAGGGTTCAAAAAAGGGTATCGTCTCATCTTCCTCTCTGACACACAGCGACGCGACGAAGAATCCCTCCCTGTATTCCTTCTCTGATCAACCTTCCTCATCTACAAACTCAACTCGCGATGGTCTCTATCCTCTCCCTTAAATGGCCAGGATGGCCTCTCCTCTTTCGTTTCCTCCCTTAATTGTAACCTCAATACTCAACACTAATTGCCACCCTCAACCGTGACGGGCCACCCTCAACCGCGACGGTTCAATTTCTCCCTTATTATCTTCAATCTGCCCGCATCAATTCTGCTTATCCCTCCTAAATCTCATCAAATAATAGAAAACCCTAACGACTTCAAGATCCAATTGAATGGTGGTAAATTCTTTTAGAGAAGACTTAAGTGTGGCTTTGCACTTACACTATCTATTCTTCGCATATGTATCAATAGTTAAGCGAGAAGATGAAGGAGAGAAGGGGTTTGCAATGACTTACTCGTCAAAGGCACTCCGGTGATGATTCAATAGTGACGAAGGTGAGAAGGCCAGAGACGAAGCTTGCGAAGCCCAGGTAATCGTTGTTTTCTTCCCATCTCTTCTTCTATACTTTGTTTACCTTCTTCTTTTCCTTTCTTTCGTGACTTCTCAATCTTTGATTTCCGCAATTTCAGTTACGTCGTCATTACCCAGAAAGATTGAAGGTGCGAAAGATGATGATATTCACGGATCAATGCTGATGGCGATTGATGCAAATCATTGTTGATTGAAGGTTAACGCCAGAAAGTTGTTCTGGAAGATCGAAGATCACGTGTTGATGATGAACATTTAAGGATGCACGGAGATGATGAAGAAGAGTGGAGTTGCAGAAGATTGGAGGAGATGGTTGAAGCTGAAGATGTCGAGTGTTTTTTTTATTCTTCTCTTAGAGTGAACCGGTTATGAAGAGAGCATTGCAAGGTGAGTTTTTCTTCTGTTTTTATGATTCTGTTAGAGACTTTGTCATCTGTAACTGATTTGATTACAGTTAGTTAGGAGTGAAAATTAGTTGGAATTGGTTAGGAATTGTCATTTTGTAAAACTGAGATTCTATCAAACTGTTAGAGGTTGGGAAGTTGGTTAGTTAGGTAGTTAGAAATGGTTGGGGAATGTGTTTGACAGTTGGTTGAAATTTGTTAGTTTGGATCTGCTACTTCTATTAAGCAGTTAGGAGGTTATAGGTAAACTGGACTGGAAGTTAGAATTTTTGTTTTGTGATTTTGAAGTTTTGCAGGGCTGTTATGAGGGTGGTTTAGAAAAATGGTTAAGAATCATGTTAGGCTAGGAGTTTGTTATTCAGTTTGTTATTCAATTACAGATTGTGTTGCTGTAAGTTGGTTATAAGTTAGGGAAATTAGTTGGGTTAAAAGGAGTTAGTTATTCAGTTAGGAGATGAGGAAATTATTTAGGAGGAGTTTAGAGTTTGTTATGAAATTGGTTAGGTGGTTAGGATACAGTTACAATTGGTTATGGAGAGGTTTGTGAGAAGTTCTGTTAGAAATTGGTTATATGTTTGTGAATTCTGTTTTGGTTTTTTGTTTGACAGTTGGTTTAATTCTGCTAGTTTTGATCTGTTATGGAGGGTCCGTTTTGAATCGGTTAGGAGGTTATATGTTCCCTTTGAATCGGTTAGGATTGGAGGTGAGAAGAGAAATAGAGTTAGTGTTTTTGTTAATTTGATTTTGATATTTCAGCTATTCTTTTTCTTGAACAAGGTGTCTTCTCTAGGCTGCTTTGGAGCAATTTCTTGATTGCAGGTTTGGAATTCGATGGTGCAAGGATGGAAGGCCGAGTTTGATAGAGTTTGGTTGGCTTCAAAGGTGGCTGTGAGAGCATATGGAAGCTATCTGAACAAGACAAGAATTCCAAGACAGATTTGAATGACATAGGTTTGGGACAATTGATACAGCTACATTTTTGTGTGTAATGTACCCTTATGTACTTGTATAGGATTTTGAAATATGATGAGATTAGATGGTGTAATCTAAAGGTTGAAATTTTGTAATAGAAACACTTTCTTTGTAATATTCGTAATAGAATGTAATAAGTTTTGAATAGTCCTTGTATATGAAATGTTTCAGACTTTAATTGGACTTTGAATGAATTTGGATAATATTTCATCAATACTTGAGTAACATCACGAACGGAACTTTCAAGTTTGAAACTTGTCATGACAAAAGGATCCACACTTTATTTCCATCACTCAGAAATCCATGTTTATTATTCCTTAATGTTCGAATGAATAATGAGAAATTTGAATGGGGTTTGCACAACCTTGCGAACTTTTGTTGAATGATAATGATGAATGATGGATTTGGAAATGATTTAGCTTGGATAAACTTGGATAATGGATGATGAAATTTACGGATGAAGAGTTTGAACAATGTCAAATGCCTTTTTGTCTTAGCCCCTTAAATTTCGTATCTTGCTTTCAAAAGTATCTTTATGATTGAATGCTTACCAAATTTTCATAATGGAACCACTTGAATCGACTTCAAATCCAAATTATCTTGCATTCTCAATGAACCTCTAATTTTAACTCTCCAAATTCGAGCCAGACTTAGCTTGCATGATAAGTATTTGATATCTGAAAGAGTGATGATGTTTTGAATCCACAAACCATATCTTATACCCTATATCCTAAGCAACCAAAGTACTACCCAAGCATCCTCAAGCTCAAAGACTCCCATTAGAAATCTAACCCTTGCAACGATGAAGATAAGTACAAAAACCTTAATTCAAAGCATTCTCGTTTGAATCCGAGTCATTGAGAAGATAGTAAACACTTGATGCTTTTGAAGGGACCTTAAAGATGGATGTCTTGTAATATCCCGATGCAAGAAATTCTCAATGAATCATGCACACAAAAACCCTAGCTCCTCAAACCAAAGATTGTTAAGTAAATAACATGAATCAGCTTTGAATGAAAGTGGGACTCTTGAAGCCAAAGAGAAACCGTACACCTCAAAATCTTTGATCCCATGCCATGTTTTGTTATTAGCGAATGTATGCAATGTTAAATGACCTAATGGAGTTATGTACATGAGAGAAGCACGACAATGCATAAACCAGATAAAAGTAAGAGGGTAGGACAAATTTGGGGTATTACACCGGTCAACATTGGATTCTTTTTGGCGTTGACCTGAGGGTGCATCATAGTCCCTCATTGCCTATGCATTGATTTGAATGGATGATGAATCCACTGGCTGGAGATTGGTAGAGTATGGTGGGCGTTTATAATGACAATGCACTGGATCTGTTGAAGGAAAGTGAAATAAATAAAATTTGTTGGGACCTGGGATCGAACCCAAGTCCTTATACTCCCCACTAATGCGCTTCACCATCTGAGTTGTCTTGCTTTGTTGTATAAACAATAGAAACAAAATATAATATAGAAAAAATAGGTGGGTTAGTTGGAAAGAAAAAAAACACGTGCGGAATTCAAATGGCCCAATGGAATCACGCCACATATCTTCTTCTTCCTGGGACCATCGTGTTAGGTATATACCTTTTACCTACAGTCACATGTCCGTAGCCATATCCCCTGCAAATTTCCAAAACGCACAAGACACATGATAAATGATTTCTAACTATATAGATCCATTCATTTTGATCTCGTGAACATCATGGTACCCTTCTTTTTGGATAATTTCACCTGTGGACAAAACCCCTAAACTGCACATACAAACCCTAACAATGGCAAAGGCATGTACAAGCTTCAAAAATGCAATTAAATCATCCAGTTAGCTTGCAAACACGATGATGATCAAAAATATATAACTTAAACATGCTAATGATGCAAGAAATATAATAATCGATTTTGAAAATATGAGGAAACCGTGAGAGTGATTGTGCGTGTTTCTGGGTGTTTCAAGCCTTGCAAATGAACCAATTGGCTTCTGGGAAGGTCCAAGAAACGATTGGAATCGTTGGAATGGCTTGAATTGGCCTGAGGAGTGAAAACCGATTCACACTTTTCTTTGAATTTTTTGAATTTGCTCTGCCTCTTTCACGATTGCTAACCCTTATTTTTTGCTTTGTTCTTGTCCAATATATACCTAGGGATGAATTAGGGTTACAAACTTGGATTGAATCTTGAAGTTTGATGAGATTTGATTCTTTAGACATATGCAAACTTGCTATTTTGAGCCACATATTCCATTTCTTGTACCAATGATGCTTGATTCATTTTGGCCTTGATAATTCAGCATATTTTGATTGCCAACCTATCCAAAAACCAAATCAAATCATATCTTTGCTATTATTCACCAATTATTTGATTTAATTCAATTTTTAATTAATAAAAAATCCACATAAATTGAAAAATGAAGCAAATAATGTGTGGGTGAATATATGAGTCGTGGACCACATTATAAGTGAGGTTCAAGCATAAAAAGTTAGGCCCATTTAGCAAAAAATTCATTTTTGAGCACATTTGACTTTTGACAATTTTGCAAAAAAGGTCAACTTTGACAAGGCATGTCTCCTCCAATTTTAACCCTAGAGAAGTGTTCTTAGACTTTTTATAAAGCTTAGGATGTCCCCTAAGCAACCCTTTTTTTCTCATCTCAATTGAGTCTTCCATGTTCATGTAATAAGCTTTGACCCAAAAGGTGTTTTTGTTGACTTTTCAAAAGGACCCATAATGTAGAAATTCATATCTTTTTATGAGTGCATATTTTGAACTTGTTGGATGAATATGCGTTGTAGGGAATTGCATCCTATTCAAAATGAGCTTTGGATGGAAAATTTATGATAAAGCATGTGGAAGTTATGCTTGGTCAAAATTTGGTTGACTTTTACTAAGAAACCCTAATTTAGCAACTTTTGGGTTTTGATGAATTTGGAGCGTTCCTTGGGGAATCATGATCAACCCTTTATCAAATGATGAAAGTCACTTCAAAATTTTAATGTTGACCAAAAATATTGAAGTTTGACTGTATGTGGGTCACAATTGACTTTTGACCTAATACAGTCGATTCTCAAGCATCTGAGCAGTTGACTGAGAAAACTTCCTATGCAAGGCATGAACCATGACATGTAGGGTCTTGAGAATATATTAGGACCATGGAGAGCATATTAGGCCTTTTTGGTTCACCCATCTTGATGAAAATGGAAACCCTAATTTGAGGTACATTGCCTTAGGAGAGATTTTGTCTGGTCCACTCTTGGGAAACCTTGAGCAAATTGAAGATCTCAATGGGCATGCATTGAGTAAAATGAGAGGGCAAATTTTTGGGTACAACAACTGCCCCTGTTCAATCTTCTTAAACCTGAGGATGTAGATTTGCTCGTCTGCCTTTCGCGATTTGAAGGTGGAGGATGATTGAACACTAGAGTGCCCATAAATTTGCACTCACATTAAGTGACACTTGATTTATGATATCGGGAATAGGCTTAAAGATGCCATTTGGAGGTTGATAATAGAAGATTTTCGGAGATGGGCTTAAAGATGCCATCTGGGATGTGACGGAGAATCGTCGGAGATGGGCTTAAAGATGCCATCTAGAGAATGTTGATTTCCCGAGGTATTCCTTCGATGAGAGTTCCTATCATTGTTATTGATGAGGAATCTATTGAGGAACATTGGTATCTGCCTTGGGAGAAATAGAATTTTAGGAGCTTCAGTTGTCTGTTACTCTACTGGGGAAATAGCTCCGACTTGAGGAAGCGGAAGTGAACTGCATATCTGGTCAGGGTATATGCTACACCGTGACTTACTAGGGAAATGCAAAACGAATCGTGTTTGACCGGGTCCCGTTTTTACAGTGTTGTGGACTGCATTCTGGAGATAAGAGAGAAGGAACCCGAATAGTAAGGTTATGAGAAGGAACCTGGATAGTAGGGTATGAAAGCCTGGATAGTAGGGCTGTGAGAAGGAACCTGGATAGTAGGGTTACTTTGATATAAAAGCCTGGATAGTAGGGCTGTGAGAAGGAACCTGGATAGTAGGGTTACTTCGATATGAAAGCCTGGATAGTAGGGCTGTGAGAAGGAACCTGGGTC
The DNA here is from genome assembly GCA_948472305.1 of Vicia faba. NCBI lineage: Eukaryota > Viridiplantae > Streptophyta > Magnoliopsida > Fabales > Fabaceae > Vicia > Vicia faba. The sequence goes on from OX451735.1 coordinate 885,650,671, forward strand.
GTTGGGTTACTTCGATATGAAAGCCTGGATAGTAGGGATGTGAGAAGGAACCTGGGTCGTAGGATTACTTCAATGTGAAAGCCTGGATAGTAGGGCTGTGAGAAGGAACCTGGGTCATAGGGTTACTTCGATATGAAAGCCTGGATAATAGGGCTGTGAGAAGGAACCTGGATCATAGGGTTACTTCGATATGAAAGTTTGGATAGTAGGGCTGTGAGAAGGAACCTGGGTCGTAGGGTTACTTCGATATAAAAGCCTGGATAGTAGGGTTGTGAGAAGGAACCTGGATAGTAGGGTTACTTCGATGTGAAAGCCTGGATAGTAGGGTTGTGAGAAGGAACCTGGATAGTAGGGTTACTTCGATATGAAAGCCTGGATAGTAGGGCTGTGAGAAGGAACCTGGGTGGTAGGGTTACTTCGATATGAAAGACTGGATAGTAGGGCTGTAAGAAGGAACCTGGATAGTAGGGTTACTTCGATATGAAAGCCTGGATAGTAGGGTTGTGAGAAGGAACCTGGATAGTAGGGTTACTTCGATATGAAAGCCTGGATAGTAGGGCTGTGAGAAGGAACCTGGGTCGTAGGGTTACTTCGATATGAAAGCCTGGATAGTAGGGCTGTGAGAAGGAACCTGGATAGTAGGGTTACTTCGATATGAAAGCCTGGATAATAGGGCTGTGAGAAGGAACCTAGGTCGTAGGGTTACTTTGATGTGAAAGCTTGGATAGTAGGGTTGTGAGAAGGAACCTGGATAGAAGGGTTACTTCATTTGATCACGTAGATTAGTTGACCCGTTTGATTTCAGGAACTGAGTTTCTATTAGTCGTTTGTAGATGTGATCTGTATAACTGTTGAATTTGTTGAAGCTAATCCTCTTTTCCTGAAAAGATATCAGGGTTAGTTATATGCGATGCATGAAATGCAGGGTGAGATGATGTTCTCAAAATAAACGAGATTATGTTGTATATGATATGTATGCGTATGTCATGATGTATATTCATGAAATGCTATCGGGGTATGCTCGCGCCTGGGAAAATATATCCCTGACGGTCGCTGGAGATTTGTAAATATTCTGTCGGGAAGAGATGCTGGAGAATAACTCTGCGGGACCAACTTAGGGGAAGAGGTACTCTGTTGGTAGACCTGCTGATCTGAAGGAATAAACTCAGTTGGGGATGAAATTTCGTTGCTGGAGATGACGAGCTCTGTTGGAGAAATAAACTCTGCTTGGGGGGTGAAATTTACTGACTCGCCCGCGATTATGAACCTCAGCTGGGTATAATTACGTTCTGTTTCGGGGAAGCTGACATCAATTCCTTTGGATACTTTTACTCTATGGGGGAGTGTATGTACCAATAATTATGTTTCCAAGCTGGCTCCATCCCAGTACCTGTTGGGAAAAGTAAATTGTAGGGTTTGGCATTTCTTGTTTTTCCCTGTTTCTGGAATTACGAGTAATTGTCTTTTGTTTCTTATGTAAATATTTATGAGCGACAATCATTTTCAAATGCACATATCAAAAATAAATCATTGGACGTTCTTTCAAAACAAAACAGAAAAAGAAAAACAAATTGAAGTTTCTTGTGAAAATTATTTGTATTGACTTTTGAAGTTGGCCTGTAATAGGCGTTTTTGTACAAAGAGGCTGACGCTCTAGTAAGAGAACACCGCCGAAAGATAAAAATTATACAATTTGTGTAAAGAAATAAAAACAGCTATGTGAAACGACCCCATTGGGTTCCAACTAAGCTATTTCCTTTATATCTTCAAGCGTCTCATCACTTTGCTACTTGGCCGAAGGTTGATCAGATTGGTTGGCGCCATCCGAGCTTGATAGTCAATATCGAAGTCTGGTCGCGAGATGATCCAATAAGACATAGTGATACGCTTCAATCCCTAACTTTTTCCTGGATTGCCCTTTCGAGTTTTCAATCCATCGGGATACCCTTTTTTTCCCAAGCCTCCTGTTGTACCCCAAAATTTTCCCTCCCATATTCTTCAAGATTTGGCAAGATCAAGGTTCAAAATTTGTCAAAGGTTGCACAGTCCAATTGCCTCCTAACACAGTCAAAATTAGGGTTTTGGTTCTTGCAAAGAAATTAAGGTTTCCAAGGGTCCAATCAAGTCCCATATGCCTACATACATTGTCAAGCATCTATATGCCAAGTTTCAAGACTCAAAGCATCAAGTTGCCCAGTCAAAAACCCTAATTGCTCAACAGTCAACTGCAGGGGCAAAATGGTCATTTGACAGTCAAAAGTCAAAATTTTTGGTCAATATCTTATTTTGAAGCCACAATCATCATTTGATAGATTCTTGATCATGATTCCACAAGCATGGCTCAAAAAGTCTCAAGATGCAAAAGTTTCTATTTTTGGACAGTTGAAAAGTCAACTGCAAATTGACCAAGGCATAACTTTTTCATGGTTTATCAGAAAAATCCCATCCAATGCTCATTTTGAAGGGAATGATATTTCCTACAATTCATCTTCACACTCCAAGTCCAAGAAATGCTCTCACAAAACGTTATCAATTTCAACATTATAGGTCATTTTCAAAAGTCAACAAAAAGGCACTTTAAGTCAAAGACCATAACTTGAGATTGGTAAATCAAAATGACATGGGACCAACGGCATTGGTTAGAGGACTTCAAGACCTTTCCAAAATGTCCAAGAACATGTTCATATCTTCAAAATTGAGCAAGATATGCATTGGAGAAGTTGGGAAATCTTTGGGAATTTTCAAAAGTCAACTTTGCCTAAAACACTTCAAAATTGCTAATGGGCCTCAAATTCTTCCTTGAATCATTACCCAAAGCCTATGCACGACCCATTGAGCTTAAAAGGATTTATTTTCTTATTTTTAATTAATTAATTGAATTTTTATTCTTATTAATTCATTTTATTAGTTTTTATTATAAGAAAATTCAAAGATATGATTTTGTAGATCTTTTGTGCAGCAAATCAAACTAGGGCAAGTTGGCAAAGTCGTTTCTCATCCAAGGGGACAAGATCTTCCATAATTGGCAAGGTTTCATTGAAAAAAATATTGAAATTTCATGATGGAAAATCAAATATTCAAATCATAAATTCATGGATTCATGGGCTTGTTTTTGACCTAATTCTGATCACATACTTATGCATAACCTAACCCTACTGAGGCATACGCGAAAAAGCTGCTCAGGCTCCATAACCAAATTGCAAAATTTCAACAAAAAAACTTGGAAACTGATTTCATAGTTGGAGGACAATTCAAAGCCAAAAAAGGATTCCAATACGTTGCCTGAGTCTCCAGGAAGCGTTTGCAATCAAGAATCAATCCTAACACGCGAAGAATCAGAAGATACAAGTGACACGGTTTGCTATATTTTCTAAATTCGTATATCATCATTCATGCGCTTTTAACAATTTTTTTGGATTGATTCATGCTCATAGGGACATCCTGAAGTTGTTGGTACCATTCAATTGAATTATAGCCCCCTGAATCGAAATCCACCATGGATAAAATCTAGGGTTCATAAGCTTGAAAATTGGGCTTTTCTACAGGAGGAAAAATTGGATTAAGCCATGACCATGGTTGAATTCGTCAAGGCCAGACGAATTCAACCAACTACTCGCGCTCAATTTATGTAATGCATAGGGCTAATCGCTATTTCTAGGACTTTCAGTTTGTGGGGGTTTAAAACCCCCGCTACTTATTTCATGTTTGCAGGAAGAACAAGGAAGAAGATGGACGTGGCATTACGCTACTGGAAGGTTCAAATATTAGCGCGTTTTTTCTTTGTTTCAGCATAATTATCTTTTTTCATATATTATATTTTTTGTCTATCCCTATAACAAACGCGTTGCCTAGCTCAGTTGGTGGAGTACGTGGCTGGCAGGTATAGGGACCTGGGTTCGATTCCCAGGTCCCCCCATATAATCCATGATTTTTGTTTTAATGTATTCACGTGCAGCAAGCGTTCAAGGCTCCGCCATGCATCCTCACACGTTAGTCTGCCAAGTGGCCTTGATCACTCATCCAATGGCCTCAGAATGAATTCCATGATGCGCTCAAGTCAACCATCATGCATGCAATCAGAGAGTCAACGAGGCTCTATGCTAATGGGCCAAATTACTCCAATTTACCTCCATTTGGGCCAGACACCCCCCTTGTTTGTATATTTAATTTCATTTTCTTTTCTCTTTAATTCTTTTAATTGCTTTAATTATGTTTATTAATTCACTAAAATAATTTTTTCCATAATAAAAATCAGAAAATCAAAATACAAATATATTTAATTATTTATTAATTTCTTCACTAATTAATTTTTGTAAATAAATAATTAACAATTAACTTAGTTAATTTAGGTTTTAATTTTAATCTTTTTTCTTAATAAATAAAATACATAGAATTAGGTTTTTTTGACATTTTCATCTTTTTCTTAATTAATTATTTTTCTCATTATTTATTATTATTATTATTAACTATTATTTTTGTACATAAATATGTAAATTAACTAATTAGTTTAAAATTAGGTCAACCTTGACGTTTTATTTAATAATTAAAATATATAGAATTAGGGTTTCCTCTTGATTTTTCTTTTCTTTATTTCATTAAATACAAAAAACATAAAAAAATATTTTCTTTTCTTTAATTAAATAATTAATTAGCTTTTAATTCAATTTAATTTCAAAAGGGTCAAAACCCTCGGACGTTCAATTTCAATTTCTATTTCGCGCATTATTTTTCTTATTGATTATTATGTAACTGCTTTCCGGATGTAATAGTAACTAGGTTTACCACATTTTTTACTTTCCGCACTTTTATCAAAAACGGGTCTTTGTACTTTGGCGATGTATAGACCCGCGCCTTGTAATAGCGTAGCTTTTATCTTTTTGCTTTTAATTTCTCGCACTCCTAAATTCTAACTTTGTATGAAAGAATGTATGCTAATTAAAAACAAGCGTAGCTCACGATACTATGATCAAAGATAAATATTAACATGAAAACAACACACAAATACACACACCACTTCTAGGGTACGCCTCACTCATTGCCTTCGAAACGTGGTCGTCAAGTATAAGACGTTTTAGCGGTCCTTATGTCCTTGATCCAGTTGCCTCGAAACAGTTGCCTCAAAATAGTTGCCTCGAAACGGTTGCCTTGGATTAAAAAAGGATCAAGGACATAAGGGTAGCTTCTAAGGTGTCCTACTGTTGCTTCGGTGACCACGCTGTCCCTACAATCGAATTGACCCGAACGCCTCCAACGGTGGTGCTACCTACCTCTCAATGGTGGGATGGCACTACCTTAAGGACATTTACACAGCCTAATTCCTTAGGGTAGGTAGATGACTCATGGATACTTGCTCTCTTCAAAAACAAACAAAAAGCTTTTCACACAGACACTTTCAAAAAGCTTTCAAAATAATTTTTCAAACACTCTTGAGGACTGATACAAGAGTCATTCAGAAATCTTTCAATGAAACTTTTTCAAACCCACTCACATTTTGAAAAGCAAACACTTTGAAAACATAAAGAGCAAGTATCTAAGAGCCCATGGATAACCATGGATAGAAAGGGTGCTAACACCTTCCCTTTCTATAAATCTACCTCCCGAACCGAGAAACAATCTCATAAGGAATTTTGCTGTGCTTTTGTCCTGTCCATGTTGGAGAAAATAAAAGACGGTGGCGACTCTTGCTTCCGCGACATTTCGCGAACCAGCGTTAAACAGTCAGTTCTAAATCCACCGATCACAGAACTGGCGACTCTGCTGGGGAAACTGAAAGTGAGGTGTACCTTAGGATAGCTCATACTTGTGTTTTCAATTGTCTGAATTGTTTGCTTTATTATTGTGGGTACTGTCTTGGGAGTTCTATAGATCCTAACCCGGATCTGGGGGATACCTTCTTAGAAAGTAGCAACAAGGCTGTGAGGGAACTGTGCGGGGTATACCGACATGGTTGAAGCAGTCTGCTACGTTGATGTGGCACTTTGGTGAGTACCGGTAACCCTTGAGTCAAGTCAAGGAGAGTACGGGGCCGCCGCGTGGTGTCGTGAAGCATCAACTGACCTTAGGAACCTTAATTGAACCATCTTGGCCTCTTTAAGGTAGTGAGATAACTGACTTTGGTGCAGTCCGAAGTTGGTTGATACTCGATACTACACTCAGTTGAGGGTCGTTTTCTTGGAATATTTCGGTCTCCAGTTCAGTGGATAAATCGAAACGATGAACACAGAAAACAATCCAATGATATTGGGATCCTTAGAACCCGGTTACTTCTGATAGGAAAGGTTTGAGCCCACCAACCTCAAGAGGGTAATACCTAGACCCCATGCTGGCCTGAACTCTAAGGGTTGTCTTGTGTGACTTGTGTGCCTTACCATGTTTGCTTTTTGTGGATATTTGTGGTGTGTTCTTATCATAGCATCATAACATCATACAGCATCACATGCATCCACTAACCATTTCAGGGGTTCGAATCTTCATCTTTGTTCTTGTTTTGTAGGACATGGAAACTATCCGCAAAAAGACAATTCAGATCAGCCTTGTAAGGATCCCTCCTCAGCTTAAGGAACTTATATCCAGGATTCCCGAGAGCTCTTCTTTCAGTGAGAGGCATGGAAGACTCATCAGTTTGGTCAACACCAACATTGAAGAAGATATGATAAAGGTCCTCTTCCAGTTCTTTGACCCTCTGCACCACTGTTTTACTTTCCTGGATTATCAACTGGTGCCTACATTGGAAGAGTTCTCCCGGCTTCTGAAAATCCCCATCCTTAGTCAACTACCCTACAACGGTACGGAAAAGGAACCCAAACTTGAAGAGATTGCTAAAGCATTACGCCTACAACCATCTGACATCAAGGGACATTGGGAAGTTAGAAGTGGTATCAAAGGGTTCTTGGCCAGGTTTCTGTTTGAGAAGGCCCAAGAATGTTGGAATTCCCTTGACTTACAAGCCTTTGAAGAAGTTGTGGCCCTCCTTGTATATGGGTTGGTGCTGTTCCCTAATCCAGACCAGCTTATAGATATCAATGCTGTCAAGATCTTCATGTCCAGGAATCCTATACCTACGTTGCTTGGGGACATCCTTCACTCATGTTACACTCGAGCCATGAGAAAAAGAGGTGTTCTTATGTGCTGCACTCCTCTCCTGGGAAGGTGGTTTATTTCGCACCTTCCGCAATCAGTTCTGAAGAATGAGCGGGGTTTGAGATGGTCACAACGATTGATGACTCTTACACATGCTGATATACATTGGTGTTCTCGGTCCAGAGAAGACGTCACTATCATTGATCGTTGCGGGGAGTTTCCTAATGTTCCTTTACTTGGAATCAGAGGAGGTATTACTTACAACCCATGCTTGGCTTTGAGACAGTTTGGTTATGCTCGGAGGGATGGCCCTCATGACATGGTAATTCCTGACATAGTTTTCGACTTCGACAATGATGCACAAGGACTTCGCCAGAGATTTATTAGAGCTTGGAGGATGCCCAACAAGGTAGACAGCAAGACACTGGGGCACAGGAACTCCATCCTGTTGGAGCCTTATCTCAAGTGGGTACGAGCCCGCTCCCAGAAGTTAGTGATGCCATATCCTCATGTTCTCCCTGTGATCAAAGAGCCAGTTTTGGAAGGAGAGGTGCCCTACACCATTCAACATCCTGACATGCCTACATCCTGGGAAGAAATGCAGAAGAGCTGGATCCAGCTAAAGGAAGAACGGAATTCTCTCGAGTCCAGTCTACATGCTAGTGAGAAGAAGGTCTTGGAGCTCACCCGCCTACTGCACGAGGAAAAGACTCTCAACACTTACATAGCTCCAAAGAGGATGTGCAGTGTCTTTTGGGATTAGTTTACTTTGTAATTTTTGCCCATGAGGCTTTGATGTACTGAACAATTATTTCTTAATGATAACGTGTGTTCCTTTTTGTCTACAACAAATTTGAACTTTCGAACCCTTGAATGCATTGCATAAACAGCATATCATGCATCATGTGCATAGCATGTACTCTTTTTTACAGGTGGTTTAATCTTCTTCGCTGTTTATTTCAGCTCGCCATCATGAATCCTGAATCATCTACTGAGCAATCCATCAAGGCCCTCCAGGCTCAGAACGCCCAGTTCCAAGAGCTGATCATGAGTTTAGCCCAAGGTCAAGAGGAATTGAAGGCTCTGCTGGTCAAGAAGAAAAAGAAGAGAACTGTACTATTCAACACTGGCCGGAGGTTTGGTAACACACTGCAGAATAAGGTTGATCAAGCTGGTTCTTCTGTAGGGAAAGGCAGTCCCCAAGGGGGAAGGGTTCCTAGTCCGGTGGTCTCTGACAATGAGACTGATTTCAATGAAGAGCAGTACCCTCCAGCTGAAGACAAGTACAAGCAGTTAGAGGATCGCCTGAATGCCATGGAAATTCAACAAGTGCCTGGGTTGGATTTTGGAGACCTGGGTCTATCTTCTGGTGTGGTGATCCCACACAAGTTCAAAGCACCATCTTTCGCAAAGTATGACGGGGCGTCCTGCCCTAAGCTACATCTCAGATCTTATGTGCGGAAGATCCAACCATATACTATGGACAAGAACTTATGGATCCATTTCTTCCAGGAGAGTCTTTCAGGGACTCATCTCGAATGGTTCTATCAGCTGGACGGAACCAAAGTTCGTAACTGGGAGGAATTGGCTACTGCTTTTTACAAGCAGTATCAGTATAATGCCGACCTCGCTCCTACACGTACCCAACTCTAGGGTATGTCGCTAGGATCGGGAGAAGGTTTTAAAGAGTATGCGCAGAAGTGGAGGGACCTGGCTGGCAGGGTGCAGCCGCCGTTAACCGACCGTGAACTAGTGGACATGTTCTTAGGGACCCTATCCGGGCCATTCTTCAATCATCTCATCGGTAATTCATCTGCAGGGTTCACAGATATCATTCTGACTGGGGAAAGGATAGAAGCTGGCATGAAATCAGGGAAGATACAGAAGGGTGCGTCCTCAAGTTCTAAGAAGAAGCCTTTCAAAAAGGAAGCCAGTGCTGTGTATGGCCCTAGGAGGCAAAACAAACCAGAGCGCCGCCAAGATGTCAAAGCGGTGGTAATTGCAAAGCCTGTTGCCGCTCCTCGGCAACCTAACCAACCAAGGGGTGAGAGACCCAGAAGAGAATACACTCGGCTTAGTATGACCTTGTCGCAGATCTTGCCGCAACTGTTATCGACCAACTTGGTAACCGTCAGAGAAGCTCCGAAGGTGGTAAACACAACCTCTCCGAAGTATAATCCAAATGCCCGATGTGCTTATCACTCTGATAGCCCGGGGAATTCTACTGATGATTGCTGGGCCCTAAGAAATAAGGTTCAAGACCTTATCGACGCCAAGGAAATACAGTTTGAGGCGCCCGAGAGGCCCAACATTGTGACTGCTCCTATGCCCCAGCATGGAGTAAATGCTATTGAGGAAGACCTGTATGCAGTTTCTGTGGATGATGTTGCTACCCCTTTATTGACTGTCAAGAGGAACCTGTTGCTGGCCGGTTTATTTCCGGGTTGTAGCGAGGGTTGCCTTCTATGTGCTGTTTTGCCTACTGGTTGTCTGTTGCTGAAGTCAGGCGTCCAAAACCTGATGGATAACAAAGAGATTTTGTTCAAGAAGACCGCTGTTCCTATTGTTCCTACTGCAGAAGTATCCGTTGTCACCATTTTCAACAATCCTACCAAGGCTCCCCCGAGAAAGCCAGTCAAAATCATGTCTGTTGCACCTATTATCATTACGGTTCCGGGGCCTCTCCCCTATAAATCTGACAAGGCTGTCCCATGGCACTATGGGGCAGATGTGTATGTGCTCGGAGTGAAGCAGGAGTTCAACACCAGTACCGGTATCAGTAACATCACCAGTCCCGCTAAAGTTACTCGCAGTGGCAGGCTCTTCTCGCCTGACATTGCGCCACCAGTTATCCGAAGACCTCTTATCATCACGCCTACAAGTGCGCCTGTTTCCCCTTCTGATCAAGTTTCTACCCCTGCTGCCGGGTCATCTGACACTCGGGGCAAAGGGATTGCTGATGTGCCTGCCCGGATGGAGGCACCGAAGACTGTTAATGTTGAAGCCTCCCAACAAGAGATGGAGGAAATCCTTAAGATCATCAAGAAGAGCAATTTCAACGTCGTTGAACAGCTGGGGCATACCCCCTCTAAGATCTCCATGCTATCATTGTTGTTGGGTTCGGAGGCCCATGCCAAGGCCCTGATTTCATTTCTGAAGACGGCTCATGTGCCGCAAGAGACGTCCGCTGATCAATTCACTGATTGTGTGGCCAACTTGACCGCTGACAATGGGTTGGGTTTCTCTGATGCTGATCTGACCGCTAAGGGAAAGAACCACAATGATTCCCTGCATATTTCCATTGAATGCAGGGGCACTACTCTTGCACATGTGTTGGTAGACACCGGTTCGTCACTGAATGTATTGCCCAAGAAGGCCTTGGACAGGTTGGATTGTGAGGGTCTGGAGTTGAAGCCTAGTAACATCGTTGTCCGAGCCTTTGACGGGTCGAAGAGGATGGTACATGGTGAGGTAGATATTCCGATTCGTGTTGGTTCTCAAGTCTTCGATTCAACGTTCTATGTGATGGACATTCGTCCATCTTATTGCTGTTTGCTGGGTCGACCTTGGATTCACAAGGCTGGGGATGTGACATCCACTCTACACCAGAAGCTCAAATACCCTGTCAGAGGGAGGATTGTCACAGTGCAGGGGGAGGAAGAATACATGGTTAGTCATCTGAACTCGTTCCGGTATATAAAGATGGACGAGGAGTTTATTGAAACCCCCTTTCAACATTTTGAAGAGGTACCTCCAACATTGGCGTCAGCGGAGACAGTGATTGAAGAAGACTTCCCTTTGAAGATGGCTTCCTTGAAGGACGCCCAGGCTGTAATTGAGAAAGGTGAATGTGCTAACTGGGGCAGGCTCCCTGATTTTACTCCTAAGACTGACAAGTTTGGGCTGGGTTTCACTGCAGAGGCTCAGAAGGCTGTACGCAAAGCAAGGATCGGAAGACCTCCCGTGTTCATCACCAACCCGGGAGTGAATGCTATTGAAGGCGAGGCGGAGGAATCAGAGTTTGATAGCTGGATCTACCCGACGACCGACGGTGGACTGAACAATTGGACTGGAAAAGACCACATACCTATTACTTTTGTTACTCAGTAATGAATTCCTTTGTTTTTAATTTGTAATGAACAATAAATTGAAACTTTCTGGCCCAGTGTCTTACCCGGGGCACCGTTGGCTTCATTTGTGAGGGCTTATTACTTGTCATTTCCATATATCATGAATAAAGACATTGGACGTTTTTCGCATTTCAAATCTTGTGATCCCTTTCGTTCTTTCTTTATATATTGCAAAACAGCTATATTTACACACACTCACTCATACAGGTTTCGATCCACTCTGGATCTCACTGGTAACGACTCTGCTACTGCCAGTTATGACTTCGAAAATCCGATCAACTTAGCCAAAGACGAAGGTGAAGATGATTGCGAAGTGCCTGGTGAACTTGCAAGACTGTTACTCCAGGAAGAGAGGGCCATTCATCCACATGAAGAGCCAGTGGAAACGGTAAATATGGGTACGGAGACAGACAAAAAGGAAGTCAAGATTGGTGCCAATCTAGAGCTCAGCGTAAAACAACGATTGGTTCAGATGTTGCATGATTATGTGGAGATCTTCGCCTGGTCTTATGAAGACATGCCTGGGTTAGATACCGACATTGTGGTCCATCACTTGCCTACCAAGGAAGAATGCCCTCCGGTTAAACAGAAAGTCAGCCGTATGCGTCCAGAGATGTCCGAGAAGATCAAAGCTGAGGTTATGAAGCAATTTGATGCCGGGTTTCTAGCAGTGACTTCTTACCCTCACTGGGTTGCCAATGTGGTTCCGGTGCCAAAGAAAGATGGTAAGGTCAGAATGTGTGTCGACTACAGGGATTTGAACAGGGCCAGCCCCAAGGATGATTTCCCTTTGCCTCACATCGACGTTCTGGTTGACAATACTGCTCAACACAAGGTGTTCTCCTTCATGGACGGGTTCTCAGGTTATAATCAGATCAAAATGGCTCCTGAAGATATGGAAAAGACTACCTTTGTTACTCAGTGGGGCACCTTCTGCTACAAGGTCATGGCTTTTCGGTTGAAAAATGCTGGGACAACCTACCAACGTGCCATGGTTGCTTTATTTCATGATATGATCCATCATGAGATTGAAGTATACGTCGATGATATGATTGCAAGGTCTCAAACTGAGGAGGAACACCTTGACCATTTGCAGAAGCTGTTTGACCGTCTGAAGTTGTACAAGCTGAGGTTGAACCCGAACAAGTGCACCTTTGGGGTAAGATCTGGGAAGTTGCTAGGCTTCGTCGTAAGCGACAAAGGTATTCAAGTGGACCCTGCCAAAGTGAAAGCCATACAAGAGATGCCAGTTCCCAAGACAGAGAAAGAAGTCAGAGGCTTTCTAGGACGTCTGAATTACATTGCCCGGTTCATCTCGCATCTAACTGCTACCTGTGAACCAATCTTCAAGCTGCTGAAGAAAGATCAGGTAGTACGTTGGAATAATGAATGTCAGGCCGCTTTCGACAGAATCAAAGAGTATCTCCAAGAACCACCCATTCTTATGCCACCGGTTGAAGGGAGACCTCTAATACTATACCTGACAGTACTTGACAGCTCAATGGGGTGTGTGTTGGGGCAGCATGACGAGTCTGGCCGAAAAGAGCACGCCATTTATTACCTTAGCAAAAAGTTTACCGACTGTGAGACCCGATACTCACTGCTCGAGAAAACTTGCTGCGCTTTGGTATAGGCTGCTCGCAGGCTGAGACAGTATATGCTAACTCACACTACTCTGTTGATTTCAAAGATGGATCCAATAAAGTACATATTCGAAAAGCCTGCTCTGTCTGGAAGAATAGCAAGATGGCAGATGATCTTGATAGAATACGACATCCAGTATACGACTCAGAAAGCTATCAAAGGAAGTGTATTGGCAGACCATTTGGCACACCAGGCAGTGGATGACTACCAGTCAATGAACTTTGAATTTCCTGACGAGAGCATCATGATAGTGACTGATTGTGAAGTACCTGGACCGGATGAAGGACCTGAGGAAGGATCCCGATGGTCTATGCACTTTGACGGAGCCTCCAACGCTTTGGGTAACGGTATCGGTGCTGTGATCATATCCCCTCAAGGCACTCATACTCCACTTACTGCCCGGTTATGTTTCAACTGCACTAACAACATGGCGGAGTATGAGGCATGCATCATGGGTCTGCAAGCTGCAATTGACTTAAGGATCATGTTTCTGAGTGTCTTCGGAGATTCCGCTCTCGTGATCAATCAGATCAAAGGCGAGTGGGATATGAAACATCCGAATCTTATTCCTTATAGAGAATGTGTATTAACATTGATCCCCCATTTCACAGAGATAACTTTTGAACACTTCCTAAGAGAGGAGAATCAGTTAGCGGATGCGTTAGCTATGATGGCTTCCATGTTCAAAGTCAAGTGGGACAATGAGGCTCCCCGAATCATTATCTGGAAGTTGGACGAACCTGCATATTGCTGTGATCTTGAGGCTGAGATAGTAACTGAAAAACCTTGGTATCATGAAGTGAAAAGGTACTTGGAAGCTCAAGAATACCGAGAAGGTGCATCCGTCAATGACAAGAAGTTTCTGAGAAGGTTTGCAGCAAAGTTCTTCCTCAGCAATGGCATTCTATACAAACGAAACCATGATTCAACCTTACTGCGTTGTGTGGATAAGACTGAAGCAGAAAGGATCATGACCGAACTGCATGAAGGTACCTTCGGGACGCATTCCAGTGGACACACCATGGCAAAGAAAATCCTTCGGGCAGGATATTTCTGGTCCACAATGGAAGTCGACTGTTACCAACATTCTCGGACATGTCATAAATGCCAGATTTATGCAGATAAGGTGCACATTCCTCCAGTTCCTCTGAATGTCTTGACAGCACCTTGTCCTTTTGCAATGTGGGGCATTGATATGATCGGCGAGATTAAACCTACGGCATCCAACGGGCATCGCTTCATCCTGGTGGCGATCGATTACTTTACAAAGTGGGTTGAAGCAGCTTCCTACGCCACTGTAACCAAGAATGTCGTGGCACGGTTCATTCGACATAACCTGATCTGTCGATACAGCGTCCCGGAAAGGATCATTACAGACAACGGTACCAATCTCAATAACAAGATGATCACTGAGCTCTGCGAGCAGTTCAAGATACAGCACCACAACTCTTCTCCTTACCGACTGAAGATGAATGGGGCTGTAGAAGCAGCGAATAAGAATATCAAAAAGATTGTGCAGAAGATGACAGTGACCTATAAAGATTGGCACGAGATGTTACCGTTTGTTCTTCATGGGTACCGTACCTCAGCAAGAACGTTAACCGGGGAAACTCCCTTTTCCTTGGTCTATGGCATGGAGGCAGTCTTGCCGATTGAAGTCCAGATACCCTCTCTCCGGATAATGAAGGATGCAGATTTGAGCGAAGATGACTGGATCCAGACTCGACTTGATCAATTAAATCTAATTGACGAAAAGAGACTCGCTGCTATTTGTCACGGTCAAACGTATCAAAAACGGATGATCAGGGCATTTAACAAGAAAGTCAGACCACCAGAGTATCAAGTTAGGGACCTGGTAATCAAACGCATCATTCTTCCTCAAAGTGATCCCAGGGGCAAATGGACCCCCACATATGAAGGGCCATTTGTGGTTAAACATGTGTTCCCAGGAGGAGCCATGATTCTAACCAACATGGATGGTGACGACCTTCCTCACCCCGCCAATGTAGACATAGTAAAAAGATACTACGCATGATAAAAGACCCGCTAGGTTGACATACCTAGGCAAAAATTAGGGCTTCCCGGCGAACCAAAAGGGTTCGGGCAAAAATAAGGGATGAAATGAAAAAAATCTGTACACCCGGCAAGTCGAAAACCTGAAAAGGCGGCTTGGGCAAAAATGGGTATCTCGGTGGACTGAAAACCCGAAAGGGAAGTCCCGGAAAAAGTTAGGGATAATCGTTATACTATGTCTCATTGGATCACCTTGCATCCAGAATCCGGTATCAACATCAAGTTCAGACAGCATCGATCAGTCAGCTTCATCTTCAACCGAGCAGCCAAGTGATGAGACGCTTGAAGATATAAAGGCGATAGAAGAGTTGGAACCCAGTGGGATTATTCTTTTCACATAGCTGTTTTGTTTTCCTTTTTCACAAAAAAAAATTGTTGTATAAACTCTGTTGTTCGGCGGCATTCTCTTACTAAGACGTCAGCCCCTTGTACATCAACGCCTATTTACAGGCAAATTCAAAATCAATATAAATTCACTTTTCAGACCAATTGCCAATTGTTTTTCCTTTTTTTGTTTTGTTTTGCGAAGAACGTCCAATGTTCAATTGTGATGTATGCATTTGACACTAATTGCTAACTCATAAATATTCGAATATGAAACAAAGGATTAATTATAGGTAACATCAGAAACAGGGGGAACAATGAGTTGTCTAAGCAATCTAATTGCTCTGTCCACCAAGGTACCAAGGTAAGTTCGGCTGAAGAACGTAACCCAGATACCTTCACTCCCCGCCGAGTAAGACAAGATTCAACAATTCTCTCCCAAGCAGTTAGTCTCCCATCAGCCCTAGCAAAGGCACAGTATCTCCAGCAAGTCAGCAATGCTCTCCCCAAGCAGAGTTAATATACTGTCAACCTTAAGGAAGTTGGATTATCCCCCAGAAGATCTCAATATTCCCTAGCGGAGTATGCGGACATTCCTAACAAGCATCCCCGACAATCTTGATCTAAGATTGTTCCCCGGTGGAATACCGGATATCCAGTGGAGCCATCTCCCCAGTGCAGTCCAAAGTTTCCCCAGGAGAGTTGAATCAATCTCCCCAGTAGGAAGCTTATCTCCAGTAGATTCTGGAAGCTTATCACCTGCAGAGCACGAACGCTCCCCCCGGCTTTATTCAAAGGTTATTTCCCCACCAGGATATAACTGGGTTATCCTCAGCCAATTACCACGGAAAGATCGTCCCCGGCGAAGTCTTCCTATCCCCAGCGAAGTTCATCAAATCTTCCCAACAAAACTCATCAATGGTACCCCCAGCGGAGTTATCATCAACATCTCTGCAAAGTACCTCTCTTCCCCATAGAGTATCTCCCCACAGAGTAATCTCTCCAACAAGTTTATTCCCCAACGGAGTCATCTTCTCCTACCGGTATTCTTGCAACCACCATCCCCAGCGGAAACAAAGCACTACTCTTCAACATCAGCCCAGGATTTGACTTCCCGGCATTCGTCAAGGATCTACTTTCCTATACAAAAATAAATACATCACACATCTTCATACATTATAGCATTCACATACGCATCATGGACATACAATCTCATTTATTCTGAGAACATCATGCATGTCATACATCATGACATTGCATACAACTAACGTTTTGTCTTTTCAGGACAAAAGTCAATACAAAGATGATTACTATCAACTGTCGCAATTCCAGATTCGATACCTGTATCTAGCCAGGGCATGTCTGTGAGCGACTAATTCCAGACTCAATTCCTTTATCCTGCCAGAGCACGTCTGAAGAGTTTGAAGATCCGATTCCTGTATCTTGCCAGGGTGTATCTGTTGACGACTATATTCCAGACTCGATTCCTGTATCCTGCCAGGGCACGTCTGAAGAGTTTGAAGATCCGATTCCTGTATCTTGCCAGGGTGTATCTGTTGACGACTAATTCCAGACTCGATTCTTGTATCTTGCCAGGGCACGTCTGAAGAGTTTGAAGATCCGATTCCTGTATCTTGCCAGGGTGTATCTGTTGACGACTAATTCCAGACTCGATTCCTGTATCCTGCCAGGGCACGTCTGAAGAGTTTGAAGATCCGATTCATGTATCTTACCAGGGTGTATCTGTTGATGACTATATTCCAGACTCGATTCCTGTATCCTGCCAGGGCACGTTTGAAGAGTTTGAAGATCCGATTCTTGTATCTTGCCAGGGTGTATCTGTTAACGACTATATTCCAGACTCGATTCCTGTATCCTGCCAGGGCACGTCTGAAGAGTTTGAAGATCCGATTCCTGTATCTTGCCAGGGTGTATCTGTTGACAACTATATTCCAGACTCGATTCCTATCCTGCCAGGGCACGTCTGAAGAGTTTGAAGATCCGATTCCTGTATCTTGCCAGGGTGTATCTGTTGACGACTAATTCCAGACTCGATTCCTGTATCCTGCCAGGGCACGTCTGAAGAGTTTGAAGATCCGATTCCTGTATCTTGCCAGGGTGTATCTGTTGACGACTATATTCCAGACTCGATTCCTGTATCCTGCCAGGGCACGTCTGAAGAGTTTGAAGATCCGATTCCTGTATCTTGCCAGGGTGTATCTGTTGACGACTAATTCCAGACTCGATTCTTGTATCTTGCCAGGGCACGTCTGAAGAGTTTGAAGATCCGATTCCTGTATCTTGCCAGGGTGTATCTGTTGACGACTAATTCTAGACTCGATTCCTGTATCCTGCCAGGGCACGTCTGAAGAGTTTGAAGATCCGATTCCTGTATCTTACCAGGGTGTATCTGTTGATGACTATATTCCAGACTCGATTCCTGTATCCTGCCAGGGCACGTTTGAAGAGTTTGAAGATCCGATTCTTGTATCTTGCCAGGGTGTATCTGTTGACGACTATATTCCAGACTCAATTCCTGTATCCTGCCAGGGCACGTCTGAAGAGTTTGAAGATCCGATTCCTGTATCTTGCCAGGGTGTATCTGTTGACGACTATATTCCAGACTCGATTCCTATCCTGCCAGGGCACGTCTGAAGAGTTTGAAGATCCGATTCCTGTATCTTGCCAGGGTGTATCTGTTGACGACTAATTCCAGACTCGATTCCTGTATCTTGCCAGGGCACGTCTGAAGAGTTTGAAGATCCGATTCCTGTATCTTGCCAGGGTGTATCTGTTGACGACTAATTCCAGACTCGATTCCTGTATCCTGCCAGGGCACGTCTGAAGAGTTCGAAGATCCGATTCCTATATCTTGCCAGGGTGTATCTGTTGACGACTATATTCCAGACTCGAGTCCTATATCCTGCCAGGGCACGTCTGAAGAGTTTGAAGATCTTATTCCTGTATCTTGCCAGGGTGTATCTGTTGACGACTAATTCCAGACTCGATTCCTGTATCCTTCCAGGGCACGTCTGAAGAGTTTGAAGATCCGATTCCTGTATCTTGCCAGGGTGTATCTGTTGACGACTAATTCCAGACTCGATTCCTGTATCCTGCCAGGGCACGTCTGAAGAGTTTGAAGATCCGATTCCTGTATCTTGCCAGGGTGTATCTGTTGACGACTATATTCCAGACTCGATTCCTGTATCCTGCCAGGGCACGTCTGAAGAGTTTGAAGATCCGATTCCTGTATCTTGCCAGGGTGTATCTGTTGACGACTAATTCCAGACTCGATTCTTGTATCTTGCCAGGGCACGTCTGAAGAGTTTGAAGATCTGATTCCTGTATCTTGCCAGGGTGTATCTGTTGACGACTAATTCCAGACTCGATTCCTGTATCCTGCCAGGGCACGTCTGAAGAGTTTGAAGATCCGATTCCTGTATCTTACCAGGGTGTATCTGTTGATGACTATATTCCAGACTCGATTCCTGTATCCTGCCAGGGCACGTTTGAAGAGTTTGAAGATCCGATTCTTGTATCTTGCCAGGGTGTATCTGTTGACGACTATATTCCAGACTCGATTCCTGTATCCTGCCAGGGCACGTCTGAAGAGTTTGAAGATCCGATTCCTGTATCTTGCCAGGGTGTATCTGTTGACGACTATATTCCAGACTCGATTCCTATCCTGCCAGGGCACGTCTGAAGAGTTTGAAGATCCGATTCCTGTATCTTGCCAGGGTGTATCTGTTGACGACTAATTCCAGACTCGATTCCTGTATCTTGCCAGGGCACGTCTGAAGAGTTTGAAGATCCGATTCCTGTATCTTGCCAGGGTGTATCTGTTGACGACTAATTCCAGACTCGATTCCTGTATCCTGCCAGGGCACGTCTGAAGAGTTCGAAGATCCGATTCCTATATCTTGCCAGGGTGTATCTGTTGACGACTATATTCCAGACTCGAGTCCTGTATCCTGCCAGGGCACGTCTGAAGAGTTTGAAGATCTTATTCCTGTATCTTGCCAGGGTGTATCTGTTGACGACTAATTCCAGACTCGATTCCTGTATCCTTCCAGGGCACGTCTGAAGAGTTTGAAGATCCGATTCCTGTATCTTGCCAGGGTGTATCTGTTGACGACTATATTCCAGACTTGATTCCTGTATCTTTCCAGGGTGTATCTGTTGACGACTATATTCCAGACTCGATTCCTGTATCTTGCCAGGGTGTATCTGTTGATGACTATATTCCAGACTCGATTCCTGTATCCTGCCAGGGCACGTCTGAAGAGTTTGAAGATCCAATTCCTGTATCTTGCCAGGGTGTATCTGTTGACGACTAATTCCAGACTCGATTCCTGTATCCTTCCAGGGCACGTCTGAAGAGTTTGAAGATCCGATTCCTGTATCTTGCCAGGGTGTATCTGTTGACGACTAATTCCAGACTCGATTCCTGTATCCTGCCAGGGCACGTCTGAAGAGTTTGAAGATCCGATTCCTGTATCTTGCCAGGGTGTATCTGTTGATGACTATATTCCAGACTCGATTCCTGTATCTTGCCAGGGTGTATCTGTTGACGACTATATTCCAGACTCGATTCCTGTATCCTGCCAGGGCACGTCTGAAGAGTTTGAAGATCCGATTCCTGTATCTTGCCAGGGTCTATCTGTTGACGACTAATTCTAAGACTCGATTCCTGTATCTTGCCAGGGCACGTCTGAAGAGTTTAAAGATTCGATTCCCGTATCCATCCAGGGCGCATCCACATGAAGAGTTTGAAGATCAACTCCTGTAACAGGCCAGGTATTTATTCTTTCTTTCTCAGGTACGCAAGTTCTCGCTAAGGAATCTCTTACGCGATCGACACCTAGATGGCATCTATAAGCCCATCTTCCTATCCATTATCCCTCCAAATGGCATCTATAAGCCCATTCCCTACATCACACTGCTGATACTCTACTATGCGAGTGCAAATTTCTGGGCACTTTAGTGTTCAATCATCTTCCACCTTCGGATCACGAAAGGCGTGCCAGCCAATCTACATCCTCAGGTTTAAGAAGATTGAACAGGGGCAACTGTTGTACCCCAAAATTTGCCCTCCCATATTCTTCAAGATTTGGCAAGATCAAGGTTCAAAATTTCTCAAAGGTTGCACAGTCCAATTGCCTCCTAACACAGTCAAAATTAGGGTTTTGGTTCTTGCAAAGAAATTGAGGTTTCCAAGGGTCCAATCAAGTCCCATATGCATACATACATTGTCAAGCATCTATATGCCAAGTTTCAAGACTCACAGCATCAAGTTGCCCAGTCAAAAACCCTAATTGCTCAACAGTCAACTGCAGGGGCAAAATGGTCATTTGACAGTCAAAAGTCAAAATTTTTGGTCAATATCTTATTTTGAAGCCACAATCATCATTTGATCAATTCTTGATCATGATTCCACAAGCATGGCTCAAAAAGTCTCAAGATGCAAAAGTTTCTATTTTTGGACAGTTGAAAAGTCAACTGCAAATTGACCAAGGCATAACTTCTTCATGGTTTATCAGAAAAATCCCATCCAATGCTCATTTTGAAGGGAATGATATTTCCTAAAACTCATCTTCACACTCCAAGTCCAAGAAATGCTCTCACAAAAAGTTATCAATTTCAACATTATAGGTCATTTTCAAAAGTCAACAAAAAGGCACTTTAAGTCAAAGACCATAACTTGAGATTGGTAAATCAAAATGACATGGGACCAAAGGCATTGGTTAGAGGACTGCAAGACCTTTCCAAAATGTCCAAGAACATGTTCATAGCTTCAAAATTGAGCAAGAAATGCATTGGAGAAGTTGGGAAATATTTGGGAATTTTCAAAAGTCAACTTTGCCTAAAACACTTCAAAATTGCTAATGGGCCTCAAATTCTTCCTTGAATCATTACCCAAAGCCTATGAACGACCCATTGAGCTTAAAAGGATTTATTTTCTTATTTTTAATTAATTAATTGAATTTTTATTCTTATTAATTCATTTAATTAGTTTTTATTATAAGAAAATTCAAAGATATGATTTTGTAGATATTTTGTGCAGCAAATCAAACTAGGGCAAGTTGGAAAAGTCGTTTCTCATCCAAGGGGACAAGATCTTCCATAATTGGCAAGGTTTCATTGAAAAAAAGATTGAAATTTCATGATGAAAAATCAAATATTCAAATCATAAATTCATGGATTCATGGGCTTGTTTTTGACCTAATTCTGATTACATACTTATGCATAACCTAACCCTACTGAGGCTTACGCGAAAAAGCTGCTCAGGCTCCATAACCAAATTGCAAAATTTCAACAAAAAAACTTGGAAACTGATTTCATAGTTGGAGGACAATTCAAAGCCAAAAAAGGATTCCAATACGTTGCCTGAGTCTCCAGGAAGCGTTTGCAATCAAGAATCAATCCTAACACGCGAAGAATCAGAAGATACAAGTGACACGGTTTGCTATATTTTCTAAATTCGTATATCATCATTCATGCGCTTTTAACAATTTTTTTGGATTGATTCATGCTCATAGGGACATTCTGAAGCTGTTGGTACCATTCAATTGAATTATAGCCCCCTGAATCGAAATCCACCATGGATAAAATCTAGGGTTCATAAGCTTGAAAATTGGGTTTTTCTACAGGAGGAAATTGGATTAAGCCATGACCATGGTTGAATTCGTCAAGGCCAGACGAATTCAACCAACTACTCGCGCTCAATTTATGTAATGCATAGGGCTAATCGCTATTTCTAGGACTTTCAGTTTGTGGGGGTTTAAAACCCCCGCTACTTATTTCATGTTTGCAGGAAGAACAAGGAAGAAGATGGACGTGGCATTACGCTACTGGAAGGTTCAAATATTAGCGCATTTTTTCTTTATTTCAGCATAATTATCTTTTTTCATATATTATATTTTTTGTCTATCCATATAACAAACGCGTTGCCTAGCTCAGTTGGTGGAGTACGTGGCTGGCAGGTATAGGGACCTGGGATCGATTCCCAGGTCCCCCACATAATCCATGATTTTTGTTTTAATGTATTCACGTGCAGCAAGCGTTCAAGGCTCCACCATGCATCCTCACACGTTAGCCTGCCAAGTGGCCTTGATCACTCATCCAATGGCCTCAGAATGAATTCCATGATGCGCTCCAGTCAACCATCATGCATGCAATCAGAGAGTCAACGAGGCTCTATGCTAATGGGCCAGATTACTCCAATTTACCTCCATTTGGGCCAGACACCCCCCCTTGTTTGTATATTTAATTTCATTTTCTTTTCTCTTTAATTCTTTTAATTGCTTTAATTATGTTTATTAATTCACTAAAATAATTTTTTCCATAATAAAAATCAGAAAATCAAAATACAAATATATTTAATTATTTATTAATTTCTTCACTAATTAATTTTTGTAAATAAATAATTAACAATTAACTTAGTTAATTTAAGTTTTAATTTTAATCTTTTTCTTAATAAATAAAATACATAGAATTAGGTTTTTTTTGACATTTTCATCTTTTTCTTAATTAATTATTTTTCTCATTATTTATTATTATTATTATTATTAACTATTATTTTTGTACATAAATATGTAAATTAACTAATTAGTTTAAAATTAGGTCAACCTTGACGTTTTATTTAATAATTAAAATATATAGAATTAGGGTTTCCTCTTGATTTTTCTTTTCTTTATTTCATTAAATACAAATAACATAAAAAAATATTTTCTTTTCTTTAATTAAATAATTAATTAGCTTTTAATTCAATTTAATTTCAAAAGGGTCAAAACCCTTGGACGTTCAATTTCAATTTCTATTTCGCGCATTATTTTTCTTATTGATTATTATGTAACTGCTTTCCGGATGTAATAGTAACTAGGTTTACCGCATTTTTTACTTTCCGCACTTTTATAAAAAACGGGTCTTTGTACTTTGGCGATGTATAGACCCGCGCCTAGTAATAGCGTAGCTTTTATCTTTCTGCTTTTAATTTCTCGCACTCCTAAATTCTAACTTTGTATGAAAGAATGTATGCTAATTAAAAACAAGCGTAGCTCACGATACTATGATCAAAGATAAATATTAACATGAAAACAACACACAAATACACACACCACTTCTAGGGTATGCCTCACTCGTTGCCTTCGAAACATGGTCGTCAAGTATAGGACGTTTTAGCGGTCCTTATGTCCATGATCTAGTTGCCTCGAAACAATTGCCTCGAAACAGTTGCCTCAAAATAGTTGCCTCGAAACGGTTGCCTCGAATTAAAAAAGGATCAAGGACATAAGGGTAGCTTCTAAGGTGTCCTACTGTTGCTTCGGTGACCACGCTGTCCCTACAATCGAATTGACCCGAACGCGTCCAACGGTGGTGCTACCTACCTCTCAATGGTGGGATGGCACTACCTTAAGGACATTTACACAGCCTAATTCCTTAGGGTAGGTAGATGACTCATGGATACTTGCTCTCTTCAAAAACAAACAAAAATATTTTCACACTGACACTTTCAAAAAGCTTTCAAAACAATTTTTCAAACACTCTTGAGGATTGATACAAGAGTCATTCAGAAATCTTTCAATGAAACTTTTTCAAACCCACTCACATTTTGAAAAGCAAACACTTTGAAAACATAAAGAGCAAGTATCTAAGAGCCCATGGATAACCATGGATAGAAAGGGTGTTAACACCTTCCCTTTCTATAAATCTACCTCCCGAACCGAGAAACAATCTCATAAGGAATTTTGCTGTGCTTTTGTCCTGTCCATGTTGGAGAAAATAAAAGACGGTGGCGACTCTTGCTTCCGCGACATTTCACGAACCAGTGTTAAACAGTCAGTTCTAAATCCACCGATCACACCTCCCTTTCGGGTTTTCGACTTGCCGGGTGTACAGATTTTTTCATTTTCATCCCTTACTTTTGCCCTAACCCTTTTGGTTCGCCAGTAAGCCCTTATTTTTGCCCAAGT
The DNA here is from genome assembly GCA_948472305.1 of Vicia faba. Lineage (NCBI taxonomy): Eukaryota > Viridiplantae > Streptophyta > Magnoliopsida > Fabales > Fabaceae > Vicia > Vicia faba. The sequence goes on from OX451735.1 coordinate 885,674,894, forward strand.
CAGACGACCTAGCGGGTCTTTGATTATGCGTAGTATCTTTTCACTATGTTTGCATTGACAGGGTGAGGAAGGTCGTCACTATCCACAGTGGTTAGAATCATAGCTCCTCCCAAGAAAATGTTCTTAACCACAAATGGCCCTTCGTACGTGGGGGTCCATTTGCCCCTGGGATCACCTTGCGGCAATATGAAGCGTTTGATCACCAGATCCCTGACTTGATATTCTTGACGCCTGACTTTCTTGTTAAAAGCCTTGATCATTCGCTTTTGATACGTATGACCATGGCAGATAGCAGTAAGTCTCTTTTCATCGATTAGATTCAGCTGATCAAGTCGGGTTTGGATCCAATCGTCTTTGTTCAAACCTACATCCTTCATAATCCCGAGAGAAGGTATCTAGACTTTGATGGGTAGGAATGCCTCCATGCCATATACCCGAGAGTAGGGTGTTGCCCCTGTCGACGTCCATGCTGTGGTACGGTACCCATGAAGAGAGAATGGTAACATCTCATGCCAGTCTTTATATGTCACCGTCATCTTCTGCACAATCTTCTTGATATTCTTGTTAGCTGCTTCAACAACGCCATTCATCTTCGGCCAGTAGGGAGAAGAATTATGATGCTATATCTTGAATTGTTTATAGAGCTCGGTGATCATTGTGTTATTGAGATTTGTACCATTATCCATAATAATCCTCTCTGGCACACTGTATCGACAGATCAGATTATGTCGGATAAACCACGCCACGATGTTCTTGGTTACTGTAGCAAAGGAAGCTGCCTCAACCCACTTTGTGAAGTAATCAATAGCCACCAGAATGAAACGATGCCCGTTATACGCAGGAGGTATGATCTCTCTGATTATGTCGATGCCCCACATTGTAAAGGGCCACAGAGCTGTCAAGACGTTTAAGGGGACCGGAGGCACATGCACCTTATCAGCGTAGATTTGGAATTTATGACAAGTTCGAGAGTACTGATAACAATCGGCTTCCATAGTATACCAGTAGTATCCTGCCCATAGGATCTTCTTAGCCTTGCTATGTCCACTAGAATGGGTTCCGAAAGTGCCTCCATGTAGATCTGTCATGATCCTCTCTGCTTCGCTCTTGTTTACACATCATAGTAGTATGGAGTCATTGTTGCGTTTATAGAGGATCCCATTACTGAGTAAGAACTTTGCAGCAAACCTTCTCAGAAATTTCTTAACATTGACAGATGCCCCTTCGGGATATTCTTGATCCTCGAGATACCTTTTGACTTCGTGAAACCAGGGTTTGTCTGCCACTTCTTCAGTATCGATCTCGCAGTACTGTGCTGGTTCATCCAACCTCTCAATGGTAATATGAGGAGCTTCATTGTCCCACCTAACTTTTAACATAGAAGACATAGTAGCTAGCGCTTCCGCAACCTGGTTCTCATCTCGTGGGAAATGTTCAAAGGTTACCTCCTCAAAGTGTGGCAGCAACATCAGTACATACTCTTTGTAAGGAATGAGATTCGGGTGCTTCGTATTCCACTCACCTTTGATCTGACTTATCACCAGAGAAGAATCCCCGAATATACTTAAGATCTTAATCCTCAGGTCAATAGCAGCTCGGAGACCCATGATGCATGCTTCATACTCCGCCATGTTGTTGGTGCAATTGAAACATAATCGGGCAGTGAACGGAGTATGACAGTCCTCGGGAGATATGAACACATCGCCAATGCCGTTACCCAGTGTGTTCGAGGCTTCATCAAAATACATAGACCATCAGGATCCCTCCTCGGGTCCTTCATCCGGTTCGGGTTCTTCGTAGTCAGTCACCAACATAATATTCTCATCCGGGAACTCAAAATTCATGGATTGGTAATCATCCACGGCCTGATGAGCCAAATGATCAGCCAATACACTCCCCTTTATTTCGTTTTGGGTTGTATATTGTATGTCGTACTAAGTTAGGATCATTTGCCACCTTTCTATCCTTCCGGAGAGAGCGGGCTTCTCGAAACTGTACTTGATCGGATCCATCTTTGATATCAACAAGGTAGTTTGAGTCAGCATATACTGCCTCAGTAGGCAAGCAGCCCATGCCAAATCCCAACAAGTTTTCTCGAGCAATGAGTATCATGTCTCACAGTCGGTAAACTTTTTGCTAAGGTAATATATGGCGTGCTCTTTTCGACCAGACTCGTCATGCTCCCCAGCACACACCCCATTGAGTTGTCTAGCACAATCAAGTATAATATCAAAGGCCTTCCTTCAACCAGAGGCATCAGAATTGGTGGTTCTTGAAGGTATTCTTTGATTCTTTCGAAAGCGGTCTGGCATTCATCATTCCACTTTACCACTTGATCTTTCTTCAGAAGCTTGAAGATTGGCTCACAAGTAGCAGTCATATGTGAAATGAACTTGGCGATGTAATTCAGACGTCCCAAGAATCCTCTAACTTCCTTCTCTGTGCTGGTAACCGACATCTCTTGTATGGCCTTTACCTTCGCAGGGTCTACCTAAATACCCTTGTCACTGACAACAAAACCCAGAAGCTTACCAGATCTTACCCCGAAGGTACACTTGTTCGGATTCAACCTCAGCTTGTATGTCTTCAACCTATCAAACAATTTTTAGAGATGATCAAGGTGCTCTTCCTCAGTCTGAGACCTGGCTTTCATGTCATCAACATAGACCTCGATCTCGTGGTGAATCATATCATGGAACAAAGCGACCATGGCACAGTGATAGGTTGCCCTAGCATTCTTCAACCCGAAAGGCATCACTTTGCAGAAGAAGGTGCCCCACTGTGTAATGAAGGTTGTCTTCTCCATGTCTTCAGGAGCCATCTTGATCTGGTTGTAGCCAGAGAAACCATCCATGAAGGAGAAGATTTTGTGTTGCACAGTGTTGTCGACCAGAACATCAATGTGAGGAAGTGGGAAGTCATCCTTGGGGCTTGCCCTGTTCAAATCTCTGTAATCAACACATATCCGTACCTTACCGTCCTTCTTAGGTACCAAAACAACATTGGCAACCCACTGTGGATAGGAAGTGACAGCTAAGAATCCTGCGTCGAATTGTTTCATGACCTCTACCTTGATCTTCTTTGAAATTTTGGTATGCATACGGCAAACCTTCTTCTTAACCGAAGGACAGTCTTCTTTAGTCGGTAGGCGATGTACCACAATATCAATGTCTAAACCAGGCATGTCTTCATAGGACCAGGCGAAGATCTCAACATAGTCGTGCAACATCTGTATCAACCTCTATTTGAGGCTAAGCTCCATATTCGCACCTATTTTAACCTCTTTTCTGTCTTCCTCAGTACCCAAATTCACTGTATCAACCGGCTCTTCATGAGGCTGTATGGCCCTTTCTTCCTGTTGTAGTAGTCTAGCAAGTTCTCCAGGCACCTCACAATCATCCTCACCTTCGTCCTCGGCTTGGTTGATCGGATTTTCGAAGTCATAACTGGCAATAGCAGAGCTGTTATCAATGGGATCCAGAGTGGATATGGATCTGCATTATGATACGTGATTGTGTGTAAGAGAATAACTATTTTGATAAAGTGAAAAACAGAGAGTGCAAAATTTGTATGCAAGAAATGTCCAATGCTTTATTAATGATATATGAAATGACAAATAATAGCCCTCACAAACAAAGCCAAGGTGCCTCGGGCAAGGCACCAGGCCATAAAGTTTCAAATTGTTTATTACAAATCTTAAAACAAATAAGTCAATTACTGCGGAATAAAAGAAACATGTACAAAGTCCCTAGCCGTCCAGTTACTCAGTCCATCGTTGGTAGTTGGGTAGATCCAGCTGTTGATGTCTGACTCTTCCTCACTATCTTCAATGGCATTAATTCCCCGATTGCTGATGTGTAGGGGAGGTCTTCCAGCCCGAGCGCATCTAACAACCCTTTGAGCCCGTGTAGTAAAGCCCAAACCAAATTTGTCAGTTTTCTGAGTGAAATCAGGGAGCTGACCCCATTTGGCATACCCACATTCTTCAACCACGGCCCTGGCATCCTTGAGAGAAGCCATCTTCAAAGGAGGTTTATTGGTAATAATTTCAATTGATGCTAGGATCTGAGGGACCTCTTCGAAGTTCTGACAAGGAGTTTCTATGAATTCCCTGTCCATCTCTACGTAGTGGAAGGAATTGAGGTGACTCACCATATACTCCTCTTCACCTCGCACTGTGACAATATTTCCTTTCACCGGATACTTCAGCATTTGGTGGAGTGTGGAAGTGACTGCTCCCGCCTCGTGAATCTAAGGACGACCCAGCAAGCAAGAATACGATGGCCTGATATCCATCACATAGAAAGTGGACCCGAAAGTATGAGAACCCACTTTGACATGGATGTCCACCTCCCCGTGCACCATTATCTTCGATCCGTCGAAAGCCCTTACCACAATGTTACTAGGATTTAGAGTTAAACCCTTGCAATCCAATCGGTCCAACGCCTTCTTCAGCAGAACATTCAGTGAAGACCCAATATCTACCGGCACATGAGCCATAGTGGTGCCCCTGCATTCAATCGAGACATGCAGAGCATCATTATGCTTCCTTCCCTTTGGTGTAAAATCCGCATCTGAAAAACCCAGCCCATTATCAGCAGTCAGGCTGGCCACACAATCTTTGAACTGATTAGCTGAAGTTTCCTGCGGCACATGTGCAGTCTTGAGAAATGCAATCAAAGCCTTCGCATGGGCTTCAGAAAACAACAGCAGAGACAACATGGATATTTTTGATAGGGTCTGCCCCAGCTGCTCTACCACATTATAGCCGCTCTTCTTAATGATTTTCAGTATTTCCTCCATTTCTTGCTTAGAGGCTTCCATAAAAATTTTCTTAGGCGCCTCCGTTCGGGCAGGCTCACCTATAATTTCTTTGCCGCGGGTATCAGACGATTCTCCGACAGGGGTAATAACTGGAGTAAGAACAGGAACTGTAGTGGATGTACTAGCAGGAACAGCAGATGGAATGACGATTGGCTTGTTGACAGTCTTAGGGGAAATATAGGGAGAGAAGACCTTCCACTTCGGGTGATTTTGCTGGTTTCGACAATGTTATCAATATCAGGATCAGCCTCTTCATCTTTCAGATCTTGTTTGATGCCATGATAGTACACATCGGCACCATAATGCCATGAGACAACTTTGTCCGAGACATACGGGACAGGACCAGGAACATTAATTATCAGCGGAGCAATTCTTGGAGCACATGTAATCCTAACAGGTCTTCTCGAGGAGAACTTGGAAGAATTGGCGGAAATGGTTATAATGGCAACGTCTTCAGATGGAACAACGGGAACCAAAGTTTTCTCAAATAGAATTTCTTTTCTATCTATCAGGAATTGAACACCTATCTTTAGCAAACGACAACCGGAAGGTAGAAACGAACACATGTGGCAACCTTCACCATAACCCGGAAATAAACCGGCCAACAACAAATTCTTCTTGACAATCATGAGAGGAGTAGAAACTTCATAAACAGAGGTAACAAACAAATCAGTGTCAACAGCATTAACTCCTCGGCCGTGTTTAGGCATGGGAGCAGTTATGATGTTGGGCTTCTCCGGAGAATCAAAATCTATTTCCTTGGCTTCAATCAAGTCTTGTACTTTGTTCCTAGGAGCCCAACAGTCATTTGTATCGTGGTCAGGACTCTCAGAATGATAGGCACACCAAGCATTTGGATTATATCGGGTAGATGTAGTATTTGGATTCTTGGGAGCCTCTTTCAAGGTTGCCAAGTTGGATCTCAGCAGGTGAGGTAGCACTTCAACCAACGTCATGTTGATGCGGGTAAACTGTCATTGTGGTCTTTCCACCCTTTGTTGATTGTTGCATTGTGGAGCAACTGCAGGCCTCGGTATCATTACGACACTTACTGTCTGACGAGGTTCAGCCCTGTTTTGGCCCCTCGGACTATAGATGGCGTTGGCTTCCTTCTTACCAGCAAAGGGCTTCTTTACTGAACTTGAAGAGGCATCCTTCTGTATTTTTCCACTTTGAATCCCAACTTCTACTCTCTCTCCAGTTAAAATCAGCTCGGTGAAGCCAGATGACGAGCTGCCGATCAAATGATTGAAAAATGGACCAGATAGTGTCCCCAGAAACATATCAACCAGCTCCCTATCAGACATCAAGGGTTAAACTTTTCCATCCAAGTCTCTCCATTTCTGTGCATAGTCCTTAAAGTCTTCACTCGCTCCCATGGACATAATCTGGAGTTGAGTACGAGTAGGAGCAGGGTCGGCGTTGTATTGATACTGCTTGTAGAAAGCTACAGCCAGATCTTCCTAGTTTCGGATATTTGCTCCCTCCAGCTGGTAGAACCATTCATGCTGAGTCCCTGACAGACTATCTTGAAAGAAATGAACCCACATATTTCTATCAGTGGTGTGGGGATGGATCTTTCTGACATAAGAACTGAGATAGAGTTTTGGGCAGGACACCCCATCATACTTAGCAAAAACTGGAGCTTTGAACTTCTGCGGGATGACCACTCCCGACACCAAACCCAATTATTCGAAATCCAATCCAGGTATCCTCTGAACTTCCATGGCACTCAGACGATCTTCCAATTGTTTGTATCTATCCTCAGCCGGAGGATATTGCTCATCATTGTAATCAATATCATTGTCATAAACTGCAGGACTGGGGTCCTTCTCTTCTTCCTGATTCTCCCCTTCCTTAGATGAAGAGGTCAAATCGACTTGTCATTTCAACCACTCTCCAAAACTTCTTCCCATATTCAGAATACCGGCAACCTTCTTCTTTTTCTTCTTTTCTTTCAAGATAACGGCTTTCAGATCCTCCTGCCCTTTTTCCAGACTGATGAACATTTGTTGGAACTGGGTGTTCTGTGCCTGAAGGTCCTTGATGCTTTGTTCGGAAGACATTTCTGCTGAAATAAATAGCGAAGGAGATGAGAAACCTGTAATGGTACCTGTAATGATGTGTATGATAATGGGATGCGCATGCAATAATTTCAAAGACTTCGAGAAATTTAAATTTGCAAACAAAAATAAACAAAAACTTTATTAGATGAATTTGAAGTTCAAATGCCTTTTAGGCATTATAATTAAAAACAAATCTAAAATTATAAAAGACATAAAAATTCCCATACATGCTTCCTCTTTGTGCCGAGATAATCATTCAGTCCTCTTTCTTCATGCAGTTGCTTTGTGAGCTCTAAAACCTTCCTCTCCTGAGCATGGAACTGATCCCTGTAAATATCTTGCTCCTTCATCAACTGAATCCAAGACCTTTGTAACTCTCCGAGATCAGTGGGTATATAAGGATAGAGAACCATGTAAGCAATACCCTCTTCATTAGTGGGTTTCATAATCACCAGTAAAACGGCCACATAAGGCATTATAAGCTTATGGGCATGAGCTTGTACCCATTGAAGGTAAGGTTCCATAGGAATTGAAGCCTTTGTCCCCAATGTCTTAGCGCCAGATCTATTTACCATGCCCCAAGCTCGTATGAACCTCCGGCGATAACCTTTAACACCATCCTCATAGTTGAATACAATACAATTGATAAGCAACTCATGTGGACCATCCCTTCGAGTGTGACCAAATTGTCGCAGAGCTAAATAAGGATTGTAGGTTATACCCCCTCTGATACCAAGTAATGGGACATTAGGGTACTCCCGCAACGGTCAATAATAGTAATGTTTTCCATAGCTCGAGAACACCAAAGAATATCCATATGAGCGAGTGACATTATCCTTTGCGACCAACCCAAACCTTCTTCATTCTTCAGTACGGACTTATGGAGGTGAGAAATAAACCACCTCGATAGCAATGGCATACAACACATAAGAACCCCTCTTCTCTTCATGGTACGAGTATGGAGAGTGTGCAGGATATCTCCGAGTAAGGTAGGCACAGGGTTGCGAGAGAGGAAAATCTTGATAGCATTCACATCTATGAATGAGTCTGGATTAGGGAATAGGACTAACCCATTAATTAGAAGGGACAAGACCTCCTCAAAAGCCTGAAAATCCATATCATCCCAAAATAGTTGGGCCTTGTCTATCATAAACTTAGCTAGAAAACCCTTGGCTCCGCTTCTTGTTTCCCAATTGGATACCACGTCAGCCCGTTTCAGATGCAAAGCTGAGGCAATGAATTCCGGCTTAAGAACTTCTTCTAGACCTGTGAAGGGTAACTGTTCAAGAATGGGTATATCCAACAACTGAGAGAATTCTTCCAAGGTAGGTACCAACTAATAGTCTGGAAAGGTGAAGCAGTGGTGCTTGGGATCAAAGAACTGAAAAAGTATACTCATCATCTTTTCATCAAAGTTTGAAGTAACCAGGTTGAGAATTCAACCATGTCTCTTAGTGAACTCAGCAGTTTCAGAAACCTTTGACACTAGCTCTTTAAGTTGGGAAGGTATCTTCACAAAGCTGATTCGAATAGTGTTTCTACGAACGGAAGCCATGATCTGCAAAACAAAACAAAGATAAATTCCCTTGGTCTTTGAAATGGTTAGTGCAACAGGAATGGATGCTAAGTTATGATGTATGATGTTATGGTAAACCACAGGTATAGCAAACACAGGTATAGCAAACACAGTAAAATCACACCAAGTCCTTAGGTTTAAGGCTTGCATGAGGTTAAAGGTAGTACCCTCTTGAAGTTTAGTTGGTTTCAAACCTGTCTTAAAAATTAACCGGGTTCTAGAGAATCTCAATATCACTGACCATCCTTTATCAGGCATTGTCTTAGCTCAAGCAATCTTTTCTTGCGGCCGAAATATCCCGAAAGTCTGATCTCAATGAGTGTAGCATCGAGTATCAACCAATCCTAAACTCTACACCGAGATCAGCTATCTCACTACTTTCTAATGGCCAAGTTTGTTCAACTAAGGTTCTAAGGTCCGTTTGTGCTTCACGATACCACGCGGAGGCCCCGTATTCTCCTCGTTTCCCCATGAAGGATACCGGTACAAACTAAAGTTCCACACCAACATAGCCATCGCTTAAACCATATCGGTCTACACCGTACAATCTCCATGATCTATTATTGTTTACCTAATGAGTGCCCCCAGATCCGGGTGTAGGATCTATAGTAACCCTAAACAAACCCTCAAAAGTAAAGTAATCAAGACAATCAAGAGAAGAAATTTAATGACCTAGATCCTAAGGTATACCCCACTTATTTTTTCCCCAGCAGAGTCACCAGTTCTGTGATACAATTGCAGAACCGACTATTTTTACTGGTTTTCGTTTTGCGTTTTTTGTTTGCAAAATGTCGCTGTAAGCAAGAGTCTCCATCGAATTTTATTTCATCCAATCATGGAAAAGGAAAAAGAATAGAAAAAACCTTTTTTCGAGATATTTTGAGTACGGGGGGTAGATTATAGAAAGGGAAGGTGTTAGCACCCTTTCTATCCGTAGTTATCTACGGGCTCTTAGGTACTTTCTCATTTTTCAAATTGCTTGTGTTTGTCTTGAAAATGTTTTACTTCGTGATAACCATTGTATCAGTCCTCAAGAGTGTGATGAAGTTTGTTTTGAAAATTGTTTTGAAAGGTGTTTATGTGAAAAGTTTTCATTGAGCAAGTACTTAAGATTCTACCTACTCGAAAAAATATTGTTTGTTCTCGTTTCCTTTAGACAGTGCTATCCTACTATTAAGAAGTAGGTAGCACCGTCGTTGGAGTTGTAAGGGACATTCGAAAGGGACCAGTACAATCACTAAAGCAATAGTTAGAAAACTTTAGTAGTAACCCTAGAGTTTTAAGAAATTTCCGAGGCAACATTCGAATGGGACATTCTGATCTTTTTAGACTGGAGGGCGACCACTAAAATCTCCTATGCTTAATGATTGTTTACCGAAGGCAACCAAAGTGAGGTAAACCCTAGGAGTGAACATGTGCATGTGAATTATTTCAGTTATTTAATCTTTGCACATTAGGTGATCTACCGTTTTAATTTCAGATATTCTTGCCATACAATCCTATTAGCATACATCTAGACAGTTAAATATTTGCAGGAATTAAAAATGCAAAAAAATAAACCTAGCTATTACAAGGCTTCGGGGGATGGGGATTAATTACATAACCAAAGAATCATGGATTAAAACAGTAAATAAAACCCTAGTTTAACTATTACAAACCATTAGCAGTTACAAAAATAATGGAAAAGAAATAATTAAATGCGCGACGAATTAAATACGAGGGGTGTTGAAAAATAACCTAAACCCTAATTGAAAAATATATAAGTTATTTTTGAGAAAAGAATTAATTAAATTATGTACAATAAAAACCTAATTCTAATTATTTTTATTTACAAAAAAGAAGTTGAAATTAACCTAATCTAGCTAAATTAAATAATTTCAAGAAAATAAAATGTTTTGTACAAAAATATTTTGTGTATTTTTGGGTTTTTTTATTTAAGAAAAGAAATTTAATTGTAAAATTAAAAAAACCTAGTTTCTATTTGATTTTAATTATGAAAAAGAAATTAAATTTACCTAATTTACTAATTATATTAAATAAAATATTATATATAAAAAAGCTCCTTTTTTATGATTTGTTGATTTTATGGAAAAAATAATATTTTTTGTGTTAATTAATTAAAACAAATAAAGAAAACAATTAAAGAAATTAGAAAAAGAAAATAGAAAGAAACTACAAACTGGGCCTGCATGGTAACAAAAGGGGGGTGTCAATCTGAAATCTTCAAGCCCAAAAGCACTCCAGGCCCGATCAGCATTGAATTCTTTGTGGCATTGACCTGAGGGTGAATCATAGTCCCTCATTGCCTATGCGTTGATTTGAATGGATGATGAATCCACTGGCTGGAGATTGGTGGAGTATGGTGGGTGTTTATAATGACAATGCACTGGATCTGTTGAAGGAAAGTGAAATAAAGAAAATTTGTTGGGACCAAGGATCGAACCCAGGTCCTTATACTCCCCACTAATGCGCTTCACCATCTGAGTTGTCTTGCTTTGTTGTATAAAAAATAGAAACAAAATATAATATAGAAAAATAGGTGGTTAGTTGGAAAGAAAAAAAACACGCGCAGAATTCAATTGGCTCAATGGAATCACGCCACATATCTTATTCTTCCTTGGACCGTCATGTTAGGTATATACCTTTTACCTACAGTCACATGTCTGTAGCCATAGCCCCTGCAAATTTCCAAAACGCACAAGACACATGATAAATGATTTCTAACTATATAAATCCATTCGTTTTGATCTCGTGAACATCATGGTACCCTTCTTTTTGGCTAATTTCACCTGTGGACAAAACCCCTAAACTGCATATACAAACCCTAACAATGGAAAAGGCATGTACAGGCTTCAAAAATGCAATTAAATCATCCAGTTAGCTTGCAAACATGATGAGGATCACAAATATATAACTTAAACATGCTAATGATGCAAGAAATACAGTAATCGATTTTGGAAATATGAGCAAACCGTGAGAGTGATTGTGTGTGTTTCTGGGTGTTTCAAGCCTTACAAATGATCCAATTGGCTTCTGGGAAGGTCCAAGAAACGATTGGAATCGTTGGAATGGCTTGAATTGGCCTGAGGAGTGAAAACTGATTCACACTTTTATTTGAATTTTTTGAATTTGCTCTGCCTCTTTCACGATTACTAACCCTTATTTTTTGCTTTTTTCTTGTCCAATATATATCTAGGGATGAATTAGGGTTACAAACTTGAATTGAATCTTGAAGTTTGATGAGATTTGATTTGATTCTTTAGCCATATGCAAACTTTCTATTTTGAGCCAAATCTTGCCTTTCTTGTACCAATTATACTTGATTTTTTTTGGCCTTGATAATTCAGCATATTTTGATTGCCAACCTGTCCAAAAACCAAATCAAATCATATCTTTGCTATTATTCACCAATTATTTGATTTAATTCAATTTTTAATTAATAAAAAATCAACATAAATTGAAAAATGAATCAAATAATGTGTGGGTGAATATTTGAGTCGTGGACCACATAATAAGTGAGGTTCAAGCATAAAAAGTTTGGCCCATTTAGCAAAAATGCATTTTTGAGCACATTTGACTTTTGGCAATTTTGCAAAAAATGTCAACTTTGACAAGGCATTTCTCCTCCAATTTTAACCCTAGATAGGTGTTCTTTTACTTTTTAGAAAGCTTAGGATGTCCCCTAAGCAACCCTTTTGGTCTCATCTCAATTGAATCTTCCATGTTCATGTAAGAAGCTTTAACCCAGAAGGTGTTTTTCTTGACTTTTCAAAAGGACCCATAATGTAGAAATTCATATCTTTTTATGAGTGCATATTTTGAACTTGTGGACTGAATATGAGTTGTAAGTAATTGCATCCTCTTAAAAATGAGCTTTGGATGGAAAATTTATGATAAAGCATTTGGAAGTTATGCTTGGTCAAAGTTTGGTTGACTTTTATTGAGAAACCCTAATTTAGCAACTTTTGGGTTTTGATGAATTTGGAGCATTCCTTGGGGAATCATGATCAACCCTTGATCAAATGATGAAAGTCACTTCAAAATTTTAATGTTGACCAAAAATATTTAAGTTTGACTGTATGTGGGTTACAATTGACTTTTGACCTAATACAGTCGATTCTCAAGCATCTGAGCAGTTGACTGAGCAAACTTCTTGTGCAAGGCATGAAACTTGACATGTAGGGTCTTGAGAACATATTAAGACCATTGAGAGCATATTAGGCCTTTGTGATTCACCCATCTTGATGAAAATGGAAACCCTAATTTGAGGTACACTGTCTTAGGAGAGAGTTTGTCTGGTCCACTCTTGGGCAACCTTGAGCAAATTGAAGATCTCAATGGGCATGAATTGAGTAAAATGAGAGGGCAAATTTTGGGGCACAACAACAACATATCCAAACAGTTCAAATTGTTATTTGTTTCCCTCCTAAAATCTCAGCAAAACTCATCTACAAATAGATTGTTTTCACAACACATAAGAAGTTTGGTTTTTAGAGAGAGAATAGAGAGTTTTTGAATAGAAAAAACCCAGCATTCTTTGTAACATTTGCTCATTAAAAAAACCATCTCTACTTTCATTCAAAATAGAACTTCAATACATTATTCCATCTTACAAACTCTCCCATAAACCAAACACCTTATCACATAGAGATTGTTCAAATACAATGTGATACGGTGGGAGAACTGACATGAGGTTTTGCGTTTGTTTTCGCAAATGTTTCGGTTGAGCAAGAGTCGCCACCGACTTTTTATTTTATCCTAAGGAAAGGTTAAAAAGCACAGCAAAAACCTTTGAGATGTTTTCTTGGGTTCGGGGAGTAGATTATAGAAAGGGAAGGTATTAGAACCCTTTCTATCCATGGTTATCCATGGGCTCTTAGTTACTTGCTTAGATCAACTTGCCTTGATTTTCAATTGTTTGAAATGGTGCTTTGTGTGTGGGTTTTGAAAATGTTTTGAAAAGAGGCCAATGTGGTGGCAACCTTTGTAATGATCCATGTTGGGATGTATACAAAGGTGTGTGTCTTTTGAAAAGTTTTCAATGTTTTTTTTGAAAGTTGTTTTGAAAGTGTTGTGGGAGGTGATTTTGAAAAGATAGGCAAGTGTTTTTGTTTTGCAAGTTGGCAAGTAACCAAGAGTTTGTCTACTCTAAATTTCTCAAAGATCTTTGCTATGTTTTTAACCCTTTTAACAATTTTGTTCCACCATTGTATTTGGTGGACAATCTTGTGTTAGGATGTGAACGGGACGGGCGCGGGTCATCGTCTAGACCATGATTGCAATGGTGCCAAGTATCTTTGGGCAATTTTTCCTTTAAGGGACTTGATCATTTTTAGGCAACTTTCGAAAGCGTCATCGAGGGACTATGATCATTTGGATTGTTTTGTTTTTGCCAAAGATACCTAACATGCAACATGGCCCATTTATTGAAGGCAACAAGTGGAATACCCTAGGGGTGCAAGTGTGATTAGTGTTGTCCATTTTCATGCTTGTTTATCTTGAATTTAGGTCAAACTATTTGTTGTTTTTGATTTGCATACAAAACCTAATTCTATCATGGCATATTTAGAAAGCTTTTAAATGCGAAATTAAAAGTCCTAAGTTATTACACAATGATCATGGGAATGGGGGTACAAATGTTCAAATGGGGATGAGACTTCATAGGAGAGCAGTGTCCAATATTTACAACCAAATCGAATTGCGCAAATGTAAATATAAAGATGTATAAGAATAAAGCAATATGTATGTGAAAGTATTTTTGTGTAAGTGTATGTTTTATTCATAAGTAAAATACAAATAAAATAAATAAAAAGAGTTAATTTGGATATTTTCATGTTTAGGGCAAAAAACCCTAATTTTGCTAAATAAAAGGTATTAATTATTTATTATGTATTATATACAATATTTATTAATTATATACAAAAAATAAATAAAAGAGAAGTATATTTGTCAAAAAGGTATTTTTAATGTTAAATATTAATAAAAATAAAAATGTATATTTTTGTATTTTTATCCTAAATATCCTAATAAATATGTAAATATTTATATTATATGTTAAGTATATTAAATATGTACAAAAATAAAATATTTAATATTTACAAAAAAAAAAGTATATTTTCATAAAATGTTTTCAAAGGATAAAACAAAATGAAAATTAGAAAATAAAATGTATTGGTATTAATTTTAGTATTTTTAAATAAAAGATATTATGTATTTATTTACATATATAACTAAATGAATCAAATAAATATCAAATAATATGCAAAAAAAAGTGAGAAAAATATTTTTAATGTTTTTTCATGTTCAAATAAAAATATAGAAACAAAATCAAAAGGAAAAAATAAAAAATGACAAATATATCTCAAAATGGGCCAGGGGGGTGCATGTGAAATGCAGTGGTTCAAAAAGGAAACAGAATCAGGCCCAACCCAATACCTATCTTCTTAAACCTCCAGCAAGCTTGTCTCAAAAACGCGCGTTTTTCATACTGGTTCAAACATCCTGATTCTTGGACTTTTAAGCAAAACTCATAACACCAAAAATGTAGGGCATTAAGAGACGAATCCAGACATATAAAGAACTTAACTTAACTCTAAGAAATGAAAGAGAATCTCTTCATCCCTAATTCCTGACCTAAGTTTTTGTTAATGTTCAGGTCTTAAATTCTCTCAGCATATGCAATATAAATGGAAAGTGAGGATATGGATGGCTTCAGGGACATGAATATGACATTTTTCATTCATAAACTTAGACCTAACTCTTCCTAGATTGAGAGATAGAAGTCCATGAACTTACCTGTTCCGCTTGGATCGTATCTGACAATGGAGATACTTTCAAGGCAAGGTGAAGACTTGTACAGCTTACTTGAAGTCCATGGATGCTATTCCAATGCTTGGTATGCTTTGAAACTTGCTATATCAAGCTACAGAAGTTCACCTGCAAAACAGAAAAAGTGAAAATGGTGAAGTTGGTTAGAAGTGTTACAGTTGGTGTTCAATGCTTGGGGTAGCTTCAGTGGGTGATAGGGAATGTGTTTGCAAAGGTTTCAGCCAAAACGCACGAGTGGAAATGTTTGTGGAAGTCAAGTTGCAGGGATGCCCTGTTTTTGTGCAGTACAATGGTGTTTTGAGGTTTAGGGAGGTATGAAAGGTAGTTAGCTCGTGCCTTAGCTCAGGTTTGATGTTTGGAATATGTTCAACAAGTTTGTCTAAGCTTGTGGTTGCAGCAATGTGAGTTGTGTTACAAAATGCAAGGTTTCTTCTCACTTAAGCAAAAATTGTCAACTTGGTTTCTAGACTTGTGCAGGCCCCCTAATCATGCTGCAACCATCCATCTTGATCAGTGTGATATGTTCCTGAACTTGTGCCAAAAGGATTTGCACTGTACTTCTTGATTTGCAAACTTGACATAAAGCTATACTTTTCAAAAATGGATAAAGTGCTTTTTCTAATTAAGGACTAATCCTTCATGTAATGACCAAACTCATAGAATAACATCTTGGCACAATGGATTAGAATTTAATTTTTGAGTGTAAATGATATTAGAGGCCTGTAATGTAGCTTGCATATGCTGAGTTTGAAAATGCACAAGTTATGAACATGCCTTTGGCCATGAATCAAAGTGACTTTTGCTCATATTGCCAAATTCGATTCTCCCTAACCACAAGGTTGTTTGATGAGTTCTTGGACTTTTGGAAAGCTTGGAATGTGTACTACAATCCATCTTTGTAATGCAAGTTGAAATTCCAAGTGGAAGCATGTGAAAAGTGGCCATGAAGTTAGGCAAAAATCCTGCCTAGAATAGGTCAAAATTTTTTCTAAGTTAAGAATGTTTTGCACCCTTGTTCCAAAAATCATAACTTGAGCTACAAGCTTCTTTTGAGGAAACTTTGTGAATCA
The DNA here is from genome assembly GCA_948472305.1 of Vicia faba. NCBI lineage: Eukaryota > Viridiplantae > Streptophyta > Magnoliopsida > Fabales > Fabaceae > Vicia > Vicia faba. The sequence continues at coordinate 885,691,258 of OX451735.1, forward strand.
AAGTTGTAGATTTTTCAATGGACTACAACTTTCATGTTTTGAGTTTTCTTTGAATCCAAATGTATCTTGATGAAAAAGTGGGACAAAGTTAGGAAACATTAGGGATTTTCATAACTTAGAAAAATTCTAAGTTATGAAAATTCTTCATTTCAAACCCTAATTTTTGATTTTTGATTCCTTGATGAACAAGTTTCATATTTTGACATGTCTTGATGAAAAATGAATCTTGACACTTGATTTTGACCAAAAAGTCAAAGTTTGACTTTTCAGTATACAGTCAAATTTGGCTCAGTTGACTGGAAAATTCATCTGTCAATCTTGTGCATTTGGGATCTTTTGAACTTGTTGAACATGTCAAGACAATGCCATTGAGTCCTTGAGTCCATATATGAGCTTGGTTTGCCATTGGTTAGGTCAAATAGTCAAAAATTGCCTTTGTGTAGTCAAAACCCTAAAAATGACCATTTTGCCCTTTTGGTGATCTGATCAAATTTCTTGCGGAATTGTGATCCAAACTTGACCAAATGGTTCATATGAGTTCATAATGTTAATGAGGGTCAAATTTCATGAGGTTTGACTGTCAATTGACCACAGTTGACTTTTTCCCCAATACAGCTGATTTCTAGGTCAACTGTCCAATTGACTGGCCAAAGTTTGGAATCAAGACTTGAAAATTGGTATGGATAAACTTGTGAGTCAACCATGAAGCATGAAAGTCACTTTGGGCCTTTTAGGTCAAAACATCTCTGTGCAAACTCAAACCCTAATTTGGGTCAACAGTGCAAGGAGGAGTCTTGAGCAGAGGAAATCCTAACTGGATCCTGAGCTCCAAGGGTCTTGTGATGAGAGAATGTTGAGGAAATGGGAGGGCAAATTTTGGGGTACAACAGTTGCCCCTGTTCAATCTTCTTGAACCTGAAGAGTTAGATTGGCAAGTTTGCCTCTCGCGATTCGAGGGTAAAAGGAGATTGGACACTAGAGTGCCCTGAAATTTGCACTCGCATGCTGGAGTACCAGCAATGTGATGCCGGGAATGGGCTTATAGATGCCATTTGGAGGAGATGGTGGATAGGAGGATGGGCTTATAGATGCCATCTGGAGGTGTGACAGAGCCTTGTCGGGAATGGGCTTATAGATGCCATTGGAAGGGTTGATCGCGTAAGAGATTCCTTAGCGAGAACTTGCGTATTTTGAGAAAGGAAAATGTTTCCTGGCCTGTTACATGTGTTGATCTTCGAACTCTTCATGCAGATATGCCCTGGCTAGATACAGGTATCGAATCTACAATTGGTTGCTCACAGATGTGCCTTGGCTAGATACAAGAATCGAATCTGGAACTGTTGTCTACAGATGTGCCCTGGATGGATACAGGTATCGAATCTGGAATTGTCGTATACAGATATGCCCTGGCTGGATACAGGTATCGAATCTGGAATTGTCGTCTACAGATATGCCCTGGCTGGATACAGGTATCGAATCTGGAACTGTCGTCTACAGATATGCCCTAGCTGGATACAGGTATCAAATCTGGAACTACAAAAGGTTGGTAGAGATAGCTTTCCTGGCTGGATACAGGTGTAAACCTCTGACCTGAGAATGAAAGATAATTTATTGGCATGTTACAAGGGTTGATCTTCAAACTCTCATGTAGGCATGCCCTGGCTAGATACAGAAGTCGAATCCACAATTAGTTGTTCACAGATGTGCCCTGGCTAGATACAGGAATCGAATCTGGAATTGCGATAGTTGATAGTAATCATCTTTGGATTGACTTTTCCTGAAAAGGCAAAACATTAGTTGTATGCAATGTCATGATGTGCATGAAATGCATGATGTTATGATGCTCAAAATTAGATAGTGTTGTATGAACTTTATCATGTGAAATGTCTATGAATGTGTTTTTGTCTAGGAAAATAAATCCTTGACGACTGCCTGGAACTTTTGTTGAATCCTGGGCTGATGCTGAAGAGTAGAGTTCTTCGTTTCCGTTGGGGATGATGGTTGCAAGAATAAACCGGTAGAAGAAGATGACTCCGTCGGGGAATAAACTTGTTAGAGAGATTATTCTTAGGGGAAATACTCTGGGAAGAGATACTTCACTGAGGTTTTGATGAGAACTCCGCTGGGGATTTCAATGATAAACTCCGCTGGGGATTCCGTTGATAAGTTATGTTGGGGAACTTTGATGAACTCCATTGGGGATAGGAAGAACTTCGCCGAGGACGGACTTTCTGTGGTAATTAGCTGAGGATAACCCAGTTATAAGCTCTTGTGAGGAATAACTTTGAATAAAGTCCGGGAGAGACGTCCGTACTCTGCAGGGGATAAGCTTCCAGAATCTACTGGGGATAAGCTTCAAGACCCGCTGGGGATATGGACTCCACTTTCCTGGGGAAACTTTTTAGACTGTACTGGGGTGTTGGTATTCCGCCGGGGAACAATCTTATATTAAGACTGCCGGGGATGCTTACTGAGGAATGTCTATACTCTGTTGGGGAATGTTGGGATCTTCTGGGGATGCTCAACTTCCTTTAGGCTGGCCGTAGACTAACTCTGCTTGAGGAGAGTATTGCTGACTTGCTAGGGGAATATTGTGCCTTTTCAGGGTTGATAGGAAACCAACTCTACTTGGGGAAAGTATTGCTGAATCTTGTCTTACTCTGTGGGGAGTTGAGGTGACTTGGTTACGTTCTTCAACCGAACCTACCTTGGTACCTTGGTGGACAGAGCAACTAGACTGCTTGGTCAACTCTACATTGCCCCCTGTTTCTGATGTCACCTGTAATCAATCCTTTGTTTCGCATGTAAATATTTATGATCTAGCAATTTAATGTCAAATGCATATATCAAAAATGAACATTGGACGTTCTTTGCAAAACAAAACAGAAAAAGTAAAAACAATTGGTAATTTATCTGGAAAATGAAACTTGTATTAATTTTGAAATTTGCCTGTAAATAGGCGTTTTTGTGTACAAGAGGCTGACGCCCTAGTAAGAGAACGCCGCCGAGCAAAATAGAGTTTATACAATTTTGTGAAAAGGAAACAAAACAGGTATGTGAACAATAATCCCACTGGGTTCCAACTCTGCTATCGCCTTTATGTCTTCAAGCGTCTCATCACTTTGCTGCCTAGTTGAAGATGAAGTTGATTGATCGATGCCGAAGTCTGAGCCCGATAGTTGATGCCGAATGCTGGATGCAAGGTGATCCAATGAGACATAATATTACGCATATCCCTAACTTTTGCCTGGACCGCCCTTTCGGGTTTTCAGTCCATCGGGATACCCATTTTTGCCCAAGCCGCCTTTTCAGGTTTTCGACTTGCCGGGTGTACAGATTTTTTTCATTTTCATCCCTTATTTTTTCCCGAACCCTTTTGGTTCGTCGGGAAGCCCTTATTTTGCCTAGGTGTGTCAACCTAGCGGGTCTTTGATTCATGCGTAGTATCTTTTTACTATGTCTGCATTGGCGGGGTGAGGAAGGTCGTCACCATCCATGGTGGTTAGGATCATAGCTCCTCCTGAGAAGATGTGCTTAACCACAAATGGCCCTTCGTACGTGGGGGTCCATTTTCCCCTGGGATCACTTTGAGGAAGAATGATGCGCTTGATTACCAGGTCTCCGACTTGATACTCTTGTCGTCTGACTTTCTTGTTAAATGCCCTGATCATCTGTTTTTGGTACGTCTGACCATGACAAATAGTAGTGAGTCTCTTTTCGTCGATTAGGTTTAATTGATCAAGCCGAGTCTGGATCCAGTCCTCTTCGCTCAAGTCTGCATCCTTCATTATCCGGAGAGAGGGTATCTGGACTTCAATAGGTAAGACTGTCTCCATGCTATAGACCAAGGAAAAGGGAGTTGCCCCTGTTGACGTTCGTGCTGAGGTACGGTACTCATGTAGAGAAAACGGTAACATTTCGTGCCAATCTTTGTAGGTTACCGTCATCTTCTGCACAATCTTCTTGATGTTCTTATTTGTTGCTTCTACAGCCCCATTCATCTTCGGCCGGTAAGGAGAAGAGTTGTGGTGCTGTATCTTGAATTGCTCGCAGAGCTCAGTGATCATCTTGTTGTTAAGATTGGTACCATTATCCGTAATGATCCTCTCAGGTACACCGTATCGACAGACCAAGTTGTGCCGAATGAACCGTGCCACGACGTTCTTGGTTACCGTAGCGTAGGAAGCTGCTTCAACCCACTTCGTGAAGTAATCAATTGCTACTAGGATGAATCGATGCCCGTTGGATGCTGTAGGTCGGATTTCGCCGATCATATCAATGCCCCACATTGCAAAAGGCCAAGGTGCTGTCAAGACGTTCAGAGGAACCGGAGGAATGTTCACCTTATCAGCATAGATCTGACATTTATGACAAGTTCGCGAGTGCTGATAACAGTCGGCTTCCATGGTGGACCAAAAATATCCTGCCCGAAGGATTTTCTTTGCCATGGTATGTCCATTGGAATGTGTCCCGAAGGTACCTTCATGTAGCTCTTCCATGATTTTTTCTGCTTCAGTCTTATCCACACAACGCAGTAAGGTTGAATCATGGTTTCGCTTGTAGAGAATGCCATTGCTGAGGAAGAACTTGGCTGCAAACCTTCTCAGGAATTTCTTGTCATTATCAGATGCACCCTCGGGGTATTCTTGAGCTTCAAGGTACCTCTTTACTTCATGATACCAAGGTTTTTCTATTACCTCCTCGGCCTCAAGATCACAGCAATATGCAGGTTCATCCAACTTCCAAATAATGATCCGAGGAGCCTCGTTGTCCCATTTAACTTTGAACATAGAAGACATCGTAGCCAACGCGTCTGCCAACTGATTCTCCTCTCTTGGGAAGTGTTCAAAAGTTATCTCTCCGAAGTGGGGGATCAATGTCAACACATACTCTTTGTAAGGAATAAGATTTGGGTGTTTCGTATCCCACTCGCCTTTGACCTGATTGATCACGAGAGCGAAATCTCCGAAGACACTCAGAAACTTGATCCTTAAGTCAATTGCAGCTTGAAGATCCATGATACATGCCTCATACTCTGCCATGTTGTTGGTGCAGTTGAAACATAGTCGGGCAGTAAGTGGAGTATGAGTGCCTTTAGGGGATATGATCAAAGCGCCGATACCATTACCCAAAGCGTTCGAGGCTCCGTCAAAGTGCATAGACCATCGGGATCCTTCCTCAGGTCCTTCATCCGGTCCAGGTACTTCACAATCAGTCACAACCATGATATCCTCGTCTGGAAATTCAAAGTTCATCGACTGGTAATCGTCCACTGCCTGATGCGCCAAATGGTCTGCCAATACACTTCCCTTGATTGCTTTTTGAGTCATGTACTGGATGTCATATTCTGTCAAGATCATTTGCCATCTTGCTATTCTTCCAGACATAGCAGGCTTTTCGAATATGTACTTGATTGGATCCATTTTTGAAATCAACAGAGTAGTGTGAGTCAACATATACTGTCTCAGCCGGCGAGCAGCCCATACCAGAGCACAGCAAGTTTTCTCGAGCAGTGAGTACCGAGTCTCACAGTCGGTAAACTTTTTGCTCAGGTAATAAATAGCGTGCTCTTTTCAGCCAGACTCGTCATGCTGCCCCATCACACACCCCATTGAGTTGTCAAGCACTGTCAAGTATAGGATTAGAGGTCTCCCTTCAACCGGCGGCATGAGAATGGGTGGTTCTTGGAGATACTCTTTGATCTTTTCAAAAGCAGCCTGACATTCATCGTTCCAACGTACTACTTGATCTTTCTTCAGCAGTTTGAAGATTGGTTCACAGGTAGCAGTTAGATGTGAGATGAATCGGGCAATGTAGTTCAACCGTCCTAGAAAGCCTCTGACTTCTTTCTCTGTCTTGGGATTTGGCGTCTCTTGTATGGCTTTCACCTTAGCAGGGTCCACTTGAATACCTTTTTCGCTTACGATGAAGCCTAGTAATTTTCCAGATCGTACCCCAAAGGTGCACTTGTTCGGGTTCAACCTCAGCTTGTACAACTTCAGGCGGTCAAACAGCTTCCGTAGATGGTCAAGGTGTTCCTCCTCAGTTTGGGACCTTGCAATCATATCGTCGACGTATACTTCTATCTCAAGATGGATCATATCATGGAATAAAGCAACCATAGCACGTTGGTATATTGCCCCAGCATTTTTCAACCCAAAAGACATGACCTTGTAGCAAAAGGTGCCCCACTGAGTAACAAAAGTGGTCTTCTCCATATCTTCAGGAGCCATCTTGATCTGATTATAACCGGAGAAGCCGTCCATGAAGGAGAAAACTTTGTGCTGAGCAGTATTATCAACCAGAACGTCGATATGCGGCAGAGGGAAATCATCCTTAGGGCTGGCCCTGTTCAAATCCCTGTAATCAACACACATTCGGACCTTACCATCCTTCTTCGGCACTGGAACCACGTTGGCAATCCACTGGGGGTAAGAAGTCACTGCTAGAAACCCGACATCAAATTGTTTCATAACCTCAACTTTGATTTTCTCGGACATCTCTGGACGCATACGGCGGACCTTCTGTTTTACCGGAGGGCAGTCTTCCTTGGTAGGCAGGTGATGAACCACAATGTCGGTATCCAACCCAGGCATGTCTTCGTAAGACCAGGCAAAGATTTCCACATAGTCGTGCAGCATCTAAATCAACCGTTGTTTCACACTGAGCTCTAGATTGGCACCAATCTTGACTTCTTTTTTGTCTGTCTCAGTACCCAGATTTACCGTTTCCACTGGCTCTTCATGTGGCTGAATGGCCCTCTCTTCCTGGAGTAGCAGTCTTGCAAGTTCACCAGGCACTTCACAATCATCTTCACCTTCATCTTCGGCTAAGTTGATCGGATTTTCGAAGTCATAACTGGCAGTAGCAGAGTCGTTACCAGTGAGATGCAGAGTGGATTGGAACCTGTGTAAGTGAGTGTGTGTAAATATAGCTGTTTTGCAATATATAATAAAGAAAGAAAAGGAGCGCAAGATTTTGAAATGCAACAAACGTCCAATGTTTTGATTAATGATATATGAAAATGACATACAAAAGCCCTCACAAATGAAACCACGGTGCCCCAGGTAGGACACTGAGCCATAAAAGTTTCAACATATTGTTTGTTACAAATTGAAAACAAAAGAGTTCATTACTGAGTGACAAAAGTAATAGGTGTAAAGTCTTTGGCAGTCCAGTTGCTTGGTCCATTGTCGGTTGTTGGGTAGATCCAGCTGTCAAATTCAGATTCCTCCACGTCGTCCTCAATAGCATTCACTCCTGGGTTGGTGATGAACACAGGAGGTCTTCCAATCCTTGCTTTGCGAACAGCCCTCTGAGCCTCTGCAGTGAAGCCCAAACCAAACTTGTCGGTCTTTGGAGTGAAGTCAGGAAGTCGGCCCCAGTTTGCGCACTCACCCTTCTCAATCACAGCCCGGGCATCCTTTAAGGAAGCCATCTTCAAAGGAGGGTCTTCAATCACAGTTTCAGCCGACGCCAATGTCTGAGGCACCTCTTCAAAGTGTTGAAAGGGGGTTTCAATGAATTCCCCATCCATCTCTATGTACCGGAATGAGTTTAAGTGGCTGACCATATACTCTTCTTCCCCTTGAACTGTAACAATTTTTCCTCTGACTGGGTATTTAAGCTTTTGATGTAGTGTGGAGGTCACAGCTCCAGCCTTGTGGATCCATGGACGACCCAGCACACAAGAGTAGGATGGACGGATGTCCATCACATAGAAAGTAGAATCAAAGACTTGAGAACCAACCCTGATTGGAATGTCAACTTCGCCATGTACCATCCTTTTCGAACCGTCAAAGGCCCGGACCACAATGTTACTAGGCTTGAGCTCCAAACCCTCACAATCTAACCTGTCTAGGGCCTTCTTGGGTAATACGTTCAATGAAGAACCGGTGTCTACCAACACATGGGCAAAGGTAGTGCCCCTGCATTCAATAGAGACATGCAGGGCGTCGTTATGGTTCTTTCCTTTGGCGGTCAGATCGGCGTCAGAGAAGCCCAAACCATTATCGGCAGTCAAGTTGGCCACACAGTCGGTAAATTGATGAACAGACGTTTCTTGCGGCACATGGGTCGTCTTCAGGAAGGGGATCAGGGCCTTGGCATGGGCCTTTGAACACAACAACAGTGATAGCATATAAATTTTTGATGGGGTGTGCCCCAACTGCTCAACTAGATTGAAATCACTTTTCTTGATAATCTTGAGGATCTCCTCCATCTCTTGCTGGGAGGCTTCAACAATGGTTGTTTTTGGTGCCTCCGTCAGGGCAGGAAAATCAGTAGCAATCCCTTTGCCCCGAGGGTCAGATGACTCGGCAGCAGGGGTGGAAACAGGAACTTGATTAGGAAGTGGAACATGCACACTTGCAGGTGTGATGATAAGGGGTTTCTGAATAGCTGGTGGTGCGATATCTGGTGAAAACAACCTACCACTGCGAGTAATTTTGGCAGGCCCGGTGATGTTACTGACACCGGTACTTGTATCAAACTCTTGCTTCACTCCAAGCACATAAACATCTGCCCCATAGTGCCATGGGACAGCTTTGTCGGATGTATAAGGGAGAGGCCCTGGAATAGTGATGATGATAGGAGCAATTTTCTGAGTGGACATGATTTTGACAGGCTTATTTGAAGGAACCTTGGGAGGTTTGTTGAAAATAGTGACGATAGAAACTTCTTCGGTGGGGACAGCAGGAACAACAATCTTCTCGAACAAGATCTCTTTGCTATCCATCAGGCTTTGGATACCTGATTTCAGCAAAGGACAACCAAAAGGTGAAAGAGCACATAGAAGGCAATCTTCACCACATCCCAGAAATAAACCGGCTAGCAACAGATTCCTTTTAACAGTCGATAACGGAGTAACAATCTCTTCCACGGAGGCTACATATCGGTCTTCTTCCACAGCATTCACTCCATGCTGGGGCATGGGAGCAGTCACAACATTGGGTCTTTCGGGCGCCTCAAACTGTATTTCTTTAGCGTCAATAAAGTCTTGAACCTTATTCCTCAGAGCCCAGCAATCGTCCGTAGTATGCCCGGGGCTATCAGAGTGATAAGCGCAACGGGCGTTGGGGTTGTACTTCGGAGAAGTTGTGTTCACTACCTTCGGAGCTTCTTTGATAGTTACCAGATTGGTTGACAGTAGTTACGGCAAAATCTGAGACAGGGTCATGCTGAGTCGAGTGTACTGCCTCTTGGGTCTCTCACCCCTTTGTTGATTATACTGCTGAGGAGCAGCAGCAGGCTTTGAAATTACCAATGCATTGACAGCTTGGCGATGTTTCGGCTTAACTTGTCTTCTGGGACCATAAACAACACTGGCTTCCTTCTTGAAAGGCTTCTTCTCAGTACTCACGGAGGCACCTTTCTGTATCTTCCCTGACTTGATACCAGCTTCTATCCTCTCACCAGTCAAGATCAAATCTGTAAACCCAGCAGAAGAATTCCCAATCAGATGATTGAAGAATGGTCCGGACAGGGTCCCTAGAAACATGTCAACAAGTTCACGGTCAGTCAAAGGTGGCTGCACCCTGCCATCCAGGTCTCTCCACTTTTGCGCATACTCCTTGAATCCTTCGCCCGTTCCCAGTGACATACCCTGAAGCTGGGTATGCGTAGGAGCGAGGTCAGAATTGTACTGATACTGTTTATAAAATGCGGTGGCCAAGTCTTCCCAGTTTCGGATACTGGCTCCATCTAGCTGATAGAACCATTCGAGTTAAGACCCCGAAAGGCTATCCTGAAAGAAATGGATCCATAGGTTCTTGTCTGCAGTGTAAGGTTGGATCTTCCTTACATATGATCCGAGATGCAACTTAGGACAGGAAGCCCCGTCGTACTTCGCAAAGGCAGGCGCCTTGAACTTGTGTCGGATCACCACCCCAGAAGATAAACCTAGATCTCCGAAATCCAACCCCGACACATTTTGAATTTCCATGGCACTTAAATGGTCCTCTAGTTGCTTGTATCTGTCTGCAGCAGGAGGGTACTGTTCATCATTGTAATCCGTCTCGTTGTCGGAGACTGCAGGACTAGGAGCCCTTCCCCCTTGGGGACTGTCTTTCTCTGCAGAGGAAGTGGCCTGATCAGCTTCATTATGTAGTGTATTCCCAAACCTACGTCCAATGTTGAACAACGCAGTCCTCTTCTTCTTCTTCTTCTTCAAGAGCAGAGTCTTCAACTCTTGTTGACCTTGGGCTAAGCTCATGACCAGCTCTTGAAACTGGGCGTTCTGGGCCTAGAGGGCCTTGATAGCTTGCTCATTGGATGATTCAGGATTCATGATGACTGTTCAAATAAACAGCGAAGAAGATTAAGCAACCTGTGGAAAAAGGGTACCTGTTATGCATATGATGCAATGAGATGTGTATGTTTTATGTTTTCAGAGACAATCGGGATTCAACTTTGTAGACAAAAAGGAAACACACTTAATTAGATTAAAACTTTAAATTGTTCAACAACTTGCCCTTAGGCGTTACAAGAATGAAAATACTGAAAAGGAAATAAAAGCTGTAAAAGAAACATCCTAAGCTCATCAGTGCTCCCATGGCCTCCTCTTCTCAGTACGGATATAGTCATTCAGGATCCGCTCTTCCTCCAATTTCTTAGTCAGCTTCTGGATCTTCCGTTCCTGTTCGTTGAACTTTTCCCGATAAAAATCCCGTTCTTCCCGTAGCTGCGCCCAAGATCTCTTTAGTGTATCAACATCAGTGGGTATCTGAGGAGGGAGGACAGTTGGAGGAACCCCGTCTTCATCAGGAGATTCAAGAATGATAGGCCTGACAGCTTCGTATGGCATACCTAACTTCTGAGCACGAATGCCGACCCATCTGCAATAGGGTTCCAATGGTAGAGAAGTCTTCGGTCCCAACTCATGTGGGCCAGCTTTGTGAATTCTGTCCCAAGCCTTAATGAATCCATGGCGCAGTTTGTCACTGCCTACCTGAAATTCAAAACTGAAGTGAGGAACCAACATCTCATGAGGCCCTGCTCTTCTGGCTCTTCCAAACTGACAGAGAGCTAAACATGGATTATAAGAGATTCCTCCCTGGGTACCGATCAATGGAACATTAGGGTATTCTCTGCAACGATAAATAACAGCTACCTCATCCAAACCTCTGAGAGTCCAAGTGATGTCATTATCAGTGAGAGACATTAACCTATGAGCCCAACCCTTTCCTTCTTCATTCTTCAGCACGAACTTAGGAAGGTGCGAAATAAACCACCTCACTAGCAAAGAAGCACAACACCATGGAGTTCCCCGTCTTCGGGCAGTACGAGCATAGAGTTGTTGTAGGATATCACCTAAAAGAGTGGGTACAGGGTTCCGAGACATGAAGATCCTTATGGCATAGATATTGATAAAGGTATCAGGATTTGGAAACAATACCAGACCATAGATTAAAAGAGCCAGAATGTCTTCGTACGCCTTGAAGTCTAAGTCATTCCAGAAACTATTAGCTTTGCCAACCAGAAACTTAACCAAAAAGCCCTTAACTCCACTTCTAGTTTCCCAGTTAGCCATTACCTCTTCTTTGGTCAAGGGAAGGACTGCAGCAATCTCTTCAGGCCTAAGAGTCTTCTCCCAACTAGTGAATGGAGTCTGCTCCAAAACAGGGATACCAAGCAAATCAGAGAATTCTTCCAGGGTAGGGACCAGCTGGAAGTCTTGAAAGGTGAAGCAATGATACAGGGGATCATAAAACTGGGTCAGGACACTTATCAGTTGTTGGTCCCACTTTGAAGTGATCAAGCCAAGGAGAGAACCACGCCTCTTGATGAAGGAAGTAGTGTTTGGAATCCTATCAACCAATTCCTTGAGCAAAGTAGGTGGTTGAACAAAGTTGAGCCGGATAGTATTCCTACGCACGGGCATCATGATGTCCTACAAAACAGAGCAAAGATGAAACCCTCTTGTCTTTGAAATGGGTCAGTCCTTATGCAGGATGCATGCAATGGTATGATGGTATGATGCTATGATGAAGCACACCACAAGTATTCACAAAGGCAAACATGATAAGGCACACAAGTCACACAAGACAACCCTTAGGATTTAGGCCAGCATGAAGTTTAGGTATTACCCTCTTTTAGTTTCGTTGGTTAAAAACTATCCTATCAAAAGTAACCGAGTTCTAGAGGATCTCAATATCATTGACTACCCTCAATCAGTCATAACTCCAGCATCACAATCTTTTCTTGCGGCCAGAACCATCGCGAGAGTTTAGCCTCAATGAGTGTAGCATACTGCTACTGTTCTATGGCCAAGTTGGGTCAATTTAGGGTTCTAAGGTCGGTTGGTGTTTAATGACTCCTTAGAAAACCCATATTCTCCTCGTTGCAACACAAGGGATATCGGTACAGACCAAGGTGCCACACCAACGTAGCCACTGCTTCACTCGTGTCGGTCTACACCGGACAGGTCCCTCACAGATTATGCTACCTAAAAGGGTATTCCCCAGATCCGGGTTAGGATCTATGAAACTCCGATGCAAAGCCCACAAATATAAAAGCAAACAAAGCAAACAATTGAAAACAAGAGTGATCTAATCCCTAAGGTTACTCCACTTTTAAGTTCTCCCCAGCAGAGTCGCCAGTTCTGTGATACGGTGGGAGAACTGACTTGAGGTTTTGCGTTTGTTTTCGCAAATGTTTCGGTTGAGCAAGAGTCGCCATCGACTTTTTATTTTATCCTAAGGAAAGGTTAAAAAGCACAGCAAAAACCTTTGAGATGTTTTCTTGGGTTCGGGGAGTAGATTATAGAAAGGGAAGGTATTAGCACCCTTTCTATCCATGGTTATCCATGGGATCTTAGTTACTTGCTTAGATCAATTTGCCTTGATTTTCAATTGTTTGAAATGGTGCTTTGTGTGTGGGTTTTGAAAATGTTTTGAAAAGAGGCCAATGTGGTGGCAACCTTTGTAATGATCCATGTTGGGATGTATACAAAGGTGTATTTCTTTTGAAAAGTTTTCAAAGTTTTTTTTGAAAGTTGTTTTGAAAGTGTTGTGGGAGGTGATTTTGAAAAGATAGGCAAGTGTTTTTGTTTTGCAAGTTGGCAAGTAACCAAGAGTTTGTCTACTCTAAATTTCTCAAAGATCTTTGCTATGTTTTTAACCCTTTTAAAAATTTTGTTCCACCATTGTATTTGGTGGACAATCTTGTGTTAGGATGTGAACTGGACGGGTGCGGGTCATCGTCTAGACCATGATTGCAATGGTGCCAAGTATCTTTGGGAAATTTTTCCTTTAAGGGACTTGGTCATTTTTAGGCAACTTTTGAAAGCGTCGTCGAGGGACTATGATCATTTGGATTGTTTTGTTTTTGCCAAATATACCTAACATGCAACATGGCCCATTTATTGAAGGCAACAAGTGGAATACCCTAGGGGTGCAAGTGTGATTAGTGTTGTCCATTTTCATGCTTGTTTATCTTGAATTTAGGTCAAACTATTTGTTATTTTTGATTTGCATACAAAACCTAATTCTATCATGGCATATTTAGAAAGCTTTTAAATGCGAAATTAAAAGTCCTAAGTTATTACACAATGATCATGGGAATGGGGGTACAAATGTTCAAATGGGGATGAGACTTCATAGGAGAGCAGTGTCCAATATTTACAACCAAATCGAATTGCGCAAATGTAAATATAAAGATGTATAAGAATAAAGCAATATGTATGTGAAAGTATTTTTGTGTAAGTGTATGTTTTATTCATAAGTAAAATACAAATAAAATAAATAAAAAGAGTTAATTTGGATATATTCATGTTTAGGGAAAAAAAACCCTAATTTTGCTAAATAAAAGGTATTAATTATTTATTATGTATTATATACAATATTTATTAATTATATACAAAAAATAAATAAAAGAGAAGTATATTTGTCAAAAAGGTATTTTTAATGTTAAATATTAATAAAAATAAAAATGTATATTTTTGTATTTTTATCCTAAATATCCTAATAAATATGTAAATATTTATATTATATGTTAAGTATATTAAATATGTACAAAAATAAAATATTTAATATTTACAAAAAAAAAGTATATTTTCATAAAATGTTTTCAAAGGATAAAACAAAATGAAAATTAGAAAATAAAATGTATTGGTATTAATTTTAGTATTTTTAAATAAAAGATATTATGTATTTATTTACATATATAACTAAATGAATCAAATAAATATCAAATAATATGCAAAAAAAAGTGAGAAAAATATTTTTAATGTTTTTTCATGTTCAAATAAAAATATAGAAACAAAATCAAAAGGAAAAAATAAAAAATGACAAATATATCTCAAAATGGTCCAGGGGGTGCATGTGAAATGCAGTGGTGCAAAAAGGAAACATAATCAGGCCCAGCCCAATACCTATCTTCTTCAACCTCCAGCAAGCTTGTCTCAAAAACGCGCATTTTTCATACTGATTCAAACATCCTGATTCTTGGACTTTTAAGCAAAACTCATAACACCAAAAATGTAGGGCATTAAGAGACGAATCCAGACATATAAAGAACTTGACTTAACTCTAAGAAATGAAAGAGAATTTCTTCATCCCTAATTCCTGACCTAAGTTTTTGTCAATGTTCAGGTCTTAAATTCTCTCAGCATATGCAATATAAATGGAAAGTGAGGATATGGATGGCTTCAGGGACATGAATATGACATTTTTCATTCATAAACTTAGACCTAACTCTTCCTAGATTGAGAGATAGAAGTCCATGAACTTACCTGTTCCGCTTGGATCGTATCTGACAATGGAGGTACTTTCAAGGCAAGGTGAAGACTTGTACAACTTACTTGAAGTCCAGGGATGCTATTCCAATGCTTGGTATGCTTTGAAACTTGCTATATCAAGCTACAGAAGTTCACCTGCAAAACAGAAAAAGTGAAAATGGTAAAGTTGGTTAGAGGTGTTACAGTTGGTGTTCAATGCTTGGGATAGCTTCAGTGGGTGATAGGGAATGTGTTTGCAAAGGTTTCAGCCAAAACGCACGAGTGGAAATGTTTGTGGAAGTCAAGTTGCAGGGATGCCCTGTTTTTGTGCAGTACAATGGTGTTTCGAGGTTTAGGGAGGTATGGAAGGTAGTTAGCTCGTGCCTTAGCTCAGGTTTGATGTTTGGAATATGTTCAACAAGTTTGTCTAAGCTTGTGGTTGCAGCAATGTGAGTTGTGTTACAAAATGCAAGGTTTCTTCTCACTTAAGCAAAAATTGTCAACTTGGTTTCTAGACTTGTGCAGGCCCCCTAATCATGCTGCAACCATCCCTCTTGATCAGTGTGATATGTTCCTGAACTTGTGCCAAAAGGATTTGCATTGTACTTCTTGATTTGCAAACTTGACATAAAGCTATACTTTTCAAAAATGGATAAAGTGCTTTTTCTAATTAAGGACTAATCCTTCATGTAATGACCAAACTCATATAATAACATCTTGGCACAATGGATTAGCATTTAATTTTTGAGTGTAAATGAGATTAGAGGCCTGTAATGTAGCTTGCATATGCTGAGTTTGAAAATGCACAAGTTATGAACATGCCTTTGGCCATGAATCAAAGTGACTTTTGCTCATATTACCAAATTCGATTCTCCCTAACCACAAGGTTGTTTGATGAGTTCTTTGACATTTTGGAAAGCTTGGAATGTGTACTACAATCCATCTTTGTAATGCAAGTTGAAATTCCAAGTGGAAGCATGTGAAAAGTGGCCATGAAGTTAGGCAAAAATCCTGCCTAGAATAGGTCAAAATTTTTTCTAAGTTAAGAATGTTTTGCACCCTTGTTCCAAAAATCATAACTTGAGCTACAAGCTTCTTTTGAGGAAACTTTGTGAATCAAAGTTGTAGATTTTTCAATGGACTACAACTTTCATGTTTTGAGTTTTCCTTGAATCCAAATGTATCTTGATGAAAAAGTGGGACAAAGTTAGGAAAAATTAGGGATTTTCATAACTTAGAAAAATTCTAAGTTATGAAAATTCTTCATTTCAAACCCTAATTTGTGATTTTTGATTCCTTGATGAACAAG
Organism: Vicia faba; assembly: GCA_948472305.1. Taxonomy (NCBI): domain Eukaryota; kingdom Viridiplantae; phylum Streptophyta; class Magnoliopsida; order Fabales; family Fabaceae; genus Vicia; species Vicia faba. The sequence continues at coordinate 885,707,283 of OX451735.1, forward strand.
TTTCATATTTTGACATGTCTTGATGAAAAATGAATCCTGACACTTGATTTTGACCAAAAAGTCAAAGTTTGACTTTTTAGTATACAGTCAAATTTGGCTCAGTTGACTGGAAAATTCATCTGTCAATCTTGTGCATTTGGGATCTTTTGAACTTGTTGAACATGTCAAGACAATGCCATTGAGTCCTTGAGTCCATATATGAGCTTGGTTTGCCATTGGTTAGGTCAAACAGTCAAAAATTGCCTTTGTGTAGTCAAAACCCTAAAAATGACCATTTTGCCCTTTTGGTGATCTGATCAAATTTCTTGTGGAATTGTGATCCAAACTTGACCAAATGGTTCATATGAGTTCATAATGTTGATGAGGGTCAAATTTCATGAGGTTTGACTATCAATTGACCACAGTTGACTTTTTCCCCAATTCAGCTGATTTCTAGGTCAACTGTCCAATTGACTGGGCAAAGTTTGGAATCAAGACTTGAAAATTGGTATGGATAAACTTGTGAGTCCAACATGAAGCATGAAAGTCACTTTGGGCCTTTTAGGTCAAAACATCTTTGTGCAAACTCAAACCCTAATTTGGGTCAACCGTGCAAGGAGGAGTCTTGAGCAGAGGAAATCCTAACTGGATCCTGAGCTCCAAGGGTCTTGTGATGAGAGAATGTTGAGGAAATGGGAGGGCAAATTTTGGGGTACAACACACAAGAACAGTTTCTGTAGTGCCATTATATTCACCCTCCAAACATAAAACCAGTACTGTACAACTTGACTGAGTTAGTGTGATTCAACAGTTTGGAACAACTTCGTGGAGATTCATTAGAGCCATCACAGCATCTCGAAAAGTATTCAAACTTAAAACACCAAGTGCCGCCTCAAGGTAAGTCTTCTTGACTTTTCATTTTTTCATACATCATTAATGATTTATTTTTGAAAATAAAATGTAGTAATCATTGGCCCTTTGAGCTAACCATTTACTTGTTGTTTATGTTTATCAATCATATGCTGTAAACTGACTTGTATAGACAATAAAGCAATGTTTAAGGCAAAAAACTGCAGCATGAGTCGACACATACCTACATGGGTCGACTCATTCTAGTGAAAAACAGGGTATGAGTCAACACATAGCCTTATGCATCGACTCATACTGTTATCCAGGCCCCAAAATAGAAGGATGAAAGGTACATCAGTCGACACAAAACGCGTATGCATCGACACAAACAAGTGAATGAGTCGACACATCCTTTTATGCATCAACTCATATTGAGTTGGTTTGGTTTTACAAGAGCAAGGAAAGTTATGCGTCGATGCATAGTAGCACGTGTCGACACATAATAGTTCAAAATGCAATTTTCCATTATTTTACACTGTTTTTACATTGTCTTCATTGTTATTCGATATGGTTGTAATATTTAAGTTTCTACTTCATCCCCATTTGTAAATTGTAACCCCACTTCCCTAATGATGTAATAGCTTAGGATTTTAATTTCCGCAATTTATTTCTTTAATATAAATTGTTAGTAATTAGGGAGTGTATGGTAAGATAAAATCAACCGATAGAAAACCCTAATCTCAAAGACAAAAATGCATGCAATCAAACACACTACTCACACGTGCACCTATAGGGTAACCTCGCCTGTTTCCTCGGAAAATACTTATGTCCCTCAAATATGGGCATTTTAGCAAAGACCCTCGATAAAAAAGGATCTTAGTCCCTCGATGTTATCTTCGGTAAACGATCTAGTCCCTTACGAAAATTATTAAAATGTCTCATAAGTTGCCTTCTATGACTATACGATTGACCCATGCCCGTCCCTTCACATCCAATGATGGGGCTTCTTACCAATCAATGGTAAGGTAGCAATATTTGAGGGAGGAGGAAAAGAATAAAGACCTTTTGAGTAGGTAGGATGCTCATAGTTTCTTGCTCACAAACTAAAACCATTTCCGCACTCACACTTTCAAAACACCTTAAAAAACAAACATCTCTATGAACTATTTTCAAAACCAACACTTTGTATACATTCTTATAGAGACGAGAATCATTACAAAGTTTGCTAAAATAAAGGCTTTTTCAAAATACTTTCAAAAATCCACCACAAACACATTTCAAACAAAGCATTTTTCAAAGTGATCTAGCAAGCAACTAAGAGCTCGTAGATAACTACGGATGAAAAAGGTGCTAACACCTTCCATTTTCATAACCTACCCCCTAAACCAAGAAAATATCTCAAAAGGTCTTTCCTATTCTTTTCACCCTTTCCTTTATTGGATAAAATAAAAGTCGATGGTGACTCTTGCTATCTGCAATAATTACGATAAAAGGCAAAACACCCAAGTCAGGTCTCCCACCATATGACACCCTCAAATATGGGTGCTTTAACAAAGACCCTCGATAAAAAAGATCGTAGTCCCTCGATGACCCTTCGATGTTTCCTTCAATAAAACGATCTTAGTCCCTACGAAAATTGCTAAAGCGTATCATAAGTTGCTTTCAATGACTATACAACAAACTACTCCCATCCCTTCACATCCAAAGATAAGGCTTCTTACCAATAAAATGGTAAGATAACAATGTCAAAGGAGGAGGAAAAGAACTAAATACTTTTTGAGTAGGTAGAACGTCCTTAGTTGCTTGCTCATAATCCATCTTCAAAACAAACATCTTTTCAAACACACCAAACACTTTTAAAAACGTGAAATATTTTTAAAAGTGGTCAAGCAAGCAACTAAGAGCCCATACATAACTATGGATGAACAGGGTGCTAACACCTTCCCTTTTATAACCTACCCTCCAAACTCAAGAAAATATATCAAAGGTCTTTCCTGTTCTTTCCACCCTTTCCTTATTGGATAAAATAAAAGTCGATGGCGACTCTTGCTATCTGCAATAATTGCGATCAAACACAAAACAACCAATCAGTTCTCCCACTGTATTACAGAATTGGCGACTCTGTTGGGGAATATACTTAAAAGTGGGGTTACATTAGAGCTAGATCACATTTAAATTTCTTTCATTGTTTGATTTGTTTGATTTACATTTATGGGTCCTTGTTTGGGTTTGTATTGATCCTCTACCTGGATCTGGGAACATCATCAGGTAAGTAGCAATAGATTGTGGAAAATGTACGGAATAGACTGTTATGGTTGAAGCAATGGCTACATTAGTGTGACACATTTATTGGTACTGGTATCCCTTGTGTTGAATCGAGGATAATACGGGGCGGCTGAGCGGTGTCATGAAGCACTAACTAACCGTAGAACCTTTAGTCGAACAACTTGGCCATTAGGAAGTAGTGAGATAGACGACTTTGGTGAAAAGTTGAATATTGGTTGATACTCGATACTACGCTCATTGAGATCAGACTTTTGGGATTTTTTGGCCGCAAGAAAAGATTTATTGTGCTGAGACAATGCCCAATGAAGAAAGATCAGTGATATTGAGATTCCCTAGAACCTGATTACTTTATAGGACATGTTGAACCAACTAAACTTGAAGAGGGTACTTACCTATGAACCTCATGCAAGCCTAAACCTAAGGTCTTTGTGTGCTTTGTTTTTAATTATTATTCATGTCATGATAAACATCATAACATCATAAGCATTCTCATTAACCATTTCAAGGATTTAGGAATTTACCTTTGTTCTGTTTTGTAGGTCATGACTCTCACTCATTGGAATACCATCCGAATCAACTTCGTGAAAGTGCATCCTCAACTTCAAGAGTTAGCTTCAAGAGTGCCTGGATATTCTCCCTTTACCAATAAATATGGCCGACTTCTCAACTTGGCTACCTCAAACTTCCAAGAAGAAATGACGTGTGTGCTTTTCCAATTCTTTTGATCCTATGCATCATTGCTTCACCTTTCCCGACTACCTATTGGTGCCTACATTAGAAGAATTCTCTCAATTGTTAGGAGTGCCTGTGTTGGATCAAATACCATTCACCGGTTTAGAAGAGACCCCAAAGCCTGAAGTTATTGCCAAAGCCTTGCATTTGAAGAGATCTGACATTGTGGAAAATTAGGAGACAAGAAGTGGAGTTAAGGGTTTCTTAGCCAAATTTTTGTTGGAGAAGGCTCGTTTGTTCTGGGAATATATGGATTTTCAAGATTTTGAGGATGTCTTGGCCCTTCTAATATATGGTTTGGTTCTATTTCCCAATCCGGACCAACTCATAGATGTGAATGCCATCAAGGTTTTTCTCTCTCGTAATCCCATACCTACTTTGCTTGGAGACATTCTACATTATTTCCACACTCGCATCGTGAAGAAAAGGGGTACTCTTTTGTGTTACATTCCATTAATCTCTAGGTATTTTATTTCTCACCTACCTCGGTCGATGTTGAATAATGAGTAAGGCTTGACATGGTCTCAAAGGATGATGTCACTCTCACACTCGGATATCCATTAGTGTTCTCGATCTTTGGAGGATATTACCATCATTGACCGTTGTGGGGAATTCCCTAATGTCCCGCTCTTAGGAATTAGGGGAGGTATCACCTATAACCCATCTCATGCATTATGGCAGTTTGGGTACGCATAAAGAGATGGTCCCCATAATACGCTCATTCAAGGTTTGGTATTCGACTACGAGAGCGAAGACCAAGGCTATCGTCAAAGGTTCACACGAGCTTGGAGAATGATAAACAAAGTGGATAGTAAGACATTGGGACATAAATATTCCATCCCCCTTGAGCCTTACCTTAAGTGAGTACGAACTCGTGATCAAAGTCTCGTGATGCCTTAACCTGCCACCTTACCAATCATCATGGAGCCAATTGTCGAGGGGGGTGTTCCTTACACTATTCTTCACCCTGACATGTCGACTACTCTCGAGGAGTTGCAAAAATATTAGATTCAACTCAAAGAGGAGCGAGACACCTTTGAAACCCAGTTTTATGCAAACGAGAAGAAGTTTTTGGAGCTTACAAGACAACTTCACGACGAGCGAAGTTTGAACACCTATATTGCACCAAAGAGGATGCACTCATGGGAAGCCTGATTCTCTTTCTTGTTTTAGGAGTTTATTTTGTATTTTTTCTTTTTCCATTGTAAGCCCAAGAGGCATGTTGTAATCAATATGAACTTATTAATGCAATTAACAGTCCTTCCTTCTTTATCTAAAGAAATTTAAACCTTCTAAGTCCTTGAAATCATTTGCACACGCATTTCATGCATCATAACATAAGTAAGCTTTCCACAACAGGTTTCCTCATCTTTCTACTGTTTGTTTCAGTGAGATGGATATCAAGCAGACCGTGAAAGATTTGCAAGCACAAAATTCCTAGTTCCAAGCGACCTTGCTGACCCTGGCCAAGGGATAACAAGACCTGATGACACTGCTAGCAGTAAAAAAGAAGACTAAGAAGAATGCCCTCATTAACATGGGGAAAAGGTTTAAAGGCCTAGTCCTTCAGGTGTAGATAGTTGAAGAGTCATCCGAGGAAGACGAGAACCAGGTGGAAGAGACAAATAGAACCCGTGCTAGGGGTGCAAGTGATCAAGCTTCCGACGACGAAGACTACTTTGATGAACAATATCCATCGGCCGAGGATAAATACAAGCAGTTAGAGGATAGACTGAAAGCTGTTGAAATTCAAGTCGTACCTGGTTTGGATTTTAGTGATTTGGGCTTAGTACATGGGGTCGTCAATTCCCATAAGTTTAAAATACCATTCTTTTCTAAGTATGACGGAGTTTCATGCCCGAAACTTCATCTGAGGTCCTACGTCCGCAATATACAACCACATACTATAGACAAGAAGCTTTAGGTTCATTTATTTCCAAGAGAGTCTGGATGGGACTCAGTTAGAATGGTTTTACCAATTGGAGGGTTCCCGAATTCACACATGGGAAGATCTGGCCACTGCTTTTTATCATCAATATTAATACAATGCTGATTTAGCACCAACAAGAGTTCAACTACAAGGAATGACAATGGGTACTAATGAAGGGTTTAAAGAGTACGCGCAAAAATGGAGGGATCTTGCTGGAAGAGTCTAACCACCACAAACTGATAGGGAGCTAGTGGACATGTTCACGGGAACACTAATGTGACCCTATTTCAACTTGCTAATTGGTAGCTCATCTTTCGATTTCACCAAATTAATTCTGACTGGTGAAAGGGTCGAGAGTGGAATTAAGAGTGAAAAACTTCCCATGGCATCTGCTTCTACATCAAGCACCATAAAGAAACCCTTTACTGGGAAGAAAGAAGCTAATGTTGTTTATGGATCAAATGCCCATACCAAGAAGGATCACCGTCCATCTGCTAATGCTATTTTGATCTCCAACCCTCCATCTACTCAAAGACAATCATCCAACCATCAATGATTTGAAGTTCCTCGAAGACAGTTCACAAGGATTAGCATGTCACTGTCCCAAGATTTGCAACATCTGTTGAAGGCCAACTTAGTAACACTGTGTGATCCACCATCAAATCCAAATATTACATTATTGAAATACAATCTAAATTCCAAGTGTGCATATCATTCCAATAGCCCTGGGCATGAAATTGATCAATGTTGGGCTCTGAAGAATAAGATTCAAGACCTAATATACAACAAAACTATTGAGTTTGATCCACCTACAACTCCAAATTGATAAGTGCACCAATGTCGAACCATGGCAAAGGTGTCAATCAATTGATGACACTACTTTTGTTTCCTCAGTTGAGGATTTGACTACTTCATTGACTAATGTAAAGGAAAATCTGCTGAGAGCTGGGGTGTTCCCTGGCTGCTTAAAAGATTGTGATTGTTGTGCTGAACAAATAAATGGATGTAAGTGGATGAAAGAAGGTGTTCAACGCCTGATAGATAGTCACGAGATCCTGTTTCAAAAATTTCCTACCATCAAAGCAGAAGACCTTTCCATAATAACAATCTCCAACAAGCCTCTTAGGATCTCCTAAAAGGGTCCTATTAGGATTTCAAATGAATCAATAATTGCTCCTTTAATAATCACTGCCCTTGGGCCGATTCCTTACTCCTTCGACAAAGCAGTTCCATGGAACTATGGTGCCGAAGTTTATTATCATGGGATAAAACAAGATTCTTGGATCAATGAAGACAAATCTGATGTTACTAATATTGCAGGTTCTAGTAAAGTAACAAGAACATGGAGGATATTTTCCCCTAATATGTCACCACTCACTACTACAATAACTCCCATCCACATAACCAATGACAAGTCTAGTTCCAACACTAGAGGCAAAGAGAAAGAAGGTGAGCCTTCTGGGATAGAGGCACCTACCAAAGATACTGGTGCTGAAGAACCCTCTACCCGAGGGATGGAGGAAATCCTGAAAATTATAAAGAAGAGTGATTTCAAAATAGTCGAACAACTGGGGTAAACCCCCTCCAAAATTTCCATGTTGTCATTACTACTCTATTCTGATGCTCATGCCCAAGCTTTAATCAAGTTCTTAAAGAAAGCTCACATGCCACAAGAGACTACAGCTGACCAGTTCGAGAATTGTGTGGCGAGTTTAACGACTGACAACGGATTAGGTTTCTCTGACATTGACTTGACACCAGTTGGAAGGAATCATAACAAGGCCTTGCATGTCTCTATTGAGTGCAAGGGAACTACCCAGGCTCATGTCCTGATTGATACCAGTTCCTCTTTAAATGTTCTATCCAAAGGTGCTTTGGACCGACTAGATTGTGAAGGCCCGGTGTTGAAACCAATTGATATCGTTGTAAGGGTTTTCGATGGGTCTAGAAGGATGGTGCATGGAGAGGTGGACCTCTCCATTAAGGTGGGATCACAAATTTTCAAATCCACTTTTTATATAATGGACATACGTCCCGCCTACTCTTGTTTGCTTGGGCGTTCTTGGATCCATGGGGCAGGGGCAGTAACATCCACCCTTCATCAAAAATTAAAGTATCCAATCAAAGGGAAGGTCGTTACCGTTTGCAGCAAAGAAGAATTTATGGTGAGCCACCTCAATTCCTTCAAGTATGTGGAAATGGATAGTAAGCTCATAGAAACTCCGTGCCAGGCTTTCAAAATTGTTCCTCCTATGATTTCCGCCACCAAAATCTCCTATGACATATCAAAAGCTGATGAAGTAGTACCAAGAATGGTTTCACTTAAAGAAGCTCATGTCGTGGTCGAAGATGGACTTTGTACTATCTTGGGACAACTCCCTGACATTCCGTTCAAAGTAGACAAATTCGGACTGGGTTTCATCGTCAAAGCTCAGAAAGAGGTCAGGCACGCTCGCGTGGGAAAGCTACCTCTCCGCATCGGAAATCATGAAGTAAACATTGTGGAAGACTCTGACGATGAATGCGCTTTTGAAGAATGGATCTATCCTAGTGCCATAGGAAAGCTCAACAACTGGCATGCAAAGGATTTCACTCCCATCTCCTTCATTAAGGAGTAATTACTGTTTACTATTTTCTGTCAATTCAAGAACTTTTGTCTGTAATTTTAAATTCCAAACAATGACTTTTAAGCCATGTGCCTTTCCCGAGGCACCATGGTCCATTTGTTAAGGGTTTTTGTTCATGTTCATTTATCATATGATCATTTAATATAAACCGTTGGACCTTTCGCATTCAAATTTTGTGTTCATTAACTTTCTTTTCCTTTATTGCATTTTTCAATAGCCATGTATCTTACATGCACACACACACACATACACACTTGCAGATCCTCATCCACTCCGGATCTCATTGACGACAACTCTACTATTGCCAATTATGACTTTGAATATCCAATTAACCAAGCTGAAGATGAAGTCGAGGAAGATTGTGAAATACCAGGGGAACTAGCCAGACTTCTGATGCAAGAGAAGAAATCTATTCAACCTCATGAAGAACCAGTCAAAGTTATCAACCTAGGTACCAAGACAGACAGGAAAGAAGTCAAGATTAGCGCCAACCTAGAAGATGGTATTAAGAGCAAATTGGTTCAGATGTTACATGACTATGTTGAAGTGTTTTCTTGATCGTATGAAGATATGCCAGGGTTGAATACCGACATTGTGGTTCATCATTTGCCAATGAAGGAATATTTTCCTCCTGTTAAGCAAAAGGTTTGTCGCATGCGGCCTAACATGTCTAAAAAGATAATGACTTAGCGGGCTTTTCTTTGAGAGATAATGACTTCTTGTTTTAGTGATTACGGGGAACCATCACTATTTTTTTTTATTTAGAAGAGTATCTTTGACACTACTAGTCGTGAACGAGCGTAAAACTTGGGTTTGAATGCACCTGAATTAACTGAGATACTACCCTGCCCCAGGTTATGATTAAAGGTTTCAATTTGTGTGAAAAAGAAAACTCCTACTTCTTAGGCTCAAAGGGGTTGACTAGGGATTATCTTCCTTATAACTCCACTGTTTAGGATTTGAAAGAACGCATGTACATCATCAGCATGGTCTTTTCAAAAGCATAATGTATGAGATTATGGTATTGTTTTCATCATCCTCCATCTAAAGGCTTACAACTTTTAATCAAGAGTTGAATATCACAAAGAGGAAGTAAAAGCATAGTTTAAATACAGTCAAAATGGATGGGTTACTTCAAGCCAAACATATGCAATGCGTTAATAGAATAATCAAAGTTTGCCATAAAATAAGTGTTCGAATAATCAAAAGAAATTACAATTTTAAAATTCAAAAGAACAAAAAGCCTTTATGTTTGAACTTGTCACTTCAAATGGTGTGCCTTTGAGGGATGTAGAAGAATTCAGTCTGACCATCTTGTTTGAACTCCAGCACTCCTTCTTTGATCAAGTCCTGCATATTATTTTTCAATGCCCAACAGCTACTAGTGTCATGCCCAGGACTATTGGAATGATAAGTGCATCTCACATTATGGTTGTACCAAGGAGAGGAGGTGTTGGGATTTTGAGGAGAATCCTTCAATGTAATCAATTCCATCCTCAACACGTGTTGCAATACTTGAGCCAAGGACATGTTGATTTTGGTAAATTGCCTTTTGGGAATGTCCTGCTTATGCTGATTGCCTTGTCATTGTTGTTGCACCGGTGCTAGATTAGAGATCCACATTGCCCCCACAGATTCGTTGAGATCACTCTTATTATGACCTTTCTGGTCGTACACGGTACTGGACTCCTTCTTTCCATTGTATGATCTCTTCTGAGTACTTGAAGATGCAGTTCCCTGAATTTCACCAATCCTAAGTTTATTTTCAACATGTTCCTGCATGAACATATCACTGAATTCCCTGTTTGCCAAGAGAGGTTGATCAATGATTAGGCCCCAAATTCTAGCAGTTTCCCCCAGACGGTCGTGTCTGTCTTGGTGAAGCTTGCTGATGAGAATCCTCAACTCTTCTTGTCCCCAAGCTAAGTTTTGGATAAGATCCACCTGACTACTCATATGGATTCTCATCCTATCCATATCAGCTTGCAGTTGTTCCAACTGGCCATCCTTGTTATCTTCAGGATTTCTCTTGGCCATGTTCCCGGCGAGGAGTGCTTTTAATTCTTATTGCACCTTGGATAGATTTAGGAACATTTCCTTGAACTGCACATCTTGAGCTTGGGGATCTCTGTCGTTTTGTTCGAGATCCATTTTTGTTGCTGAAATAAACAACGAGAAAATGAGAAACCCGTCTTGAGAATACCTGTTATGTAATGACATGCATGCAATGTTTTTAAGGATCTTGTGAGGTAAACACAAGAAGATGTTTGAACTGAATTTGACTACAACTTTGATTGAAGAACTTCATATCGTTAAATATCCTTCTACAAGAATCAAGCTCACCATGTTGAGTGGGTCATAGCCTCTGACTCAAGACATCGTGCTTTAACGACATTGGCTAGAGGAAAATAAATCCCCCTACCTCGTGCTAGACGTCAATTCATGATATTTTTACGGTGTTTGGTTAGAGGAAAATAAATCCTCCTGCCCCTTGCTAGTCGTCTGGTTCATCATAACCTGCATCACAGGCCCTTTGAGATCCTTGAAATGGTTAGCAAAATATTATGGCATGATGTCATGATGTGTAAGCTATGCACCAAACAAAAGTGCAAGGTGACGTAAATAAGTAAGTCTTGCAAGAAGTTCAGGTTATTGGATAATGACTACAAACAAATCCTGCAAGGAATTCACGTCGTTAGATAATGAATACAAACAAGCCCTGCAAGGAGTTCAAGTTGTTAGATAGTGAATGCAAACAAGTCACACAAGTAGCCTTAGGTTTAGGCTTGCATTGAGTTTGTAGGTAAGTACCCTCTTGAAGTTTAGTTGGTTCAATCTATCCTAAAATAAGTAATGGGGTTCTAAGGAATCTCAATATCACTAATTTTTCTTCATCGGGCATTGTTTCAGCTCAAGCGATCTTTTCTCGCAGCTGAAATATCCCAAAAGTCCGATATCAATGAGTGTAGTATTGAGTATCAACCAATCCTCAATTTCTGACCAAATCCAGATATCTCACTACTTTCTAATGGCCAGGTTTGTTCAACTAAGGTTCTAAGATCAGTTAGTGCTTCATGACACTACACAGCGGTCATGTATTCTCCTTGATTCAACACAAAGGATACCGGTACCAACAAATGTGTCACACTAACGAAGCCATCGCTTCAACCATGTCAATATTATGCTGCACAGTCCCCATGATCTATTTCTACTTACCTAAGGTGCCCTAGATCTGGGTATAAGATCTATACAAGAATACCCAAACATAAATCCGAAATGTAAAGCAAGCAAGTCAAACAAGTTAAGCATTTTAAATATGATCTAGCTCTAAGGTAACCCCGCCTTTAGTGTCAGTCCCCAGCAGAGTCGTCAGTTCTATAATATGGTGGGAGAACTGACTTTACTGGTTTTGCACTTTCATCAGAAATGTTGCAGTTAGCAAGAGTCACCATCGAATTTTCTTTTACCCAACAAAGGAAAGGGTGAAAAGAACAGGAAAGACCTTTTTAAAGATTTTGAGTTCGGGGGGTAGATTATGGAAAGGGAAGGTGTTAACACTCTTTCCATCTGTAGTTATCTACAAGCTCTTAGTTGCTAGCTCACTTTGAAAATGATTCTTTTTTGTGTAAGTGTATTTGAAAATATTTTTGAAAAGATGCCCTAGTGCGGCGAACTTTGTGATGTTTCTCATATCGGTGAGAATGTATACAAAGTGTTTTGTCTTTGAGAATATTTTGGAGAAGAGTTTGTGTATGTGTGAAAGATTTTTTTGTTTGTTTTTATGAGCAAACAACTACGAGTTATCTACCTACTCGAATGGTCTTTATTCTTTTCCTCTTTCCTTTAGACAGTGTTATCCTACCATTAGTCGGTAGGTAGCCCTATCATTGAATGTTTTGAGGGACAGGCACGGGTCATCGTACAATCATAAAGGCAACTCGTAGAGCACTTTAGCAATTTTATCGTAAGGGACTAGACCGTATACCAAAGGCAGCATCAAAAGGTCATCGAGGGACTACGATCTTTTTAATCGAGGGTCTTTTCTAAAGTGTCTCACGTTTGAGGGACATGACTATTTTTCCAAAGGCAACAAGTGAGGGTATCCTAGAGGTGTACGTGTGCGAATGTGTTAAATTTTAGTTATTTGTCTTGAATGTTAGGTTTTCTAGCGTTTGTTTTTAATTATTTCCATGCAAGCCTATTAGCATACATCTAGCAGTTAATATAGGTACGGAAAATAAAAATGCGGAAATTTGAATCTACGTTATTACAATGCTTTGGGATGGGGGGAATTACAAACCAAAAAAATGGGGGAAAGACAAAGTAAAAAGGTCCTAGTTAAAGTTTATTACATATCATGTACAATTATATAATTGTGAAAATAATGCGAATAAAAATAGATAAACGCGCGGGGAAGAAAACAGAAAGATGTAAAGAGAACCTAAAAAATCTTAAGTGGTAAAAAGAAAATGTTTTTGTTATATTTTTTTTGTTTTAGGAAAATATTTAAATTAAATTTATGGAAACCTAATTCTAATTAATTAATTAATAAAAGAAAGAAAATTATTAAAAATAATTAATTGAAATTAATTTAATCAATGAAACTCTAAGTCTAATTATTTTTTGTGATTATTTTGATTTTATGATTTTCTATGAAATTAGTTAAAAAAGAAAATGAATTAAAGAAAATAAAATAGAAAAAAAATGGGCCTCACTGCAAAGAGTAAACAGGGGGTGAGAATTTGAAATTCTTAGGCCCAAAGAAATGGGAAGGCCCAGGCGTTGACTTACCTGCAAAACAAAATTTAGAGGAAAAAGGAAAAAATAACAAAACTTACTCCCTGCCTGGATCGAACCCAGGACCCGGCAGGGGTGAGCCTTAAGTGCATGTGTGTTGCCACTGGGGTGGCGTATTCATCCGTTAGTACAAACAAAACAAAGCATTATATTATAAAACTCGTTTCAAAATTATTTAAATAACAAAGTGCGCGCCCGATGGGTCCCCTGTTGTTTAAACAAACGAATCAAAGAGTTAGGTTTTGACATGCAAGCTCCTACCGGGGTCAACTAAAGTCAGAGACGCCGGAGTCAAACTCCGGTCGTCTTCTCCGATCGGACAAAATCCAAAACCTACAAAAAAACGTTAGATTCATGTCTAACAAAAGGCCTATCCTATGTAAAAATATGCCCTGAGTTCGAATTTGGGATTAAAACAAGCAACCAATTCTTGTATCATACGATTCGACCACAAATTCAGATTGTGCCCTAATCATGGAACAATCTCATCCTTGCGTCTAAACTTGCATGTAACACGTTAGTTCTCATCCAAATATCATCAGTAACATGAATACATACGTACCATGGATTTAAATTACAAGATTTAAAGATTTTGAGAGCAAGAGATTTTACCAAACCAGTGAGTTCGTATGAAGGTCTTCTGGGACGTGTGAGGCTTGAATCTAGGCTCTGGAGGGGTCCTAGGATGCTCAAGAACACGATTGTGTGATTGGTTTTGATGGAGGAAGGCTGGAAGATCTACTTTCGAAGTTTGCAACTTTGAGATTTTTTTATGAAATTTGGTAGAGCTTCTCTAGGCAGTGTTTAAGTATGCCTTTGCTTACATTATATTATGTATTTATAGAGGAGTGAGGAGAGCATACCAATATGGCAAGGAATCAAGCTTTCAAGGCCATGAGACAAAAAAATCCAACATATTGAAAGTTGGCCATATTTGAATGATTCTTTCCAATTCCTTTTTTGCATGAACCTAGACAATTTTTGTTGGTCTTTGCACGAAATATTAGGCTCTATGATGGGTCAAGTTAAGCCCAAATGTATTATCCCATGTTTTATTGTATTTTTATTTAATTTATTTGATTTTAAATTAAATAAAATCAAGATAAATATAAATAAAAAAATAAAGATCAAGGTCATGAAAAAATGTACTTAGAGGTCCTCTAACATGTTATGGACATGTTTGAACATCAAAAACTAGGCTCATAAGTTCAAAAATGCAATTTTGCTCAATTTGTACTTCATGAATTTCTTCAAAATTCTCCAACTTGTGCAACTCATAACTTAATAAATTTTCATCTTTTGAAGATGATCTTTGACTTTTTGGAAAGCCCAAGATGTCCTCTACAATATCTATGTTGTTCAATTTTGCTTTTGAAGATATTATCTTGATGTAAGTTGCCTTGACAAAAAATGGAGCATTTTGACAAAAAATGGCCTATAATGTATGAGATAATATCTTCCAAATGAAGCATTTTTTGGACTTACGAATTAAAGCAAAGTTGTAGAGAATTGAATTTCCTTCAAAATGGGATTCGGTTGGGAAAAAGTTGATTAAGCATATGAAAGTTATGCTTGGTCAAAGTTCAGTTGATTTCTCCTAAGGAAACCCTAATTTGGCAATTTTTGACTTTTGATGATTTGGGGGCTTTCCTTGAGGAATCATGATCAACCCTTGATCAAATGATGAATATCACAAAAAATCTTGAAGTTTGACTGTATGTTGACTACAATTGACTTTTTGACCAATACAGTTGATTTTCAATCATCTGAGCCATTGATTGAGTAAACTTGTGATGTAGGGCTTGAAACTTGACATGAACCTTGTTGAGGACCTAGTAAGAACCATGGAAGCCACTTGAGACTTTTGCATACCAAATTTCCTTGAGAAATTCCAAACTCTAGTTGTAGACTTTTGGCTTAGGAGGAGCATATTGACTAGTCAACCCTTGAGTGTCCTGAGTGTCTGGGAAGCCTTGGAAGAATGCCTTGAAGAGAAATGCGAGGGAAAATTTTAGGGTACAATAGTGTCCTTGGTAATCTTGGGAGTAGCAGGAGTAGCTCTAGTAACTACAATCGTTGGAGGGATTACTTAAAATGTCTGGCAGGGAGTTTCAATGAATTCACCATCCTTTTTAACTTATTTGAAAGAATTCAATTGGATGACCATATATTCTTCTTCTCCATAAACTGTAACAATCTTCCCTTTTACTGAATATTTCAATTTTTGATGTAAGGTATATGTAACAATGCCTGCCCCATGAATCCAGGGGAGTTCTTGCAAATAGGAATAGGCCGACCGAATATCCATTACATAGAAAGTGGAATTGAATTTCTGAGATCCCACCTTGATTGGAAGATCAACCTCTCTATGTACCATTCTTTTCGACCCATTAAAGGCTCTCACCATAATATCGCTAGGTTTCAGTACCAACCCCTCACTGTCCAGTCTATCCAGAACACCTTTTGGTAATACATTCAGGGAGGAGCCTGTATCTAATAACACATGCGCCAAAGTAGTGCCCCCTACACTCAATAGAGACGTGCATGGCCTTATTATGATTCTTTCTAACAGGAGTCAAGTCGGCATCAGAAAATCCTAAACCATTATCGGTTGTTAGGCTTGTAACACAATTCTCAAATTGGTCAGTAAAGGTCTATTATGGTACATGAGCATTCTTTAGAAATTTCAAAAAGCATGGGCATGGGCTTCAGAGCATAATAAAAAGGAAAACATGGATATTTTGGAGTGTCTGCCCCAATTGTTCAACTATTTTGTAGTCACTTTTACGAATGATCTTTAGTATTTCTTCCATCTCTTGTTTAGAGGAGTCTTTAATTGTAACATATTTTGAGGGTGCCTCCGTCTGGGCAGGCTCAACCACTTTCTCTTTGCCCTGGGTGTCAGTAGTTGACCCACCAGCAAGAATATGAACAGGTGTTGTAATAGTTTTTGGAGGAGAGATATCCGAGAAGAAGATCATTCCCATTCGGGTAACTTTATTAGTTCCGACAATATTTTTGACATTGAGATTGGTAACTTCAGAATCCTCATCTTCGGTAATCCATGGCTCTTGCCTAACACTGTGGTAATAAACTTCTGCTCCATAATTCCAGGGAACAACCTTGTCGGAGGAATAGGGGACTAACCCCGGTGCAGTGATGATCAGGGTAGCCACCCTCGGCTCGACAGAAATACTTATAGGACCTCTAGAGGTGATTCTTACAGAAGTATTGGAAATTGTGATTATAGAAACATCTTCAAGTCTTAGTTCTTGAGATATACTTTCATGCAAACTCTTTATGGACGAAGTTTTCTCGAACATAATTTCTTGGTTATCAATCAAGTGTTGAATACCCTTCGTCAGCCACATACAACCATTAGTTTGGGAAGCACAATGGTAACAATTTTTAGGACAACCCGGAAATAAACTGGCTCGTAACAGATTCTTCTTAACGATCATCAAGGGAGTGGTCAAGTCACTTATGGTGGAGACATAAGAAACATCGTCAATAGCATTAACACCTTTACCATGACTGGGCATGGGCGCAATAATCACAGTAGGGGTCTCTGGAGGATCAAACACAATTTATTTTTCATCAATCATATCTTGGATTTTGTTTTTCAAAGCCTAATAGTTGTTGGTGTCATGCCCCGAACTATTCGAATAATAGGCACACTTTGCATTTGGGTTGTATTTTGGAGAGGATTTGTTGGGATTAGGAGGAGGATCCCGAGTGTTATCAAGTATGCTTTCAACAGATGTTGTAATGCTTGAGCCAGTGGAATACTAATCCTGGTGAACTTCCTTCTCGGTGCGTCTGACCTACGCTGATCGCCATGTTGTTGTTGAACACGAGCTGGATTAGAGAACAACACCGACCCTACAGAATGATGACAATCATTCTTACTACGGCTCTTTTAGCCATAGACAAAATTGGTTTCCTTCTTACCACTGAATGACTTCTTAACAGCACTGGAAGTTGCAGCCATTGGAATCTTTCTGCTCTTGATACCACTCTTAACTCGTTCACTAGTCAAAATCAGCTCAGTAAACCCTGATGAAGAACTCCTAATCAGTAAATTAAAGAATAGACCTGTTAGAGTTCCCATGAACATATCTACCAATTCTCTATCAGTCAAAGGAGGTTGCACCCTCCCTGCTAGGTCCCTCCATTTCTGGGCATACTCCTTGAACCCTTCATTTGAACTCATGGACATGTTTTGCAACTGTACACGAGTTGACGCCAGGTCAGCATCATATTGATACTGCTTGTATAAAGAAACAACCAAGTCTTCCCATGTGTGAATATTGGTTCCTTCTAGTTTGTATAACCATTCAAGTTGAGTACCAGACAAGCTTTCTTGAAAGAAATGGACCCATAACTTCTGGTCAGCAGTATATGGTTGGATCTTTCGAACATATGACCTCAAATTGAGTTTGGGACAAGAAACCCCATCATATTTAGCAAAGATAGGGACCTTAAATTTGTGAGGGATAACCACCCATGGGATTAGACCCAAATCTCCAAAGTCCAATCCAGGAACTTTCTAGATTTCCACAACCTTGAGCCAGTCTTCCAACTGCTTGTATTTGTCATCTGCGGGAGGGTACTGTTCGTTAGAGTAGTCTTTATCCTCAGAACCCTGATTGTTTTTACCTTCACCCCTGACACTTCTATCATTCTCGTCTTGGTTGTCGTCTTCCTCATAGGAAACATCTTGAAATGGTTGAGCAGGACCTTTGAATCTTCTCCCCATGTTGAGGATGGTGAGGGATTCTATCATATCTTGTTTCCCTTTGGCTAGGTTCAGGAGAGTCTCTTGAAATTGTGCATGTTGAGTTTTCAAATCGATCATAGTTTGCTCAAGGACCATCTTATACTGAAATAAACAGTAAATAGATGATGAAACCTGTATCAGAAAACCTGCTTATGAAATGATGCATGATATGTGGATGCAATGTTTTCAAGGACCTTTGGAGATTTAAATTTGCTTGCCAAAGAGGAAACAAAAACAAAGATTACATTAATAAGTTCAAAATTACAATTTCCTTTTAGGCTTACAATGAAAAATCAAAAAAGGGGTCTCAAAGAGACAACAACATGAACTTATAAAACCTAAGACTCAAGTCTCCCACGGACGCTTCCTCTTCGTGTTGATGTATTCATTAAGGCTCCTTCTTCATAAAGCTGCTTTATGAGCTCCAACACTTTCTTCTCGTTTTCATAGAATTGGGCTTCAAAGGTGTCTCGTTCTTTCTTGAGTTGAATCTAGGACTTCTGCAATTCTTCGAGGTTAATAGGCATGTCTGGATGGAGAAAGGCACAAGGAGTATCCCCTTCAGCAATAGGCTCCATGATCATTGGTAGGATAGCTGGATATGGCATCATGAGGTTTTGAGCGCGATATGTACCCACTTGAGATATGGCTCCAAAGGGATATAATTATTATGTCCTAAAGTCTTCCTATCAACCTTGTTTACCATGCCCCAAGCTCGTATAAACCTTTGACAATAACCTTGAAAATCGTTCTTGTGGTCAATAATACGGTGGGAGAACTGACTTGGGTGTTTTGCGTTTGATTACAATTATTGCAGATAGCAAGAGTCACCACCGACTTTTCTTTTACCCAATAAGGAAAGGTTGAAAAGAACAGGAAAGACCTTTCGAGATTATTTCTTGAGTTCGGGGGGGGGGGGGGGGGGGGGGGGGGTAGATTATGAAAAGAGAAGGTATTAGCACCCTTTTCATCTGTAGTTATATACGGGCTCTTAGTTGCTTGCTATATCACTTGCTTTTGTTTGAAAATGTGCTTGTGAAGTGGGTTTGAAAGTATTTTAAAAAAAACATCTTTGTAATGATTCTCGTTTCTGTATGAATGCATACAAAGTGTTGGTTTTGAAAATAGTTAAAAGAGGTGTTTGTGGAATGTGTTTTTGAAAGTGATTTTGAAAAAAATCTTTGTAATGGTTCTCGTTTCTATAAGAACGCGTACAAAAAGCTTTGTCTTTTGAAAATGTTTCAAATGAAAGTGTTGGTGTATAAAATGTTTTTATTGTGAGCAAGCAAAAAACTAGGAGAATCCTACCTACTCAAAAGGTCTAATATTCCTTTCCTCCTCCTTTAGATGTTGCTATCTTACCATTGATTTGGTAAGAAGCCCCGTCATTGGATGTGAAGGGACGGACGTGGGACGTTTGTATAGTCATGAATAGCAATGTTGTGAGATATGTTAGAATATCTCTTGAGGGACTAAGATAATTTGTAAGGTAACATTCGAAGCGTCATCGAGGGACTATGATCTTTTGATTGTTTTTGCTAAAACGTCTCACATGCATATTATGACCATTTTCTCAAGGCAACAAGTGGAGTTAACCCTATAGGTGCATGTGTACAAGTGTGTTTGATTGCATGCATTTTTGTCTTGAATTTAGGATTTTCTAAGCATTGGTTTTAATCTTGCCATACACACCCTAATTACTAGCATTTATATGAAAGCGATAAATTGCGGAAAGTAAATTTACTACGCTATTACATCACTTGGGGATGGGCATACAAATGTACAAATTGGGGTTGCAAGAAATAAAATTCTAATTATCTATTACAACCATATCGAATGTGAGTAAATGTACAAAAATTGGAATGAAAAGAAGATGAACTTTGTTCTGACTTTTATTTATATGAAAGGTTTTGATTAATTAAAGTAATTATGAAAATAAAATATTTTTTGTGATATTTTTATATATTCATGAAATAAACTTGTAAATAAATAGTGTGTAAAAAAATCAACTCAAAAGGAGTTGTTTTGATTGGTTAAAAAATATTTTAAGTTTGTTAAAAAAATACAAAGAACACAAACGAAAAGGCAAAAGTTGTTTTTGGTTCTGCCAAGGTTTGAACTCAGGTCCCTACACAGAAATGTTTTTTTTCGCGCGCACTGTTTATACCACTGGGATGGTCTATTTCATCTGTTCATGAGGCAACTTCGATTGGGTACAAGGTAAATTTGTTTTTGAATGTTTAAAGTGCCCAACTCTCCCCTTCGATTGCAGGAATGCAAATCTTCCCCAATTGAGATTCGAAAGGCTTCCCTGTTCAGCCAATCGAAGGATACACACAACCTGCCTAAAATTTGGATATGAACCTAACAAAGATAACTTTCAAATGCTACAGGCCCAGTGGTTAACACAAATTTATTTTGCACCAAAATCTAAAGACTAAATATACATGGCAGTGATGATCGAAAGCTAAAGCATGGTCAATTTCCTAAATGTGATATCTACATTTTTTCTTTTATTTATATGTACAAATGATATTTAAATGGAAAGTTCCAAGTTTATAGGAACTTACCTCTTGAAGTGTCAATCGAAGGAGTTGTATATGATTTCCTTGATGGTGGATCAAACCTTGATGGAACCTTTCTTGAGCTACTGGGACCACTTCTCTGCTTGAATCAAAAGGTTGGTATTTATGAGGAAATCAAAGGTTTTGTTATACTGCAATTTTTGGGGGAGTGAATCGAATGTTGCGTTATACTACAGTTTAGGGGAATGAATTTAAAGGTGCACTACTGAGATATTTTGTGAAAATTTTTTAGAGTTTTGAAGGTTTATAATGTTGGAGAGTTTGAGGGTTTGAGAGTTTTTAGAGTGTTTGAGGATTTTATGATTTTTCTCTTCAGCAAAAATCTGGCCCCTTTCTTTGTCAATGGTTTCTCTATTTATAGAGAAAATGTTTGGGAGTTTGAACAAAGATATGGCTTAGTTGAAACATGAATATTAAGCTATGTCATATTTTCCATGATCCCAAGGTGAAGTACTAAAGTTGTTGGTTAAAAGGGGCTGATTTCCCTGACTTATGGTGAAGTACAATCAGGATTTAAGCAAAGCATGGGCTTAAGACAAAATTTGTACTAGCAAGTTTACTTTCATGAAAAAATCTTTTGGATAAAGGCTTAATTACCTGGATAATAAGTTAATCCATAATGTAAGCAATTAATTATGGAGTGAAATACTAGAATTGAGGCCTGTAAAGTAAGATCATGTAGCATGGCCTATGGATTTTTTCAGTGTTCCTTCAAAATTATGTTTTCCACTTGTGTGTCGAAGAGTTTTAAAAATGTATCAAAGAAGACTGCTTCGAAGGGAGCAAAATGCCCAAACGAAGCTTATAGATTAAACTTGCATTGAAGGAGACTTCATGCCCAAATGGAGGACGTAACCCAAACTTTCATTTGAAGGCAGGCTAAAAGCCCAAACAAAAGATGCATGCATGAAGTCTAAATGCCCATACGAAAGAGGCATCAAAGGAAGGCCAGATGCCCAAACGAAAGAGGCATGCAGAAAGTCTAAATGCCCAAACGAAAGAGGCATCAAATGAGGGCCACATGCCAAAACGAAAGAGGCATGTAGGAAGTCTAAATGCCCAAACGAAAGAGGCATCAAAGAAAGGCCACATGCCCAAACGAAAGAGGCATGCAGGAAGTCTAAATGCCCAAACAAAAGAGGCATGCAAGAAGTCTAAATGCCAAAATGAAAGAGGCATCAAAGGAGGGCCACATGCCCAAACGAAAGAGGCATACAGGAGGTCTAAATGCCCAAACGAAAGAGGCATCAAAGGAAGGCCACATGCCCAAACGAAAGAGGCATGCAGGAAGTCTAAATGCCCAAATGAAAGAGTCATGTAGGAAGTCTAAATGCCCAAACAAAAGAGGCATCAAAGGATGGTCACATGCCCAAACAAAAGATGCATGCAGGAAGTCTAAATGGCCAAACAAAAGAGGCATCAAAGGAGGGCCACATGCCCAAACGAAAGAGGCGTGCAGGAAGTAAAATGTGAAATCGAAGGATACCAAAAGAAAGGCCTTTACCTCCTGAATCAAAGGAAGCTACCAGGAGGTCATCAAGTTTCTGAATCGAAGGTTGTTATTTCAAAGGGAAACAAATTCTCAGTCGAAGCTTGCATGAGGGGGAGAGTTCAGTCGAAGTTAAGCATTAATTAAAGCAAACTTGTTTTTTCTTCAATTGTATTAGAAAAATCAAATTTATATGCTTTGCTCTTTCAATGATTTCCTTTTTGACTTGATGCTTGGAAATCCAACATAATCCTTGGAAATCACAGGGGCACTAAAAATCCAATTGTACTTGTGCAAATTTGAACTTTTGAAAATCCTTGTGAGGAAATGTCTTGAGAAATGAGAGGGAAAATTTTGGGCTAAAACAGCTGCCTCTATTCAATCTTATTAAACTTGAAGAGTTAGGTTGGTGAGTTTGCCTTTCGTGACTTGAGGTGGAAGATGATTGAACACTAGAGTGCCTAGATATTTACACTCGACGATGTGGTGGTTGATTATGTAGGGAATGGCCTTAAAGATGCCATTTGGAGAGATGATGGAGAGTTTTCAGAGATGGGCTTATAGATGCCATCCAAAGGTGATTGTTGACAGAAATTAGACTAATTCTAAGCTTGACTTCAACTGGAAAAGAATCAGAATAAACCTTTGGTTGATTTAAGATGAACCAGAAGAAGTGTCTACCGGAATGGAATCAGGATAAACCAATGATCAATTTAAACTGAACCAACATAAGTCTTGAATAAATCTTTAACTGGAAAGAAATCAGGACAAATATTTGGAGTGATTTATCTGAACCAGAGAAAGCGTCTACTGAAAAGGAATCAGGATAAACCATTTATTGATTTAAACTGAACCAGTAGAAGTCTTGAATAATCTTTAACTGGAAAGAATCAGGATAAATCTTTGGAACGATTTATCTGATCCAGAGAAAGTGTCTACTGGGAAGGAATCAGGATAAACCATTGATCGATTTAAACTGAACCAGCAGAAATCTTGAATAATCTTTAACTGGAAAGAATCAGGATAAATCTTTGGAGTGTTTCATCTAAATCAGAGAAAATTTCTACCAGAAAGGAATCAGGATAAACCCTTGATAGATTTAAACTGAACCAGTTGAGGTCTGGAAAAGAATCAGAATAAATCTTTGGAACGATTTATCTAAACTAGAGAAAGTGTCTACTGGAAAGGAATCATGATAAACTATTGATTGATTTAAACTGAACCAACAGAAGTCTTGAATAATCTTTAACTGGAAAGAATCAGGATAAATCTTTGGAGCGATTTATCTGAACCAGAGAAAGTGTCTATCGGAAAGGAATCTGGATAAACCATTGATAGATTTAAACTGAACCAGCAGAGGTCTGGAAAAGAATCAGAATAAATATTTGGAACAATTTATCTGAAGCAGAGGAAGTGTCTACCAGAAAGGAATCAGGATAAACCAATGATATATTTAAACTGCACCAACAGAGGTCTCGAAAAGAATCAAAATAAATCTTTGGAACGATTTATCTGAACTAGAGGAAGTGTCTAACAAAAAGGAATCAGGATAAACCAATGATCGATTTAAAATGAACCATCAGAGGTCTAAAGGAAGTGTTTGTCATGCAGATAGTCACCCCTTCTTGTTTCGGGAATTGATCTACAAGTAATTTGTTCACACATAGTTGTCTTGTCTTGTCAAAAATTGTTTGATGATAATTTTCTGTTGATTGATCCTTCCTGAAAAGGTAAAAAGTTAGTTGTATGCAATTTCATGATGTATGAAATGCATGGCATAATGATGTTTCTCAAAATAAATGAGATTTTGATATATGCACTTGTGTTTTCGATGTTATGATGTATAAATGCAATGTATGAACATATTAGTTGTTCTGCTGCAATGTTGTTGGACTGGGGAAAATAAATCCCTGACTGCTGCTGGGAATGAGGAGTGTAAGTCTTCATATTTTTTTGAAGTTGAAGTGTCGATAGATAGTTTTCCACTTTTAGAGCAATAAACTCTGTTAGGGAAGGGAAACTCCTGCATTGTTTGGGGATTTTGTGAAATCCTGTTGGGGAATCCTGAGAAGCTCGACGATTTTCACTAGGGTGTTTTTGGAACAGTAATTGGAAATTTTAATCTGCCGTGGACATGAGAAATACTTGACACCATTAGGCTGCATACTGAGAATATGGTAGTGACCTTGTAGCAGGATATTTTTGCCTCTGTACCTGCCGGAGAAGGTACATGCTGGAGCAAATATTTGTGGGGATTTTGTGGATGGCCCTTAGACATTGTCCCGTTTCTTAAAACCATTAGTAAATGTCTTTTTTTTGTCTTTTATGTGAGTATTTGTAAATGGTAATCACATTCAAATGCATATGTTCAAAAATAATCATTGGACGAACAAAATAGAAAAATAAAAAATAAATAGTTTTGCACTTTCAAAGAGATTGTTTTTGTATTGATTTGAAGAATTTATGCCTATAATGGGCGTTTTTGTACAAGGAGACGAACATCCTAGTAAGAGAATTTCGTTGTAAGAATAAAACTAATACAAAATAGTGTACAAAGAAAAACATATATGTGAAACAATCCCATCGGGTTCTTATTCTACTATTGCCTTTATGTCTTTGAGCGTCTCGTCTCTTTGTTGTGTGTCCGAAGCTGACTGGATTGATTAGTACCACTTGAGCTTGAAAGTTGATACTGAAGATTTAGTGTCAGGTGATCCAACGGGACATAGTCATACGCTTAACATCCCTAAATTTTTCCTGGACCGCCCTTTCGGGTTTTCAGTCCACCGGGATACCCTTTTTTGCCCAAGCCGCCTTTGCAGGTTTTTGACTTGTCGGGTGTACAAATTTTTTGTGTATGTACCTAATTTTTTCCTAGGCCAGTCAACCTAGCGGGTCTTCTTCATGCGTAGTATCTTTTAACTATGTCCACATTTACAGGGTGCGGAAGGTCGTCACCATCCATAGTGGTTAAGATCATGGCTCCACTAGAAAATATGTTCTTGATCACAAACAACCCTTCGTATGTGGGAGTCCATTTTCCCTTGCGATCACCTTGTGGAAGGATAATGCGCTTGATTACTAGGTCACCATCCTGATATACTTGACGTCTGACCTTCTTGTTAAAAGATTTAATCATACGTTTTTGGTACATATGACCATGGCAGACCGCCGTAAGCCTCTTCTCGTCAATCAGGCTTAATTGGTCAAGTCTAGTCTGGACCCATTCATCTTCATTCAAACATGCATCCTTCAGGATTCTCAACGAAGGGATATGGACTTCTATGGGTAGGACAACTTCCATACCGTACACCCGAGAAAAAGGAGTTGCTTTTGTTGATGTACGCACTGTGGTACGGTAACCATGGAGAGTAAATAGTAACATCTCATGCCAATCTTTATATGTCATCGTCATCTTCTGTATGAATCTCTTGATATTTTTGTTAACAGCTTCGACATCTCCATTCATCTTCGGCCGATAAGGAGAAGAGTTATGATGTTGGATCTTGAATTGCATGCAGAGCTCGGTGATCATAGTATTATTGAGATTGGTACCATTATCCATAACTATTCTTTCTAGAATACCTTACCGACAGATGAGGTTATGTCTGACAAATCGGGCTGCAACGTTCTTAGTAACAGAAGCAAATAAAGCTGCCTAGACCCACTTCGTGAAGTAATCAATGGTAACAAGGATGAAATGGTGCCCATTAGAGGTTGTAGGTCTAATATCTCCAATCATGTCGATCCCCCACATTGCGAATGGCCAGGGAGCAGTCAATACGTTTAGAGGAACCAAAGGCACATGTACTTTATCAACATAGATCTGGAATTTGGGACAAGTTCGCAAATACTGATAACAGTCTGCTTCCATAGTGGACCAGTAGTATCCTGCCCGTAGGATCTTTTTAGCCATCGTGTTCCCACTAGAATGTGTGCCAAAAGTACCTTTATATAAATCATCCATGATCTTTTCGGCCTCATTCTTATCTACCCACTGAAGTAAAGTAGATTCGTGGTTGCGCTTATAGAGGATTCCATTAATGAGGAAGAATTTAGCAGAGAACCTTCTTAGGAACTTCTTATCATTGACTGAAGCTCCCTCAGGATATTCTTGGGCTTCGAGATATCTTTTAATTTCATGGAACCAAGGTTTTCCTGCTACTTCTTCAGTATCAACCTCATGACAGTATGTTGGTTCATCCATCCTCTCAATAGTGATTTGAGGAGCCTCATTATCCCACCTGATTTTGAACATGGATGACATAGTATCTAGCGCATCTGCTAGTTGATTTTCCTCTCGTAGAAAATGCTCAAAGGTAATTTCCTAAAAATATGGGATCAGTGTCAACACATGCTCTTTGAAAGGGATGAGATTAGGATGCTTCGTGTCCCACTCTCCTTTGATCTTACTGATTACTAAGGCCGAGTCTCCAAATACACTTAAGGTTTTGATCCCCAAATCTATGGAAGCTTTGAGACCCATAATGCACGCTTCATATTCAGCCATATTATTGGTACAGTTGAAGCATAGCTTGGCAGTGAAAGGAGTATGACAACCTTCAGGAGATATGATCACAGCACTGATGCCATTGCCGAGTGCATTGGAAGCTCCGTCAAAAACCATGGTCCAATGGGATCCTTATTCAAGTTTGTCATACGGTCTGAGTTCTTCATAATCATTCACCAACATGATGTCCTCGTCCGAGAATTTGAAGTTCATGGATTGATAGTCATCCACAACCTGATGAGCCAAATGATCAACTAGTACACTTCCTTTTATTTATTTTTGGGTAGTGTACTGAATGTCGTATTCGGTCAGGACCATTTTCCATCTTGCTATTCTTCCAGAGAGGGTGGGCTTCTCGAATATGTAGTTAATAGGATCCATCTTGGATATTAATAAGGTAGTGTGAGTCAGCATATACTATCTTAGCCGGCGAGCAGCCCATGCCAAAATGTAACAAGTTTTCTCAAGCAGTGAATATCTAGTTTCACAGTCGGTAAACTTTTTCTCGGGTAGTATACTGCATGCTCTTTTCGGCCAGACTCGTCATGCTGCCCCAACACACACCCCATTGAATTTTCCAAAACTATTAGGTACATGATCAGAGGTCTTCCCTCAACTGGCGGCATCAAAATGGGAGGCTCTTGAAGGTACTCCTTGGTTTTGTCAAAGGCATTTTCGCAATTGTCATTCCACCTCACTGCTTGATCTTTCTTCAGTAACTTGAAGATTGGCTCACAAGTAGCGGTCATATGGGAAATGAACCTGAAAATGTAGTTTAGACATCCCAAGAATCCCCCAACTTCCTTCTCAGTGCAAGGAGCAGGAATTTCTTATTTTGCTTTTACTTTTGCGGGGTCTACTTCAATACCTTTTCCTTTGACAACGAAGCCTAAGAGCTTACCAGACCTTACTCCAAAAGTGCATTTATTCGGGTTCAACCTTAATTTGTATTTCTTCATTCTTTCAAATAGCTTCTGCAGGTGGTCAAGGTGTTCCTCTTCAATTTGAGATCTGGCTATCATATCATCCACGTAGACCTCTATCTCGCGATTGATCATATCGTGAAACAAAGCTACCATGGCACGTTGATAGGTTTCCCCAACGTTCTTTAGTCCAAATGGCATAACTTCGTAGCAGTAAGTGCCCCATTGTGTGACAAAAGTCGTCTTCTCCATGTCCTCAGGCGCCATCTTGATCTGATTGTATCTGGAGAAACCATTCATGAAGGATAATACTTTATGTTATGCGGTGTTGTCAACCAGAACGTCGATATGGGGAAGCGGGAAGTCATCCTTGGGGCTTGCCCTGTTCAGGTCTCTGTAATCCACACACAGATGTACCTTACCGTCCTTATTAGATACTGGAACAACATTGGCAACCCATTGTGGATAAGAGGTGACAACTAAGAAACCGACATTGAACTGTTTCATGACTTCAGCCTTGATCTTTTTTGACATATCTGGCCGCATACGCTGAACCTTTTGTTTCATTGGAGGGAAGTCCTCTTTTGTAGGTAGGCGATGAACCACAATATCGGTGTTAAGTCCTGACATGTCTTCATATAACCAGGCAAAAACCTCAACATAGTCATGTAGCATCTGTATTAACCACTGTTTAACACTGGGCTCTAAGTTAACACCTACCTTGACTTCTTTTATGTCCTCTTCAGTACCCAAGTTCACTGTCTCAACTGGCTCCTCATGAGGCTGTATTGCCCTTTCTTCCTATTGTAACAGTCTGACAAGCTCTCTTGATACCTCGCAATCTTCCTCACCTTCGTTCTCAGCTCGGTAGATTGGATTTTCAAAGTCATAATAAGCAATAGCAGAATTGTTACAAATGGGATCCCAAGTGGATGTGGATCTACATTTTGATATGTGAGTGTGTGTAAGAGCATAGCTATTTTTGATAAAGTTAAAAGTAGAAGAAGAAAACAAAGAGCGTAAAAATTTGTATGCAAAAATGTCTCATGATTTATTAATGACATATGAATATGAAGTAACAAACCTCACAGATGGACCATTGTGCCTCGGGTAAGACACAAGGTTTTAAAGGTTAAATTGTTTAAATATTAGAAGTCCAAAAATTTAAAAGACAATTACTCTTGAACAAAAGTAATAGAAACAAAGTCTTTGGCCTCCCAATTGTTGAGTCCACCACTGATGGTTGGGAAAATCCACTCGTCCATGTCACAATTGCTATCACTATCTTCCAATGCATTGACTCCATGATTGCTGATGTGTAATGGTGTTCCCCCAGCGCGAGTACGTCGAACAGCTCTTTGGGCCTCCGAAGTGAAACCCATATCAAATTTGTTAGATTTGTAGGGAATATCCGGAAGTTGACCCCAAATGGTACATCAACCTTCCTCAACTAGTTCTTTAGCATCCTTCAGAGAATCCATTTTTAATGGAGGTCTGGTAATCTTTAGAGCTTTGGTAGAAGTATTGGTTGCAACAACTGTCTGTGGAACCTCCTCAAAATTCTGATAGGGGGTCTTGTGATACGCTGGGAGAACTGACTTGAGGTTTTGCATTTGTGTTTGCAAATGTTTCAGTTTCGCAAGAGTCGCCACCGACTTTTTATTTTATCCTAAGGAAAGGTCAAAAAGCACAGGAAAGACCTTTGAGATGTTTTCTTGGGTTCGGGGAGTAGATTATGAAAAGGGAAGGTGCAAGAACCCTTTTCATCCATGGTTATCCATGGGCTCTTAGTTACTTGTTTAGATCACTTGCTTTGCTTTTCCAATTGTTTGAAATGGTGCTTTGTGTGTGGTTTTGAAAGATGTTTTGAAAAGAGGCCATCGTTGTGGCAACCTTTGTAATGATTCTTGTTTGAATATATACGAAGATGTTTTTGTCTTTTGAAAAGATTTCAATGTTTGAAAATTTGTTTTTTGGGAAATGTTTTGAAATTGTGTTGTGATGTGTGTTTGAAAAATAGCAAGGATGTTTTGCAAGGTTTGATCAAGTAACTAAGAGTTATCTACCCCATTTTACTCAAAGATCCTTCCTAATGTTTTTAACCCTTTTGACAGTGTTGTTTCACCATTGCATTTGGTGAATAACCTTGTGTTAGGATGTTAAACGGGACAGGTGCGGGTCATCGTATAGACCATGATAGCAATTGTGTCAAGTATCTTTGGCAAATTTTTGAGGGACTTGATCATTTTTGTTTAGGAAACCAAGATAGCGTCATCGAGGGACTATGATCTTTTGTTTTGTTTTTGTTTTTCCAAAGTACCCAACATGCATAACATGGCCCATTTTTGAAGGCAACAAGTGGATTGTAACCCTAGGGGTGCAAGTGTGCATTGTGTTTGATTTTCATGCATTTTTGTCTTTGATTAGGTCAAACTATTTGTTGATTTGGATTTTTGCATACAAACCCTAATTCTCTAATCATGGCATAATTGAAAGCGTAAAGTGCGAGAATTAAAATTCTAAGCTATTACAACATGATTATGGGAATGGGGGTACAATTTTGAATGGGGGGTATTTGACAAGAAATATAAATCCTAATTTACTATTACATCCAAATTGAATCACAATGCATAAATATTTAAATGGACAATATTTAAATAAACAAAATAAAAAAATATCAAATAATATGTATTATGCAAAAAGGTTTTTGTTTACCTATGTATGTAAAAGTATTTTTGATGTAAAAAAGTATAAAGAAATAAATAATAAAAAAAGATTAATTTTATTTGTTTAAGGGTAAATCCTAATTTCTTTAAGAAAATAAATACTATATATTATTTATATACAAAAAAAATATTAATATATGTAAAAATAAAATATGCATAGAAAAAGGTATTTTTAGTGTGAATAATAATAAAAATGAAAATGTAATATTTTTTATATTTATTCTAAAATATATATATATATATATATATATATATATATATATATATATATATATATATATATATATATATATATATATATATATATATATATATATATATATATATATATATATATATATATATATATATATATATATATATATATATATATATATATATATATATATATATATATATATATATATATATATATATGTGTGTGTGTGTGTGTATTTATATTAAATATATTAAATATGTATAATATAAAATAAAATATGTACAAAAATAAATTATATTTATAATAATATTTTCAGTGTGAATAAAATAAGAAATAAAAATAAAAGTATGATTTCTATATTATTTTCAAGTTTAAATAAATAATAAAAGTATTCAAATGCTTTTTATGTTAGAAAAATTAAAATAAAATGCCAAATAAATGTGAAAAAATTGTAAAAATATTTTTGAGCATTATTTATGTTTGGAAATAAATAAACAAAATCAGAAATGAAAATAAAAATGCAAAAATATGAAAATACAAGAAATTGGGTCAGACGGTGCAAAAATGAAAAGAGGGGGTGTCAAGAGTGAGCCAGGCCAAGCCCAGCCCACCACTTCATCTTCTTGCTCTAGCATTTGAAAAATATGCGCGCGCCTGTACAAACTTGGAACATCTTGTATACGTGATCTATTGCAAAAACACACAACATCAAACTTGTAGAGAATTTCAAGACGATTACAACCATATAAAAAACTAATCCTAACTCTCAAAGACCAGAGAGAATTTCTCTGGCCCTAAAATCTGACCTAGTTTTTTCAGCATGTTCATGGATGAAATTCTCCTAGCACACTTAATATAAATGAAAACTGAGCATATGTACAGCTTCATGGAAATGAACACTATATTTTTTATTCACAAACCTAAGGCTAAATGTTCCTAAATAGAGAGATAGAAAGGGAAGAAAAACTTGTTTTCAGTTGGATTCGTGTAGGGCAATACAGTGCTTTTCAATAAGTTTTGAGATGTCTGGTAGCTTGCTTGAACTTCACTTGACCTTTTTCAATAGCTAGCTTGCCTTGAATGTTCTTGAATCAGCCTATGGAACTCAACCTGCACAAGCTCAAAATGAAAATGATGAACACTGTAAATGGAGTTACAGTTGGTATTTGAGGTTTGGGATAGCTTGAGTGAGTTGAATGGAAGGTGTTTGAAGCAACTTGGGGCAAAACGCACGAGCCAAATGAGCTATGGAACTCAAGTTGCAGCACCTGCCCTGTTTTGCCAAAAGAATGTGATTTCTGGATATGGGAGGTTTTGAGGCTCAAGCACTCGTGTTTCTTGCTCAAAGGGTTGTGTGAAAGATGTTTGAAGTGTTTGTGTAAGTTAACATTGGCTGGTTTTTAAGTTCTAAGGATTTTGACAAGTTTCTTGTTTTTGAAGCAAGAAAGTGGAATGAAGTTACAGGCCTGTACAAGCCATCTTATCACCTTGCACACAATCCTCTTGGCCCCTCTAATTAGTGGATTTGTTTAGCTGCAAGAGATTTGGCTCTATGCTCAAGGATTGGTGGTTTGACATAAAGCACACTTTTGCAAAAATGGAAATGTGCCTTTTACCATTTTGGGATTAATCTTGTGTACAATACCCTAATGACCAAGACAATGTATTATCTCAATGGATTAGCATTAAATTATGGAGTTTGAAGTGGTTTAGAGGCCTGCAAACTAGTGTAAGGCATGCTGACTTGAAAATGCAACTTGTATGAACATGAATTTTCCATGGATGAAAAATGAGTTTTTTCCAACTTCAAGCCTTTGATTCTCCCTAACCACAAATGTATTTGAGGAGTTCTTGGACAATTTGGAAATCTTGTAACATGCTCTATAATCCATATTTCAAATGCAACTTGAGATTCCAAGTGGAACTATGTGGAAAATGGCCAAGAAGATAGGGCAAAATCCTGCCTAAACTAGGGCAAAATTTCTCTAAGTTAAAAGTTTTAGGGACCCTTGTTCCAAAACTCATAACTTGATATCCAAGCTTCTTTTGAGAAAACTTTGTGAATCAAAGTTGTAGACTTTGTGGAGGACTACAACTTTCATGTTGTAAGTTCTGTTTGAATCCATTTTCATCATGGTGAAAATGTGGGGCAAAGTTAGGAAAAATTAAGAAAATTTCATAACTTAGAAAAATTCAAAGTTATGAAAATTTTCAACTTTAAACCCTAATTTGCAATTTTGGGTTTCTTGATGAACAAGTTTCATATTTTGACACATATTGATGAAAAATGACCCTTGGCACTTGATTTTGACCAAAAAGTCAAAGTTTGACTTTTCAGTGTACAGTCAAATTTTGATCAGTTGACTGGAAAATTCATCTGTCAATCCCATGCATTTGAGATCTTTTGAACTTGTTGAATAAGTCAAGATGATGTCATTGAGTCCTTGAGTCCATGGTTGAACCTAATTTGCCATTGGTTAGGTCAAAAAGTCAAAAATTTCCTTTGTACAGTCAAAACCCTAAAAATGACCATTTTGCCCTTTTGGTGATCTGATCAAATTTCTTGCGGAATTATGGTCCAAACTTGATCAAATGGTTCATATGAGTTCATAATGTTGATGTGGGTCAAAATTCATGAGGTTTGACTGTAAATTGGCCACAGTTAACTTTTTCCCTAATACAGCTGATTTCTAGGTCAACTGTCCAATTGACTAGGCAAAAATTTGATTCAAGGCTTGAAACTTGGTATGGACAAACTTATGAGTCCAATATGTAGTATGAAAGTAAATTTGAGCATTGAAGGTCCAAAAATCCTTGTGCAAACTCAAACCCTAATTTAGGTCATCAGTGCAAGGATATGTCTTGAGCAGAGCAAACCCTAGCTTGATCTTGAGTTCCAAGAGCCTTGTGATGAGAAATATTGATAAAATGAGAGGGAAAATTTTGGGGTACAACAGGTCTCAATGAACTCACCGTCCATTTCAAAATACTTGAAAGGGTTCAGGTGGCTAACCATGTATTCCTCCTCCCCATGGACTGTGATAATCTTTCCCTTGACTGGGTACTTCAACATCTGATGTAGGGTAGAAGTGACAACACCAGCCCCATGGATCCAGGGTCGACCCATTAAACATGAATAAGATGGGCAAATATCCATCACTTAGAAGGTTGAATCAAAAGTCTGAGTTCCAACTTTGATAGGGATGTCCACTTCCCTGTGCACCGTTCTTTTAGAACCATCTAAGGCCCTCACCACAATGTTGTTGGGCTTCAATGTGAGTCCTTCTCAATCTAACCGATCAAGAGCATTCTTGGGTAAGATATTCAACGACGAACCTGTATCCACTAGAACATGGGATAGTGTAGTCCCCCTGCACTCAATGGAGACATACGGGGCTTCATTGTGTTTCCTTCCCTTGGAAGTTAAATCAGCGTCAGAAAAACCCAGTCCATTATCAGCAGTTAGACTGGCCACATAAATATCGAATTGATCAACGGAGGTCTCTTGGGGCATGTGGGCGGTCTTTAGAAGTTTCACTAAAGCCTTAGCGTGGACCTCAAAGCACAAAAGTAAGGCCAACATTGATATTTTTGAGGGGGTCTGCCCCAACTGCTCCGTGACATTATAATCACTTTTCTTGATTATCTTTAATATCTCTTCCATTTCCTTCTTAGAAGCCTCAGGAATGACTTCTGGATGCGCCTTCGTCTAGACAGGCTCAACCAATACCTCTTTGCCCTGTGTCTTGACCGACTCGGTAGCAGGCATAACAGCAGGGCTAGCAGTGGGAATAACCATGGGAATACTGACAGGAGAAGCAGCAGGAATGATCACAGGAGTTACAATGGTCTTTGGAGAGATCTCGGGGGAGAAAACTCTTCCGCTTCTTGTTAACGTACTAGTCCCAATGATATTGTTGATGTCAGGATCAGTACCTTCAACAACTTTGTCTTTGATAGCCAACAGGTCTTACTTGATGCCATGGTAATAGACGTCAGCCATAATTCCAAGGAATAACTTTATCCAAGGAATATGGTATTGGCCCTGGTATGGTGATGATTAGGGGAGAAAACTTTGGAACAAATGTAATCCTGATGGGTCTTTTGGTGGAGACCCTGGGAGGATTGTCAGAAATGGTGATTATTGAAACATCTTCACATGAATTTATGGTAAGAGGAACTTTCTCGAACAAGATTTCTTTGTTAACCATCAGGCTCTAGACGCCCATCTTTAGTAACAAATAGCCATCTGGTAGAGACATACATAAGTGACAACTTTCATCACAGCCCAGAAATAAACTGACTTGCAAGAGATTAAGTTTAACATTCAAAAGGGGAGTAGTTAATTCATCCACAGAGGAAACAAAATGGTCATCATCAACAGTATTGACACCTTGGCCATGTTTGGGCATTAGAGCCGTTATTACATTAGGTGTTTCTAGAGGGTCAAACTCAATCTCTTTCCCCTTGATAAGGTCTTGTACCTTATTTTTCAAAGCCCAACAATCGTTTGTATCATGCCCCAAACTTTCAGAATGATAGGCACATAGAGCATTCGGGTTGTAGTAGGGAGAAGCAATATTAGGGTTCTTGGGAGCTTCCCTTAGAGTCACCAGATTGTACTTCAACAGATGTGGCAAAACCTGGGATAAGGTCATGTTGATCTGGGTGAATCATCTTATGGGCGCCTCTGGTCTGCGTTGATGGTTTTTCTGTTGATTTGATACAGGATTGGAGATCATAAAAGCCCCTACCATTAGGCGACGTTCAATTTTGTTTTGATTCCTGTGGCCATAAGCAACACTGACCTCCTTCTTTCTAATGAAGGGTTTCTTCATCGTGCTTGAGGATGCATCCCTTTGAATCTTTCCACTCTTAAAACCGGCTTCTACCCGCTCACCAGTCATGGCCAGCTCAGTAAATCCAACTGAAGAGCTTCCGATCAGATGGTTAAAGAATGGACCAGACAACGTGCCCAAGAACATATCCACCAACT
Source organism: Vicia faba (assembly GCA_948472305.1). NCBI lineage: Eukaryota > Viridiplantae > Streptophyta > Magnoliopsida > Fabales > Fabaceae > Vicia > Vicia faba. The sequence goes on from OX451735.1 coordinate 885,742,691, forward strand.
CGCTATCAAATAAAGGGGCTGGAATCTTCCTGCGAGATCCCTCCATTTTTGGGCATAATTTTTGAAACCCTCACCAGAATCCATAGATATACTTTGCAGTTGTGTTCGAGTTGGAGCTAGGTCAGCATTATACTGGTATTGCTTGTAAAAAGCAGCAGCCATATCTTCCCAATTGCGAATATTGGTTCCCTCCAACTGATAAAACCAATCCAACTGTGTCCCTGACAAACTTTCTTGGAAAAAATGTACCCATAGGTTCCTATCAGCAGTATGGGGTTTAATCTTCCTAACGTATGACCTTAAATGCAATTTAGGACAAGAGACACCGTCATATTTAGCAAATGTGGGGACCTTGAATTTCTACGGGATGACCACCCCTGAGACCAGTTCTAACTCTTCAAAATCCAGCCCTGGTACTCTCTGGATCTCCATAGCATTGAGGCGATCCTCCAGTTGTTTGTATTTATCATCAGTGGGACGATACTGTTCTTCAGAGTAGTTAGCTTCATCTTCACCCGACGAGGTTGCGAAATCTAGAGCTCGGTTGGCTGGTCCTCTGAATCTTCTTCCCAAATTCAAAATGCCGTATGGTTTCTTCGTCTTCTTCTTCTTATCTTTGATCATGAGAGCCTTCAGATCCTCTTGTCCTTTATCCAGAGCCATGAACATCTGTTGGAATTGAGTATTCTGTGCTTGAAGATCTTTTACTGTCTGTTCAATATCCATCTCACTGAAATAAATAGCAGAAAGATAAGGAGACCTGTTGTAAAAAACCTGTTTGTGTTATGATGAATTAAAATGCATATGCAAATGATTTCAAGGAAACTAGGAGATTTAAATTTGTTTAGACAACAGGAAACACACATTGTATTAATAAATCCAAGTTTGATTACATCATGCCTCTTGGGGCTTACAAAGAAGTAAATAAACACAAAATAAACTCCTAATACAAGAAGTTCGAGCGCATCCTTTTTGGCGCAATGTAGGCATTCAAACTTCGCTCTTCATGAAGCTGTCTCGTAAGCTCCAAAACCTTATTTTCACTCGCGTAGAATTGGGCTTCAAAGGTGTCTCGTTCTTCCTTCAGCTAGATCCAAGCTCTTTGTAAGTCTTCAAGAGAAGTAGGCATGGTAGGATGAAGGATAGCATAAGGAACATCTCCTTCAACTAATGGCTCCATGATGATAGGCAAAGTGGTAGGATATGGCATGCCGAGTCTTTGAGCACGAGTTCGTACCCACTTAAGATAAGGATCCAAAGGAATGGAGTTCTTATGCCCCAATGTCTTGCTATCCACTTTGTTTATCATTCTCCAAGCTCGTATGAACCTTTGACGGTAGCATTGGTTATCACCCTCATATTCGAATACCAAACCTTGGATGAGTGCATCATGAGGACCATCTCTTCGTGCATACCCAAATTGTCATAATGCAAGAGAAGGGTTATAGGTGATACCTCCCATAATGCCTAAGAGTGGGACATTAGGGAATTCCCCATAACGATCAATGATAGTAGTGTCCTCCAAGGATCGAGAATACCAATAAATGTCAGAGTGTGTGAGGGACATCATCCTTTGAGACCATGTCAAAACTTGCTCATTCTTCAACATTGATCGAGGTAGGTGTAAAGTAAAGCACTTAGCGAGTAGGGGAATGCAACATAAAAGAGTACCTCTTTTCTTCATGGTGCGAGTGTGGAAACAATGTAAAATGTCTCCAAGCAAAGTAGGTACAAGATTACGAGAGAGGAAGATCTTAATGGCATTCACATCTATGAATTGGTTCAGATTAGGAAATAGAACCAAACCATAGATTTGGAGGGCCAAAACATCTTCAAAAGCTTCTAAACCGATGAAGGGTATTTGATCAAGCACGGGCACTCCTAACATTTGAGAGAAATCTTCTAATGTAGGCACCAACTGATAGTCAGGAAAGGTGAAGCAATGATGCATGGGATCAAAAAAGGGGAAGAGCACACACATCATTTCTTCTTGGAAATTGTAGGTAGCCAAGTTGAAAAGTCTACCATATTTCTTGGTGAAGGGAGAATCTCCAGGCACTCTTGATGCTAACTCTTGTAATTGAGGGTGTGCTTTCACGAAGCTGATTCAGATGGTATTCCTTTGGATGGGATTCATGGCCTACAAAACAAAACAAAGATAAATTCCTAAATCCTTGAAATGGTTAGTGATAATGCTTATGATGTTATAATGTTTATGATGTTATGTATAGGTATGCAAAGCAAGCAAGTTGTTATGTACAAATAATCAATACACACAAAGCAGACAAGTCCTTAGGTTTAGGCTTGCATGGAGTTTGTAGGTAAGTACCCTCTTGAAGTTTAGTTGGATCAACCTATCCTAGAAAGTAACCGGGTTCTATGGGATCTCAATATCACTGACCTTTCTTTTAGGCATTGTCTCAGCATAATCAATCTTTTCTTGCGGCCGAGATATCCCAAAAGTCCGATCTCAATGAGTGTAGTATCGAGTATCAGCCAATCTTCAGCTTTACACCAAAGTCAATTATCTCACTACTTCCTAATGTCCAAGTTGTTTATAAGATTTTAAGGTCAGTTAGTGCTTCATGACGCTGCTCAGCGGCCCCGTATTCTCCTTGATTCAACACAAGGGATACCGGTACCAACAAATGTGCCACACTAACATAGCTATTGTTTCAACCATATCGGTCTACGTCGTACAGTTTCCACAATCTATTGCTACTTACCTAAAAGGTGTCCCAAATTCGGGTGGAGGATCAAAACAAGCCCAAACAAGGAACCATAATGTAAATCAAACAAGTCAAACAAGGAAAGCAAGTAAAGGTGATCTAGCCCTAAGGTAACCCCACTTTTAAGATATTTCCCCAGTAGAGTCGCTAGTTCTGTAATACGGTGGGAGAACTGACTTGGGTGTTTTGAGTTTGATAGTAATTGTAACGGATAGCAAGAGTCGCCACCGAATTTTCTTTTATCCAATAAGGAAATGCTGAAAAGAATAGAAAAGACCTTTCAAGATTATTTCTTGAGTTCGGGGAGTAGATTATGAAAAGGGAAGGTATTAGCACCCTTTTCATCCGTAGTTATATATGGGCTCTTAGTTGCTTGCTATATCACTTGCTTTTGTTTGAAAATGTTCTTGTGAAGTGGGTTTGAAAGTATTTTAAAAAAAATGTCTTTGTAATGATTCTCGTTTCTGTAAGAATGCATACAAAGTGTTGTTTTTAAAAATAGTTCAAAGAGGTTTTTGTGGAATGTGTTTTTGAAAGTGATTTTGAAAAATGTCTTTGTAATGTTTCTTGTTTCTATAAGAACGCCTACAAAATGCTTTGTCTTTTGAAAATGTTTCAAATGAAAGTGTTGGTGTATAAAATGTTTTTATTGTGAGAAAGTGAGTAACTAGGAGCATCCTACCTACTCAAAAGGTCTAATTTTCCATTCCTCCTCCTTTAGATGTTGCTATCTTACCATTGATTTGGTAAGAAGCCCCATCATTGGATGTGAAGGGACAGGCGTGGGACGTTTGTATAGTCATGAATAGCAATGTTGTGAGATATCTTAGCATTTCTATTGAGGGACTAACATCATTTGTAAGGTAACATTCGAAGCGTCATCGAGGGACTATGATCTTTTGATTATTTTTGCTAAAATGTCTCACATGTATATTATGACCATTTTCTCAAGGCAACAAGTGGAGTTAACCCTAGAGGTGCATGTGTACAAGTGTGTTTGATTGCATTCATTCTGTCTTGAATTTAGTGTTTTCTAAGCATTGGTTTTAATCTTGCCATACACACCCTAATTACTAGCATTTATATGAAAGCGATAAATTGCGGAAAGTAAATTTACTATGCTATTACATCACTTGGGGATGGGGATACAAATGTACAAATGGGGGATGCAAGAAATAAAATTCTAATTGTCTATTACAACCATATCGAATGTGAGTAAATGTACAAAAATTGGAATGAAAAGAAGATGAAATTTGTTTTGACTTTTATTTACATGAAAGGTTTTGATTAATTAAATTAATTATGAAAATAAAATATTTTTTGTGATATTTTTATATATTCATGAAATAAAACTTGTAAATAAATAGTGTGTAAAAAAAATCAACTCAAAAGGAGTTGTTTTGATTGGTTGAAAAATATTTGAAGTTTGTTAAAAAAATACAAAAAGAACCCAAACGAAAAGGCAAAAACTATTTTTGGTCCTGCCAAGGTTTGAACTCAGGTCCCTACACAGAAATGTTTTTTTTCGTTCGTGCTGTTTATACCACTGGGGTGGTCTGTTTCATCCGTTCATGAGGCAGCTTCAATTGGATACAAGGTAAACTTGTTTCATAATGTTTAAAGGTCCCATCTCTCCCCTTCGATTGCAGGAATACAAATCTTCCCCAGTTGAGATTCGAAAGGCTTCCTTGTTCAGTTAATCGAAGGATACACACAACCTGCCTAAAGTTTGGATATGAACCTAACAAAGGTAACTTTTGAAAGCTACAGGCCCAGTGGTTAACACAAATTTATTTGGAACCAAAATCCAAAGACTAAATATACATGGCAGTGATAATCGAAAGCTAAAGCATGGTCAATTTCCTAGATGTGATATCTACATTTTTTAGTTTATTTATAAGTACAAATGATATTTAAATGGAAAGTTCCAAGTTTAGAGGAACTTACCTCTTGAAGTGTCAATCGAAGGAGCTGTATATGACTTCCTTGATGGTGGATCAAACTTTGCTGGAACCTTCCTTGAGCTACTGGGACCACTTCTCTGCTTGAATCGAAAGGTTGGTATTTATGAGGAAATCGAAGGTTTTGTTATACTGTAGTTTTTAGGGGAGTGAATTGAAGGTTGCATTATACTACAGTTTATGGGAATGAATCGAAAGGTGCACTACTGAGATTTTTTGTGAAAAGTTTTAGAGTTTTGAAGGTTTGAGAATGTTGGAGAGTTTGAGGGTTTGAGAGTTTTTAGAGTGTTTGAGGATTTTATGATTTTTCTCTTCAGCAAAAATCTTGCCCCTTTCTTTGTCAATGGTTTCTCTATTTTTAGAGAAAAGGTTTGGGAGTTTGAACAAAGATATGGCTTGGTTGAAACGTGAATATTAAGCTATGTAAGATTTTCCATGATCCCAAGGTGAAGTACTAAAGTTGTTGGTTAAAAAGGGCTGACTTCCCTGACTTATGGTGAAGTACAATCAGGATTTAAGCAAAGCATGGGCTTAAGACAAAATTTCTACGAGCAAGTTTACCTTCATGAAAAATCTTTTGGACAAAGGCTTAAATACATGGATAATAACTTAATCCATAATGTAAGAAATTAATTATGGAGTGAAATACAAGCATTGAGGCATGTAAAGTAAGATCATGTAGCATGGCCTATGGATTTGATCAGTATTCCTTCGAAATTCTATTTTCGACTTGTGTGTCGAAGAGTTTTAGAAATGTATCAAAGAAGACTGCTTCGAAGGGAGAAAAATGCCCAAACGAAGCTTATAGATTAAACTTGCATCGAACGAGACTTCATGCTCAAACGGAGGACGTAACCCAAAATTTCATTCGAAGGCAGGCCATAAGCCCAAACGAAAGATGCATGCAGGAAGTCTAAATGCCTAAACGAATGAGGCATAAGAGGAAGGCCACATGCCCAAACGAAAGAGGCATGCAGGAAGTTTAAATTCCCAAATGAAAGAGGCATCAAAGGAGGTCCACATGCCCAAACGAAAGAGGCATGTAGAAAGTCTAAATGCCCAAACGAAAGAGGCATCAAAGGAAGGCCACATGCCCAAACGAAAGAGGCATGCAGGAAGTCTAAATGGCCAAATGAAAGAGGCATCAAAGGAAGGTCACATGCCCAAATGAAAGAGGCATGCATGAGGTCTAAATGCCCAAACAAAAGAGGCATTAAAGGAGGGCCACATGCCCAAACGAAAGAGGCATGCATGAAGTCTAAATGCCCAAACAAAAGAGGCATCAAAGGAGGGACACATGCCAAAACGAAAGAGGCATGCAGGAAGTCTAAATGCCCAAACGAAAGAGGCATCAAAGGAGGGCCACATGCCAAAAAGAAAGATGCATGCAGGAAGTCTAAATGCCCAAACAAAAGAGGCATCAAAGGAGGGCCACATGCCCAAACGAAAGAGGCATGCAGGAAGTAAAATGTGCAATCGAAGGATACCCAAAAAAAGGCCTTTGCCTCCTGAATAAAATGAAGCTACTAGGAGGTCATCAACTTTCTGAATAAAAGGTTGTTATTTCAAAGGGAAACAAATTCTCAGTCGAAGCTTGCATGCAGGGGAGAGTTCAGTCGAAGTTAAGCATGAACCAAAGCAAACTTGATTTTTTCTTCAATTTTGTCAGAAAAATCATATTTATCTGCTTTGCTCTTTCAATGGTTTCCTTTTTTACCTGATGCTTGGAAATCCAACATAATCCTTGGAAATCACAAGGGCACTAAAAATCTAATTGTACTTGTTCAAATTTGAACTTTTGAAAATCCTTGTGAGGAAATGTCTTGAGAAATCAGAGGGAAAATTTTGGGGTACAACATGGTCGAACACAATACCCTGGATAAGAGCATCATAAGGACCGTCTCTTTAATCATAATCAAACTGTCGTAAAGTCGGAGAAGGGTTGTAAGTAATACCTCCCATAATGCCAAGGAACGGAACATTAGGGAATTCCCCGCAGCGGTCAATGATAATAACATCCTCCAGAGATCGGGAACACCAATAGATATCCGAATAAGAGAGCGGTATCATCCTTTGAGACCACCTCAAACCTTGTTCATTCTTCAATACTGGTCAGGGAAGGTGCGAAATAAACCACCTTGATAACAGAGGTATGCAATACATAAGAGTCCCTCGCTTCCTCATGGTACGAGTATGAAGAGAATGCAAAATGTCTCCGAGCAAAGTAGGCACGAGATTACGACTGAGGAAAATTTGACAGTGTTCACATCTATGAGTTGGTCTGGATTAGGGAAAAGTACTAACCCATAGATTATAAGAGCCAAGATCTCTTCCAAATCTTGAAAACTCATAGCATCTAGAAATAGATGAGTCTTCTCTAATACAAATTTAGCTAGAAAACCCTTGACTCCACTCCTTGTTTTCCAATTAGCTACAATGCCGAATCACTTCAAATATAAGGCTGATGCAATTTCTTCAGGTTGTGAATATTTCTCTAAACTAGTGAAAGGTATTTGATTAAGAACAAGCACTCCTAGTAATTGAGAAAACTCCTCCATTGTGGGTACCAATTGATAATCGGGAAAGGAGAAGCAGTGATGTATAGGATCAAAGAACTGGAATAAAACACTCATCATTTCTTCTTCAAAACCCGAGGTAACCAAACTGAGTAGTCGACCATGCCTTTTGATGAATGAAGAACTTTTGGGAATCTTAAGACTAACTCTTTAAGTTGAGGAGGCACTCTTACAAAGTTGATCCGAATAGAGTTTCTGCGAGCGGAGGCCATATCTAAAAAATAGAACAAAGATAAATCCACAGGTCCTTAAAATGGTTAGTGAAAATGATATGGCATGATGTCACGATGTTTGTTGTACCCCCAATATTTCCCCTAAGATCCCTCTATAATCTCATATCAACCCAATCACAACAAGATCACATTAGGGTTTGGTTTTTCTCCTTATCTTTAGCTTTGCTCATGGGGAATCACCAAGCACCTTGACTTGTATATTGTGATCATCTATGTTTTGTATTGATTAACTTTTAACTAATAAATACAATGAATTTTTTACCTAATTGATGATATTATAGGTGAAAGCACAACACATTCCATCAAGTTGATCTATAGGCTCGTGAGTTTATTTCCACTCCTTCTTCAACAAAGCTCATTGAGATTCAAGCCTCATCATTGAATATATTTTGAATTAATATCATGACAAAGTCTATTATGATTCATCATGCCTCAAGTTGTCAAAGATAGTTTAAATATATAAGGGTTGATTGAAGAAATTTGACCTAATTGGGCGAGTTCTTGATTTCTTGTTCACAAGTGCACTTTTCCCTCAATTCTTAATATTTGGAAGTGGTTATGGTTGATATGGTTTCTGATTATCATCCTAAAAACCTTCTATTTACAAGACAAAAGTATTTGTGCAAGAAAGTTTGTCAAAATTGAAAAGGGTTTCCAAAGCATTTTGTTGCTCTAGGAGTTAGGGTTTTAGAATTCTAAGGACTATATATTTCTCATCTTTTGGTATTTTTGAGTGATTCCAAAGACATGCTTCTCTTTATAAGGTTATCAACAAATCACTTCAAAACTTTCAAGAAACTTTTATGTTGATAATTCCTAATGATTTATAAAGATTACAAGTCCTCTAGATAAGCCATCAAATTCCCTTGTGTGGCTTCAAAAGATCATAACTTGGTTAACTTTTATCTCCTTAATCCTATTAATTTTTCCACAATGATCTTAAAGGTGTGAAATTCAACTCTTCTTTTATGTGCAAAGCTTGAAAATGGATGGAAGATGCTCTAAGGATTCAAAATATTATAGGTCATCTCATGAATTTTCATCAACTTCACAAAGTCATAACTTTCTCAATTTTTGGAGTTTTTAAATGTTTCAAGTCTTAAAATGTCATTAAAGAGATCTAATCCATGCCATATTTTTAGGTCAAGAGAAAATTTTAAATGGAAGGCCATGTTTGGATGCAAGACATTATAGGTCACATTTGAAGAAAAACTTACAAAATTTCTAAGTACAAAAAGTAAGCATTTTTTCCAACTTTGACTCATCACAACTTTCAGCTCAAGCATCCATTTAATTCCACTTTTGCACATTGCAAATTTTGTGATATCATATTTCCAAGGCATCAATAATCAAGTCCTAAGGTTCCTTAAATCGTGCACACCATTGATTCAAAGATGGTACCTTGAGACTGAAGTTTCCTCCTAAGTTAGAATTTGAAATCCATGATTTGGCCTCTAAACACAAAATTTCTGTGCGTTTTTACTTCTAATCATGTTTAGCAATCTTCCAGAAGTGATTAGCACCTTGAAACGCAAGTTTTGGTTGAGTTTTGAGCAAAATAGAAGTCACACTTTTCTTGTTTGCAACTTCACACGATTTCCCTCCAAACTTCATCATTTCACACGCTTAAGCATTCCATTATCTTCCTTATAAATAGAGGGTCATACCAAATTCATTTTCTCAAGCTTAGATAACCATAATCACCCCGCCAAACTCTCTCTTCAACCCACTTTTATGTAACTTCGAATTTGGTTTTATAACTTTCCTCAATCCATTTTCTGTCAATTATTCATCCTTAAACTTCATTGAAGCTAACAGAAAAAGAACCAAGCTCTAAGACTCCCTAAATCGTGCTAGCCAAGTCAATTTTCATAGCTCTGAATTTGAACTTCAATAGGTAGATTCCTTCATCAATTCTATCAAACTTTGGTACAATAATTAAGCTCTCATCATTATGATTATAGTCGCAACATTTGTTTTCAACTGGAAGTGAGTTTTGGCCATGAATTTTCAAATCCCTTTTTAAATCTTTCTTTCTGAAACGACTGAGCTATACCTTACATAAATTTTTCGCGAGGATACCATTAGACGTCTTGAAGAGACAAAGCGAATGGTACCAGTCTCGAGCTCTAATTTTTCCATTTCATGAACCTGTAAATCACATGGACAGAGGTTGAAGACGACCTACGTGTCCGTCTTCAACCAATGAGAATTTGCCACACATTTTTTCAAATCTTATTTAATAGTTGATCACATGTTTTATTCATTAAGGATCATGATATACACACCGCGTATGATCCATTGGATTAGTTTAATAACGCGTTTTGACTCTCATCCAATGGTCTATATTTTTTGACTTTATTTTTTATTTCTGATTTTTTATATTTAATTGTTTTAAACTTCAAAAAATCATAGAAAATTCATTTGACTCAAAAATCATGAAAAATTCACAAAACTATTTTCAAATATTCTCTTTCTAATTTTTATTTTTCATAATTTTTTTCAGGTTTGGTATTTTTCATGATTTTTTCTTTGTTTTGGTCTTTTTTTTAATTGCTTAAAAATAGTTTTTGACATTTTTTAATTCTGAAAAAATTCATCAAAATTATTTTTCTTATTTTTTAACTTCAAAATTTTTTTAGAGTTTTATTTTGACTTCTACTATTTTTGATCTTTTTTTAACTTATTTGAGTAATTTTAATTAGTTTAAAAATACTTTTCTGATTTGAAAAATTAACAAAAAATTTAAAAAAATATTTGAGGTCATCTTAAATGCAATTTTATTTTTGTATATATTATGACCTTTTGACTTTTGATCATGTACTTCATTAACATCATTGTATCTTTGGTGTTGAGTTTAACTTCACCAAAATGGATGAATGATTTTAATGATAGTTTGATTAAATTTTTATTTCAAATATATCCCTTCCCTCTTCATCTCATTCTCTTCTTATTGTGATACATGTTGTTAGAGGATGATACACATATCATCTCTTCAAATATATGGCACATAAATTGCTATTGACCGGTCTCAAAATATGTGCAACTTCTATATAAGTCCACTTACGATTGCTTAACATAGCGCAAAATCTTGTCCCAATTTAAGAAATGATCATTCATGGCCCAAACCTATGTTTGCAAGCTCAAGTATGTTAATTTGAAACATTTGATCCAATAATCTTGAGATTCATTATTAGGAGGCTTTGGTCTTATCAATACTCTAATGAATCTTTATAAGCTTTAAGTTAACACCTACCTTAACCGCTGTTTAACACTGGGCTCTAAGTTAACACCTACCTTGACTTCTTTTCTGTCCTCTTCAGTACCCAAGTTCACTGTCTCAACTGGCTCCTCATGAGGATGTATTGCCCTTTCTTCCTATTGTAACAGTCTGACAAGCTCTCTTGATACCTCACAATCTTCCTCACCTTCGTCCTCAGCTCGGTCGATTGGATTTTCAAAGTCATAATAAGCAATAGCAGAATTGTTACAAATGGGATCCCAAGTGGATGTGGATCTACATTTTGATATGTGAGTGTGTGTAAGAGCATAGCTATTTTTGATAAAGTTAAAAGTAGAAGAAGAAAACAAAGAGCATAAAAATTTGTATGCAAAAATGTCTCATGATTTATTAATGACATATGAATATGAAGTAACAACCCTCACAGGTGGACCATTGTGCCTCGGGTAAGACACAAGGTTTTAAAGGTTAAATTGTTTAAATATTACAAGTCCAAAAATTTAAAAGACAATTACTCTTGAACAAAAGTAATAGAAACAAAGTCTTTGGCCTCCCAATTGTTGAGTCCACCACTGATGGTTGGGAAAATCCACTCGTCCATGTCACAATTGCTATCACTGTCTTCCAATGCATTGACTCCATGATTGCTGATGTGTAATGGTGTTCCCCCAGCGCGAGTACGTCGAACAGCTCTTTGGGCCTCCGAAGTAAAACCCATATCAAATTTGTTAGATTTGTATGGAATATTCGGAAGTTGACCCCAAATGGTACATCAACCTTCCTCAACTACTTCTTTAGCATCCTTCAGAGAATCCATTTTTAATAGAGGTCTGGTAATCTTTGGAGCTTTGGTAGAAGTATTGGTTGCAACAACTGTCTGTGGAACCTCCTCAAAATTCTGATAGGGGGTCTTGTGATACGGTGGGAGAACTGACTTGAGGTTTTGCATTTGTGTTCGCAAATGTTTCAGTTTAGCAAAAGTCTCCACCGACTTTTTATTTTATCCTAAGGAAAGGTCAAAAAGCACAGGAAAGACCTTTGAGATGTTTTCTTGGGTTCGAGGAGTAGATTATGAAAAGGGAAGGTGCAAGAACCCTTTTCATCCATGGTTATCCATGGGCTCTTAGTTACTTGTTTAGATCACTTGCTTTGCTTTTCCAATTGTTTGAAATGGTGCTTTGTGTGTGGTTTTGAAAGATGTTTTGAAAAGAGGCCATCGTTGTGGCAACCTTTGTAATGATTCTTGTTTGAATATATACGAAGATGTTTTTGTCTTTTGAAAAGATTTCAATGTTTGAAAATTTGTTTTTTGGGAAATGTTTTGAAATTGTGTTGTGATGTGTGTTTGAAAAATAGCAAGGATGTTTTGCAAGGTTTGATCAAGTAACTAAGAGTTATCTACCCCATTTTACTCAAAGATCCTTCCTAATGTTTTTAACCCTTTTGACAGTGTTGTTTCACCATTGCATTTGGTGAATAACCTTGTGTTAGGAAGTTAAACGGGACAGGTGCGGGTCATCGTATAGACCATGATAGCAATTGTGTCAAGTATCTTTGGCAAATTTTTGAGGGACTTGATCATTTTTGTTTAGGCAACCAAGATAGCGTCATCGAGGGACTATGATCTTTTGTTTTGTTTTTGTTTTGCCAAAGTACCCAACATGCATAACATGGCCCATTTTTGAAGGTAGCAAGTGGATTGTAACCCTAGGGGTGCAAGTGTGCATTGTGTTTGATTTTCATGCATTTTTGTCTTTGATTAGGTCAAACTATTTGTTGATTTGGATTTTTGCATACAAACCCTAATTCTCTAATCATGGCATAATTGAAAGCGTAAAGTTCGAGAATTAAAATTCTAAGCCATTACAACATGATTATGAGAATGGGGGTACAATTTTGAATGGGGGGTATTTGACAAGAAATATAAATCCTAATTTACTATTACATCCAAATTGAATCACAATGCATAAATATTTAAATGGACAATATTTAAATAAACAAAATAAATAAATATCAAATAATATGTATTATGCAAAAAGGTTTTTGTTTACCTATGTATGTAAAAGTATTTTTGATGTAAAAAAGTATAAAGAAATAAATAATAAAAAAAGATTAATTTTATTTGTTTAAGGGTAAATCCTAATTTCTTTAAGAAAATAAATACTATATATTATTTATATAAAAAAAATAATTAATATATGTAAAAATAAAATATGCATAGAAAAAGGTATTTTTAGTATGAATAATAATAAAAATGAAAATGTAATATTTTTTATATTTATTCTAAAGTATTTAATAAAATAAATATATATATATATATATATATATATATATATATATATATATATATATATATATATATATATATATATATATATATATATATATATATATATATATATATATATATATATATATATATATATATATATATATATATATATATATATATATATATATATATATATATATATATATATATATATATACATATATATATATATATATATATATATATATATATATATATATATATATATATATATATATATATATATATATATATATATATATATATATATATATATATATATGTATGTATATTAAATATATTAAATATGTATAATATAAAATAAAATATGTACAAAAATAAATTATATTTATAATAATATTTTCAGTGTGAATAAAATAAGAAATAAAAATAAAAGTATGATTTCTATATTATTTTCAAGTTTAAATAAATAATAAAAGTATCCAAATGCTTTTTATCTTAGAAAAATTAAAATAAAATGCCAAATAAATGTGAAAAAATTGTAAAAATATTTTTGAGCATTATTTATGTTTGGAAATAAATAAACAAAATCAGAAATGAAAATAAAAATGCAAAAATATGAAAATACAAGAAATTGGGCCAGACGGTGCAAAAATGAAAAGAGGGGGTGTCAAGAGTGAGTCAGGCCAAGCCCAACCCACCACTTCATCTTCTTGCTCTAGCATTTGAAAAATACGCGCGCGCCTGTACAAACTTGGAACATCTTGTATACGTGATCTATTGCAAAAACACACAACATCAAACTTCTAGAGAATTTCAAGACGATTACAACCATATAAAAAACTAATCCTAACTCTCAAAGACCAGAGAGAATTTCTCTGGCCCTAAAATCTGACCTAGTTTTTTCAGCATGTTCATGGATGAAATTCTCCTAGCACACTTAATATAAATGAAAACTGAGCATATGTACAGCTTCATGGAAATGAACACTATTTTTTATTCACAAACCTAAGGCTAAATGTTCCTAAATAGAGAGATAGAAAGTGAAGAAAAACTTGTTTTCAGTTGGATTCGTGTAGGGAAATACAATGCTTTTCAATAAGTTTTGAGATGTCTGGTAGCTTGCTTGAACTTCACTTGACCTTTTTCAATAGCTAGCTTGCCTTGAATATTCTTGAATCAGCCTATGGAACTCAACCTGCACAAGCTCAAAATGAAAATGGTGAACACTGTAAATGGAGTTACAGTTGGTATTTGAGGTTTGGGATAGCTTGAGTGAGTTGAATGGAAGGTGTTTGAAGTAACTTGGGGCAAAACGCACGAGCCAAATGAGCTATGGAACTCAAGTTGCAGCACCTGCCCTGTTTTGCCAAAAGAATGTGATTTCTGGATATGGGAGGTTTTGAGGCTCAAGCACTCGTGTTTCTTGCTCAAAGGGTTGTGTGAAAGATGTTTGAAGTGTTTGTGTAAGTTAACATTGGCTGGTTTTTAAGTTCTAAGGATTTTGACAAGTTTCTTGTTTTTGAAGCAAGAAAGTGGAATGAAGTTACAGGCCTGTACAAGCCATCTTATCACCTTGCACACAATCCTCTTGGCCCCTCTAATTAGTGGATTTTTTTAGCTGCAAGAGATTTGGCTCTATGCTCAAGGATTGGTGGTTTGACATAAAGCACACTTTTGCAAAAATGGAAATGTGCCTTTTACCATTTTGGGATTAATCTTGTGTACAATACCCTAATGACCAAGACAATGTATTAGCTCAATGGATTTGCATTAAATTATGGAGTTTGAAGTGGTTTAGAGGCCTGCAAACTAGTGTAAGGCATGCTGGCTTGAAAATGCAACTTGTATGAACATGAATTTGCCATGGATGAAAAGTGAGTTTTTGCCAACTTCAAGCCTTTGATTCTCCCTAACCACAAATGTGTTTGAGGAGTTCTTGGACAATTTGGAAATCTTGTAACATTCTCTATAATCCATATTTCAAATGAAACTTGAGATTCCAAGTGGAACTATGTGGAAAATGGCCAAGAAGATAGGGCAAAATCCTGCCTAAACTAGGGCAAAATATCTCTAAGTTAAAAGTTTTAGGGACCCTTGTTCCAAAACTCATAACTTGAGATCCAAGCTTATTTTGAGAAAACTTTGTGAATCAAAGTTGTATACTTTGTGGAGGACTACAACTTTCATGTTGTAAATTTTGTTTGAATCCATTTTCATCATGGTGAAAATGTGGGGCAAAGTTAGGAAAAATTAAGAAAATTTCATAACTTAGAAAAATTCTAAGTTATGAAATTTTTCAACTTTAAACCCTAATTTGCAATTTTGGGTTTCTTGATGAACAAGTTTCATATTTTGACACATATTGATGAAAAATGACCCTTGGCACTTGATTTTGACCAAAAAGTCAAAGTTTGACTTTTCAGTGTACATTCAAATTTTGATCAGTTGACTGGAAAATTCATCTGTCAATCCCATGCACTTGAGATCTTTTGAACTTGTTGAATAAGTCAAGATGATGTCATTGAGTCCTTGAGTCCATGGTTGAACCTAATTTGCCATTGGTTAGGTCAAAAAGTCAGAAATTGCCTTTGTACAGTCAAAACCCTAAAAATGACCATTTTGCCCTTTTGGTGATCTGATCAAATTTCTTGCGGAATTATGGTCCAAACTTGATCAAATGGTTCATATGAGTTCATAATGTTGATGTGGGTCAAAATTCATGAGGTTTGACTGTAAATTGGCCACAGTTGACTTTTTCCCTAATACAGCTGATTTCTAGGTCAACTGTCCAATTGACTGGGCAAAAATTTGATTCAAGGCTTGAAACTTGGTATGGACAAACTTATGAGTCCAATATGTAGTATGAAAGTCAATTTGAGCATTGAAGGTCCAAAAATCCTTTTGCAAACTCAAACCCTAATTTAGATCATCAGTGCAAGGATATGTCTTGAGCAGAGCAAACCCTAGCTTGATCTTGAGTTCCAAGAGCCTTGTGATGAGAAATATTGATAAAATGAGAGGGACAATTTTTGGGTACAACAGGACTCAATGAACTCACCGTCCATTTCAAAATACTTGAAAGGGTTCAGGTGGCTAACCATGTATTCCTCCTCCCCATGGACTGTGATAATCTTTCCCTTGACTGGGTGCTTCAACATCTGATGTAGGGTAGAAGTGACAACACCAGCCCCATGGATCCAGGGTCGACCCATTAAACAGGAATACGATGGGCAAATATCCATCACTTAGAGGGTTGAATCAAAAGTCTGAGTTCCAACTTTGATAGGGATGTCCACTTCCCCGTGCACCGTTCTTTTAGAACCATCTAAGGCCCTCACCACAATGTTGTTGGGCTTCAATGTGATTCCTTCTCAATCTAACCGATCAAGAGCATTCTTGGGTAAGATATTCAATGACGAACCTGTATCCACTAGAACATGGGCTAGTGTAGTCCCCCTGCACTCAATGGAGACATACGAGGCTTCATTGTGTTTCCTTTCCTTGGAAGTTAAATCAACGTCAGAAAAACCCAGTCCATTATCAGCAGTTAGACTGGCCACACAAATCTCGAATTGATCAACAGAGGTCTCTTGGGGCATGTGGGCGGTCTTCAGAAGTTTCAATAAAGCCTTAGCATGGACCTTAAAGCACAAAAGTAAGGCCAACATTGATATTTTTGAGGGGGTCTGCCCCAACTGCTCCATGACATTATAATCACTTTTCTTGATTATCTTTAATATCTCTTCCATTTCCTTCTTAGAAGCCTCAGGAATGACTTCTGGATGCGCCTTCGTCTGGACAGGCTCAACCAATACCTCTTTGCCCTGTGTCTTGACCGACTCGGTAGTAGGCATAACAGCAGGGCTAGCAGTGGGAATAACCATGGGAATACTGACAGGAGAAGCAGCAGGAATGATCACAGGAGTTACAATGGTCTTTGGAGAGATCTCGGGGGAGAAAACTCTTCCCGTTCTTGTTAACTTACTAGTCCCAATGATATTGTCGATGTCAGGATCAGTACCTTCAGCAACTTTGTCTTTGATAGCCAACAGGTCTTGCTTGATGCCATGGTAATAGGCGTCAGCCATAATTCCAAGGAACAACTTTATCCAAGGAATATGGTATTGGCCCCGGCATGGTGATGATTAGGGGAGAAAACTTTGGAACAGATGTAATCCTGATGGGTCTTTTGGTGGAGACCCTGGGAGGATTGTCGGAAATGGTGATTATTGAAACATCTTCACATGAATTTATGGTAAGAGGAACTTTCTCGAACAAGATTTCTTTGTTAACCATCAGGCTCTAGACGCCCATCTTTAGTAACAAACAGCCATCTGGTAGAGACATACATAAGTGACAACTTTCATCACAGCCCAGAAATAAACTGACTTGCAAGAGATTAAGTTTAACATTCAAAAGGGGAGTACTTAATTCATCCAGAGGAAACAAAACGGTCATCATCAACAGTATTGAAACCTTGGCCATGTTTGGGCATTGGAGCTGTTATTACATTAGGTGTTTCTAGAGGGTCAAACTCAATCTCTTTCCCCTTGATAAGGTCTTGTACCTTATTTTTCTAAGCCCAACAATCGTTTGTATCATGCCCCGAACTTTCAGAATGATAGGCACATAGAGCATTCGGGTTGTAGCAGGGAGAAGCAATATTAGAGTTCTTGTGAGCTTCCCTTAGAGTCACCAGATTGTACTTCAACAGATGTGGAAAAACCTGGGATAAGGTCATGTTGATCTGGGTGAATCATCTTATGGGCGCCTCTGGTCTGCGTTGATGGTTTTTCTGTTGATTTGATACAGGATTGGAGATCATAAAAGCCCCTACCATCAGACGACGTTCAATTTTGTTTTGATTCCTGTGGCCATAAGCAACATTGACCTCCTTCTTTCTAATGAAGGGTTTCTTCATCGTGCTTGAGGATGCATCCCTTTGAATCTTTCCACTCTTAAAACCGGCTTCTACCCGCTCACCAGTCATGGCCAGCTCAGTAAATCCAACTGAAGAGCTTCCGATCAGATGGTTAAAGAATGGACCAGACAACGTGCCCAAGAACATATCCACCAACTCACTATCAAATAAAGGGGCTGGAATCTTCCTGTGAGATCCCTCCATTTTTGGGCATAATTTTTGAAACCCTCACCAGAATCCATAGATATACCTTGCAGTTATGTTCAAGTTGGAGCTAGGTCAGCATTATACTGGTATTGCTTGTAAAAAGCAGCAGCCATATCTTCCCAATTGCGAATATTGGTTCCCTCCAACTGATAAAACCAATCTAACCGTGTCCCTGACAAACTTTCTTGGAAAAAATGTACACATAGGTTCCTATCAGCAGTATGGGGTTTAATCTTCCTGACGTATGACCTTAAATGCAGTTTAGGACAAGAGACACCGTCATATTTAGCAAATGTGGGGACCTTGAATTTCTACGGGATGACCACCCCTGAGACCAGTCCTAACTCTTCAAAATCCAGCCCTGGTACTCTCTGGATCTCCATAGCATTGAGGCGATCCTCCAGTTGTTTGTATTTATCATGAGTGGGAGGATACTATTCTTCAGAGTAGTCAGCTTCATCTTCACCCGACGAGGTTGTGAAATCTAGAGCTCGGTTGGCTGGTCCTCTGAATCTTCTTCCCAAATTCAAAATGCCGTATGGTTTCTTCGTCTTCTTCTTCTTATCTTTGATCATGAGAGCCTTCAGATCCTCTTGTCCTTTAGCCAGAGCCATGAACATCTGTTGGAATTGAGTATTCTGTGCTTGAAGATCTTTTACTGTATGTTCAATATCCATCTCACTGAAATAAATAGCAGAAAGATAAGGAGACCTGTTGTAAAAAACCTGTTTGTGTTATGATGAATTAAAATGCATATGCAAATGATTTCAAGGAAACTAGGAGATTTAAATTTGTTTAGACAACAGGAAACACACATTGTATTAATAAATCCAAGTTTGATTACATCATGCCTCTTGGGGATTACAAAGAAGTAAATAAACACAAAATAAACTCCTAATACAAGAAGTTCGAGCGCATCCTTTTTGGCGCAATGTAGGCATTCAAACTTCGCTCTTCATGAAGCTATCTCGTAAGCTCCAAAACCTTCTTTTCACTCGCGTAGAGTTGGGCTTCAAAGGTGTCTCGTTCTTCCTTCAGCTAGATCCAAGCTCTTTGTAAGTCTTCAAGAGAAGTAGGCATGGTAGGATGAAGGATAGCATAAGGAACATCTCCTTCAACTAATGGCTCCATGATGATAGGCAAAGTGGTAGGGTATGGCATGCCGAGTCTTTGAGCACGAGTTCGTACCCACTTAAGATAAGGATCCAAAGGAATGGAGTTCTTATGTCCCAATGTCTTGCTATCCACTTTGTTTATCATTCTCCAAGCTCGTATGAACCTTTGACGGTAGCATTGGTTGTCACCCTCATATTCGAATACCAAACCTTGGATGAGTGCATCATGAGGACCATCTCTTCGTGCATACCCAAATTGTCGTAATGAAAGAGAAGGGTTATAGGTGATACCTCCCATAATGCCTAAGAGTGGGACATTAGGGAATTCCCCATAACGATCAATGATAGTAGTGTCCTCCAAGGATCGAGAACACCAATAAATGTCAGAGTGTGTGAGGGACATCATCCTTTGAGACCATGTCAAAACTTGCTCATTCTTAAACGTTGATCACGGTAGGTGTAAAGTAAAGCACTTAGCGAGTAGGGGAATGCAACATAAAAGAGTACCTCTTTTCTTCATGGTGCGACTGTGGAAACAATGTAAAATGTCTCCAAGCAAAGTAGGTACAGGATTATGAGAGAGGAAGATCTTAATGGCATTCACATCTATGAATTGGTTCGGATTAGGAAATAGAACCAAACCATAGATTAGGAGGGCCAAAACATCTTCAAAAGCTTCTAAACCGATGAAGGGTATTTGATCAAGCACGGGCACTCCTAACAGTTGAGAGAAATCTTCTAATGTAGGCACCAACTGATAGTCAGGAAAGGTGAAGCAATGATGCATGGGATCAAAGAAGTGGAAGAGCACACACATCATTTCTTCTTGGAAATTGTAGGTAGCCAAGTTGAAAAGTCTACCATATTTCTTGGTGAAGGGAGAATCTCCAGGCACTCTTGATGCTAACTCTTGTAATTGAGGGTGTGCTTTCACGAAGTTGATTCAGATGGTATTCCTTTGGATGGGATTCATGGCCTACAAAACAAAACAAAGATAAATTCCTAAATCCTTGAAATGGTTAGTGAGAATGCTTATGATGTTATGATGTTTATGATGTTATGTATAGGTATGCAAAGCAAGCAAGTTGTTATGTACAAATAATCAATACACATAAAGCAGACAAGTCCTTAGGTTTAGGCTTGCATGGAGTTTGTAGGTAAGTACCCTCTTGAAGTTTAGTTGGATCAACCTATCCTAGAAAGTAACCGGGTTCTAGGGGATCTCAATATCACTGACCTTTCTTTTAGGCATTGTCTCAGCATAATCAATCTTTCCTTGCGGCCGAGATATCCCAAAAGTCCGATCTCAATGAGTGTAGTATCGAGTATCAGCCAATCTTCAGCTTTACACCAAAGTCAATTATCTCACTACTTCCTAATGTCCAAGTTGTTCAATTAAGATTTTAAGGTCAGTTAGTGCTTCATGACGCTGCTCAGCGGCCCCGTATTCTCCTTGATTCAACACAAGGGATACCGGTACCACCAAATGTGCCATACTAACATAGCCATTGTTTCAACCATATCGGTCTATGTCGTACAGTTTCCACAATCTATTGCTACTTACCTAAAAGGTGTCCCAAATTCGGGTGGAGGATCAAAAAAAGCCCAAATAAGGAACCATAATGTAAATCAAACAAGTCAAACAAGGAAAGCAAGTAAAGGTGATCTAGCCCTAAGGTAACCACACTTTTAAGATATTTCCCCAGTAGAGTCGCCAGTTCTGTAATACGGTGGGAGAACTGACTTGGGTGTTTTGAGTTTGATAGTAATTATTACGGATAGCAAGAGTCGCCACTGAATTTTCTTTTATCCAATAAGGAAATGCTGAAAAGAATAGAAAAGACCTTTCAAGATTATTTCTTGAGTTCGGGGAGTAGATTATGAAAAGGGAAGGTATTAGCACCCTTTTCATCCGTAGTTATATATGGGCTCTTAGTTGCTTGCTAGATCACTTGCTTTTGTTTGAAAATGTTCTTGTGAAGTGGGTTTGAAATTATTTAAAATAAATGTCTTTGTAATGATTCTCGTTTCTGTAAGAATGCATACAAAGTGTTGTTTTTAAAAATAGTTCAAAGAGGTTTTTGTGGAATGTGTTTTTGAAAGTGATTTTGAAAAATGTCTTTGTAATGGTTCTTGTTTCTATAAGAACGCCTACAAAATGCTTTGTCTTTTGAAAATGTTTCAAATGAAAGTGTTGGTGTATAAAATGTTTTTATTGTGAGAAAGTGAGTAACTAGGAGCATCCTACCTACTCAAAAGGTCTAATTTTCCTTTCCTCCTCCTTTAGATGTTTCTATCTTACCATTGATTTGGTAAGAAGCCCCATCATTGGATGTGAAGGGACAGGCGTGGGACGTTTGTATAGTCATGAATAGCAATGTTGTGAGATATCTTAGCATTTCTATTGAGGGACTAACATCATTTGTAAGGTAACATTCGAAGCGTCATCGAGGGACTATGATCTTTTGATTGTTTTTGCTAAAACGTCTCACATGCATATTATGACCATTTTCTCAAGGCAACAAGTGGAGTTAACCCTAGAGGTGCATGTGTACAAGTGTGTTTGATTGCATTCATTTTGTCTTGAATTTAGTGTTTTCTAAGCATTGGTTTTAATCTTGCCATACACACCCTAATTACTAGCATTTATATGAAAGCGATAAATTGCGGAAAGTAAATTTACTATGCTATTACATCACTTGGGGATGGGGATACAAATGTACAAATGGGGGATGCAAGAAATAAAATTCTAATTATCTATTACAACCATATCGAATGTGAGTAAATGTACAAAAATTGGAATGAAAAGAAGATGAACTTTGTTTTGACTTTTATTTACATGAAAGGTTTTGATTAATTAAAGTAATTATGAAAATAAAATATTTTTTGTGATATTTTTATATATTCATGAAATAAAACTTGTAAATAAATAGTGTGTAAAAAAAATCAACTCAAAAGGAGTTGTTTTGATTGGTTGAAAAATATTTGAAGTTTGTTAAAAAAATACAAAGAACCCAAACGAAAAGGCAAAAAATGTTTTTGGTCCTACCAAGGTTTGAACTCAGGTCCCTACACAGAAATATTTTTTTTCGTTCGCGCTGTTTATACCACTGGGGTGGTCTGTTTCATCCGTTCATGAGGCAGCTTCAATTGGATACAAGGTAAACTTGTTTCTGAATGTTTAAAGGTCCCATCTCTCCCCTTCGATTGCAGGAATGCAAATCTTCCCCAGTTGAGATTCAAAAGGCTTCCTTGTCCAGTCAATCGAAGGATACACACAACCTGTCTAAAGTTTGGATATGAACCTAACAAAGGTAACTTTCGAAAGCTACAGGCCCAGTGGTTAACACAAATTTATTTGGCACCAAAATCCAAAGACTAAATATACATGGCAGTGATAATCGAAAGCTAAAGCATGGTCAATTTCCTAGATGTGATATCTACATTTTTTATTTTATTTATAAGTACAAATGATATTTAAATGGAAAGTTCCAAGTTTAGAGGAACTTACCTCTTGAAGTGTCAATCGAAAGAGCTGTATATGACTTCCTTGATGGTGGATCAAACTTTGCTGGAACCTTCCTTGAGCTACTGAGACCACTTCTCTGCTTGAATCGAAAGGTTGGTATTTATGAGGAAATCGAAGGTTTTGTTATACTGTAGTTTTTAGGGGAGTGAATCGAAGGTTGCATTATACTACAGTTTAGGGGAATGAATCGAAAGGTGCACTACTGAGATTTTTTGTGAAAAGTTTTAGAGTTTTGAAGGTTTGAGAATGTTGGAGAGTTTGATGGTTTGAGAGTTTTTAGAGTGTTTGAGGATTTTATGA
Organism: Vicia faba; assembly: GCA_948472305.1. Classification (NCBI taxonomy): domain Eukaryota; kingdom Viridiplantae; phylum Streptophyta; class Magnoliopsida; order Fabales; family Fabaceae; genus Vicia; species Vicia faba. The sequence continues at coordinate 885,765,778 of OX451735.1, forward strand.
TTTTTCTCTTCAGCAAAAATCTTGCCCCTTTCTTTGTCAATGGTTTCTCTATTTATAGAGAAAAGGTTTGGGAGTTTGAACAAAGATATGGCTTGGTTGAAACGTGAATATTAAGCTATGTAAGATTTTCCATGATCCCAAGGTGAAGTACTAAAGTTGTTGGTTAAAAAGGGTTGACTTCCCTGACTTATGGTGAAGTACAATCAGGATTTAAGCAAAGCATGGGCTTAAGACAAAATTTGTACTAGCAAGTTTACCTTCATGAAAAATCTTTTGGACAAAGGCTTAAATACATGGATAATAACTTAATCCATAATGTGAGAAATTAATTATGGAGTGAAATACAAGCATTGTGGCCTGTAAAGTAAGATCATGTAGCATGGCCTATGGATTTGATCAGTATTCCTTCGAAATTCTATTTTCGACTTGTGTGTCGAAGAGTTTTAGAAATGTATCAAAGAAGACTGCTTCGAAGGGAGAAAAATGCCCAAACGAAGCTTATAGATTAAACTTGCATCGAACGAGACTTCATGCCCAAATGGAGGACGTAACCCAAAATTTCATTCGAAGGCAGGCCATAAGCCCAAACGAAAGATGCATGCAGGAAGTTTAAATGCCTAAACGAAATAGGCATCAAAGGAAGGCCACATGCCCAAACAAAAGAGGCATGCAGGAAGTTTAAACTCCCAAATGAAAGAGGCATCAAAGGAGGTCCACATGCCCAAACGAAAGAGGCATGCAGAAAGTCTAAATGCCCAAACGAAAGAGGCATCAAAGGAAGGCCACATGCCCAAACGAAAGAGGCATGCAGGAAGTCTAAATGGCCAAATGAAAGAGGCATCAAAGGAAGGTCACATTCCCAAATGAAAGAGGCATGCAGGAGGTCTAAATGCCCAAACAAAAGAGGCATCAAAGGAGGGCCACATGCCCAAACGAAAGAGGCATGCATGAAGTCTAAATGCCCAAACAAAAGAGGCATCAAAGGAGGGACACATGCCAAAACGAAAGAGGCATGCAGGAAGTCTAAATGCCCAAACGAAAGAGGCATCAAAGGAGGGCCACATGCCAAAAAGAAAGATGCATGCAGGAAGTCTAAATGCCCAAACAAAAGAGGCATCAAAGGAGGGCTACATGCCCAAATGAAAGAGGCATGCAGGAAGTAAAATGTGCAATCGAAGGATACCCAAAAAAGGCCTTTGCCTCCTGAATAGAAGGAAGCTACCAGGAGGTCATCAACTTTTTGAATAAAAGGTTGTTATTTCAAAAGGAAACAAATTCTCAGTCGAAGCTTGCATGTAGGGGAGAGTTCAGTCCAAGTTAAGCATGAACCAAAGCAAACTTGTTTTTTTCTTCAATTTTGTCAGAAAATTATATTTATCTGCTTTGCTCTTTCAATGGTTTCCTTTTTGACCTGATGCTTGGAAATCCAACATAATCCTTGGAAATCACAAGGGCACTAAAAATCTAATTGTACTTGTTCAAATTTGAACTTTTGAAAATCCTTGTGAGGAAATGTCTTGAGAAATGAGAGGGAAAATTTTGGGGTACAACATGGTCGAACACAATACCCTGGATAAGAGCATCATAAGGACCGTCTCTTTAATCATAATCAAACTGTCATAAAGCTAGAGAAGGGTTGTAAGTAATACCTCCCATAATGCCAAGGAACGGAACATTAGCGAATTCCCCGCAGCGGTCAATGATAATAACATCCTCCAGAGATCGGGAACACCAATAGATATCCGAATAAGAGAGCGGCATCATCCTTTGAGACCACCTCAAACCTTGTTCATTCTTCAATACTGGTCAGGGAAGGTGCGAAATAAACCACCTTGATAACAGAGGTATGCAATACATAAGAGTCCCTCGCTTCCTCATGGTACGAGTATGAAGAGAATGCAAAATGTCACCGAGCAAAGTAGGCACGAGATTACGACTGAGGAAAATTTTGACAGTGTTCACATCTATGAGTTGGTCTGGATTAGGGAAAAGTACTAACCCATAGATTATAAGAGCCAAGATCTCTTCCAAATCTTGAAAACTCATAGCATCTAGAAATAGCTGAGCCTTCTCTAATATAAATTTAGCTAGAAAACCCTTGACTCCACTCCTTGTTTTCCAATTAGCTACAATGCCGAATCACTTCAAATATAAGGCTGATGCAATTTCTTCAGGTTGTGAATATTTCTCTAAACCAGTGAAAGGTATTTGATTAAGAACAAGCACTCCTAGTAATTGAGAAAACTCCTCCATTGTGGGTACCAATTGATAATAGGGAAAGGTGAAGCAGTGATGTATAGGATCAAAGAACTGGAATAAAACACTCGTCATATCTTCTTCAAAACCCAAGGTAACCAAACTGAGTAGTCGAACATGCCTTTTGATGAATGAAGAACTTTTGGGAATCCTTAAGACTAACTCTTTAATTTGAGGAGGCACTCTTACAAAGTTGATCCGAATAGAGTTTCTGCGAGCGGAGGCCATATCTAAAAAATAGAACAAAGATAAATCCACAGGTCCTTAAAATGGTTAGTGAAAATGATATGGCATGATGTCACGATGTTTGTTGTACCCCCAATATTTCCCCTAAGATCCCTCTATAATCTCATATCAACCCAATCACAACAAGATCACATTAGGGTTTGGTTTTTCTCCTTATCTTTAGCTTTGCTCATGGGGAATCACCAAGAACCTTGACTTGTATATTGTGATCATCTATGTTTTGTATTGATTAACTTTTAACTAATAAATACAATGAATGTTTTACTTAATTGATGATATTATAGGTGAAAGCACAACACATTCCATCAAGTTGATCTATAGGCTCGTGAGTTTATTTCCACTCCTTCTTCAACAAAGCTCATTGAGATTCAAGCCTCATCATTGAATATATTTTGAATTAATATCATGACAAAGTCTATTATGATTCATCATGCCTCAAGTTGTCAAAGATAGTTTAAATATATAAGGGTTGATTGAAGAAATTTGACCTAATTGGACGAGTTCTTGATTTCTTGGTCACAAGTGCACTTTTCCCTCAATTCTTAATATTTGGAAGTGGTTATGGTTGATATGGTTTCTAATTATCATCCTAAACAACTTCTATTTACAAGACAAAAGTATTTGTGCAAGAAAGTTTGTCAAAATTGAAAAGGGTTTCCAAAGCATTTTGTTGCTCTAGGAGCTAGGGTTTTAAAATTCTAAGGACTATATCTTTCTCATCTTTTGATATTTTTGAGTGATTCCAAAGACATGATTCTCTTTATAAGGTTATCAACAAATCACTTCAAAACTTTCAAGAAAATTTTATGTTGATAATTCCTAATGATTTAGAAAGATTAGAAGTCCTCTAGATAGGCCATCAAATTCCCTTGTGTGGCTTCAAAAGATCATAACTTGGTTAACTTTTATCTCCTTAATCCTATTAATTTTTCCATAATTATCTTAAAGGTGTGAACTTCAACTCTTCTTTTATGTTCAAAGCTTGAAAATGGATGGAAGATGCTCTAAGGATTCAAAATATTATAGGTCATCTCATGAATTTTCATCAACTTCACAAAGTCATAACTTTCTCAATTTTTGGAGTTTTTAAATGTTTCAAGTCTTAAAATGTCATTAAAGAGATCTACTCCATGCCATATTTTTGGGTCAAGAGAAAATTTTAAATGGAAGGCCATGTTTGGATGCAAGACATTATAGGTCATTTTTGAAGAAAAACTTACAAAATTTCTAAGTACAAAAAGTAAGCATTTTTTCCAACTTTGACTCATCACAACTTTCAGCTCAAGCATCCATTTAATTCCATTTTTTCACATTGAAAATTTTGTGATCTCATATTTCTAAGGCATCAATAATCAAGTCTTAAGGTTCCTTAAATCATGCACACCATTGATTCAAAGATGGTACCTTGAGACTGAAGTTTCCTCCAAAGTTAGAATTTGAAATCCATGATTTGGCCTCTAAACACAAAATTTCTGTGCGTTTTTACTTCTAATCATGTTTAGCAATCTTCCAGAAGTGATTAGCACCTTGAAACGCAAGTTTTAGTTGAGTTTTGAGCAAAATAGAAGTCACACTTTTCTTGTTTGCAACTTCACACGATTTCCCTCCAAACTTCATCATTTCACACGCTTAAGCATTCCATTATCTTCCTTATAAATAGAGGGTCATACCAAATTCATTTTCTCAAGCTTAGATAACAATAATCATCCTGCCAAACTCTCTCTTCAACCCACTTTTATGTAACTTCGAATTTGGTTTTATAACTTTCCTCAATCCATTTTCTGTCAATTATTCATCCTTAAACTTCATTGAAGCTAACAGAAAAAGAACCAAGCTCTAAGACTCCATAAATCGTGCTAGCCAAGTCAAGTTTCATAGCTCTGAATTTGAACTTCAATAGGTAGATTCCTTCATCAATTCTATCAAACTTTGGTACAGTAATGAAGCTCTCATCATTATGATTATAGTCGCAACATTTGTTTTCAACTGGAAGTGAGTTTTGGCCATGAATTTTCAAATCCCTTTTTAAATCTTTCTTTCTGAAACGACTGAGCTACACTTTACATAAATTTTTCGCGAGGGTACCATTGGACGTCTTGAAGAGACAAAGCGAATGGTACCAGTCTCGAGCTCTAATTTTTCCATTTCATGAACCTGTAAATCACATGGACAGAGGTTGAAGACGACCTACGTGTCCGTCTTCAACCAATGAGAATTTGCCACACATTTTTTCAAATCTTATTTAATAGTTGATCACATGTTTTATTCATTAAGGATCATGATATACACACCGCGTATGATCCATTGGATTAGTTTAATAACGTGTTTTGACTCTCATCCAATGGTCTATATTTTTTGACTTTATTTTTTATTTCTGATTTTTTATATTTAATTGTTTTAAACTTCAAAAAATCATAGAAAATTCATTTGACTCAAAAATCATGAAAAATTCACAAAAATATTTTCAAATATTCTCTTTCTAATTTTTATTTTTCATAATTTTTTTCAGGTTTGGTATTTTTCATGATTTTTTCTTTGTTTTGGTCTTTTTTCAATTGCTTAAAAATACTTTTTGACATTTTTTAATTCTGAAAAAATTCATCAAAATTATTTTTCTTATTTTTTAACTTCAAAATTTTTTTAGAGTTTTATTTTGACTTCTACTATTTTTGATCTTTTTTTCACTTATTTGAGTAATTTTAATTAGTTTAAAAATACTTTTCTGATTTGAAAAATTACCAAAAAATTTAAAAAAATATTTGAGGTCATCTTAAATGCAATTTTATTTTTGTATATATTAAGACCTTTTGACTTTTGATCATGCACTTCATTAACATCATTGTATCTTTGGTGTTGAGTTTAACTCCACCAAAATGGATGAATAATTTTAATGATAGTTTGATTAAATTTTTATTTCAAATATATCCCTTCCCTCTTCATCTCATTCTCTTCTTATTGTGATACATGTTGTTAGAGGATGATATACATATCATCTCTTCAAATATATGGCACATAAATTGCTATTGACCGGTCTCAAAATATGTGCAACTTCTATATAAGTCCACTTACGATTGCTTAACATAGCGCAAAATCTTGTCCCAATTTAAGAAATGATCATTCATGACCAAAACCTATGTTTGCAAGCTCAAGTATGTTAATTTGAAACATTTGATCCAATAATCTTGAGATTCATTGTTAGGAGGCTTTGGTCTTATCAATACTCTAATGAATCTTTATAAGCTTTGGTCAAAGTGAATCACTTAAACATCATTAATCATTTATTATTGCCTTTAGATTTTGAAAATGAATGATATACTTGACAATGAAACTTGTTATTGAGAGACTGTGATTTTATCAATCCTCTAATGAGTTTCAAATGCAAGTTTCAAGATGGTCATTCAAGTAACCTCTAATTACTAATTCATTAACATTTGACTTTTATTTTATGCCCTTTATTTTATGCTTTTATTTTATGTCTTTACTTTATGCACCATTTTATTTTAGCATTTACATTTCATGTTATTTTTATCTTTGCTCACTTGAGCTTTTCATTTCTTTTTGAAGATAGTTAATGATCAATTTGAACAACAAAAAACTTTAATATTACTTGGACTATTTGGTTACTATCCTTATCATTTTGGAGTTATGGACTTCTTGGACTTAGGATTAGAGACTTTGACCTACCTTGAGACCTTATGACTTCTACTATTATTTTGTCTGAAGTTCTTGGGGTTTACCCCAAGACATTGGGTTATTTGTTTGCTTTGTGTACAGGTTGTTTTGATTACATGTTTTGTCTGTGATTGGGAATTCATCTATATACAGTTGTTACTCTGCCCAATTTTTGTAAAAGACCTAATTCATTTGAACCTTGGTTTTCTTAAGAGGTTTATTATCACTACTTGTTGTTTTCAATCCAAAGGATGGAAATTCTACATTGACTCATTGTGTCAAGTGTTGGTTTCTTGTTGGTTAGATGGTTCTTTTCTCTAGCTTTTACTTTATGCTTTAGGATAGTCCCTTCATCTCCTCCTATCTTCTTTAATTTCAAAAATCTTATCCCTCCTTTTCAAAACTATTCTTGTTTTATAAACTTGAACCGTTTTCCCAATAAACTTGGATTTAGGTCCATGCATTTTCAAAACATTTTCTTAATCAAACTTTAACCAACTTAATAATACTTTGACATTTTTGTGAGAAGACTAAAAGTCAATCAATCTCATCCAAACCATTTTACCACTTTGGTTTCTTACCTTAAAATTTTCTCAAAAGATTAGATTCGTGTCAATTCTTGTAGTGATGTAAACTACTATACTTCTATGATATATAGTGAAGTGACATATTTTCCACTTAGGTGTTGAGCGAGGCTTTGTTGATTTTAAAATCCAAGCTATATCCACCACTTTGAGATGACACAAATTCTCTTTTTTCATAATTGTGGGTAGTAAGTATGTTCTTTCACTCGGATAAGACGATAATGTCTCGCCTCATAAAATTAACCAACATATTTGTATTTTAAAATTTTTAAAGGTGAACTATGTGTACCCTGATCCCCTATTGCACGGAAGGTGGTACATAGACACTAAAGGTTCGCAACCGCGGAGGATGCAAAAATCATAAAAATATATACTTCATTTCTCATCCCCACAATCTATTTTTGTATATAACACTTATAGCCAAAATACACAGATTTACAAAATGTTTAATGCGGAGTACCGTAGATGTTTCGGGTGCTAATACCTTTCCTTTACATAACCAACCCCCTCACCTAGATTCTCTCCCCCTCTTTTTGGGTTATTCGCTCTTTTCCCATTCCTTTGGAAACAATAAAGCGCGGTGGCGATTTTTTATTTTTGATCTGTGCGAGTCAAGTCAATCCAATGGCTTAGTCTCAACATTTCTACCGCTACAGAAAAAAATAGCGACTTTGCTGGGGAAAGATCGACCTATTGCTGGTCCATCCCTAAGTGGGTTGAGCCTATCTTTGTTTATTTGTGTATATGCTTTTGTTTGTTGTATATTATATGTTTTATATATGTTTTTCTGGATTTTCCTGGTTGTCAGGGTGCTTGGTGATTTCTCATAAGTCCTATACCCAGACTTGCGCAAACTTAAGATATGACAGGCGATATAGTCATGTTATCTTTAAGGGAGTAATCCCAAAAAAGGAGGCATGAGATCCCCCACTTAGTGGAGGCCCCTTTAACCGTAGTTTCATTTACCGAGTTATCGGGAAGACTTGCTGCTTTCGACATGGGAGCCTGCTGAAACTGAGGACCGTGGAACCTTTAACCCATCTTGGCCTTTTAGGTGTAGTGTGGAAGCTATGACGGAGTAATCCAGAAATGGTTGTCACGCGATACTACACTCAGACGAGTTTTTCTTGAGAACATTACTAATTACTGATTTAATTGGGATGTTAGTAATATCTGAAGGAAGGATGTAGACTTTGGGAACCTCTTAGAACCTTGTTCAGTAGGTAATAAACTATTAGACCATACCTTGTGGGTAGTATCTTTGGCTCCATGCTCGTGACGTCAAAATTATGAACCCCCCATGTTTGTGATCTTGTGTGTGATTGTTGCATCATACATTCATGCACCCATGAGCCTCTTTTAGGAAATTGTGGTTCAAGGGACTTAAAGTTGACTCTTTGTGAATATCCCAGGTACTTTTGACCATGGATTCTGGAAATAAAGACTCGGAAGTACAGTTTCAAGAATCTCAAGATATATGATTTGATGAGTCTAATTCCCGAGATTGAGAGTTCTACAGATTTTCGGAAGAATTATGGATCCATCGTGTCTCTCACGAATATTAGGATGAACGAGGGTATTCTCTGGACTTTGGTCAAGTTCTATGATTCGATGTATCAATGTTTCACTTTCCATGATTATCAGTTGATGCCTACTGTGATACGGTGGGATAACTGACTTGGTTGTTTTGAATTTTATCACAAATGTTGCGGTTAGCAAGAGTCGCTACAGACTTTTATTTTATCCAAAAGGAAAGGTGAAAAAGTACAGGAAAGACCTTTGAGATTATTTCTTGAGTTCGGGGGTAGATTATGAAAAGGGAAGGTATTATCACCCTTTTCATCCATGGTTTTCCATGGGCTCTTAGCTACTTGCTAGATCACTTGCTTTTGTTTGAAAATGTGTTTTGTGTGGTTTTTGAAAGTATTTTGAAAAGAGGCCTTTGTCTAGGCAAACTTTGTAATAATTCTCGTTTGTAAGAATGTATACAAAGTGTTTGATCTTTTGAAAATGTTTTCAAGTTTTGAAAATGTTTTCAAGTTTTGAAAGATGTTTTGAAAGTGTTGGTGTTTGTTTTGAAAATAGCAAGGATGTTTTTGTTTTGAAAGTGAGCAAGCAAATAGGAACAATCTACCTACTCAAAAGTCTTTGTTCATTTCTTCCTTTCCTTTGATACTGCTATCTTACCATTGATTTGGTAAGAAGCCTTATTTTTGGATGTAAAGGGACGGGCGCAGGTCATCGTATGATAGCAATGATGTGAGGTATCTTAGCATTTCTTTTTTACGGACTAAGATCATTTTGAAAGGCAACATTTATAGCATCATCGAGGGACTATGATATTGTATTTCGATTGTTTTTGCTAAGACATCCCACATGCATAACATGACCATTTTTTAGGCAACAAGTGGAGTAAACCTTAGGGGTGCATGTGTGAATAGTGTGTTTCATTTACATGCATTTAATCTTTGATTAAGGTTTTCTATTGATTGGTTTTAGTCTTTCCATGCAAAACCCTAATTACTAGCATTTATATTTGAAAGCGTTAAATTGCGGAAAATAAAGTCTTACGCTATTACACCGTTTAGGGGATGGGGGTACAATTTACAAATGGGGATGAAATAGGAACTTAAATATTACAACCATATCGAATAACAATGAAGGAAATGTAAAAACAGTGTAAAAAGAAGGAAAAAATGCATTTTGAACTATCATGTGTCGACACAAGCTCACATGCATCGACACATAACTTTCCTTGCCCCTGTATTACCAAATCAACTCAGTATGAGTCGATACATAATGGTATGTGTCGACTTATACACTGCATGTGTCTACTCATACGTGCTTTGTGTCGACTTATACACTCTTTTTCCTTCTATTTTGGGCCTATAAAGCAGTATGTATCGACTCATAAGGCTATGTGTCGACTCATACTGTCATTTTTTTACTTCAACATTGCTTTGCTGCATACATGGGTTAGTTCTCAACACATAATGAAAAGAATGGAAGATAAACAAAAGGTTATCTTCAAGGACAATGGTTACTACACTTTGTCTTCAAAAAATGAATTACTAACGATGCTTGAAATAAAGAACTAAAGTCAAGAAACTTACCTTGGAGTTGGATCTTATACTCTAAGCTTGAGTTGTTGTCTTGACTGTTCTTGAACTTAGAAAAGAAAACAGAGGTGTTGTAAAAGCTTGTTCTTGAGTTTGAATAATTTCTAGGTGATGTATGTGAGATGCTTAGATGTTTGGACAGAGCTTACAAGGTGTGAGAGTTCCAAATATTTGGACTTTAAAACTCAAGAGTGGGAGTTTTTTTTGGACAATTATGGCTTTTTGGAGAGTATGGGCTCTTGATGGCTAGTTTACAACAAAACTTCTAGATTTTCTCTCTATTTTTTCTAACCTTACTCTTGCAAATGCTTCTTCTGTTTATAGGCAAGGGGTTTGTGCATATGAGCTGATTGGGTTTTCAGAAAAACATGTTATGGTTTGGTTGGATTACAAAGATCAAACTAAGTCAAGTACTCCATAGTCCCAAGATGAAGTACCAAAGTTGTTGGTATAGAGGATCTACTTCCCATGATTTATGATGGAGTATAATCAGCAACAAGCAAGGTATGGGCTTAAGATAAACTTTGTACCAAAAGGCTTTCTTTTCAAGAGTAGCAATGGTGCCTTTATGCTGTAAATGGAAAGATCTTTTGAAAAATGGCTCAAACACTTGGGTAATTGCTCAAGCTCTTGTGTAAAAATTAAATTATGTAGGGATTTTCAAGAAAGAAGGTATGCACCATAAGATTATGCAGCATATCATAAGGGTTTTGTTATGTGTTCTTCAATAGAATGACTTGCAATTCAAGGATGGATGCCCAACTTCAAGCCCTTGAATCTCCTAGCTCAAGTATGATAAATTAATGCTCTTGGATGTTTTGGAAAGCTTAAAACATCCTCTATAACTTTCATGTTGGCCATTTTGACAAAATCATCTTGTAACTATATGAAAAAATGCCAAGAAGTTGAGATAAAATCCTGAACAAAATCTATTGAAAATTTCTCTAAGTGTTAAATGAAAATTTCATGACTTCATGAATTTATAACTCAAAATCCAAGCACTTCTAGGATTTGATCAACAAAGAAAAGTTGTAGATCTCATCGGGATCTACAACTTTCTTGTTGAAAGTTTACCTTGAACCGTCTTTCATCTTGGTGAAAGAATGGCATGAAGTGATGAAATTATCATGTATAAAAACACTTAGAAAATTTTTAAGTCTTGGACATTTTAACTTTTCAAGTTGTCTTTTGACTTTCCTGACTTCTTGATGATCAAGCTTGATATTCTTGAATGTCTTTGGAATGTAATGTTGACCAAAAAGTCAAAGTTTGACTTTCCAATATGCGATTGACCATTTTGACCTTGTGCCAATTCCAAGCTTAAATTGATGTATCAGTGCTGCAAACTTGACGTCGTAGTAGATCTTATGAGAGAATACTTGAGAAATGAGAGGGCTAATTTTGGGGTACAACAGCTGCCCATGTTCAATCTTCTTAAACCTGAAGAGTTAGATTGGCGGATCCGCCATTCGTGACTTGAAGGTGAAAGATGATTGAACACTAGAGTGCCCAGAAATTTGCACTCGAAGATGGATGGTGAATGGGCTTATAGATTCCATTTGGAGGAATGTTGGTAAACATTGGAAGGAGTATCAACATAAATCTCTTGTTGATTTATACTAAAACTTGATGTTTTACCTGTGAGAAAAAGAGTTAGTAAAATGCAGATTCCTGCATGATGTTCACCAGATGTGGTATTATCTTAAATGTATATGGTATGTACATGCTATGATGTATGAACGTGAGATGTATGCTTCTGTCCGGGAAAATAAATCCCTGACTGCTGCTGTGAAAATTCTGGGGGGTTGAATCCCTGATTGCCGTTGGGGATGAAGAATATACATATCTTTAAACTTTGTTGAAAGGATGCTTTCGTTGGGGAATATCTCTTGAATGTCAGTTGTTATCTGGTCGGATCCAAGCTTCACAATTTGCTGAGGATGAAGTAGTCAAATGCTATCTGGTCAGATCCAGGCTTCACGGTAACTTACTGGGGGAAGATACGAGTTAAATGTTATCTGGTCGGATTCCAGGCTTTGCAACAACTTGCTGGGGATACGGAAGTTAACTGTTATCTGGTCAGATCCAGGCTTCACGGCAACTTACTGGGGGAAGAGATGAATTAACTATTATCTTGTCGGATTCCAGGCTTTGCAGAAAATCTCTTGAAATTGAATAGTTATCTGGTCGGATCCAGGATTCACAACAACTTGCTGAGTATACGGAATTTAACTATTATTTGGTAAGATCCAGGCTTCGCAGTAACTTGAAGTGGTAACTACTATCTGGTCGGGTCCAGGTTTCAAGGTTTAAAGTTGTACTATTATCTGGTCGAGTTCAGGCTTCATAGTGTCTCTCTAGGGATCATAGTTAATTGTTATCTGGTCAGGCTCCAGGTTTCATAATAAACTGTTTGAAAAAATGTCATCTGGTCGGGTCCAGGTTTCACAATAAACTGTTTAAGGATTTAGTTGTTATCTGGTCGGTTTCCAGGTTTCACAACGAATATCTGATGGTGATTGCTATCTGGTCGGATCCAGGCTTCATAACAACTTGCTTGAAAAGATGAAATTGAAAACTGATATCTGGTCGGATCCAGGTTTCATAGTAACTTGTTGGGGCAGAGGCAAACTCTACTGGGGAAAAGAAGTTAAACCTTGGTCGGGTTGAGTCCAGGTTCTTCTATATCTTTGAAGAGTTAGACTATTATCTGTTCGGGTCCAGGTTTCATAATATCTTGAAATGAGATCAAATCTTATCTGGTCGGGTTCGGGTTTTAGACACACAAACTGTTATCTGGTCGGGTCCAGGTTTCAGTAATTCACCAGGGATAGCAGAAAACTCTACTGGAGAAGAGGAGTTTTGCTAACGATTTTGTAGGAATTAAACTACTATCTGGTTGGGCCCATGCTTCGGCAATTGAATAAGTCAAACTATTATCTGGTCGGGTTCAGGCTTTTAGTAATAATTTGAAAATTATGCTAATATCTGGTCGGGTCCAGGCTTCATAGTATCTTTTTGGAAATAATAAAGGCTTTGCTGACGGCTTTACTGGGGATCATGGGTTGTGGCCTTATGATTTGCAATAATCTGAAATGAAAATTCAAACTGGAGGGTGTAGACTCAGTTGGGTAGGACAGACTCAGCTTGGGGAGGATACACTCAACTGGGGAGGATACATACAGCTGAGGATAACAGCCTCAGCTGGGAAAGATAGTCTATGCCGGGGGAATACAGACTCGGTTGGGGAGGATGTACTCGGCTAGGGAATTTTGTGGTTCCTCGATTGTTTCTGGGGGAAATAAAACCCGTTGGGGAAATAAACCATGTTGGGGAAATAAACCATATTGAGAAGGTGAGTTTCTTTTAGGAAGAGATCCACGAGGCTTCAACTTGTAAAATTCGACTTAGCTGGAGAGAGAGTTGCCAAGAGATTAAGACTCTGGTTGGGGATTATCCTATGCAAAGAGACTTTGTGAGTAACTTTGTTGAGGAGGATGTTAATGAAATAACTCTGTGGGGGTATTCCATATTCATTAAAAACGTGCATGTTACTGCTTAGGTCATATGTGCCAAACAGTTTTAATTATGTTCATATGCATATGTTCATTCAATTTTAGTCTTTGGACAAATTTGCATTTAAAACAAAGACAGAAATTTTGCACTTCAAAGTATATTTGTATTGATATTTTGCCCATTAATAGACATTTTTTTACAGAGAGACGGAGATCCTAGTAAGAGGAAATCGTTGAAAGGAAAACAAAATTGAGAATAAAAATAAATAGCCATGTTAAACGATCTCATTGCCTTCCCAATCTACTATTGCCCCAATGTCTTCGAATGTCCCTTGCCGTTGACAAAAGTTGATTGGATTGATCTTGGACCATTTGAACTTGGACCTTGGTGATAAAATTGACTGTGTTGATTCCACGGGACATAGTCATACGCTTTTAATCCTTAATTTTTACCTGGACTGCCCTTTCGGGTTTTCAACTTTCCAGGTGTACAATCTTTTGCATATATCCCCAATTTTTGCCCAAACCTTTTGGTTTTCCGGGATGCCCTTATTTTGCCTAGGTATGTCAACCTAGCGGGTCTCTTATGCGTAGTATTTTTTAACTATGTCTGTGTTTACAGGATATGGGAAATCTTCACCATCCATGGTAGTCAGCATCATGGCACCGCCAGAGAAAACTCTCTTGACAACAAATAGCCCTTCATAGGTGGGAGTCCATTTGCCTCTGGGGTCGCCTTGTGGTAGAATGACGCATTTTATCACCAAGTCACCAGCTTGATATACCTGGGGCTTGATCTTTTTGTTGAAAGCCTTGATCATCAGTTTTTGGTACGTCTGACCATGGCAAACAGAATCTAACCATTTTTCATCAATCAAGTTCAGTTGATCCAATCTCATTTGAATCCACTCGTCTTCGCCTAGGCCTGCCTCATTCATAATCCTCAGCGAGGGAATCTGAACTTCCACTGGCAAAACAACTTCCATGACATAGACTAGAGAAAAGGGAGTTGCCCCAGTTGATGTTCTAGCCGAAGTACGGTAGCCATGTAGAGAAAACGGCAACATCTCATGCCAATCCTTATAGGTTACTACCATTTTCTGCATAATCTTATTGATATTTTTGTTGGCCGCTTCAACTGCGCCATTCATTTTTGGTCTATACGAAGAAGAATTGTGTTGCTTGATCTTAAACTGAGTGCAAAGCTCAGTGATCATAGCATTGTTGATGTAAGTCCCATTGTCGATGATGATCCTTTCGGGGATACCATAACGGCATATGAGGTTATGTCTGATGAATCTGGCTACCACATTCTTGGTGACTGAGGCAAACGAGGCGGCTTCGACCCATTTGGTAAAATAGTCGATAACTACAAGAATAAAGCAATGTCCGTTGGAAGCGGTGGGATTGATCTCTCCAATCATGTAAATGCCCCACATTGCAAATGGCCATGGAGCGGTCATGACATTCATAAGGATAGGAGGCACATGGACCTTGTCAGCATAGATTTGGCATTTGTGACAAGTTCTTGAATGTTGATGGCAATTAGTCACCATTGTTGACCAATAGTAGCCAGCTCTCAAGATTTTCTTAGCCACCATATGTCCACTTGAGTGAGTACCAAAGAGAACATCATGCATGTCCTCCATGATTTCCTCTGCCTCCTTCTTGTCCACACATCGAAGTAGAGTTGAATCATGGTTGCGTTTGTATAATATCCAGTTACTTAGGAAGAACTTGGCTGCAAATCTTCGTAAGAATTTTCTATCATTGATGGATACTCCTTCGGGATACTCTTGTGCTTCAAGATATCTCATCACCTCATGGTACCAAGGCTTTTCCGCATCGGTGTCAAGCTCATAGCAATGTACAGGTTCGTTGAGTCTTTTAATTGTAATCATAGGGGCTTTGTTGTCCCATATGACCTTGAACATTGAAGACATGGTTGCCAAAGCATCAGCCAACTGGTTTTCTTCCCTAGGGAAGTGCTCAAAGGTGATCTCTTCGAAGTAGGGAATCAGGGATAGCACAAGTTCCTTGTAAGGGATAAGATTAGGGTGTTTAGTGTCCCAATCTCCTTTTACTTGGCTGATCACTAGGGAGGAATCTCCGAACACATCCATATGCTTGATCCTTAAGTCAATAGCAGCTTTAAGACCTAAAATGCATGCTTCATACTCGACCATATTGTTTGTACAATCGAAGCATAATCTGGCAGTGAATGGAGTGTGGAAACCTTCAGGAGATATGATTACAGCACCAATTCAATTACCTAAGGCGTTGGAAGCCCCATCGAAGACCATAGTCCATCGGGATCCTTGTTTAGGTCCATCATATGGTCCAGGTTTTGCACAGTCGGTTACCAGCAGGATGTTCTCATCAGGGAAGTCGAAGTTCATTGGCTAATAATCATCCACAGCTTTATGGGCCAAATGATCATCTAGTATGCTTCCTTTTATGGCCTTTTGCATAGTGTATTGAATATCATACTCAGTCGAGATCATTTTCCATCTGGTTATCCGTCCAGAAAGGGCAGGTTTCTCGAAGATGTACTTGATTGGGTCCATCTTGGAAATCAGCAGAGTGGTATGAGTCAACATATACTGTCTTTGCCGGCGAGCAGCCCATGCCAGAGCGCATCAAGTTTTTTCGAGTAGTGAATATCTGGTTTCATAGTCGGTAAAATTTTTGCTCGGGTAATAAATAGGATGCTCTTTTTGGCCAGACTCGTCATGTTGGCCCAAAACACACCCCATAGAGTTCTCTAATACTGTAAAGTACATGATCAAGGGTCTTCCTTCAACTAGAGGCATGAGAATAGGAGGTTCTTGTAGGTATTATTTGATTTTGTCAAAGGCAACCTGACACTCATCATTCCATCTGACTACTTGATCTTTCTTCAAGAGTTTGAAGATTGGCTCACAAGTAGCAGTCAAGTGTGATATGAAGCGGGCAATGTAATTGAGACAACCCAAGAATCCTCTTACTTCTTTTTCAGAATGAGGGACTGGCATTTCTTGGATGGCCTTTACCTTGGCAGGATCAACTTCAATGCCTTTATTGCTGACAAAAAAACCTAGAAGCTTTCTTGATCGTACTCCAAACGTGCATTTGTTAGGGTTTAACCTTAGTTTGTGCTTCTTCAGCCTCTCGAATAATTTGTACAGATGATCGAGATGTTCTTCTTTGGTTTGTAATCTGGAAATCATATCATCCATATATACCTCTATATCATGATGAATCATGTCGTGAAATAAAGCTACCATAGCCCTTGGATATGTTGCCCATGCATTCTTTAATCCGAACGGCATGGCCTTGTAGCAGAAGGTGCTCCATTGCGTAACGAAAGTAGTCTTCTCCTTGTCTTCGGGAGCCATCCTTATTTGATTATAGCTTGAGAAGCCATCCATGAAAGAGAAGACTTTATGCTGAGCAGTATTATCAACTAAGACGTCAATGTGTGGTAGAGGGAAGTCATCCTTGGGGCTTGCCCTATTCAGATCCCTATAGTCTACGCACATGTGAACTTTTCCGTCTTTTTTCGGCACCGGTACCACATTGGCAACCCATTGGGGATAGGATGTCACAACTAAGAATCCTGCATCAAATTGTTTCATCACCTCAGCTTTGATCTTTTCAGACATATCAGGCCTCATGCGATGAACCTTTTGTTTGACGGGAGGGCAACCTTCTTTTGTCGGCAGACAATGGACTACGATGTCGGTATCCAACCCAGGCGTATCTTCATAAGACCAAGAAAATACTTCCACATAATCATGCAACATCTGAACCAACCTGCTCTTGACACCGCTTTCCAAGTTAGCGTTGATCCTGATTTCTTTCTTAACTGACTCAGTAACCAGGTTGATAACTTCAACTGACTCTTTGTGCGGTTGAATAGCTTTTTCCTCTTGTAATAGAAGTCTGGCTAGCTCTCCCGGTATGTCACAATATTCCTTGCCTTCATCTTCGGCTTGGTTGATAGGACATTCAAAGTCATAGTCGGTAATAGTAGAGTCATTGGCAATAGGATCCAGAGTGGACGTGGACCTGCAAGAGAGTGTGTATGTGCATGTAAGATACATGGCTATTTTTTTTGAAAAATGTATTTTCAAGAAAGGAAAGACAATGAACACAAATATTTGAATGCAAAAGAGTCCAATATACTGAATGATCATATGATTAGATGAACATAAATAAAACTCTTGACAAATGGACCAATGTGCCCCCGACCAGGAAATTGGCTGAAAAGTCATTGTTAAAATATTACAGACAACATGTTCTTGAATTGAAAGAAATGAAATAACAAGTAGATTACTCCTCAATGAAGGAGATGGGCACAAAGTCCTTTGTATGCCAATTCTTCAGCTCCGTTGTAGTTGGATACACCCACTCTTCAAATGCAGCTTCTTCTTCGGAAACACCCACGGAGTTGACTTCATGGCTTCCAATGCGGAGAGGTGGCTTTCCAGCACGAGCATGCCTCACTTCCTTCTGAGCTTTGATGGTGAAGCCCAAACCAAACTTGTTCGCTTTAAATGGGATATCAAGGAGTTGTCCCCAATTATCACAGTTCCCTTCTTCAATTTCCGCACGGGCATCCTTGATTGAAACCATCTTTGGCATGGCCTTAACAGCTTTAGACTCATCAGAAGAACATTTGGTAGCAGCAATCATCGGTGGCATGACTTCAAAGGCTTGATATGGGGTTTCAATGAATTCTCCATCCATCTCTACGTATTTGAATGAGTTAAGGTGGCTTACCATAAACTCTTCTTCTCCGCAGACGGTGACTATTCTTCCCTTGACTGGATATTTGAGTTTCTGATGGAGAGTTGAGGTTACTGCCCCAGCTTTATAGATCCACGAGAGACCTAACAAACAAGAATAGGCAGGACGAATATCCATAATGTAGAAGTTGGAGTTGAAGGTTTGGGATCCCACTTTGATTGGAAGATCTACCTCCCCATGAACAATCCTCTTTGATCCGTCAAATGCCCTTACAATGATATCGCTTAGCTTCAAGACTAAACCTTCACAGTCTAGACAGTCTAACGCCCCCTTGGGTAATACATTTAGATAAGAACCATTGTCGACTAGCACATGTGCTAAGGTAGTCCCTTTGCACTCGACAGAAACATGTAAAGCTTTATTGTGATTCTTCCCAAGAGGTGTTAAGTCAGCATCTGAAAATCCCAAGCCATTATCAACTGTCAGGCTAGCCACACAATTCTCAAATTGGGTTGTTGTTGTCTCATGGGGGACATGAGCCTTTTTCAGGAACTTGATTAATGTCCGAGCATGGGCATCGGAGCAAAGCAGCAATGACAACATTGAAATCTTAGAAGGGATTTTCCCCAACTGTTCTACAATTTTGAAGTCGCTTCTTTTTATGATCTTCAAAATCTCTTCCATCTCGCGAGCGGAGGGTTCTTCATCAGCTACGTCCTTGGAGGGTACTTCAATCACATCAGGCTCAACAACCTTCTCTTTCCCTCTTGTATTAGTACTTGGCTTGGCAGCAGTAATGCGAATGGGCATCCTTGTAACAACTGGTGGTGAGATATTGGGTGAAAATATTCTCCCAGTTCTAGTTATTTTGCTTGAACCAACTATGTTACCGACATATTCATCTTTTCCTTCTTCGATCCACGCGTCTTGTTTAATCCCATGATAGAATAATTCAACACCATAATTCCATGGTACCGCTTTGTTTGAAGAATAGGGAATTGGTCTTGGGTTGGTAATTATTAAGGGAGCAATAATGGATTCATTTGAAATCCTAATAGGACCTTTGGAGGTGATCCTAAGAGGTTTGTTTGAGATGGTAATAATGGAGAGGTCTTCACATTTGTTAGTCAAACTTTTGGCAAGTGGGGTCTTCTCGAATATAATTTCGTGGCTATCCACCAGGCGTTGTATGCCTTTCTTCAGCCCTTCACAACCATTGTGTTGTCTTTCACAACGCACACAGTCTTTTACACAGCCAGGGAAAATCTCGGCTTTCAACAGATTGATTTTGATTATATTTAGCGGAGTGGTTAATTCTTCAATAGAGGCGACAAAAATTGTATCTTCAACAGCATTAACACATTTGTCATGCTTCGGCATTGGAGAGGTGATTACATTCGGCGTTGGAGGAGGATCAAATTCAATAGTCTTATTGTCAATCAAATCCTGGATTTTGTTCTTCAATGCCCAACACTGGTCAATCTCGTGCCCGGGGCTGCTGGAGTGGCAAGCACACTTGGCGTTCGAATTATACTTTGGTGACGAGGTATCAGGGTTGGCGGGAGGATCGCGCAATGTCACTAAATTAACCTTGAGCAAATGTTTTAAGGCTTGATACAATGACATGCCTAACCTTGTAAATTGTCTTCTTGGAGTTTCAAAACATTGATGATTTGCAGATGGTCTTGGAGTAGGAATTGGATTGGAGATTCAGACAACATTGACAGACGGATGATCATTCTTCTTAGTACAGGCCCTTGCTTCGTACACAACATTGACTTCCTTCTTGGCAGCAAAAGGTTTCTTGATAGGATTGGAAGTGGAGGTAGACGCCACAAAGATCTTCCCACTTTTTATGCCACTTTCAACTCTTTCACCGGTTAAGATTAATTCGGTGAAATCAGAAGAAGAGAAACCAACCAATAGATTAAAGAAGGGACAAGAAAAAGGGCCCATGAACATATTGATGTGCTCCCTATCAGTCAAGGGAGGTTGGACCCTACTAGCAAGGTCTCTCCACTTTTGCGCATATTCCTTAAATCCTTCATTCTTCCCTGTGGTCATACCTTGTAATTGAATCCTCGTTGGCGCCAAGTCGGTGTTGTACTGATACCGATGGTAGAAGTAAGTAGCTAAATCCTCCCAACTATTGATACGAGAACCATCTAACATATAAAACCATTCAAGTTTCGTTCCAACCAAGCTCTCTTGGAAGAAGTGAACCCAGAGCTTCTTATTGGCAGTGTGCGGCTGTATCTTGTGCACAAAAGATTTCAAATGGATTTTTGGACAAGAAACCCAATCGTACTTTGCAAAGATTTGTATTTTGAATTTGTGGGGAATGACTACCCCAGAGATCAAACCCAAATCATCAAAATCTAAACTGGGGACGGCCTGGATTTCAACGACTTTCAATCTGTCTTCTAACTGCTTGTATTTGATATCAGCAGGTGGATACTGCTCGTTGAAATAATCATCATCAGATACTTGATCATTAGCACAGTCAACCTGAGTACTCTTAATCTCACTGATCTGGTTCTCGTCCTCTTCAGATGAATCTCCTCCTACTGGGATTTGGAAAATTGTCTCCTTGAATCTTCTACCCATGTTGAGTATAACTTTCTTCTTTGGCTTCTTCTTAACAGCCAACAAAGCCATCATATCCTGCTACCCCTTAGCTAGGGCTAGTAGAGTCTCCTGAAACTGAGAATTTTTGGTTTGGAGATCCTTCACAGTTTTCTCTAGATCCATCTTGCTGAAATAAACAGCAGAAAGATAAGGAAACCTGTTATGCAAAAACCTATCATGTTATGATGCATAGAATATGTACATGCAAATGATTTCAAGGATTAATGATATTTAAATTTGTATAGACAAAAGAATGAACAAACATTAATTTTCATTAGACAAAACAATAAAGATTACATCATGCCTCTTGGGCTTACAAAATAACTTTCTAAGATAAAAAGACCGAACACATCCTCTTTGGCGCGAGATAAGCGTTCACACTTTGCTCTTCTTGTAGCTGCTTCGTAAGCTTCAAGACCCTCTTTTCACTAGCATATAATTGAGCCTCGAAAATATATCATTCTTCCTTCAGTTGGATCCAACCCTTTTGTAAGTCTTCGAGAGAGGCAGGCATGTCGGGATGGAGGATAGTGTAGGGAACATCTCCTTTGACTATAGGCTCCATGATGACTGGTAAGATGGAGGGATAAGGCATCACAAGTTTTTGAGCACGAGCTTGTGCCCACTTAAGGTAAGGCTCAAGGGGAATGGAATTCTTGTGTCTTAATATCTTGCTATCCACCTTGTTCAACATCCTCCAAGCTCGGATAAACCTCTGGCGGTAACCTTGATCGTCATTCTCGTAGTCAAATACCAATCCTTGGATAAGCATCTCGTGGGGACCATCCCTTCGAGCGTAACCAAACTATCTCAAGGCTAAGCAAGGGTTGTAGGTGATACCTCCTCTAATGTCAATTAAAGGTACATTAGGTAATTCTCCACAACGGTCGATGATAGTAACATTCTCCAAAGAGCGGGAACACTAATGAATATATGAATGTCTGAGCGTCATCAACCTATGGGACCACCTTGAACCTTGCTCATTCTTCAGCACAGATTGGGGGAGATGCGAAATAAACCATCTTGCCAAGAGAGGGTGCAACACATGAGGATACCTCTCTTCCTCAAAGTGCAAGAGTGAAAATAATGTAGGATTCTCCTAACAAAGTAGGCACCGAGTTAAGAGCCATGAATATTTTTACGGTGTTTACATCTATGAGTTGGTTAGGATTTGGAAACAAAACCATCCCATAGATGAGAAGGGCCACAATTTCCTCAAAAGCTTGCAAGTACAAGGAGTTCCAATAATCTTGAGCTTTCTCAAAAAGGAATTTGGCCAAGAAACCTTTGACACCACTCCTTGTTTCCCAATTAGTTGTGACATCAGATTGTTGCAAGTGTGGGGCTTGAGCAATCTCTTCAGGTTTTGGATGTTTTTCCGTACCGTTGAAGGGTAGTTGATTGAGAATGGGGATCCTCAAGATTTGGGAGAATTCTTCTAAAGTTGGAACAAGTTGATAGTCGGGAAAAGTGAAGCAATGGTGTAGAGGATCAAAGAACTGGAAGAGCACCTTCATCACGTCTTCATCAGTATTGGAGGTAACCAAGCTTAGTAGGTGACCATGTCTTTCAGTAAATGGAGAATTTTCAGGAATCCTTGATGCTAGCTCTTTGAGTTGAGTATGGATCCTTACGAGATTGACTTGAATGCTTTTCCTGCGAATAGAATCCATGTCCTACAAAACAGAACAAAGATAAATCTCAAGATCCTTGAAATGGTTAGTGAATATGAGCATGATGTTATGATGTTTATGATGTTATGTACAAGTATATATACAAACAAAGCAAACAAGTCCTTAGGTTTAGGCTTGCATGGAGTCTCATAGGTAAGTACCCTCTTGAAGTTTAGATGGCTCAAACCTGTCCTAATAATAGTAACCGAGTTCTAAGGGAGCTCAATATCACTGGTTTGTTTCTTTGGCCATTATTTCAGCACAAGCCTCTTTAATGGCGACCAAAATATCCCAAAAAACCAAACCTCAATGAGTGTAGTATCGAGTATCTACCAACTTCGGACTGCACCAAAGTTGTCATCTCACTACGTCCTAAAGGCCAAGTTGGTCAAGTAAAGGTTCTAAAAGTTCATTAGTGCTTCATGACATCACTCAGTGGTCCCGTATTCTCCTTGACTACTCAAGGGCTACCGGTACCCACAAATATGTCGCACTAACATAGCTATTGCTTAGACCATATCGGTATACCCCGCACTGTTTCCATAATGTATTGCTACTTACCTATAAGGTATCCAAAATCCAGGTAGAGGATTCAAACCCAAACAAAGAACCATAATGTAAAGCCTACAAGTCAAATAATGAAAGCAAGTAAATGTGATCTAACCCTAAGGTAACCCCACTTTTAAAAAATTCCCCAGCAGAGTCGCCAGTTCTGTGATACGGTGGGAGAACTGACTTGGTTGTTTTGCGTTTTATCGCAAATGTTGTAGTTAGCAAGAGTCGCCACCGACTTTTCTTTTATCCAAAAGGAAAGGTGAAAAAGTACAGGAAAGAACTTTGAGATTATTTCTTGACTTCGGGGGGTAGATTATGAAAAGGGAAGGTATTAGCACCCTTTTCATCCATGGTTTTCCATGGGATCTTAGCTACTTGCTAGATCACTTGCTTTTGCTTGAAAATGTGTTTTGTGTGGTTTTTGAAAGTATTTTGTGAAGAGGCCTTTGTCTAGGGAAACTTTTTAATGATTCTCATTCATAAGAATTTATACAAAGTGTTTGATCTTTTTAAAATGTTTTCAAGTTTTGAAAGATGTTTTGAAAGTGTTGGTGTTTGTTTTGAAAATAGCAAGGATATTTTTGTTTTGAAAGTGAGCAAGCAACTAGGAACAATCTACCTACTCAAAATTCTTTGTTCATTTCTTCCTTTCCTTTGATATTGCTATCTTACCATTGATTTGGTAAGAAGCCTTATTTTTGGATGTAAAGGGACGGGCGCGGGTCATCGTATGATAACAATGTTATGAGGTATCTTAGAATTTCTTTTTGAGGGACTAAGATCATTTTGAAAGGCAACATTTATAGCATCATCGAGGGACTATGATCTTGTATTTCGATTGTTTTTGCTAAGACATCCCACATGCATAACATGACCATTTTTTAGGCAACAAGTGGAGTTAACCTTAGGGGTGCATGTGTGAATAGTGTGTTTCATTTACATGCATTTAATCTTTGATTAAGGTTTTCTATTGATTGGTTTTAGTCTTTCCATGCAAAACCCTAATTACTAGCATTTATATTTGAAAGCGTTAAATTGCGGAAAATAAAGTCTTACGCTATTACACCGTTTAGGGGATGGGGGTACAATTTACAAATGGGGATGAAATAGGAACTTAAATATTACAACCATATCGAATAACAATGAAGGAAATGTAAAAACAGTGTAAAAAGAAGGAAAAAATGCATTTTGAACTATTATGTGTCGACACAAGCTCACATGCATCGACACATAACTTTCCTTGCCCCTGTATTGCCAAATCAACTCAGTATGAGTCGATACATAATGGTATGTGTCGACTAATACATTGCATGTGTCGACTCATACGTGCTTTGTGTCGACTCATACACTCTTTTTCCTTCTGTTTTGGGCCTGTAAAGCAGTATGTATCGACTCATAAGGTTATGTGTCGACTCATACTGTCATTTTTTTTACTTCAACATTGTTTTGCTGCATATATGGGTTAGTTCTCAACACATAATGAAAATAATGGAAGATAAACAAAAGGTTAGCTTCAAGGATAATGGTTACTACACTTTGTCTTCAAAAAATGAATTACTAACGATGCTTGAAATGAAGAACTAAAGTCAAGAAACTTACCTTGGAGCTGGATCTTATACTCTGAGCTTGAGTTATTGTCTTGATTGTTCTTGAACTTGGAAAAGAAAACAGAGGTGTTGTAGAAGCTTGTTCTTGAGTTTGAATAATTTCTAGGTGATGTATGTGAGATGCTTAGATGTTTGGACAGAGCTTTCAAGGTGTGAGAGTTCCAAATATTTGGACTTTAAAACTCAACAGTGGGAGCTTTTGTTTGGACAATTATGGCTTTTTAGAGAGTATGGGCTCTTGATGGCTAGTTTAAAACAAAACTTATGGCTTTTATCTCTATTTTTCTAACCTTACTCTTGCAAATGCTTCTTCTATTTATAGGCAAGGGGTTTGTGCATATGGGTTGATTGGGTTTTCAGAACAACATGTTATGGTTTGGTTGGATTACAAAGATCAAACTAAGTCAAGTACTCCATAGTCCCAAGATGAAGTAACAAAGTTGCTAGTATAGAGGATCCACTTCCCATGATTTATGGTGGAGTATAATCAGCAACAATCAAGGTATGGGCTTAAGATAAACTTTGTACCAAAAGGCTTGCTTTTCAAGAGTAGCAATGGTGCCTTTATGCCATAAATGAAAAGATCTTTTGGACAATGGCTCAAACACTTGGGTAAAAGCTCAAGCTCTTGTGTAAACATTAAATTATGTAGAGATTTGGAAGCAAGAAGGTCTGCACCATAAGATTATGCAGCATATCATAAGGGTTTTGTTATGTGTTCTTCAATAAAATGACTTGCAATTCAAGGATGGATGCCCAACTTCAAGCCCTTGAATCTCCTAGATCAAGTATGATAAATTCATGCTCTTGGATTTTTTGGAAAGCTTGAAACATCCTCTATAACTTTAATGTTGGCCATTTTGACAAAATCATCTTGTAACTATATGAAGAAATGCCAAGAAGTTGAGATTAAATCCTGAACAAAATCTGTTGAAAATTTCTTTAAGTGTTAAATGAAAATGTCATGACTTCATGAATTTATAACTCAAAACCCAAGCACTTCTAGGATTTGATCAACAAAGCAAAGTTGTAAATCTCATTGGGATCTACAACTTTCATGTTTTAAGTTTTCCTTGAACCGTCTTGCATCTTGGTGAAAGAATGGCATGAAGTGATGAAATTACCATGTATAAAAACACTTAGAAAATTTCTAAGTCTTGGAAATTTTGACTTTTCAAGTTGACTTTTGACTTTCTTGAATTCTTGATGATCAAGCTTGATATTCTTAAATGTCTTGATGAAATTTGATATTTAGAATGTAATGTTGACCAAAAAGTCAAAGTTTGACTTTCCAGTATGTGATTGACCATTTTTCCCTTGTGCCAATTCCAAGCTTAAATTGATGTATCAGTGCTGCAAACTTGACGTCATAATAGATCTTGTAAGAGAATCCTTGAGAAATGAGAGGGAAAATTTTGGGGTACAACACCTACATTAGAGGATTATTCTTATCTATTGGGTTTACCTGTTACTGATCGTGTCCCTTTCACTTGCTTGGAGGAAGATCCAAAATCTCATGAGATTGCTGCTTTAGTTCATTTAGTGAAGTCTGAGGTTGAAGCCCACATGAATACCAAAGGAGGGATTAGAGGATTACCCAATCAGTTTTATTGGAGAAAGCTCGTTACTTTTCTAGGATGAAGAGTACGATTGCTTTTGAGGCCATATTTGCCTTACTTGCCTACGGGTTGTTCTTATTTCTGAATCTCGACAACTTCATGGATGTCAATGCCATCAGAATATTTTTGCTAGGGAATCTATTCTCTACATTATTAGGTGATGCTTATTACTCTATTCATCTTCGGGATTCTTATCATTGAGGTATGATCATATGTTGCACGCCTTTGTTGTATCAATGGTTTATTTCTCACTTGCCTCAGTTTGATGCTTTCTGGGATGTCAAAAGGGAACCTCATTGGGCTCCAAAGATTATGGCCCTCACTCATTCAGATATTGTTTGTTACCATCAGGCTTACCATGATGTAGAGATTGTCGATATTTGTGGTAGTTTCCCCAATGTACCTCTTCTTGGTACAAAGGGAGGAATTAACTACAATCTTGTTATTGCACAACGACAGCTTGGTTATCCGATGAGGGATAAGCCAAATAGTATTCATATGAGTGGTTTATTTCTTAGAGAGGGAGAGAATCATAAGGAAGCTATGAAGCAGATTGCAAAGGCTTGGCGTCATATTCACAGGAAGAGTAGAAAGGACTTGGGACCTAGAAGGGTTGTTTCTTTGGAGCCTTATCTTCAGTGGGTACAAGCAAGGGAAATTCAGTAGAAGATGCCATATTCCCATGAAGCACCTATTCCTGATATGTTTGTGAAGACCACTCATCCCCTTTTAGATGATGTGGAAGAGGTTTAGCTGGCCTTAGTCAGGATGCAGCGGGAGAAAGAAGCTTGGAAGAATAAGTGTCAGACTTTAGAGATATCCTACAGGGAAGACTTGAAGGAGAAAGATGACTTGATTGAGATTCTTGAGAGTCGTGGTGTAGAGATGATGGAGAGGCAAGAGGATTTATTTTTCCTGTAGCACTCAGTTAGGGCTTAGTCATTCACTTCCCGACTCTAGTTATTGGAAATTGGTTGCTAACAGGTATGCAGAAGAGAACAAGCGATTGAAGGCTCAGATCGTAAGATTCACAGGAAAGCATCAGTGTGTGGAGTGATCTTCATCAAATTTGCTTTCTTAGGGTTTTAGATTCTATCTTATTTTTGTACTTGGGGTTGTTGAAACTTGTACTAAAAAATATGTAATCTATTTTGTAGTTATTATAAAGAAATTTTTCAGTATTTCAAATGTGTTAGTACTTTAATGTTCAAAAATTGTTCATAAATATTTGAGTTCCTTGAATTTATTAATAATAAAATAAATCATGTGCATTACATATCATGCATAATCTTGTACATATTTATTGCATTTCTTTTCATACCCAGGTGTCTTACTGAATTTCTCTACATCGTTCAGCAAGTTGTCTCACCAGGTGATCCCTCCAATGGAGTGAAAAGAGATGACAAAGATATTTCTAAATACTCTAGGTGCCTTCTACTATGAAAGAATGGTGGCAAGTGCGCCAAGTGATTTTACCGAAATGGTGAGCATGGGCGTTTGTTTGGAGGAAGCGGTATGAGAGGGTCGCTTGACAAGAGGTGAAAATTCTAGTAGTACGAAGAAACCATCATAGAGGGTTGCTAAGAAAAAGGAAGGAGACACAAATGTTGTTATTCAAGAGAGAAGGGTTAATCCTTCTAGAAGAAATCATCAGCGCCACCAACAGGTTGATTTGGTAACTCCAGTTGTCAATGTGGCTCCGACCACAGTTGCTTATCAAAGACCATCCCCTTAGGGAAATCAGAGGCAGAACCAGAAGAAAGAGGCTTTTGACTATATTCACATGAGCTATGCAGAGTTACTCCCGATGTTAATTCAAAAGAAGTTGGTTCAGACCAGGTCACCCCCTGCTATACCAACACCTTTTCCTTAGTATCATAAGGAAGACCAGACGTGTGCTTTTCATCAGGGAGCACCAGGGCACAATATCAAGAATTGTTATCCTTTGAAATCTTAAGTGCAAAAGATGGTGAGATCTGGCCTTTTATCCTTTTAAGATGTTGGCCCTAACGTAAAAGATAATCCTTTGCCAAAGCATGGATGAACAAATGTTGTAAACATGGTTGCTGGTTGTCCAGGGGACTTCCGTATTTTTAATATCAACCTGGTTAGAGGAGACTTAGTAAAGATGCATGCTGACCTCTGCGAGTTTAGTTATTATACGCATGACCATACTGGTTGTGTTATTTTCAGTATAGATATACAGGGGTGTGCTAAAATAAAAGTTAATCTTTAGGAAATGATGGACGAAGGTCTTATTCATATAATCAGGCCTAGGGAAGAGTACGAGGAAGATGTGAACATGGTCTTTGGATGTCCTAGAGAATTTTGGATCTTCGACGTGAACCGTATGAATGATGATTTGATGCAGTTGCACGCTACTTTCTGTCATATGGATGGTCAAGTAGAACACCATTATGGTTCTTTCCAAATTTGCTGTAGAGATTCTCGTGGTTGTTCCATAGTGAGAAGGGGTATTCATTTGTTATTGGATAATGGTACTATTAAGGTTTCAGGCAATAAAGATGATTACAATGAGATTAATGTGATTGAAGATTATTTGGCTGAGACTGTGTCTGATGATGAATATGTTTCTGCTGATAAGTTCTTGTCTTCTGATGAAAGTATGTTCTCCAACAATGACTCTGTGATGCCCAAGTATTCTGAAGAAGGGGTAAATGTTATTGTGCCTTGTTTCAGTGTTCTCGTCCCTATAGAGAGTGAGTAATGTAGAAAGTCAGTTGTTGCTTCAGTGGTGATTTAATTATCGGACCCTGTTCCTTACGAATCAGACAAAGTCGTGCCATACAAATACAATGCTACAATCTTGGAGGATGGTTGGAAGTTCCCATCCAACCTTTGTCTGATGTCAAGAATATTGCTGAAGCCATCCGAGTGACCCATATTGGTCGTGTTTTCGCACCTATTCGAGGGAATGATAATGCTAATAAGAAGATTGTTGAAAGTGTTGAACCCAAGAAAGTAGTGGCGGAATCTACTGGTACTACTCTGGAAAAAATATGGATGATATATTAAAGATTATCAAGATGAGCGACTACAGGATCGTAGATCAATATTTACATACTCCATCAAAGATATCCACTATAGCCTTGCTAATGAACTCTTCTTCCCACGGGGAATCTTTGATGAGAGTATTGGATCAAGCTTTTATGGAAAGTGATATACCATTGGACCAATTCAGCAATGTGGTAGGGAATATTACATCCTGTAATAACCTGAGTTTCTGTGATGATGAATTGACCGATGAAGGAAGGAATCATAATCTGGCTCTCCATATCTCCATGAACTTTAAGAATGATTCATTGTCAAATGTGCTGATTGACAATGGATCCACTTTAAATGTCATACCGAGGAGCACGCTTATGAAGCTGAAGTATCAAGGAGCTCCCATGTTCCCGAGTGGCATAATTGTAAAAGCTTTTGATGGATCAAGGAAGTCAGTCATCAGGGAAGTAGATTTTCCTATTCACGTAGGCCCGTGTTTATTTCAGATTACTTTCCAGGTTATGGATATTGTGTCTGTTTACAGCTGTTTGCTGGGACGACCGTGGATATACGAGGTAGGGGATGTCACTTCGACTTTGCATCAGAAGTTGAAGTTTGTGTGTGAAGGAAAGATGGTCATCATAAATGGAGAACACGCGTTGCTAATATATCATTTATTCTCTTTCAGTGTTGTGGAAGCGGATGAAGCTGTTGTTGGAACTCAGTTCCAAGATTTATCCATTGATAATATAAGGGAAAATGAAAATTATATAGCTTCGTTTAAAGATGCTCAACAGGTTGTGCGTAATGGCCCTAGTAAATTATGGGGGAATATTGTTGATCCACCTGTAAATAAAAATAGAGTTGGTCTGGAATTTTCTATGAAGAATGATAAAGGTAATAACATGAAGCCGAAGTCTGCTTTGGGCAAATATCAGGATATCTTTCATATAGGAGGTTATCTTCATCCAACTGTTCCTAGGATCAATGCTATTGTGGAGGATAAAGCAAAGCAAGAGATGCCGAACTATGTGACACATGGAGTTAGAGTCCAGAATTGGATCACCATTGATGTTCCCTCTTACATTCATGTCTCAAAGTTTTTTTTTTGTTAATCTTTTAAAAAATCTTTCACTCTGCCCAAGGTGAAAGTTGATATTGTATGGACTTATCTGTTTGCTTTGATCTTTAAAATCAATAATAAAAGTTGTCTTTGATTCCCAAATTGTGTCTTTACTTTCTGCTTTTTTTCTTGGAAAATGGTAATCAGAAAAAAAGCCTTTCAAAATAAATAATAACTGTAATCTGCATAATCAATTGCTATGTGTGTCAGTTTCTAAAAGCAATCATAAATCATATGTGCAGGTTAATTAAAATTTTTTTTGAATACAATGACCCTGCATCCTCTTCCAACTTTGAATATCCTGTGTATGGGGCCGAATAAGAAGAATATGATGAAATTCCATAAGAGGTTTCACGGTTGCTTGAGCGCGAGGAAAGTTCCATTCAGCCATATAAAGATACATTGGAGACGATCAATTTGGGTTCTGAGGAAGATCCAAAAAAAGTTAAGATTGGAGGATTGATGCATCCCGATGTGAAGAGTAGGTTGATTGAATTGTTGGAAGAGTATGTGGATATATTTTCTTGGTCTTACCAAAACATGTCGTGTTTGGATATTGATATTGTGGAGCATCATTTGCCACTAAAGCCAGAGTGCCCGCCAATCAAGCAGAAATTGCGAAGAACTCACCCTGATATGGCAGTGAAAATTAAAGAAGAAGTGTTAAAGCAAATTAATGTTGGTTTTCTTGTGACATCAGTGTACCCTCAGTGGATTACCAATATTACCCCAGTACCAAAGAAAGACAAAAGTTCGCATGTGCGTAGATTATAGAGATTTAAACAAAGTTAGTCCAAAAGATGATTTTCCATTGCCACATATTGATATGTTGGTTGATAGTACAACAAAATTCAAAGTATTCTCGTTCATGGACGTATTTTCCAGATATAATCAAATTAGAATGGCTCCTGAGGACATGGAAAAAACAACATTTGTCACACCCTGGGGATCATTTTGTTACAGAGTGATGCCCTTCGGGTTGAAGAACACTGGTGAAACGTACCAGAGGGCTATGAAAACCCTATTTCATGATCTGATGCACAAGGAAATTGAGGTATATGTAGATGATATGACTACTAAGCCCCAGACTGAAGAAGGGCATATAGAAGATTTGTTGAAATTGTTTCAGCGTTTGAGGAAGTATCGTCTCCGCTTGAATCCAAATAAGTGTACCTTCAATGTTCGATCAACGAAATTGTTAGGTTTCATTGTCAGCCAAAAAGGAATTGAAGTTTACCCTGATAAAGTCAAAGTAATTCAAGAAATGCCAGCGCCAAGAACTGAAAAGCAAGTTAGAGGCTTCCTTGGGCGTTTGAATTACATTTCCTGATTTATCTCCCACATGACTGCAACATGTGAGACGATATTTAAGTTGTTAAAGAAATATCAAGGTTGTGTATGGACAAATGAGTCCCAAAGGAAATTTGAAAGTATTAAAGAGTATCTGCTTGAACCTCTTATCTTGCTCCCTCTGATTGAAGGAAGACCATTGATTATGTATCTGACAGTGTTAGATAATTCTATGGGCTATATTTTGGGACAACAAGATGAAACAGGGAGGAAGAAATATTCCATTTATTATCTCAACAAGAAATTTATTGATTGTGAGTCGTGGTATTCTATGCTGGAAAAGACATGTTATGCTCTGGCTTGGGCGGCAAAGCAATTGCAGCAATATATGTTGAATCATACTACTTGGTTGATTTCCAAAATGGATCCAATTAAGTATATTTTTGAAAATCCTACTCTTATTGGGAGAATTGCCCGTTGGCAGTTGCTGCTGTCTGAATATGATATCAAATACCGTACTCAGAAGGATATAAAAATTAGTGTGTTGGCAGATTATCTTGATCACTAGCCAGTGGATGATTATCAGTATATTAAATATGATTTCCCTAATGAGGATGTTATGCTTCTGAAAGCGAAAGATTGTGATGAACTGTTACCTGAGGAAGGTCCTGATCCTGAATCCCTGTGGGGCATGGTGTTTGATCGAGCTGTGAATGCTTATGGGAAAGGAATTGGTGTTGTGATTATCACTTCTCATGGGTTGCATATACCTTTTACTTCGAGGCTGACTTTTGATTGTACCAATAATATGGCAGAGTATGAGGCTTGTATCATGGGTCTTGAGGAGGACATTGATCTGAGAATCAAAATTCTAGATGTATATGGCGATTCCGCTTTGGTAATAAATCAGATTAAAGGATAATGGGATACTCGTCACCCTGGATTGATTCCCTACAAAGATTAGTCTAGAATATTATTATCCTTCTTTAATAAAGTTGAGTTCCATCATATTCCCATAGATGAAAATCAGATGGAAGATGTATTGGCAACTCTAGCTTCTATGTAGCATGTGAATACTTGGAATGATGTGCCTCGTATCATAGTGCAACGTTTGGATAGAATGGTTCATGTGTTTACAACGGAGGGAGTAGCAGATGAAAAACCTTGGTATTACAATATCAAGCATTTTCTCCAGACTCGGGAATATCCGATTGGTGCATCGAACAAAGATAGAAAGACATTGAGAAGGTTGGCAGGTAGATTTTTCCTCAATGAAGATGTGCTATACAAAAGAAATTATGACATGGTCTTGCTCAGATGTGTGGTTAGACACGAAGCAGAAATGTTGATGCATGATATCTATGAAGGTTCCTTTGGTACCCATGTTAATGGACATTCGATGGCAAAGAAGATGCTTAGGGAAGGTTACTATTGGCTGACAATGGAAGCTGACTGTTATAAATTTGCAAAGAAGTGCCATAAGTGTCAGATTTACACCGACAAAATTCATGTGCCTCCGACACTTCTCAATGTTATTTCTTCCTCGTGGACTTTCTCTATGTGGGGTATTGACATGATTGGAATGATTGAACCTAAGGCATCGAATAGACACCGTTTCATTTTGGTAGCAATTGATTACTTCACCAAATGGGTAGAAGCAGCCTCATATGCTAATGTTACTAAGCAAGTGGTGGTGCGTTTCATCAAGAATTATCTTATATGTTGGTATGGTATGCCAAGCAGGATTATCACCGACAATGGCTCGAATCTGAATAACAAGATGATGACAGAACTCTGAAGAATTCAAGATTGTCCATCACAATTCGTCTCCTTACAGGCCAAAGATGAATGGGGTTGTAGAAGCTGCTAATAAGAATATCAAGAAGATCATCCAGAAGATGGTTGTTACTTATAAAGATTGGCATGAGATGCTCCCTTTTTCTTTGCACAGGTATCGTACATTCGTCTGTACTTCAACAGGGGCAACCACACTCTCCCTTGTTAGAGGTTGAACGGGTCCAGAACAAGTTTGACCAATTAAATTTGATTGAATAAAAGAGAATGATGGCCTTGTGCCATGACCAATTATACCAAAAATAATGAAGAAAGCTTTTGATAAAAAGGTCAAGTCTCGTGAATTCAGAGAAGGCGACCTTGTGCTCATGAAGATCATGTCTTTTAATGCTGATTCTAGGGGCAAGTGGACTTCCAATTTTGAAGGCGCATATGTTGTCAAGAAATCCTTCTTTGTCGGTGCATTGATTCTTGAAACTATGGACGGTGAGGAGTTCCCGCATCCCGTGAATGCTGATGCAGTCAAGAAATACTTCGCCTAAAGAAATAAAAGAATAGCTCTAAGTCGAAAACCCGAAAGGGCGACTTAGGCAAAAAAGAAAGTCTCGGTAGGATGAAAACACGAAAGAGCGGTCTAGGCAAAAATTAGAGACATAAACAGAATAAACTTTCCCGCTAGGTTGAAAACCCGCAAGGGAAACTTAGGGAAAAGTTAAGGATTTCTTGGCAAGTAACTGCCTCAGACAAGACTTGATCATTGAAGCAACAATCTTCTTGAATCCTCATCATACTTCAACAGAAGTCACTGCTCATGAATTCAAAGTTGTTAGGGAGAATAGTGGTCATTGTATTTCAATGTATCTTTTCCAATATATATTACCATTTTCCAAACTTTGTAATCATCTATAGAGTCTCGCCATTCACAGATTACCATTCTATTAATAGAGTCTGAGCTTTTATCCAATTATTTGCAATTCTTATTTTATTCTGCTTACAAAGACTCCATTTATTATTGATAGTAATTTTCAAAGCAAAAGATTAAATAACAAAATTGTTTTTTAAAAGGAATTTACAAATTACTTTTTACTTTAGATTTTGTGCCATAAGAAAAACAAAAATGGTGATACCAAGGATGGACGAACTCAGAAATTTTGGAAATTTATTTTCCCCAGTAAGCATCTCTCAGATAGTTAGAGATGAAACCAATTGGCGTAAGGTGCAGTATCAAACTTGTGATCTCGTTTTCCCCAGTCAAGTATTGGTCCATTTTGATTTTCGGTTTGCATGGTTTGAGGTCTCTATCTTAGATTCCCTAGTAAGGTTTTCTCTCATATGACAAAAGTTCTTTCTTCTTAGCAGTAATGGCATTATTGTTGTTTTCCCAGACAACTAGGCAAGGACAATATCTTTTCTAAGAAGTGTTAAAACAATTGTCAACTTTTTTGGGTTTTCTCTCGCCAAGTGTTGGGTTTGATTTAAAATCCACATAATTTTGATTTATTGATGTATTGTTTGATTTCTTAGATTCCCAAGTGAAGCTGAGACTTTGTTTCTGGATAGAAGTTGTTATCCCCGTGTGTTTTCATAATTTATCCCCAGGGAAGATTGTGTAATCAGCACTTTTGGTATTGAAGAATTTATTTTTGGGCCTCTCAATGATGTGGTATTGTACTCCCTAATGAATTAGCATGGAATCCCCTGTCAATATCTCAACGATGTGGTTTTCATCTGCCCTAACAAAGTCAATATTATAATCTCCATTGAAAATCTAGATGTTGAAACATTTGTTTTCCCCATTGAAGTCTGTCTGATGTTCCCCGGTGAAGCCCAGAGGAGGATGTTAGATCCATGTATTCACACTGATTCTATTGTGTGATTTGATTAATTTTGGGATGTGTTTCTTCCCAGTGAAGTTAGGCCGTGGGATAGGAATTTGTTTCCTCAGTTGGTACTTACTTATTTTTTGAATTTTCATTCTAGATGTGATTTAGCCGAGTATTAATTTTACCCAATCTGGTTTTGTCTGTTTATCCCCAGTATGGTGTGGTAGTTTCGTCAACATATACATGATAACATTCATACATGTATCATGCATAGCTGAATTAAATTCATTGCTCATTTTCATTTATTATAATATTTTGTTGGCATATTACCCTATTTACAGAGTTGTGTTACCCTCTCTCCAATAGATTGTCAACCTTAAGCAGAAAGTGTATATTCTTTCAATTTCCCCACTGAGTTATCCCTCGTAGAAGAATTTTGTTTTAGCCTACCTATTCAGCTTATTGAAACCACCCGGCCGGAACCCGTCATCTGGATGTAATGAAACATCAATGAAGTCGCCACCGAACGTCTTTTATCCCGCTGAAAGGGAAAGGTAAACATCGAGAAAACCTAAAGAGGGAGAAATCACGGTCTTTTGACCGAGAGATCGGGTAAGGGAGTCTGTTACGCGAGGGGAAGGTATTAGCACCCCACACGCCCGTAGTACTCTACGGTATCCACTCTTGTTGTCTAATCTAAATGGATGTGGTCAAATCCTATGTCTATGGCTTAGAACTGAAAAGGGAATGCATGCGAAAGAAGAAGACAATGTAGGGAAAACAAAAAAAAAGTGTGCTCGATTAGGCCCTACCCCAATGCCTACGTATCCATTTTAAGGAATCAGAGCAGCCGTAGTTCGGCTTATATATTTTGGTTGGTTTGTGTTTTTTAGTTAAGACAACAAAAATAGTCAAGATGGCAAAACATCAAATGAAACAAAAAACAACCAAGATGGTATAATATCGACTAAATGATAACAAAGTAACATGTCAAAGATGGCGAAACATCAAATGATAAAACAATCACACCTGACAATGACATTGAGAGTTAAAATAGGATAACAAACATGTGCGATGGCGAAACATCGGTATCAAAAAAATGTGTGATGGCGAAATACCGGCTAAAAGATAACAAGATATCATGGAAAAGATGGCGAAACATCAATAAAACGGATGTCAAAACATCACACCTAACACTGATATTGAGAATCAAAGTAGGATAACAAACATGTGCGATGGCGAAACATCAGCTTCAAACAAATGTGTGATGGCGAAACACCAGCTAAAAGATAACAAGATATCATGGCAAAGATGGTGAAACGTCAATAAAATGGATGTCAAAACATCACACCTAACACTGATATTAAGAATCAAAGTAGGATAACAAACATGTGCGATGGTGAAACATCGGCTTCAAAAAAATGTGAGATGGCGAAACACCGGCTAAAAGATGACATGGTATTAGGGCATGGTGAGGATGGCAAAACATCAATAAAAAGGATGACGAAACATCACACCTAACAATGATATTGAGAATCAAAGTAAGATAACAAACATGTGCGATGTCGAAACATCGGCTTCAAACAAATGTGCGATGGCGAAACATCGGCTATAACAGATAACAAGATATCATGGCAAAGATGGCGAAACATCAATAAAATGGATGTCAAAACATCACACCTAACAATGATATTGAGAATCAAATTAGGATAACAAACATGTGCAATGGCGAAACATTGGCTTCAAACAAATGTGTGATGGCGAAACATCGGCTAAACCAGATTTAAAAAACAAAGCCAAGAGGCGCACAAACAAATAAGACTGATTTGTATCTTTTACCTTGAAGAAGGGTTTGAGTTTATTAGAGGTGTTTTATGATTTTCCAAGAAAACAGTTTTTGTTTTAAGATGTAAAATGCAAAGGAAGGAAAAAATAACTAAGGGAAACTAGCCTAGCACTATCCCCTAATGTTATCATACAATGGTTGATCCTAAGGTTGAGGATAAAGGAAAACCCTACCTTAATTAACATACATGGATTCCTACCTTAATCAACATGTTAAAGGAAGCTTAACAAAACTATCCTATAGGGAACAGGAATGAGAGCGAAGTCATGATCTCAATTTCTAAATTGAGTGACTCATCGTTCAACAATTAAAGGAACAAAACAATAGACGTCCTATAGGGAACATGTACTGAGAGCGAAGTCGTGATCTCAATTTCTAAATTGAGTGACTCATCGATCAACAATTAAATAAGAAAAACAATAAACATCCTATAGGGAACATGCACTGAGAGCGAAGTCGTGATCTCAATTTCTAAATTGAGTGACTCATTGATCAAAAGTTAAAGAAACAAACACAACACATGTATCAGACAAAAAAAATAGAGGGCCTCATGACATATATCAGCAACAGAGGTCCCATCATGCAACATAGAACTATGAAAAATGAAAATGGAAGAAAGGAAATAGTGCAATACCAAACAGATAACTATTTGTAGCAACTGAACAAGAATAAAAGAAACCCAGAGAACTTCAATCAAGCTGGCATCAGCAGATAAATCAATTCATAAATTACGCCATCAGGATGTAAGTAATGAGATTATCAGATATGAACAGATCCCATGGGAAATGTATAGCATTCACAATCACATTTATATATCCTGCATAGACTATCAAATATGCAAATCACAAGAGCAGTGCCAATATAATAAATTGTGTTCCTGAAATAAAGTGAAACACAATAGCCTCAAGTCAATATTGGAAATTTTTTCTCAAAGTACCTCGCACATTTAACAACCAAGTTAGTATTACCATAAATAGAATGATGATTCACATAAGGGATATATGATGACACCATAATGAAATGAGAAAACATGATAGCAACTATCAAACATTAGTCATGATAGACAGAAGGAAACAGGCATATGCACAATTTGGTCAAAAGAATCAGAGGAATGTTGCTCCTTTCTATCACCATGTTGAGTTGATAATTGAATATCAATCAAGGATCATGGGAGCTTGATAAGAATACAATCAAAAACCATGAAGGTCAGTAGCAAACACATTTCAATCATACTCAATTAATTCATCACAACTCACAAGCATAATAGAAGAGGAATTCCACACAGTGCATCAAAAAGGTTCAAACATTCAAACATGGTGCATTTAGTGAAATGACTTGAGTTTATTTGGATGAACATATCCAACATGATCATTAGGTGCCAAATTATAGGCCTCACTCAAGTTCATTGGCCATCAAACAAATTGCAACAAGATATGCAACATTAATTGGGTACCTTCACTTCAAAAATATATCAAAAATAGAAAAAGATATCAATAATTAAAACCAAAAAATTCTTAGCATATTTGAAGTGTGTACAAGTCAGAAAGTAAGTCTTAAGTTCATGAATGATTGAGGAGAGGACCAAATGAGGCCCAAAGTTCAAAACTAGTTGGCCAAACTATCAAAACTAGACAAGTTTTCAAAATAATTCATGGAAAAATATCAAACCAAGTCAAATAATTCAAGAAAAATGGTTTTCAGATCCTAAATACATTCATAAACTATAATAAAGACCTAAGTTCCATTGAAAATCTAGGGCATAATGATTTTTAAAATGAAACTTGCACAATAAGCAACAAAACCCTAATTTTTGACTTTTAATCTTAAATATTGATTAGACAAGATCAAAATTCAAACAATTAAAACCAAGATCATGCAAACCACAAGGAAACCCTAAATGTCAGAATACCTATTTTTTCACATTTTTTGAATTAAAAAAAAGGTCAAAAATAAAATCAAATTCAAACAATTAATCAATTAAACAAATAATCACATCTCAAAATAAAATCCTAATAAAAAATCAGAAAAATATACAACCAAAATTATATTCAAATATTAGAATTAAAAACACATATCCCTGATTTTTTTGTGGAATTTTTTATTTAGAGGAAATATTAAAATAAAAATCAAACAAACAATTAACAATTAAACTATTATTTAAAGGCAAAAATGCAAACCCTAGCCAAAAGTCACAAGAATGTCAAAATAAAAATATATTCAGACTCTATGATTAAAAACAAACTTATATGTTTTTTTTTAGAATTTTTGAATTGAAGGAAGTATTAAAACAAAAATTATGAAGCAAAAATTCAAAATAAACTTCTCAAATTAAATTCCTAATCAAAAATAGAAAAAATTCTAAACAAATTTCATAATTAATTTCTACTTTATTTTATGAGTCTAAAACATTTTTTGTGGAATTTTTAGATCAAAGGAACTATTAAAATAAAAATAATCTTTAAACAAACAAATATTTATACTTATAAATTTTTAAACCAATCAAAACATTTTTGAAAATTCCAATAAAATTACACAAGATAGTAAAAATTATTTTGGACTTGTGATAATTGTTTCAGAATTTTTTAAATTGTTTTGATCAAGAAATAAAAATCATAAAATCAATTAAAATCAAATAACATGAAATGCATGGTAATTTGAATCAAGCCAATCACAGCGCGCCACCTAACTTCATCTTCAACCTCTGGCTAGGGAAAAACGCGCGCATCACAAAATGTCATGAGCCTATGTTCACATCCATCAATCATGCTCGTTTCTCAACCAAAATCCATGAAATCAAGTGCAAATTAAAGCTAGCATATCATACTACATCATGCAATTTGAATCAATCTCAAAGATCAAGCATGGATCAAGAAATAAAGTCTCAAAAACTGAAAAAACTCACTGCAAACATCAAAGTCATGAACACGATTTCAACAATTCTGCTTGAATCAAAGCTCAAATATACATCAGTCCTAGTGATTGGCCAGCTAGCAACTCAATGAACATGATTTACATCATCAATTCAAGATGAAACACATAAATCAAAGTTCAAGAAACTCACATGGATGTGAAATCTGGAAACGCGATTCCTTCACTCCAGAAGAAATTTAATGATGCAGGCTTGATCTCCTCACTTCACTGAAGCTGAATCACCAAGAATTTTGAAGAATGATCCAAGGAGAAGAGAGATTCGAAGCAATTTGCAGAGATGCTTCCAAAATGTTCAGATTTGCAATGTAGATATTATAAGCCTCCCTCCACACAACTGAGCCTTGATTCTTGTTATATAGCACGAGGGTAAGAGGATAGAAGTGGTATTTGACACTCAAAACTGTTGGAGGGCAAGTTTGGAAGTTTTGGCCAAAAATGAGGATGCACATGGAATCTGCGTTTCATTCGTGCATTTGCTTGCCTTTTGTGCGTTTTGTGAGCCAAATGAAGTCAGAATTACATGCCCAAAGTTCCAGCTCATGATTGCTTGAAATGAGAGAGTGTTGGTGATTTTGTAAATTTGAGCAAGTTTTGTGATTTTTCAATCCAACAAGTGCAAAACCAAATGAGGCATGGAATGGTGAGTGTGATGGGCCTCAACATGTCACAAATTGCTCATGGGCTTGATTAGAAGCAAAAGGAATGGCTAAAACTTGAGTTTGCAAGAAATGGCCATTTTGCATATTTGTCAAAATTCAATAAAATGCCTCAAAATTCCGAAGTCTATAACTTGCTCATATTTTTGAATTTGGACACATATGAGTACAATTTGGAAAGGTATTGAAAAGATCTACAATCCCTTAGTTTTGAGTTTTTGCAATTGAATTAAGTTTCCCAAAATTGAGCTTGAAATTCACTAATTTTGGGAAATGGCCTATAATTTTGTGACTTCCAAGCTTTATAACTCTTGACTCTTTGCCAATTTGGACATGAGACCAAAAGGAGATGAAATATAATTCTTTTATATTTCCAAACATGTTTCATTTGCATTTTTTTATCAAAGGTGAATAAAATATGAATTTTTGAAGTTAAGTCCTTATTTTCCAAAATTAGAAACTTTTAGGGTTTCTTCATGAACAAGTTTCAACCCAAACCTCAATCTCTTTGATCCAATGATCAAAATGGACTTGAAATATGAAAAGTACACCCTTGAATTGATGGTTGACCACAAATTCATTTGGTCAACCTTGACTTTGACTGATTTTGACCAAAATGACCATTTTGCCCCTTTGAATCAATTGATCCACTTCCTTTCAAAATTGATGATCAAAACTTCAAACATATGATCTTCCAAACATATAGAGGCCATGTACAAATTTTCACTTCAAAGTTCTCAAGAAATCTTGATGAAATCCCAAACCCTAGTTTTGGTTAATACCTCAGGAGACTGATGAATCTTCTCCAAAACTTCAAATCCTCTGGGCATCTTGACCAATTTCTTGTACAAAGACTTTTAAAATACCAATGAGATGTTGTAGCTTCCAAATCAAGACTTGTACATTGATTAATAGCCTTGCTCAAACAAAACCCTAATTTTACTGGTGAATCAAAAGAGTGATTCCTATTGTAATCAAACACAAACTTCAATCCTCTGATGACCCAAAGAGATGGATAAAACATATTGAGATATGCAATAACTTTTGAGCTTGAAAGATCCAGAGGTTTAGATGATAAGGTTCAATCTTGAGCAACTTGTCAATGCAATCAACCTTCAAAGCTTGAGGAAGACTTGAAAACCAAAGTATTTTTTATCCCATCACAATGTATGAATGCAATGCAATATGATATTCATGATGAAACATAAGCAAAAATCAAGAGGGTAAATTTTGGGGTGCAACAGCTGCCCCTATTCAAGTATCTTCAACATGATAAGTGAGAAAAGTGACAACTTTCGAGCGTTCAGAGTTGAAGATGATTGAATACAAAAGAACCCAAAAATTTACACTCTTGAAGAAAAAAGAAAAAAGAAGCAGAAAACCCCCAAGACATGCGTAAGAATGAAGCTATAACGCAGGTTGAAAAAGAACAAAACAAAGAAGATTAGATGCAACTAAACTTCCAGACAAATGTGCCAGGGAAAAACTGGGCTTCAAAAAAAAAGAAAAAAGGTGAGATAAAACTCAAACCACAGAGTATAAGCGAAACTAAGCTCTGGAAAAGAAAACGTACGCGGGTGAGGAGGCGAAACTCTGAGCTCGACCCAAAGCAAAAGTGGCTAGAGTGTGTGATTCTAGGAGCACTTGCTAATCTCAACTAAGATAGACAGTATGAAGGAACTGAAAGAATCCCAGAAAAGAGGAACAAAAGCGAGATGAAACTCGTCTCAAAAAACTAGTTAGACGAAACTAAACCAGATGAGTACCAGGACGAAACTGGATTTCACGCACGGGTAGCGAGGCAAAACTCGACCCATAACAAAGTGATGAAAGTGAATGTTTCTCAAAGCACCTGTTGGTCTCAGATCAATGGATAGACAGTGGCGAAAACTGATAGAAGAATCCAAGAAACAAAAGAGACTGATCTCAAACCAGGGACGCAGTACGAACACTGCACTCGGTAAACGAACACCGTCAAAGGGTTCAAGGTATGAAAGCAAAAACGAGACAAAACTTGACTCAATAACTAGTTAGGCGAAACTAAACTAGATGAGCACCAGGACGAAACTGGATTTCATGCACAGGCGACGAGGTGAAACTCGACCCAAAGCGAGTGTGATGAGAGCGCATATTTCTCAGAGCACCTGCTGGTCTTAGATCCAAGGACAAACAGTGACGAAAACTGATAAAAGAATCCAAGGAACAAAAGAGATAGATGTCAAGGCAGGGACACAGTACAAACACAACACTCGGTAAACGAACACCGTCAAAGGGTCCAAGGTATGAAAGCAAAAACGAGATAAAACTCGACTCAATAACTAGTTAGGCAAAACTAAACTAGATGAGTACCAGGACGACACTGGATTCCATGCGCAAGGTGAGGAGACGGAACTCTGAACTCAACCCAAAGCAAGGAGATTAGGGCATACACTTAAAAACCTGTTGAAAGCGAATATCAGGACGAAACTGGTATTCGAAAGGTGCATCAATAGACATTGGAACAAACCGGAGAGGGTAGTGAAGACTAAACCCGAGAAGACCGCGCTAGGGCGAGACTGAATTATAGTCAAGAGTAGACACTCAAATAAACAAATGATTGACATCAAAAGGATATTTGTATGAGGGGAAAACTGAGATAAAGAGGACGAAGACCTCGCTAGGGATTTAATCCGAAGTATTAGCAAATCCATTGGGGATAAAAGAAACAATAATGGCTTATGTTCCGATGCATGTTTGAATTCTTTTTATATAGTGCAATGCTCCATATAATGGAAATGCTACCAGTTTTGTTAGATGCAATGTAATGATGCATGTTTAAAAGTTTCACTGGGGAATGGCCAATTGAGAATCCAAAAACCAAGGAGGCAGCATCTGACGTGACTTGCAAAAATAAATTGCAAAATCCAAAGGAGAGGAGAAAATATGGGGAACCGCAGGAGAGGGAAAACTCGAAGAGATGAAGCTTCGCGGGAAATAACCACCGAGCAACCAGTAGAAACGGGCCACAAATATTGAGAGGAGCCACAAATATTGAGAGGAGCCACAAAAATAAATTATAAACTCCTAGAGAAGATCATATCGACGATGTAGCTTCTGGAGAGGGACGCCATCTGAAGATTAGACATTGAGGGAGAAGATCAGGGCAAGAATGTATTCTCTGGAAAAGACAGCACGCAGCCGCGTTGAGAATGACACCAAAATAACAAAACCTATGTGAGGGGTGAAAACCTTTGCTGGGGGAACAAAGCTCTGCTGAGGAGACGAGACTTCACCGGGGATACAGAAATCTGTTGAAGATTTTTGTGGAGAGAGATTTTGGAATGCAACCATCGGATGGATCATGCAGATACTCACACAGTATCGACTTTACTGGGGATAAGGAGAGATCTTATCATAAGGATGCCCCAGTCCGTAGACCGGCTTGGAAATAAGAGGTCATGGCGAGGGATCTCTGTTGGCAATTCTGTTAGAGAGTTTAAACTTCTTCAGAAAGTGAGTTCTCATTTAAACAACTCTACTGGGGATATGCGACATATTCAAACTTGAAGTCTCAGAACGAAGCCTTTAAAAGAAGATTCCTGGGGCAACAAAACTTCGCTGCGGAAATGAAACTTCACTGGGGATAGGTAAAGTCCTATTCATACATAGGCTCTATCTAGAAGAGAGCCAAATATTCCCTTCCTGACGATCATCAAGCTCTTTATAGGTGTTCAATGTGCAAACTCTTTTTTTGATGTCAAACAAATGTTTTGCATGCAGAAAGATGTTTATTT
Source organism: Vicia faba (assembly GCA_948472305.1). Taxonomy (NCBI): domain Eukaryota; kingdom Viridiplantae; phylum Streptophyta; class Magnoliopsida; order Fabales; family Fabaceae; genus Vicia; species Vicia faba. Next base: position 885,810,225 of record OX451735.1, read on the forward strand.
TGGGAATGATAAACCTGATGCGACGATTATTTAAGCCTTGAAGTTGAAAATCTTAACAAAGTGTTGCGTCTCTGTTGTGAATGAATCACTGGCTAGAGTGAAAAAAAATTCAAAACTTTTCTTCCCCTCCTCTCTTTTTTCAAAAAAACGAGTCAAGATGCAGGTAATAAGATACCAACATGGATATGCAACACATATTTGGGAGTTTAGGAAACGTTATCCTGTTGTAGTATTCTTTCGAGTTAAACCCTTGTTTCAGTTAGGACTTTTAAAGGTTGTAACGTGGCCTGGTTTGATGGTTTTTTTTTTAGAAAAAAGTTTTTCAAGGCTCAAGTTATTTAGTGCCCACCCCCTTCATGATATTCTCCTGTCCTAAGTTCAGTTAACTTTCGCTGCTTTTGTTTTTGATATTATTGTTCCTCTTCTTTGATGAAAATTTTATTGGATAATCTTTTTCGGCCCCTTTTTTTTTTGGCCTTTTAGGCTCTCCTTTCCCTAACTTTTGCCTGGACAAAATCTTTTGAATTTCAATTTTGGGAGTCCAGCGGGATGCCCTAACTTTTTCCTAAGCGACTTGTTTTCAAGTTTCGACTTAGCGGGGCTTTTTGTTTCTTTTCTTATTCATACTTTCCACTTCGAACAAGTTAATATGACTTTAGGTATTTGAACTTTTTCTTCTTTTTTTTTTCTTCTTTTTTTTTCTTCTTCTTTTTTTGAAGAACACAAATGCCTCACTCCTTGGTCGGCGAGGGATAGCCATTATTGTATCGATTTGATCTCGTCTTTAGGACTTTGTGAGGAAATGAACATCGTGGTTTAGACATTTTTCCTGATCTCATGATGCGAAAGATAAAATATGGTGATCCCCAGATGGGACATTCCTTCTGAAATTTGAATGCTTAGTCAAATTAACTGAACATCTACCCTGCCCCTGGTTAAAAAAAAAAAGGTTTTTTTTTAACGGAAAAGAAACTCCTACTTCGAAGGCTCAGAGGGGTTAATGAGGGTCAAACTCCCTTATATCTCCGGTGTTTGGGGATTAAAATAATGCCTATACATCGTCAACAAGGTTCTACTCAAAAGCATACCACTACAGTTATCGTTTTCAGCTAAACTCCTTCCTCCAAACTCTTGGCTAAGCAAAAGAATTGGCACAATTGGTATCAAAATACCCGAAAAACGATTAAAGAGTGATACTGGATGGACTAAGTAAAATGAAACAAAAATTATTTTTTTAAGGCAAAAATATTTAACGCATCAAGACTGACATTCGTCTATAAACAAAATCCTATATGCAGACAAATGCTAAAACAATCAATAAAGATAACACGTGAAAGTGCGGAAAAGAAACGTAATGAAAGCCATTATGGGGAAGAAATATTTCCAACTAGGTTCGCCGATCTCGCTGACCTGCCGTAATCTTGATATTACCCTGACCCATAACCTTCACCAACAGCACGGAGCTGTGAAACAAATTGGCAAGGCAATCACCAGTAAAGTGAATGAGAATCCCACCAAACATAGAACCAAACATTCCCCTTGCACAGTAGTAGTTGTGTTTGTTATCCGCATTTCAAGCGATCAACCAACCATAACTTAGATTACCATTTCCGTGTAAGGCCCACGAAGTTTATATGCACATGCTTATCAGAATATTGGACGTTTTTGCAAACAAAATAGTAAAAAGAAGGAGAAAAGAAACGTATATGTATACTTGAAAGAAGATGTTCTATTGATTTTGAGAAATCAGCATGTGAAAAAGGCATTTACATTTGGAAGCAAGTAATTAAAAAATCAAAGCAAACAAGTGTTTACAAATGGCAATGTGAATGTGAATATCCATTGAGTCCCGACTCTGCTATGACTCTCATGCTTTCATCTTCTTGCTTCCAGACAGATCATTCTTGGATTAGCTTCGAGGTTATGCCAGGTGACGAAACGAAGGAAAGAAACAAAGGATCTCATGCTGAGCGTAGTCATTTGCTTTAAGTCCCTAACTTTTGCCTGAATCGCCCTTCCAGGTTTTCGATTCACCAGGACACCCTCTTTTTGCCTAAACCGCCCTTTCGGGTTTTCAGTTTAGCGGGTTTTTGTTTTGTTTTTTTATGCAAATTATTTTTTAACTACGTCTACATTCACAGGGAGAGGGAAGTACTCTCCATCCATTGTGGTTAGCATCATCACTCCTCTGGAGAAAACTTTTCTGACCATGAAAGGACCTTCATAAGTCGAAACCCACTTGCCCCTGGGATCTCCCTGGGGGAGAATTATGCTTTTTAGCACAAGGTCACCTGGCTTGTAATACTGAGGCTGTACCCTCTTATCATAAGCTTTCCTCATCCTTTACTGATATAGCTGACCATGACATACAACCGTCAACCTCTTCTCGTCAATAAGTCCCAACTGATCCAGTCGATTCTGTACCCATTCACTTTCATCCAGCTCAACATCCCCCATGATCCTAAGAGAAGGAATCTCGACTTCTATCGGGAATACTGCTTCCATGCTGTAAACCAATGAAAATGGGGTTGCCCCAGTCGAAGTATGCACAGTGGTGCGATAACCGTGCAAAGCGAAAGGCAGCATCTCATGCCAATCTTTATAGGTTACCACCATCTTCTGCAAAATCTTCTTGATATTCTTATTGGCCGCTTCGACAACACCGTTCATCTTTGGTCGATATGGGGAAGAGTTATGATGCTTGATTTTGAAGGACTCACAAAGCTCCTTCATCATCTTGTTGTTCAAATTAGACCCATTATCGGTAATGATCTTCTCAGGCACTCCGTAGCGACAGATAATATTATGCTTAATGAACCTAGTTACCACCTGCTTGGTGACATTGGCATAGGATGCAGCTTCTACCCATTTTGTAAAATAATCATTGGCAACCAGAATGAAACGGTGCCCATTGGATGAAGTCGGTTCAATTTTTCCGATCATATCAATTCCCCACATCGCAAACGGCCAAGGGGATGTCAAGACATTCAAAGGTACTGGCGGCACATGCACTTTATCAGCATAGACTTGACATTTGTGGCAAACCCACGCATGATTGTAACCATCAGTTTCCATGGTGGACTAATAATAACCTGCTCGCAAAATCTTTTTAGCCATGGTATGCCCATTGGAATGGGTCCTAAAATCACCTTCATGTATCTCTTCAATGATTCTAGTTGCTTCTTTCTTGCCAACACATCTGAGTAGTAAGTCGTCATGATGCCTTCTATACAATACACCACCACTGAGAAAGAACTTGGCTGAAAATATTCTCAAAAACTTCTTATCTGTGACGGATGCTTCTTCAGGGTACTCTTGTATTTTAAGATATCATTTAACATCATAAAACCAAGGATTACCATCTGATTCCAAACTAGCCTCAAAACAGAAAGCTGGCTCACTCAAAATTCTGATGGTAATGAAAGGTGCCTCATTAGCCCACTTAACCTTGAACATGGAGGACAAAGTTGCCAGTGCATCAGCTAGATTGTTTTCTTCTCTGGGAATATGCTCAAACGTGATCTCTTAGAAGTACGGAATCAGCTTCATAACATGCTCATGATACGGAATTAGGTTTTGATGGCGAGTTTCCTAATCTCCATTAATCTGGCTGATAACAAGATTGGAATCCCCGTAAACTTTCAAAAATTTGATGCACAGGTCGATCGCCGCTTCAATGCCATAAATGCAAGCCTCATACTCGGCCATGTTGTTAGTGAAATCGAAACAAATACGAGCTGTGAAAGGAATGTGGTATCCCTTAGGGGAAGTGATAATAGCTCCAACATCTTTGCCCATGGCATTGGAGGCACCATCAAAAACAAGCGTCCAACGTGATCCCGGCTCGGGTCCTTCGTCTGGGTCTGGCATATTATAATTCCAAATATACACAATTTCCTCATCTGGAAAATCAAACTTCATTGGTTCATAATTGTTCACGGGCTGATGAGCAAGATGGTTGGCCAGTACACTACCCTTAATTTCTTTTTGAGTAGTGTATTGGATATCATATTCGGTGAGTATCATCTGCCAACGGGCTACCCTGCCTGTAAGAGTTGGCTTCTCAAAAATATACTTGATTGGATCCATTTTGGATACCAAGTAGGTGGTGTGAGTTAACATGTACTGCCTCAAAAGTTTGGCGGCCCAGGCAAGCGCACAACAAGTCTTTTTCAGCAATGAGTACCTCGACTCGCATTCCGTAAACTTCTTACTCAAGTAGTAAATAGCCTGCTCTCTCTTCCTTGTCTCTTCATGTTGACCGAGGACACAACCCATTGAGCTCTCCAACATAGTTAGATACATGATTAGTGGCCTTCCTTCCACTGGCGGTATGACTATCGGAGGTTCCTGCAAATACTCCTTTATTTTGTCAAAGGCCTTCTGACAATCCTCATTTCGTTTCACCGTCTGACTTTTCTTCAACAACTTGAACAAAGGTTCACAGGTGGCTGTGAGATGAGAAATAAATCTAGAAATGTAGTTTAACCTTCCCAAGAAACCACGTACTTCCTTCTCTGTCCTTGGTTCGGGCATTTCATGTATCGCTTTTAACTTGGTCGGGTCCACCTCAATACCTTTTTCACTTACAATAAAACCCAATAGCTTGCCGGATCTCACCCCGAAGGTGCACTTATTCGGATTCAACCTCAGTAAGAACTGCCTCAGTCTCTCGAACAATTTTTCCAGATGAACAAGATGTTCCTCTTCCAAGTCAGACTTAGCAATCATATCTTCTACATATACCTCAATCTCTTTGTGAATCAAATCATGAAAGAGAGTGACCATGGCGCGCTGATATGTTGCCCCGGCATTCTTCAAACCAAATGGCATCACTTTATAACAGAAGGTTCCCCAAGGCGTGATGAATGTTGTCTTCTCCATATCCTCCGGAGCCATATTAATTTGATTGTAACCCTAAAAACCATCCATGAACGAAAACACTTTGGAATGAGCAGTATTATCGACCAACACATCAATATGCGGAAGAGGGAAGTCATCTTTAGAGATGACCCTGTTCAAATCCCTATAATCCATGCACATCCTGACCTTACCATCCTTCTTGGGCACAGACACAATATTTTCAATCCATGGCGGATAATTGATGACCTTTAAGAAATTCGCGTCCAACTGCTTCTGGACCTCCTCTTTGATCTTCTTGGACATCTCAGGATGAGTTCTTCGGAGCTTTTGCTTGACAGAGGAACAACCTTCTTTGAGCGGTAGTCGATGCACCACTATGTCTGTATCCAACCCAAGCATATCCTCATAAGACCAAGCGAAGATATCAGAATACACATGGAGTAGCTTAATCAATCTGACCTTTACACTTTCTTCGAGATCTGCCCCTATATTGACTTCTCTTCTTACCTCTTCTGTGCCAATATTCACCACCTTAATCGAATCCTGATTCGGATGGATAACCTTCTCCTCTTGTTTTAACAACCTTGCTAATTCCTCAGGAAGATCACAATCCTCATATGCTTCTTCTTTAGCTTGATAAATAGGAGTATCAAAGTTATAATGAGTCATAGCAGAGTCATTTTCAATATAATCGGTGGTGGAAGTGCATCTGCATGAATGACATTTTGGTGTTTTTTAGTGACAATGTATGAAAAAAGAAACATTTCCATTCAAAAAAATAAAAGAAGAAATGGAGTAAAATTTTGAATGCAAAAACGTCCTTTATTTCATGATAAACCTTTTTGAAAATAAACATGGTGGCCCTACACAAATGATCCACTGCGCCTTGGGCAGAGCGTAGGGATTATGATATGATAATTAAAGAAAACAAGAAAATTACTCCTTAGCGCTTGAAACTTGGATAACATCCACGAAAGTCCAATTGTTTAGGGTATGGCCTGGAATACTCTGACGAATCCAATCTTCGACATTGTAGCCCTCAACCCTATCATCGCCAATTGCATTGACGTGTCCTTCTTGAGTAGCACAAGGATGGGAAAACTTCACAGGAGTAGATAAACTAGATGCTCTGGGAGTTGCACTTTGCTGACCTGGGCTAAACCCAAGACCAAATTTATCAAATTTTAGGGTAACAT